>JAUIMM010001324.1:7500-1307500 GCA_031769625.1 Taudactylus pleione | reverse complement strand
TACTGCTGCTACTACTAATACTACTACTGCTACTACTACTATTTCTACTACTACCACTATTACTACTACTGCTAAGGGTGCAACTACTATTACTGCTACTACTACTATGGCTGTTGCTACTACTACTATTACTACTGCTGCTACTACTACCACTATTACTACTACTACTAAGGGTAAAACTGCTATTACTGCTACTACTACTATTACTACTGCTGCTACTACTAATACTACTACTGCTACTACTACTATTTCTACTACTAAAACTATTACTACTACTGCTAAGGGTGCAACTACTATTACTGCTACTACTACTATGGCTGTTGCTACTACTACTATTACTACTGCTGCTACTACTAATACTACTACTGCTACTACTACTATTTCTACTACTACCACTATTACTACTACTGCTAAGGGTGCAACTACTAGTGGCTGCTGCTACTACTACTATTACTACTGCTGTGACTACTACTATTTCTACTACTACCACTATTACTACTACTACTAAGGGTAAAACTGCTATTACTGCTACTACTATTACTACTGCTGCTACTACTAATACTACTACTGCTACTACTACTATTTCTACTACTACCACTATTACTACTACTGCTAAGGGTGCAACTACTATTACTGCTACTACTACTATGGCTGTTGCTACTACTACTATTACTACTGCTGCTACTACTAATACTACTGCTACTACAACTTCTACTACAACTATAGCTGCTACTATGGCTACTACTGCTACTACTACTACTACTAAGGGTGCAAATGCTATTACTGCTACTACTTCTATGGCTGCTGCTACTACTACTATTACTACTGCTGTGACTACTACTATTTCTACTACTACCACTATTACTACTACTAAGGGTAAAACTGCTATTACTGCTACTACTACTATTACTACTGCTGCTACTACTAATACTACTACTGCTACTACTACTATTTCTACTACTACCACTATTACTACTACTGCTAAGGGTGCAACTACTATTACTGCTACTACTACTATGGCTGTTGCTACTACTACTATTACTACTGCTGCTACTACTAATACTACTTCTACTACAACTATAGCTGCTACTACGGCTACTACTGCTGCTACTACTACTATTTCTACTACTACCACTATTACTACTACTACTACTACTACTACTAAGGGTAAAACTGCTATTACTGCTACTACTACTATTACTACTGCTGCTACTACTAATACTACTACTACTGCTACTACTACTATTTCTACTACTACCACTATTACTACTACTGCTAAGGGTGCTACTGCTACTACTACTACTACTATGGCTGTTGCTACTACTACTATTACTACTGCTGCTACTACTAATACTACTGCTACTACTACTTCTACTACTACTACTATGGCTGCTGCTATTACTACTATTACTACTGCTGCTGCTACTACAACTTCTACTACAACTATGGCTGCTACTACGGCTACTACTGCTGCTACTACTAATACTGCTACTACTACTGCTTCTACTACTACTATTACTACTGCTGTGACTACTACTATTTCTACTACTACCACTATTACTACTACTACTAAGGGTAAAACTGCTATTACTGCTACTACTATTACTACTGCTGCTACTACTAATACTACTACTGCTACTACTACTATTTCTACTACTACCACTATTACTACTACTGCTAAGGGTGCAACTACTATTACTGCTACTACTACTATGGCTGTTGCTACTACTACTATTACTACTGCTGCTACTACTAATACTACTGCTACTACAACTTCTACTACAACTATAGCTGCTACTATGGCTACTACTGCTACTACTACTACTACTAAGGGTGCAAATGCTATTACTGCTACTACTTCTATGGCTGCTGCTACTACTACTATTACTACTGCTGTGACTACTACTATTTCTACTACTACCACTATTACTACTACTAAGGGTAAAACTGCTATTACTGCTACTACTACTATTACTACTGCTGCTACTACTAATACTACTACTGCTACTACTACTATTTCTACTACTACCACTATTACTACTACTGCTAAGGGTGCAACTACTATTACTGCTACTACTACTATGGCTGTTGCTACTACTACTATTACTACTGCTGCTACTACTAATACTACTTCTACTACAACTATAGCTGCTACTACGGCTACTACTGCTGCTACTACTACTATTTCTACTACTACCACTATTACTACTACTACTACTACTACTACTAAGGGTAAAACTGCTATTACTGCTACTACTACTATTACTACTGCTGCTACTACTAATACTACTACTACTGCTACTACTACTATTTCTACTACTACCACTATTACTACTACTGCTAAGGGTGCTACTGCTACTACTACTACTACTATGGCTGTTGCTACTACTACTATTACTACTGCTGCTACTACTAATACTACTGCTACTACTACTTCTACTACTACTACTATGGCTGCTGCTATTACTACTATTACTACTGCTGCTGCTACTACAACTTCTACTACAACTATGGCTGCTACTACGGCTACTACTGCTGCTACTACTAATACTGCTACTACTACTGCTTCTACTACTACTATTACTACTGCTGCTACTACTAATACTACTGCTACTACTATGGCTTCTGCTATTACTACTGCTGCTGCTACTACAACTTCTACTACAACTATGGCTGCTACTACTACTACTGCTACTACTACTACTACAGCTACTACTGCTACTACTTCTACTACTACTACTATGGCTGCTGCTATTACTACTATTACTACTGCTGCTGCTACTACTGCTACTACAACTTCTACTATAACTCTGGTTGCTACTACTACTACGGCTGCTGCTACTACTACTATTACTACTGATACTACTATTACTACAACTATGACTGCTACTGCTATTACTATTACTACTGATACTACTATTAATACAACAATGGCTGCTGCTACTACTATTACTGCTACATTAAAACATATAAAGGAGTCGCATCATGTCCTTCAATTGATATTTCACACTTACCATGGTAGAACTACACTCAGGGGCATTTTAAGAGAGGAGGGGCCCTGTGTGCAGCCTCCATTTGGGCCCCCTCCTCTCTGTCATTGCAGTAGATTTTGACTTAATGTGGGAGCCATTTTCCTGGGGACATCTTTTCTGCGCGTGTGCAAGTCACTGGGAAATTGGCCGCAACCATTCTCCCTGTGATTTTTTGCTGCCCTGCAGAGCAGCACACCAACATTTGCGGAAAGGTAAGTATAACTAAATATGGGTTCAGGGTGTGCATGTGCACCACACACCCTGCACCCATTATAAATACGCCCCTGACTACATTGCCACATTCTAGAATAATGGAGTTTCAAATTGTAGTTTAGCACCATTAGTTTATTATTTGGTGAATTTACAGTTTGTAACAAATAACAATGACATTGTATTGTCAAAGGACCTTTTCACTGAATGCATAGCAGATGTAATTTTCTATCCATATTGGCTTGATTTCTTTCCTGAACACTTTATAAGTTTGATAGACTGACAGATTTGCATCCCTTGCCATACTTTTGCCAGTAACAATGAAAATGATGTTTTTTTGAATATTACATTTTATGATTCTGTGGTATTTTTGAGAGTCCTTTAAGCTTTTACTCTCAAATAGTTTCCATGATCCCAGTAAATGTTTTACTTTTTTCTTTTTTTTTAATGCCAACTTATATATTGAAAATGCTGGTGATAAGTTAACTGACAAAATACAGAGATTGGGCTGACACTACAAGCCAGCAAATGTCATACTGTATTCTTTCCATGTACCAATATATCCTTCAACCAACTCAATTACTTTCAAGTTTTTATAGTTGGCACAAATGCAGCATTTAATTCACTAGGCCCAGCCATACAGGCTAATAAGTGCTTTCAATGTGAATAGAAAATAGAGAAAATACAGCATTTCATTTTATCATGTTGTATGTATTTATGCAAGTAAAGATATATACTGTATGCATAATCAGGGCCGGATTAAGGTCTGTGGGGGCCCCTGGGAAACAAACATGTGGGCACCTCTATTAAATATGGACAAAATGGGGGTATGCTCAATGGGGACCATATCGCTCGTAAGCGGTACATTGACAAACAGCGATAAGCTAGGCTTAGCGCTGTTTGTTAAATACTGAAAGGGGGACTTTTAGAGAGTGGCATAACCCCTTTAGCACTGTCTCCCCAGAGAAATCAAACGTCAAGCACATACAAGAAAAAACACAATATACACCCACAGGAAAAAAAACACACATTTAGGCACCCACAGGAAATATTACTTACCAGTTGCACAATCTTATTCACATTACACCACACATAGGCCGTGATTCAGACCCGCTCGCAGCCGCTGGCCGCTCGCTGGGTCTGTGGGCGTTTTTAAATTCTTTTTTCTCCGGCCACCGACAGCTTGTGCGAGAGGCCAGGAGACCATCGCGATAATCGCGACCATCGGCCTTGCTACGAGACCCTGCGGTAGGGTCTAGGCTGCCGCAAGGCCGAGTGGACTCCCTCCTCTAATAGAGCAGGAAGTCTACTACTGACATCAGTAGTGATGTCAGTTTGCCCACCCAACAAACGCCAGGCGTTCCTAAGGGAACGCCTGCGTTTGTTCTGCCTCCCTCCCTACCCGCCCACAAAACGGGGCGAGCTGTCACTCACCATCGACAGCTGCCCCGTCTTGTTATGAGCCCCATAGCGACTGAACTTCAGTCGCTCAGCGGGGCTCGCGCATGCCGGACGCGGTGCATGCGCAGTGCGCAAACATCGGGCCACTTGCGAGCGCACAGCGCTTGCAAGCGGCTCTGAATGAGCGCCATAGTGCCCCTGATTCACATTACACCGCATACTGTAGTACTAGTGCCTCTTATTGATGTTATGACACACAGTAGTGCCGCTTTTACACAATGCCCACAGTAGTGCCTCTTATCCACAATGCACACAGTATTAGCGCCCCTTATGCAGTTCCCCCAGGAGTGGTAGTGCCCCTTATGCAGTGTCCCCAGTAGTGATGACCCTTATGCAATGCCCCCAGTAGTGGTGCCCCTTATGCAGTGCCCCCAGTAGTGGTAGTGCCCCTTATACAGTGCTCCCAGTAGTGGTAGTGCCTCTTATGCAGTGCCCCCAGTAGTAGTAGTGCCCCTTATGCAGTGCCCCCAGTAGTGGTAGTGCCCCTTATGCAGTGCCCCGAGTAATGGTAGTGCCCCTTATGCAGTGCCCCCAGTAGTGGTGCCCCTTATGCAATGCCCCCAGTAGTGGTAGTGCCCCAGCAGTGGTAGTGCCCCTTATGCAGCATCCCCAGTACTTGTGCCCCTTATGCAGTGCCCCCAGTAGTGGTAGTGCCCCTTATGCAGTGCCCCCAGTAGTGACAGTGCCCCTTTTGCTGAGCCCACAGTAGTGGTGCCCTTTATGCAGTGCCCCCAGTGGTATTGCCCCTTATGCAATGCCCCCATTAGTGCCCCCAGTAGTCATGCCTCCTGTAGTAATGCCCCCAGTAGCAAAGCCCCATGTTGTAGTGCCCCAGTAGTAATGCCCCCTGTAGTAGTGCCACCTGTATACATGCCCCCACTAGTAATGCCCCCAGTAGTAGTGCCCCCTATAATGAAGCCGCTTGCACACAAAAAAAACCAAAAACCTAATACTTACCTTAATCCTTGCTCCCGTGTCCGTTGCCATCCGGTCCGCCTGGCTGCTCCTCTGAACTATGGGAGAGATGTCATGACGTCTCTCCCATAATGCACTACTAGAGCCGGAAGCCGGATCTCAGGAGTGAGCTCCAGCCTCCGTCTCCGGCTGCCAGGGGCGTATCTTCCTATTGGCCAGGATGGCACTCGCCAGGGGCGCTGGCTGAGGGGGGGGGGCGCGGGCGCCACCTGACAGTGCTACCCACGGCCAATAGTACTGCCTGTCAAAAGTGCTGCTGTTGTTCTCTCAGTCACCATCAGCACTTGAAGATGAGGGGAGTGGAGTGGGGGGAGCAATTGCTGCCCGTACAGCCCTCAGTTTAGTAACAGCAGTGCAGTGCCCTGATTAGTTAAGAACTGCAGCGTGGTTAAATTTTTAATCCTGCTGCTCACCTCTATGAAGCCCGTACAGCCGTCTGTCTAATAACAGCAGTGCCTGTTTTCAGTAGGAACTGCAGCACGGCTTCATTTCTAATCCTACTTCTTGCCTCTATCAAGCTCCGGCTCCACCCGCGTGATGTGTGCTCTGCCTCTGTGCAGCCTCAGCGCTGCTGCTGTAGTCAGCCCCCTACACCCCAAAGCTCTCTCGACAGCAGTAGAGCCCCCCCCGTATGAGCTGCGGCTGTAGCTGGCCCCGTCCACCCTGCAGCAGTGACCAGCCACCTCGAACCCCACCCCATGCACATTGATCTTCTGCCCATGACAGGTGCAGCAACAAGACCCAGCATAAGCGGACAGATGGCACCTTTGGGTAAGTTTTACTGAAAAAAAAATTGTGTAGATTGACAAACAAAAAAACTCCACAGTTCTCTCTACCTGTCATATATATATATATTAGGGGTGTGCACTGGCCACTTTTCGTGTTTTGTGTTTTGATTTTGGATCTGGATCTTCGTGTTTTGGATATGTATTGGTTTTGCCAAAACCACCCTTCCGTGTTTTGGGTTCTTGGTTTTGTGTTTTGGTTCTGTATTTTTTTGAAAAAAGCATAAAAACAGCTAAAATCACAGAATTTGTGGATTTTTCTGCTCCTATGCTATTTTTAACCTCAATAACCTTAATTTCCACTCATTTCCAGTCTATTCTGAACACCTCACAACTCACAATAGTGTTTTTATGTCCAAAAGGTTGCACCGAGGTAGCTGGATGACTATGCTAAGCGACACGAGTGGGCGGCACAAATACGTGGCCTATCTAGGAGTGACACTGCAGTGGCAGACAGGATGGCAGTTTGAAAAACTAGGCCCCAAACAGTACATAATGCAAAAAAAAAAAAGAGGTGCAAGATGGAATTGTCCTTGGGCCCTCCCACCCACCATTATGTTGTATAAACAGGACATGCACACTTTAACAACCCAATCATTTCAGCGCCAGGGTCTGCCACACGACTGTGGCTGAAATGATTGGTTCGTTTGGGCCCCCACAAAACAAGCTGGCAATTAATCTGTCCCTGCACAAACTGGCTCTACGGTGGCAAGATGTCGTCCTCATCCTCCTCATTCACCGATTCCTCACCCTCTTCAGTGTTGTGTACATCCTCATCCTCACAGAGTATTAATTCGTCCCCGCTGGAATCCACCACCACAGGTCCCTCTGTACGTTATGGAGGCTGGTCTCCCTGGAAGAGTTGATAATTCATTTTTATGAACATCATCCTCTCCACATTTTGTGGAAGCAACCTCCTACGCCTTTCGCTGACAAGGTTCCCAGCTGCACTAAACACTCTTTCGGAGTACACACTGGAGGGGGGGCAACTCAGGTAAAATAAGGCCAGTTTGTACAGGGGCCTCCAAATTGCCTCTTTTTCCTGCCAGTACATGTACGGACTGTCTGACGTGCCTACTTGGATGCTGTCACCGATGTAATCCTTTAACAGACAGACGCTCGCTTGTCGCTGCTGCTTTGAGGATGCAGGTGCGGCTATAGCCCACACAATTCACAAAGACAGAAAAAAAAGAACATTTTTATTGTTTGTGGAGCGCACTTTGAGGGTTACACCACCCTTTAACAGATAGACGCACGCTTGTCGCTGCTGCTTTGAGGATGCATGTGCAGCTACAGCCCACACATTTCACAAAGACAGAAAAAAAAAGAAGAATTTTTTTATTGTTTGTGGAGCGCACTTTGAGGGTTACACCACCCTTTAACAGACAGACGCACGCTTGTCGCTGCTGCTTTGAGGATGCAGGTGCGGCTACAGCCCACACAATTCACAAAGACAGAAAAAAAAGATTTTTTTTATTTTTTGTGGAGCGCACTTTGGGGGTTACACCACCCTTTAACAGACAGACGCACGCTTGTCGCTTCTGCTTTGAGGATGCAGGTGTGGCTACAGCCCACACAATTCACAAAGAGAGAAAAAAAAAGAAGAATTTTTCTAATGTTTGTGGAGCGCACTTTGAGGGTTACACCACCCTTTAACAGACAGATGCACGCTTGTCGCTGCTGCTTTGAGGATGCAGGTGCAGCTACAGCCCACACATTTCACAAAGACAGAAAAAAAAAGAAGAATTTATTTATTGTTTGTGGAGCGCACTTTGAGGGTTACACCACCCTTTAACAGACAGACGCACGCTTGTCGCTGCTGCTTTGAGGATGCAGGTGCGGCTACAGCCCACACATTTCACAAAGACAGAAAAAAAAGAATTTTTTTATTGTTTGTGGAGCGCACTTTGAGGGTTACACCACCCTTTAACAGACAGACGTACGCTTGTGGCTGCTGCTTTTAGGACAGTATCATATGCAGTGACAGTAGACTTGTCAGAAATTGTTGGCACGTCCTTCAGTCCGGACCAGATGTCCAAACCGGCCCTTGACTTATGACACAGGTGTACGCTTTGCGCTGCTACTGTGTTGATGCACGTGCGGCTACATCGCACACAAGTCACAAACACAGAAAAAAAAATGTTTTTTATTTTTTGGAGCACTTTGGGGGTTACACCACCCTTTAACAGACTTATGGGACACAGGCGCACGCTTGGCGCTGCTCCTTTGTTGATGCACGTGCTGCTACAGTGCACACAATTCACAAACACAGAAAATAAATTTTTTGGAGGGGAGCACCCCTGATGGACAGAGCACCCCCTGGACAACACTACAGCACCCCTTTAGGACTGGGACACTGCACAGGACTTTGGAGTGGACACAGCCCCTATGGACAACTGACTGCACAACACAGTCCAGCCAGCCCCTATGGACTTTGGAGGAGTGGACACAGCCCCTATGGACAACAGCAGCACAGCGCAGCACAGCACAACACTACACTGCACTACACTACACTACACAGCCCAGCCAGCCCTAACTCCCACCCTCCCTCTTCACTGTCCACAGCCGAGTGAGAAAATGGCGCCGTCGCGGGTACCTTATATAGGATCCAAAACCCGCGAGACCCGGAAGGCGGGATGATGACGTTTTGTTTTGATTTCAGATCCGAGTCAGGCGGGAAAAGTCGAGCCTGACTCGGATCGGCCTTGGATCGGGGGGGCTTGGGGGGGTTCGGATTTCAGAAATCCGAACCCGCTCACCCCATATATATATATGGTGGGGGGGCGCCAGTCCCTTATTTTGCCAGGGGCGCTCAGACCCCTAGATACACCCCTGCCGGCTGCCACTGTGTGGAGGGAGCCGGGCGCCCGCTGGTAACAAATGCAGTATTTAATTCGCTAGGCCCAGCATACAGGCTAATAAGTACTTTCAATGTGAATAGAAAATAAAGCAAATACAGCATTTCTTTTTGTCATGTTGTATGTATTCATGCAAGTAAAGATATATATATGCGTAATCAGGGCCGGATTAAGGTCGGTGGTGGCCCCTGGGCAACAAACATGTGGGGACCCCTATTAAATATGGGCGAAATGGGGGTATGCTCAATGGGGACTATATCGCTCGTAAGCGGTACGTTGACAAACAGGGATAAACTAATCTTAGCGCTATTTGTTAAATACTGAAAGGGGGACTTTTAGAGAGTGACATAACCCCTTTAGCACTGTTTCCCCAGAGAAATCAAACTTCAAGCACATACAAGAAAAAAACACACAATATACACCCACAGGAAAAAAAACACACATTTAGGCACCCACATGAAATATTACTCACCCGTTGCACAATCTTATTCACATTACACCATACATAGTGCCTCTGATTCACATTACACCACATACTGTAGTACTAGTGCCTCTTATTCATGTTATGACACACAATAGTGGCCCTTTTACACAATGCCCACAGTAGTGCCTCTTATCCACAATGCACACAGTAGAAGGGCCCCTTATGCAGTGCTCCCAATAGTGGTAGTGCCCCTTTGCAGTGTCCCCAGTGGTGATGCCCCTTATGCAATGCCCCCAGTAGTGGTGCCCCTAGTGCAGTGCCCCCAGTAGTGGTAGTGCCCCTTATGCAGTGCCCCCAGTAGTAGTAGTGCCCCTTATGCAGTGCCCCTTATGCAGTGCCCCAAGTAATGGTAGTGCCCCTTATGCAGTGCCCCCAGTAGTGGTGTCCCTTATGCAATGCCCCCAGTAGTGGTAGTGCCCCTTATGCAGTGCCCCAGCAGTGGTAGTGCCCCTTATGCAGCACCTCCAGTACTGGTGCCCCTTATGCAGTGTCCCCAGTAGTGGTAGTGCCCCTTATACAGTGCCCCCAGTAGTGACAGTGCCCCTTTTGCAGAGCCCACAGTAGTGGTGCCCTTTATGCAGTGCCCCCTATAGTATTGTCCCTTATGCAATGCCCCCTGTGGTAGTGCCCCAGTAGTAATGCCCCCTGTAGTAGTGCCACCTGTATACATGCCCCCACTAGTAATGCCCCCAGTAGTAGAGCCCCCAATAGTAATGCTCCCTGAGTAATGCTCCCAGTAGTAGTGCCCCCTGAGTATTGCCCCCAGTAGTAGTGCCCCCTATAATGAAGCCGCTTGCACACAAAAAAACCCCCAAAAACCTAATACTTACCTAATACTTACCTTAATCCTTGCTCCCGCGTCCGTTGCCGTCCAGTCCGCCTGGCTGCTCCACTGAACTATGGGAGAGATGTCATGACATCTCTCCCATAGTGCACTACTAGAGCTGGAAGCTGGAGCTCAGGAGTGAGCTCCAGCCTCCAGCTCCGGCTGCCCCCCAGGGAATCGGTATAAAATACCGCCGGCATTTCAATTCCCGGCAGTGCCTGGCTGACAGATGAGCAGAGCCCGGCAGCGGAAGCCCGACAGTGCTAGCAATCCCGATCATCGCTAAGGTAAGTATAAACTAACCTTACCCCCTAACCCTCCTTAGGGGTGCCTAACCCTAACCTCCCCCCAAGTGCCTAACCCTAATTATCCCTCTAAGTGCCTAACCCTAACTCTTCCTCCCCTAGTCTAACCCTTCTAGGGGGGGGTGCCTAACCCTGTCCCCCCCGGGTGCCCTAAACCTAACCCTCCCCCCCCACGGCTGTCCGCTCACGGCACCCGGCGTCCCTTCGATCGGGATGCCAGGCGCCGGTCTCCTGGCATCGAGGAAATGTCAGGCGTCTACATCTAGACGCCCGGCATTTCACCCTCGCCGGGATATGACAGTCGGGAAGCCGGCTGTCGGTATTAAGGCAGCCAATTTAACGATTGTATACCGCCCCCCAGTAGTGGTAGTGCCCCTTATGCAATGCCCCCAGTAGTGGTGCCCCTTATGCAGTGCCTCCAGTAGTGGTAGTGCCCCTTATGCAGTGCCCCCAGTAGTGGTAGTGCCCCTTATGCAGTGCCCCCAGTAGTGATGTACCTTATGCAATGCTCCCAGTAGTGGTGCATCTTATGCAGTCCCTCCAGTAGTGGTAGTGCCCTTTATGCAATGCCCCCAGTAGTGGTAGTGCCTCTTATGCAATGCCCTCAGTAGTAGTAGTGCCCCTTATGCAGTACCCCCAGTAGTAGTGCCCCTTATGCAGTGCCCGAGTAGTGGTAGTGCCCCTTATGCAGTGCCCCAGTGGTGGTAGTATCTCTTATGCAGTGCCCTCAGTAGTAGTAGTGCCCCTTATGCAGTGCCCTGAATAGTGGTAGTAATGCCCCCTGTAGTAGTGCCACCTGTATAAATGCCCCCTGTAGTAAAGCCCCCAATAGTAATGCTCCCTGAGTAATGCCTCCAGTAGTAGTGCCCCCTAAGTAATGCCCCCCAAATATTGGCCCCAGTAGTAGTAGTGCCCCCTATAATGAGGCCACTTGCACACAAAAAAAACCAAAAACCTAATACTTACCTTAAGCAGCGCTCCCGCATCCACTGTTGTCCGGTACCCCTGGATGCTCCTCTGAACTATGGGAGAGACGTCATGACGTCTCTCCCATAGTGCACTACGGGAGCTGGAAGCCGGATCTCAAGAGTGAGCTCCAGCCTCCGGCTCTGGCTGCTGCTGTGTGGAGGAAGCCGAGCGCCCGCTGGTAACAAAATCTCAGCGGGCGCCCGGCAAATAAAGACGTCCCTGTGGCGCCGGGGTCCGGTTCCACCTCCTGTTCCGGTCCACTTTAACCTGGGTGGATGTGGGGGCCCTTAATTTGTGTCACCCCCCCATTAATCCGGCCCTGTGCATAATATTAACCTGGATAAAGGGAAAATCCATGCGAACCATTAATCCATGTACATCCGATGAAGGGGTTGCAACCCAGAAACTGTTGTGTTGTTGTTGTGGAACCCGCTACTTGATGCTGTCAGAGAATAAAAAGTGGCAAATGATTGTCTCAGTTTTCAGCTGAACAGAGAAAGACCCCACTCTATTATTTCTACATATGAGTGACTTTGGAAACCAAGCTGGTAGGACCTCCACTTAGCCTGCAAGCCTGCTAACATTTCATGGCAAGAGGTGCAAGGAGTGATCTTTGCTTTTATACAATGAGAAAATCAGTGCAGTTCATAGACACATCTATGGAGGGGCATTTATGAACCTAAGGCATGATTTACTACACTGGCTAAGAAGTTGTGTAAAATTGCTGTAAAGCCGAGTTCGATAGTGGCCACAGTCTGTTCTAAGATAAGGCACAGCAATGTACAAGTTAATATGTTAATAAATTATGGGTTTTACAAAGATATTTAGGCATTTCTAACTTTATAATCTTCCGATATTGCCCCAGAGGGCATCCTGTATTTACAAAATAATTGAAACACATTTTTGGCTGCAACGCATCCACAGAAACTGGTCCACCATATTTTCCAAGCACATGCCCAGGTAATAAAAGATGTTGCCCCTGAAAATATCAATATTTTTCTTTTGTGTTCTCTCTACTGAAAAAAAACAGGTTAGGGCAGAAGTCCCCAAACGCGGTCCTCAAGGCTCCCCATCAGTTCAGGTTTTAGAGATATCCATGATAGAGCACAGGTGGTTAAATCAAATTGACTGAGGTACTAATTAAGTCACCTGTGTTCGACCATGGATATCTGTAAAACCTGAACTGTTGGGGAGCCTTGAGGACCGCGTTTGGGGACCTCTGGATTAGGGTGAGAAGTACAGAAAAAAAGGTAGTGAAAAAGGGACGGGAGAGCAGTGCGTAGTATAATATTAGGTTGAAATGCCAGGTAGTGATTACAGGTTTATTTAGAATACAGCAATAATGATAAGTACAGTAAATTGCTGTTGAGTGTACGGGGGCCTAGACTCTGCATGCCTGGCCATATTTATTTAATTTATCTAATTTATAATTTATTATTATGTCATGAAAGAATGGGGAAGAAACCTCATAGTGGTGTAGCCAGGAGGATCACACCTGTGAGGAATAAGGTGATGAACTTTTCACCATAAAATGGCAAAATATAGTGCCCTCCTGCCCACATCAGCACCGACAAAGAAGCAAAGCTGATGTGGGTCAAAATCTCAGGTTCAAATGTCTCCCTTATATTCCATTCCCAGGCTAATCCATGAGGATCTTAAATGGACCATTAGTCACCAATTAAAGGCAATTGATCAAGGACAACAGGCCTCTGGAGGAGAGCTTGATCTAATAAAGAAATTCAAGAACCCAACACAGAATATGATTATGATGTCTACTAAGAGTGTTAAAAAAGTGGCATTTCCGAAGATATTCAAAATATAAATATTTTTTCTATAGTCCCTAGCAACTCAGTATAAATTATCCAATTCTTTAGATGGATTAGCTGTAGTTCTGCATTAAGAGATATAGAAGAGACAAATTTAATAGGCAGATTAGTTTAAGCCTTTGGCCAGAAGCAGATTGCTGGAAGCCAGAAGTGCTAAATGCCCTCAGTTATGTTGCTTCTCTGTGAGAGTGGTTAACAAGCAACAGACTGGGATGTTCATATTTATTTTTATATTACCTTGGCCTGGTTTTATGATGTTGTTGCTATCAATTTAGGTTATTTTTTGTGTTCGCAGGTTATTTTGTGTGAGCACTTTTAAAAAATATATATATTCAACTAACATCTTAATATGTTGGTATACATTATATGCAATATATTTGGCCAGTGGGCTGTGTCACGTGTGGGCTACTGCTCACTAGGCAAATTTAAGTTATATTTGTAACCGTTAGAGTCCCATCTCTCCATCCCCCTGAAAGCTTTCTCATTTGGGGCAGATGAAAGCAGTCCTTGTGTAATGATAGGTACACGATGGGCAATTGAAAGGCCAATATATTGATAGCACATCGGCGGGTGTGTACTCCCGATATGTCTGTGAACTACATCGTTCACAGACATATTGCATTAGGCTGCACAGCCAATGGCTGATATATCTGCAGATCTGATTGTGTGTATGGGGGGTCCGCCAACCACCCGTACACATGCTGCTGGGACCCAGCGGTGATTGAGATCTTAGCTGGGCAGGTAAATTAATTCTGCCAATGTGATGTCATCACAACACTTTGACAGAATGATTGGTAAGTGTGTATGCACCTACCTATCATTAGATAGATCAGTTGACTCGTCGGCCAAGTTTGTACCCAGCTTAACATCTCAGCCAACCCAATGAAAAAAGTGGCCCCACCAGCATTGGGATGAATGGGGGCCTACACACCCTTGCCACCCAAGGAATGCAGACTCTGGCCTCATCACTCTTGGAAAATGGGGCGACACCCCCCCATTTCTGGGAACGCAGACCGCCCCCGTCCCCATCCCCATCTCTGCCTCTGCCTGTCAATCAGGCAATGGCATAGGGGGCCTGCTTGCGAATTTGCAGGACACGTTTTGCACATGCGTAGATTGCTGGATATCGGGAATCTGCATGAATGTACAAAACTGTGTCCTCTGCTAAATCAGGCCCAAAGGCAGAACCTGATTAAGTGGAAAGGGGGCACATGTCCTGGCCCCCCATCTACCAGAGGGCTTCCCCTTTAACATTAATTATTACTGTCCAGTACTGGGGAACAGTGCTGCCTGGGCTCTAAGCAGAGGAGAAGCGGGAGGGGCGGGTTCCAATGAGGGTGCGGGCTAAACAGCACACTGAGGCCCTGATTCAGAGGCGCTCGCAAAAAGCGAGCGATCGCTCTGAATCAGGGCGGGCGCTGTTTTTTTTACTCGCATAGCTGTGGGTACCACCCACAGCTTATGCGAGCGGCCAGGTGATGGTCGCGATGGTCAAGACCATCGCGACGATCGGGCTTGCGACAAGACTCTTGCGGTAGGGTCTCGTGGCCGCAAGCCACCGGGAGACTTCCTGCACTAATAGAGCAGGAAGTCCATCTACTGACATCAAGAGTTATGTTAGTGGGGCCGGCAAACAAACGGCAGGCGTTCCTGCAGGAACGCCTCAGTTTGCCCAGCCATCCCCCCCCGCCCCGCCTTGCAAACGAGGTGAGCTGCCGATCAACAACTACATCCGCCCCTTTTGGATGCGAGCGCCGGAACGAGTGCTTTGTGCGTACGCACTGGGCCACCATCGACTCACTTGCGAGCGGGTCTGAATCAGACCCTGAGTGTACAGTCCTCCTGCCTTTCGGCATGATGGGAGATTGGATGGCGGAGTTGCTACAGTCCCAACTCCCACAGTGACAACTTGAACTATCTGACCTGCCAAGTAAGAAACCATGTAACTGTTAGTACTGTATGTGTGTGTCTAAAACTCTGATGTATGTATGATTGTATATGTGACCTGCTGTAAGTGTGATTGTACAGTATTGGTGCGTACACACTGGGCGATTAAAGTGGACGACTGAACGATAACGATATCGTTATCGTTCAGTCGTCCACTTTATCGTCCATTTTTAACACAAAAAAGATGAACGATGACGACGACGCGCGTTCCCGCGGGTCGTTCGTCAACCTCGTTCATCGGGCTGACATGCAGGCCAACCTGACGACCTCGTCAGGTTGCTGCATGTCAGGGAATGGGTGAGAGAGCCCGGCGCTGAACGATATCGCTAATGATATCGTTCAGCGGCTGTGCTCAATGTCATGAACGACATTGAGCACAGCCTGCCGGGGACACACTAGACGATATCGCTCAGGGAGCATATCGTCTAGTGTGTATGCACCTTATGAGTGACCTGCTGCATGTGTGACTCACTGCATTTCTGACTGTGCTTCTGTAAACTACTGTGTCTTAGGGCTCTATTTATTAACATTATTTTGACTAAAATAATGTGAAAAAGTTTGTTTTTACACCCTTTTCACATTATTTTAGTATCACCTACAGTTATTACAGGGCAATTGGAGTAGAATTCGTAAAATTCTACTCCAACCCCTAAGTATCACTTATTTTTAGTAAGCAGATCGCATTTTCCATAATTGTAATGAGAAATGTGATCTGGCCAAAGTTACTAAAAATAAAATGTGAAAAAATACCGGGTAAAGCCCTGTGATAATAACGCCACCTGGAGGTGGCGTTATCTAGGGTCTCCCCCGGTTATCGGACTCCTGCTCCGCTCTAACGGGGAGAGGCGGGAGTCGGTCCCAGTAATCAGCTGTGTTGTCTAAACAGACCGCAAGCTGATTACTTTAAAAAAATATTTAAAAAATAGTAAAAAAAAAATTAACTTACCTGACTCCAGGGACCGGTGATCGGGGCTCCAGGTGATGTCCTCCCTCCGGTCAGCTGGTCTCCCATAGTGCACTGCGGCCTGGTCATCAGGTGATCGGGTCCCAGTGCAGTATGTGATATCACCTGACCGGAGGACATCACCGGAGGCCCGGATCAAGCAGGTAAGTGTAATTAAGGGAGGGGGGTTACGGGTGGGGAGGGGAAGTTGCGGGGGGTTCAGGATCGCAAGGGCGGGGCTTAGCGACGGGGGGGTAGCAGTGACGGGCGGTGGGCACATTAAAGGGCACTTTGTCACAGTATTTTTGCTGAAAATACCGTGACTAGTGTGCGGATGGGATTCGCAGGGACAGAGCTTTTTCGCAAGTTCTGTCTCTGCAAGGGATTTGTAGTAAATCCCTGTGATATTGCCTGAATTCGCAATGCGAATTCAGTTGTTAATATCACACTACAATCTGCACTCAATATGCGGATTGTAGTAAATAGAGCCCTTACTCTGTTTATTTGAGCTGTTGCATGTGTGACTACGCATCTGTGACCCACTATGTGTATGACTCCACATCTGTGACCCATTGCATGTGACTTTGCATCTGTAACCTACTGTATGTGTCTCTCTGCTACTATTTGACTCTGCTTATCTGAGCTGCTGCATATGTGACTCTGAGCCTAATTCAGATGTGGATGCTAATTCAGTAGTGGCTGCATGTGTGACTGTTCATGAAGTCCTCTGAATCAAGAGCTGCTACATGTGTGACTGTTCTTCTGTGATCCACTGCATGCGTGACTCTGCTTATCTGAGCTGCTGCTTGTGTGACTCTGCATCTGTAACCCGGTGCTTGTGTGACTCTGCATCTGTGACCCGGTGCTTGTGTGACTGCATCTGTGACCCGGTGCTTGTGTGGCTGCATCTGTAACCCGATGCTTCTGTGACTGTGCATCAGTGACCAGCTGCTAGTGTGACTCTGCATCTGTGACCTGGTGCTTGTGTGACTGAGCATCTGTGACCAGGTTCTTGTGTGACTCAGCATCTGTGACCCGGTGTTTGTGTGACTCTGCATCTGTGACCCGGACCTTGTGTGACTGTGCATCTGTGACCCGGAGCTTGTGTGACTCTCCATCTGTGACCCGGTGCTTGTGAGACGGTGCTTGTGTGACTGTGCATCTGTGACCCATTGCTTGTCTATGTGCATCTGTGACCCGGTGCTTGTGTGACTCTGCATCTGTGACCCGGAGCTTGTGTGACTGTGCATCTGTGACCCGGTGCTTGTGTGACTGTGCATCTGTGACCCGGAGCTTGTGTGACTGAGCATCTGTGACCAGGTTCTTGTGTGACTCAGCATCTGTGATCCGGTGCTTGTGTGACTCAGCATCTGTGACCCGGTGCTTGTGTGACTCTGCATCTGTGACCCGGTGTTTGTGTGACTCTGCATCTGTGACCCGGTGCTTGTGTGACTGCATCTGTGACCCGATGCTTCTGTGACTGTGCATCAGTGACCCGATGCTTCTGTGACTGCATCTGTGACCTGGTGCTTGTGTGACTGAGCATCTGTGACCAGGTTCTTGTGTGACTCTGCATCTGTGACCCGGTGCTTGTGTGACTCAGCATCTGTGACCCGGTGCTTGTGTGACTCTGCATCTGTGACCCGGTACTTGTGTGACTCTGCATCTGTGACCCGGTGTTTGTGTGACTCAGCATCTGTGACCCGCTGCTTGTGTGACTGTGCATCTGTGACCCGGGGCTTGTGTGACTGTGCATCTGTGACCCAGTGTTTGCGTGACTGTGCCTCTGTGACCCAGTGTTTGCGACTGTGCCTCTGTGACCCAGTGTTTGCGTGACTGTGCTTCTGTGACCCAGTGTTTGTGTGACTGTGCCTCTGTGACCCGGTGTTTGTGTGACTGTGCCTCTGTGACCCGGTGCTTGTGTGACTCTGCTTCTGTGACCCTGCTTCTGTGACCCGGTGCTTGTGTGACTCTGCTTCTGTGACCCGGTGCTTGTGTGACTCTGCTTCTGTGACCCGGTGCTTGTGTGACTGTGCCTCTGTGACTCATTGCTTGTGAGTCTGTGCACCTGTGACCCGGTGCTTGTGTGCCTGTGCATCTGTGATCCGGTGCTTGTGTGACTCTGCCTCTGTGACCCATTGCTTGTGTGACTGTGCATCTGTGACCCGGTCCTTGTGTGTCTGTGCATCTGAGACCTGGTGCTTGTGTGAGTCTGCATCTAAGACCTGGTGCTTATATGACTCTGCATCTGTGACCCTGGTGCTTGTGTGTCTGTGCATCTGTGACCCGGTGCTTGGGTGACTCTGCATCTGTTACCCGGTGTTTGTGTGACTGTGCATCTGTGACCCGGAGCTTGCGTGACTGTGCATCTGTGACCCGGACCTTGTGTGACTGTGCATCTGTGACCCGGAGCTTGTGTGACTCTCCATCTGTGACCCGGTGCTTGTGTGACTGTGCATCTGTGACCCATTGCTTGTCTGTGTGCATCTGTGACCCGGTGCTTGTGTGACTCTGCATCTGTGACCCGGAGCTTGTGTGACTGTGCATCTGTGACCCGGAGCTTGTGTGACTCTCCATCTATGACACGGTGCTTGTGTGACTGTGCATCTGTGACCCGGTGACTGTGCACCTGTGACCCATTGTTTGTGTAACGGTGCATCTGTGACCCAGTGCTTGTGTGACTTTGCATCTGTGACTTGGAGCTTGTGTGAATGTGCATCTGTGACCCGGTGTGAATGTGCATCTGTGACCCGGTGTGAATGTGCATCTGTGAATCGCTGCTTGTGTGACTGTGCATCTGTGAATCGCTGTTTGTGTGACTGTGCATCTGTGACCCGGTGCTTGTGTGACTGTGCATCTGTGACCCGGAGCTTGTGTGACTGTGCATCTGTGACCCGGTGCTTGTGTGACTGTGCATCTGTGACCCGGTGCTTGTGTGACTGTGCATCTGTGACCCGGTGCTTGTGTGACTGTGCATCTGTGACCCGGTGCTTGTGTGACTGTGCATCTGTGACCCGGTGCTTGTGTGACTCTGCATCTGTGACCCGGTGCTTGTGTGACTCTGCATCTGTGACCCGGTGCTTGTGTGACTGTGCATCTGTGACCCGGTGCTTGTGTGACTGTGCATCTGTGACCCGGTGCTTGTGTGACTCTGCATCTGTGACCCGGTGCTTGTGTGACTGTGCATCTGTGACCCGGTGCTTGTGTGACTCTGCATCTGTGACCCGGTGTTTGTGTGACTCAGCATCTGTGACCCGCTGCTTGTGTGACTGTGCATCTGTGACCCGGTGCTTGTGTGACTGTGCATCTGTGACCCGGTGTTTGTGTGACTGTGCATCTGTGACCCGGTGTTTGTGTGACTGTGCATTTGTGACCCGTTGCTTGTGTGACTGTGCATCTGTGACCCGGTGCTTGTGTGACTGCATCTGTGACCCGGTGCTTGTGTGACTGTGCATCTGTGACCCGTTGCTTGTGTGACTGTGCATCTGTGACCCGGTGCTTGTGTGACTGTGCATCTGTGACCCGGTGCTTGTGTGACTGTGCATCTGTGACCCGGTGCTTGTGTGTCTGTGCATCTGTGACCCGGTGCTTGTGTGTCTGTGCATCTGTGACCCGGTGCTTGTGTGACTGTGCATCTGTGACCCGGTGCTTGTGTGACTGTGCATCTGTGACCCGGTGCTTGTGTGTCTGTGCATCTGTGACCCGGTGCTTGTGTGACTGTGCATCTGTGACCCAGTGCTTGTGTGACTGTGCATCTGTGACCCGGTGCTTGTGTGACTGTGCATCTGTGACCCGGTGCTTGTGTGACTGTGCATCTGTGACCCGGTGCTTGTGTGACTGTGCATCTGTGACCCGGTGCTTGTGTGACTGTGCATCTGTGACCCGGTGCTTGTGTGACTGTGCATCTGTGACCCGGTGCTTGTGTGACTGTGCATCTGTGACCCGGTGCTTGTGTGACTGTGCATCTGTGACCCGGTGCTTGTGTGACTGTGCATCTGTGACCCGGTGCTTGTGTGACTGTGCATCTGTGACCCGGTGCTTGTGTGACTGTGCATCTGTGACCCGGTGCTTGTGCGACTGTGCATCTGTGACCCGGTGCTTGTGTGCAGTGGTGTATCTATAATGGGTGCATTGTGTGTGGGGCACACGGGCCCCCGGGTCCAGGGGTGCCCCGCACTGCACACGCTGTTTGTGTAACGGTGCATCTGTGACCCAGTGCTTGTGTGACTTTGCATCTGTGACTTGGAGCTTGTGTGAATGTGCATCTGTGACCCGGTGTGAATGTGCATCTGTGACCCGGTGTGAATGTGCATCTGTGAATCGCTGCTTGTGTGACTGTGCATCTGTGACCCGGTGCTTGTGTGACTGTGCATCTGTGACCCGGTGCTTGTGTGACTGTGCATCTGTGACCCGGTGTTTGTGTGACTCAGCATCTGTGACCCGCTGCTTGTGTGACTGTGCATCTGTGACCCGGTGCTTGTGTGACTGTGCATCTGTGACCCGGTGCTTGTGTGACTGTGCATCTGTGACCCGGTGTTTGTGTGACTGTGCATCTGTGACCCGCTGCTTGTGTGACTCAGCATCTGTGACCCGGTGCTTGTGTGACTGTGCATCTGTGACCCGGTGCTTGTGTGACTGTGCATCTGTGACCCGGTGCTTGTGTGACTCTGCATCTGTGACCCGGTGCTTGTGTGACTGTGCATCTGTGACCCGGTGCTTGTGCGACTGTGCATCTGTGACCCGGTGCTTGTGTGCAGTGGTGTATCTATAATGGGTGCATTGTGTGTGGGGCACACGGGCCCCCGGGTCCAGGGGTGCCCGGCACCGCACACGCTGTTTGTGTGACTTTGCATCTGTGACTTGGAGCTTGTGTGAATGTGCATCTGTGACCCGGTGTGAATGTGCATCTGTGAATCGCTGCTTGTGTGACTGTGCATCTGTGACCCGGTGCTTGTGTGACTCTGCATCTGTGACCCAGTGCTTGTGTGACTGTGCATCTGTGACCCGGAGCTTGTGCGGCCATTTTTTCCGGCATTCTGAGCATGCGCAGTAGACTCCGGGCACATTCTAGTGCCCGGAGTCTACTTATGCTCCGGTGGCTGGCCAGCCGCGCCAGTCAGCTGCCGGCCACCGGGGGGAGAGGAGGGGGCCCTGCACAGGGAGTGCACGCGGGTCCCCTCCTCTCTTAAAACGCCCCTGCTTGTGTGACTGTGCATCTGTGACCCGGTGTTTGTGTGACTGTGCATCGCTGCAAGCTTGACTACATGTATGACTATGTATATGTGTCCCTCTGCATATGTGACTCTCTGCATTTTATTATGTGTTAAATACATGTTTGTTTATGATGGAATTGGTCTGATACTCTTTTTAATGTTTATAATTTACTAGTAACTCTTTCTCTATTTCTATTGTGTGAATTATGACTATGCTTTTAATATTAGCCCATCGGGGCCTCCCTGTTTTAAGTGCCCAGGACACCACAAACCTTTAATCCAGCTCTCTGGACAAAGATGCTTTATTCCAAACTAACATATCTCATTATAATTTAATGCCTGCATTCCTTTTATTAAAATGATAGCCATGTATGAACTCAAGTCTTTCATATATACAGATGTGGTCTTTCAAGTGATTTACAGCATAATATCGCACATTTACATTTGCTTCCTGTGCATGTTATGCCCTGATTATTGTATCCCAGATTTTTATTAGCTTTTGCAGCAACTGTCTGATAAATAGCGCCGGTATTTAGTATATTGTCTATTAGTATAACAAAGTACTTTTCTAGCAGATCTATGCAATATAACAAACAGGTAGCACAATTATTATAATGATCCAATGCACTTGGGCATTAGACATTGGGCCTGATACAGCAAGGAACGCACGCTAGGAGATGCACGCACCCGTCTGCATGTGAGAATATGCGAATCAATGCATACGCACGGAGACAGCAGCACAAGGTGCAGTTGCACAGCACCATATAAAGCCGCCTATTGCCCTATACTCAAAGTCTGATCAGTATGCAAGATAGCATAAACATCTGTAACATCGAGAACCATCGGACTCATACGCATAATAGTGGTTGACCTGACCTGCCGCAGAATTTTGTCTGCTTCTTGTATACAGCATACGGTATGGCTGCGTATGCCACCAACTGCCTTAACGCCGCAAAATGCTATAATAATAGCTGCTGCACCATTTTCCCGGTGTGTGCAGCACTGCCACTGCCGATGCAGGACTCCAGAGAGGTGAGTAATGAATAAATGGGTGCTGGCTGGAGGTACGGTGTGGGGTCCCTGGACCAGAGGCCATAATTGCCTACCCTCCCGCTTCCTGCAGGAGACTCCTGGTTCATTGTAGAGTCTCCCGCTACCCCGGAAAATGAAATAAATCCCCCGGATCCCTCATTTCTCTATCGGCATCCGGACTGCGTATGCGCGAGTCCGGATATTATGGGGGCGGGTCTGCATGAGAGGAGATGGACACTTCAATAAACAGCAGTGCCGCGGGCAGAGGGATAGGGTCCTTAAAAAAAAAAAAAAGGGCCTCAGGACTACATCTTCCGTCAGCCCACGGGGCTGCGTCTAATAATCCCCCACACTGCACTGCAGGCAGCAGTTCTGCCCGGGCGACTCCTCCTCCAGTCACAAGGGAGCAGTAGCCGGGGAATGGGGCAGGCAGTCGGGGACTCCCTGCAAGGTCTGCAGTTCCGGTCACACCAGCCTCTTCCCCCACCCGCGGTGGAGGAGGACATAGCAGATGACCCTCCATTCATGTTAAGGTGGCCTCACTTCCAGCAGGTGGGTGAGCCAGCTCCCAGCGCTCCGCAGTTCCCGGGGTCCATGAGAGCAGGGTGCGTGGTGTGACAGCTGGTCCTTCTCTCATTGGCTGCCTCGGCGGAAGTCTGGGCTACGGCTGCTAGCCAGGAATGGACAGCACAAGTTGGTGAGGGTGTGGTCAGTGGGAAGTGGTGTGGGGAAATGTCCTATGTGTGTGTTCTATTCTATAGAGGACTAAGGGCCTGATTCAGAGCCGGACGCTATTTGCGCTCGCTCGTTCAGAAAAAGGGGCTGGCTATTTAAATTAACCGTTCGCTCTTTGCGGTCTGTTCACGCCTCTATGTCTGAACGAGCGAACAACACATGCGAACGTAATTTTGAAAAAAACGCCCCCTGGTCGCTCGCATTATACGTCATGTCTATTTATTAGATTAATCGAGTACATCGGACGGCATATGAACTGCTCGCTATTCTTGTGGTTGGTTTTTCCTATCGCAATCATGCGAGCAGTTCTGACTATAAAACAACCAAGTGACGTGGTCGATGACGCTGCTTTATTAATTATGCACACCCTTAAAACGCCCGTTTTGACCTTTAGGCACGCCTGCGTTCTGATCTCCCGGTTTTCAAGCACCTTCCCCTGTTACCACCCACATACGCCTCCTCCTGTCACTCAAAATAGCAGGCATTCGCTATTTAGCGAGCACACGATTTTCGGCCGCACTGACCGTACGCATGTGCAGTTGTGCGAACATCGCTCGGAACGAACGAGCGGCCGCTTACGAGTGGCTCTGAATCAGGCCCTAAATATGTACTGTCCTTTAGTCATTTATATGCTGTGCTCTAGTCATGTCTGTACTGTCCTATAGGCATGCATGTATTGTGGTATAGTCATGTCCTCAGTCCTGTGTGTAGTGGTCTATAGTCATGAATGGACTATCCTATACTCGTGTATGTATTGTCCTGTAGTCATGTTAGTACTTTTCCATAGTCATGTATATGCTGTCCTATTGTCATATGTGCTGTTTCATAGTCATGTCCTATATAGTCATGTATGTGCTGTCCTATAGTCATATATGTGCTGTCTCATACTCATGTCCTATAGTTATGTATATGGTACCTTTTATCATCTTTATTTCTGTACCTCAACATACATTCTCCAGCAACCACCAATATATAGTTACCATAGGTGAATGCTTGGTTCACATGTTATTGGAGTGTAGTGGGAGTCTCGCAGGGGTAGTTTCGGACTCAGACGCAGAACCGCGCGCATAGGGCTAGTGCCAGTGGACTGCCACTGCAGGACGCACCCATGGGTGAAGCTAGACACGCCCTTTGGGTGGAGCATGGTACACCCCCTTGACAGCACTGACTTTAATCTCCCTGAAATTAGTTTTGAAAAGTAGGCAAGTATGCCAGGGGCCTGTGTGCACCAAATAATCTGCACCAGAGCCAGCCCTAGGCATAGACATTCTAAGCAAATGCCTAGGGTGACTGGAATGCCTTGGGGCATTCCAGGGCATTGACGTTGACCCTTCACAACGCTGCCCTCTCCTCCCGTTCAGTGATCACAAATACGCGCAATAGATCCGTTTTGCGGAATGGGTGGTGGCAGAGGTATATCTAAGGGTCCGAGCACCTGGGACTGGTGCCCCCCTCCAATGACTGCTTCCACTGGAAAAAAAATAACACACACTGGGGGTAGTTTAATTCACACACCTGTAGAAATAGGGAGAATATTTTTTTTATTTCTCTTTTTAATATATATATATCTTTTATAGAACTTACTCTATTGCAAACCACTATTTACTTATTTATGCAAAAAAACACAGGAAAAGAGTGAAAACATTGCATCACAAACAAACTGCATTATGGGTAAAATAATTTACATATATTGAAATTACGCTGTCTATACTGCATTTTATTTGCTAGTGGGCACCAGTCAAAATTTTGCCTAGGGCACCAAATTGGCTAGGGCCGGCTCTGATCTGCACACAATATAGATACACCCCTGGTTGGATGATGCTGAAGGTGTTTTGAACAGATAAAAGATATAGCAAAGAGCAGGCCGGGATATAATAGCTATTGTAGAAATAAAATAAACAACACAAAACACCACAAAGCAACAAACATACAACTGTACACATACAATCCAAATGGCACTTTTATTTTATACATAATAAAGTTTATTGTGATGACATTAATAATAAATTTGAAGCCAATGCAACAAGTCTTTACACATTCTGTAGTATTCTATATACTAGTTTTGTATGGCACTTACTACGAAAATGTAATCTCTTAACTCATTATTGAAATAAAAGCGCATCTGAACAACTATATAGCTTGACTGGCTTTTAGACTGATGCATTAAATACCATCAAAATATGGAGAGAGATTAAAAAATTTAATTATGTCACTAATAATGTTTAGGCCACAGCATTTAAGAAATAAACACCATACTGTGTATTAACAACCTGCAAATGCTAATGGATTAGGTGTAACAATGGTGGACAATGTCACTGCCTCTTAACTCTCCTTGGATATTAGATTTATTATTGCAATATTAAACATAATGAACGGTGGACATATCTTACATAGGTTATAAGAACCACTGAAAAAATACTAAGCTCCTATAACAATTACATAAAATGAAATGTTATGTCAGAGGTTTATAATGATGAAGCTAGTAATACTCAGGTCAGTAATGTCAAACTGTTATGAACAGCATTTTATCACCCAACACAATGAAGGTTAATAAATGCTAGAACTTTGTGTACTGTGAAAGATTTCAGATGTGTTGGTCTTCACCAAATATAATTAGACTCGGGTGGAACATGCCTGTCTTCAGTCCTCTTAGGTGAAGGCGTGTGCTGTCTGTTTTTGGTACCCGTTGGCCTCAGAGCGTTCATGGCGTTAGCTCCATAGCCTGCAAAATAAAGAGAATAGAAATGAGAAAATATCATGCATCATTATTTACACGTCACAAACTTTTTCTACCGCTTTCAAACATCGTATTAACAGTGAACATTTCAATACATTGGAGAGAGAAAAGATACAAGTGAAGCAAAGATGTCAGATGTGCCTGTATATATATATATATATATATATATATATATATATGACAACCACTTGCCCTGGTGCCCACTCTTGTTAAAAGTGTCGCTGCTATGCTCCGTGCATGTATATGTATATATATATATATATATATATATATATATATATATACTCTAGTGTAGTAGTTATAATCCAATTGTTAAATGAAAGTACCTCTCATATATTGGGCATATTTTTAGAATGATTAAAGAAGGTTGATCTGATATTGCTTCAAATGAATTGTGGTCAACACAGCAATGGCGTACAATGGTTTAAGCAGTTGCAATAGGTCTGCAATAAATCCCAGCACCAATAACATCACAAAATAGCAGTGTAGTATGTTTTTTAAAAAAAATTTAATAGTAAAAAGGGATTAAAAACCTGTACATGTAAGTAGTAAAAAAGGTGCATTAAATCTGATTCACCAAGCCCCAAGAGGAAGAGATGGCGTACACATCACAACAACACTCAGTGGTAAATTTACTAAGATGGCAGTTCTATTAAGAAGTGATGTTGCCCATAGCAACAAGACAGATTCCAGGTATTATCTTCTAGAAGCTGCTAGATAAATGAGAAGTAGAATCTGATTGGTTGCTATGGGCAACATCACTTCTTAAATAGAACTCCCATCTTAGTAAATTTACCCCTCAGAGAGTGAGAGCTCCAGTCATGGTACAACTTCCAATGTGGGCGTGGCAGAATACCTCTGCTGTCTGCCTCCTTGTTGGACCTTTGTCCCCAGGCAGGGACAGAACTATGGGAGACAATGGGGGCACGTGCCACTGGGCTCCAGCTCTGAAGGGGCACCTCCTCAATTGTTCACAACATATTCACCCCACTTAGTGCTGTAACTATGTACCCGGAGTGTACCGTCTGGCCGCCCAATACATGGAACCTTTTCCTGGCACCTGAGAAGCCACCATACACTAGTAGAGAGCTCCATGTCAGTGGCTGTGACAATTGTCTCACATGGATACCTTAATAACTTTGGGTGTTCAATATATCTTGTTTATTAATTGGCATGGATTTAATATTACCAACACTTTATTAGTGATGTTTAAGTATTTTGTATAATTTCAACATATTATAACGCTTCAAAAAAATCTAATTATATTAATTGATAGTGGGTCTGATTCAGCATTGACATATGTACAATGATCCCCGATTATTTTGAATCTGCGCATGTGCAGAACGGGTCCTGCGTGATCGTATGCAGATCCCCTTTGCCTCTGATTGACAGGCAGAGGCATTTATGGGACAGTGCAGGGCCGTGGACAGCCGACGTTGATGAAAACATGGGTGTGTCATCCCTGTTTTCCGGGAATGGCAAGGCCGGGATCTGTATCCACCGACACAGTTTCCTAACCTCGCCTTACCAATGGTCGCGATGGTTATCCCAGCCTACGACCTTTGCATATTTGCAAGGCGTGCAGCTTTGCAATTTCATCCACTACTGGATCACCCCCAGTGTCCTTGATGGTGGTCCTTTGGAGCCAACAGTTATAATCCGTCTAAATAATTATTTATTATGTTTAAGACGTTCTTTTGGTTGCCTGGATCGTTGGTTTGTTAATCCCTCCCCTTTAACACCCATTGGCTGGCCTATTGTCCAGGTTCACATCGCTCCAGTGTGTACCTGGCATAAGAGTGTTAGGGTTGCTATGCAACCAAACTTTATTTATTTCACACTGCAGTGCTAGGACTGCATGCTAAATATTTGATTGGTGTTCATTATAAAAGTAATATTTCTTTTTTCTTTATTATTTCTTTAAATGAGTCATATTTAATCAATGCAGCAGTGTCTTTAGGTTGCTAGGCAACAGAATTCCATTCCCTATACTTTTAGTTTTATGATTTGCTAAATTTTCAATTGGTCGAACAGGCATCACATGACTTAGCAGTCATGAGATTTGAATCCTGGAAAGATCTCCAGATAGTGCTCACGGGTAATCACCGTAAATTATGGGAACTATTTCAGTTTATTTACACGTGATGTATTAATGGCCATTATACACAGACATTTTATTTACCTTGTACAAACAGGGTTACGATCGAAGCTGTCACGTGACTTAATATTCATGTGACACGGACTTGAGTGATTCTCTGAAACTCTTTATGCTTGTTTAAAGTAAGATGCATTTAATTAGAAAGAAATCCATGGTGTAATAATTTGAATCCTTATGATTTTGTTCCTGCATGATGTGCTGGTTGGTTCTACAGGTGCAAAAATCTCATTGAAATTTGTTAATTTCTTTATTTTTGTGTCACTATGCATCGTCAATGCATAAATATTGGGACATTGACAGAATGTTCATATTTTGGCCTCTATTCACCACCACAATGGCTTTGAAATTAAACAAACAAGATGTGCTTTAACTGCAGACTTTCAGATTTAATTTGAGGGTAATCACATCCAAATCAGGTGATCGGTGTATTAACAGACCAAAAGCGGATCACTGCAACAAAACCCCAAAAAGTTTTTCTAGAAAAAAAAATTACCTGCATCCACGGTGATCGGTGCTCCTGTGATGTCCTCTGGTCAGCTGGTCTCCTGGCTCCAGCATTGACCCTGGTAAGCTGCTGCATAGAGCAGCTCACCGGGGTCACAGTGCAGACCGGGAGACCAGCTGATCAGAGCCCCATGGTCACGGGAGGGGTATAGTGAGCCGGTAGGCACATGCGCGGGCACTCTCTCACTGTATTTTTTGTGAAAAATACAGTGAGAAGATTGTGCACGGGATTCACAGAGACAGAGCTTTATCGCAAGCCGTGTATTTTTGATAAATCCGTGATATTTTCTAAAAATATCACACTACAACCTCATTTTAAATGCGGATTGTAGTGAATAGGGCCCTATGAGTGGTCTTTAACTATGGATCAGGTGGACATGTCTTTTCCAAGCTGAGTATAATTATGACTACTTAGGCTCTTGATATAGGTTTGATGTCAGAAGTTTCTCTGTGACAAAACGCATTGGGTGGTCTCCCACGTTCTCCATCTGGTGAACTAGTTCTGTTTCTGTTCTACTGCTACTGTTAAATGCCCTGGCAGAAGTGTACTGTTAATGTCTGAATTGATGCATGGACCAAGCCCAATTCAGACATGCCGAATTTTAATTGCTACATTTATCTGTCTGGATATATTGGATACTATGTGGTCTTGGCAATGACAGACTTTTGGATCTGGTCGCATATATCAGATAAGCCTTTGATAAAGTTTATAAAAGATAAGTGCAATATTGCTTGTTTTATATTTGATGCCTGAATGATATGGACACTATTAGCATTCTCTTGTTTTGTGTTCTTAGGTCAGTGTTTGTGGAAGTCCTCTATCTGATGAGGATTAAAATGGGGTTGAGCTGCCTGAAATAAAAAAAAAACACTGTAAAAAAATCACTGTCTGAGCTCATTTGGATCTTAAAAATGATTTGTGTTCAAAAGGGTTCATTTAGAATACACATACATATATTCCCAATTGTAAAGCACAACGTAATATATTTTGGCTCTATATAAGAAGCTGGTAATAATAAATACACCCTCAGACATACTACAAATATATATACAGATCTGCCCAGCTACATTGTTGTCCATAGCACAGCGAATCGTGCTATGGACAACAATGGACTCCTGTGATCCCGTGATCGCGCTATGGAGATGGACTCCTGTGATCGGAGATGCGCATTCGTGTCTCCATAGGATATAAAGGGAAACGCACTCCCGCGATTGGGGATGCGCTTTCATGTCTCCATAGGATTTAATGGAGATGCACTCCCGCGATTGGGGACGCGCCATAGCGTAGCATGGCGCATAGTGTGATTCGCGGGCTTGTTTGTGTGTACATATTTAACAAGTCTTTGTCCAAAAACGATAGTCACTAAAAGTATATCTGTTGTCTGTGCAGCGTCCCTTTTTAAGGCGTCATCAACCGCCACGATGGAAGACTTTCTAGGAAACAGTAAAGTGCGCACAGTTGTAATATTGAAATACTTTTAATAACACAATTCACGTCAGTTATATACATCTCAATATTAGAATATCAGCATTGACACCAGGGTTGTGAATGCTGATATTCTAATATTAAGAGTTACATAACTGATGTGAATTGTCTTATTAAAAGAATATATATTAGGGGTGAGCGGGTTCGGATTTCTGAAATCCGAACCCCCCCGAGACCCCCCGATCCGAGGCCGATCCGAGTCAAGCTCGACTTTTCCCACCTGACTCGGATCTGAAATCGAGGCAAAATGTCATCATCCCGCCTTCCGGGTCTCGCGGGTTTTGGATCCTATATAAGGTACCCGCGTCGGCGCCATTTTCTCACTCAGCTGTGGACAGTGAAGAGGGAGGGTGGGAGTTAGGGCTGGCTGGGCTGTGTAGTGTAGTGTAGTGTAGTGCAGTGTAGTGTTGTGCTGTGCTGCTGTTGTCCATAGGGGCTGTGTCCACTCCTCCAAAGTCCATAGGGGCTGGCTGTGTTGTGCTGTGCTGCTTTTGTCCATAGGGGCTGTGTCCACTCCTCCAAAGTCCATAGGGGCTGGCTGTGTTGTGCTGTGCTGCTGTTGTCCATAGGGGCTGTGTCCACTCCTCCAAAGTCCATAGGGGCTGGCTGGACTGTGTTGTGCAGTCAGTTGTCCATAGGGGCTGTGTCCACTCCAAAGTCCTGTGCAGAGTCCCAGTCCTAAAGGGGTGCTGTAGTGTTGTCCAGGGGGTGCTCTGTCCATCAGGGGTGCTCCCCCCAAGTGCAAAAAAAAAAAAATATTTTCTGTGTTTGTGAATTGTGTGCGCAGTAGCCGCACGTGCATCAACAAAGTAGTGCCAAGCGTGCGCCTGTGTCATAAGTAAAGGGCCGGCTGGCTTGACCGTTAAAGGGTGCTGTAACCCCCGAAGTACACTCCAAACAAAATAAAAAAATATTTTCTGTGTTTGTGAATTGTGTGCGCAGTAGCCGCACGTGCATCAACAAAGTAGTGCCAAGCGTGCGCCTGTGTCCCATAAATAAAGGGCCGGCTGGCTTGTCTGTTAAAGGGTGCTGTAACCCCCAAAGGGCATTCCAAACAAAATAAAAATAAAAATTCTCTGTTTGTGAATTGTGTGCACTGTGGTTGCACGTGCATCAACAAAGCAGCAGCACCAAGCGTGCGCATGTGTCCCATAAGTAAAGGGCCGGCTGGCTCATTTCTTAAAGGGTGGTGTAACCCACAAAGTGCACTAGTCTCCAACAAAAATAAAAAATTATTTTCTGTGTTTCTGTGCGCCTTAGCCGCACGTATATCTCAATATAACATAAATGGAGGACCAAACTTTCTCCGATAAAAATAAAATAGGGAAAGATCAAGAACCACTTCCTCCTAGTGCTGTTGCTGCTGCTGGGAGTTGTTCATCATCCCAGAGAGGAAGTAGGAACACCACTACTTTTACTAAACAATTGACCCTCCAACAGTCCTTAGCGAGGAGGATGAAGTACGACAGCAGTCATCCTGAAGCAAAACGTATAACTGAGGCCTTGGCTGCTATGTTGGTGTTAGATGTGCGTCCGGTATCCGCCATTAGTGCAGTGGGATTTAGACAATTGATGGAGGTAGTGTGTCCCCGGTTCCAAATCCCGTCTAGATTCCACCTGCATCCTCAAAGCAGCAGCGACAAGCGTGCATCTGTCTGTTAAAGGGTGGTGTAACCCTCAAAGTGCGCTCCACAAACAATAAAAAAATTCTTCTTTTTTTTCTGTCTTTGTGAATTGTGTGGGCTGTAGCCGCACCTGCATCCTCAAAGCAGCAGCGACAAGCGTGCATCTGTCTGTTAAAGGGTGGTGTAACCCTCAAAGTGCGCTCCACAAACAATAAAAAAATTCTTCTTTTTTTTTCTGTCTTTGTGAATTGTGTGGGCTGTAGCCGCACCTGCATCCTCAAAGCAGCAGCGACAAGCGTGCGTCTGTCTGTTAAAGGGTGGAGTAACCCTCAAAGTGCGCTCCACAAACAATAAAAAAATTCTTCTTTTTTTTTCTGTCTTTGTGAATTGTGTGGGCTGTAGCTGCACGTGCATCAACAAAGGAGCAGTGCCAAGCGTGCGCCTGTGTCCCATAAGTCTGTTAAAGGGTGGTGTAACCCCCAAAGTGCTCCAAAATATAAAAAACATTTTTCTTTCTGTGTTTGTGACTTGTGTGCGATGTAGCCACACGTGCATCAACACAGTAGCAGCGCCAAGCGTGCGCCTGTGTTATAAGTCAAGGGCCGGTTTGGACATCTGGTCCGGACTGAAGGACGTGCCAACAATTTCTGACAAGTCTACTGTCACTGCATATGATACTGTCCTGAAAGCAGCAGCGACAAGCGTGCATCTGTCTGTTAAAGGGTGGTGTTACCCCCAAAGCGCGCTCCAACAAAATAAAATAATCTTCTTTTTTTCTGTGTTTGTGTGTAAAATGTATGCGCAGTAGCCGCACCTGCATCCTCAAAGCAGCAGCGACAAGCGTGCGTCTGTCTGTTAAAGGGTGGTGTAACCCTCAAAGTGCGCTCCACAAAAAATAAAAAATTCTTCCTTTTTTTCTGTCTTTGTGAATTGTGTGGGCTGTAGCCACACCTGCATCCTCAAAGCAGCAGCGACAAGGGTGCGTCTGTCTGTTAAAGGGTGGTGTTACCCCCAAAGTGCGCTCCAACAAAATGAAATAATCTTCTTTTTTCTGTGTTTGTGTGTGAAATGTATGCGCAGTAGCCGCACCTGCATCCTCAAAGCAGCAGCGACAAGCATGCGTCTGTCTGTTAAAGGATTACATCGGTGACAGCATCCAAGTAGGCATGTCAGACAGTCCGTACCTGTACTGGCAGGAAAAAGAGGCAATTTGGAGGTCCCTGTACAAACTGGCTCTATTTTACCTGAGTTGCCCCCCCTCCAGTGTGTACTCCGAAAGAGTGTTTAGTGCAGCCGGGAACCTTGTCAGCGAAAGGCGTAGGAGGTTGCTTCCACAAAATGTGGAGAAGATGATGTTCATAAAATGAATTATCAACTCTTCCAGGGAGACCAGCCTCCAGAACGTACAGAGGAACTTGTGGTTGTGGATTCCAGCGGGGACGAATTAATACTCTGTGAGGATGAGGATGTACACAACACTGAAGAGGGTGAGGAATCGGTGGATGAGGAGGATGAGGACGACATCTTGCCTCCGTAGAGCCAGTTTGTGCAGGGACAGATTAATTGCCAGCTTGTTTTGTGGGGGCCCAAACGAACCAATCATTTCAGCCACAGTCGTGTGGCAGACCCTGGCACTGAAATGTTTGGTTTGTTAAAGTGTGCATGTCCTGTTTATACAACATAAGGGTGGGTGGGAGGGCCCAAGGACAATTCCATCTTGCACCTCTTTTTTTTTTTAATTATGTACTGTTTGGGGCCTAGTTTTTCAAACTGCCATCCTGTCTGCCACTGCAGTGTCACTCCTAGATGGGCCACGTGTTTGTGCTGCCCACTCATGTCGCTTAGCATAGTCATCCAGCAACCTCGGTGCAACCTTTTGGACATAAAACACTATTGTGAGGTGTGAGGTGTTCAGAATAGACTGGAAATGAGTGGAACTTAAGGTTATTGAGGTTAATAATAGCATAGGAGCAGAAAAACCCACAAATTCTGTGATTTTAGCTGTTTTTATGCTTTTTAAAAAAAAAATACAGATCCAAAACACAAAACCCAGAACCCATAACACGGAAGGGTGGTTTTGGCGAAACCAATCCAGATCCAAAACACGAAGAAAGATCCAGATCCAAACCGAAACACATATATATATATTGTGACGTTCAGTCGGGTTAGGGGTCCCTCTCCTGGGGTAGATGGACTCCTTCCTTACACACACAGCAGCCGGGAATCAGCACACCAGTCTGGATGCGAGTACAAGCTGGTCGGCGCCAGTCTTTATTGTACAATATCAGCAATTACATAAAGAAAACATAAACATAAATCCTAGCCCTGTCTAGGCTTTAATTTTACAAGTGATTTCCCTCACTACAAGAACCTGGCAGGGCCTAATACCCTCACCAGCAACAAAAGCACAGCACAGTCCTCACTACTAGGTTTCCAAGTGTCTCTGAGCAAACTCCCTGCCTGCTCTCCCAGGTGAGATACTCAGCCCCAAACAAACCAAGCATATCTTGGCCACTCTCAGCTGGAAGCCCTAATGAGCCTGTTACCAGGCTGAAAGGCCCAAAATCTGGAGTGGCCGTGGGTGGAGCCCATCCTCTCCTCACACCCACAACCCCCAGGTCCCAAACCAGCTTTTCCAAAAGCCGACATTCTAGTCTGCTCACAACACAGACTTCTCCTGGGTTTTTTTAGAACACATAGGACAGGAATTTGGGACAGATGTACCTGCCACAGACCACTTTACCAGTAATCCTATCACAATATATTTTATATATACACACACACTTAATATAACTTTATATTTTAGACCTGCCGCAAGTACCCTGCTTATATTTAAGTGGATTGTGTTAGGCTTAGAACTACTGGCCTGTCATCTATTCATTTATGGGTGAGCTGTGTATATTTCCAGCCCTGCTACCTTGGTTTAAGTCCAGGGTAGTCCTTGTAAAAGATGAATAGGAGTGCCAAAGTAAAAAAGAGACAGAGACTACTGCCAAAGTGTACAACTGCCATCAGTGTGCCTATGTTTCATACAGACAGGGATATCATTTAATGCTCCAGGGAAAGTTTAGTGTGTGTTGGAAAGACATGTTTCCAATAGGTTCTGCTCAAGTAAGAGCTGGTTTATGGTTCCCTGGGGAGAATGGAGGACAGAGGGTCGGCCTCCCAGCCAGGTAAAAGTCTGATTAGCAGGATGTTGTTGTGCTGCCTAACAATACGCCTTTTACACCGATTTCAAAATCCTGGGTTTTTGCATGTGAACGCGCATCAACCTGGGATTTTTGTCACTGTAAATGTATACACTTGGGTCCAGGGACCCGGGAATTCAACTCGGGTAGTTTGCAGGGTTGGCCACGGGTAGTTCATAGGGCCCTATTCACTACAATCTGATTACATCATCTCAATGCGTCCACTGCAACGCTGGAAGAGCCGGGTCACTGCAGACCTGACTCCGGTGCGACACCTACAGCTGCAGCCTATGTCGCCAGGACCTGAGTCATCAAAGACTCAGGTTCCCAGAGTTCAGTGCCAGGAGAAGGAATCAATGTGTGCCCATGGAGGTGGTACCCGGCAGTCTGTCAGTGATCAGACAGCTGCCGAAGTTGGACTCTACTCTCACCCTCAATGTGACGCAATATGCAGCATCAGTTACAGTGGGGTCGGGCATAGTGGTGGTTGTGACTGATAAGACCCGCAGCCACGGCTAATGCCATATAAAAGATAGACATTATTAATTTTGTAAGATATGATCATATTCTGGATATGTGTTTCAGATTTAGGTAGCATGATTTGGAGAGATATTGAATGTGGGGAACAAAGGAAAGTTCAAAGTCAAGGATGACACCTAGACAGCAAGCTTGTGGGGTAGGTATGATTGTCGAGTTCTAAACACAGCCGCTGACATTGTAACATAGTATTTCTCATGCAGATACACCCGCAGCTGCACACAGAATACAGGCATGCCACATATCATTTTAATTAGCAGAAGCTGTTTGTGAGTCCTATTCACATCACTTTGCGAAAAAGAAGCATTTGAAGGTAAAATGTTGCACGGAAAAATGCTGAACATCGATCACGCGTTATGTTTAACGCGACTTGTAGCGCACGGAGATAAGATGTATGTGGACACATAGGATGAGAACCAGGATAGGCCTGTGACCTAGGGATTTTTGTGTTTGTATGAGAAGAGAGTGGCTAACAGTGTCAAATGCAGCAGAGTGTCATGTCGCATTGGTGGCATAGTCAGACCATGTGAGAGTGTGTGGTGTCCCTTGGGACATGACTAGCACTAGAAAGTGCAAGGCCACCCCTCTCCCCTTCAAACAACGGCTGTCATTCCTATATCAGGACAGTATGGAGGCATTCGGTATGGCGTCCCAGCTGCCGCATGACTGGCAGTTCGACTCCCGGCTGCGGCTTCGATCGGGATGCCGGGCGCCTGTCTTCCGGCGTCGGGAAAATGACAGGCATCCACATTTTAGATGCCTGTCATTTAACCCTAGGCGGGATAGAGGATTCAGGAAGCCGGCGGTCGGGATTGCGGCCGCCGGCTTCTTAAACGTATCCCGTATGGAGGTATGGATGGTGATGTCAGAATAATGTAAAGTAAGGATTAAGTGTTTGATGTTAGAGGAAGTCTGAGATATGGCTTAGACATTCTGGCTTGTTAAAGGTCATCACAGGTTTCATGGTTGAATTGAATAACAACATTTGCTGGAGCTTATTCTATATTAAAAGAAGGGCCTGTATGACACTATGATCTATAGAGACACAGATGTGTTGTTTGGGTTACTTATACAATGCAATGGTTTCTGGGGCTAACTCACTGGAGAAAAAGTTTCCTACACAAGTTACTTCCAAGTCTTAAAAAAAAAAGTCTAATGAAAACTATTTCGGTTGACTGTTACTATAAGAAGGCAACTTATGCGGTATAATTAATTGAAAAACTTTGACATATAATTGGTTTGTGGGATGTTGAGAGTAAATTAATAAACTATTTTTCTTATTTTAGGCAATCCTTGAAGATTTCCAGGTTTATATGAGGCGCCGATCTTGCCAGCATTTGAACTCAAACTTTTTATTGCAAAGTTCCCTTTCTGGCTCTTTTAAAACAGAACCCTTGTTATACGATTGCTGTGTGTATATTTATTATGACTCTTATGCCATGTCACTGTTTGTTCAGCATACTTACAGATTTGGTAAACAGTTCTGCACGGTGCATGAATACATACGCACAGACCTGTTTGAAGTTCTGTCGCACTCCATAATGGTACCTATCATTATTTGCCAGCATCATCAGATTAAAAGCTTGTGTTGGACAGGAGCCAAAACGTCCCCGCCAGTTTAAACTCCTGTGGTGGTCTGGCTCCTGTTATGCTAAACTCATGGAGGTAAAAAGACCCTAGCACTGTTATTTTGAGTGACACTGGGAAAATTGACAATTTACAGACAGTGGTTATTTATTGCAGATCTATGTGGTAGAAGAAGGTTCTTACAAAATGGTACCCATCTTATTAGGACTTAGTTAAATGCCTTTTTAATGTGTAGTGCTGCGCATGCGCTGCTTTAACGGATGTAACATCGCATGCGCAGCACTGATTACAGCTGCGGTAAGTTAGAGTAGATAGGTAAAACTATCTACAGTATTTCCCGAAAAGCTGTCATCGCAAAAATGACAGCCTTTCTAAATAGATACTTATGGAGAGGAGAATGATGAATTCCTCCGGTAATTAAGTACAGCGTTCCCGCAAGGCTGCCCTTACAGCCTGTGGGTGCTGTCTTCACCCACGGGTCGCAGTGACCCTCGGGTGGAGAAACGTGCGGTGACCCGGTCACCGCCGGAGAATATAAGCCAGTCGCATGCGCCCGGCATCTATTCTCCCTGTCTTCAGCGCTTGGGGGCTGCCCGGCGTGTCCGTAAGTGCCGGGCACACCCCCAAGAGTGATGAAAAGGGGATGCGTCTTATAGACATGCCCCTTTTTCAAGGGCCACGCCCCTTTCAGCGCGCACACAAAGGTGCCCTCTCTGGCTCTGGTGCCCTGCCTGCCGCCAGAGCTAGAGTGAACACTATATGTAGAACTCCATGCGAGTTCTAAACCTAATTACCTCCAGAGAAATTTTAGTTATGATGAATAGGCCCCTCAGTGATTATCATTACAGCACGTTAAGACCCATCGGATCAGTCTGAGCAATGGATTTACCAACAGACAATTTGTCATTTGGTGAACAGAGGCCCCACTACTATGGTTAGCCTATGCACACAGATAAATAAGGACATTAGATCTTGGGGGCCTGGGTCACTTAAGACAAAGGGGCTCATATGGTTTAAAATTAAGAGCATAGGGTAATCATATCAAAGAGGGAGAGATAGTTACTAACAATATATATTTAGGACAATTTCATTTGTATATAACAAGATTTGTAAAACTTTCTGTTAAGTTCTCGTTCCTAAATTGATTTAGCTTTTGTAGTATTTATGCTCTTGACTTGTAAACCTCTGGGTTAGTAAAAATTTATAATTAAATAAATAAAAACACTACATAAAATGCTCAATAAAAAAAAATATATAAATAGAATACTGTATATGTATTGTTAAATGATAAGTGTGCTATAGCGAGTCTATCTTTTGTATGTGTTATTATAACCAGCGGGGACTGAGACAGAATAAATAAGTGGTGGTGTGATGTGTTATAGATATGTTATTGTAAATGCACTGAAAAGAGCAGTTTAACAAACAAGCTGATTTCATTTCTGATCAGGAGCGTTGGTTCTTCTGCTTGTGGGACGCAGATTGTATTCCAAGACTTTCTTCCTTGTTTCGGCTTGCACCATGTGCCAGCAGTACAGATATACTATAAAGTTGTGTGGGGTGGGTTCTGGTGAACAGTGTGCATGGCTAGATTACTCTTGTAGATATGTGGAGTGCCACTTGGCATCCGCTTAGTGTGTTGGTCCCTATGCCCCTATGATCCAGCTCAGCATACAGTAGAGCCTGATTTAGAAAAAGGAGTAGGTCCAACTAAGCGGAATCAGTTTACAACACAAGCAGTGTAAAGGAAATGTTTATTGTATGCATGTACTGTAGATAAAATACTGGCTGATTTTAGATGTAGCACAGAAATACTGGGCATCATTATTTTAACACTGTGATGTAAATTGAGTGAGGACATGCCCCCTTTCAGCTCTATATCTATAGACTCATCTCAAATTTTGCCCCTATAGCTCAACATGATAAGTTAATAGACCTTTTGGATGAATTTACAGCAAAATGCAAATTGTGATTGTATGATAGCATAGTGGTTAGCACTGCTTTCCCACAGCGCTAGAACCATTAGTTCAGTTTCAACAATTTTATGTGTTTTCACCTGGGCTCTCTAGCTTTCTTCTATAGTCACACTGGTTTGTTAAATTAATTTAAACATAATGATCTGTACAGTGTGTATGTGTTCACCTAATGAAGAATTTATATTGTATGATCAAATGGGGCAGATAATCATTAAAATACTGTATAATATTAAAGTGCTATATAAATACAGAATAATAAAAAATAATTGAGGTCAATAATGCTCATGGCCACATAGAGTATAAGGGTTAAGTATGGGATCCTGACGGTCACAATGCCGATGGTCAGAATACAGACAGCAGTATCCCGATGGTCAAAATCCAGACAGATTTTGGTAATTATTGTAACGCCAATCGTAACCCTAATCAATCCTTCCCGCAGCCTAACCCTAACTGACCTCTCCCGCAACCTAACCCTAACGATCCCCTCCCGTAGCCTAACCCTAACAATCCCCTCCCACAGCCTAACCCTAACGGTCCCCTCCCGCAGCCTAACCCAAACGGTCCCCTCCCGCAGCCTAACCCAAAGGGTCCACTCCCGCAGCCTAACCCAAGGGGTCCACTCCCGCAGCCTAACCCAAAAGGTCCACTCCCGCAGCCTAACCCAAAAGGTCCCCCCCCGCAGCCTAACCCAAACAGTCCCTTCCCGCAGCCTATCCCAAACGGTCCCCTCCCACAGCCTAACCCAAACGGTCCCCTCCCGCAGTCTAACCCAAACGGTCCCCTCTCGCAGTCTAACCCAAACGGTCCCCTCTCGCAGTCTAACCCAAACGGTCCCCTCTTGTAGCCTAACCCTAACGGTCCCCTCCCACAGCCTGACCCTAACGGTCCCCTCCCGCAGCCTGACCCTAACGGTCCCCTCCCGCAGCCTAACCCTAACGTTCCCCTCTCGCACCTGACCCTAACGTTCCCCTCCCGCAGCCTAACCCAAAAGGTCCCCTCTCGCAGCCTAACCCAAACAGTCCCTTCCCGCAGCCTAACCCAAACGGTCCCCTCCCGCAGCCTAACCCAAACGGTCCCCTCTCGCAGCCTAACCCAAACGGTCCCCGCTCGTAGCCTAACCCTAACGGTCCCCTCCCGCAGCCTGACCCTAACGGTCCCCTCCCGCAGCCTGACCCTAACGGTCCCCTCCCGCAGCCTAACCCTAACGTTCCCCTCTCGCACCTGACCCTAACGTTCCCCTCTCGCAGCCTGACCCTAACGTTCCTCTACCGCAGCCTGACCCTAACGTTCCCCTCCCGCAGCCTGACCCTAACCGCCCCCTCCCGCAGTCTAACCCTAACCTTCCCCTCTCGCAGCCTAACCCTAACCATCCCCTCCCGCAGCCTAACCCTAACCTTCCCCTCTCACAGCCTAACCCTAACGTTCCCCTCTTGCACCTGACCCTAACCTTCCCCTCCCGCAGCCTAACCCAAAAGGTCCCCTCTCGCAGCCTAACCCAAACAGTCCCTTCCCGCAGCCTAACCCAAACGGTCCCCTCCCGCAGCCTAACCCAAACGGTCCCCTCTCGCAGCCTAACCCAAACGGTCCCCGCTCGTAGCCTAACCCTAACGGTCCCCTCCCGCAGCCTGACCCTAACGGTCCCCTCCCGCAGCCTGACCCTAACGGTCCCCTCCCGCAGCCTAACCCTAACGTTCCCCTCTCGCACCTGACCCTAACGTTCCCCTCTCGCAGCCTGACCCTAACGTTCCTCTACCGCAGCCTGACCCTAACGTTCCCCTCCCGCAGCCTGACCCTAACCGCCCCCTCCCGCAGTCTAACCCTAACCTTCCCCTCTCGCAGCCTAACCCTAACCATCCCCTCCCGCAGCCTAACCCTAACCTTCCCCTCTCACAGCCTAACCCTAACCATCCTCTCCTGCAGCCTGACCCTAACCTTCCCCTCTCACAGCCTAAACCTAACCATCCTCACCCGCAGCCTAACCCTAACCATCCCCTCCCGCAACCTTACCCTCCCCTTAGTGCCTAATCCTAATACTCACCATGGGAGTCAGTTGGGATTGTGACCATCCGGATGACACCCTCAGTATTGTGACTGTCTGCATTCTTACTGTCGGGATCCTGACTATAACCCCAGTATAAAAGCCAGGGAATTCAATCACTTAGGGACAATTTGGTTCAAAGTGGGAAAAAATTCTGCAAAAGTGGTCATAGAATCCTTTGTACGGAGAGGCTGGTGTGTAAGTGTGCTTCAAAATACCTTAGATTTTTGTTTCAGGAGCTGCCAGGGTCTTAGAGGGGACCGCCCTCTGGGCCCGATTCAGAGGTGGACGCAATGCCGATGTTTGCACAGTTGAGCGATTATTTGCTACTGCGCATGCGCAAAAAGTTCTGAAAGTCCCTACAGCGCATGCGTCCCCAGAGTGTACATAGAAACTGCTGTTGTCTACAGTAACACTGGCATTAGAACTGGTGAAGCAAAACCATGGGCGGTCCAGGAAGGTGACTGGGAGATGGCCTAAAGTCAACACAAAAAAGGATGACTCATGCGTGTGTTATGTTAGTGTCAGGCGCGTGTCAGTGACCGTGGCTACATTCCAAAGTGCAAAGCCGCAGCTACAGCTATGCCATGCTCATGTTAAAAGTTGTTGGCACGACTTACTGCCTTCCAGCACTTCGATGGTCACTCCTTCTACTTCCGCCTGCCGTACGGGTACTGCACCATCTGTTGCTAGGCGATCTGGACGCCGGACAACATCACGTGTTACTGGAACACCGAATAATCTTCTGTTACTTTGATTGGTTCTTCATCTGTTAAATAACCGGCGGAATCTTCACGGCCTTGCTGGCTATAGCATTTCTGTACGTGCCCTTCCGGATCCTGCTTCTGGACTCTGGCCCTGATTCAGAGGCGCTCGCAAAAAGCGAGCGCTCGCTCTGAATCAGGGCGGGCGCTGGTTTTTTTTAGTTGTGGCCTCTTGGGCGGTGGCATAGCTGTGGGTTACCACCCACAACTTATGCTAGCGGCCAGGTGATGGTCGCGATGGTCAAGACCACCGCGACCATCGGGTTGCGACGAGACCCTTGCGGTAGGGTCTCATTGCCGCAAGCCCCAGAGAGCTTCCGGCTCTAATAGAGCCGTAAGCTCTCCCACTGACATCACTGGAAGCTCTCCCACTGACACCACAAACGGCAGGCGTTCGCTTGGGAAAACCTCCGTTTGTGAAGCCACCCCCCCGCCACGCCTACAAAACGCTTGCGAGCGGGTCTGAATCAGGCCCTCTGTTCCTGCATCTCTCTAAGCCGTACCTCGGTCATCAGGCCGCATCATATCCTCCCTGCTGCATCTAATCAACAGGCTATACCAGCCACATCAATTCTACCAGCTCCTTGCTGCATCAATTCAACCGGCTATACCATCCACATCAATTCTACCAGATACTTGCTGCATCAATTCAACCGGCTATACCAGCCACATCAATTCTACCTGCTACTTGCTGCATCAATTCAACAGGCTATACTAGCCACATCAATTCTACCTGCTACTTGCTGCAACAATTCAACAGGCTATACCAGCCACATCAATTCTACCAGTGCCTTGCTGCATCAATTCAACAGTCTATACCAGCCACATAAATTATACCAGCTCCTTGCTGCATCAATTCAACAGGTTAAACCAGCCACATCAATTCTACCAGCTCCTTGCTGCATCAATTCAACCGGCTATACCAGCCACATCAATTCTATTAGCTCCCTGCTGCATCAGTTCAACATTCTATACCAGCCACTTCAAATCTACCAGCTACTGGCCATACCAGCCATCTGAATTCCACCAGCTGCAAGCTGCATCAATTCCACAAACTGTACCAACCACATTATTTCACCAGCGGCAATTGCCGCATCTGTACCACCATTGCCACATTAGCCACATCTGTACCACCATTGCCACATTAGCCGCATCTGTACTACCAGTGCTGCATAAACCGCATCTATACCACCAGTGCTCATTAGCCGCATCTGTGCCACCAGTGCTGCACTAGCTGCATCTCAGTTACCGGCTCTCGTTAGTGTCATCTTCTATTCTGGTACTCCTGGGTGGTCTATGTAAACCCCAGGTGGCCTGAACATTCCTACTGCTAAAGGAACAATGGGTGGCTGTTAGTGACAGAAGATCTCGTCTTTTGAGTTTTGGGGGTTTACGCAGGGTACCCTGGGAAAACTGTAACAGGTCACTGGAATTTCAGACACTGCGCCAGCCATAGGATGGTGTAAGTGAAGTGCGCCAATGGTGGAGTGAAACCCACTGGAAGAGTTGCACTGTGCACGGTCATTTAAAGTGAGCGTCCCAGGGCTTGCCCAGTCCAGAGCATACAGAGTCCACAGCATGCTAGTACACAAGGGGCAGGCGGAAACTAACATTTGCATATTATCACTGCTGTGACTACAAAAATCCACTGCTGCAATAGCGTCCACCTCTGAATCAATCCCTCTGTCTGGTATTATAGGGAAATGGGTGTTGATTCTTGCACTCAACTGTTATGTGTATTCTGCTCCAGTGTATGGTGTGCATGCATGTGTTGTGTGGGTGGACAGAGATATTGTAGAATTCGACAATTGGGCATGCGTAGTGTGTGTTCTAGTCAATTGAACAAAACATATAAATTACTAGTTAAAAGTCAATAATTGGGGAACAACCACACACATGTTGAAAATCAATGTTCACTGAGTTGAGCGATTTTTTGCTACTGCGCATGTGCGAAAATCCCTAAGAACTCGTACGGCATATGTGTGTACACACAGAGGCACAGTTGCGAGAAATGTATTGGCAGTTCCTGGCCGGTGGCTATAAATGGTCCGTCAAATAGGCGTGTTATGGGAATGTCGCTGAACTAGTTGCTTACACAGACGCTTAATCGTTCACATAGGAGGCCATACTCAGACAGAAAATCTGCACATGCCATAGGCTGGTGCAAGTCTCGGTGGTGCAACCACTTGTAGCATCTATAGACACTCAAAGTGGGCATCTCAGTCCTTGCACAGTCAGACGCACACCAGGGGAAGGGCTAATACTAGCATTTGTATAAAGTTGAAGGCACGACTACGGCAAAAGATGCAAAAGCATTTTCAAAAGCGTCCACCTCAGAATGAGGCCTTGTATGAGGAGAGGAAGATGGAGCTGGTGAAGAATTGGAAAGGAGATAAGCAATGGCTGAGTAGAGAAAAGCAGAAAGGCCTCAAATTCTAACACACTGAAATGATCAATAAACTGAAATGATAAAATTCAAACGGGATGGTTACGGGGATACGGGATACCGGCGTTCGGGATCCCAGGGGTCAGAATCTCAATGCTGGCATCCCGCCAGAGTTACAATACCAACACTTTGTTGATTGGTATTCTAATCCTCTCCCTCTCCCTACCCTAACCCTCCCTCCCCGCTGCCTAACCCTAACCTCCCCTTCCCCGCAACCTAAACCTAACCCTCCCTTCTTAGTGCCTAACCCTCCCCCTAGTGCCTAACGTTAAGCCTCCCCCTAACCTTGCTACTTACCTTAGAGCATTCTGACGTCAAAATCCCCTATTCAAACATCTGGGTGGTTATATGAAATTAAGCATTTCCAAGCCTAAAGAACTCTGAAATTGGCATCTTTAAAAGTACTTGACAATTTCATTTGACAATCTATTGCAGTCTACTGCAAGGTATTATATATAAAACTAATAGATAAAATGGACAACATCACTCATTTAAAGGGCCAAATATCCATGCTGAGGTCTTCATTTTACTCTCAAAAAGCCTAAATTGGAAGATAAGGAACTACTGCTGATAGTTAATACATACTGTACTTGCCTACTCTTCCGGAAGTTGCGGTAGACTCCCGATTTTTCGGGTAGCCCCCTGCACCCCCGGAAGAGTAGGCAGATTTCCAGCATCCCGCCAACTTCCTAAAGTGGGCAGGATGGGGAGACTACGAGGAATTTGCTGGTCCATAGCAAGGGGCGGGGCTAAAATGAAGCAAATGGCTTCATTTAGCCCCGCCCCCTCCTCATGGACCCGCAAATCGCAGCCTTTTTCCGAAGCTTCAGCAGCATCTCCTCTTTGGGCTATTCCCGTAGAGAAGGTTGGTAAGTTGGTAAGTATGAGTTAATTTGACAAATTTGGTGTTTTACTGCTTTCCAAAAAGTCTTTTTATATATATATGTTGTTATTAATATATTCTATGATGACTTTTTAGTGTATTTTTAAATATCCCTAATATGCAATAAATACTTAAATATTTATTTATATCAACTATGGAATAATAGGCCTGATTCAGCAAGGATTGCAACTGCTAAAGCATACTCAGATGGTCGATTGTTGGCTACTGTGCATGCGTATGCATCGCAATGCGCGAATGCCTCAGTGAGTACGCAGACCCATTGCAGAGTGATTGACAGGAAGTACCATTTGGGGGTCGTGATGGGGGTGGTGGTCGGAGAAACGCAGGTGTGCCAGTGCGTTTGAACGCCATTGCAGGGGCGTGCATAATGTAATAGCCACTGCAATGGCATACGCAGCATGAGCTCTCACTGCGTGCAACAAGATTATTTAGGTAAGGTTAAGGCTGCAGTAATTCTGCGTGAGGGGTCGATGGTACTCGATGTTTCCGATGTTTGAGGAAGTTTGCAAGGTATTACGGATGTGAGAGAGGGGAAGTGGGCGTCTGCATGTTGCCCGTGCGAGTGCTTTTCGATTGCAAGCATTAGCATACTTTCGCAGCAAAACTGCGTGCGCTATTGCAGCCGCGATCGCATCAACATTCCTTGCTGAATCAGGCCCAATATTTGTAGCCGAGGACCTAATGCTGTCTACTGCCTTTTGATACTTGAAAATTAGCTATAGCTGAAAACTCCTGCCCTACAGGAGGCGGGGGAAAGACTGCTTTGCGTCGTAATAACAAAGCACTCAAGGGGGCTCTCCATGTTACTGGGCACTGATTGAGTTCGCTACCCTCTGGCCGTGGGTGGCACTGCCGGGAGGCGCCCCCCCCATTGGCTGGCGCCCCTGGCAAGTGCCATCCTGGCCATAGGGTAGATACGCCCCTGCCCTAAGCTGTTTGCCCATAGCAAACTTTGATGGAGGTTTTGGCGACAGATATTACAATGAACAGTATCTCTGGGAAACCCTCAACCTAGAGATGGCATACACCCTGCATCATCGGTAGTTATGCCACGGATCCTAATGCTTGGTTGTAGTGAATATCACATGATGTGTATGTCAGCCACTCAAACATAGCCTAAAAATGTAATTCTCTTTTATATAGCAGCCACTATAAGTTAGACATGAGAAAATATTTGTTATCAAGAACTGAGTTACAAAGTATATACATATGTTTGAAGCCAGTCAAATAAGAGTGACTTTGTAGTACTAATCTACAAAGCCAATCTCTATGTGTGTCTTACAAAAATGCATTTACTATTGAAGCTGAAATAGAACATTTAGTAAAGATGAAGTAAACAATTCATGGAAGACAGTGGTCTCACTTACGTTTGTTACAGTATCTACCATTCCATCCTTCCTTACACTGGCATTTGTTGGGTTCAATGCAGGTTCCGTGTGACCCACAGGTGGGTTCACAAACAGCTGCAGGGAAAAGGTGTAAGCTTTACAATGTAACACAACTAACACAATGGAATAATATGTATACTATCATACACACACATTATATATATACACAAATTTGTTGCCACCTGTAATACTTTAGGTCATCTACAAATACATAAATTAATACATACTGTGAACTGACAGCTTCCAGATGGTGCTTACTAAGTAATTTTCTTGTACAGTCTGCTTTGTCAGGACGCAGTAAATTTACAGAAAATAAGCAATTTCTCCTTGCCGATCTCTATCACTAATCTAACAGAGTTCACGTCTATTAGATCATCCACCTTGTCTGGCATCGATCTCACTGCCACAGGAACCAGCACCTTTAAATACCTTAGCTCCACCCCAGCTCCATCCTAATTGGCTGGTTTTAAATCCATGTTTTCTTCTCCCCGAGTCTGACACGTCCCTCCTTTCCTACGTAAAGCTGACTAACCCAAGTGTTCTGTTTGACTTGTCTGACTGTAGCCCCATACTGAGATCTGCCCACAGAGAGAATAATCTTCCCTAAATGTAGTTTTGAGTCCCTTACTTTGCCACATATCTCTCCCCCTAGCGTTGCAGAATCAGGTGTATCAGACAACTTATGCACATTTCCTGGATAGTGTGTCCAAATTGTTATGTAATAGACCAGGTCTATGTTGCATTGCAAAGCAGAAGGGCTGTAGAGTCAAGAATCCGGCAAGTCACTTTCTTGTGTACCTCGAGTTCGATCCGCAACCAATGTAATGGTGCATGGCTAGTGACCAATGTAAATTCTCTTCCTATCAGGTAGTACAGAAGGGCCTCTGTAGCTTACTTTATCGCTAGGCACTCTTTTTCTACCATAGCAAACTTCTGTTTCCTGGGAAGCAGTTTAAGATTAAGGTACAACACTAGGTTTTCCACCATATATCTACCTTTTGACAACACCGGCTCCAATCCTACATCTGAGGCATCCCTTTGAAGAAAATACTACAACCAAAATCTTGGCCATGTAGCAGACTGAAGATCTGTAAATGCAGCTTCCATGTCATTAGACCAAATTATCCAATCTGGGCAACAGACAAAACTATCTAATCTGGGCATCACACCAAACTAGCCATCTCGGTTAATGATGTGGCCCTAGTGGCAAAACAGGTTGTAAATATTACAGTGGTTCTCAATCAATTCCCACCTGCGTACCCCTTGGTGTTTTATGTTATTTGTACACCCAAAGTTTGCAAGCAATACATTTGTAATGAATATCATTTCTATTAGATAAAATGTTTAGGGTCAGCTCTATATACACCTGTCAGCCATAACATTAATACCACCAGCCTAATATTGTGTGGGTCCCCTTCGTGCTGCCAAAACAGCTCTGACCCATGAAAGCATGGACTACACAAGCCCTCTGAAAGTGTTCTGTGGTTTCTGGTACGTTAACAGCAGTCCAGTAACTTGTGAGGTGGGGCCTCCGTGGCTTGGACTTGTTTTTCCAGCACATCCCACAGATGCTCAATTGTATGGAGATCTGGGGAATTGGGATGCAAAGTCACCACCTTAAACTCTTTGTCATGTTCCTCAAACCATTTCTGAATAATTTTCGCAGTGTGACAGGATGCATTATCCTGCTGAAAGAGGCCACTGCCATTTGGAAATACCATAGCTATGAAGGGGTGTACTTGGTCTGCGACAATGTTTAGGTAGATATTACATCATCCACATGAATGGCAGGACCCAAGGTTTCCCAGCAGAATATTGCCTAGAGCATCACTGCCTACATTGGGTTGCTTTCAGTTTCTTCTCATAGTGAATCCTATTGCCATCTTTTATGCAGATAAACAATGCATACACATCCAACCATCCACATGCTGTAAAGGAAAATGTGATTCATTAACCAGGTCACCTTCATTGCTCCATGGTCTAGTTATGATGCTCATGTGCCCATTGTAGGTGCTTTTGCCGGTGGACAGGGGTCAACATAGGCACTCTTGACTTACGCAGCAAGTTGCGATGCACTGTGTGTTCTGACACCTTTGTATCATAGCCAGCTACAGTAACACTTCTGTGTGATCGGACCAGACGGCTAGCCTTTGCTTTCCACGCGCATCAACGAGCCTTGGGCGCCCATGACTCTGTTCATCGGTTGTCCTTCTTTGGACTACTTTTGGTAAGTACTAACCACTGCATACCAGGAACACCCCTCAACACTTGCTGTTTTGGAGATGCTCTGACCCAGTCATCTAACCATCACATTTTGGCCCTTGTCAAAGTCGCTGAGATCCTGTTACATGTGCCCTGATTAGCTCTCAGTCGCTATCCTAGTTACCTGGACTCTGGCTGCTACGTGCAGCTACTCACCTGTTAGTAGTCTCGTTACCTGACCTCAGCCTGATGGACCAATCACAGGAGACCTCTCCCTTCATTAGGGATTCAGGTCAGTTCCTGCCTATCGGTGATATTACTAAGTTTCTGCACCTAGTGGATGCTCACGTGGTCGCTGTATGCTGTGCAGTTCCTTGCTCCTGAACCCCTGTTCCTGTGTCCAGTATCCTGCCATTGTATACCTTTGCTCCAAGACTCAGTTCTCAGTGTCCTGTCCCTGCCAGTCCTACTCCTGTGTCCTGCTGGATTCTGCCCTATTCACTTGTCCATTCCAGCTCTGTGCCCGTGTCTTGCCAAGACGCTCCAGCTTACCTTCTGTGTCACCTCCAGTTTGTGTCTAGTCCTAGCGTGTACCTGTGGATTCATCCTGTCAGTTCAACCATGTCAAGTACTGGTTCTGTTACAATCTCCCATCTGCATCCTGAGTAGCTGGCCTGCCACATTGTGTATAAAAATCTATTTCAATCGATTGCAGATTGCAGAATTGCCACAATCAATTGAAAAAGGGAAAGATTTTTATACACAATCGATTGCAAATTGCACGATTGCTGCAATCAATCTCTGATGTATAGGGGCCTTAAGCTACTTGCAAAACCTGTGCTTGTTGCGCAGCAGTGACTACCAGAATGCCTTTTTAGCTCCCCTTCATTTTATCTGTTTGACCCCATGGGAAGTGGAAACTGGCTTCCTTAAACATCACACATATTATAACACTTATGACGCCAGCACCTTAAAGATGATGCTTGCAAAGTAATTTCTATGTAATAACAGTCTGCTTTATTCCTCCGGATGGCGGACAACTACAGAAAGTAAACAATTTTGACTTGGCGATATCTATCACTAATTTAACAGTGTTTACCTGACTATTAGATTGGCCAAATTTTCCCAGTTCTATCCTAATTGACTGGTTTTAAACCCATGTTTATTGAATCTGCCAAATCTGCCACCTCCCTCCTTTCCCAAATAAAGCTGCCTAGCCCACATGTTGTTTGACTTGTCTGAAAAATGCCCTACCCTGAGTCCTGCCAGCAGGAGGGAGAGCAAATACATTTGGGAAGTGCCTTTTTTTTTTACACAATACATTGTAAAAAAAAAATAATTATTAATATTTCAATCTTGGCACAGGTCTATATTTACAGCTTTTGCTGTAGCAAATCTTAAGTTATCATGTACAAAGTGGGGTTATAAGAAATGTAGCTCAACTCTCATGGACTTGTTCATAAGTTATCTTATACTGTTACACTGTTGAGCTAAAATTTTCTTAAAAAATAAATAGTTCAAATAAGTACCACCACTTACTAAAGTACTCGACTGAGTATTATCACAAGTAAAAAAACCAAAACTACTTTACTATTTGAAATTAAAAGAAATTAAAAGAGCCAAATCTAAATATGACTGACCTTTGCAATGTTCTAATTTAATTAAAAAATTCCTGAAAGTATCATAGTTATAATTTTCCTGAAAGTATCATAGTTATAATTCTCCTGAAAGTATCATAGTTATAATTCTCTACTCACGTTTTGAGCAGAGATCTCCTTGGTAGCCCTTGGAGCACTTGCATTTGTTCTTACCACTGCATTTGCCTCCATTTCGGCATGGCTGGTGACATTTACCTAAGGAATCCCACAAAAACACATACCATTCTTAAATTACAAATCTCAATTTACATAAACATCAATCATCCTTATCCGTAAAGGAAATGAGTATAAGTCCACCTAAACACTGGTGTTTATTTCAATATACTGTATTTATTTTCATTTCTTTGATCTAAGACATTTTGCTAAGTACCAGACACATTCAATTTACTAGATCTTTTTTATGGAAACAAAACATAAAGACGCCTGCAATCCCCATGACCATATGCCATACATGTGAACACTGAAAAACCTTATAAAGATTACTGTTTTTAGGCAAAAACACGTACCTGATTACACATCATTACATACTCTGGCCCCCAACTATCTACTAATAAAATACAGAAACATAATCCTGTGTCTATATTCTGTTGTATGAAATATCTTATAAGGCATCTGCCACTTTTGCTGTGTTTCTATGGGGCAATAAAAAGATAACAAAAAGAGGGCAGTGATCAATCATTAATATGCAGATAGTTGTTGGTTGTCCAACAGAAGAACAACTGGCACCTCAGGAAAAGGGAACAAGAAATATTGCTAACATGTGCTTTGAAAAATTTACTAAAAATAGATGCACTTGAAATTATAGTTATTCAATATTTACCTCATAACAGGGACGCCATTATAAATAGTGGGCCTGGTACAAAGAGAAGGCATGATTGTTACTGTATGTGTTGGCATGTTCATGCCCTGTTAGGGGCATGGCACCACCTCTTTGGCAGACCAAGAACCAGGGTAGGCCTGTAACCCACCCAGAGCCGTTAACTAGACTTTTTGGTGCCCTGTGCCAGAGAGAGCATTGGCGCCCCCCCACCACCATTATTTAAATAGTGACATAAGATAGTGCACCTAAAAAAGGGCCATGGCCTCATGGAGAAGGGCCAGGGAAGAGATAGGGGAGGCCAGTAGATGCTGGGGATAAAAGAAGAGGAAGCTACAAGTGAGAGTGATAGTAAACAGGAAAATTGCCAGGCCCAAACAGCGCCCCCTGCCCTGCGGTGCCATGTCACTGGTCGCACTACCCTACATACGGCCCTGAACCCACCGTTATCTGTACACCGGTATACGACCTACTCATTAATATGAGCTGATTACGCAAATTAATTACATGTACATTAAGATGGTCTCTAACAAAAATTATAATACATTAGAATTAGGAAATAAACTGACCGCATAACAAACGTTTCATTCAATGTCATAAAAAGTAACCAGTTATTATGAAATATGTCATGACTACATCAGTCATTTTATCATTCCAATATAGGGCTGTATTCAATTAGGCTCGCACTCGCGATACTTTTTCGCCTGCCGCACTTTTTGCATACTTCACGTGTTTTGAACGCGAGAACTTTTCGTGCGCGCCCCCGCTATTCGCCGTATTCAAGTCCAAAGGATGCGAAAACGCGTCCCGGTGAAACTCAAACATGCGAAAAGTGCTAACAGTTTTGGGGAAATCAGCCTGACACCCCCCAAAAGATGCACTAACATTGGGGATGTGTATAGATGTCCCCGATTAGCCCCCCCTGGAGCTATTTGGGGTATTTAAGTGCTTTCAATTGCCTCTATATAGTGGTGAAGAATAGCATTTAGCAGGTTTTTTTTGGTGAAAATAAGTAGTTCTGTCAAATTTGGGGTACTTGAAAATGGGTGCAAGCAGTGGCGTAACTATAAATTTGCTCCCCCATGCCAAAAAAGTTTCAGGCGCCCCCCCCCCCCCCGCCCAAAGATCAAACACACCCAAAGCCTACGTTTAAGGTGTGTGGTTACATGATACAGCAATGTGCCTTACACATTATGACACACTAAGTAATGCCACTTATAACAGTGTGCCACACCGGAATGCCCCTTACAACACATTATGCCACACCGGAGTGCCCCTTACAACACATTATGCTACACAGCAATGCCCCTTACACATCCCACGCAATAATGCCACATATAACACATAATGACATACAGTAAAGCGCTTATAACAAATTTATGCCATGCTGTAATGCCCCTATTTCACATTATGCCACACTGTAATGCCACATACAACACATTATGCCACACAGTAATGCCCCTTACACATTATGCCACACAGTAATGCCCCTAATAGCACATTGTGCACACAGTAATGCCAAATACACATTATGCCAAACAGTAATGCCCATTACATCCCACCCTGACAGATCTACTTCACCAACCCTCCTTTCTGTTCCTGCCAGTCCGTCACCTCAGCTCAAGACAGGTTGCACAGTTTTTATGTCCGTGTAGAACCAGATTATTGGGAACATAGTTTATAACCTGTAAACTGTGTATCAAATTAGTGCCCCTTATACAGTGCCCCCTGTAGTTGTGCCCCAAAATGCAATGCCCCCTATACTAGTGCCCCTTATGCAATGCCCCCTGTAGTAGTGCCCATTATGCAATGCCCCCTGTAGTAGTGCCCCTTTTGCAATGTCCCCTGAAGTAGTGCCCATTATGCAATGTCCCCTGTAGTAGTGCCCATTATACAATGCCCCCTGTAGTAGTGCCCCTTATGCAATGTCCCCTGTAGTAGTGCCCATTATGCAATGTCCCCTGTAGTAGTGCCCCTTATGCAATGCCCCCTGTAGTAGTGCCCCTTAAGCAATGCCCCCTGTAGTTGTGCCCCTTATGCAATGCCCCCTGTAGTAGTGCCCATTATGAGGGCCCCCTGTAGTAGTGCCCATTAAAGTAGTGCCCCCTGTAGTAGTGCCCATTATGCAGGGCCCCCTGTAGTGCCCCTTGTAGTAGTTAGCCCCCTGTAGTGCCCCTTCTAGTAGTTAGCCCCCTGTAGTTAGCCGCCTGTAGTTGCTCCCCCCCTCTGCGCGCACACAAACAAACACACACACACAAAAGAAAAAAACACAAACACTTACCTTTATCCCCGCTCCAGTGCTGCTGCCGTCCATACCCCGGCGTCCGCTCCTAGGCACTATTACGTCACTCCCATAGTGCTCTGCGGGACCCGTAAGACGGAGCTCACTCCTGAGCTCCGTCCCCGATGTCCGCTCCTCGGCACTATGGGAGCTCCGTCCTACGGCTGCCGCCGGGGGTTTGAATAGGAGCCGGGCGCCCGCTGGTAACACACTCAGTTTTTGCTAGTTTGCTAGTTTTTACTTTTGTACCCCCACTTTGTGCTTTTTCGCCCCCATTTTCAAAGTGTGTTTTTGGGGTGTTCCTCCTTTTTTTGCATTTTTTTGACGCAGTTATCCTTTGGGGGTCTGTCCAAAGGGTGCAGAGAGGTTTCCGCACCTGTGCACCCCAAAACCACAATTCTGCGCTTTTTTTTCCGCCGGGTATTCATAGGCAAAGCTTTTTCGCCCATTACATTGCATTGACTGTCTGCGTACACAAAAAGTCTTTTCTATTGAATACGGGGAAAAGTTTCCACCTGGCGAAATTACGTCATCCGCGATACTTTTTTGCAGATTACAGCTTTTCGCCGCTAACTGAATACGGGCCTTAATGTAAAGATTGTATTCCAGTTTTTCATTTACTTTATATAGCCACAATTAACGGGTACAGCAGAAAGCTAATCAGAAAGATAATATTACCATTATTTGACCCTCTTATTGCATGATCAGCACAGTGGCGCAATGGTTAGCATTACTGCCACAGAGCCCTGAGTTCAATTTCTGACCAAGGCACTATGGGGGTCATTCAGACCCACTCGCAAGCGGCAGTACGCTCGCAAGTGGGTCGATGTTCCCCACCGCGCATGCGCATGACGGAGGGAGCTCCGGTCGTGTGCATGCGCGAGACCCGACTGCGACAGCCAAGCTGTCGCTCCGGGTCTCGCACCAAAGGGGGCGTGCTGTCAATGTTGATTGACAGCACGCCCCCTTAGGTGGGCGTGCCGGGGGCGTGCCTGCCAGACGGAGCCGGCCCCACTGACATCACTAGTGATGTCAGTGGGAGTGATTTTGGCTCTGATAGAGCCAAAATCACTCCAGGGCTTGTGGCAGGGAGACCCTACCGCAGGGTCTCCGTCGCAAGTCCGATGGTCGCGATGGTCAAGACCATCGCGACCATCTTGTTGGACGCTCGTATATGCTGTGGGTGGTGACCCACAGCTATACGAGCGTCCAGGAGGACGCTCCATTTTAATGGAGGAGGGCCCTGATTCAGAGCGAGCGCTCTGGTCAGAGCGTTCGGCTCTGAATCAGGCCCTATGTGTATGGCAAATGTATGGTGGTATCTCTGTGTTCGCATGAGTTTCCCCTGCATGTTCGTGTTTCCTTATACACTCCATAAACATACTGTTAGTTTAGTGCAAACTGGGTGGCGTGGCACCCTGGGGTGCCTCAGGAAACTTGCAGGGGTGCCTCGGGTTGGTGGTCCAGTACCAATAAAATAAAATATTTAGTCAGTGTGATAGGCAAAACCAGTGCTAATGGCTGCCAATAAAAAATATGTGGACAAAAAGAAGCACAGCCCTGTCACCCACCACATAACTGACCCTAAGGGTGACATATGAGCACAATTTACGTCATTTAAGGTTTGCTGATTTTCTCCATAAGAAACTGTTGTCCCAGGGGTGCCATGGAAAAAATGCTGATACCCTAGGGCGCCGTAATTCGAAAAAGTTTGGGAGACATTGGTTTAGTGGGATTCTGACAAAATAAAGAACCAGAGTGTGTCTATGTGGCAAGGAATATAGATTCTAAGCTCCACTGAGACAGGGACTGATGTAAGTGACAGATATTCTCTGTAAAGTAATATGTATGCAATATAAATAACTGGTAATAAATATTGTTTATTTATGTGTCTGGTAATTTTACTGTATTTATTTATAGAACATGCTCACCCTGCTGGTACATTTCCCACCATACCTCTGCTATATGCAGAAACCCATTCAACCAACTCCATGACAATGCTCCAATAGTGTGACATGAACTGGATGATTGAGCACTAGTTATACAATGGTAAATAATTTCCTAAATGGCATATTTGTCAATTAATTTACATTTATTTCAACTTGTTTTAGTCTACAGACATATGGGTGTCACTATGAAAAATCAGTTAATATGGCACCAACACACTGAGATATCTTGACTACATCTACGAGGACGTACATCATATATGTGAAGTGCTTTGTGAGCACTTCAAAAAGGCCATTTTCCCTGCAGGCTCCTGAGTTTAATTGGGGATGTGTCTACCCCTTATTTGCAGGCCTGTACCACCAGACAGATCTGGGCCCTGGTACCTTGTACCCAGGGGCATTTCTAGAGAGGTGGGGGCCTGTGTGCAGTCTCCGACACGGGCCCGTTCCTCTCCTCCCGGCGGCCAGCAGCACACTGAGCTGTGCGCGGCCAGCGCCGGAGTTATAGACTCTGGGCACTAGAGTGTGCCCAGAGTCTATAGTGTATGCACAGGTCACCGGGAAAATGGCCGCAGCGGCCATTTTCCCTTTACTGCGCATGCGCAAACGATGGGAAAATGGCCACTGCGGCCATTTTCCAGTTGTTTTACAGTGCCGGCCCCCCGCGCTGACGTGGGACTCCGGAGAGGTATGGGTGCAGGGTTTGCAGTGCGGGGCCCCCCTGGACCCAGGGGCCCATGTTCCCCACACACCCTGCACCATTTATAGATACGCCCCTGCTTGTATCTACCAGACAGACATGGGCCTCGGAACCTTGCACCTACCAGGTAGACCTGAGCCCCGGTACACTGTACCTACCCCCTCTTTTTGCCACCTAGAATGTCTATTCTATATACTCGGGTGTGGTATAAAGGATTGACAGTAAGAAGGTTGACAGGGCTAAAAGGTTGACATTCTTAAAAGGTCGACACGCATATGGTCAACACAAAAATGGTTGCCACATGTTTTTTTTTTCTAACCCTAACCCCACCTCTGATGACTAAACCTAACCACCGCCTAATCCATTACCATAAAAATTTAGAAAAAAAACATATATAAAACATTTTTTGTGTCGACCATTTGTGTTTGTGATTAACTCTGTCAACCTTTTATACTTGTTGACTTTTTGTCAGTCAACCTTTTGTCCCTTTCGACCTATAGCATGTTGACCATCTGGTGTTGACCTGTTGACTGTCAACCTTACATCTAGATCCCACATACTGAAGCAGGCAATATTTTCCCTGCTTTTGATCCCTCCATCCCAACATGGTATATCCCGGTGCAACTTCACAAACTATAGCTGGACTTTCTCTAAATGCTAAACTAAACTCTTTGCGCTTTATTTGCGGTTTTCCTTCTTCTTGTTTAATTAAGTATTCATAGACAAAAACTGTCACTTTTTATATTAAGTTAACTCAAGATATGGTTCACAAACTACATACTGTCTATACATTGGATACGTTGAGCATCCTGGCAGTCGGGATGCCTACGCTCACATTACCGGCTGGGTACCGAAGGTAGTTGGGGGGAGGGTTAGGGTTATGCACTAGGGGGAGGGTTAGGCACTAAGGGGGAAGGGTTAGGTTTAGGGTGCAGGGAGGTTAGGTTTAGGAACTAGGGGGAGAGGGGGAGATTAGCATACCGACCAACAAGTGTTGGTAAGCTAACCCTGTTGTTGGAATGCCGACGTCGGGATCCTGACCGCCGGGATCCCGAGCGCCGGCATCTCGTACCCAACCCTTATACATACATAGTATATATAGGTGTATGTATATATATATATATATATATATATATATATATTCTTACAGATTAGACTCAATGTGAAATGGATTATTTACATCCTGGCTGATAGGAAAATGTGAACACATCTCTCTGCTTCAAACATCACCCTGTTACAGTGGCATGTGTGCAAGGCTTTGATGCCAAACCTCTGAAAAATCTTTGATCTTGACATAAATAAAAGCAGCTTTTAGGTTGCTGTGGGGGTTGCAATTTATTACTTTTTAACCTAACACAGACAAAGGTCACACAATCTGGATTTCAGCAAAGTTGGTTCTGGTCACTTACTTGTTTCACACTGATCTCCCTCATAGCCTGATGGGCAGATGCACTTTCCTGGATAAAAGCATGTTCCTCCATTTAGGCAGTTTATTGTACAATTTGCTACATAAAAAAAGAAAAGTAATATGTTTCAGTTTTAATGCCATATTGCAATTATGTACGTACAGAGCCATGTGTGTATATCCTTTGTGACTTATTACACTCTTTTGGATTTGTAAATAACTTACCAGTCTCCTTTTTCATTCTTACTAGTCTATTATAGTTTTGGGGGAATATTTACTAATGGTCGATTTGGTTAATTTGGTAGTATTTCCGTTGGTTTGCAATCCGACCATTTCAGTCAAAACTGACAGCAAAACGACGAAAATACTCAGTTTAGAACATCGGAGCAACTATCAATGTTTGTACAGAGACAAGTATAGGCAGGGGCGTAGAGAGCCCTGCCGGGCCTAGGTGAATAGAGGGTGTGGCCTAATTATGGGAAGCGTGGCCACGGCCCCTTGATCTTAGACAAAATAAACAACACTTTTGCAGCCCCACATAGCGGCACTGTGCGCTGGGTAGGTGGGGCGCTGTAAGCCTCTCAGCCCAGCCAAAGCCAAGGGGGGGTGGGCGCGATCAGTGTGATCGCTCCCCCCCACAGGCATAGGAGACTGCTGCGGCTGCTGCTCAACTGTGTGCTGGGCTGCTGTGAAGGAGGAAGGGAGGGGGTGGCTCTGGACCCGGGCCCCCGCCGAGCCCCTCTAGGAAGCCCGGGCCTGGGTAAATAGTACCCGCTCCTCCCCCTCTCGGCGCCCCCGAGTATAGGAGCCGCAGATTTACTGATGGTCAGTTAGCAAACCGACCAAACACTGATTGTAAAATGACACAGACCTGACTGTGGCAGGCAAGTTTGGGAGAAGCACTGCAAATCCTAATCCATAACAAGCCCCATGCCTCTGAGCCTAGGCTGGTATTGGGAAATAGGGGGAACAAAGGTATGGGGTTCCCCCTATTTTCCAATAACCAGTACCGGGGGCTAATGCGGGACACACAGCATTTGTGGGTTCATTTATTCTCTAGGTTCTCACTGGTCACAACATATACACATCACATAAATAAATCATATTTTCAAAGGTCATATCAAGAGCGCAGTGCGGCCAGGAACAAACCGACGCACGTTTTACTAATTAGGTTTTTCAAAGTTTTTATTACACTTAATTTCTTTCTTTAAACACACTATCATTTATATTTCAATGTTTTATCTATTCATATATGGACTTTTAAAAAGTCAGTAATAAAAGTAAAATTTTAATATAAGTGCAACCACAAATGATAATTCTTTGTTCTTGTTGCCATCTCGACATTGACACTGTCGACTTCTTGACTAGATCCCTACAGAGACAGACTGACAACTTGGCAGCCATGCTTTTCAGAAATGAGTGCCGGCATTCCGACAGCCGGGATAATAACTACATCGCAACAAGAGAAATGGTTCGGCATCATATTCTTGTTCAGCATTGCAAATTAGTCACCAAATGTTACTCAGCATTGCATGTACATGAGCAGAAATGTCTCAACACAGTAATCTTGTTATCAAGTATTACTCAGCATTGCATACACATGAGCAGAAATGTCTCAACACAGTAATCTTGTTATCAAGTATTACTCAGCATTGCATACACATGACCAGAAATGCCTCAACACTGTAATCTTGTCATCTGATATAGCTTAATATTGCATATTTCTTAACAGATAGGGTTTAGCATTGTATAAGTGTTATGGTTTAGATGTGTGTACTTGTGACTAGAAATGTCACATCATCATATTCGTTACACCATATATGGTTCAGCATCATATGCGTATCATTGTTACCTTTATCACAGTTGACGCCATAGTACCCCGGAGGACAGATGCACAATCCTGGAGTTACACAGAGTCCACCATTTAAACACCGTGGTGTGCAGAGTGCTACAATGAGATAATATAGAGAAGAGAAATCAATTCCCAATGTAATACATTTGTATGCTTACACAACAATGCTAATCTCAGACAAAGAGAACAACAGTTGAATACAGATGTCAGTGTTGGGGAAGCACCGTGCAATGTGCACCTTTAGTATTTTGCACACTATTATTATTGGTATAATCAAAATGTATCTAATTTTTACCTGAGGTTCCCCTTAAATAATATTATTTACACTGCATGTAGAAGTGGTACTGGGAATTGCATTTATCATATAAAACAAGATACGGTTAACATCCATAAAAGAAATATTTTATCTATTATAGGTCACTCATATCTAGTTAACTTTACTTAACTTTAGCCACATGCCAGATTTTCATACACAATTCAATTTGGCCAGGACATTGCTCATGGAAAAAAGTGCAAGGTCATAACTCAGTACAACAGATAACAGATAACATGTTCATTTGATTTTGTAAAGTGAAGCAATGGTAACTCCACTTTAATTAGCATTTTTATTTGATTTTGCATACACTTTATCTCCCCACACACCTCCCCCCCGCACACACACACCTCTTTAGTTACTTATGCCCCCATTTATCAACGAAGCATAACCACTATAGCGCTCGCTAAAGGGGTTATGCCAGGATTCTGTATTTAACAATCAGCGGTAATCTAAGATTACAGCTGTTTGTAACAGCATCGCTCTCGCCATCTTTTAGATGGCGAGAGCGATGTGGGCCCATTTGCCGGCAATGGAGACCCGGCGGTGCCTTTTTAGCTTCTGCGAAGCCTTCCAGGCACTACCGGGTCCCCTTGTCACGCACATGTGCAGACAGACCATCGCACATGCGCATAACACAGGAACACTGTCGATGGCAGCGTTAGGCTGCCAGAAGCCCAGCGGAGGAACCTGCTGAGGACGAGTCCTTCTCTGGACTTCATGGGACCTCGCTGGAGGGGTACGTTTTGTTAAATACCAGTACATTCTTCGTTCATATCACGTTGATACTAAACAAAAGATTGCGCTGGTGTTTAATATCGACGATAAATGGGGGCCCAAGTTTGCAAAGAGAATATCTAGTTTCTGAGTTAGCAGTATGTTGTATCAAGTTTCTGAGTAAGGTCAGACCTTGTGCAAGTGTGCGTGAGGCTGCGATGGTACTCAATTGTACCGAAGATTTTGCAGTCTTGCTAAACACTACGGATATGTGGTAAGCAAAGTGGGTATCCTTGTGTAGTGCTGTGAGAGAATAGCAATGCAATTAATTAGCATACTATCACAGTTGAACTGAGGGCCTTATTCAGACCCAGTCGCAAGCGCTGAACGCTCGCAACCAGGTCGATGGTGGCCCACAGCGCATGTGCACGACGGAGCCGGCTCTGTCGTGCACAAGCGCGAGACCCGGCTAGTGACGGGCAATACGTTGCTCTGGGTCTCGCACCAAAGGGGGAGAGCTGTCGATATTGAGTGACAGCTCGCCCCCTTTGGTGGGCGGGCCAGGGGGCTGGCTGCCCAAAAGGAGTGATGTCAGTGGAGAGATTCCGGCTCTGTTAGAGCCGAAATCTTTCTGGGGCTTGCGGCAACGAGACCCTACCACAAGGGTCTTGTCACAAGCACGATGGTCGCGATGGTCTGGACCATCGTGGCCATCATCATGGCCGCTCACAATAGCTGTGGGTGGTCACCCACAGCAATGCGAGCGTCCAAGAGGCCGATCCAAAAAAAAAAAGCCTGGCCCTGATTCAGAGCGAGCGGCTCTGAATCAAGCCCTGAGTGCATAATCGCCAGTGCCGTAGCTACAGCTCCCAGTGCCGGTCACGCCCCTCCGTATGACGTCATGCGGAGGGGCGTGGCCTGCACCCAGCGCTGGGAGTGGGTGATTACAGCAATGCCTGAAGCATCCTCAGGATGCTCCGGGATGCTGTAAGGACAGTGGGCCTAATTCAGACCCGCTCGCAAGCGGGTCGATGGTGCCCTAGTGCGCATGCTCCGTCGTGCGCATGCGCGAGACCCGCCAAGCTGTCGCTATGGGTCTCGCACCAAAGGGGGTGTGCTGTCGATGGTGAGGACAGCACGCCCCCTTTGGTGGGCGTGCCGGGGGCGTTGCTGCCCAGATGGAGGCGTTCCCATGGGAACGCCTACCATCTGGGGCCAGCCCCACTGACATCACTAGTGATGTCAGTGGGAGTGCTTTTGGCTCTGATAGAGCCAAAAGCACTCCTGGGCTTGCGGCAGCGAGACCCTACCGCAGGGTCTCGTCGCAAGCCCGATGGTCGCGATGGTCTTGACCATCGCGACCATCTGTTTGGCCACTCGCATAAGCTGTGGGTGGTCACCCACTCCTATGCGAGCGGCCAGGAGGCCGCTCCAATTTTAGGTAGGAGGGCCCTGATTCAGAGCGAGCGCTCTGGTCAGAGCATCCGGCTCTGAATCAGGCCCAGTGTTAGGACCGTCTGGAGCATCCTAAGGACGCTCCAAGTGGTACTGCTGCAGAGATTCTGGCAGCAGGGTGTCGTTACAGGCACCCTGCTAGCCAGTTGCAGGAGCTGTGGGTGAGCGGCAGTGCTGCCCACAGAGCGATGTGCGGTCACACCGCTTGCACATACCTAGTTACGGCCCAGTAATCTCCATTGTATACGCAGTTGCGTACGGTAGTGAATCAGGTCCATAGCCAAGTACGGGGCACAGGGGTCTATGGTAGTGGGAGGGGCCAGATGCACACAAGGGTTTCAGTGTCAGACACCTTTGACCTCTCATCCTCCAAACGCAGATCCTGGCTGCATTCCATGGCTTTGGCACTGGATTGTTTTGAAGGTATATTCATTGGCATAAATTACTTCTACAATTTGCCTTTGATATTCTGGTCGTCTACCACTTGCTTATTTCTAAATAGGTATGACTATGGGAGCAATCAGTTCCATCTAGCTGACAGCTTCCTGTGCTCAGATCTTTTATTTTTGGACAGTAAGCAGCAGAAGGTGAGCAAATCATAAGAGGAGGTTGGATGTCTCCGATACTCTGGACACCACATATTGGAGGGATGCTATTCACTGATGAACACGTATTACTGGTGTGAATGATTAAAAAAAAAAAAATTCTGTACAGTGCTAAATAATATAATGGCTGGGATCATTGATCAATGGTGATATGATAGTGATTATGCCTTTCTGGAATCATCTTTCACCTTCTTGACATTTACTTCGCTGACAGACTCCCACATAAGGGCTAGTTGGACAGTGGGGATTGCAGTGAACATGTTGCACTAGGACAAAAGAGCCTGTATTGGGCAGTGGCAATCTCTTCACAGCAGACTCCTCCCTGGCATCTGAATTGAGCCCCACTGGTACGTTACCTTCCAGAACTCAGCCTCCTTCTCTCCATTATACAGGTCAGTATATCGAAAAGATGTTGGCTCCCTCTATGACCACCAGCATTTCTTACCCAGGTGTATCAGCCTGCATGAGAATAGCTACCTTGGGAGTGGGGAATGTGCCTGGAATCAGCCTGTAGAACAGTATGTCGGCTCTGACTGGCTGTGCTTCTCAATGGAGATCACCTCCCAGGGCCATCTACATTTCTGGCTGCTTTAAGGAGCTACAGGTGGCCTGTTTCAGCATCCACCAGTTGGCACTGATCATGCCACAAAGGGTTGTAAAATTGTCCCCAATCTGCTGCTTTCTTCCGAGACAGTTCAAAACTTAGCTCTGGTAACCTCCCTGAATTAACTACTTTCAATCTTTAGAGATTCACAGTTCACAACCTAACAGTACTAATTGTGTTAACTGATCCTCTGTGTGCATAGCCTATCTGTCAGCAGTTGCATGAGTCAGTGCTTAGTGCAGCTATAGAGCAAGCTGTGCTCAGAGCAGTGTTTGCAGGATCACTCTTTCCTGAAGATTGTTACAGCTATTTTAAAGACAGTCTCAGTGCCACCTGGAGTCACAGTTTAAGCATAGCATAAACTTACAGCATCGTTTCCAACCCACCTAAAACATCCAGAGGAGACTAGACTCTCAAAAATTTGTGGAGTCGAACTCAAGCATCCTGACTCATGAAATAAGTGGAAGGGGGGGCAGGATGATGCGTTCTTGGCAAATTGCATCATCATAGCCCCGCCAAATGATGTATTTGCTCAGGTGACTGTTAAATTATTGTCAAGTATGACTTACAGTTTAACATTAGTGGGGCCATTAGAAACAGATCCAGAAGTACTTAATCTTTATTGAACATGACCAGTGATCTCCTGGAACCTGAAGAGGTGATGGAGAGAAATAAAAAGTACTGTGAACTATGTTATATACATTATGCAAAACGAGGTGTATCCACTGTTGGGTAAAGTTTTATCTCAGTGGTGAAACTGGTAGCAATGTGAAATGTTGAGGACAGAAAAGGACATTTTGGTGACTATTTCAGACATCCTTATATCATGTTCATTGTATGATGCAATAATGTATGTATAGTAAACTAGCTGAAGTACCCGGTGTTGCCTGGGTTTAAAACTTCAAGTTATTAAATTAGGCATCCCAGACCAATTACCACCCCTCTGTGAAGTTTTCATCTAAATCCATCCAGTGGAAGGCACAGAACAGGCTCCCCGGGTCAAAGTTCTTCCCAGCATACAGTACATCAACTGGAGGACCGACTGGGACCTAATCTTCAATTAAGTTAGGTATCCCAGACCAATTACCAGGCATTGCATACTAATTGCCATCCCTTTGTGAAGTTTTCATCAAAATCCATCCAGTGGAAGGCCCAGAGCAGGCTCCCCTGGTCAAAGTTCTGCCCAGCATACACCAACGGGAGGTCTGACTGGGACCTAAACCCCCTAGTATGTCTTCTAGGATCCAATGTTACCACTCTAAATTTTTCATCCAAATCTATTCAGTGAAAGGCTCAGAACAGGCTCCCCGAGTCAAAGTTCTGCCCAGCGTACACCAACGAGAGATCTGACCGGGACCTCAATCCCCTAGTAAGTCTTCTAGGACAGTACATCAACTGGAGGACCGACTGTGACCTAATCTTCAAGTTATTAAGTTAGGTATCCCAGACCAATTGCCAGGCATTCCAGACTATTTGCCACCCCTTTGTGAAGTTTTCATCCAAATCCATCCAGTGGAAGGCCCAGAACAGGCTCCCCGTGTCAAAGTACTGCTCAGCATCCCCAGGTCAAAGTTCTGCCCAGCGTACACCAACGGGAGGTCCGACCGGGACCTAAACCCTGTCTTCTGGTATTGAATGTTTGCACTCTGTGAAGTTTTCATCCAAATCAATCCCGTGGAAGGCTCAGAACAGGCTCCCTGTGTCAAAGTTCTGCCCAGCGTACACCCATGGGAGATCCAACCAGGACCCTAGTCCCACTAAAACCTGGCCAAGATCCAACTGGACCACCATGTGTTGGTTTCATTCCAATCGGTGCAGGGGTATCCAAATGCATAACTGGACAAACAAACAGACCAATAAATGTTATATATAAGATAGGGTTCTATATTCGTGTAGCAGTGAAAAGCCCTTTATCAGTGATAAAAGGGCTTTTCACTGCTTTCTCCTATTCATAAAAGGGGTTACCATGGAGAATTTTGAGATTTCTCCAGCTGTGCCCCCGCTTATTATACACATTGTTTCTGTATACACTAGTATGGGGAAAGCGATATATAGAAACACGGGGAACTCAGCTTTCCGTTTTGCTTCTAAAAATGTTTTTTTCCATCTCAGGATAGCGTAATGTGCCTGCTAAGGGGAGAAAGGCAGGGAATACAGCTGTGTCCCAGCCTTTTCCCTGCTCTCCCCGCCCCTGCTGCTACAGCAGCCAATCATAGGGGTTCAGGGAGAATATAATGATATAAATGATGAGTCCGCACCAGTTAAACAGTTTTTGTCTTTTTTTGCCTCTATGCAAATTGTATTATGGGCCCAGGGAGAAAGTGTCAGAGAAAAACTATGCCCCTGCTCCCTGATGGAGAGGTTTCCACAGTTATAGAAGTGACCTAGCATATGCCGGCCGGGTCATTTCATACTGCTGACTGCCCGCTACCCCCACCCTCCCAAGGCCGACTCGCTCTACTGCCACCCCTGGGGGTCATTCAGACCCGCTCGCGAGCGCAGGACGCTCGCAAGCGGGTCGATGTTGCCACACTGCGCATGCGCACGATGGAGGGAGCTCCGTTGTGCGCATGCGCGAGACCCGGACAGCGACGAGCTCTCCGTCGCTCCGGGTCTCGCACCAAAGGGGGCGTGCTGTCGATGTTGATTGACAGCACGCCCCCTTTGGTGCGCGTGCCGGGGCGTGGCTGCCAGACGGAGGCGTTCCCACTGACGTCTGAAGCCGGCCCCACTGACATCACTAGTGATAGAGCCAAAATCACTCCAGGGCTTGCGGCAGCGAGACCCTACCACAGGGTCTCCGTCGCAAGCCCGATGGTCGCGATGGTCTTGACCATCGTGTCCATCATCATGGACGCTCGCTATAGCTGTGGGTGGTCACCACAGCTATGCGAGCGTCCAGGAGGACGCTCCATTTTCATGGAGGAGGGCCCTGATTCAGAGCGAGCGCTCTGGTCAGAGCGTTTGGCTCTGAATCAGGCCCCCTGTTCTGTCCTGTATGTGTGTGTATATATAATATATATATATAAACACACTACTGACCCTGGCTTTGCCAGAACCCCCCTTCCGCCCCTGTGCCTGACCAACTGCTCCCACTGTGGATGGTAAATGCGTTGGACACCTCAAGTCCAAGAAGGTGGCGCATGCGCAGACTGAGGCAGACCCAAGGGACGTTGGTAAACCCACAGAAGGAAGGAGAAGACAGAATCACCGGGACCCAGGATACCGGATCGTATTGTGGAGAAGGTAAGTGTACATGAATTCCATTTGTAAAATGTGATGTCTAGTGTTAATTAACATATCAATATCGCACATGTACATGAATAGACCCCCATAGTATGAAGTACCATTTTTGGGCTTAAGGATTTTAAACTTTACAATACAGTATATTTAAGTCTGGTGCGCTTTGTTGTTTTGCCTATGTATCACTCTCTGGGGTTAGGGGGAGGATTAGGATTAGGCACTAGGGGGAGAGTTAGGGTTAGGCACTAAGGGGGGAGGTCAGGTTTCGGGTGCGGTAGGGAGGGTTAGGGGTACTAACTCTGTCAGGATGCCGGTGTCAGGATTCTGACTGCCGGGATGCCTATCGCTGGCATCCCGTACCTAACCTCTCCAGTTGTATGGAGCTGCTGCCTACAGACTATGGGTCTGTCTGGGGTTACACTGTCCGGTAAGAGTTGATGTAGCTCTAGGCATTGTGAGGGAACCCACACTAAATGAGTGATTGTGCAACCCATATCATAATTGCGTACTTTTTAAAAAGTATTTAAGGGAGATTGTAAAAGCAACAACTATGCATGTGGTGCTGAAAAGGCCGTGTACTGCTCTATCTAGAGAGGTGTGTCATAGAATTGACTTAAAGTCCAACTGCAAATGAGTCTCAAAAAGTTATATAGTTTGGCACGTAAAGACTATGGCCCTGATTCAGAGGCGCTCGCAAAAAGCGAGCGCTCGCTCTGAATCAGGGCGGGCGTTTGTTTTTTTAGTTGCGGCCTCTTGGCCGCTCGCATAGCTGTGGGTTACCACTCACAGCTTATGCGAGCGGCCAGGTGATGGTCGCGATGGTCAAGACCATCGCGACCATCAGGCTTGCGACGAGACCCTTGAGGTAGGGTCTCGTTGCCGCAAGCCCCAGTGGACTTCCTGCTCTAATAGAGCAGGAAGTCCATCTACTGACATCACAAGTGATTTCAGTAGGGCCGCCCACAAACGGCAGGTGTTCCTGCAGGAACGCCTCCGTCTGCCCGACGCTCCCCGCCTTCCAAACGGGGCGAGCTGTTGATCAACATCGACAGCCGCCCCTTTTGGATGCGAGCGCCGGAGCGATGGCTTTTTGCGCTCGCTCCGGGGCTCGCGCACGCGCAGTGTGCAATCGACCTGCTTGCGAGCGCATACCGCTTGCGAGCGGGTCTGAATCAGGCCCTATGTGCACACACAACCTGTATTGAAGCACACACTCCCAATGCAATGCACATGCCCTGTAATGGAACAAACATCTCCAGTAAATTATAGCACACCTTTATGAATCCATCAGTGTGCTGTAGAGCAGACATTTTCTTGCAGCACACTTCCAACATTTTGTTGTCCCCAGTGTTTACTCCATGGAAGGTGGAGAGTGATGACATCATCACTGTATTGCAACCAACTGGTTTTTCAGAGAGAAGGAGATCACAACTATTTAAGATATTATTTCCGACATTCAAGTACTACCAATACGCTCATATGCATTTATCTATTACCCCTTCCTCCATTATTTTCAATGGTAAATATGTGGTTGGTAAACACAATGATAAAAAATTTAAGTTTAAAGAAAAAAGTGAATTTGTAGAAAAAGACATGTAACTAGTTACTGTCACAGCGTGCCGGAGCTCGGATCCTTCTTACCAGGTCCGGTATCGCTGGTTCCCTGGGGCAGCGGTGGCTCCGTTGCACAGAGCCGGCCGTAGACATAGGCATTATAACATTATAAGCAAATGCCATGGGGCGACTGGAATGTGACAGCTCTGCTGTTGCCCCAAGGCGAAGCTCCCCTGCCCGCCGCTGCCCCTCCCCCCCCGCCTGGCGGTGCTGTGATCGGAGCTGCTCCGGTCAGTAGCTCCCCTGCCTGCCGCTGCCCCCCCGCCCCCGACGCTGACACGATCGGAGCTCAGCTCTGATCGGCAGCTCAGTGTTTGGCCAGGACCCAGGTCTGAATGAGCTTCTGTACAGAAGCTCATCCTAGCAGGGATGGAGGTGCACGTGCACTGGGTGTGCCGTTGCACCCGGAACCAGTGTCCTCCAGCGCGGCGCCGCATGGGGGCTCCAAGTGAGATGTTATTACCAGTGGGCGCCCAGCTCCTTCCCTGCAGCACCGCGTTAGCCGGAGGCTGGAGTTCTCTCCTGAACTCCAGCTTCCTTCTCTCACCATGCGCACTATGGGAGAGACGTCATGACGTCTCTCCCATAGTTCCGTGGAGCAGCTGGACGGACAGGACGGCGGCGGATGCAGAAGCGGATATTAAGGTAAGTGTTTTTTTCTTTTTATAAGCGGCACTACAAGGGCAAAACTATTGGGGTATTACTATGGAGGAATATGGACACTACTACAGGGGCATTACTATGGGATTATGTGGGCACTACTACAGGAGCAATACTATGGGGGTATATGGGCACTACTACAGGGGCAATACTATGGGGGTATATGGGCACTACTACAGGGGCATTACTATGGGAGTATATGGTCACTACTACAGGGGCATTACTATGGGGGTATATGGACACTACTAAAGGGGTATTACTATGGGGGTATATGGGCACTACTACAGAGGCATTACTATGGGGGTATTGCTACTGTATATGGGCACTACTACAGGGGCATTACTATGGGGGCACTACTACACGGGCATTACTATAGGGGCATTACTATGGGGGTATTACTACTGTATATGGGCACTACTACAGGGTCATTACTATGTACGAATATATATATATATATATATATATATATCAGGTGTATAAAGAGTATATTTCAGCGCAATGAAGTCCCAATATATCCAGATAATATTTCCAGGTGTATTGCAGCTAGATTTCCAAGATTCCCTCGCCACAGGGAACACAATTTCTAGGGATGCAAAATGAAATGGAGAGCGCAGTCGTGAGAATATTATCAAAAAATATTTACTAAGAACACAGCTCACGTACATCACGGTAAGAATACAAGTGTATCCCCCGGTTCCCAGTCCTCAAACAGCCGTCTGTAAGACCTCCCGGGTATCGCTGCCTCTGGAACAAGCAGGAGACGTCACCACGTCTCACGTCAGATGCCACGGCCAACGCGTTTCGTCATTGACTTCGTCAGGGGGTGTGGCTAACCCTCTATCGACTCCCTTTTATACCAGCCGCATTTCAGATTTTATATTTGCAATTACTGACTAATCACATATAAAAATCACCTTGTAAAATATCATACAATCCTAAAAACATTTAACATAAAGCATAACAAACAACAATAATTAATACAACACTTCAATAAATTACTAAAAATATTCAAAACAGCTCTTAGGTCTAAATAATTCATTATAGTATTAAATCAGATACACCTGTCACCAATCTTTGACTGGAGACGGTCAGTACATAATAGCAATCTTCTCAGATCTAAACAAATATCTTTCAATTACATATTAGAAAAGTGTCACAATGACGCTAATATATTAAAAACATCATACAATAGGCAAACAATAAAGTATCAATCAATAATGGAATGACGTACATGAATATATGCACAAGAAATAAGTTGATAAATGTACACATAAAATTGTACAAGTACATAGTATAAAAACAATACAGTCAGCTAGAATTCTTTCAAGAGAAAGCCAAATGGAAACAATATTAATTTCTTTCCAAATATAACATTATTCTAACAATTAAAAACACACGTAGAAATCAGATCAACCTGTATACATCACTATTTAATATATTGACTGGACCAAATAATCCACCCACCAAATATAACCATATCAATATAAATCAAACATTGATCTGAATTCCTTACAACCACAAGATGATATGACTATAAAACAATAATTATAAAAATAAATATAAGTGAGAATAAAAGACACCAAATTCATGCACCCCGGTCGCGCAATGAAACCATATAAGAGGGTGTCCGGGATAGATATCCAACAACAGACGTCACTCAAAAGTATCACAGCGAACGACTAATCATGCAGGAAGGAACGATATAATTCTCATTCAATCCATTAGGAACTAAACTATTCAAAGTGTAAATCCAATAGGTCTCGCATTTTGATAATTGTTTTAGATTGGTGACAGGTGTATCTGATTTAATACTATAATGAATTATTTAGACCTAAGAGCTGTTCTGAATATTTTTAGTAATTTATTGAAGTGTTGTATTAATTATTGTTGTTTGTTATGCTTTATGATTAATGTTTTTAGGATTGTATGTGATTAGTCAGTAATTGCAATATAACATCTGAAATGAGGCTAGTATAAAAGGGAGTCGATAGAGGGTTAGCTACACCCCCTGACGAAGTCAAAGATGAAGCGCGTTGGGCGAGGCATCTGACGTGAGATGCGGTGACGTCTCCTGCTTGTTCCAGAGGCAGCGATACCCGGGAGGTCTTACAGACGGCTGTTTGAGGACTGGGAACCGGGTGATTGTATTCTTACCTTGATGTACGTGAGCTGTGTTCTTAGTAAATATTTTTTGATAATATTCTCACGACTGCGCTCTCCATTTAATTTTGCATATATATATATATATATATATATATATATATATATATATATATATAAAGTCAGGTCCATAAATATTGAGACATTGACAGAATTTTCATATTTTGGCCTCTATTCACCACCACAATGGCTTTGAAATGAAACAAACAAGATGTGATTTAACTGCAGACTTTCAGATTTAATTTGAGGGTAATTACATCCAAATCAGGTGAACGGTGTAGGAATTACAACAGTTTCTATATGTGCCTCCCACTTTTTAAGGGGCAAAAAGTAATGGGACAAACCAAACAATCCTAAATCTAACTTTCACTTTTTAATACTTTGTTGCAAATCCTTTGCAGGCAATTACAGCCTGAAGTCTGGAACGCATAGACATCACCAGACGCTGGGTTTCATCCCTGGTGATGCTCTGCCAGGCCTCTACTGCAAATATCTTCAGTTCCTGCTTGTTCTTGGGGCATTTTCCCTTCAGTTTTGTCTTCATCAAGTGAAATGCATGCTCAATCGGATTCAGGTCAGGGGATTGACTTGGCCATTGCATAACATTCCACTTTTTAGCCTTAAAAAACTCTTTGGTTGCTTTTGCAGTATGCTTCGGGTCATTGTCCATCTGCACTGTGAAGCGCCATCCAATGAGTTCTGAAGCATTTGACTGAAAATGAGCATATAATATTGCCCAAAACACTTCAGAATTAATTCTGCTGCTTTTGTCAGCAGTCACATCATCAATAAATACAAGGGAACCAGTTCCATTGGCAGCCATACATGCCCACGCCATGACACTACCACCACCATGCTTCACTGATGAGGTGGTATGTTTTGGATCATGATCAGTTCCTTTCCATCTCTTCTCTTCCCATCACTCTGGTACAAGTTGATCTTTGTCTCATCTGTCCATAGGATGTTGTTCCAGAACTGTAATGGCTTTTTTAGATGTTGTTTGGCAAACTCTAATCTGGTCTTCCTGTTTTTGTGGCTCACCAATGGTTTGCATCTTGTGGTGAACCCTCTATATTCACTCTTGTGAAGTCTTCTCTGGATTGTTGACTTTGACACATATACATCTACCTCCTGGAGAGTGTTCTTGATTTGGCCAACTGTTGTGAAGGGGTTTTTCTTCACCAGGGAAATAATTCTTTTGTCATCCACCACAGTTGTTTTCCGTGGTCTTCCGGGTCTTTTGGTGTTGCTGAGCTCTCCGGTGCGTTCTTTCTTTTTAAGAATGTTCCAAACAGTTGATTTGGCCACACCTAATGTTTTTGCTATCTCTCTGATGGGTTTGTTTTGATCTTTCAGCCTAATGATGGCTTACTTCACTGATAGTGACAGCTCTTTGGAACTCATATTGAGAGTTGACAGCAACTGATTCCAAATGCAAATGTCACACTTAGAATCAACTCCAGACCTTTTACCTGCTTAATTGATAATGAAATAACGAGGGAATAGCCCACACCTGTCCATGAAATAGCTTTTGAGTTGATAGTCCCATTACTTTTGGCCCCTTAAAAAGTGTGAGGCACATATTGAAACTGTTGTCATTCCTACACCGTTCACCCGATTTGGATGTAATTACCCTCAAATTAAATCTGAAAGTCTGCAGTTAAAGCACATCTTGTTTGTTTCATTTCAAAACCATTGTGGTGGTGAATAGAGGCTAAAATCTGAAAATTCTGTCAATGTCCCAATATTTATGGACCTGACTGTATATATATATATATACATATATATATATATATATATATATATATATACACACACACACACATGTATATGTATGTATGTGTATATATGTAGGGGTAGAGGGCACCAGTCAAAATTTTGCTTAGGGCACCATATTGGCTAGGGCCTGCTCTGCCGTTGCAGGCCGGTGTCAGCTGAGGTAAAGTTCTCCCTCACTGCCAGTGGTCTCTCTTCCCTACTACTGCGTGTACCGGCAGCATCTTCTGCTGGTAGCTGTGGCACCCCTCCTCAACAGCTGCTACAGACGACTTTGCCCCCGGCGCATGCAATTCCCATAGGGACGTGAGCACCACTCTGTTTGAAATGTAAAGGGCCAGGCACGCCAAAACGTATTATCACGTTGGAGCCCAATTTGAATCTCTTCCTTATATAAGGAATTCTCTGTGCACTAGAGTCTCCACTGCATGATGTTCACTTCCTGATCTCCAGCGTTTGTCCTGCTAGAACTCCCTACATACTTACCTGTTCTGATCTGGTCCCACTGACGTTTCTCCTCACCTACTCCCATGTTACTGCTTCTTGTGACTTAATAGTTCCAACTTTGGCTTTCTCCTGATCTAATTCTACTTGTCACCTGGTACCACATTGTCCACCTGGTTCTGACCTGTTCCTGATGACTATACTCCAGTACGCCTCATGCCGTCTAGTCTTTTTGCCTGCTTATGTACCCACCAGCCCGTAGGAATCCAGTCAGAGGGCTATGACCTGCGTATCGTGGGCAGCAAAACCTCAACCCTCTTGTGGGAGTCCCTGGTGATGGCCACCCATACGTTAGACTCTGCGTCACTGTACTGGGTCTATGCCATTCCTAGTTGTACGGTCAGCATCCATATCATCCCAGCGAGAGTTGTGACAGTTGACTTACTGTATATGGAACACACAGTCCTTACAATGCCTCTATGAAGGAGATATATCAAATCTTGGAGAGAGTAAAAGTAAAGTACCAACCAATCAGCTTCTCATTGTCATTTTACAGGCTATGCTACAGAAACGACAGAAGCTGACTGGTTGCTAAAAGCATCTTCTCCACTTTATCTCTCACCAAGATCTGATACATCTCCCTCTATATTTGTTAATTCTACCATATAGTATTACTAAAGCTGACAGACTTCCATAGTAATAAAAAGAGTTGATAGGTTTGCAACAGACTAATAAGAACCTCTGAGTATCATTGTGTTATGACTCATTCATTTATGTGCCAATCTTTAAAGAGTTAAGTGGTGCCATCTGGGGATAACTGTAGAGCCATCTTTTAATCTAATCCAGTTTGTCTCCTTATGGGGAATTTCAAAGAGTTGGTAGTGTGCATATCAGATTAGGAATGCCTGTAATTATGTGGAAGGTAAAATATTACATTTGGTAGTCAAATCATCCATCTTTATAGAGTTTTATAATATATTGTAGTATTGGCATTGTCAGATTACATCGACAGGTCACATGCAAGTACACAAAGCTATTTTTACAAACATTGGCAGGGTTATAAAACCACTGCTTCAGGGCCATCGCATACTCAGATTGCATTTTTGTTTGCAAACACCAAATACAAAACAGGACTGAACAATTCAAACTGTATTTCTTTCGCAAAACTATGTTAAACCACAAAGGCTCACTCACAAAGAATCATGAATGCCAGAGTACCAAAAACACAGGAAACAAATTAAATTGTAATATATCATGAGCATGGCCCTGAGATATACAAAATTATATACTGTATGCCTCACCATTCCTCCCAGCTGTCCCAATTAGGCAAGATAGTTCCGGTCAGATGACAGACGAACTGGCAAAGTAGTATTATAAAATTTTACAATTATGTAAGTAATTAAAAAAACATTACAATAATTTATTTATTTTGTGGTGACGTTTAAAATATTTTATCAAACCATTTAACCTGTTGGTGTGAGAAAACTTACATACTTTATTTATCTTAAGAACATAGTATTGTCTTACCCTTTTCACAGTGTGGTCCATAGAACCCATCTGGACATTCACAGATATGTCTCTCATTACAGAAGCCTCCATTTCTACATCCACCAGGGCATTTTGCTTGATAAAGAGAAAACTAAAGATACTAAATTAAAGATATTTTGAAATGCCATAAAATATACAACACGGCATAAGATTTGTATTAAAGTGTAATATGACAAACAAAGAAATATAGAAGATTCTATTTAGAGATGAGCGGTTCCGTTTTTCACCAAATTAGCTTGTTCGGATTAGTACGGAATTAAATTATTGTCTATCCAAAACACATGAGAGCTGGATAGTCAACATGATGCCCTTTTTGAGATGCTAAAATAACCGAGTAAAACCGAACCGCTCATCTCTAGTACTGTTTATACAAATAACATACAAATTGTAACTTTCCATTTTACTGATTACAATGATTGAATGGCCTCTTGGGTAATCAGTTCAAATAAGAAAGTGCTTTCAGTAAGCTGTCTAAACAAATAACACTACAGTCAGGAGTATGTTTGAGGAGCTCTTTCTACTACAGTGGTTGTCACCATCACACTACACAACATATTTATTTAAAATGTGAATATTGATTAATTAAAACAAAATTTGTCGATGTTAAAAAACAGATATGTTGATGCTCATGGGGATGGAAAGGTTTGTAGACTTTTGGCCCAGTGAACAAGCAGATGAAAGGAGCACATGGTACCATAGAACCAATAACATGATCCAATGATATTCTGTAAACTGCCATAATGTTGCATCTACAATTACCATTTATTGATAAATTGATCATGTGCAGTTCTGCAGGAAGTCCTGAGAATTTCTAACAAAACAGAACTAAGCCAGTGTATTTGTGTAAACAATGATTGGTTTAACCTGTCATTTGTCTGGGCTCATCATGTAGCAAATTATGTGTCATCCTGAGTGGTTATATTATTATTGCCAAGCTTTTATCATGGATTCTACATGTACTGTATCATGTAAATAGGTAAGAAGTAAATGGGTAAGGACTGCAGGTCCCACAAGTTCCGGAATGCAAGGCACTTGTGGTTTAACAAGTGCCAGCATGGCCTGGCAGCCAATAAATTTGGGCATGATAAGGCTTGTTGGGAATGGTCATTTGCCAGCATAAACAAACAAAAAAAAGTGGCAGGGGTGTCTCAGAATAGCAGGGGGGCGGCGTGAGGCAGAGACTGAGGTGAACCAACATATGTCCATAGGTCCATTATACTAGTGTTTAGATAAGTAATTGACATTTTTGAATCACATACATACAATATTAAGGATTCATGTCATATCAAAGTATTTCTAATATATGTAATTGTTTTCACAAGAAATTGGCTCCTCTATTAGTTTTCATTGTATATTGTTTTATTGTTGTTATATACCATGGGTCTGATTTAGAGGTGGATGCACTGCCGATGTCGAACATAGTGGACCCATTTTTTGGTACTGCGCATGCGTCTAAGTCGCACCACACTGTCACGTTCTTCAATTCATCAACATCAGGCTCAAACCAATCAAGTTCTTCAATTCATCAACATCGGTTTCATATCGATCAAGTTCTTCAATTCTTCAATATCGGTCTCAAACCGACCCATCTCTCAATCCAGCATTATCAGTCCCAATTTGATTCTACCCATCTCTTCAGTATTATATGTCCAGTTCCCATTCTGACCTGCTGCTCAATAAAGACTTTTACTTTACTGTCTTCGCCTTCGGACCCATTATACTGTACAGTGCATTTTACTGTCTTTAGCCTCCCACGCCTGTTCCAACCAACTCTTAACCCAGTTGTGTCCATTGTGGGACTGCACATACGCCAGGGCCGCAGTGCACATGAGCTGCATTGCCACTGCGACCTAGACGCCTCAGCCTTATTGACAGGCTGCAGCCATTTCTGGGCAGGGAACGGGTGGCAATGAGTACCGTTCCCCAAAGCGGAGGTGTGTCCTGGCCACGGCGGAGGAGTTCTGTTGCCCATTCCGTGGAAGCTTAGACTAACTCAGATGGGCGATGACTACGGTCATCACAACCGATGGTCACTATGGTGATCCGATACTGTGGACGCAGCACACAGATCTGCAATACCGAAAGAAGGAGTCTTTTTTCTATGCGGCATTAACATATTTTAGCATCGCTGCTGCATCCAAAGAAGCAGCAGCAATGCTATAACGTGCAACACTGAAACAGGCCCAATATATTTAAGTTGTCTCTTAAACAAATACTGCAAACACATTGAACTGGAGTTAATTAATTAATTAGGATCGAGTGTTCCCTCCATGAGACTATTTAATGCTAAATCTCATATTAGAGGACAGCTTTGAGAAAATCTAAAGATATCAGCTGTTAGTACAGATGTGTCCTTGTACATCTTTGCTGCAGTCGCGCTACACAGCCCCTCTCGGTGCGCCAGGTCCTGTGAGACTCTGCTAGCGCAGAGTGGTTTTTTTCACCAAAAATATATGATATGTGACACTTGTATATCTGTGTGTGACTGAGTCCCTGAATCTGTATACGAAGTGCTACATTGTAGCGACTGCAGCTTTTTCATTCCAAGTTCCGTTGTGGTTCATAGACAGACTCAGGTGCACACAGATATAAAAGTGTCACATAACAAATGAATCAGCACAGTCTGCTTGTGTGTCCTAGTTGCATCGTTTTTTCGGCAAAAAAAGATGCCCGACACTAGCAGTGTAGCACGAGGCCAGGTAGCTCACTTACGCCAGGCAAGTCTCGCTGCGTGGCATATTAAGGCTAAATGTATGAGGACACATCTGTAGATCCAGTGGTAGTCAACAGACGGACTAAGGGGGCATTTCAGATCCGGACGCTAAGCCGCGATCGCTCGCATCCAAAAGGGGCCGGGCATGCAAATTCCGCAATCGCACTGTCTGGTGTAAGGACGCCCTCTATGTTTTAGAGAGCGACGGCAAAGTGAGCGCACGCCGGTATAAAGACGCCCACTTTTCTTGCTTAGCACACGTCATCTCCAGGAAGTGTCTGATTAATCAGAACCATCGGAGCTGCACGCAGCGCTTGAGGTAGACCCTACTCCACAGCAAGCACTGCGATCACTGCAGGCTGAAATACAACCAAGTGACGTGTACAATGACGCCTCCATGCTAATTATGCGCACCCATAAAACTCAGTTTTGACACCCAGACACACCTGCATTCACAGCACCACTCCCCCGTTCACAAGCACCTTCCCCTGTTACCACCCACTAACGGAAATATCTGTCACTCAAAGTAGCGCTCAGTCTTTATGCTAAGAGCGCACGATTCCTGATCGCAGTGACTGGTTCGCAAACGCACACTGTGATGCATACGCATGCGCAGACGGGCTACAATCGCCCATAGTGAGCGATCGCGGCTTAGCGTCTGGGTCTGCATCGAGCCCTAAGATCTTTCTACTAGTAGAACAGTAGTTAGTATTTGTGGAATCAAAACAGAGAGATTAACCACTAGCCTGGCGGGTCACATTGTTTGTAGCCATGCCAGGCTGTGCTTTAACTGACATGGTCTCAAACGATACGACCTTTCAGTAACGAACAGTGGGTGGCTCCTGGAAGATAATCTTCCAGCAGCCGGCCCCTCTGCATACCTGCACCCTCCCCCAGTGACTGCAGTGCTGCCGATCACTACTGATTGGTCAGCACGGCAGGACCCCCCACACGGCAGCTGCAAAAAGAAGCAGACACCGGGGAAATGTAAATTAACACCCCTCAGCCCCTCAGTGTGTACCTGGCAGCTGTTTAGAGGAGCAGGTGCTGGGGAAATCAAAGTCATGATGTTCCAAACATCAACAGTCCAATATATCGATGACTGATATAGTAAAAATCAGTATTTAATTTTTTATTTTTTTTTAATCTTTACCTTTTTATTGAAAGATAAAGTAAACAAACATTATTGATGACAGAAGCATTGGGAATCATCCCAAAAATACAAAATACATTTTTGCAATACAGATAAATAAGACAATCTCAAATATCATATTGCAATGAAAAAATATCAAATATAAGTAATAATACTATAGAAATTAAAAATAGAAAGAGAAAAGAAACAAAAAAGAATAAAGGGTGGTAATACCTAGATAGATAAAAAATACTGGGGGAAATTGAAGAGTCAGTAAAGACCGGGGGGTAGGTAGAGTTTGAGATTGGAACCATGGGGACCATATCTTCTGAAACTTAACAACCCCATTACTTTGCAAACTGGTGATGTACTCCATGGAAGCTATATAATTAATCTTTGCCTCCAAGGCAGATAGTGGAGGAGAACTGTGATTTTTCCAAAATTTGGCTATTAAAGACTTGGCTGCATTACAGATGTGCATGATTAATTTATCTTGAGATTTGGAGATCCCAGGTGTAGGAACATTTAACAGAGCTACTACAGGCTCCAATGGCACATCAATTCCAAGAACATAACAAATTAATGAACGAACCTGGTCCCAAAAAGAGGTCATCACGGGACAAGTACACCATATGTGGAAAAAAATACCCTCCCTCCCACATGACCTCCAGCACAAATTAGATGTGGCCGGGAAAATAGCGTGGATCTTAGTTGGAACCAAGTACCAACGGGAGTAAACTTTGTAACAAGTTTCTCTAAATGATACACTAATAGAGGCTTTGGCAGTACGCATTCTGATCTCTTCCCACTGCTCATCTTCCACAGACAAAGATAAGTCATTTTCCCAAGCTAGTTTGTGGGGTTCGCGAGAAGGGGGATCAGGAAGTAAAACCGAGTGATAAATCAATAAGATGTTACCCTTCTGGTTAACCAAATGAAGACATAGCCGTTCAAACGGGGTAGGAGTACGAAGTGAGGAAGATTTAATTTGAGATCGGATAAAACTAAGGACTTGGAGGTACTGGAAACGACATGAGGAGTGTAGGCCGTACTGATCCTGAAAATCTTAAAATGAGGAAGGGGCAAACGGACCTTTAAAATGTGTGAAACGATCAATACCACGATTATGCCACACAGCCGCAACCGTGAGATCACAACCCATTGTAAATAGGGGATGGTTCCAAATCGTGGTCAAAGGGGAGGGGTAAGAGGCTAAGTCCCGGGTAATACAAAGCCTATCCCATAACCGAAAAAATGGGATTTTGGTACCTACCGGTAAATCCTTTTCTCTGATTCCACAGGGGACACTGGAGGTGCTTACGCTGGGGTATAGAGGTGTGGATAACTGGAGCTGGCACTTTAAATAATTTAGAAGTGTGAAGCTCCTCCCCCTCTATGCACCATCAGCCCTCAGTTTAGAAAATGAAGACCGAGAGGAGATGGAGAACAAGCGGAGTAGAAAGGGAGAGAACACACAATAATCAAAACATACAACATATGGAACAAACCGAACAGGCAGGCTAAGAGCGCAGAGGTGGGCGTCCAGTGTCCCCTGTGGAACCAGAGAAAAGGATTTACCGGTAGGTACCAAAATCCCATTTTCTCTTACATCCACTAGGGGACACTGGAGGTGCTTATGCTGGGGACGTCCCAAAGTTTTCCCCACGGGCAGGAGCGCTCAGCGGGGCCTGCAGAACAAGACGGCCAAAACGGGATGCCGAAACCGCGAACGTATCAAATTTGGAAAACTTGACAAACATGTGCACAGAAGACCAAGTGGCCGCACGGCACAACTGTGATGTGGAGGCTCCCCTACCGGCCGCCCAGGACGCACCCACAGAATGTGTGGAATGAGCCGAAATGGACGAAGGAGTCCGGCTTTCGGCACCAACATAAGCCTGATGAATAGTCAGTCGGATCCAAGGTGCCAAAGTCTGCTTAGGCGCTGGCCAACCCCTCTGAGCCGCATCATAGAGGACAAAAAGTGACTCAGACTTACGGAGGGAAGCAGTCCTGTCAACATAGATGCGGAGAGCTCTAACCACATCCAAGGTAGAAGAACCACCAGAGTCCTCCACCAAAGACGGTACCACAATAGGCTGATTAATATGAAAAGCCGACACTACCTTGGGAAGGAAGGCGGCTACCGTCCGGAGTTCCGACCTATCAGCATGAAACACAAGGTAAGGTGGCTTATAGGACAGAGCACCCAATTCCGAAACTCTACGAGCCAAAGCTAGAGCCAAGAGAAGGACCGTCTTCCAAGACAAGTACTTAATATCAACCTCTTCCAAAGGTTCAAACATGGACGACTGAAGAAACAAAAGCACTAAGTTCAAGTCCCAGGGAGCAATCGGAGGTACAAAAGGAGGCTGCACACGCAAGACCCCCTGAAGAAATGTCTGCACCTCAGGAATGAGGGCCAATTTCTGGTGAAAGAAAATGGAAAGGGCAGAAACCTGCACCTTTAAAGTTCCAAGACGAAGGCCAGAATCCAGACCCGTCTGAAGAAAAAGCAGAAACCGGGACAACCGAAAAGTCCTAGATGGAAGATCCCGACTGGAACACCACGAGATATAAGAACGCCAGATGCAGTGATAATGCACAGCAGAAACTGGTTTCCTGGCGTGTAGCATGGTGGGAATGACAGAGTCTGGTATTCCTCTGCGTCTTAGGATATCGGTTTCAAGAGCCACCCCGTTAAACGCAGTTGCGCTAGGTTGGGGTGTACTAAAGGACCTTGCTGTAGCAGATCCGGGCGCAGAGGAAGGGGCCACGGATCGTCTAACAATAGGGGCCGAAGGTCCGCGAACCAACTCCTCCGAGGCCAGTTCGGAGCCACGAGAATGACAGAGGCTGACTCGTGTTTTATCCTTTTTAGCAGTCGAGGAAGAAGTGGAATCGGAGGAAAGAGGTAAACCAAGTCGTAGTTCCATGGAACTGTCAGAGCGTCTACTGCCACTGCCTGCGGATCTCAAGTTCTTGACACGTATATCGGGAACTGACGATTCAATCGTGACGCCATGAGGTCCACCTGAGGACATCCCCATCGACGTATCAGCGCGTTGAACACGTCTAGATGAAGCTTCCATTCCCCGGGGTGGATATCCTGTCGGCTTAGGTAATCTGCTTCCCAGTTGTCCACAGCCGGGATGAATACCGCCGACGGGATTACTGACTGGCTCTCGGCCCACCTGAGAATCTGAGTTACTTCTCGCATGGCCATGCGACTCCGAGTCCCGCCTTGGCAGTTGATGTACGCGACGGCCGTCGCGTTGTCGGACTGAACTCTTACTGGATGAGTTGCTTCTATCAGAGGATTGTAGATCGCTCTGAGTTCACATTTATGGGCCACTTTTGTTCTAGAGGGGTTCTATCGACCCTGTAAATGATAATCGAGGACTACAGCTCCTCATCCTCGAAGGCTGGCATCCGTTGTTATGATGATCCAGTCCCACACTCCGAATCTCCGGCCCGCAAGAAGATTGTTGGATTGTGTCCACCAGAGAAGGGCCACTCTGGTAGCTGGGCTCAGATGGATCTACCAATGTAGGAGCAGATGAGACCCTGACCCCTGTGTTAGTAGGTCCAGCTGAAACACCCTGGAGTGGAACCAGCCGAACTGTATTGCCTCGAAGGCTGCTACCATCTTCCCCAGGAGACGCAGACAAAGAAGGAGGGACACCCTCTTTGGTCTGAGGACCAGCTGAACTAACAACCGGATATCCCGGGCCTTGTCTACTGGAAGGAAGATCCTCTGTGATGCCGTATCTAAGATCATGCCCAGAAACAGGAGCTTCTGGGATGGATTGAGATTTGATTTCTTGAAGTTTATTATCCAACCATGTTGGATTAGAGTCTGATATGTCAGTAAGGCATGACTTGTAAGAAGAGATACCGACTGCGCCTTGAGTAACAGGTCGTCCAAATAAGGGATTATGTTCACTCCCAATGACCGAAGGAGAGCAAGCATGACTGACATGAGTTTGGTGAAGATGCGGGGAGCCGAGGATAACCCGAACTGCAATGCCCGAAACTGATAATGATCCTTCAATATGGCGAAACGCAGAAAGGCTTGGTGTTGTTCCCAAATGGGAACATGGAGATAAGCATCCTTGATATCCATGGATAATAGGAACTCTCCTGGTTCCAAGCTCACAATAACGGACTGCAGAGACTCCATTTTGAACCGATACATCTTCGGATACAGGTTCAGTGACTTGAGGTTCAAGATGGGCCTGACCGATCCATCCGGTTTGGGTACTACAAACAGGTTAGAGTAAAACCCCATACCTCGTTGAAGTTCTGGAACTGGGACTAGCACAGATGATACTACTAGAGACTGGATAGCCTCCTGTAGAACCCTGGCCTTGTCTGCAGGTATTGGCAGACTTGTAGTGAAGAACCGAGGTGGAGGGGGGACCTCAAACTGTATTCGGTACCCCAGGGAAATTAGTCTGCGGATCCACGGCTCTGGAGATGTCTGGTTCCAAACTTGTTGAAATCTTTGCGGCGGCCTCCCACTGTAGGTGGTCCCAGGTGGGACGGCAGACCGTCATGCCACCTGTTTTTCAGCTGGCTTAGGCTCCTGTCTACGTGCTACCAAGTGTGGGCGACCTCTACCTCTGCCGCCTCTTGCTTGTGAGGGAGCACCTCTGGCTCTACCACGAAAGGAATGTGGCGCACGAAAGGAATGAAAGGAAGGTCCAGTGTTAGATCGTCTGGGAGCCGGTGCAGTTGACGGGAGGAAGGAAGACTTACCCCCCGTGGCCTGGGATATCCATTTGTCTAATTCCGGGCCAAATAGCATGTCGCCATTGAATGGTAAACCCTCCACCGCACGCTTGGATTCTGCGTCCGCATGCCAGACGCGCAACCAGAGGGCTCTGCGGCCCGAAATAGCAGAAGCAGATATGCGAGCACTAATCTGACTGATATCTTTTGACGCTTCTCCCAGGAAAATTGCAGACTTGCGGATGTGTTCAGCTAGTAAGCGTAACTCCGCTCTAGAAGTACCCAAGTCCAAACCTGTAATCAACTGGTCAGCCCAGCAAACCACCGCTTTGTTAACCCAAGCAGTAACAAGGGTGGGCCTAAGTTGAGCACCCGCTGCGGTATAAATAGATCTTAGCGTTGTCTCCAATTTACGACCCGAAGGATCTTTTAGTTACTGTAGCTCCTGGTACTGGGAGTGCTGTTTTTTTAAAAAGACGGGAGACGGACGCATCTACTGGAGGGGGTGTTTCCCACTTCTCCATCATGGATGATGGAAAAGGGTAGCTAGAAGGAAACCGGCGCGGAATTTGGAACCGTTTATCCGGTTGCTTCCAGTCCACTGAGAGCTGCTGTTGAAGATCCAGTGAGAACGGAAAAAAGGCCAAACTCTTTGGTTGTTCATGAAATAATTCACACTCCTGGGATGCAGGAATAATATCCTCAGGTAAGTTAAGGATTTTTCTGACCGCCAAAATTAAAGATTCCACCCCGGGAGAGGAACTCTAGAGGGGTATCGTCCTGTAATGCTTCCTCCAATTCCCCTTCCTCAGTATTCTCCCTAGCGAGGAATTCCTCGTCAGACTCTTCTGACTGGAGAATAGTCGATAAAGGATGCTTTTGTGTCGGTCCCTGTAAGGAAGTGGAGGGTGCGGACACAGCTGTACCCATTACCTGTACCAGGGTGTCTAGAGACTTGGTTAGCCCAGCAACCCATGAAGGCTGAGACTTACGTGCCTCAGCTAACTCAGATGTTAAATCCGACATTACTCCTACCATGTCAGCGGCCCATGTAGGCGCAGGTGAGGCAGTATTAGCCACAGGTGGATCAATTGCTATACAGGCATCACATAACGTGGATCCAGCAGCATGCGGCTTGGATAGTTTGTTGTTATACCTAGAACAAACAAACATCTTTTGAGATGCTTTTGTGTTTGACATGGATACACACAGTCACCACACACAGAGCGACAGGGCATATACAGAAGTAAAGAAAAACAGAAGGCTGGCTTGGGACACAGAGGAGGAGCAAACCCCACTCCCTTCCCACAGATCAGATTCCCTGCACCCCCAGTGCATTATGCACAGCCTCTGCTTAACTTGCAGCTGCTGTAGCCAGGAATGGGGAGCCAAAGAATCCAGCCTTCAGTTCTGCTGCACTCTTCCTGTATAAGGGAGAGATGCCGGCAGCATTTAACAGTTAATAAACGGCAGCCACGCTGTTTTTTTTTACAGGCGCTTGCCGCATATAGAGAGAGCCCGCGCTAATTAGGCCCCGCCCCCTTCTTCATGCCCTAAGGGCTCCATTATGGCTGCTATGTCCATCCCCCCCTCCCTCCGCGCTACCCGCGTGTATCAGCGGGGATAGGGGAGAAGCAGGGAGCCGCGTGTAGCGCTGTTTCCCTAACACAGCGTAGGGCAGCGCTGACAGCGGGACCTTGTAGCGCTGTCTAACAGCGCTATGCACACTAACACAGCGCAGCATGCTGTGTCAGTGCCGGGCAGCGGGGGCAGGAGCCGGGGGATGCGCAGCTTGTTACTCACTGCGTGTCCCCGGAGAGGCTTCTCTCGGCAGGTCAGCAGAGTCTTCTTCTTCTTGTTGTGAAGACCTGCTGTGGCGGTAAGGAGCTGTCAGGAGCTCTTGTAATGAGCCCTGTGCACTCCTTCCTGGTGTTTGCTAAAACACCAGGGCGCCAGGTATCCGGTCCCCACCTCTTAGATAGGTGGCGAAGGGTACCTATAGGTATGTAAAAGATGTTTTAAAATAAAATAAAATAAATGTATTGCTGGAGCACAGCAGGTTGTGACCAGCTCCGTAGGCACATTTTCTAAACTGAGGGCTGATAGGGCATAGAGGGGGAGGAGCTTCACACTTCTAAATTATTTAAAGTGCCGGCTCCAGTTATCCACGCCTCTATACCCCAGCGTAAGCACCTCCAGTGTCCCCTAGTGGATGAAAGAGAAATAAAGTTAAAAGTTGGGATCGAAAGCACCGAGACTGGTTTGCATTGCTTGGGAAGCCATATTATGGAGCCAAGAGTTCCTCCTGTGAGAAAAGAATTTTCTATGTCCACCCATTTTTTAAGTCCTGGTGCAGAATTCCATGAAACAATATGATTGAGTTGGCATGCCACATAGTAATCTTGAAAAACAGGAAGACCTAGCCAACCCGAGACTACACCCTTAGCTAGTATTGATCTACGAAGGCGGGGTTTGTGTCTGGCCCATATAAACCTGTTGCAGAGTGACTGTAGGAGGATAAGGGCTGAATTGGGAACTGCTACTGGGAGAGTTTGAAACAAATACAATAGACGAGGGAGGAAATTCATTTTAATTGTATTTATCCTACCTATCCATGAAATAAATAAACTGTGCCATCTATCCAAGTCTTGTGTGAGTGTCTTAATCAAGGGAACATAATTAGTTTTATAGAGGGAAGAATAGGTTTTGGTGATACATATCCCTAAATATTTAATAGCTAAAGGTCTACAGAGAAATTGAAATTTAGAAGTCAGTATTGTCCAAATTTGGAGAGAGGTATTTAAAGCCAGAGCTTCCGATTTGGAATGGTTTATTTTGTAGCCCAAGAGAGACCCATATAGTAATAATTCAGTTTGCAGGTTGGGAAGAGATATCAATGGGTTGGATAAAGTCAATAAGACGTCATCTGCAAATAAAGATATTTTATACTGGTTTTGCCCCAATGTAATCCCCCCAATATTCACATTAGCCCTGATACATGCCGCCAATGGTTCAATACATAAGGCAAAGATTAATGGTGAAAGTGGACACCCCTGGCGGGTACCATTAGACAAAGTAAATTGAGGGGAGCAAAGGCCATTGGTCAGAACTGATGAAGAGGGGTGAAAATATAATGCCTTGACTGCAGACATAAAATGGCCCTGAAAACTAAAGGAAGACATCGTTGAAAATAAAAAAGGCCAGGAGATGCGGTCAAAAACCTTTTCCGCGTCGACGGCCAGGACAACCGAGGCAAGTTTGGTAGAGTTAATGAATTATATTAATAGTTTGTCTCGTACTGTCCAAGGCCTGTCGACATGGAATAAAGCCCACCTGATCAGGGTCAATTAGAGATGCCAAGATGGTATTTAATCTATTGGCCAAGATTTTGGCAAATAATTTTATGTCAGTATTCAGTAGGGAGATGGGTCTATAGTTAGCACATAGGGAGGGATCTTTACCCGGTTTCGGGATTACCACAATCCGGGAAGTAGTTGAGTCAGTATGAAAAGGCTCGCCATGTATAATTTTATAAAACAGAAGAGTCATATGGGGCAGGAGTCGGGAGGCAAATGTTTTATAGTACTCCATTGGAAATCCATCCAGACCCGGTGCTTTAGATGGTTTTTGGGATCTGACAGCAGCTTCCAATTCCTCTAGAGAAATATCAGTGTTTAACATGTCGCGAGAGTCAAGTTTAGGCAGAGCACAGTTATCTAAATACTCTTGACATTTCTCAATGTGTATAAGAGGATCAGAGGGGGGAGGTAGATTGTACAATGCTTCATAATATTTTCAGAAAATATTATTGATTTGTTCGGGGGCGTAGCTTTTGTTACCAGAGGGATCTCTAATAAAAGGGATAGTTTGGGAGGCCCTTTTGGCACGAAGTTTGTTGGCATGTAAAGTGTGAGCTTTATTACCCTTATCAAAGAACTTCTGATTAACCCATCTCAGAGAACGTTCAACCTTCTCGGCCTGTATAGACTGCAATTCAGCCCGGGCCTTAGAAAGTTGAGACAGAACTCTCTTAGAAAGGGTGCGTTTGTGAGCCCTATCCAAATTCGCGACAGCATCGGTGAGAGAGTTAAGACGTTATTCTTGTTTTTTTTCCTATGAGAACTGAATTATGCCTCCTCGTATAACTGCTTTATGAGCCTCCCAAATGGTAGACATATTACATTCCCCAGGGACATTTAAAACAAAATAATCCAGAAGTTTGGATTTAACCATTTCCTGGAACTGAGGGATTTTCAACAAAGTTTCATTTAGTCTCCAGGAAGGTTTACCCCCTGTGAATTCCAGGAGATCAAAAACTGCCACTAAAATAGAATGATCAGACTATGAATTCGGGACAATAGACTAACGATAAGTAGTCTGTGATAAAGACGCACAGCACAAAAACAAGTCTATACGAGAGTAAGCATCATGAGGATTGGAGTAAAAAGTATAGTCTCGAGTGGTGGGGTTAAGGGAGCGCCAAATATCAAACAAACCAGCCTCATTCATACACTTGTGTAAAGCAGAAGAATTTTGAGCCGTAGTTACATCCGAGGGGAGACCTGATTTATCTAAAAGTGGGTAGAGAATGGAGTTAAAATCACCGCCAACTAAAGTCTTACCTCTTCTATATAAAAAAAGTTCCTAAAAAAATTGCGGAGCATGTAAGTTGGCCAACAGGTGGACTGTCACTAATATTGAGCTCTACAGCAACTGGTGGGATTCAAAATATACTAACTATGGACTCAAATTTAAATTCCTTAAGAGATTAAATCACAATAATCCCTAAAATTGGGGGTGGAGTGGTTGGTGGAGAACTTGCCGATTCCCACACAGAGCATACCCCAAAATAACAAAATGTTCCCTGAAACACAGAATATTGAGACCAAAGGAAGAAGAAATACCTAAACTCTAACAGAGAATGTAGGCACATTATTTAAAAAATATAAACATTGTTGAAACATCTAATAATATCAAAACATACACAAAAAATATATATCAAACCAGAGCCAAGGACAAATCAGGTAGGAGGAGCGATGTCAGGTCTGTCAGTGGATGAGCTCGAAGGTGATGTAAGGCGAAGCTTGCAAAGCATCTACATCCCCTCTTCTAATGACCGTATAGTATGAAAACGTCCATCAATGTCCACTGAGAGGCGAAAGGGGAATCCCCAACGGTACTGGTAACCATTTTCTCGGAGAACAGTAGTGACCTTAGGAAGGTCTCGCCTTTTTGCAATAGTTGAGGGTGCCACGTCCTGGAATATCTGTAACTGAGAGCCTTCGAATAGTCTTGTAGCCATTGTAATTTGATTTTTAGTCTTGAAAGATAGGAATTTAAGAATCACATCACAAGGAGGGTCGGATTCTTTGGGTTTTGGTCGCAATGCCCGATGGGCTCTTTCTATGTGAATGGTGTCCTTTGTAAGGGAAGGTACCAATACTATAAATAGTCTCTTGAGATAGGAGTCCAAGTCACGAGCATTAATAGATTTGGGTACATTGCGAATGCGCAAGTTATTCCTCCTTTCCCGATTCTCAAGGTCTGCTTTATCTCTAAGGAAATTCAATTCCCTATGCAGATAGTCCATATCATGCCCGACCATTTCTTGGAATTCCTGATGTTTATCCATACGAGATTCCAAGGTGGAGGTGCGTGTATCTATGGCTGCTAAATCAGATTTGAGTTCACCAATAGCTGATTGGAGGGCCAATATGAAGGTAGATATTAGGTCTAAAATCATTGCCTGCAGAGATTGAATATCGTCCTTGGTGGAAGGAGCTGATCCAGATTCCATCGTTGTAGGCGGAGTACCCAAAACAGGTGTGGAGGCAGAAGGTTGCTTGTCGCGTTGGGTGTGCAATATACTGTGATCCCCCTTTATTGGCTCTGGTGCTTGATCTACTCATAATATTTTAATTAATAAGTAGATGAGGAAATATGAAGATAAGGAGGTCCCAGTTGGTCATGCAAAGAGCTCCAGGTCAGGAGGCAGGAAGTAGGTCACATCATATCATGAATATAAGGACCAGGAGATAATCAACTGTCCAGAAAAAAAATTAGATTAGTGCAAACTCTCCAAACGGCAATCCCGTTTCCACTCCAGGGAGATAGATTGGAAAGTCAGTAGCTAGACCGCAACTTGAGGCAGACACTCTATGTAAAGATCGCAGTACTTCTCAGGGTGAAGGAGAGTGTGATATATTAAACTTCAAGCAGGGGTATATGGTCTGCCCATTAAGTTGTAAAATTAGACAGCCAATCAGCGGCCACGCTGACTGTAGAGCAGCCGCCGATTGGCTCCGGCTACTGACAGTTCCCACGTGACAGTTCCCACCTGACAATTCCAAGGTGGGAACTTTCAGTAGCCGGAGCCAATCAGCGGACACTCTAAAGTCAGTGCAGCCGCTGATTGGCTGTCAGGACATGCAAGCCCCGTGCAGTACCATCAGCTGGCATTCGGGAGGGATCTGTATGTGTGGCAACACACATACAGATCCTGGGTACGTGGATCGTGAACTCGTTTTTTTGTTTTGCCAAGTTCATGGAATACTGCGGAGACCAGCGCCAGGATACAGGTGAGTATGTTTTTTTTTTTGCAGGGCCATTCATTAAGGATTTTCTACTGGACAAGGGGACAGAAACATCTGGTGTAGGCGGAAAGTCTCCCAAATTGAGTACAGGGTAAAACCCAAACAGGCGAAAATGACATCATCGGTGAAAAGTTTTCACCGAAAACAGGCGAAAACGGATTTTCGCCGCAAATTGAATACGGGCCTTAGTTGGAAAATGGCGGTTCCCGCAACTAAAAACTAAACACAGGTTAAGTCATGAGAACTGGCATTCTCTGACTTAACTTGTAACTGTCAGACTAAACAGCGCGCTGAATTGAATCGGCCCCAAAGACAGTCAAACATCGACAATCAAAATATAGACATGGTCAAAATGTCGACATCCAATATGTTGACAGACAATATATCGAAGGGACATAACTTAAACATGGTGAAAAGTTACACAATAACTATTTAGACGGTTTATAAGATAGTCTATTATAGATCATTGTTAAAACATCTATAATAGTTAAATCATTGTTCACCGATAAAACACTGACCATCGATAAAACATTGAGCATCACTTTAAAACACAGAACATCAATAAATCATCGATAAAACATCATTGTTCAAAATAGACAAATCAGACCATCGATGATCAATTTTCGAGCAATTATCAAAAACTTTTACTATGTGGTCAGCTCTGTTTCATAACATCCATTATCAACAACGACAGATCTAAAAAACTTATTAATAATTGACGTAATTTAGTGAAATTTGACACAGGACCTACCTCGATCTGTGATAAACATGAGGAAGTCATAGCAAGTGTTGAAAGGGTTCGCCCGCAGGTGTGAGGAATAAAAGTATGGGCAAGTTACAAGGTTAACACATGTGGTGCATCCTGTTACAAATGTGTTGCAGGGAAAATTAAACCAGTATGGAAATAACCATTTTAAAAATGCTCCTGAGTGTGAAAAGTAGAAAGGGTAACTGATACCAATCTGGATGACACATAAAGTTCCTGATTGCCGGTAAGGGAAGGTCCCCAGGGTTTCGCTGTGGCTTTCTCAATAGGAAGCTCACGTGAACTTGGAGAGACTGTGTTAAATTACAGCTCTCCTCCAATCACATGGGACTGAGGGCCTGATTCAGAGCCGCTCGTAAGCGGCTGCTCGTTCGCTCTGAGCGATGTTCGCACAACTGCGCATGCGTATGGGTTGTAATGCGCATGCGCAAACCAGTCATTGCGGTCGGAAATCGTACGCTCGCAAAACAGTGAGGGGCTGCTAATTTGATTGACAGAATGTACCGTTTGTGGGTGGTAACAGGGGAAGGTGCTTGAAAACGGGGGAGTGGAGAACCGAACGCATGCGTGCCAAACGGTAAAAATGGCGTTTAATGGGAGTGCATAATTAGTAAAGGAGCGTCATCGACCACGTCACTTGGTTGTCTTTTAGCCTGAACTGCTCGCAGTGATAGTGGTAAGAAAAACCTACCACAAGCACTGCGAGCAGTTCAGATGCCTTTCGATGTACCCGATTAATCTAATAAATAGCGGAGATGACATGTGTTGCGAACGGCAAAGGGGCGTCTTTACAAAATAGCGAGCGCATTTTTCGTTCGCTCGCTCAGACATAGAGGCATCAACAAAACGCAAAGAGTGAGCGCTCAATTTAAATAGCCGGCCCCTTTTTTGGAACGACCGTCGGCAAATAGCGTCCGGCTCTGAATCAGGCCCTGTATTAGATGGACATTGGAGCTTTTCAGTAGCGTTCCTGTACGTGGCAGATCCAATGGGATGCTTTTAAGGGAGATTGGCAAGTCCTTAAGCCAATCGATACATACCTATTTATGCCTATGTAAAAGTACAAGGGGGTAGATAATGTAGCTCTATCCAATGAAAGCTAAATCAAATAGACTGTGGAACTGTCAAATAGCATTCCTGTCTGCGGTTAGTACAGTAAGGTATAAAGTTAAGAAAATTACATAACGATGAGGCAACCAGTTTATCTCTTAATATCGGAGTAAAAGGGGGGGTGTAAGTCATCAGAGGACTGATATCGTTCTGCAGAATGTAATCTGCATATCAATACAGTGCGGCTGTATTGACAACTGTCAGTGATGTGCACATGTATTTAATATACTGTATATAAAGTGATAAATATAACAGCATGTGGGCAATAGAAACCATATGGATATTGGGCCTGATTCAGACCCACTCGCGAGCGGCTGTCCGCTCGCAAGTGGGTCGATGTTATGCACTGAGCATGCGCACGATGGAGGGAGCTCCGTCGTGCGCATGCGCCAGACGCGACGAGCGAAGGAAAGTCCTTCGCTCGTTGTGTCCGATCAAAGGGGGCGTGCTGTTAATGTTGATTGACAGCACGCCCCCTTTGGTGGGCGTGCCTCCCTGACGGGGGCGTTCCCATGGGAACGCCTCCCGTCAGAAGCCGGCCCACTGACATCACTAGTGATGTCAGTGGGAGTGATTTGGGCTCTGATAGAGCCAAAATCACTCCGGAGCTTGCGGTTGAAAACCTCAACCGCAGGCTCCGGCTCGCAATTTCGATGGTCGCGATGGTCTCGACCACATCAAAAAGCACACTCGTATAGCCTGTGGGTGGTGACCCACAGCTATACGAGCGTCCAGGAGGACGCTCCATGAAAATGGAGCCCGGCCCTCATTCAGAGCGTGCGCTCTGCTCAGAGCATATGGCTCTGAATGAGGGCCATTGTATGCTATACCACTCAAATACATAGGAATCTCTGCCAGAAAAAATCTACCTTCATGCCACTGGAATCAACATGCCTTGAAGTAAAGGTATTTTTGGACCTAATGTCCAGAGACATGGATAAACTCCATATGGATAAATCCAAGAAATCATATATAAACAACAATCTAACAGAAGAAGAGAGGCTAGCTTTAAAAGAAATAAAACAATGGGACAACATCACCGTAAAGCTGTCAGACAAAGGCAGTAATGTTGTAATCTGGCCTCTAGGAAATGTACCTCTCAGAAATTGACATTGCTCAGGGGAGGAGACATTTTAGCCCTTTTCATCCCTTTACAAGTCGAATTTGGAATAATCCCTTCTTATTGGGCACCTATGTCATGGAAGGAATATACTCACTGACTTTCATGTTTCTAGGTCCAGGGGTTTGGGCTGGGCCTTGAGTCAGTCAGTTAGGACATCTGATTTTGTATATAGATATGTTTGACGCCAAGTGGACCGCAAACGTGTGTGATGGCCTAATTTAGATCAGGGTCTAATTTTATAATAAATATTATATAAATAAAGGAGAGTTAATTTAAAACTTACCCTTGTTAACTTTCTGTCTTCGAAGTCCATAGGGTCCACAGGGAGACAATGGGGTGTAGGTGGTACTTGGAGAACTGGACACCAACAACAAAGCTTTTTTGTATCCCAGGATGCTCCAGTCCTTCCCCCTATACCCAACCCACAGCCTGAAGGCAACTCAGTTTTGTTAATAAGCCCAAGGCAGGAGCAGGATAGGAGAGAAGGAAGACTGGTACACTGAATAATCTTTCTCACACAGAGAAGGAAACAAGTGACCAAGAGAAGAAACCCATAGAAGCCAGGTACATCAGGGCGGGTGCCTTGTGGACCCTATGGACTTCAAAGAAAGAGAGTTGACAAGGGTAAGTTTTACCATAACTCTCCTTTTCTTCTTCATGGTCCATAGGGCTCCACAGGTAGACCACCTTCTGTTGCTTAAATAGTGGCTCTTTTGCCTTAGCAGTGGGTTCTTCCTCTTCTATTTGAAGAATAGATTTTACAGCTCTCATAAGTGCAGGTATATCCAATTTAGAGAGGGTCTCCACCTCTCCCAAGGGGGAGTCAGAGTGAGAGAGGTCTGCGTCTTCTGCCTCCCCAGATTATAACTCAGAACCTGATAGCTGGGTGGACTGGGAAGACAACACAGCATGCTTAGTAGGTTTACTAGGTAAGGGTTTCTCCTTTTGCAGCATTTCTTGAAAGGCTGTAGAGGTAGCCGCCAGACTCTGCACTGAGGTAGAAAGTACGTCTACCCATGGGGGAGGCAAAGGATTCGCAGGGAGTACCTGCTGTGGCCATCCCATAGGGGGAGCTACCACAGGGGCCGCTAGGTGGTCCGCAATTTTTGCCAACACCTGTGAAAAAGAAGCCCAGGGGGGTCCTGAGGAGAGGATGCAGGGGCTGATGGGCCAAGTGCCATATAACAAGATGCACATAGACCTTCTTGAATGAGATCCTCCGAAGCAAAGCCTATTAAACAGGACTTGCAAGACACCAGAGTGGGAGCAGCAGGGTGCTTGTTATTCTTGCTTTTGCTAGACATACTGTAGCTGCAAGGATAATGTAGCACATAATCTGGCATAGTGCAGTGAGCAACCCAGATATATGTACAATATGGCACAGTGTAGTGCGCAACACAGATATACAGTATGTGATAGCCCTCACAAATAAACAGTGCATCTGGAAAGTATTCAAAACGCTTCACTTTTTCCACATTTTGTTATGTTACAGCCTTATTCCAAAATGGAATAAATTCATTTTTGTCCTCAAAATTCTACACACAATACTCCATAATGACAACGCATAAAAAGTTTTGCGATTTTTGCAAATTTAATTAAAAAAAACCTAAGCAATCACATGTACATGTACATAAGTATTCACAACCTTTGCTCAATACTTTGTTGATGCACCTTTGGCAGCAATTACAGCCTCGAGTCTTTTTGAATATGATGCCACAAGCTTGGCACACCTATCTTTGGGCAATTGTGCCCATTCCTCTTTGCAGCACCTCTCAAGCTCCATCAGGTTGGATGGGAATCGTCGGTGCACAGCCATTTTCAGATCTCTCCAGAGATGTTTAATCGGATTCAAGTCTGGGCTCTGGCTGGGCCACTCAAGGACATTCACAGAGTTGTCCTGAAGCCACTCCTTTGATATCTTGCCTGTGTGCTTAGGGTCATTGTCCTGCTGAAAGATGAACCGTCGCCCCAGTCTGAGGTCAAGAGCGTTCTGGAGCAGGTTTTCATCCAGGATGTCTCTGTACATTGCTGCATTCATCTTTCCCTCTATCCTGACTAGTCTCCCAGTTCCTGCCATTTAAAAAAATCCCTACAGTATGAAGCTGCTACCACCATGCTTCACTGTAGGACTGGTATTGGCCTGGTGTTGAGCGGTGCCTGGTTTCCTCCAAACCTAACACCTGGCATTCACGCCAAAAAGTTAAATCTTTGTCTCATCAGACCAGAGAATTTTGTTTCTCATGGTCCGAGAGTCCTTCAGGTGCATTTTGGCAAACTCCAGGCGGGCTGCCATGTGCTTTTTACTAAGGAGTGGCTTCCGTCTGCCCACTCTACCATACAGGCCTGATTGGTGGATTGCTGCAGAGATGGTTGTCCTTCTGGAAGGTTCACAGAGGAATGCTGTAGCTCTGACAGAGTGACTATCCGGTTCTTGGTTACCTCCCTGACTGGGGCCCTTCTCCCCCGATCGCTCAGTTTAGATGGCCGGACAACTCTAGGAAGAGTCCTGGTGGTTCTGAACTTCTTCCATTTATGGATGATGGAGGCCACTGTGCTCATTGGGATCTTCAAACCAGCAGATATTTTTCTGTACCCTTTCCCAGATTTGTGCCTTGAGACATTCCTGTCTTGTAGGTCTACAGACAATTCCTTGGACTTCATGCTTGGTTTGTGCTCTGAAATGCACTGTCAAGTGTGGGACCTTATATAGACAGGTGTATGCCTTTCAAAATCATGTCCAATCAACTGAATTTACCACAGGTGGACTCCAATTAAGCTGTACGAACATCTGAAGGAAGATCAGTGGAAACAGGATGCACCTGAGCTCAATTTAGAGCTTCATGGCAAAGGCCGTGAATACTTGTGATTTCTTAAGGCCCCATACATCAGCAATTGATTGCAGCAATCGTGCAATTTGCAATCAATTGTGCATAAAAATCTTTCCCTTTTTCAATCGATTGTGGCAATTCTGCAATCGATTGATAAAGGGAAAGATTTTTATACACAATCAATTGCAAATTGCACGATTGCTGCAATCAATTGCTGATGTATGGGGGCCTTTAGTGTTTTTTTTAATTAAATTAGTATGGGGTTAGATGTATTATAGCGGCACTTAACGTGCCGCTATAATGCTTCCCGCTTATTCTCCGAGGCGAAGCAGGAAGCACTACCTATGAGAGGGAGCGTTAACTTCCTCCTCCGGCGCTACCTGCTAGAGACCACAGCGCGTCAGCCTAGTGCTGATGTGCTGTGAGTCAGTCCCAGCCGGCTCCACTGAGCATGCACGGGATCTTGCAAGTATTGCGAGATCCCCACGTGCAGCCTGGAGCCAGCAGCCGCCGCAGCAGGGACAGCGCTGTCCCTGCTGTGGGGATAGGACAGCGCCAGACTGTAGCTGTCAATAGCGACAGCTACAGCGGGCTGAACAGTCAGGCGATCTGACCGTTCGTACATTGCCCAGGCTATCGGCACTGTTATCTTGTAGACAGTAGCGCCGATAATGACAGGGGCGCATAGCGCCCCTGTCATTTACCGCCAAACCTCCAATCATACATCGAGTAGAAGCGGTATCAGCGCACCCGCTTCTGAGCTTCATACATCTCCCCCATTGTGTGTAGAATTTTAAGGACAAAAATTAATTTATTGCATTTTGGAATAAGCCTGTAACCTAACAAAATGTGGAAAAAGTGAATACTTTCCGGATGCACTGTAGGTAGATGTGACAATTAACCCCCTATACCTCAGTATTCCAGGGTTATAATGAAAGAAAGGGAAAGGTATAAGCTGACAGTTGAGAAAAATAAACAGACAGCAGCGCTAGCACAAGTCACATACAATGCAGAGCATACAATATACCTGCAGTGGGCATTAAATTCAACTACACAGACCGCAGTGGCTGGTAGGAAATAGCGTTGTAAAACCTGGCTCCTGGGAGAGGTGTGGTACCCCAGACCTTGGTGTACTCACGCATGTTGGGTCCTATATAAAAAGTATATGTAAATAATGTATGTATAATATGTAAATACAGTGTGCTCTGTGTATTGGCAAAGACTGGTTTATATGAACCATTGTAACTGACTGACAATTTGATGCCCCACCAGAGTCTGGGGCAGTTACCATATACCTATATGTACTGGTGCAGGTAATACTGTATGTGATGAGTCAGCAGCAGGTCACATGACTCAGAACGTGCTGGAACCAGCTGCAGGTACAGAGAGCCTTGAGAGAATGGTGAGGAAGGAAGGACCCACGCAGCAACGCTAATTGGAGCACTGCCCATTAGAACTACGCTGCTGAAGCTCCTGGCGATGTGTCTGTGATCCGGCAGTGTTGTACAGCACTTGTGGCTGAGGTGGAAAGCGGAAGGCGTATCCCTTCTAACCAGAGGCCGCCTGTGATGCAGACTCTCCCTCCTACACGGGGTGCAGGGAGGTGAGCAGGGAGCCCGGCGTCAGTGCTGATTTCAAGGAGGGCGGTGATCTTATTAGTCAATCCCCATTATAGGACAAAGGTGAAAACGCCTGGAGAGGAAAGTAGTCACACTTATCACAGCCCTGCATTATCGCACTACCCTCCAACTGCTACACTGTAACTAGGGATGTGCGCCGGACCATTTTTGCCGGATTTGGATTAAGATTTGGTTCTAATTCGTCATCCGGTTTTGGATTTGGATTTGGATTTGCCAAACTGCGGTGACTGGCTTTGGATTTGGATTTGCATTTTTTGACAAAATTCGCAAAAAAAATCTAAAATGACATAAATTGGGCTTTTTTTTCTTTCTAGAGTGTTATTTACCTCAATAACATTAATTTCCAGTCATTTACAGTCAATTTAGACCACCTCACAGCTTAAATTATTGTTTTCACCATTATTGGCCAAGGGTTGCAGTGAGCTGACTGGTTACCAAGCATCAGAGCAGCGGCGCAGTGGCACAGACACCACAGTTTAAAGCACATCTATGAAACTATGCCACACAGCAGTGGCAGAAATGAAAGGTAGTGCTAGATGGAATTGTCCTTGGGCCCTCCCACCCACCCTTATGTTGGATCTTAAAAAGGACATGCACACTTTAACAAACCAAGCATTTCAGCGACAGGTACTGCCACTTTGTGGCTGAAGTGCTTGGTTTGTTTGGACCCCCACAAAAAAATCTTCCAATCTACTAAAGGCAACAGGTCTACAGTGGCATGATGTCACCATCATTGCCATCCTCACCCTCATCAGTGTGTACATCATCCGATTCCTCACACAATATCAGTTCATCCCCGCTGGAATCCACCATTACAGAAGTATCTGTACTGTGACGTGATTGGCGGGAAAGGTTTTCCTCGTGAAATTTCCAGTTCACTTTAATGAACATAATTTTTTCTACATTTTGTGGAAGTAGCCTCCTTCGTCGTTCGCTCACAAGGTTCCCGGCTGTACTGAAAACTCTCTCCGAGTACACACTGGAGGGTGGGCAGCTTAAGTAATGCAAAGCCAGTTTATACAAGGGTCTCCAAATTGCCTTTTTTTTCTTCCAATATTCGAATGGACTCTGTGGCATGTCTACGTGTACGGTGTCCTGAAATTAATCCTCCACCATTCTTTGGATGGTAATCGTATTAGATGGAGTTACGGTAGAGGTGTCACTGGTGTTGGGCAAATCTTTTAGACCCGACCAGATGTCAAAATGTTGATTTAACTTATCTGCATCACCACTGGGTCTTTTGGAAAAGGTGACTTTTTTTCTGGCTGCTGCTGGAGAGACCGTAGGAGGAGACGTCATCGTAGTGCCATGTGTCACTTCAGCTGCCAACTTGCTCACCAGGAGCGCTTTGGTTCTTTTAAGATCTGGGTCAGTTGTAAAAAAAGACACAGCATACGACTTGAACCTAGGATCAAGCATGGTTGCTAAAATATAATGATCAGATTTCAAGATCTTGGCCACCCGTGGATCCTGGCGAAGCGAACAAAGGACTTGATCTATCAGTCCAGCATACTTTGCGGAATCACTTTGTTTAATCTCATCCTTCAATTTCTCCAACTGCTTTTCCAAAAGCGAAATCAGGGGAATCACGTTACTCAAGCTAGCAGTGTCAGCACTCACTTCACAAGTGGCAACTTCAAATGGTTTGGGCACCTTGCACAAGACAGAAAGTACTCTCCACTGTGCTGGGCTAAGGTACATTCCCCCTCCTCTCCCAATGTCATGGCTTGTCGTATAGCTATGGATGGCTTTTTGCTGCTCCTCCATCCGCTGAAGCATATACAGTGTTGAGTTCCACCTCGTTATCACTTCTTGCTTCAGTTGATGGCAGGGCAAATTAAACTGCTCTTGCAGGTGCTGCAATCTCCTGCATGCTGTTGCTGAATGCCGAAAATGTCCCGAAATTTTTCGGGCCACAGACAGCATCTCCTGCGCGCCCCTGTCGTTTTTTAAAAAACACTGCACCACTAAGCTTATTGTGTGAGCAAAACAGGGGATGTGTTGGAATTCACCAAGTTGTTGTGCTTTCACTATATTTGTAGTGGGGTAAGCCATGTTTCTATGACATCTCTTAGTTTTTCTAAGAGGTTGATACACAGAGTTGCCTGCCTCTGAATTAGCTGGTGTTGTTTGTTAGATACTGCTGCTGCTGAAGGTGATTCACCCACCCAGTGGGCCGTCACAGTCATGTAATCTTTAGTTTGTCCACTACCGCTTGTCCACATATCTGTGGTTAAGTGGATAGTGGGTACAATGGCATTTTGCAGGCCAATAATTAGGTTCTGTTTAACGTCCTGGTACAGCCGAGGAATGGCTTTTCGGGTAAAATGAAACCGAGATGGAATTTGGTACCGGGGACACATGACCTCAATTAACTGTATAAATCCCACTGCATTAATTGCGGATATTGGACGCAGATCTAATATTAGCATAGCTGTCATGGCGTCAGTGATCCGCTGTGCGACAGGGTGAGAGCTGTCATACTTGCTTCCCCTTGCAAGAGATTCTTTAATCTCTTGCAAGGGGAAGCAAGTCAATTGTTTTTTTGGTATACTACTAGTAGTTTTCTTGGTCCACTTCTGGGATGAAGATCCACCAGCAGCAGCAGCAGCAGGTCTAGCGCTCAAAGATTCAGTTTCTTCTGATGTGTCCAGGAAATTGGAGGAGTCGCCGTGACTTAGCATTAACAAATTGCATATTGTACTACCACTGATCATTCCTGAGGATATTGAGGAGGAAGGTGTTGTCGGCGGAGATTGCAGGTGGTGGGATTTAGTAGAGAGAAGGCATCTAGCTAATGCTGGACTGCTTGTTGTTATTTTTTTAGCAGTAGTTTCTGTTATCAAACACCTGTCATGAGCTCGCTGCAGATGACGTAATAGCGTAGAGGTTCCTAGATGCTTAACGTCCCTACCTCTACTAACTATGGTCTCACAGAGGCTACAAATAGCTTGACAAACGTTGTCAGGGTTTGGGTAAAAGTAATTCCACACAAAAGATGTGGATTTGTTGGTTCTATGCCCAGGTATGGCAATGGCCTTCTTATCTTGGCCAAGAACTGCTTCCACTGGTGCCTGACTTATACAAATAATATCCTCATCCTCAACATCCTCATTAGTGCCAAGGTCAGCTGCACATATATTCCCCTCATCCTTTTGCAATTCCAGGGTTGTATCCTCAATTTCTATGTCCTCAGCAATACTGCTCATCCCCACAACTACAGATGGAAAAGAAACTGTGGAGGGCGGCTTCTCTGAAAGGTCAGGCTTACACATAGCAATGCCACTCGTGGACCCACTTAGACTCTCCTCAGGGATTTCTGACATTTGTGTTTCAAAAAACACAGTTTGATCTACTGCCTTATTGGTTTTAAATTTTTTCACACTTCTATAGTCTGATTGAAAAGGTCTTTTATCGTTATGAGAGGCACAAGATGCCTCACTGACAGTTGCAGAACCACCACTAAGAAATAAAGGGCAAAGCCTGAGTCTGAGTGGTGAATGGTATGTTGCCAATTTTCTGTTTTTCTGCAATAGTAGTAGTCTTTAAGGGGTTTTTTTTGTCTTTACCTCTGTGAAATCTACATTTTTTGATTTCAGGTTCCCTACGTTTTTAAAGCCTCTACGCCCTTGAGCATCAGCTTTAGATGAAAGTGATGGACTTCCAGCCGCTGCAATGCTGGCATTTGCTTGGTGTTTATGATCTCCTCTCAGTTCATTCTCGTGATCCATATTAATTTATCACTATGAACTGGAGTCACGGAGCTTGTATACACACAGTAGGCTATGCCCTGTCACGGAGCTTGTATAATACACTCAGTGGGCTTATGCCCTTTCACGGAGCTTGTAGAATTGACACAGTGGACTATGCCCTTTCACGGAGCTTGTATGCACTCACTGGGCTTATGCCCTCTCACGGAGCTTGTATAATACACTCAGTGGGCTTATGCCCTTTCACGGAGCTTGTATAATAGACACAGTGGGCAATACCCTTTCATGGAGCTTGTATGCACTCACTGGGCTTATGCCCTCTCACTGAGCTTGTATAATACACTCAGTGGGCTTATGCCCTGTCACGGAGCTTGTATAATAGACACAGTGGGCTATGCCCTTTCATGGAGCTTGTAGAATAGACACAGTGGGCTATGCCATTTCACGGAGCTTGTATGCACTCACTGGGCTTATGCCCTTTCACGGAGCTTGTATTATACACACAGTGGGCTAAGCCCAATCACGGAGCTTATATAACACACACAGTGGGCTAAGTCCAGTCACGGAGCCTGTATAATACACACAGTGGGCTAAGTCCAGTCACAGAGCTTGTATAATATTATAAATACACACAGTGGGCTAAGTCAAGTCACGGAGCTTGTATAATAAAAGTCCAGTCACGGATCTTGTATAATATACACAGTTGGCTAAGTCCAGTCACGGAGCCTGTATAATACACAGTGGGCTAAGTCCAGTCACGGAGCTTGTATAATATAAAAACACACAGTGGGCTAAGTCCAGTCACGGAGCTTGTATAATACACACAGTTGGCTAAGTCCAGTCACGGAGCTTGTATAATATGAAAACACACAGTTGGCTAAGTCCAGTCACGGAGCTTGTATAATATAAAAACACACAGTGGGCTAAGTCCAGTCACGGAGCTTGTATAATACACACAGTTGGCTAAGTCCAGTCACGGAGCTTGTATAATATGAAAACACACAGTTGGCTAAGTCCAGTCACGGAGCTTGTATAATACACACACAGTGGGCTAAGCCCAGTCACGGAGCACACAGTGGCAAGAACTACTCTCTCTAACTGTAATCTAACTCTAGTCTCACTTTTCCCCTCTCTATCACTAACTAACTAAGCGTGACTGTTCCGTCTGATACAGTCACGCGAAATGGCGCCTACAGCCGGGCGCAGTGCCTTTTATTGAGGCCGAACGTCACCCGGCTCTCGTGAGGTCTCGCGAGAATCCGACGCCGGCCGGGTGACGTTCGGCCTCGAGGTGGAATCCAAGTCAGGCGGGAACACCTGAACTTGCATTCGGGTGGACTCGGATTCCACCTGTTCGGAGCGGTTCGGATTCCTCAGAATCCGAACCGCTCATCACTAACTGTAGCAGCCAGCGTTCACAGCAGAGAATAGCTCATCTCTCCAAGCAATAGTGTCTCTGAATAAACAGGATAGTCACAACCATTCCTAGGACAGCATTAGTAAAGTAAAGCAGCCAATAATACTGTACTGAGAGACTCGCTCAAGTCACAGAATCGTTCTCATGGCCTGATTCAGAGCCGCTCGCTATTTGCGAGTGCATGCTCTGAATCAGGGCGGGGAGTATTTATTTATTTATTTTCCTGTCTGCTCGCTAAGCTGTGGGTGCCCACCCACAGCTAGTGCGAGTGGGCAGGAGATGGTTACGATTAACGCGACCATCGGCATTGCGAGTAGACCCTAAGGTAGGGTCTCAGCACTCGCAATGCCGAGTAGACTTCCAGCTCTAATAGAGCCGGAAGTCCACTACTGACATCACAAGTGATGTCATTAGGGACGCCCACAAAACAGGGCGAGCTGTCGATCAAAGTGGCGAGTGAAGGTTGCGCGTGCATACTGGGCCACCATCGACCCGTTTGCGAGCGCAATGCGCTTGCGAGCGGGTCTGAATCAGGCCCTCAGTCCTCATATTACAGTGATTCACCACGTGCAACTCTTCACAGTGTCATGTGGTGGCAGAAAAGAGATAGTAAAAGAGATAGTAAAAACTGTTTTAAGAATAATTTCTTAGCCACAAACAGAGCCAGCAGTTTTGGGATTTTCCAGCCCCTCCGCAGGGACATCTAATAGACACTTCCCCTGGACACACAATGCGAGAATCAGATCTGCAACGTATGTGCACCACCTCTACAGATCCAGCTGGGTAATTGTACTAGAAAGTATATTGACTAAATTTCATGTTTATAGTAGTCCTTTAGCGGTTTTATTTAAAATTGTTCCTGTTCCCTCCAACCTACTAGTTGTTCGATCTAGGTAAACCGCTTATGTGGTTTAAATTATGGGTGTGGTATAAGAGATAGACAGTAATTAGTTAGACAATGTCTAGATACACACCAGATGTTAGACAGTCAATAGTTAGACAGGGAAAAAAGTTAGACACAAACAAAAGTCAGACACATTAAAGTTAGACATGTAAAAAGTTTGACAGGTACAAAAGGTCAACAGGGTCAAAAGTTCGACATGAAAACGTGTCGACCATTTTTGTGTCGATCTTTTTCATGTCGAACTTTTGACCCTGTCAATCTTTTGTACCAGTCAAACTTTTTACATGTCTAACTTTAGTGTGTCTGACTTTTGTCTGTGTTGAACTTTTATCCCTGTTTATTAACTTTCTAACAGCTGGTGTCTATCTAGACATTGTCTAACTAATTACTGTCTGTCTATAGTCCAGAACCCCAGTTTTATATCCTCGGGATCACATAGATCCAACAGGTGGTAATTGAAGAAAACTTTTTATCTTGCCGAGTTCCTGTACAATAAACCTTGCTACATTGCTAAGCGTATGTTACTTACCCAGAAATACCTTTGCATGTATTTTTTGTTGTTGAAATGTATTGAAATGAAGGACCTCATTCAGACCCGGTCACAAGAGCTGAGCGCTCGCAACCAGGTCGATGTTAAGGACCTGCGCACGCCCCGGCCCTGCCCTGCGCAAGCCCTGGAGCGAGAGAGAATTTCTCTCGCTCTGGAGCTCACTACAAAAGCGGTGGCTCGCCCCATTTTGTAGGTGGGGCGGGGGGTGGCTACACAAATGGAGGCGTTCCCAAGTGAACGCCTGCCGTTTTGTGAGCGGCCGCACTGACATCAGCAGTGATGTCAGTGGGGAGCTTCCTGCTCGATCAGAGCAGGAAGCTTCTTAGGGCTTGCGGTTGCCGAGACCCAACCTTAGGGTCTCGTCGCAAGCCCCGATGGTCGCGATGGTCTTGACCATCGTGACCATCAACCTGGTCGGTCGCTAAGCTGTGGGTGGTAACCCACAGCTTAGCTAGCGACCAGGAGGCCGCACTAAAAAAAAAAAGTGGCCGCCCTCATTCAGAGAGAGTGATCACTTCTTGCGACCGCCTCTGAATGAGGGCTTATATCCCTAACATTATTTCAGCAGTGTTAGTGGGTTAGTACTGTCAATAAATATAGTCTTGTTTGACACTAATTGGCATAATTCATTGGGTGAAGAATAAAACTCCTCCGCTGCTGTGAAGATAACCCTCATAATAGCTAATACAGAGTGTGACCAACCATCTATTCCTTCTACTAAGATACCTGAACCTCACTTAACAACTCTACCCTACCTGGCGGGGTGTCACAGAGGTATACAGGGAGACCGGACCCAGCGTTCCCGGAGACCTGTCCCTTTGAGTCCCAAATGCAGTCTTGGGCCCGAGGAGCCCTGCTAGCTAGGTCTCCCTGGAGCCATGCAGAGAGTATCTAGCTGAGGGCTGGAGTCGTGGCGCCGTGGAGGGGTGATGGAACAGCAGTGCAGATGCTCAGAGGACTGTCTAGCGCTGCTTGCTCTGTGTTAAAAATGAAAATAAAAGTACATCATAAAAATAAAGCTTGGGCTGCTTAACAGCAGCCTCATTGCTCTAACGGCGAACCAGCTCCTGCCGGACACTAACGAAACTGAGTTGCCTTCAGGCTGTGGGCGGGGTATTGGTGGAATGACTGGTGCATCCTGGGATAGAAAAAAACTTTGCTGTTTGTGTCCGGTCCTCCAAGTACCACCTACATCCCATTGTCTCCCTGTGGAGCCCTATGGACCCTGAAGAAGAAACTGAGTTTTATTGACACAACCCCAGATTTATCATAGCATGCATCTGACCCAGTGGTATGAAACTAAAATCCTCTTGGGTGAACCTCCTATCACGTTGCCTGGCAGGTGAGTGTAGGACACTCTTTTTCTTTTAATTTATTAATTTAAGTTATTATTTATTTACTTTTCATTATCTGTGTTTATGTTTCAGTCTATGGCCCATATTCAATTTGAGCAGAGCCGCGTTAATGCGGCCTGGACTTAATGCTGACTTCCCCTGTTTTGTAGGCGTTAAAGTAGCGCGCGCGTGCCCGGTATCCCCGTATTCAATTTCAAATTAGGCGAAAACGGGACCCGGCGATACTTGAATTGGCGAAAAAAAATGGGAATTTTTGGGAAATAATTGTAGGACCCCCCTAAAGATGTCCCGGGGCTCTTCCCCATACCCCTGGAGCGATGGGTATGGGGGTAATGGGGGGCCATACCCATCGCTCCAAGGATATAGGTGAGTATGAATTCTTTTTTGCAGGGCCATTCATTATGGATATTCCATCTGGTATAGGTAAGTATGTGTGAATGGGTAGGTGTGTGTAATAAAGTTATACTGGACACGGTGTGTGTGTTTTGTCTTTTTTTAACTATTTAGTTTACAGTGAAGTTACAAGTGCCGCATGTCTGCTGGCACTTGTAGTTCCACAAGTGCAAAATAGCAGGCATGCTAGCACTTGTAGTTCCACTGTAAAGTACAATAGTCTTACATTATTTGGCCACCCCCATTACCCCCAGACCCAACCGCTCCAGGGGTATGGGGAAGAGCCCTGGGCTTCAGCGTAAGCCTGGGGTGCTCGGGAGGGGGGGACCCTTCTTTGGGGCTTCCCCGACTCCCCCGAGATCACCGGCTTGCGCTAACCGGCTTGGGCGTGAATCAAGAGCTACCTGGTTGATCCTGCCAGTAGCATATGCTTGTCTCAAAGATTAAGCCATGCACGTGTAAGTACACATGGCCGGTACAGTGAAACTGCGAATGGCTCATTAAATCAGTTATGGTTCCTTTAGTTCCTAATGCTTTGGACAGAGTCGTGATTGGGTCTCCGGGCTGTAGCATTACACCCCGGCCGGTTGGGTCTGGTGCTGGTCTTAAATATAGGGGGAACCCCACGTCTTTTTTGCCCCCTATATTTAAAACCAGCACTAGTCCCTGCAGCCTGGTGTTGGTTTCTAAAATATGGTGGAACCCTACACATTTTCTTCCCCGTATTTTTAGAAACCACCACTGGCTGCCAAGCCTGGGGCTGGTTTGGTTTTTGGAGGGGGACCTATGTCATTTTTTTTTTAAACTTTATCCCGTTTTTTTTAGAGGTAGAGACATAACGGGAATTTTCGGGAAATATTCCAGGGGACGCCCTAAAGATGTTTAGACATAGGGGATCACTATGGGTACCCCCATTATTATCTCTTGAAGGAAGTCGGGGTTTGTAATAGCCGCGGCAGATGCATAAATGCGGCTTGGAAGAAAGTGCTGCAGAAGAGCATTTAGAAGATTTTTTTGTGAAAAATAACTATGCCCATCAGGTTTGGGGTACTAGAAAATGGGGGTCAGCATATTTTAAAGTTGCTAAAGTGAGTTGAAAAAAACATGGAAAACCCACTTGCCGCAAGCAGCTGCAATGAAAAAAACACATGGGGCATACTTGGGGACCCCCGCCCCCGAGTCAAGTTTGCTAGTTTTTAACTTTGTCCCCCAATTTTTTTTTTCACCCCCAAAATTAAAGTTATTTTTTTGGGGTGTCCAAAAGTGTTTTTTTTTTTAGTTTTTTGACACAGATTACCTTTGGGGGACTATCTGAAGGCTGCACGGGGGTTCCCGCAATGTTGCACCCCAAAACACCAGTTCTGCACTTTTTAACGCCTGCTATTCATAGGCGATACTTTTCCGCCTATTATATTGCATTAACTTTCCGCCTAGGCGGAAAGTCTTTCTAATTGGATACGGGGTAAAATTAAAACAGGCGAAAATGACGTCATCGGCGATAAATTACCGCCGATCCGGACTTAACGACTCAAATTGAATACGGCCCTATATTGGGTTAAACCAAGTAAAAAATGAACGCTTGTATAATATAAAGGCATATGGACATGCTCTGGAATATGTTTAAATGCTGTTAGACACTGTATATACTGTTTTCCCTTATTTGTACTGGACTTTTTACACTTATGTCTTGCTACTTTGATGTATGGTGTTTTTGCTTATATAAAAGACTTAAAAACCGGGTGAGAGGAAACAAACAATCCACACTTCTGAGGAAGCCGCTAATTATTTGTAAAGGTGGAGAAATGCGTAAAGGACTGTGAGAGTGATTTTACCAGCTGGTATACACCTTCCCTACATCTCTAGAGATAGCCGTGAGTACAGAACTGAACAAGTGACAGAGGATCTTGATTGTGCTTTGAGGGAAGGGTTTAAAAGGATGAGCTCTTTATGGCTTGTAAGTGACTGATCTATTTCACATGCATGCTTTAAGAAATTATATTAATGTTACAAATGACTGCCTAACTTTGCATGCATGCCTTGGGAAATACCACTAATGCTATAACTTGCTGGCTTTTGTTTGCACACATGCGTTGAGAAATTCTACTGACGTTACAACTGTGACTGCCTAACTCTGCTTGTATGCCTGGAGAAATCCTACTAAATGCTACAAGCTCCTTTTGATAAAGCTGCACCTAGATGCAATGAAACGCGTTATGATTCTATTAGGATCATCACCCTCAACTTACCTACCACTTTTTGGACTTATTAATTTGGATCATCTACCCTTGCCTAAAGCAGCCCTTGGGACAGTAAGGACTAAGCTATTTAAGGAGACACCAGCCACTGGTTGCAGCCAGACATTCGCTGCCTATGGATACCGCACGGTTTGAGGACCCAACACTTTGATATATTACAACACATCTTGAAAGGGACATCCCTCTAGCGGAAACCAGGACTTCTATCTAGCAGGCAGTCTCCCTATACCACCTTTGGCATTTCCTACGTCCCCTACAGGGGCCATATGTGAACAGGCTATTATGGACTTGAGGTTGTGGGTGAGATCCTATGCTTTTTAATGTCATATGTAAACTGTGCACATCCATTATTGGAAACAGTGAAATAACTTTTTTTAATTCATTTATTAAACATTTTGATTCTATTCAGTATCATATTTTACTTTATGTATCACATGTAATTGAAACAACCAGCGATACTACTAGTTTTGTATTTTATTGCTACAAACTGCTGGTGTCGACTAACAAAGTCGTGCATTAACAAAATAAGAGCTCGCCGACCACCCTCTCGCCTTATTTCCCCTCCTCTGTTTACAAATTAGACAACTTACTTCACATTCTACCAGGGTTGGACTGGACCACAGGGGTACAGGGGAAATCCAGGGGTTGATTGTGTATGGAGTTCTGGACTATTTAAATTTGAAGTTACAAAGTACCATAATCAAGTGTTCTATCAAATGCTCCTTTGTTCTTGGAGAGTAGGAAAAGAATGACACAGTTTCTTGTCTTTTTAGATGCTAAAATACTACTTATAAATAGATATACCGGCCGGTAAATAAGCGGTTATTTTATCTTATTTATTTTGAGTTTTTTATCATTTTATGGAATATGCTCAATTGATGTCCTCATATGGGTATTTAATATTAAATATATATTGCTTGTCTATAAGCGCTGTCCACATCTTTTTTCTACATGTAAAGGCGGTGTAGCTTGATTTGCTAAAAAGATCTGAATAGCATCCATATAATTAGACAGGTCTTGTAGGTACTATATGAGTTGGCCTTGATTGGCTTCTTGTTTCTCCAGTTTGCTAGCCAAATATTGGATCAAATACATGCATTACTGAACAAGATATCAGGATAACACAATGCCTGTATACTTGGATAGCACCATAAGATATTAGGATGCACAGTCAGGACAGCTGGATTGCACAGTACAGCTGGTAAAATTTTCCCTATAGGATATAAGGATTGCACAGTGCAAGTTCACAGTGCAGGTTCAGCAGGATTACACAGGAGGCTAACCGGATTGCACAGCAGAACCACAGGATTGCACAGTGCAGTTGTCGCAGGATATCAGGATTGCTCAGAGCAAGTTTAGCAGGATTGCCCAGCAGGATATCAGGATTGCAGAGTGCAGTTTTAGCAGGATTGCTCAGCTGGATAACAGAAAAGCACAGTGTAAGTTCAGCGGGATAACACAAAAGGATACCAGGATACACTATAAAGCACAGGGGAACCAGGAGTACTAAGGCATCTAGGAAAGAAGTTGTACTGGCAACTTATTGCCAGCTCCTGTGGAAGTAAATAGGGCGCCCGTACCACCGATTGGCACAGCCAGTCATGTAGTCAGGAAATGCCTTTTCAGGATTGATCAGACGTTTCAATTATGTCACTCGAACTTGGCTGCGCACATGGACCAGTGGAGGACGCCGCACCCGCAGAGGGGGACACGTGATGATGACAGCCTGCTGGAAGTCTCAGTGCCTCTGGTAATAATCATTACATATTGTTGCATCAGCTCTCCAGAATTTGCAGGAGATACATCTGCAGACAGGTGTATATACGTGTAGGCGTCCACTTCAAATTGTGTTGCATTTAAGTGATTTTCCTGTACTCAGCTTTTGATTGTCTGCACTTTCCCTCCTGTATTCCTCTTTTCCAGGCATAAGGAGGACCACGTCAACAGTATGTAAAAGTTTACAAAGGGAATGTTCCTGCACCCAGTGTGGAAGTGTATATTATGCAAAAAAACAGATGTAAGTCCATCTATACAGAAGCCCCTAAAACTGTTCTTATTAGATATACATATAACTGTCGAATCAATATTTAAAGCTGAAATCCAATAATGGCTTAGTTTAGCAAGCAATGCTGTTAACAATATCATGAAGAGTGTATTATTCATTTACCTTGCTGGCATGTCTTGAAAAAGATAGCATTTTGTGGTGTTTGCAGAATCACATTGCCTTCTGAATTCATAACAATTACATTCACTTCAAAGGCTGCCACTCCATCTTGATTGCCAAGGCATGGAAAACCAACCTGTACAACTAAAGCAAAACACCATAATTGGCCAAAAGTAATATAGCAAATGGAAATGTACAAAACAGAAAATGTATTAGAGAAAAAAAATAGTCACTCGACACATTATTTTACAAACCAACAACTTTAGGTAAATAGGGCAGATACATCAGTATTCAGAATTTTCATGGACGCATTTCCCTATAACAATATCTCAAATCAAAATGTATTATCTATAGTATCCTAGTTTAATATTTGTACAATGTACTTATAATGTTAGTAAAAACATAAATTACAAAATCGCATAGTAGGTTCACAATGTATTTTCTTATTTTCCCAAAATTGTAAAATGTAAGTGTCTAATACAGTGCTGTTCAGCTTGTGGGCTGTGACTTGTCACACAATGGGCCTGATTCAGTAATGGGCGTGGCCACGGCTGCGTCTTTTGCCGCAGTTGTGCCTGCATCTTTATGCTAATGCTGTGTCCGATTTTCAAACAACTGAGATGCCCACATGCAGTGTCTTAAGTCAGGGCATTTCCGTCACTGTGCGTATTTAGTCACACCATGGGCGCACCTTTGTGCACTAGTCCTATGGCAGGTGTGATTCTTCCATCTGTGTATGGCCGCCTGTGTGAGCGGCAGTGAGTCTTTGAACGCAGGCGTGTACAGCCACACTCACATGTTGGCTTTGCCACCCCAATTACTTCCTAAGAACACCCGCTAAAATTCTCAGACCCTGCGTCCAATTATGTGTTGTATCTCTGCACGTAGGCTATAGGGAAGCATGAATGCGCGACTCAGACACACAGGCAGACTTCTGACATCAGCCATTTGCGTGCAACATCGACACTACATCCACCTTTGAATCAAGCCCAATGCCGTCTACAATCACAAGATTTAGGCAAGCATCTTATCTACATTAAATCATGTGATTTCATTGGATGTAAGTACTACAACTTAATTGGAGGTAATCACAGTGCTTACTCTCTATAGGTTCCACACACAAGCAGGGTTGTTGCTAATGTAGATAGATTTCTAAACACCACTGAGTGAGGTCAGAATGTTGGATTGCAAGGAGTAAGAAAAAAGATTGGCACACAGCTGAGTTTTGTGGGAGTGGTAAAGGAGGAAGGGTGAATGGAGGCTTGCATGATGTTGCATATTGTTGGAATGGGATTAAGGGCCTGATTCAGCAGGGATCGCAACTGCGATTACGCACGCAGTCACACTGCGATGATATGGTAATCCACTGCGATCGCTATGCTGTTGCAGCACAACATAAGGGTGTCCACCTTACCTTACACATATCCATAATGTTTAGCAAGACTGCGAAACCATCGGTAACATCAAGTACAATCGGAGCCTCACTCACACTTGCACAAGCTCTGACCTTACTCAGGAATTGCTAACCTCATCGCACACTCACTGAGCTTTCGAGCTGCGTAGGGCATCGCAGTGGATAATTTATGCACGCCCCTGCAACAGCATTTCGCTGACCACCCCTCGTCACCTCCCACAAATGGCACTTCCCGTCAATCACTCTGCGATGGTCTGTGTATTCACTGCAATCGCAGTAAAATAAAGTTGTGACTTGCTGCATAATCCATCTCACTCCACATTGCTGCCAAATATACTGCTAAGTGCTAACTTACTCATTAGCCTATGCAACTTCTCTAATAATGCATGCTGCTGGATTTTAAATGATTTAATCTGTGGCCACAAAAAGCTGTATATCATTTATGAAATTAGACTTTCATTGTTTGTGTCCATTGTGCTCATCTATAAGTATATACATTTATGAATTGTTTATTTATATATTTGATATATTATTTAATTGTATTTACTTATTTCTTGCTGTGTCCAAGCGCCCCCTTTTATCTTTACATTTGTTATAATTGATCCACTGACACAGTGTTGGTGTTGTTTCTGGGTCTGTTTCTGCCTGTGTCATTTGGAAAAGCCTGTTACATGCTGATATTTCTCTATGGTGAAGCTAGCCTGGGTTCTTCTAAAAGATCTGCTATCTTGCTTCAGTGTCAATTATTTGTGCCTATTTAAAAGAACTGCATAACATTTCATTACAATGCTATTAATCTGGAGTACTCTGAAGATCTACTCAGTAGCTTGCTGCTGTGCAAATTACTTGTGCTGTTCAAGAAATCCATTATCTCACAGGTTCTCAAACTCGTTCCTGAGGACCCCAAACAGTGCATGTTTTCCAGGTCTACTCACAGAATTACACGTGAGATAGCTCTATCTGTGGCTCTTTGTCAGAGAGTAATGAATACACCTGTGCACCTGCAAGGTGACCAGGACAATGTGAACTGTTTGAGTCCTAAGGACCGAGTTTGAGAACCATTGCATTATGTATTAGAAATTCTCTACTGTGGCAAATATTTGTACTATTTGACAGAACTGTTCAGTATTTCTCTACAAGGCATTTACTTGTGCATTCAGAAAACCTGTTATTTGTCATCTATTCTCTACTGTGGAATATACTTGTGCTATTTGAAATCATAACACTAGTTCATTCAGAGTTCTGCTCAGAATTGCTCCATAGCCTTCTGCCTGGATTCTGGACTTGTCTGTTTGCAACTTGCCCCTGCCCTGTGCCAGGAACTTGGACTATGTTCACTTACTGCATGCTTATGATCAAGTTTGTATTTAAGTTTCGCTTATTCTGCTTGCCTGCAATGAACTGTATCCTGAGTTCTGTTTTTTAATACTCTCCAGTCTGCAAGGGCTCCGCATTATCCTGCTTTCTCATGTGCTGTTGTGAAAGAAACCTTTTATGTTCCTGAATCTGCTTCAGAAGTCAGTATTTGATTTATGCACAAAGTGAAACAAGCATTTTTTACTACTGCATGTGCGTGAAAATCCCTAAAGACTCCTACGGTGCATGCGTTACACAGAGTGTGCGCACAAAGGCACTGTTGTGATTGAGATGCACTCTATCTTAGATGTGTTAGAAAAGTGCTGAGCATTCCTGGGCAGTGACTGGGAGGTGGCTAAACAGATGCATGGAGATGGTCCTTCTTATAGGCATGTTATGGGAGTGTCTCAGATGTGTCACTGAAGTATTTTCTATACTCATAAATGTACACCAGGGAAGGACTTTGTAACAGCATTTGCATAAAGCCATAGACGTGCGACCGCCAATGGATACAGCCACATCCGCATACATAAATCCAATGATACCAATAAGGTGTAAAACTTGATAGAAAAGAAGAAAAAAGAAAACTCTCTTTTAGAGGGCACTCTAATGTCAGTGTTAGTAACAGAAATAAATAATAAATAACTTTTATTAGATATACATTAAAAATGTGTTAACAAGTACAGACCTGCCAGCACCCAAACAGTCTTACTGCTAAAAAGCAGCAGAAATATAAACAGTTTAAAAGAAACAACAAAACAGACAAGCAAACGGACAACATGAAAACATAAATATAAGACTGGTTGTAATATCACAGGTAATGTGAAGCCAAGTGAAATATTGCAAAGAATTTCAATGATCAGTGGTGGTATGATTATCACCCATTCTGGTCCAATGACCAAATAATAAAATAGAAGCACAATGGCTAGTCACAAATATATACTGCCAGCACAAATACCATCAACAGGCTCTAACTAGTCAGTAATCACGGATGTGAAAAAAACCTATTGAGAAGATATTAAAGCATTTACACAAACCATAGTATGTATCTATTTGTTTGAAAATAGTATACAACCACCAGTATCAATTACCAGCCATGCTATAGAATTTGTCCATATATATACACTGATAACTATGGTTTTTGAGGAATGGATCCTTCATCAGCTGACACTGTAAAATCCCCAGGTATAGGATGACAGTATAAGTATAGAAAATTGATTGATGAAAATAGACTACTCCCTATTGTGGGTTGTCTAGTCAGCAGCTGCTGCGTGTCATTATAATGTATTAGTGAATGACACGTGAGCGTACTGTATAGTACTCCCGGGGTTGAGAATAAGTAAAATGGGCGTCTGCTTTTAGACCAGGCTCAAAAGACGGTCCTGGTGTATATATAGTGCAGGAGCTTCTTATGGCCAGACTAATGAGAGTGCCCATGGAGTAATAGACAATTGTATATAGTAGAATAAATGTCAGAGCATAGAATCGGAATCTATGCTGCTTCCAGTCATATACTAAAGGCAGTGGTGACTGGTGAGAAGCCTAGACCTCGTATAGATTGATATGAAAAGAAAAGTATAGCGTCAGTAGGACTAATACAAAATGAGTAACACTCTGTTGCCCCAAGGGTATTGCAGGGTTATGTGCTCAGTCTTGTAACATATAGTCACTACATTTGCTTGAGTGAAAAGAGATTCAGAGATACTTGGGTGCTCTCATGTAAGGAGAGCTGGCGTCAGATGAAAAAGGATCCGCCTCATGTGAAGCCTGTGGGTGTGCTGCTGCAATGAGTCCCGCCTGTACACAGCGGGACTCGCGGGTCTGAGACGCGCGTTTCTCTCTGCTTCTTCAGTCAGATGCCGGTGAGTTGGAATACACAGCTGATATTTACTCTGTGTAGCGGCCAATCAGGGGGCCGATGCCTTGTGTAACGAGTGTAATGTGTTCACTGATAGGTTCAAGAAAAGTCTCCTTCTATTGGCCGACTGGTTAGAAGAGAACAAATGAGCCATCAGAAGGGGAGGTGTCAGGACCAATAGCGCTAAGCACGATCTGTGTACAGGATTATAGAAGGGAAAAGGACTATATACTGTTTGTAAAATACAGAGCCCAAAAATCGCTGTATATAACTATATAGTCCACCACACACAATTTAGTGTGGAGATTATAAATCAGTAACCAAACATTCTTGCAGTGAAAGAAGGGAAGGTAATTTGTATCATGAGTGAAACGTGTGAAATACATGTGTATCATCTTACAGATACTGTTAATACTTGGAGTGATAATGTTATGAACCATTAGCAAAAGTGATGCCACCTTTCTAGACCTCCATTTATTCTCGAATAAGGATGGATATTTACTTACGGAACTATTCAGGAAGGAGACAGCTACTAACAGTCTTCTTCATAATAGAAGTGCTCACTTTCCACCTACCATCAAAAACCTACCAAAGGGGGAGTTTCTTAGACTTCGAAGAAACTGTACAACTGATGAGGCCTTTTTACTTAGAAGTCAAGATCTTGCTGGACGCCTCCTTCATAGAGGCTATAGCAAGAAAATTATCAAGAGTGCCAAATACCAGGCCCTGAAAACTGACAGACAAACTTTGATTTTTTCAAATAAATAACCTCAACAAACTGAACCCAGGACCTCATTCAGAGCCCGACGCTATCAGCCGTTCGCTCGTACACATTCGATTGTTTTAAACCACGCATGCATCCGCTTCTCATTGCGCATGTGCGGCCGGATCGTTGTGGTCATTTTTCGTTCGCTCGTATACACAGCGAACAGGAAGTGACCTATGTCATTTCATTGACAGAATGTTCCATTTATGGGTGGTAACAGGGGTGGAGATGAGAAAACGCAGGCGTGGCAAAGGCGTTTTTTGGGCGTACATGTATTATCTTGTGCGAACGTCCAATGTGGACGCTATTTTGTACACGTCACTGTGTGATCCAATTTCCATTAAGACTGCTCGCTCAGCTTGTGGTCTGGTATAGTCTACCGCAGTGATGATGGTCTCTTCGTACTTCCCTGGACTCATCGATGGTGTTGCGATTAATCAAGTGAGGCAACAAAAACAATTAACTTTTAATTGCTAAACAGCTTGTAACGTGTTTAGCAAATAGACCTTTTTTAGTAGCTAAAAACCGAACGCAGGTGAACTACTCAGCTGCTAATTTCTGGGGCATACAATCAATTAGCTCACAAATGTTTGTGTTTTTTGTGTGCTTTTTACATATTTGTATTTTTTAGGCAAACAATATTGTACGCATGTTTGGTTTTTATCATTTTTATTTTTTGACCAAGAAACCAATTGTCCTTTTGTTTTTGGATAATTGTTAATTAAAACTCATAAATTGTTTTTAACCCTTGTTTTTTTAACAAAATATTAAATGTTTCTATTTCCGTTGTATTGTTTGTAAGTTTGTTAGAGGGATTACCTTTTAACCAGTTTGTGAATAAATCAACAATAGAATTTTGCAAATTTGGTTCCAAAGTTTACTAATTTATTTTTTTTTAAAGTTTTTTTTAAAGTAAACATATTTATTTTCAGGGAACAAAATGTAGAAATCATTTTGGCCACACACCAACAAAATAAGTGGCATTTGAACACAAATAAAACAAATAAAAACAATTCACAAGAAAGGAGAGGGAGGTTTTTGGCATGCAGGAATATGGGGCAAACACAGAGATGGATTGTGGGGAAATTAGCCAGTGCTGTCATCGCCTTTTAGGCCGTTTGGCCGGGGGTTGGAGGGAGCCTGAACGGGTCCGGGAAGTCCTTTGGCTGGCCTGGCCAGAGGCAGATGTTGTTGGCCCCAGTATTTTCCGCCAGGGCCTTAGCAATGGTCACGTTGGCCGCAGCACTTTGCTCCAGGGCGTCCGCCACCCGTAGCAGATTGGCGTCCATCCTCAGCAGAATCTCGGTGTGCTAATCCGATTTAAAATTGAGATCAGTGAGGGGGGCCACTGCCTGCGAGGGGGAATGCCCTGGACTGTCTGCCACAGGGTCCCCAGCTGGATCTACTGCTTCCTCCCCTGCAGAGCCAGAAGAAATTCTGCTGCCAAAGCTCACCTCTGGAGCAGACTCATACGCCTGTGTCTCTGTGAGAAAAAAGAGAAAAGAGTAAAATTATAATCTAGATATTTTACTGAACACATTTCTGAGTTGTAAACATTACAACATTTACCAGGGGCAACATGAGGAGCCACAAAGTCTGGCATGTCGGTATCCATGTTCGACACGCCAAACACCTCCTCATCCTGCACACACCCCTGGGCCAGCTCCTCCAAATCTGTGAGCTCAAGTGACACAGGGGTGGGACCCCCACCTGTTCCCCCTGCCTAGCCCTATCAGCCATTTTTTGTTAAAGCCGATATTTGAAGTCGCTCCATCTGTTGGTTAAAAAGTAGGCATTATTACTGCAGTATTTGAACCTGTAACCATTTTGAATCAAATGTAGTTTTGACGTACCGGCGTTTGACCTCCCGGGTTGAACGTTCAAACTCACCCACACCATTGACAGCACTGGCTATGTCGTCCCACAGTTTCCATCTCTGGGTTGCACCCATATTCCTTGGTGCCTGTGCCAGGTTGTCATTGCACATTTGGACCAAAACCTCCATCTCCTTCCTTGTGAATTGTGGCTGTCTTTTCTTTTTTGACCTAGTTTGCCTACTAGGCCCAGCAGCCTCTTCCATGGCATCCTCCACACCTTTTTTTAAAATGGCAGAAAATATTAAAAAGTTAAATGTTTCCAAATGTAATGTTAAACATAGGCATTTTCACATAATTTTGTAAATACTTACATGGCGCCTCTTGGCTAGTACTTTGCTGCTCTGTACTCATTGTGTTTTCACAATGTAGCAGACCGATTTAGGTCATCAGTGACGTTTTTAGACATGCGTCAGCATTATTCGGCCGCATCATTCCTTGTGCGCTCCTATTGTCCGTCCTTAATTTGAGCGGGAAAATAAAGCCTATTTATGGCTTGGTGTGACTCCATTTGAGGTGGCATTTTTGGATTGTTGGAGGTTTTTCGGTGTAGTGGTTTGTTAGTTCTTTGCTGGTTTCTGGAAGGAGTAGTTTGTATTTTTTTGACGTTTGTTTTTTTTCTTACTTTGTTTCTTTATGTTAGCATTTTTGCGGGGTTTTTTTACTCTTTTTAGTTATATTTTTGAGTAAGTATTTCCACAATTCCCCTAAAAATTTAATAATAAATAGTTTACATTTCATTTTTTTAATGTTTTTTTTTTTTTTCAGTTATTTTGGCAGTGACCAAGTGACCTTTTCTAACTTTGGGATATTTGTCTGTTTTTGGTAAGTGTTTTTGGTTTTAAGAATTAACAAATTCGATGTGTTGGTCTTAGCATATGTTTCGCTAAGTAATGTGTGTTCTTTTCAGTGTAAAATCATGTCTTAACTTTATATGTAGCGTACTATTTTGCGAACTGTGTGTTCTTTTCAGTGTAAAATCATGTCTTAACTCCATATGTAGCGTACTATTTTGCGAACTAATGTGTGTTCTTTTCAGTGTAAAATCATGTCTTAACTCTATATGTAGCGTACTATTTTGCGAACTAATGTGTGTTCTTTTCAGTGTAAAATCATGTCTTAACTCTATATGTAGCGTACTATTTTGCGAACTAATGTGTGTTCTTTTCAGTGTAAAATCATGTCTTAACTCTATATGTAGCATACTATTTTGTGAACTAATGTGTGTTCCCTTCTCTAAATTTTCCACAACTAGATTTGGCTTAATTCCTAGTTTTTTAAATTAATCTAAAAAATATTTTCGTCTTTTGTAATGTAGGTTTCTTTTCACATGACACGACCCAGGCCTGTAAGAATCTTTGGCTTGCTTTGAAAAGATAAGTATATTTTTCTGAACACATTTGTCTAAAACAATAACTACCTGGCTTAACATTTCAGGTTGATGTTGGTCGTATTATATTGGCCATGGTTCCAGAACCCGACCAACCTCAACTTCGTCCCAGGCGTAGGCGTCGTAGGTATGCAAGGCCCCCGATATATAGAACACGTGTCACCCTTTTTGGAATGCCAGATGATGAGGTGTTAAGGCGATACTGTCTTCCGCCACAAATCATCACAGACACTCTCTCATTAATAGAGAGTGATCTTGAATGGCAAATTGACAGTCCTACAGCAATACCACCACTTACGTAATTAATGTCGGTGTTACATTTTTGTGCCTCAGGATCCTTTCAAACCACCATCGGAATAGTGGCAGGAATATCCCAATCCTCCTTTTCAAGGATCCTGAGGGCAGTGATGGAGGCACTTTTTAAACACCTCCATCATTTTATTAAAATGCCATTGGATATGGGTTCCCTTAATGTGGTGAAGGCTAATTTTTACCAAATTGCTGGCTTCCCACACATCATAGGGGTTGTGGATGGCACTCACATATCACTTCAGCCTCCAGCGGCTATATTTAGGAACCGAAAGCACTTTCACTCGATGAATGTAATGGTGGTATGTGATGCCTCCCTCCAGATCCTGTCCCTGAATGCCAAATTCCCAGGCAGTGCACATGATTCCTTCGTCATCCGGCAATCAGGGATTTGGCACAAATTAAACAAGTTGTTGCAAGATTTTTTAGGTAATTATTTCAACAAATGTATTTAATTGACACAATGTAGACATGTAATATTTTAATGTACACTTTTAACTTGTTTTTTTTATTTTTTTGTTTTATTCCCTCAAATGACCATATAAATCCATGCATACTACCTGATCCACAAAAATGACTTTATGTGGACACATTGGATATAACTTCGGGAACACTGATTTCTTCTCCTCATTTGTGGATTCACGTTGGCATGCTACTTCTTCAAACAGTTCCTGATTTTTTTTTTTGTGGGTTTGGGTGATTTTTGGACTTTTGAGTGTGTGTTTGCAATGTTTGAATTTATTGTGTCAATTCACTTGGTGTTTATTATTTGTGTGCATTAAAATTATTTTTTACGTTACCCAACCATTTCCATCGTCAATTACAACCAAGTGTAACCTGTTTCAAAAAATGCAAAGTTGCTTAATGCCTAATACTGTAATTTCTTAATTTGTAATCTTTAGTACCCTGCTTTGTTGCTCAAAACAAACCCCAAAGGTATTATGCTGAATCAGTATGTTGTACATTCTAGGCCTAAGCAGGTAGCTTTAATTTTTACATTACCCCCCCAAAAATAATCTCTTTTGAAGGTTAATTCTACAAACCTATTGGTATTGTTATGTGTTTAATGTGCATTCTTACATACTTACTTGAGTTTTCTTCAAACAAATGTACATTACTTAAAAACTCAGGGACAAATAGTAGACTTATGTAAGGTTCAACAATCTAAGATTTACAGACAAGGAATGAGACTTAAATAAATCAAAATAAACTTTATTTTTAGGAGTTTTTTTGGGGTAAAGTGAAAAAAATTAGTGGCGCAGGATGGCCAAAAGATGGTCCATTGCCACCAGCATGGCAATAACATGCCCCCGTATCTCGATTAATCCTGCAGCAATGGCCTCGTTACGCCTCTGTTCCTCTGTGGGTTTAAAAAATGTGCGGATTACTAAAATGACACCTTCATTTAGATTATAACAACCAACCAAAATTTCAGACTATACCAAAAAAATAAAACAGTTACCAAAACATGTCCAAAACAAAAGGAATGCAAAAAGAAAAGCTTTAAAACAAATAAGGTCCCAAAAAGACTAAAGAAAATCATTAAAAAAACAAACAAAAAAAACAAACAAAATAAGACATTTGTTGGTAGCGTAAACAAGAAATACACAAGTGTGAGTGTTTGGACATGTGTCATATGTGTAAGGGGAAAACATCCTTGACATTGTTTCACAAAGATATTTTTTCAAAACTTTGGAACTAGTTTACTATTTTGAACTGCACAGGCAAAAGGGCAACATCAACCAAAATAACAGAAACATAACCAAAAACCATAGTTTAAAAGGTAAACATACCGGGAACATTGCTGACTGGGCCTGGAGCCCCGAATTCCGCATCATCAGAGGTGGGCCAGTGGCTGAGGGAAGGAGGATGGGTAATGTGGGATAAAGTGGATGGTGAGGAAAATAGAGAGGGGGTTGGAGTGGAGGGGGAAGTTGGAGGGATGTTAATGTGAGGAGAGGGAGGGACTGACGGGCGGCAAGGTCTAGGGTGGAGGGGGAATTTGGGGCAGTGGGCAGAGGATGTTTGGGTGGGAGTGGGGGATAGGGGTCGAGACACACGTCTGTGCCGTGTGAGTCTCCTCTCTGCCCCTAAATGATGGCGAAAAACACGAGTAATTACAATTTGCCTTTTAGTCTTTTGATTTTAACCCAAAAATTTGTACACAAACAGGGCTATACTGTAAACAAGCACACGCAAGTATGTCCAAATAAAACAAACAGGGCTATACTGTAAACATGCACACGCAAGTATGAGAATCCAAAAACAAACAGAGCTATACTGTAAACATGCACACGCAGGTATGAGAATACAAAAACAAACAGGGCTATACTGTAAACATGCACACGCAAGTATGAGAATCCAAAAAGAAACAGGGCTATACTGTAAACATGCACACGCAAGTATGAGAATCCAAAAACAAACAGGGCTATACTGTAAACATGCACACGCAGGTATGAGAATACAAAAACACAAATAAAAAAATAACCATACACAGAAACACTTACTATGAACTATTTGGAGATGCAAACGGGCCAGCAGGCGTGGGGATCTGCGCCTCAGATCGGACCACCTTCTTTCAAGTTGGCCGATATTTCTGCGGTAGCCGATCGAACGCAGGCAGCGCCGCACCTCCGCGTAGGCCAGCCGCTTGCGGAGGTTAGTGATGGGGTGCGGGTAATTTGTGATTCTCTGGTCCATCACTTCAGTGAGGACCAGGAGTTCACGGCGACAAAAAGCGGCGGCTCTCATGATGGCAATGATTTATTTTACACAAACCAGTTTTAATAAAGGTCCGAGAAAAAATTTGATTGGCTAATGTACTTTGTAAATTAACAGTAACAATTTTATTGGTTATTGTATGAGTCATGTGGCCTACACCCTCACAAATATAATGTGAGTTATGAAAGGCTTGATGCAGTGACATGCGTAAGCTAATTTAAATATAAAAATTAAAGTATTTAAATATGCCTATAAAAAAAAAACGCAAAACAATACCAGCATTCTAACAAACTATTAATTTCGAAAAACCATGCCCTTGGTCAAACCGTACGTATTCTGCGTAAGAAATGACACACACTAACAAGAATAAAGTTTATTGACAGTGAAAAAAAAACCACGATTGCAAACATGTGAATAACAATTAAGGTAATTAATATAGTGATTGCCAGTAATCGATTCAAGTAGCTTTGCAGAATGAAATAGCAGGCAATCGAAAACTGACAGGGCCACTTCCGGAATTGACTTGTGCGAGCGCTCAATGCAACCAAAGAGGAGACGGACGTTCGCTATTTTGAACGCTCGCTAGCTAGAGGAGGGGTTGGGAGAATATGGGGCGGAAGGTTGGCTACGAGCGAACATACGAGCGAGCGCTTAAATTTAAATATTTTCGCTCGTACGGCGGACGAGCGAACGGCCACTTGCGTCCGGGTCTGAATCAGGCCCCCAGTGCGCTTCATTACTAACTATTGCAATGAATGGCATGAACTCCAAAAGATTGTCACACGACACTGGCATATCTTACTTATGGACAAGGATTTGAAGAACTCTTTGGAAGATAAACCCACCTTCAGTTGGCAAAGATCTCAAAATCTTAGGGATAAATTGGTGAAAAGCCATTTTGTAGGTAATCCCAGAAGACAAATGAAATTATAAGGACCTTTCCCTGTGGCAAGTGCAAGGCTTGTGAATACATTGCTAAAAAAGACAGTGTAATAGACAGATATGGCCAAAATATCAATATAACACAATTTATTAACTGTGACGCCATGGGGGTTGTGTACTGTTTGGAGTGCAGTTGCAACCTTAGGTATGTAGGCATGACTAGCCGTATCTTTAAACAAAGAATTTTGGGACACGTAGGGAACATCAAAAGTGCATGCAACGATCTCATCAAAATGAAGAAACTCACCTCTGTTGCCAGACATTTTTTAAAACATCATAATGGAACAACAAAAGACTTAAAAGCTTTTGGTCTGGAACACATCAGATTGGGGGTTAGAGGTGGCGATCTGATGAAGGCACTACTCCAACAGGAAAGTAAATGGACTTTTAGACTCAATACTGTGAGCCCCAATGGACTGAATTAAATTATTAATTATAATATATTCTTATGATAAAACAAATTTCTGGTAAAATCGCATTCAATCCACTGCTTTGAAAGGATTTCACTTTATACCCCAGCCTAAGGACGATTATTTATATTATTATTATTTTAGGCCTTTTTTGGTTTGCTACTATTCACTTCAGGAGGGTATATGCAATCACTCACATTTATTATTTTATTATTTCATCTATTATTTTTTCTGTATTTTTTATGTAATTTTTATCACTCATTACAACATTTTTATCACTCATTACACATTTATACTAGTTGTGTGTAGTATTTCTTTGATTTTCTATATACATCACATATTTTTCTACCCCTTTTCTTATGGTGCTACAACCCATTATTTTATTTTCGTCATCACCTTCATATCATGAGCACATTATGTCACATATTAGCATCACTTTTCACACTATGTGATTTATATCCTATTGTGACACTATTAATTTTTTTAAATAATTTTTTTAAATAATCATCTTTTTCATTTTACATTTATTTTGATTTATTTTATTATCTATATATATTCTTATTTATCTATTTTTTTTATTTTTTTTTTTATAATTTTTATTTTACATAATTATTTATCATATAATTATTTACTTATTAATTATTTCATAACATTATCACTCCAAGTATTAACAGTATCTGTAAAATGATACACATGTATTTCACATGTTTCACTCATGATACAAATTACCTTCCCTTCTTTCACTGCAAGACTGTTTGGTTACTGATGTATAATCTCCACACTAAATTGTGTGTGGTGGACTATATTTTTATATACAGCGATTTTTGGGCTCTGTATTTTACAAACAGCATATAGTCCTTTTCCCTTCTATAATCATGTACACAGATCGTGCTTAGCGCTATTGGTCCTGACACCTCCCCTTCTGATGACTCATTTGTTCTCTTCTAATCAGTCAGCCAATAGAAGGAGACTTCTCTTGAACCTATCAGTGAACACATTACACTCGTTACACAAGGCATCTGCCCCCTGATTGGCCGCTACACAGAGTAAATATCAGCTGTGTATTCCAAATCACCGGCATCTGACTGAAGCAGAGTGAAACACGCGTCTCAGACCCGCGAGTCCCGCTGTGTACAGGCGGGACTCATTGCAGCAGCACACCCACAGGCTTCACATGAGGCGGATCCTTTTTCATCTGACGCCAGCTCTCCTTACATGAGAGCACCCAGGTATCTCTGACTCTCTTTTCACTCAAGCAAATGTAGTGACTATATGTTACAAGACTGAGCACATAACCCTGCAATACCCTTGGGGCAACAGAGTGTTACTCATTTTGTATTAGTCCTACTGACGCTATACTTTTCTTTTCATATCAATCTATACGAGGTCTAGGCTTCTCACCAGTCACCACTGCCTTTAGTATATGACTGGAAGCAGCATAGATTCCGATTCTATGCTCTGACATTTATTCTACTATATACAGTTGTCTATTACTCCATGGGCACTCTCATTAGAGTTTGGCCATAAGAAGCTCCTACACTATATATACACCAGGACCATCTTTTGAGCCTGGTCTAAAAGCAGAAGCCCATTTTACTTATTCTCAACCCCGGGAGTACTATACAGTACGCTCACGTGTCATTCACTAATACATTATAATGACACGCAGCAGCTGCTGACTAGACAACCTACAAAAGGGAGTAGTCTATTTTCATCAATCAATTTTCTATACTTATACTGTCATCCTATACCTGGGGATTTTACAGTGTCAGCTGATGAAGGATCCATTCCTCAAAAACCATAGTTATCAGTGTATATATATGGACAAATTCTATAGCATGGCTGGTAATTGATACTGGTGGCTGTATACCATTTTCAAACAAATAGATACATACTATGGTTTGTGTAAATGCTTTAATATCTTCTCAATAGGTTTTTTCACATCCATGAGTACTGACTAGCTGGAGCCTGTTGATGGTATTTGTGCTGGCTGTATATATTTGTGACTAGCCATTGTGCTTCTATTTTATTATTTGGTCATTGGACCAGAATGGGTGATAATCATACCACCACTGATCATTGAAATTCTTTGCAATATTTCACTTGGCTTCACACTATCTGTGATATTACAACCAGTCTTATATTTATGTTTTCATGTTGTCCGTTTGCTTGTCTGTTTTCTTGTTTCTTTTAAACTGTTTATATTTCTGCTGCTTTTTAGCAGTAAGACTGTTTGGGTGCTGGCAGGTCTGTACTTGTTAACACATTTTTAATGTATATCTAATAAAAGTTATTTATTATTTATTTCTGTCACTAACACTGACATTAGAGTGCCCTCTAAAAGAGTTTTCTTTTTTCTTCTTTTCTATCAACGTATATTTATACTCTCAAGGGGGCACCTCCACAAGGATACTCTCTGATACCCGTGCAAGGGTTATATTTTTGATATTTGTGGATATACTTCCGTTCATAACATTTGTTCACTATCCATTTCTAAAATTAGATCCTGTGCTCAAATTATTTCTCCATTTTTCCCCTTTCCCTGGTTTCTATAAGGTGTAAAACTTACCAGAACATCTAGTGAAAGACAAAGAGGTTTATTCATGTATGTATATGCATTTGCTGGGTCACCTCTTCCTGACTGCATGACACCCACTGCCCCAGTGTCTCCTCACTCTGTCCCACAGCACCCGCCGCCATTATAGTAAAGTATATGCATCACCTCCTCCTTACTGCCCGCTGCCCCAGCCTGTGCCCCCTCGCTCTTCCCCTACTACCCCCCCCCCACCCCACCCCCGTCGCAGAGATGATCGGGCACTAAAATGGTGCATATGTGGAAAAGTACTTGGGAAAATAAACTCAGAAAAGACACAGAAGAAACTAAGAAGACCTGACTGCCACACCAGGGATTACCACATCACACCGCAAAAAAGGTCAGGCTACATGAATTGCTACTTAGCGAAGCTAGATATAGACTGCATTGAACTGATGCGATCTATAGTGAAAAGTAGCAATTCAGTACCACACATCTACATGAATAGATCCCAACAAGTTTTACATAACTGTAACCAATTGAGCTTTACTGAAATAAGTTTAATAATATGAGAAATGGTAAGAACTTACCCTTGTTATCTCTATTTCTACAAAGTCCATAGGGTTCCACAGGATACTTTGGGGTATAGGTGATGACGTCAGTCTTCAGGCACCACAGAGTTAAAGTTTTCAGCCTCCCAGGATGCATCTGGGTCCCTCTCCTATACCCCGCCCCGGGCCAAGGCATCTCGGTTACGTCACAAGCCATAGGCCGGAGGAGGAGAAGAAAGAGAGAGAAGAAAAAATCTGGACACTGACAAGAATCACATTCTCACCATAGGGAGATGGAAAAACTGGTGACCAGAATAAAGCCCATCTGCAGTACAGGTGCGACAAGGCGGGAGTCCTGTGGAACCCTATGGACTTCATAGAAATAGAGATAACAAGGGTAAGTTCTTACCATATCTCATATTTTCTACTTCAGGGTCCATAGGGTATCCACAGGATACCTTGGGTATGCCCCAAAGCAGTATCCTTTAAGGGTGGGGACGCTCCTGTGCTGAGAGGACAATCCGCCGCCCGAAGGAAGCATCCTGAGAGGCAAAGGTGTCAAAAGCGTAATACCTCACAAAGGTATGGACAGAACACTACGTAGCAGCCTTGCAGATCTGAACTGCAGAGGCACCACGTCTAGCTGCCCACGAAGGACCCACAAACCTAGTGGAATGAGCCCTCACCAAGGAGGGAACTGGAAGACCTTCATGAAGATAAGCTTCTGAAATTGCCATACGAATCCAGCCTGCCAAAGTCTACTTTGAAGCAGGCCAACCCTTTTTACGGAAGCTATAGAGGACAAACAAGGCGTCCGACTTCCTAAAAGAAGAAGTGCGGTCAACATAAAGTCTCAATGCCCGCACAACATCCCAAGTGGCGTCACCCACTGAAAGTCCAGGTGAATTGAAAGCCGGCACAACAATTTCTTCATTGATGTGAAAACTGGATACCACTTCGGGAAGGAATCCCGGACGAGTGCGAAACACCGCCCTATTCCTATGAAAAATCAGAAAAGGGGGTCTACAAGAGAGAACCCCTAAATCCGAAACCCTTCTGGCCGAGGCAATGGCCAGAAGGAATATGGTTTTAGCTGTAAGCCATTTAAAGTCCACTGAGTCCAGTGGTTCAAACGGTGGTCTCTGGAGAACTCTCAGGACCACAGCCCAATTCCAAAGCGCCACTGGTGGAACAAAAGGTGGCTGAATGCGAAGAACACCTCGCATAAAGGTGTGCACATCAGAGAGCGCAGCTATCCTACGATGACACCAGACTGACAGGGCAGACACCTGCACTTTCAGAGAAGCCAGGCGATGCCCATGATCCAGTCCAGCCTGTAGGAAAGCCAACACCCTAGACAGGATGAACTCCCTAAGGGAATACCCTCTAGGTCTACACCACCGGAAGAAAGTATGCCACACACGATGGTAGATTCTTGCCGAGGAAGGTTTACGAGCTCTTAGTATGGTTTGCACCACGGAGCTAGAAAAACCCTCTGGACCTTAGCATGACCGTTTCAACAGCCACACCGAGTCAGGTCCGGGTGAAGACAAGGACCCTGTGACAGCAGATTCGGTCGTAATGGTAACCTCAGAGGAACGTCTACTGACAGACTCTGGAGGTCGGAGAACCAGTGCCGTCTGGGCCACTCGGGAGCTATCAACAGTAGCATACCTCCTTCTTGATTTGAATTTCCGTATTACCCACAGAAGAAGGGAAAACGGAGGGAAAAGGTAGGCAAACTGGAACGTCTACTGGACGGACAGGGCATACACCAGAGACGCCTTTTTGTCTCTTGTTCGAGACCCGTACACCGGCAACTTGTTGTTGTGCCGGGACGCCATGAGGTCTATCTCTGGAAGACCCCACTTGTCCACCAGACTCTGAAAGACGTCCTGGTGTAAAGACCACTCTCCCGTATGCACGTCCTGCCTGCTGAGAAAACCCGCTTCCCAGTTGAGGACTCCTGGGATGAACACTGCCGACAATGCTGGGAGATTGCGCTCCGCCCAGACCAGACTACGGAACACTTCTGCGAGTGCTGCTCGACTTTGGGTTCCTCCTTGCTGGTTTAAATAGGCCACCGTGGTGGCGTTGTCCAACGGGACCTGCACAGGGTGACCCTGGAGAACCGGCTGTGCCAGCTGGAGAGCTCTTGACACCGCATGGAGCTCCAAAATGTTTATTGGAAGCTCCGCTTCCACCCGAGTCCACCTGCCCTGAAACAAGTGTGGACCCGTGACAGCTCCCCAGCCCCGGAGACTGGCGTCCGTTGTTAACAGGATGCAGTTCACCACCCAGAACGGGCGACCCTTGTTGAGGTGGGTCATCTGCAAACACCAGGTTAGAGACAGGCGAATGTCCCGAGTGAGCCCCATCGTCTGGGACTTGAGACACTTAGGCAATCCATTCCATCTGGACCGGATCAATAGCAGCAGAGGTCTGGAGTGAAATTGGGCGTACTCCACCATGTCGAATACCAACACCATTGAGCCCAATAACCTCATTGCCAAGTGTATCGACACTCGACAACACTGCAGACAACTGCGCACCCTCAACTACAAAGCAAGGATCTTTTCCTCCGTCACAAAGATCCACTGCTGCCTGGAGTCCAATAAGGCCCCGAGGTGCAGGATACTCTGAGACGGGGTGAGAGTGGACCTCTGCCAGTTTGTCAACCAGCCGTGACGTTGCAGTAGCGCAATCGTCAGATCCAGATGGTGTAAAAGAAGCTCTGGAGACCCCACTATCAACAGGAGGTCGTCCAGATAAGGCAACAGTCGGACTCCCTGCGTCCGCAGGAGAGCTGCCATGACCGCCATGACCTTGGTGAATACCCGTGGAGCAGTCACCAGGCCAAAAGGCAGTGCCCGGAACTGGAAATGTTCGTTGCAGATTGCCAATCTGAGGAACTGCTGATGGCGCAAAAGAATAGGGACATGCAGGTAAGCGTCCTGGATGTCCAATGACACCATGTAGTCCCCAGGTTCCAGTGCCAGAATAATGGACCGCAGGGTCTCCATCCGAAACAGAGGCACCCTCAAGGACTTGTTGAGGGCCTAACATGCACTGAAACTCCAGCCTGGAGCATAGTGTGCAAAACCTTCCGCAGTTCCGAGGCTGTGCTCCGGTCTAGCGGAAGGCCTGTGGTAAAGAACCGGGATGGAGGCCTGTGCCGAAAGGAGAGGGCATACCCGTGAGAGACCACCTCCTGAACCCAAGTGTCTGTCGTAGTCCTCGACCAGCACTGGGCGAACTGAAGCAGGCGCCCCCCACTTTGGGGTCCCCCAAAGGGAGGCCTGGACCGTCAGGCCGCAGGTTTGTTATCTGACCTAGGAGCCGGATGTCTGGTACTCCAGACCTGTTTCTTGGGTTTGGACAATTTCCAGCCTGCCGTGGAAAGGACTGTACTTTATGCCTCCCTTGGGCCCTGTGAGGCCGAAAGGACGACCCACCAGCACTAGAAGGAATCGTAGCAGACGTAAGACATGCAGATTTTGCTGCTGCCAACGTAGCTACTATTTTGTCCAGATCTGGACCAAATAGTACCTGTCCAGACCTGCTAATCCCTTTTTGGAATCCGCGTCCGCTTTCCAAGAACGCAACCATAAGGTGCGACGAGCAGCCACGGCTGCAGAGGAGATCCTAGAGGTGAGCATACAAATTAATGTAAGTGGCCGAGTCTCGGAGATTGCCCACCAACTCGGTCTGTTCAGCCGAACAGTCAGAGTCCAAAGACGCCTCCAAATTATCCGCCCAGCGCTCCATGGCTCTGGCTACCCAACACACGGCCAGAGCCGGTCTGGATGCTTCCCTGCAAGGGAATAAACGGATTTGAGGCAGATCTCCACCTTGCGGTCAGTGACATCGTTCACGGATGACATCGAAGGCATAGGCAACGTGGCACTTTTGACTAGGCGTGTGACATGTGAATCCACTTGCGTAGGGGATTCCCACTTAGAAAAATAATTGACCGCAAACGGATAAGCCACGGCTAAGCGCCTCTGGGGCTGAAACCGTTTACCTGGATTTTTCCACGCCTCCTCTAAATGATCCACTAATTGATCAGAAAGAGGGAACACCGTAGCCTCACCCTTAATATCCTTAAAAAGGCATATATGAATGTGGCCACCAAAGGATCAATATCCTCAATAACTAAAGCCGAGCGGACCGCTCGAATAAGACCAGGGATATACACCTTGGACTTAGCGTCCGGCTCTTTGGTACGGAGAGGTTCTTGGTCAAATAGATCCAGAATCTCCCCATCATCTGACGTCTCATCGTCATTCCCATTAGGAGCAGATAAAGACGCCACCGGCCGTTTATGAGGCCACAACACAGACTCCCCCTGTAAAACATCAGACAAATGCTAAACCGATGTAGTTAGAGTATTAACCCACGCAGGCTCCGGAGAAACCTGGGAAGGGACAGGGAGACTGTGGGGTACCATCAATTGTCTCGGGAACTCCCGCATGGGTGACGACACCACTGACTGCTGGGACAAACCCGTCTGGGTAAACGCAGGTGGCGGAGCTAGCTGGCCCACAAGGGTTGTAAGCGCCTTAGTGAAACAAGCCCAGGGAGGTTCCTGTACCGGGACCGGGACCATAATCGGCCGTGACAGTGCCAGGCACTGGGGACATAACCCCTCCACGTTACCCTCCCCCTCCGCTATTGGTACCTTACATTTAGTACACATGAGCTCGAGAGGAAAGTCAGTCTCAGACATGATGGTAAGTATGTGACACTCACACCTATACGTATTGGTATAGTGTGAATAACGCCCTGCACACCGCGCACCGCAAGGGCTTTGAGCAGAGCAAGATCAGGGACAGAAATAAGGCTGACAGTAGAAAGTGAAAGTACAGACAGCAGGCTAGCAGATTAGTCACATACAATGCAGAAGAAACAAATCCCTGCACTATTAGCGCTGGTTCTCAACTACTCAGACCCTCAGGCTGGTAGGACTCAGCGCTGCATACACTGACCTGTGACAAACAGAGGAGAGGTATGCTGGGGGACCCAGACCGCAATGCCACCGCTCACAGGTTTCCAGCAGCGTTCACCATGCTTCAAAGATGGCCACCGAGGAGCAGAGGATGAAGGAGGCCGGCCTGGGGGAGGAGCGCTGACACACTATGGCCAATCAGACAGAGCAGAGAGGCTGTGTGCAGCAGGGGAGGCGCTGGCTGTGAGACAGGGAAAGCGCGCTCCCCTGGCATGCATTTAACCCCTGGGACACCGCAGCGCATGCCGCTCAGCAGCGGCCCGCTGTCCCAGGGGGTAGTGGAAGCGCAGGTTGGTCGCCTGGCTCCACGCTGCAGCCAGTCCCCAGGGAGCCCCCTGCCTGGGGACTCAGGACCATGTGATCAGCGGGGACCCACCGCGGGACCCCGCTGCTTACCTGCTATCCCCTGGGATCCGGCCATGGTCCAAGACATCTGGGGGCACCGCTAGCCGTGACCCCAGATGTCTACCAGCATCCCCGGATCAGTACCGGCGTTCTGGTACCGGCGGGGTGTAGGGGAGATGGCATGGACGTCAGTACTGACTGTCCATGCTGTACTCCCAGATGTGCAGCCAGCGCTGCCTTTAAAAGAAACTTCAGGGGCTCTTCATAGCCCCCCTCTGCACAGTGCCTCCGACTCCGGCCAGGCACCGACGAAACTGAGATGCCTTGGCCCGGGGGCGGGGTATAGGAGAGGGACCCAGATGCATCCTGGGAGGCTGAAAACTTTAACTCTGTGGTGCCTGAAGACTGACATCATCACCTATACCCCAAGGTATCCTGTGGATACCCTATGGACCCTGAAGTAGAAATTGCTTTTTATACATAAAGAATCATAACTACTTTTATTATTTGTTGCTGCTGTAGACGGAAACTCAGGAGCTCAATCAGTGCCCCTCAGCTAATTCCACAAAACTGTAATGAAGGAGAAGCCTACTCTCTGACAGTGCAGGGCTCACTGATTACCTCAGCTGTGCCAGTGAGGATCCCCTAAGCCTCTGGGATCAGCCATGGCATTACCTGCATCCACCATATCTATGCCCATAACGATCGCTACTACGTGCTTCCAGTCTAGAGAGTATTCTAGTCACCAATGCCACTGAGTGCTTACTTGGCTTTTTAAAGCACTATGTTCTACCTACAGGGAATAAAGTCATACTGTACTGTATTAATAGCTACCTACAGGAACTTCTACCACTGCCTCCTCCACTGTTTTTTATGTTCTATCCACAGATAATGCTAGTAAATTATACTACATTAACCTGGTTTTCTGAAGTAATATTCCTACCTAGAGGGATTTCGAGTCACTATTCTCTACCAAGAGAGACTTCTAGTCACTTATGCCCTCTTTACTCCCCCAATTTGGATTTATGAAGGAGTCTTTCTACCTAAAGGGAATTCTACTTACCAATGTCCTCTTCGCTATACCCACTTTTTGTAAAGCACAATTTTTTTTACCTAGCAGTAATTCTAGTAACCTATGTAATCCCTCCTTCCCATTTGATTTTGTAGGTTAGGCAGCGAGTTTTGCTTTCTACACCATAATCATTGGCGGATTTTACCTAGGGGCTGCAGGGCTTGCTCCCTACCCCAGTAAAATCCGCAACCTCAGTGAGCCAGTTGCAGTCTGTGACTGCACTGGCTACACTGTGGCTGGCAGTGACTTTCTGTTGGAAGCACTACCTGCCAGTCACACAGGGGACAGGCAGCCCCAGGGGAAGGTGTTTTCTTCCCCCTGGGACTGTCTGTCCAGACTGCGATTAGCAGAGAGAAAGCTTCTAGTAGGAAGCTGCTTCTCTGCCATTCGGGTAGCCCTACCCTGCAGCCAATGTGGTCCCTAGAAGTCAGTGTTTTAAGCATATGCGTCACCCTGCCGCATCGGTGTATGTGCCAGTCCTGGTGCCTGCCAGATCCATTGCGCAGGCGCAGGGACCCCGCTGGCCGGGGATGTCTCTTCATCTTCTTCGCCAGTTACAGCCCCCCTCATCCAAGAGGGAAGGAGCAGCTGCTGATCACAACAATTAAAAAGGTTAAAGAGGGACAGTGAAAATTAACAGCAATAACACAATACAACTGTATAAGTACTAAGGGTAAATAGATCTGCTAAAATAATCTCAGTAGCTGTTAATCAGTTGATTAACAGCTACATTCTTCAAAGAAAGAGAAGTATTAGAACAAGAGGACATTATCTAAAACTAGAGGGTGGTAGGTTCAGGGGAAATTTGAGGAAAAATTACTTCACAGAAAGGGTAGTGGACAAGTGGAATAGCCTCCCATCAGAGGTGGTAGAGGCTAAGACAGTAGAGCAATTTAAACATGCAAGGGATAGACATAAGGATATCCTTCAGAAGAAGTAAGGATCAATAAGGGTTGATGTAATAATATGTTTAAAAATGGGCAGACTAGATGGGCCAAGTGGTTCTTATCTGCCGTCAAATTCTATGTTTCTGTGATTCCATTTGTAAACTAAAGCGTTATAAAATAAAGAATCTGATCTCTATTAAACTGTTTTAAGCCACGACACTTAAAATGTTTAAATAGATTTTGTTGATAGTTCATATAATTACACTAACTGCATACCAGATTACTAGGTAAAACAAATGGTCTTGCATGTATTGATATATAGGTATGTTTAAATTAAAATGATTTCCTTACAAAAATCAATTTAGGAGCCACCATATCTGGACTGAGTTTCAAATATCTCGCCTTGTTCTCTTTCATGTCCCATTAAAATACACATTGGCTAAAACCTCATCCTGTTTATTCAACTATAAATAGCACATAAGTCATGTTCTGATTACAGTGTGTTGGGCGCACACATCAAAACAAATGTTGTGCTATACATTTCCCATACTGCCATCTTGAGACCCAAAAGCTAACTGCATGTTAAATTAGTTATATAGTATAAATATTAGTATGAAAATAAAAAAGATAATATTTCATAAAAATAGTTACATTACAAATTGAAAATTGATGCTTTTCCCACAAATATGGAAGCAACTATGTATACTTACTTAAATGACAACCAAGACTTCTCAGAGACATTGCAGTAAAGCAATAATAATAACAGCTTCACTGGCCTGTCTTTATACTGTACTACCAACCCGCTTCAGCTTCACACGGAAACAATTTAATCTTGCCACAGCCCCCTGCATCTCATAACAACCTATGCCATGTCATCACAGTCCCCTGCATCTCACCACATTTTCCTGCTTCTCACTCCTGCCCCCTGCATCTCACGAGTGTCACCACAAACCCCCCTGCTGCTGCCCTGCAGCTGGCTGGGACCCAGCCACTAGCATGTGCTGGAAAAGGCAGAACATGGATGAGATACTTGTATAGCAGCATAATCAGCAGCAAGTCCCCAGGGCTGGGGCAACTGTGTATATTTCTGCAAACCTCAATGCGCACCCCCTCCTAGGCTGCCGAACATGGCAATGAGCAATGTCCTCTTTGTACAATGTACCCTGTATTTCCTGGGCTTCCTGTCAAGCTTTCTCACCGTAGTTCCCCTATCCAAGAACAGCACTGACTTCCATGGGAGGTACCTCCTGTTCACCAAGGGCGTGTGGCTGAGCAGGAACATCACGTGGTGAGGGAGTACTTCACGGTGGAGTAGTGTCTGGAGTCCGTCTGCAGGTTCAGTGTAGGGATGGACATTAGAATCCAATGGTTAGTAATCATCAATTTTGTTGTCTCAATGGTAGTGTTTTTAGCATTTGATGGTGACGGTCTGATGTTTGTCACCATGAAATGGAAATCATTAGATGGTGTTCCGATGGTTTTTTAAAAAAAATTCCTGATAGCTATGCCTCCCCTGGCTCATTCCTGGCTACTGTGTCTACATCAGGGCATCTTCATGGGTTAGTTGGAGGCTGTCTCTCACTCTCTGTCTGTTTTTTTAGTATCACTTCACTAAAATGATCACTGCTCAGCTCCCTTTTGTCACAGATGAATAGTTCACACACCTAAACCCTTCTCGAACAATTCTGTATTGAATAGTAAAAACCCCATCAAGATCCATCCTGTATTTCAAGAGATTAGCCCAAACGAATAGGCAGACCCCCTTAAATCGGGGATCTTTATTTTTTATAGATAGGGGCAGTCTCCCCGGGGCCCACACACACAGTCACCACAAGCAGTACATTAACGGAGGGCAGAACAGCATTTTGCTGCCTGCACTACAGCTCTCCTCCACGCCGTCCCCGCCCCATCAGCAACAGCTGCGGCCAGTGAGTGAATTTAGGCAGAGAGGCCATAGGACACATTCTTCCCCGGACTACCTCTCTGCTCGGGCTGGACAGAAGTCAGCACACATGTGCCACAATGCTGTCCCAGGCTCCAGAGGCCATCCCATTTTAAACTCCCACACACCAGATGTTTCTTGCTTCTGATGCCGGACAAACTGGCCAGGCGATAGGCAAGGGGTGGTGGTTAGCATTAGGTGCCAGTACCTGGAAGGTGCACAGACATTAGCACAAGAAGTGCTGGGACATTTACTTTTATGTTTATTTGCTTTATTTCTGTTATGTGCCTGTGTGTATCCAGGCCTATGCTCACGTATGCTAAGGTGCAGTGTCTGCTACCATTAAAAGACACTGCTTCACTGAGTACCTGCCTGTCTGAAGCTCTCATTTCAATACCCCGTGTTATATATGGTGACCCATATGGGGACGCAGCGCAATTGCTTGATACCTACAGTGTAGCGAAGGATCTGACCAGGCAAAACATTTTTTACTAAGGTGCTCGATATATAGAAAAAATGCTGATTAGTATCTTTACCAGCTAGTCTGCTATCTAACTAAGTTCACATGTTGACTGAACAAGAGCAAGACACACACACACACACTACCGTTCAAAAGTTTGAGGTCACTTAGAAATTTCCTTATTTTTGAAAGAAAAGCAGTTTTTTTCAATGAAGACAACATTAAATTAATCAGAAATACACTCTATACATTGTTAATGTGGTAAATGATTATACTAGCTGCAAACGTCTGGCTTTTAAAGGAATATCTACATAGGTGTATAGAGGGCCATTGTTATGTTCGGGGTTGTTTGTGGACCCGGGGTGGTAGCAGGAGCAATCACAGAAGCAGATTTGAAAATAAAACTAGGATTTTCAATAAGTGCTTGAGTTGACATATAATGTGGCAGTAAATAAAAGTCCAGGAATATATAAATGTGCACAAGAGTTCTGTGGTGGAGTAAAAGGGTTAATGTCCAAGTTGAAACAATTAGAGCTGTCCAGGTGTGCAGGTAGTGAAACTGAAAATAATCAAGCCAGATATGCAGGTAGTGAACTGAGAATGAACAAGCCAGGTATGCAGGTAGTGAACTGAAGCGCAGGATGTCAGCAGGCTCAGGCACTCAGGTATGGGCAAGGGTGATGGAGGAAGCGGGGTAGTCCAGTGGGAGCTAGGAGATGACAGGCAGACTGGCAGACAGCGAATTCACAGGAACAGGATAAGCACAGAGAACTCCCTCTCAGCTAGGCTGAGATACACGTTGCACTGGCAAAGAAGGAAGGCACTGACCCTTCCTAAATACCCCATGCCGTGCTGTTACTGGCCGGAGGGAGCATGAGACTCACCAGGATTGGCCAGCCGCATCACATGGCCAGAAGGCAAGATGGCGGCGCCCATGCAAAATGGAATGGAGACGCCACCAGGCCTTACCAGCGCAGAGTGACAACAGGCCCGCACAACAACGTGCGCAGCCAAAGCCCCCCGCCAGACACCAGCTCCGCCACCAGACAGCCCGCGCCACAATGACCTCACAGGTAACACTCGCCTAGCACCATGCTGAAATACCCTGGCCGTGACAGTACCCCCCCCTTTTGGGGTGGCCTCAGGACACTCACCAGGCTTCTCCGGATGGGCAGAATGGAATCTCCTGATGAGCGTGGGAGCGTGGACATCACGATCATCGTTCCAGCAATGTTCCTCTGGACCGTAACCTTTCCAGTCCAGCAAATACTGTAGATGACCTCTGCGTAGACGAGAGTCCAAGATCTGGGCAACCTCAAACTCAACTCCTCTCTCCGTCTGGACTCGAGGAGAAGCAGGTAGAGCACTATGGAATTTATTCAGGACCAGGGGCTTCAATAAGGAAATATGGAAGGAATTAGGGATTTTTAGGTATGGGGGTAACTGTAGACGATAGGCCACTGGATTAATGACTTCTGTTATGGAGAAGGGACCAATGAAGCGTGGTGCAAATTTCATAGAAGGGACCCTCAGATGAAGATTCCGGGTGGATAACCAGACCTGGCTTCCAACTTGCATGCGTGGAACTAGTCTACGCTTTCTATCGGCCTGGGTCTTATAGCGAGAGGATGCCTTCAACAAATCAGACCGTACTTGAGTCCAGATGGCAGCAAAATTCCGCACCGTGTCCTCAACGGCCGGAACATCGAAAACAGGCAGGCTTCGGAATTCGGGAACACGAGGATGAAGGCCATATACAACCTGAAATGGCGTTTGGTTAGTTGACGAGTGGTAGGAAGCATTATGTGCAAACTCAGCCCACGGCAGCAAGGCAGTCCAATTGTCCTGGGAAGATGACATAAAAATTCTTAAGAAAGTCTCTAGATCTTGATTAACTCTCTCGGTGGAGCCGTTGCTTTGCGGATGGTAGGCCATGGAAAAGTTTAACTTCACTTGAAGAATAGAACACAAAGCCCTCCAAAATTTTTCAGTAAACTGCACACCACGGTCAGAGACAATTTCAGCAGGAAGGCCATGTAGACGAAATATGTGTTGGACAAACAACTGTGCCAGGTCAGGGGCAGAAGGTAACTTCTTCAACGGTATATAGTGGACCATCTTAGAAAATCGGTCTATTACAACCCAGACAGTGTTGACACCTTGAGAGACTGGCAGGTCTGTGACGAAATCCATGGAGAGATGCGTCCATGGACGTGATGGAGTAGGTAATGGAAGCAATTCCCCAGCTGGAGCTTGTCGTGATGATTTATGCTGTGCACAGGAGGAGCAGGAAGAGATGAACTCCATTATATCTGCCTTCATAGAAGGCCACCAATAGTGTTTTTCCAGGAACTCCAAGGTCCTCCGAGTGCGTGAGTGCCCTGCGAAGCGAGAGGAATGTGCCCAAGTGAGAAGCTGCTTCCTTAATTCCGGGGCCACAAATGATTTTCCCGTAGGAGGCTGAACTTGTAATGCGGCAAAGACTCTTGATTCCAAGACAGGGATATTGCTTTCATTTTCAGATTGATCGTCACAGAGGAGAGATCTCGATAGGGCATCAGCCTTCTGATTAAGTGCTCCAGACCGGAAGGTCAGGGTGAACTGAAACCTGGCAAAGAATATTGCCCAGCGGGCCAAACGAGGACTCACACATTGTAGGTTTTTGAGAAATAGGAGATTTCTATGGTCCGTAAATACAGTAAATGGAAACTTGGCGCCTTCTAGCAAATATCTCCATTCCTTCAACGCTAACTTTACAGCTAGTAGTTCTTGCTCACCTATGGCGTAGTTCCTTTCGGCAGGTGAGAATTTTTTAGAAAAGAACCCACACGGATGGACTCGGTTGTCCTCATAACGTTGAGACAAGACTGCTCCCACAGCTTCAGATGATGCGTCTACTTCCAGCAAAAAAGGCCTGTCCAGATCTGGTTGTCGAAGAACTGGTGCTGAGATAAAGGCCTGTTTTAGAAGATGAAAGGCAGACTCTTCCTCAGGTGACCATTGGGCAGGATTAGCACCTTTGCGGGTCAAGGCAGTAATGGGAGCCAGCAGTGTAGAAAATCCCCTAATGAAGCGTCTATAATAATTGGCGAAGCCCAACAATCTCTGGATGGCCTTCAGTGTCTGAGGTCGGGTCCAATCCAGAATTGCTTGTACCTTCTTGGGGTCCATTTCTAAACTGGAGCCAGATATTACATAGCCGAGAAAAGGTACACTGGGCACTCCAAAGAGACACTTCTCCAGTTTGCAGTAAAGGTGGTTTTCTCTTAAACAGGTCAGAACTTCTTTAACTTGTTCTTGATGTTTAGCCACAGAGGGTGAAAAAATAAGTATGTCATCCAGATAGACAACAACCGAAACATATAACAGATCCCGGAAAATCTCATTAACTAAACTTTGAAAGACAGCAGGGGCATTACATAATACAAAAGGCATTACTAAATATTCGAAATGTCCATCTCTGGTATTAAAAGCAGTCTTCCATTCATCGCCAGCTCGGATACGAATGAGGTTGTAAGCCCCTCTCAGATCTAATTTAGAAAAAATGACAGAGCCCTTGACCCTATCAAACAACTCAGTAATCAGGGGAAGAGGGTATCGATTCTTTACAGTAATGTCATTAAGGCCTCGATAATCGATACATGGTCTTAGACCACCGTCCTTCTTGCCAACGAAGAAAAATCCAGCTCCGGCAGGTGAAGTAGAAGGGCGAATGAACCCCTTTGCCAGGTTGTCCCGGATGTACTCGGTCATGGCTTGAGTCTCAGGCAAGGACAGTGGATAGGTACGACCACGAGGTGGTGTCTTATCAGGTATCAATTCAATTGGACAGTCCCATTCCCTATGAGGGGGTAAGATATTTGCTTGTTGCTCAGAGAACACGTCGGCGAACATCTGATATTCCTTGGGAATGGCAGAAGAAACTAATGGAACTGTCTTTCTTACAGGTCGAATTTTTGGAAGACAGGATTTCTGACAGTCCATACCCCATGACAGAATCTGCATAGAACTCCAATCAATCCTGGGATTATGTTGACGTAACCAGGGTAGACCAAGAACAATTTCTTGAGAGGCCTCAGATATCACCAGGAATTTTAAGGACTCAGAATGAAGCGCCCCAATTCGGACCAATACTGGTTGAGTCTCTTTGGTGACTATCCCGTTAGTTAGAGGGCGTCCATCTATAGAGGTCAGAGAGATGGCATGATTGAGAGACAAACAAGGAATCTGAAATTTATCTATGAAACTAGACGTTATGAAATTTCCGGCTGCTCCCGAGTCAAGTAGAGCAGTAGCAAAGACAGGTTTGGGTTTAAGATCCAAAGCTAGGGTAATCGTGAAATCTTTAATTTTTGGAGACGGGCTCATAACTCCTAGCTTGATGTCTCCAGGGTCAGTTAGGATTTGGCATTTCCCGGTTTACGGGGGGAGATCAGCAGGTGACCGGACTCTCCGCAGTACAGACAGAGGTTCTTTTGCATTCTTCTCTGATGTTCTTCTTTGGAGAGGTGTGTATGATTCACCTGCATAGGCTCCTCTTCAGTAGGGGAAGGAATGGGACGAGTAGAAATGGAGGGGGTAAATGACCTTTGCCGGTCAGTTCTGTTTTTTTCAGCCTGACGTTCCCTGAAGCGTAGGTCAACTTTGATACACAACGAAATCATGTCGTTCAGATTAGTAGGAAGCTCTCGAGTGACTAGATCATCCTTTAGTCGGTCTGACAACCCATGCCAGAAGGCCGAGGTGAGGGCTTCCTCATTCCATTTGAGCTCTGATGCTAAAATTTGAAATTGCACGGCATATTGACTGACAGGACGGACCCCTTGTCTCAGTGTCATGATGTTTGATGATGCTGATACAGTACGCCCAGGTTCATCGAAAATCCTCCTGAAGGATGACACAAAGCCTGCGTAATTATCCAGCAGCAGGTCCGAGCGCTCCCAGAGTGGGGAAGCCCATTCCAAGGCCTGGCCGGATAACAGAGAGACTATATAAGCCACTTTAGTTCTTGCAGTTAGAAAGTTGTCAGGCTGCAGGGTAAAATGTATGTCACACTGATTTAGGAATCCTCGGCAGAGTTTAGGGTTGCCGTCAAATTTACTTGGTAAAGGAAGATGTAAGCGGGGAGATGATCTGCCTCCTGTATTCCCAGACGCTAAAGCGGATGTAGATGCTGGTACTCTAGGGGTAGAAAAGGAAGTTTGCAAACTATCCTGTCGCTTGGACATCTCTTGCAGAAATTGAGCCATCTGATGCTGCATGTTTTCCAGATTCTCTAAACGACCAGAAATGCACCGGAACAAATCCACTCCTGACTCCTGATCCATGGCCGGCTCCATGGGGCCAGTGCAAACTGTTATGTTCGGGGTTGTTTGTGGACCCGGGGTGGTAGCAGGAGCAATCACAGAAGCAGATTTGAAAATAAAACTAGGATTTTTAATAAGTGCTTGAGTTGACATATAATGTGGCAGTAAATAAAAGTCCAGGAATATATAAATGTGCACAAGAGTTCTGTGCTGGGAGTAAAAGGGTTAATGTCCAAGTTGAAACAATTAGAGCTGTCCAGGTGTGCAGGTAGTGAAACTGAAAATAATCAAGCCAGATATGCAGGTAGTGAACTGAGAATGAACAAGCCAGGTATGCAGGTAGTGAACTGAAGCGCAGGATGTCAGCAGGCTCAGGCACTCAGGTATGGGCAAGGGTGATGGAGGAAGCGGGGTAGTCCAGTGGGAGCTAGGAGCTGACAGGCAGACTGGCAGACAGCGAATTCACAGGAACAGGATAAGCACAGAGAACTCCCTCTCAGCTAGGCTGAGATACACGTTGCACTGGCAAAGAAGGCACTGACCCTTCCTAAATACCCCATGCCGTGCTGTTACTGGCCGGAGGGAGCATGTGACTCACCAGGATTGGCCAGCCGCATCACATGGCCAGAAGGCAAGATGGCGGCGCCCATGCCAAACAGAATGGAGACGCCACCAGGCCTTACCAGCGCAGAGTGACAACAGGCCCGCACAACAACGCGTGCAGCCAAAGCCCCCCGCCAGACACCAGCTCCGCCACCAGACAGCCCGCGCCACAATGACCTCACAGGTAACACTCGCCTAGCGCCATGCTGAAATACCCTGGCCATGACAGCCATTTGTGGGTTCGATTATACTCTCCAAATGGCCAGAAAAAGAGAACTTTCATGTGAAACTCGAGTGTCTATTCTTGTTCTTAGAAATGAAGGCTATTCCATGCGAGAAATTGCCAAGAAACGGAACATTTCCTACAACGGTGTGTACTACTCCCTTCAGAGAACAGCACAAACAGGCTCTAACCAGAGTAGAAAGAGAAGTGGGAGGCCCCGGTGCACAACTGTAAAAGAAAACAAGTACATTAGTCTCTAGTTTGAGAAACAGACACCTCACAAGCCCTCAACTGGCAGCTTCATTAAATGGTACCCGCAAAACGGCCGTGTCAACGTTTACAGTGAAGAGGCGACTCCACGATGCTGGCCTTCTAGGCAGAGTGGCAAAGAAAAAGCCATATCTAAGATTGGCCAATAAAAGGAAAATATTAATATGGGCAAAAGAACACAGACATTGGACAGAGCAAGATTGGAAAAAAGTGTTATGGACAAATGAATCGAAGTTTGAGGTGTTTGGATCACACAGAAAAACATTTGTGAGATGCAGAACAAGTGAAAAGAGTGCCTGACGCCATCTGTCAAGCATGGTGGAGGTAATGTGATGGTCTGGGGGTGCCTTGGTGCTGGTAAAGTGGGAGATTTGTACAAGGTAAAAGGGATTTTGAATAAGGAAGGCTATCACTCCATTTTGCAATGCCATGCCATACCCTGTGGACAGCGTTTGAGTGGAGCCAATTTCTTTCTCCAACAGGACAATGACCCAAAGCACACCTCCAAATAATGCAAAAACTATTTAGGGAAGAAGCAGGCAGCTGGTACTCTGTCTGTAATGGAGTGGCCAGCGCAGTCACCAGATCTCAACCCCATTGAGCCGTTGTGGGAGCAGCTTGACCGTATGGTACGCAAGAAGTGCTGACCAAGCCAATCCAACTTGTGGGAGGTGCTTCAGGAAGCGTGGGATGAAATTTCTTCAGATTACCTCAACAAATTAACAGCTAGAATGCCAAAGGTCTGCAATACTGTAATTGCTGCAAAAGGAGCATTCTTTGACGAAAGCAAAGTTTGAAGGACAAACTTATTATATTTCAAATAAAAATCATTATTTCTAACCTTGCCAATGTCTTGACTATATGTTCTATTAATTTTGCAACTCATTTGATAAATAAAAGTCATTTTTCATGTAAAACACGACATTGTCTGGGTGACCCCAAACCTTTGAACGGTAGTATATATACAGAGAGAGAGGAGGAGACCTTTCTAACAAACTCTCCAAAAGAGAGGAATCTTTCCATACTCAAATCAGATGTGCATATAGGAGCTTCAATTGTGCAGAATATATCAGTGATCTTTAGAAAGTTGGAGAATCTGAGGACGAAGTTGGCCCCCAGCCATGTTAGTAGGCTACCATGTAAAATTACTAAACAGATCGATTGGCTTCCCCCTAAACTATTAGGATTTTTTAGATGCAGTAAGACCAACTGTACTACATGTAGACATATTAAAGAAAGGAATAGAGTTAATTTCACCTCAGCCGTCTCAAAAGAGATTTTCTCTTTTAAAGATTTTCTTAACTGTAGAACATCCTATGTGATTTATTTAGTGGAATGTGGCTGTGGCATTCAATATGTCGGCCGGACTACCAGACCTCTACATGTCAGATTTATGGAACATAGGAGAAACATCCTGAAGAAATTGAACATGCATTCACTGTTGAGACATGTGGCGGGGTGCACGGGGACAAAATAGAAGATATCACGGTTAAAGCCATAGATCATGTTAAACCCACTAAAAGAGGGGGAGTGAGATAAAAAACCTTTTGCAGAAGAGAAGCATATTGGATCTTCAGGTTGAGAACTCTTATCCCACAAGGTCTGAATTACACTGTGGAGTTGAACAACATTGGTTAGAACCTCTTGAGTCCAGTATCTTCTGCAGTATATTATGTGGATTATGACAGAAGTTTGGTAGATCCCATATGTAATGTCTAATTAAATTATATTGTATACAATCTTATGTGTGCCCGATAAACAGGACAAATTGACGATGTAGAATGGTATAATATTTAAGATAATTAATTGCACTTCTTGTAATTAGCTACATACAAATGAATTGAATGCCTAAGTGAGTGATATATATATATATATATATATATAAAAAAAATATATATATATATATATATATATAATTTTTTTTTTTTTTTTTTAAATTGAAACAAGTTTTTTATCTGTTTCTGAGAAAGATATACTTCTATAAGGATGTATGTATACTGTGTGAGCAAAGTATAAGATCATGGCTCTGAATTATTAAACTTGATTTATAGCATTTACATAGATTCTGAGGAAGCCGCTGAGTAACTAAAAGAGACGGAGAAACTAGTTAATCATTATGCTGATGTGGAGAGAAATCTAAGCAGGAGAAGGTGCGCTGTTTGGTGATCCCCTGTGTGACCAGGACTATTGTACATCCAACTATCCACTACTAAGGCTCTGGATGTGACGGATACGCCGAGTTGGCTGATATATAGCCAGTCCCTCTGATATCTGCAGACTGAGTGGAAGCTCTTTACATACTGTATATATATTACACACCGCATCATCGTGATTCAGAATCTGCTAGACAGCAGGCTGGTTGGATGATCACCATATTCTATGCACGCTGATATAGCGAATGTTTCTGGGATCACGTAAGACTTATACCTTTGGACGCCATTTGCTATACGTATATTTCTGCATGCATGCTTTTTTAATTTACTTATTCCGGAAAGTAATGTGTTATCCCCAACACTAATGGGGTTGAATTTATTTGTATGATCTGGATTCCTAATTATGGCATATGCAAGTTAGATGTCCTAACAAAGAACATCTTCAGTTATTCTTTTTTCTGTGCTTTTCCACATATATACATTTTTATTTTTTTCTGGACAGCACATATATGACAATACTTTCAAAATCTAGGCTGCTATCTGTATAATAATAAACGCCATTAAGAATTAAGTGTATAAGTAGGATGACTGTTTAGTCTTAGGCAGATGTGTATTTTTAGCTTGCTATATACGAGGGTTGTTCAAAAAGTAATGCCTAAATACTCACAACTCAAATTTTACTATAGATACAGATTTGAAAATTTGCAGTAAAATACTTTGAAGTCTTAGTAACAGAATGTCTCTACTCAAAAAATTCACCATCTGCCCTCAAACATTTTCTCCACTTCTCAACCCAATCTGTGAATCCACTTAGGAAAAATTCCAGTGGTTGGTGTTTGACCCAGGAACGTATGGCGTTTTTAACAACCTCTATGTCTTCAAAATGTTAAGCACAGAGGCAGTATTTGAGAGGGCCAAACACATGAAAGTCAGAAGGGGCCAAATCAGGACTGTACGGTGGGTGTGACATTATCGCCCACCCCATTTTGGCAATGGTCGCAGATGTTGCCATCGAAGTGTGAGGTCTGGCATTGTCGCGGTGTAAGATGACGTTTGACAGTCGAATTGTTGACCTTTTTTGTGGATGGCTTCTTTCAGCTTCTTAAGTGTAATAATGTATCGATCACTGTTGATTGATTGATTGGTTTTGTTCCAAGTAATCGATGAGAATAACACCTCGGCAATCCCAGAAGAATGTGGCCATGACTTTGTTTACGGATCGCTGTGATTTAAACTTTTTGGTCTAGGTGAACTTGGGTGTTTCCATTGCTTTGATTGGGCCTTTGTTTCTGGGTCGTAAAGGAATACTCAGGTCTCATCTCTTGTAATGACATTTTACAAAAATGTCTCAGGGTTGGCTTCAAAGTTGGTCAAAAGGTCATTGCACACTTCAACCCTCTGGGCCTTACGATCCCTGGTTAATTGCTTTGGAACCCATTTAGCACACACTTTACGATATCCCAAATCATTGATTAGCGTTTCTACAGTGGTCACACAATGGTCTTTCTGAATCATGGCATCGACTTGTGTCGGTTCTCTGCTGTCACTGCAGTTGATGGTCTACCACCAATTCTCCCAATTGAAAACACTTCATCCACCTTCTGACATTGCTATAGTCAAGTGTACGCTCACCATACACTTTTTTCAGTCTTCTGTGGATTTATGTAGCACTGCAGCCTTCTTTTTCTAGAACCTCAATGACGGCTCTTTGTTTCATCTTGGATTCCATGGTATTTCTTGGACTACCTAAACAAAACTACATATATAGTTAGCAGACATATTAAAGTACAAACTGACAAAGTTTCAAATAAATGTTGCGTATTATTTCAGAGTTATGAGCATTTAGGCATTACTTTTTGGACAACCCTCGTATATATATTCTATTGGATAGTGTGTACTAATCGTGTGTTAGCCATACGTATGGTGATATTTTTACTGTTTTTATTCATTGTTTTTCCTGTTCATTTATATATATATATATATATATATATATATATTTAAAATAATTTTTCTTCCTGTTTATTTTGATGTACTTTAATACATTTTTATATTGACTAACGCCTGTTATATATATATATATACAGTCAGTTCCATAAATATTGGGACATTGGGCCTGATTCAGACCCACTCGCGAGCGGCTGTCCGCTCGCAAGTGGGTCGATGTTATGCACTGAGCATGCGCACGACGGAGAGAGCTCCGTCGTGCGCATGCGCCAGACGCGACGAGCGAAGGAAAGTCCTTCGCTCGTTGTGTCCGATCAAAGGGGGCGTGCTGTCAATGTTGATTGACAGCACACCCCCTTTGGTGGGCGTGCCGGGGGCGTGCCTCCCTGACGGGGGCGTTCCCACGGGAACGCCTCCCATCAGAAGCCGGCCCACTGACATCACTAGTGATGTCAGTGGGAGTGATTTTGGCTCTGATAGAGCCAAAATCACTCCGGAGCTTGCGGTTGAAAACTTCAACCGCAGGCTCCGGCTCGCAATTTCGATGGTCGCGATGGTCTCGACCATCGCGGCCATCAAAAAGCACGCTCGTATAGCCTGTGGGTGGTGACCCACAGCTATACGAGCGTCCAGGAGGACGCTCCATGAAAATGGAGCCCGGCCCTCATTCAGAGCGTGCGCTCTGCTCAGAGCGTACGGCTCTGAATGAGGGCCATTGACAGAATTTTCATATTTTGGCCTCTATTCACCACCACAATGGCTTTGAAATGAAACAAACAAGATGTGATTTAACTGCAGACTTTCAGATGTAATTTGAGGGTAATTACATCCAAATCAGGTGAACGGTGTAGGAATTACAACAGTTTCTATATGTGCCTCCCACTTTTTAAGGGCCAAAAGTAATGGGACAAACTAAACAATCCTAAATCTAACTTTCACTTTTTAATACTTTGTTGCAAATCCTTTGCAGGCAATTACAGCCTGAAGTCTGGAACGCATAGACATCACCAGACGCTGGGTTTCATCCCTGGTGATGCTCTGCCAGGCCTCTACTGCAAATGTCTTCAGTTCCTGCTTGTTCTTGGGGCATTTTCCCTTCAGTTTTGTCTTCATCAAGTGAAATGCATGCTCAATCGGATTCAGGTCAGGGGATTGACTTGGCCATTGCATAACATTCCACTTTTTAGCCTTAAAAAACTCTTTGGTTGCTTTTGCAGTATGCTTCGGGTCATTGTCCATCTGCACTGTGAAGCGCCGTCCAATGAGTTCTGAAGCATTTGACTGAATATGAGCATATAATATTGCCCGAAACACTTCAGAATTCATTCTGCTGCTTTTGTCAGCAGTCACATCATCAATAAATACAAGGGAACCAGTTCCATTGGCAGCCATACATGCCCACGCCATGACACTACCACCACCATGCTTCACTGATGAGGTGGTATGTTTTGGATCATGAGCAGTTCCTTTCCTTCTCTTCTCTTCCCATCACTCTGGTACAAGTTGATCTTTGTCTCATCTGTCCATAGGATGTTGTTCCAGAACTGTAATGACTTTTTTACATGTTGTTTGGCAAACTCTAATCTGGTCTTCCTGTTTTTGTGGCTCACCAATGGTTTGCATCTTGTGGTGAACCCTCTATATTCAGTCTTGTGAAGTCTTCTCTTGATTGTTGACTTTGACACATATACATCTACCTCCTGGAGAGTGATCTTGATTTGGCCAACTGATGTGAAGCGGTTTTTCTTCACCAGGGAAATAATTATTTCGTCATCCACCACAGTTGTTTCCTGTGGTCTTCCGGGTCTTTTGGTGTTGCTGAGCTCTCTGGTGCGTTTTTTCTTTTTAAGAATGTTCCAAACAGTTGATTTGGCCACACCTAATGTTTTTGCTATCTCTCTGATGGGTTTGTTTTGATTTTTCAGCCTAATGATGGCTTGCTTCACTGATAGTGACAGCTCTTTGGATCTCATATTGAGAGTTGACAGCAACTGATTCCAAATGCAAATGTCACACCTAGAATCAACTCCAGACCTTTTACCTGCTTAATTGATAATGAAATAACGAGAGAATAGCTCACACCTGTCCATGAAATAGCTTTTGAGTTGATAGTCCCATTACTTTTGGCCCCTTAAAAAGTGGGAGGCACATATTGAAACTGTTGTAATTCCTACACCGTTCACCCGATTTGGATGTAATTACCCTCAAATTAAATCTGAAAGTCTGCAGTTAAAGCACATCTTGTTCGTTTCATTTCAAAACCATTGTGGTGGTGAATAGAGGCCAAAATCTGAAAATTCTGTCAATGTCCCAATATTTATGGACCTGACTGTATATATATTCTTTGGTTGTGTGCTCTTCAGTTGATGGGAATCCAGCAATCTTCCCACCTATATAAAGGCTGCTGTCAATTGCATAGAAATATAATTACATCGATTGATCTGTTACTCTCTATAGGTTAGCACCCATATAATTTGATAGGTGTTTGGTTGAATTACAATATAAGATCATATACTAATGTATTTATAGAACAAAGTATCTAACCGGTCTCCCGGCAGATATTTATGTCTCTTGTTTTATTGAGCAAAATTTACTAAGCGGCGGGCTCTAAACCCCGGCGGTTTGGTGGCGGTTTGATGACGGGTTCTAAACCCCGGGGTTTGGCGGCGGTTTGTGGCGGTTTCTAAATGACAGCCCTGTTCTATTCTAAAATTTGTTTTGACAGCGGTTTTGGCCTTAGTAAATCTGCGGATAGCAAAACCGCCACCAAAGCGCTGGGGTTTAGAACCCGCCGCTTAGTAAATTTGCCCATTGTCTTAATATATATATATAACTGTATCTCAATAAATGTATATCTTTATAATGTATGTGCTTGTTATATATTTTTATCGTTTATGCAGCCAAAAACAAGATTTATGATCTGTTTTCAATCATATTTGACTTTCTGCATTGTTAGCACTAAGCACTTTTACCCTACCCATCTGATCTGATTACACAGTCCATATATATATATATATATATATATATATATATATATATTCTTATACTACAGTTACATTGATAGGGGCCCCCACAAGTTTGTTGCCTATGGGCCCCATAAACCTTAATCCAGCCCTGTGTGTGTGTGTGTGTGTGTGTGTACATGTATGTATATATATAGAGAGAGAGATTCAATAAAGTGGTCCAGCCCCTTCTGAATTCCACAATTCCTTTTGGAAGGGTTGCATGGTGAAATACACAATGGTTATTGGAGACAAGCAACTCCTACATCCTACTGTAATGTATAGCTTAAGACCAATTGCTAATTTATTGCATTACTTATTAATAAAGCAAACCATCCCTATATTAACAATGGGGCTCTATATATTCAGTATCCTGTAGAAACTGTGTGTGTTACTTTTCTGGGAAGGGAGGGTAGTTATGCACGCCCCTTTTGTGTATTTGGTTTCCCGAGCTGACACCTGGTGGACATGTCCCTCTACGATCAACACAAGACTATTTAAGAAAAGGGATACATTAAAAGTATAGGAGTTTTTCGGATATAGGAGTTGTGCAATATGCAAAGCATGTAAAAGAAGTCAGGGAAAATTCACAAAATGTATTATCAATCAGAAAACATGATATAAAAATTCTTCATTACAGTACATGCCATACTAAAACCACAAAACATTTGATAGACTGCACCTGTCTATTTTACATAGGTAAAACTAACATCACAATTACTTAATTTGTGCATGCAAGGTGTATAAGAGATTTAGGAAAATGAGGAGAGACTCATCATTTAACTGCCCACTTTAAAACTAATCATGAATGTTCATTTAATGGGATTAAGATTTTTGGGGGTTTTACAGCTGTACAAGAGCATATTAGGGATTTAGAGATTTGGTTGGCTAAACCCTAAATTAATGGATTCATGATCTTAACTCCATGGTTTATTTGGGCTGAATAATAATTTTAAACTCAAAGAGTTTTTAATTTAATTTTATCTTTTTTTAGGTGGGTTTGGAAAAAAAGTAGGGATTTTTGACATGTTTTTAAGCACTGCAGTTTTTATGGATGCTAATGTGAATTTTTATGCCAAATTTTATAATGTGTTTTTACACCTATGTAACCCTTTGTCTATTATCTAATTCACTGAGTCTTGACCAAATAATAAAGCCTTCTTCTCTAGTGTGTTTAATAGTGCCTCCACCCAATACTTATCCACTAATGGCTGGTCTGGGCAACCCCAAGAGAACTGAAAATAATTTATAAAATATACTAAGGTACAATAATCAATCACCACACAGTAATACAAGGGAAAAAGGAATTACAATATTTTATTTTGCTGGAACACTTTCTCTTTGCCAAAAAAAAACATAACCATGAAAGAAACAAACATATATAGTTACACATCTTTATCCTATTTTGTGATTACTACTATGTGACTTTCCATTTAAATAAGTATCCCCAATAAAATACAGCAGACTAAAGATTTTCTTCTCATCACTCCTTCATCCCCCAAGCCGCAGTGTAAGCCATCCTTACCCCTGTAAAAGTCTATCCAAACAGTAACACTATAACAATAGTGTTGCTATAGAAATATGGTATGAAGTCGGGAAGCCGGCGGACCTAATCCCAACAGCCGGCTTCCCGACTGCTTAATCCCAGCGAGGGTTAAATGACAGGCATCTAAATCTAGACGCCTTTCATTTTACCGACGCCGGGAGACCGGCGCCCGGCATCCCGATCGAAGGGGCGCCAAGCGCGGATAGCCGCAGGGGGGGGGTTTAGTTTTGGAGTTACTGGGGGGAGTCAGGATTAGGCACCTCCCGGGAGGTTAGGTTTAGGCTAGGGGAAGGGGGGTTAGCATTAGGACCCCCCGGGGGGGACTTAGGGTTAGGCACCCCCCCGAGGGACTTAGGTTTAGACGGCAGGGAAGGGGGTGTTAGGTTTAGGCACTTAGATGGGGGAAGGTTAGGGTTAGGCACCCTTAAGGAAGGGTTAGGGTGGTAGAATTAGGTTAGACAATACTTAACTTGGACGATCAGGATTTCCTCCTCTGTCGGGATGCCGCTGTCAGGATTCCAACTGCCGGGCATGTGTCCGGCGGTAAATCATACTGATTCCTAGAAATATTTATACCATTTTGCTCTCACTCCACAAGATATTATTACTGTAAGTACAATGAAAATAACCTCTATACCTTAAAATAATATGGTGACCATATGGTACCATTACATATTCTAAAGTTTTATACTTAACAGTCAAAAGAAAGTATGTAGTGATATACCATACTCTTTGGTGCACATAGATATGTAGGTTGATATATTATTGACTATTTTCAGTCACAAACCTTATCTTGTTTAAAATTAGTTTCCTAAAGTTAGGATCTATTTGAATCCATTAAAAAGGAGCTAAGTAGCAACTGTATTAGTGAATGGCCACTCAGGTAGAACACTGCTATAGTCTTCTGTAGGAACTAATTTTCCCTGATTTCCTGATAGGTGCTGATTGCCTTCCACTTTCATTCTAATGAAACTCCTCCATTTCTTGTCAGAACAGTGAGGAGCTGAAAGAAATCAAGTTTTTACCTTACTCCCAATGATCCTGACAATCTGAACTCTCACATGCATGGCTTTAGTAATAATGGCCCAGATTATCAACGAGTGATACCTACCCTCCAACATGACCCCTTCCATCAGGTACAAAATGCTCTGCTCATGGACATCCCACCTAATTTATAATTGCAGTAATCTGTGTTGAACTAGTTAATTGAGGAAAAGGGTGTTTCAACACAGGCAATGATCAATTAAGAAGGAAGTGCAGGAGCAGAGGATAATGGGGCAGAAGTATTAAGCTCTGGGAAGTGATAAAGTGGAGAGTGATAAACAACCAGCCACTCAGCTCCTAACTGTCATGTTACAGGCTGTTTGAAAAATGACAGTTCAGAGCTGATTGGTTGGTCGTTTATCACTCTCCACTTTATCACTTTCCAGAGCTTAATACATCTGCTCCAAAGTGTAACTAATGGAATGGGTCATGTTGGAGGGTCTGGTGATATTTTTGTTATCACTCATTAATAATTTTAAATAGTGCTCCAACCAATCAGCTCCTAACTGTCATGTGTTTGAAAAATGACAATTAAGGGGGGAGTGGCCTGGTAGCCGACGGAGCTGGATGTACTCAGCCGGAGCTCCCACAGAGACCAGCGTGTACCGGCATTATTAGCCCTTACAGGGAGCTATTTATCATCTCCCTGCCTACCCGTGATTAGTCTCTGAAGAGTGGCGTGGCACATGGAGCCGGGTGGTGTAATTACACATCGTCACAGGTTGTGGCCTGCAGCCCACGGTGAAGCCGAGGCCTCAATTTTAGAAGCGCACCGGAAGTGATTGCGCCTGAACACAGCGCGCTCCACGGAGCATGTACCTTACCCTCAGGACCCTCAAGATTAGGTGGACTTCTAGATTGTAGAAGACTGGGTCCTCCCCTACTTACCTCCTACTCTGGGCCCCCGGCAGTCTCCTCCTGCCAGAGCGCTCTCTCTGCTGCAGTCGGTGGGTATCTCCTGTGTGATCTGATCAGTCCTCAGCTGCAGAGGGGTTCTGGAAGTGGTGATCTCCTGTATATAATGTGAAAGCAGTCTAAGCCTAAATGCGCCATACTTCTAGTATTACAGTCCTCTGGTGGGGGTGTGTAAACACACAAATTAGTTTTTGTTCCTTATGTTCAGGGTCTTCATTTAGGCCCTTGATATTTGGCTCAACTAATCTCTCCCCTGACATGTTAGCTGTATTTGCTTAGTGCCATGGGGTCCTGGTAGGGGACCTGTCAGCTGGATCGGGGTCCCAAATTTACTCCCAAACTCATACTAACAGGGGTGAGCCCTGCTGTGGGATTCAGAGCATTCCAATATTTATCTATTGGACTCTCCATATCTGTAGTCACACTGCCCCACAGAGGATTTGCCGAGTCACTGAAGAGACCATGTAAGCTGTAGTACACTATGGCCCTCATTCAGAGCCATTCGCTATTTGCGGTCGTTCGTTCAAAAACAAGGGGTGGCTATTCAAATGATCCGTTCGCAAATTGCAGTCTGTTCACACCTCTAAGTCTGAACGAGCGAGCAAAACATACGCTCGTTTATTTGTTAAAAACGCCCCCTGGCCGCTCGCACCATACGTCATGTCCGCTATTTATTAGATTAATCGAGTACATCGACCAGCGTATGAACTGCTCGCTATTCTTGTGGTTGGTGTTTGCTACAACAAATTTGCGAGCAGTTCTGGCTATAAAATAACCCAGTGACGTGGTCAATGACGCTGCTGTATTAATTATGCACACCCATAATACGCCCGTTTTGACCTTTAAGCACGCCTGCGTTCGGATCTCCACTCCCCATTTTCAAGCACCTTCCCCTGTTACCACCCACATACGCCTCATTCTGTCACTCAAAATAGCAGGCACTCGCTATATAGCGTACAAACGATTTTTGGCCGCACTGACTGGTTCGCGCATGCGTACTAAAAACCGTACGCATGCGCAGATGTGCAAACATCGCTCAGAACGAGCGTACTGCCGCTAACGAGCGGCTCTGAATGAGGGCCCATGTCTCTTTGATGCCCACTCTGAAGATACTCAACATGCAGATCTAATCCTTCCTCCTCACTGTAACCACTAACCACAAATTGAACCCCCACCATTGCCTGTATCTATACGACACTCCAAATTAGAATCGTTACTTCATTGGATCATTTCACTCTGGCTCTGAAAAGAATAAAAGCGGCCAAATCGGCTCCACCTGTCCACTATTTTGGATCCTCCTTTACCTCCTCTAAAAGTTGCCCTCAACATCACCACCTGAGTCTGCTACTTCCTCTAAGCCCTTGTCTAAACAAGTGAGTAGCCCTGCTCCGACCTTCCCGGGAGGATATGGACACTCTGGATGGTCCTGTTACTCTGCAATCTATCCATACTATGCTAACGTCATTCAAGATGGAAATAACTTCGAAACTAAAATCTACCAACCAATTTACTAAGAGCTGATATAAGTGAAAATGGAGACCATTTGGAATCTAAAATGGAAGAACTAGTAGCTTCACATAACGACCTAATCTCAGCACATGATTCCTTGCAGGAAGACTTGGCTTATATGTGCGACAAGGTGACTGACTTGGAAGACCGCTCAAGACTTAACAACATTAAAATAAGAGGCATTCCGGACTCTGTTGCAAATGCTGAGCTGTATGAATATACTACGAATCTCTTTCAGAAACTTCTTCCTAACTCCTCGTCTTCGAATCTCCTTATTGACAGGATCCATAGATTACCGAAATCCAAACAAGCTCCAGCCCAATAACCTTATTAAGGAACGTATCCTCAAGGCTGCTCTTCCTTCCTCCTCTACAGTCGAATGTCTGGACCATCTTCAACTTTTCCCTGACATCTCTCCAGCGACTCTTGCAAAAAGGCACATATTCCACCCAATTACATTGGCCTTACGTATAGGAAATGTGCAGTATAGATGGGGATTCCCGACTAAATTGATTGTAACAAGAAATGGTACTTAGGCAGTCATACACTCTCCAGAGGATGGTCCAGCTATCCTTCAAAATTAGGGTATTACTATTGATAACTCTACCAATATACCTCCTAAGCCTATACCCCAGGAGTGGTCCACTGTGCCAAAGTGATCCCACGAGGTGAAGTATCCCCACAGTTACTGGATGTTGTTCCATCCTACATGTTATTTAGTTATCTGTTACTCAATATGCACTTTTTGTTTTTACTTTTTTACATACCTGTAATTCTTTATGTAATTTAGGCTTATTGTCATATGAAGTGCTATTTATAGGGGTTTTCGATTAGCCTATTTACAGCTGATTATATATAACATATCTCTGTAGATGTATCTCAGGTTTGGTAGAAGAAGCAAATTTGCAGTGTCAGTGGTAGGTTGATAAGTAGTTAAATGGATAAATTGTGGACTGTGTTTAGATAGTCTTCCCTTTATTTTGGGGTCTGTTCTCTCTTTTTCGTCTCTCATCGCTTTAGTGGTTACAGTATATTATATTTTCTTACTTTATATGTGGTACTAAGTTTTGCTGTGTCTTAAAGCTAACTATTTTTGTAATATTACAATTGAAGGAATTATTTGTAGTGAGGGATAATGTGTGGGTTCCCCAACTGGGCCCATCTCCCCATACCTTCAACTTTTCTGTCATGCTTTGTTTTAAAGACAGAAACTTTAGCTCCTCTATGGATGCTATTTCGGTTTGTACTTACCTTTAATTTTTTGTGATTTTCTTTTTATTATGTGTTTATTTTTTGTTATCCTTATTATTTATACATTTTATTATTGTGTGGGTTTGATTTTAGCCGATTCACATCACATCTATCCAATTTTATATCATGTTCAATTTTTTAAGTATCAATGTTAAGGGACTCAATTCGCCTCATAAGAGACGTCTTGCATTAAAATACTTCTCAGATCAGAGGGCTGATGTACTGGCAATTCAAGAGTCGCAATTTCCATTACATTCCCCCCCAGTTCACTAATAACGCTTATCCGATCTGTTATACCTCTTGTGGTCAGTTTAAAAGAAATGGGGTAGCTATACTTTTGAGCAGATCTTGTCCTTTTAAATTGGAGAGCAAATGGGTGGATTGTAGTGGTAGATACCTTATCTTGGTAGGGAATATCGGGACTAAATACATCACCCTTGTGTCATTGTATGCTCATAATACTAGACAACCTGGTTTTCTTAAAAAGTTTTTACTTAAACTACAGGAGACTAAAAAAGTAACTATTTATTATGGGAGATTTTAATCTTGCATCCGACCCTAAATTAGATAAATCCCTAGATAAAAAATCACTTAACGTAGCCCACTTTCTTGCTCATTCTTTTTCTCACTTATTGGCTGAATTTGACCTTTATGACGTATGGCGGGTCAAAAACCCAGGAACATGTGATTACACCTTTTATTCTGCAGTTCACAAATCGTACTCTAGAATAGATTTGCTCTTAACTGACAAATGGTCTTCAGTTTATTCCCCAGATCAATATATTGCCAATTACTTGGTCTGACCATGCCCCATTGTTATGGTCTTGGATCCCTTTTCCTACATCTCCCTCCTTTAGACCTTGGCATTTACAAGAGTATATTCTAATGGATGATGAAGACTAAGTATACTGAAGGACGCGCTGACTTAAATTCTCCCAATGATACTTCTGTCACAAATCACTGGTGTGCACTCAAGGCGGTTATGAGAGGTGCTGTTATACAAGCCGCAGTTAAGATTTGGAAAACTAACCAAGAAGTACATCTCGCATATCAATCTGATCTTTTAAAATTAGAAGCACAACATAAACAACACCCAAATGATTCTCTTGTTCTTTCTGCATTACTTGAGGCCAAGAAGAAACTAAATTATTCACACCTCTCCCAAATCCAAAGTGCTATCACTAAATTAAATCAGAAGATTTACTCTCTTGGAAATAGGGCTAATAGACTGCTTGCTCGCAAACTTAGAGGAAAAACGCCATTAATAGAATTAAAAGTCTCTCTAGCCCTAATGGAATCCCAATCTCAAATCCTAAAGATATTGACCAACAATTTGCTTTATATTATGAAAAACTTTATAATTTTTCTCAAGATACCTCTATACCACAGCCTTCCGAATCTGTGATCAATACCTTTTTAGACTCTGTTAATCTACCGTGTCTTTCTTCTCTGGAAGCAGAAGCTTTATGTGTTCCTTGGAGTGATAGTGAAGTACTAAGAGCTATTAACTCCTGTTTTGGTAAATCTACTGTATATAATGATGTCTCTAATAATCCATTTCCTAAAGAAATGTTAGAAGCCCAAATCATCACCATATTGAAGCCTGGCAAGGACCCGACACTATGTCCTAATAATAGACCAATAGCTCTAATAAACTCTGATGTAAAATTATATGCAAAATTAATCACTAATAGATTAAATCCTGTTCTCCCTAACTTGGTGTCTCAAGATCAGGTGGGCTTCACCATGGGGAGACAAGCCCCAGATAATACCAGAAGAGTTTTTTCCCTCCTAGAATCCCAAGCTGCTTGTTCCGTGCCTATGGTTTTATTATCCCTGGATGCGGAAAAAGCCTTTGACAGGCTCCACTGGCTTTTCATGTCTCGGGTTCTTGCCAAGTTTGATTTTTCTGGCTTATTTTTGAGATCTATCTTGAATCTTTACACTGTCCCTTCGGCTCGAGTTTACAGTAATAGGTTTCTTTCCAACAGCTTTAATATCTCAAATGGGACTAGACAAGGGTGCCCCCTTTTGCCTTTAATATTTGCACTAGATATGGAACCCCTTGCTGAAAAAAATAGATCCTCCTCTTCCTTCGTAGGCTTCTCTATTGGACATAAGCAGCATAAGATATGTCTTTTTGTTGACGATGTTGTTTTATTCGTCACAAAACCAGACATTTCTTTACCTGTTCTTCATACTATTCTTCAAGAATATACTGCAACTTCATACTATAAACTAAATACCTCCAAAACAGAAGCACTGTCATACAATTTTGATCAAGTTTTCCTAAACTGACTTCAAAATCAATACCCCCTATGCATGGCAGACATCATCTATTAAATATCTTGGGATTAATATTCCTTTAAACCTTCAGAATGTTATAGTGTGTAATTATCAGCCTCTTCTAGAACAATTCTCTGCACTTACCAAGCTGTGGGTTAATTACGAAATCTCATGGATGGGCCGTCTCTCCTCTGTGAAAATGATGCTTCTACCTAAAATTCTTTATTTATTTAGAGCCATTCCATATTTATTTTCGTTAAGTCTATTGAACAAATTCTATGCAGTTATGTCCCTGTTTATCTGGAAGGGTAAACGACCTTGTGTAGCTAGAGCCCGTTTAACCAGGTCTAAAGCTAGGGGGGGATTAGCGTCCCCTAATCTTGAATATTATCAACACGCCTGTCTCCTAGACCAAATGAAAGACTGGTTATCCTGTCCACCACTTAAACCATTGGTATCTATTGAATCATCTGCATGTTAAACCTTCCCCTTACGGGACATCATATGGCATTTTTGATACCCTCATAGTCTGGGATAAATTGATTAACTCACATGGGGAATTCTCTCTTACATCTTCTCACATCTCTATATTAGTACTCTCAAAATTGATTCCTGACCTCTCATTAACCTCTTGGCATGAACGTGGTGTCACAACAGTTAGAGATCTTTATACCAACCATCAATTTAAATCTTTTCAACAACTACAAGATCAGTATGACATCCCTAAGAACGATTTCTTTACATTTTTGCAAGTGAGACACTGGATATTCTCTAACTCTTTTCCGAATCACCTCTTCCCTCCCCACCTCCTTATACTCTGCTAACTTTCTACTGCTGGCCATTAGAGCGGTATTTCTGTGTGGTATAATACACTTTTGACTCCTCTAGAAGACCCAAAGCTCTCCATACAAACCAAATCGGAAACAGAGCTTAGTATATCTCTGACAGATTTAGACTGGGCTACTTTATTCATGAACATCTTCAAAATGTCCAAATGCCTGAACCACTCTGAAATGTTATATAAACTAATACATGCTATATATTACTCTCCAGTCAAATTACACAAAATCTGGCCTGATTCCTCTAAATTTTGTTGGAGAAAATGCGGATTAGAAGGTACTATTGTATATTCCTTTTGGTCAGAAGTATTCCAGTTAATTACCCAGGTCACTATGGAGACTCTACCGCAGCTGCCGGAAATTGCTCTCCTATATTATTTCCCTCACTCAATACAAACACACAATAAGTATGTTATTGGACATATCCTGATAGCTATGAGGGTGGCTCTGGCACAGTTTTGTAAGTGATCTGACCCCCCCACCTCTCTCGACAATAATATCTAAAGTCGAGAGAAGTTTTGAAATGGATACCTTTGGATTTAAATACTCTACTTCAACCGCATCTCCACTGATTAGGTGGCGCCCTTGGTCTGATTTTTCTGACTCATTTGTACCCATGACATCCATAGTTAGTTTTGCCATTGTTTCAACATGACACGATATGGGTTAACATGGATGACCTCACACTTATTTATTTAATAATGGATGTGTGTATATGTAGTTTTGTTTTCTTTATGTTTTTGTTTTCCAATATATTGTATTGTATTGCTTTGTTCTTCTCTGCAATATATTGTATTTTATTGTATTTTGTCCTATTTCATTTTATTTTATTTATTCATATTATTTTTATTTTTTCTCTTATTTTATGTTATTTTATATTTTATATTTTATTTTATAATATTACAAACTATGTGACATTTTTGCTATTATGATTGTAAACTGCTGTTTATTAATGTTTTATTTTACTTGTACTGGAAACATTTTTCTCTAATAAAAACTATTTGAGTGAAAAATGACAATTAAGAGCTGATTGGTTGGAGCACCATTTAAAATTAGCCTACAGGCTTTCCAGATGCGGTGGTTGGGATCACTGGCAAGGAGGTCCAGATAGCACAGGGAGTAATCCAACGCGTTTCGAGACACTGGTCTCTTTTTCAAGGCATTTACACACCTGTGCCCGTGTTGTCTTTTTATGTGGGTTAGAGGGTCAGGTTCATCGAAACGCATCGACGTACTCCCTGTGCTATCCAGACCTCCTGGCCAGTGATCCCAACCACCGCATCTGGTAAAGCCTGTAGGAGCCTCATGCAGGGCAAACCGGTTACTCTGCATGTTTTTTCTTTCAACATCTGCAGCTCCTCTCCACCTCTTGCAGTAGGATTATTAATCTTTCTGGACATTTACTATTTCCTTGCAGAATCATGCTGATTAAGATGAAATACTTCTAGCTTTATGTTTGTGATAAGAAAACTGTCTCTCACATCTGATGTTGCATAGTGTGACAGGTCATCTCTGCCACATTTGCTTTCTGTTACTTATTGTAGTACTATGCTAATTAACATGAGACCTTTCTAGCTGCAACTTTTATTAAGAGACACTCTTTTTACTGTGTGGCAGCACCCCTCTGCTACACTTGTGTGTTTGCTTTCTCTTGTTTTATCTGAGGAACATTGGAACATGTTCTGCTAATCATGGACGGCTGGCAGTAATATCTCTGCCAGCTGCATAACCATAGTTTACATGCAGTTTTCCTCTTGATTGACGACAAGCATTTTATATTTGTATATTCAGCATTCTCGGCCATTGCCTCTATTTTGTTTTAAATAACTTTGCATCTTATTGTGATCATCACTTTTTATTGTTTAGTACATGTTTATTCTAATTTTATCTGCTTGTAATAAATATCCACTTTTTTATAACCGTTTCTCGGACCACATTTTGTTGGTTTACTTGGCAGAGCCAATTTATATGACATAACTTTATTTAAACGGTCGATTCACCAGGTTTCACCATGGAAACCATCTGCCATATTAGGCTTGCTACACCCAGAGAAGCGCCCGTACTTATCTCTAAACACCCTTTTCAAATGATGCTGATGAGGGTTTATGTTAAGCAAGTGCAGAGTCAGTGGTACCTCAAGTTGCTAGGTCTGCTATAACAACTGAGGAGGATATAGAGCTGCTTGATGATGACTACAGGTTGAGTCTCCCATATCCAAAATGCTTGGGACCAATGGTATTTTGGATAACTGAATATTCCGTATTTTGGAATAATTACATACCATAATGAAATATCTTGGGAATAGGACCTACACACAGAATGCATTTATGTGTTATATACACCTTATACACACAGCCTGGAGGTAATTTTATACAATATATTCAATAATTTTGTGGCTCAAAGTTTGTGTACAGAAATGAAATCCATTTATGTTTCATATACACCTTATACACACAGCCTAAAGGTCATTTTATACAATATTTTTAATAATTTGTGCCTTAGACAAAGTTTGTGTACATTGAACCATCAAAAATCAAAGGTTTCATTATCTGAGTCATGCCAAAAATATTCCGTATTTCGGAATATTTGGATATGGGAGACTCAACCTGTATTATAAAAATCAATATGACTGCGCTTATTAACTCAATGAATATTATGAAATGGCAGAATGGCAGAATAAAATCAGTCAGAACTTGATCTTATATATGCTTGATGATGAGGTTATGTAGACCCTGTCTTTCGGATAAATTCCACTATTTAGTCAGTAACATGGATCTACGATAAGGGATATCCCTCCATGGAATAGCTTAGTCCATTTACTAAAGCAGTGTTGCCTGATAACTGTAGTGTTGTGGGGCATTAGTAATTACCGTCCACCCTTTAGCTCAGCTGTTGAAGCTCCGATGTCTTTGATGGCCTCATCAACATAAGGGGGAGGTCTCTCTAGTCAGTCTCCCTCTCCCAGCAGTCTTTGCCGGTTTCTCTTTTCACCGATCACACAGACGCTGTGAGGGACTGCAGTGTAGCACAGCCTCTACCTTGAGGTAAGCCCGATATCCAACTGCCTCAAGCCCCAGCTGTCACTGGGGGTGATTAAGCAAGGATCGCAATTGCAAAGCTGCACACAGGCAGCTTGCAATTCCGTCCTTACAAATATGCAAAACGCAGCAGAATGTGTATGACACCCCTTGCTGCATTTGCGATCCCAGGACTGCGCCGGAGGTCGCAGGCTGGGATCACCATCACAACCATGGGTGGTCGATGGTTGCGATGGTGGACAGCGCTGGGCTGCCGGCGAGCTGAGTAAGCCTCTGCTTACTCAGGGTGGCCGGCTTGTGAGGTCAGGACACTGCGGGGGTCGACGTAGTCCCTGGCCTTGCCACTCCCGGAAAACAAGGCGGACATGCCAACGTTTCCGGGAATGCTGCCCAACCCCGCCCCCCCACTTATATGCCTCTGCCTGTCAATCAGAAGGGGCACAGAAGGGGCTATGTGCGACTACGCAGGACCCATTCTGCACTCTCGCTGTGTTCAGCACTGCACTCTGAATCAGCCCCACTGACCACAGTTGAGTTTTAAACTTCCTGGCTCATGCACAGTCTCCATGACAACCTTTCTAACTGTGCTCCTTGCACATCCAGCATACCTGTAACCCCTTCACTGCCAATTCTTCATTTAATAAAGCACCTACTGTATTTATGCTGAATCATGATTCATGAATAATGTGAATTATGTTAGGTACATTGGTGGATGATACTTGTGATTCTCCATTTATTACCATTTTTAGTATTGGTTTTAAATAAATCCCTGTTATTTCGGGTATAAGTACTGGACATCCTTTTTATTTCCTTGACAAAGACTGAGCAGCAGTTGAAATGCATCGACTGGGAGTATTTTTAAAGTGCACCTGCATCTTACTAACCTGCTTTTTCTCCTTAGGCCTGATTCAGTCACATGTAATGCTATTGCAATTCTGGACACATTCCAGTGATCGGGAGTCCTATGCAAACATCCACCTGTATTCTGCATCTATTCCACCACACAGCCCCCAGCCCTCAAGCCGCAAGAGCAGCCATTGTCATCAGTAGCAGAAGATCCAACTGAAAATTGGATTAACTCGTCATGTCAAGAAAAGAACCTGCTTTTAAGGGAAGTGATACACACTTTACCAGGGATGAACTGGGGCTGCCTCCGTCCCTCTGTGCATGCGCTGTAGATGTGCGCTCATCTGCAAAGGGGGAGTGGCCTCGACACAAAGGGGCATGTCTCGAGTCATGGGGGCCTGGTCTCACGGCACACCCCCGTCTTTCAGTATCCCAGCCGAGCAGAGCACCGGGAGCCAGAGCAGCTCAGCGAGGGTTTAACACTGGACCGGACCATCTTGCCATCGGCCCATCTGGCATTTGCCACAAGTGCCATATAGGCAGTCCGGCCCTGTATTTTTCCACCTATAATTACTGAGGATTAGCTCCCTTCATTTTGGTCACGCTCCTTATTTATGAACTCATAATAAGTTTCCACCTCTGTCTACATGCACATGATGTGTCCACGGGGCGCTTCTCCTACTCCCAAGGGCCACATCTGATGCTGACTAAGCATTTATTTTTATGTTTTTTTCATTGTGACATGGGCAATAAATTAAACATCATGCAGTCTGATCTTTAATCACATCGTTTACAAATCACACTTGTGAATATTAGGGTCCAATGCTGTAAAAGGCTGGGCTTATACAGACTATAATTTCACAACCAGTTTTATCATGTGGTTCAGAATATTTGCAAACCACCACACATCGCACAGTAAAGTCTGCGGTTTGGCTCTGAAAATCACTCTTGATGTGTGGTGGTTTCCAAACTGCATACAAAAACCATGGTGTAGTAATATCGCACTCAGAAAGTTGAGATGAAATTAGGAGTGGATTGTAGAATACCCATAAAACAAAAAAACTACTTTCATGACAAAATAGAAACAGTTTTTCATTTTACCACAATCATGTTTTGGTTATATATATTTTTTACATATATGCCTATTCACTGAGGTGACGTTATTAATCATGTCATATTTTTTATTTAGTTTAATTTGTGCATTATATCTAATGCTATTTGCTCAGTGTGTAATGTGAATCAAAAGTGTGACAAACGGGATGCCGATGCTCAGGATCCCAGGGGTCAGAATCCCAATGCCAGCATCCCGACAAGATTAGGCTACCAACAACTTCTGGTAAGTAACCTAACCCTACCCCTAAAGCTAATCCTCCCTCCCCACAGCCTAAACCTAACCCTCAATCTCTGCAGCCTAAACCTACCCCCCCCCCCTGCAGCCTAACCCACCCCCTAGTGCTTAACCCTAACACCTATCCCTCCCCCTAACCCCAATACTTACTGTCGGGATGCTGGCACCGGGATTCTGACTGGTGTTGGGATTCCGTCGCCAGCATTCTGAGCGTGTCATCCGGACAGCCGGGATCTAAACTACATCCCTGCAAAACTATGCCTTACCAGTGACATGCGTTGAGGTCAAAGGCTGGGGGGGCACACATGGAGATGAGTCTGAGTGCTGGGAGCCTGTCTCACCCCCTACTCACTGTAACTCTCCCCTCACTATACTAAGCTTCAGTGTCAATTGATTCATCTACCTGCATCACTGTGTCTTCTCTTGCTGCAGCTGACTGAGCTCTGAACTCTACACACTGCAGGGTACTCCCTGGTCACATGACACATCAAAAGTGTCCATGAGTGCTCAAGGCACACCCCCCATATGCAGAGGCATGTCTCTATTAGCTCTCTTTCTGTGCAGCTTACTGCCTGAGGTGTGGCCCCACACCCAACTCTGCAAGTGTTTGAGTACACAGAAGCGAGGCTGAGCTGTTGCTGCCTCATCTCTCATCTCCCTGCAGTCCCAGGAGCACCACAAAGCTGGTGAGTGCTAACTAGAAAAATCATTACAATAAACAAGAAGGTGTTTAGAAGTTATAAATATCTTCTTTATATTATTCTAATAATTTTTATATCAAATGTCAAGAGTATGACAGGGGAGGCAGTGCCTACCCTGACTGCACATCCCTGTGCCTTACGATTCACTACATTATAACTACAGCCTAAAAACAAATGTGTGCCAGCGCATATACCTATTCCAAAAACATAGTCATAATTCAATAATATTAATTAATACAACACAGGATATTCTATGATACAATATTTATTATTAGCCAGAACATTGTATGATAAATACAAAAAATTGTATCTAGTCCATATGATACCTAATACTGGAATATAAGACTCAAACATAAAAATCTAAAACATACTCAAAAATCCTAAAAAAAAATGGTTTATAGTTCCAGAAGTAATTATAAAATTTGTGTAGACAACAGCAGAGGCGTATCTTCCTATTGGCCAGGATGGCACATACACACTGAGTCTGTCACAATCACTACAGAGTGACAGACTCAGTCTGGATCTGGTAGTGCTGGACGGCCCGGGCGACCGTGTGATCCTTAGTGGCATGTGACTTCACACACCGTCCCTGTCCACGCAGTCTGCTATGCTGTGTGCTGTGACAGAGGAGAGGACAGACGCTAATGTAGCAGCAGTCAGGTCACACAGTGCACTGCTGACTCCGGCGGGCGGGACCTGCGAGGGTGAGGACTGAGGACTCGGCAGGAGGAGAGAACAGCAGCATGAGGACTCGGGCCGGGGAAGTTGGGATCTGTCTGTGATGGGGGTGATGGGGGTTGGATGAGGAAGATGATGGGGGCTAAGGGCAGTAATGGGGGTTGAAGGCTGAGGATGGTGATGAGGGCTGGATGGTGATGGGGCTGGCTGAAGAAGGTAATGGGGCTGAGGGCAGAGATGAGGGCTGAGGAAGGTGATGGGGCTGGCTGACGAAGGTGATTGGGGTTGGGTGCTGGCTGACGAAGGTGATGGGGGCTCGATGTTGATGGGGGCTGAGGGTTGAGGAAGGTGATGGGGGCTGAGGAAGGTGATGGGGGCTGTGGATGGTGATGAGAGGCTGAGGGAGGTGATGAGGAACTGAAGATGGTGATGAGGAGCTGAGGAAGGTGATGAGGGGCTTTTGGGCTGAGGAAGGTGATGAGGGGCTGAGGGTTGAGCTTGGTGATGAGGGTTGATGATGGTGTTGAGGGGCCATGGCTTTTGGGCTGAGGATGGTGATGAGGGGCTGAGGGTTGAGCTTGGTGATGAGGGTTGATGATGGTGTTTAGGGGCCATGGCTGAGGATGGTGATGATGGGCTTTTGGGTCGAGGATGGTGATGAGAGGCTGAAGGAGGGGATGAGGATGGTGATAAGGGTCTGAGACTGAGGAAGGTGATAAGGTGCTTTTGGGCTGTAACTAGAGGGGAAAAAAACTAAATCGTGGCACTCATGCTGCTTCACCTGTTATGGGGAGTTAATCCCAATAAACTCAGCAAGTACAAAAAAAAAGGGAGCGCAAATAGTTAATGTAAAAAATGTAATAATACAATCAATATAACAAGAGGTTAAAAAGGTATATAATCGATACAAAATATACATAGATAAAATCATAGTTAGTAATGTAATCCTGCGACACAATAAAAAAAAACATAGGTGTAATAGTTCCCAAGTAAACTTCAGTAGGGATAGGGTACAGTACTATAGATTAATGATGGGGATATAGGAGCTCCCCCCAAAAAAAACTAAACTATATGTGCACTGTAGATGTAATTTACTGTGAGAGCCTATGCAGGCTAGGCATAACCACAGACCAGTGGGTGGTTGAAAATAGTGTCTGCCTTTGGTAACTCTCTTGATGGATGGTGAACGAGATTAAAGAGCTGATTGTTCGATGATATCCCAGGTGTCTCCCAATATTTGGCTTAAATGTAGGGTCCTGGCAGGTGTCGCTGTATGTACTGGATTATATCCAGAGCGGAGCCGCAAATCAAAACAACTTGTGGAGTTTAGCGATTCAGGTCTATAATCCCAACGGGTGCCGCTGTATTTTCCTGTCTCCATCCGGAAAGAAGCCGCAAACAGTCGCAGTTTGTGTAGCCTGGACTAGGACAGCTGGGAATCGACAGCAGGTGAGGCACCTAGGAACCTGCACTGGAAGCACTAGTGTAGCGACAGGTGCCAATGCTAGGAAGCGAGCAAAACATGCAGGAGTTCTGAGCCAGAATCAGGCTACCATATCTGAGATCACTATCACTAGTGAGGATGCCTTAACGCATTTCTCAGCTGAGTGAGACTAGCCATTTCTTCAGAAGGAGTAGTGCAGGCTGAGGAAGGTGATGAGGTGCTTTTGGGCTGTGGATGGTGATGAGAGGCTGATGGCTTAGGCAGGTGATGAGGGACTGAGGATGGTGATGAGGGGCTGAGGATGGTGATGAGGGTTGAGGATGGTGATGAGGAGCTGAGGACAGTGATGAGGGGCTGAGGACAGTGATGAGGGGATGAGGGGCTGAGGATGTGATGAGGTGCTGAGGGAGGGAGTGGGACCAAGTTTACTGGCCTGGTCTGGACTCTTTGGAGGGAGACACTCACTGCTCTCTGAAGCGACTGGAGGCTGTCTCCTGCAATTAGCTCTGCAGCTATCTGAGACAGCCTAGCAGGTGAGGGGGAATCAATGTTTGTTTTATTTATTTTCAGAATTTGGGGGCAATGAATCAATGTGTGTTATTTTATTTCCTGAGGGAGCAATCATTGAATCATTGGAAGAGAGCGCAGGTCCCTTACTTTGCCAGGGGTGCTCGGACCCCTAGATACACCCCTGGAGAACAGTTATATATCTCTGTTATATTCCAATCATCGGATGGTAACTTAATACAGTACATGACACTTCAGTATTACAGTCAATGTTCCTGGTAATAATGACCATACTTACACAGCTCCCCAGTGTATGGAATAACACTTAATTCACCTCCCAGATATTTCCTTTGACAGGCCATGAATATTGCCCACTAATGGTTATCGTCCTTGTTCCCTTACTTCAGGGCCGAATATGAGTATCGGTACCTGGGGTCTCCGTGGTTTGGGGTCTGGGTGGTCTCTGTGGTTTGCACTGCTGTGTGAATCCCCCGTGTCAGCGGTGTCCATAATACAGGGGGCAACGGTTAGCAATCACGTTTGCCAGCAGGCTCCCCTTGCTGCTCAAGCTCCATCTGCTGTGTCAATGTGGGTATCGATCTCTCTGTGTTCTACACGTTTCGCCTGTCTCTGCAGGCTTTTTGCTAAATAATTCAAGTGCCTATGCAGGACAACTCTTCTTCATGTATTTTTATCCAAGATGTGGTTTAAGCAGCAGACATTCACTCCGAAACATAAATCCAAACAAATAAAACACAATCCCTCTGCTTGTTAGCACAGATCTCCTACAAGTAGCCAGCTATCTCATAGGTTATACTGAAGCTCTGGCCCTGATTCAGAGCCGGACGCTCTGACAGAGCGCTCGCTCTGAATCAGGGCGTCTTTTTTTGTTTTATGGAGCGGCCTCCCATAGCTAATGCGAGCGGCCAGGATGATGGTCGCAATGGTCAAGACCATCGCGACCATCGGGCTTGCGACGAGACCCTTGTGGTAGGGTCTCGTGGCCGCAAGCCCCAGAGAGCTTTCGGCTCAAACATAGCCGATAGCTCTCCCACTGACATCACTTGTGATGTCAGTGGGGCCGCCCCCAAACGGTAGGCGTTCTCATGTGAGCAGCCACCCGCCCGGCCCGCCCACCAAAGGGGGCGTGCTGTCACTCAACATCGACAGCACACCACCTTTGGTGTGAGACCCGGAGCGACAGATTGCCCGTCGCTATCCGGGTCTCACGCATTCGCACGACGGAGCCGGCTCCGTCGTGCGCTTGCACTCTGGGCCACCATCGACCCAGTTGCGAGCGCTCGGCACTTGCGACCGGGTCTGAATCAGGCCCTCTGTCTACTCACACTGCTTGTAAAGCACCTGGTAAATATAGCTAATGATATTATATGAAGTAGACTACCTTACAGTGATGTTATAAGTTCAACACTTACTTAAAGTACAATTCTAAAATGAAATTTCATTACATATCACAGAGGTATGAGGCATCAGATCACCTTGAATAAAAAACTGTTTGTTGAAACGCATCAGTAGCTGATCCCTAATCCAATACTGTAGTAATTCGGGATCCAGTAAAGATGCTGGCAGACGGGATGCTGGACATCAGGATACCGATGCCGGAATCCCGGCGCCTGTCAGAATGCCGACACCGCTATCTCGAAGAGATCAAGATACCGACGTCGGCATTCCGACCGCCGGCATCCCGAAGGTAAGTATGCGGGTTAGCGTTAGGGTTAGCCCGGGGATGGGGGGGTTAGGTTTAGGGACCCCCTGGGGTGGGTTAGTGTTAGGCAATGACCAGGAGGGGGTTAGGCACCACCGGGAGGATGTTATGGTTAGGCACCACCCCTGGCGGGTTAGGTTTAGGGTGTGGGAAGGGGGGTTAGGCACCACCAGGGGGAGGTTAGGGTTAGGCATCACCGGATCCCTAATCCAATACAGCAGTAATTCGGGATCCAGTTAAGATGCTGGCGGACGGGATGCTGGACATCAGGATACCGATGCCGGAATCCCGACACCTGTCAGAATGCCGACACCGCTATCTCGAAGAGTTCAAGATACCGACGTCGGCATTCTGACTGCCGCCATCCCGAAGGTAAGTATGCGGATTAGCGATAGGGTTAGCCCGGGGATGGGGGGTTAGGTTTAGGGACCTCCCGGGGTTGGTTAGGGTTAGGCAACGACCGGGGAGGGTTAGGCACCACCGGGGGGGATGTTAGGGTTAGACACCACCCCGGGAGGGTTAGGTTTAGGGTGTGGGAAGGGGGGGTTAGGCACCACTGGGGGGAGGTCAGGGTTAGGCATCACCGGGGGAGAGTTAGTCTACTTACCAGCCCTTGTCGGTACTTTACACATCGGGATGCCGCTGTCGGTCTTCTGACCGCTGGCATCCCATCCGCCGGTCATTCATACCGATTCCAGTAATTTTTGTTGGTGAGATTAATGCCAATCCCATGACTCCATCAAGGAATACTTATATACTTACCTATGCGCAGTTGGAGAATTTAATTCAAACCAGCTGGGAATTTGGCAATGTGTTGTTATTATTGTGTGAGTGTATCTTACATTTTAGTCATCCAATAAAAATGTAATATGACAGCATACTTTTCCTTTTGTTTACTTCCATGAGATTTACATTAGGGAAGTTGTGATTTCATTACCAATATTTGGATATTGGATGCAATATCAGTTGGAATACTCTGAAATATAGGAGAATATTATATGCGCTACCTAAAGATTTGATCAAGTGACTGTAGTTATTACAATGAAGCTACACCACTGTAAAGGTTTTGCATTATAATCAATACATGGAAGAAGTTTCAAATCAAACTGGACAATATTTATTGATTGCTATTCTTTTCATATGTAAGTTAAGACCATTTAATAATCAATTTGTGGTGTAGTATATATGGAGTAGTATATATATTTTTCTTATTTCTTAGGATATGAACAGTGGAACAGGACTACTCATCAAGTGATTATGTTACTTTAAATGTGTATGTGAAAATGCCAACATTTGTACCATTTTTCTATTTCATTTATTGTAGCTGTGTGGAGGCACTGTGAACACAAATATGTTTTGTCCAGGGCACCAAAATGAGTAATGTGCCAAAATGATCCTCAGACAGAGTGACATCAAGCTAAAAGTTTAGGGAAACTGTCCAGTGAGTGAAACAATGACCTCTGATCACACGGATACAGGCGCACACGCAGCTTCCCCCAGGCTGTCTGGACTCCCTCGGATTGGTATGCTGCCTGCACCTCCGCTTCAAGTCATCCTTTCCACCGGGCCTCAGTGATACAGCGTGGCCGCCCATTTTACTCCTGACGGCCAGTTACCGGGATTCCTGCAGGCAGTGACGCCGATACAAATCCTCCCCCGCTGCCATTACTCGCTTGGCTCCGGTGGTTAGCAGTGTGGCCTATTACTCCTCCAGACGGCCCAGCTACCATATATTATCCGGATCTGTCAAGAGGTAGGCCAGACGCTACATAGCTGTGTCTGCCGGGACGCCGGCTTACAGCTTTTACCATACAGGTACAATTCTTCATTGCTGCCTGTTATCTTCATGAGTTGTTTGTGCTGTATCATCAACTAACATTCAGTTGGAACATATTCTATATAGATTTTTATTACTAACATCTTCAATTCGCTTCACTAATGCTGGCTGAGCTAGATGGAGAATGCATGAGATGCTTTGCAGCTAATTATATGCATTTTTATAAACCCTTTATTGCATGTTACTTTCTTGCTTACCTATGTTCTATTTTATCATTTAAGGTGCTATATTAACATTATCTAGTCTGGACATAATTCATTATTCTGTGCACCTGTCATTTTATGATATTAAAATTTTATTATATGTTTTGTGTTAGTTATTATTTGGATTAATAAATTATTTACCACTGTCCAGCGCTCTTCATTGTCTTTCTACTAAACAATGGGAAAGTTAAATAAGGTCTTCATACATCTCCTGGCAGGGGTGTAACTAGTCATTTGTGGGCCCCATAGCCACATATGAAAGGGCCCCGTATACCTCCTCCCCAGCTGTGGGCACCATAGTAGCTGCACACATTGCACTCATGGTAGTTACACCCATGTCTCCTGGGTTTCTGTCTTATGCTTTCTAAACATCAGAAAATCACTGTGATGAACAGATAGCTTTCCAGTAGGCGTGGCTTCAGTAAGAGCTGGTTTAAAGGGTTCCCTGGAGCGAATGGAGAGAGAGGGCAGACTCAATATCTCAGGTTCAGTTTATGACTTCTGGCAGCTGCAAGGTACAGGACAGATATATCTAAAAAGGTGGAACAGTCTTCTGTGTGTTTCTCACTAACTAGGCAATGATAAAGCCTATGCTGGAAAGAGACACATGGACATATATTATAAGGAAGACCATCTTGCTTGCAACCACTGTATAAGTGGTTTGGACACCAAGTCCCCCACAAATAGGTAGTGGATTACTATTAGCAGCGGTGGCTCATTACCTCTGGCCAGGGGGGGTCTGTAATTGCACACATGCGCAGAATCACAATCCCGCCCATACGCACACATTAGCAAACCGGACAGCTTATAGGGACTGCATCGGCTGTAGCCACTAGAAGCTGATAAGGGCTTCTGTAATAGCAGGAGCTTGGCTTGTCATGGGAAGCGCGCTCTGCTATCACTGTCCGGACTGGCAGTCCCAAGGAGAGAAGACACCTCCCCTTGGGACTGCATATTCGGCAGGGATTAGCAGTGAGCGCTTCCGATGGGAAGTCACTGTCACTGCTAGGCAGTCCCTGCGGGCAGTCCTGCAGCCCCTAGGTAAAATCCACCACTGATTATTAGTAAGCGCTGGAGAGGCCAGGAATTATCATATTTTTGTAGAAGTGTAAATTTATTGCATAATAAACTGTCTGAGGCTAGTTGCATCATATTTCTGGACTTTTTGGTATTGTTATACCCTGCTGTTGGGCAAACTGTCACCGTCTACCTTAGGAGACAGCATCTGCTACTTGTTTCAGGGACAGTACATAGGAGCTCTTGACAAAACACATTTGAAAACATTCATGCTACCAACCTGATGCCTTGTGTGGCACAGTTCCCAATAATGGAATGTTTACAGTTGGATCAGCCATGATTCCTTTATCCAGAGAACGAAGAGACAGGAACTCGTAAAAGTATTCTGCCTGTAAAACAAAGCATCCAAGTACTATAACAGGGTATGATGTATATTAGCTGACAAACAATGGCTGTCATACTGTGAAAAGACTTTCACGGCCTGTACATACATGTAAAATAACAGCTGCAAAAGTGCGACCTACTGTGTGCATTTTTGTTTTGTTTTTTTTAATACTTCTTACTCCGTTTCATGTGGAAACAGCAGTGTCTGCATGATTTTAATATCACCAAATAGTATTATTACCTTCAGAAAGGGTCCAGCATTGGGCCTGTAATCTGTAAGTGTGTGTAGGGGAGTATTGATGTACCCTTGGGTACTGGACCTGATGCCATACATATGGGGCTATTGTAGACTGGAGACTATACTTTTTTGATTTTGATTTTTAACAGCACGCCACTCCAGCCCAAGCCATTGGTGGTGTGTGTGTTTTATACCCACAGCACATCGCTGGCAGTTTAAGATTTTACCCTCCAAATTGCTGGTTATTACATCCAGCACTTTGAAGGGAAAAAAATCACAGTCAGTTCCCAGCAATTTGTAGACTTTTGTAGCTTATTACACTTCCTCCACAGACTATAAGCTGTCAATGTACATTTTATGAAAAATATTTTTTTATTTTAACTAAATTGCATTTCATTCTTCTGTGTATCTTCGGACATAAGGTAATTATTGATTTATACTTATAGCAAATCAGCATTGCTCCGATGCAGGGACGGCTGCTCCGAAAAGCAGCTGTCCCCTCGAATAGGAACACTGCTCAGGGGTATAACAATAGCCCCCGCAGACCCCACGGTGGTTTGAGGGTGCGGTGGCTTGGGGGCTGCACTAGACGTCCGCATGGAATTTTCTGTAAACGTCCCTCCAAAAATGGCCACCGCCTAGGAGGAGACAGATGCCAGTAGTCCTACTCAACCTCAAGTGTCTGTCAGGGCAGCACATAGCGCAAAGAATTTTTTTCTTTTCCGTCTTTTACTATGTTATTAAAAGGAGCAGATTCAATTAGCCGCGGTGTGTACCACTGGCACTTCAATGCCAGGAGCTATTCAATTATAAGCTCACTTCCTCCCACGGTAAACCTGCATCTAACGCCCGTTAACCCATAAATTCCGGGAGTTATGAGTTAACAAGTTTGGGCAGTTGTGGTAGGGCAGAAAGCCCTACTTGCCACGGATTTCTGTCTGCACCTTGGGGAGGGGGGGGGAGGGTGCAAATAGAATTCTGCGGTAAGTGTAACCTGCTGGCTTACTGCAGGCTGCAATCGAATAGCGCTGTGCGAGCAGGAATCTGCGGTAAGTGCAGACTGTAGTCTGCAATTGAATAACCCTGGGCATTGCTAGCTGCTTCTGACCTACACTTTGACTCTCTGTGTTGAACACCTGTCATTTAATTGACTGATTTATAAAGCAGTGAAGATAAACTTTACATGTGAACAAATTAATTCTCAGACTGAAATAATGAATAACACAATTTTATCTGGCTGTGCAGAAAAGCGATTGCATCAAATTCCAATTTACATCCATTTAAAATGAAGTTGTCAACACATCTTTAAATATTTTCAGAAAGATAGAAGAATTTGACCATTATGCACCATAACTAATCCCTTTTAACATTTCTGAACTTTATTTTAGCACTTTTAGGTTTAGCTGACTTACTTACAAACTGACACATCATAGCTTTTTTCTTGTTTCGTTTCGCAGTGATAGTTATTGAGCTTATTTGACTAGAAAGAGTTCTCAACTTGTAAGAAGGTTAATCCATGCCTTGAAAGGTAAGACACATGGCTAACTGGTACAGACTGATGTTGGACAGGCTTCAAACTATTAAGCCTTTGTTCTTAGTACTTACAGAGTGGCTTTGATGTCTTGAATAAAACACACCGGGCACACTAAAGACCAAATGCCTGATTATGTTCTAACGAAAGTATAATCAATAGTGCACGCAAGTTAAAAGGGAGGAGAATTAAAATGCTTTTGTAATTAAACCTTTATTGACTGTTTATGCCTCGTTTAACCCATTCTGCAAAATAGTTGTTTATATTATGAATCTATGGTGTATATGAGCTATGTAACATATATTCAAAGAGCTTAGTGATTACTGTAAGAGTAAACTAAAAGGCATGACAATATTTACGGTAAGATGTACAGAATAATAATGTACATACCAACATATTTAGCAAATTAATTGTATAGATACTGTAAAATGTAATTCCAGAAAAAGGGCCAGATCTACAGAATACAAAAAGACTCAGCAGTGAAACCACTGCAAACAACCCGGTGCTTGATTGAGCTATGATAAAGAATCAGTGCTTGCTGCAAGTAATAAGGGTTTGGTTAGAACCCTGGAGACCACAGTCTCTAGGAATACATCAAATGGAACAAAGTTATACTGCGCTAAGCACTGTAATTGACAAAATGCACTTATGATCTATATAAACGGTTTGCTTTCTGCTAGTAAACAGGAGGCTTGAAAAATGTAAAAATATTTATGATATTTAATAGATATGACACATCAGTTTAAAACTGAACATACAAAACATACAAAAGCAAGAATATAAACATATATCATAAGCAAATAAAATGAATAAATAAAATCACAAGATGGCTAGTATCAGGTGTGTATCGCTAGCTGAAAAGACCTTAAGTAGGTAATATTGTTACTCATTTATCAATAACAGACAGAGGTTCCACAACACTATGTATCTAGTGAAATGGCACTGATTTGCAACACTGTCGCTGTATATATATATATATATATATAACAAAGTCCCACAGACAGATGATCTAAGCAGCAAGATTCCGCTGCTGAATGTGTTTTTTCACTACTGGCGTCCCAGTGTGAAAATGATGTCCGCACTTGATGCTAAGTAATTAGGATATCATAGTCAGTGATAAATTGAAAAGACCTTTATAGAGCGTGTCCACGCTGTTTGTCCGTCTCAGTTCTGCTTGTCCCTGGCTGTGATTAGCCGCAACTGGAGAGGAGCGGGCTGCCCTGCAATGTATAGCAAGGAACCTTAGATGACAGGCGGTCAGTTGGTCAAAGGACTCGCCAGGAAGATAACAGTGCACAAATGTGCTAGTAGTGTGAAAACTTTGTCTGCCTGGATGACGTCATTTTCACACTGGGACGCCAGTAGTGAAAAAACACATTCAGCAGCGGAGTCTTGCTGCTTAGATCATCTGTCTGTGGGACTTTGTTTTATATATATATATATATACATATATATATATATATATATATATATATATATATACAGCGACAGTGTTGTAAATCTGTGCCATTTCACTAGATACATAGTGTTGTGGAACTTCTGTCTGTTATTGATACATGAGTAACAATATTACCTACTTAAGGTCTTTTCAGCTAGCGATACACACCCGATACTAGCCATCTTGTGATTTTATTTACATTCATTTCATTTGCTTATGATATATGTTTATATTCTTGTTTTTGTAGGTTTTGTATGTTCAGTTTTAAACTGATGTGTCATATCTATTAAATATCATATTATTTTTATTTATTTTATTTATTAACAGTTTCTTATATAGCGCAGCATATTCCGTTGCGCTTTACAATTGTAAACATTAATAGAACAAAACTGGGTAATAACAGACAGATATATAGGTAGGAAGGCCCTGCTCGCAAGCTTACAATCTATCATATATATTTTTACATTTTTCAAGCCTCCTGTTTACTAACAGAAAGCAAACCGTTTATATAGATCATAAGTACATTTTGTCAATTACAGTGCTTAGCACAGTATAACTTTGTTCCAGATCTACAGAATAGTATAATCCTAAAAAGCATGTCTCCCTAGAAAATCCTTAGTAAAGTGGCTAACAAATGGGGGGTTGTCTTCAGGACTTGTTCTCCGTATACTTAATATCACATAAATTTTAATTCAAATGAACAGGAAGCCAAAATTATGAATGATTATGGGTTAGATATCACTCATGTGAAGTGAATGCTAGGATTCTTTTAGCACAGAGCACAGAAACCAATTTCTATGCTACTTTGTGGACTATGCTAAGAGTGACTATATGGAATGGTTTCTGAACATTTGAGTCCCCAAAAACATACATCTCACAGTAGCTTCACTTAGAAGCCAGAAGTATAAATTTAGCAAACATTTAAGATTTATAGGAAATACAGAGGTGAAGCTGGGCTTTCTCTCACCTGGAGCAAAGACTCAGTTTGGCTCCCACCTTTCCTCCCAAGTAGATAGTAGTCACCTACTACCTATATAACCACCATATAATGCAGAGGATACATAGAGCTTCCCATTGTACGCAATATAATGCAGAGAACATCATGTTGACCTCCATGCAATACACAGAGCATTCCAGTGACTGCAATATAATACAGAGACCATTGCAGTGACTGCCATATAATACAGAGAACATCACGGTAACAGCCATACATTATATAGAGCATTGCAGTGACCACAATATAATGCAGAGAGAATCAGTGACTGCCATACAATATATAAATCATCGGTGACCACTACATAATACAGAGAAGTATGACTGCCACACAATACAAAGAGTATTTTTGATCACCTTACAACATCATTCACTCATCAATAATTAATGCTTCCTCAAAAAGTACAATATTAACTACTTCAGCATCACTGTAACAAACCCTTTTCAATTCAATTTAATTAATACCTTTACAATAAAGGTAATCTCTCAGCGCTCCACAGCAATCCAGATCCGCCAATTAGCAGCTTGATAATGTACCTTTCACACTGCAGGCTACCTGAGTCAGTCCCGGGAATAACCCTGGTAGCGACCAGAGTCGAGGGCCTGGGACATTGGACCCGGGCAGACCCTTTCATACCGAGACAGGACCCAACTTGTTCCAGCAATATCCTGGGTCAGAAGCTTGGTGTGAAAGGGGTATTAATGTCCTTCATGCACTCATGTCATCTTTTAACACTTCTAACAATACCTGTAACTCCCCCATATCTTATGAAAGCAATAGAATGAACATACTATTCTTTAAGATCTTGTTTAGTCACCATATTTGATTCAAACAACTGAAGAAACAGAGAGAATAAGAGGATTCATTCATGTATTTGTTCTGTCAGTTTTATGCTTTTAACTACAACATTTTCCCATATAAACACCCGCATCACTGGTACGTACAATAACCGTGAAGTGCCACAGAAAACCTGAGTTTACATGTCCTCTGAATAAGTGTAAGAATTCAGGCTTTTCACTGTTGAAAAAAGCTCTATGGCTCCTCTGTATACTAAGAACATGTCTCTCAGGTTACCCAGCCAACTTCCAGTTTGCTAAGTTAACCATTTCAGTACCAGATGTTGGTAAATGGGCCAACCACGGCCAAGCTAATGGATTTGGCATAAGCACACTAAGCCTCATGTCTGTGAAAAAATGTATCTTCATATGTAAATATTTTTTTTTCAAGTTCATATATTTAATAACTTGTGACCTAAATTTCACACTTACTCATAATTTGGTATGCTGTAAATAAAAACAAAATTTTAAAATATGTTTTCAGGTAAACAGAGCTTTTCTATTTGTCCATCTTGTGAGATGGATTCGGAAAATCAATTAGAGCCTAATTGACCATTCTACTATAAATGTAGGACCACCCCCTTTATCAATATAAATTTTCTCACTGTACTAATACTGCTTGGTTTAGCTTCATTATGTCCTTATTACAAGAGTAAGGGTTAATTGGAACTGTCTAATTCAGCGCTTTTAAGTGGATGCAGGTAATCTAATACAGATTTTCAACCTAATTCAGAGTGGGAGAACAATAGTATATGAAATTTTACAAAATTCCTGTATAGAGTTTACCTGAATGGTTCAAAAGATGTTTATTTGAAATTATTGGAATACCCCACATTGAGCAAGAAATCGGACTTCCACAGACGTTGCCATCTTGGTCTGCAAATTCATGTACTGCCGCATACAAGTGGGTGCAATAGTGAAAATATAGGTGCCAGTGGCATAAGTAACATGGGTGCAGCACATTCTGCACTTTTGTAAATAACTTTTAATGTTTTAGAAATGACATCACATAGGTAGAACATGATTAAAGTTTAAAAGGTTGGACCACAAAACACAACATTGCTCAAGCAGATATAAGACACTAGAAAATCAGAGTAGATAACAGTAATGTAAACAATCTAGAACGTTAAATAATTAGCACCTCTCACTGACATAATTTTCTGCTAAACAGAAGCAGGTGGGACAACCAGTGTGTTTAGTTACATGAAACAGAACACGCTGAATCAAACACCAACATTATCTAAAATATTTATGCAAAAAAGTTATATCCCAATCACAAAACATATCCTAAATAAAAGATCAAAATGAAACTAAATCATAAAAAAGTGCTACTAAACCATCTACAAGACTGCCCTCTGCACCACAAGCGCCTCCATAATGGATCATTCCACTGCATGGCACTTTCAGTTCGATTATCAACTAATTATGTGTAGAGAGCACAGATTGGACAGCTGCTATAGGTATCTCAGGAGTCAGATCCAGCCACCCTTTTTATTCCTTATCCCTGTGACACAACTATAGGCCCCCATACACCTACCAACAGGTCTCGCGATCCTGCGTTGGGATTGGAAACGCCAATCTGCCGGCCAGAAATGTCGACCGGTGGACATCGATGTTCCGTGATCCGTCAGAGATCGGTGTAATTCTCCATGTTAAATTTCACCGATTGGCAAAACACGATCATATTTTGATCATGATTGGCAAATCAGTGAAATCCAAAACATTATTTGTGGTTATGGAACCATGGGTTCAAGACAAGTTCTAATAAAGCCTTATATTGTAAAATCTCTCCGGGACAGTTTGTTTACAAGTCTTTCAGTTATGCATACAGAAATACAATACATCTATTTCATTAATGAAGTTTAGTGTAAAAGTGCTTTTTTTGGAAACATTACATAAATACAATGTGTATGCCATTGCAAGTGTCTTGATGAGAACAATAGTTGTTACATTGGCAGGGCAACCAGCTAATCAACAAAACCAGCTGCTTGCCTTTAAAATGAATTGAATACATGTCCTGGCGTGACTGCATTAAGATACTTTACTGCTAATTCATCTAAAATACACCATTTGAGGATCTGGGGATTACTGAGCACTGCAATGACCTCACAGCTATTATTACATGATACATAATACTGTATATCAATCTATGGATCTATTTCAGTATTTTTTCCATCTACATTCTACATATGAGATACATCCACTATGAAACTTCCAAACACCAGAAAGTAAAAACGTCCAACAGCAGAATTGCGGTCTATTATGCAATAGTTTTACTCTACAATTCTTGCTGCTCAATAGTACCTTCTAAACTCGTCACACTTGTTTTCTTGTTTGCTATTACCACTCCATGACCAGCGGCAGGTCATCATTATTAAAGCACCATCAGTTTACCCTTTGATTTCTGATTTTAAAGATGCAGAGAGTTAGAAATGTACAGCATAACTGAGGGAGGAATGAGAGGTAATACTGAATGTTATATGGCTGTCTTATGTTTAGTCTGATACTACATAGTACGGTACATTTCCAGTGCAGCATGCACCTTACATGTACAAACTACTTCAGATATAAAGTACCTTATTCATATTATCGCCATCTCTACTTATGAATCATGCTATTTTTTACTCTTGAGCACAATGTTAGCTCTTTTGAATAAAAAAGTAAAATCAATAAATTTCACATGCTGGTGCTGATGCAGGGTTGCAATTGTTCCCTCATTGCGATGATTGGAACTATGGGGTCTATTCATGTAGAACATAAAGTGGCTACTGAAAATATCACTATATATCGCATCACATCGATGCGATATATAGTGATGTTTAGTAGCCATTCATGTACACTTACCTGTCCGACATCTTCATGCGCTATTCAGCACCTCGGCAATCCTGGAAAGCAATGAAAAGACAGACATATTGGGAGCCTGATATGGCTGCTTCTCACTGCGCATGCGCCGGCGTCCGAGAGAATGGAGAATGGACGCTGGGTAACGGGGCTGAGGCAGCGCTGGGTGAAGGCAGACAGCAGGGAAGTATGCAGCTTCCCATCGGTAACATAGAGTACCATCACAGCCTCACACACACTTGCACAAGTTCTGACCTTACTCAGAAATTGCTAACCTTGTCGCATGCTATGAGTACTCAAGCTGTGTAAGGCATTGCAGTGGATAATTTATGCACACCCATGCAACGGCTGCATTTTGCCGACCACTACCCCCGTCACAACCCACAAACGGCACTTCCTGTCAATCACTCTGCGGTGGATCTGCATAGTCCCTGCGATCGCAGTCCCGATCACAGTGGCCACTTCGCGCACTGCGATGCATACGCATGCTCAGCACGCAACAATCGGCCGACTGCGTGTGTATTAGCAGTTGTGATCCTTGCTAAATCAGGCCCTGTATTTTTATTCAAAAATAAAAAATCAGCTAAAATAATGTCATTTTGACCTGTTTACATGCAATCCAAAACCCAAGTTCAGTTTTAAAATCAGAGATCCGAACCGTGGGAAGATCCGAACCAGGACTTGGTTCAACTCGGTACACCAAAGTTATTCCGAACTCAGGCTCGGTTTGACTCGGAACCCCTAAATTCGGTTGTTATCAGTTCTCTGGGAACCGAACCCGCACATTCCACATTAAACAGGATAAAAAAAAATTATAAAACAGTAAAGAAATACGCCTTCCAAGATTATACTCACAGTCAGCCCCACCTCCCCCCCCAGTAAAATCCGCCACCTCAGTGTAGTCAGTGCAGTCCGTGATTGCACTGGCTACACTGTGACTGGCAGTGGCTTCCCATTGGAAGCGCTACCTGCCAGTCACATACACAACAGGCAGTCTCATGGGGAGGTGCCTCCTCCCCCTGAGACTGCCAGTCTGGGCTGCTATTAGTAGAGAGCGGCTTCCTTGGGTCTGCAGATGATGCAGCCCTTTGGAAGCCGGTGATATGCGCATGCGTGGCGCCACGTTGCTAGTGCGCATGTGGCATTTCTAGCGCCTGTCAGATCGATTCCGCAGGCACCAGGACCCGGCCCAAGAAGCCATGTGTTTTTTGGCGGCAGCAGTCCCCCTCATCTAAGAGGGTAGGAGCCGCCGCTGCTCACGGTTATTTTTAAACAGTTAATGCACTCCTTTGGTTTGATTCAATTAAGAGTGAACAAGGCGAAGTGCTGTTGCAATGAAGTAGAAGCGCCGACAACAGCACATAAGCTCGCTCCCATCTCGCCGCAGACTCGCAGATTTCACTACGCAGTTCTTTGGGGCTACTAACAAAAATCTGTCAGTTCGGAGCTACTGTAAGTGCGACATGCAACTCTGAATCAGGCCCTATGTGCAGAAATGATCGAGAATTCAAGACCCAATTATAATACATGTTGACTGTCGCTCTGGATTCCCAGGCTGTCTATAAAGAACCTGACAGGTTTACAGATTATGTCCACCCAATGTAAAAAGACAGAGGGCATTGCTTAAGGAAATAAAAGGCCTGACTGAGTTGCACACACCTCTGTACGTGGTCACATTTTGAATGTGGATATTTTGTTAACAGAATACTATTGCGATTATATGCACATATTCATGTGTACGCATTGTGCCACCCCACTGCTTTCCATTACCAAGCTCAGCCATCTTGACTATTATCGACAATTACACCTACCCTATGCTGGTTGCAAAAGATCCGTCTGACATAGGCATCACCTCAGTATAAGCATGACTCAGAAAAGAATGCAACTTTGGCTATACGCCCATGACACTCCTATGAGGTTAGGGAAGCCAATCCTGGGATTCCCGATCCAGGCTGTTTTTGAGTCCCAAAAATACCCAGGATTATAATCATTAAATCCCGGGTATTACAGGATTCAAAACACACTGGGTCAGGGGCAATGAGATAATACTTACATTCCCAGTTACGGTCCTCTCAGGCACTACTAGCTGCCCGTAAAATAGATGGAGTCTCATGATGCCGTTGCTCTCAGTCACTGATAGGCTTGGAGTGCATTGCGTGATGACATCATCACTGTGCAGCCTGCTCCTAGCCAATCAGTGACTGAGAGCACAGGCATCACAGATTACCCCTACTGTCTGGTGAACAAGGAGCTGAAGACAATCATCCGCATGGTGTTCTCTGCTTTCCAAGGTGCTTGGAGTATTGGAGATTTTGTGTATCATTGTATACTGTTAATACAGTAAGTCTGCTGGTAACACTCAGTAGGGTTGTTGTGTGCCTGGGAGGAGGTGCTGTCCTGGCTATACTCCTGCCTGTTACAATTCTATTTCGGAATTACAAAAATGGTGCGGGGTTGACTTCCCTCCATGAGGTGGTTGTCTTGCATGCATCCGCCCAGCTGTCACTCAATAACACGTATTTCATGTATGGAGGGAAAGGTCAGAGAATTGTGCAGAGGTACACAAAGGTGCCTACATTGGCTACAGTGCATGCACAGTTTGCTATAATTCGCTAGATGTGGCCCGTATAAGGAGGTGCGACAAAGAATCAGGCCCAAAGTGATTTAAAATGAGGTCAGAGTACCTTTTTGTATTCAATCTGCAATCGTCTTCCACTGTTCCTCTTTGTCCCCAGTTTAAGAACAACCTGTCAAACATATCATCTGAACTGTAATAGCAGTACAGACGAAATTAGTGTTTTGGGTATTGTTGGAAGCAGTGACCTGACACTCATGTAATTCTGATATAGAGGTCCGAGCTCCATGGGAGCAACAGGTGGAAGTCAGACTGAGAGAAGCACAGTGAAGGAAGCATTGTCTCTCAAAAGAGTAGTAATGTGTAAGCTCCTGTCATACTGATGCGGGGAGATCATAGTCTCAAACACACCTCTGTATCCAATAACATTCATACATCTAGTATATTCAACTACAGTCCAACTAGTGAAAGCATACCTCTGATTGGTTGCTATGAGTTACAGTATCATTTGCTTACATTTACCTGCACCCATTTTTATAACTATCCACCGCTGGGAACTGTTTAGGTAACAACAAGTGGCAAACAGAACAGGATTAACAGCAACAACTATGTGCATACAAATGTTCTTTGAAGTATGTGAGGCTCAGCTGAGATTTATTTTCAATAATAAAGACAAAATGAAAGAATAGTAGGTGCGTGAACCTTTAGCATTCTAACAGCTTCGTAAAAACAATGTATAAAAAGAGTGTTTGGCTTCAATTGACATATTATACATTATTCATAGTCTGCAAGCAATGGTAAAGGATGCTGAAATTCTATAGCTTGTTTATTTGATTAAAACAATATATATATATATATATATATATATATTTTATTTATTTTTTTTATTTTTTTTTTATTTATTTTTTTTTAATCAGAACTACTGTATATGTGTATAGTCATGTAAGATATTATTATAGTATAGTATTGTAAACATGAAGGTTTGCCAAAACTGTTTTTCTATTATATATTTATTTATATTGTAAATTTTGTCAAATTCTTTAAAATACACATCTCTCCGCTAGTTGCTTAAACCAGTGTTATATTATCATAATACTATGCAGATTTATTTCTCCTTTAGGTATTAACAGAAATGTAAACATTGCACCACACATTGATGAGGTCCAGCATCACGTACTCACACACATTTGGTTTAATGCAATAATAAACACTTAAATAGTGTATTTTAATAAAATACATAATCTTGAGGGACAGGGTTTTACAGCATGAGAATTGCTGCCTAAAAAGAAAATAAAAACCTACAATACAAGTATTGTCAGTGAATGAATATATAATATGACATTGGGGTCTATTCAGCAAGAGTGACGATGTTGCCCAGAATATTATCGGGCAACATCGTCACAATATTTGATCAATTATGATAAAATATGGAAGATATGCAGCAATATTTTGTGCAGGGACAGCGGTTTCGGTAACACGCTGTCCCTGTGATGTCACAGAAGGCATCATTTTCGGGGTTCCGAAAACAATCCCTTCTGTATGTTCCTCTGCGCATGCTCAGTCATGCGCCCGGGAACAGTCTCCGTTCCTGCTTGCGGTGACCACCGATGGGGTAAGTACAGCTCCAGCCTCCCAAAATTGATTGACAAGTGTATACAATCTTTATACTAGTCTGTATACATGTATATTTATGTGCTTTTATATTTAACAATTATACAGTATAGAAATGTTAAATATAATCGCACATAAATATACATGTATACAGGCTAGTATAAAGCCTGTATACACATATCAATCAATTCGGGAGGTTTAAAAGGCTCTAGAGCAGCGTTTTTCAACCACTGTGCCACGGCACACTAGTGTGCCGGAAGCGTTTGTCAAGTGTGCCGCGGTGGTCAGCTCAGCACACTTGTACTGTAGTGTGTTTTATTCCTGAGGAGGCCAATGTGTGTGTATTTTCTTTATGTGGGAGCCAATGTGTATGTTTTTTTATTGCCATATTGCCAGATGGTGTGCCTTGGCAATTTTTAATTCTAGTGTAGTGTGCCTCGAGTTGAAAAGGTTGAAAATCACTGCTCTAGAGTGACTAACCTGTCACCGATCACCGCTAAGCAGGCACGGAGACTGGGCGGGCTTACAAGATGCTGCAGGGACTTATGGGAAATATTTAAGTATTTTTCTTCATATAACACTATTCTGAAATGGCGTTATATAAAGTAAATATTTATCGAGTGATTTAACACTTTTTGCTTTGCTGAATAGCAAGAAGTGTTAAAGCACTGTAGAAATCAATGGCTGATCCCTACAGTGCGGTATTCAGCGAGATGGGAATCAATGGAGAAAATAATTGCGTTATCTTCTCCATTAACCCATTGCTGAATAGGGGAGTTACATAAAAAATACGGAAATCATAGTTTCCGTATTTTTAGGTAAAAAAATCAATGCTGAATAGACCCCATTGTGTGCAAACGACAGATATGTCTCTTGTTGCACATCTTGTGCACTTAATTGACTGATCTGTACGACATTAATGATATCTTGTGCGCTGATGTGGAGAACAGAGGTTGTGTACTGAACATTTATACTCTGTAAACTACTATGGAATCCAGATGTAGCTTACAAGGTGCCTTGTATCTCATCTCTGAGCAATAAAGCCTTTTTTGGCCAAAGATTGAGCCGTTTACCGCTGTTTTCTATCAGATACAACAGATGGCATGCACATGCTTGCTGTACTAAATGAAGTGGGATCTCAGCAGCATTATGCTTTGATCCCTGGTGGCATGTCTACAACACCAAGATGCAAAATACCACAGAACAGGATCTCAATATTAAAGGCTGGAAGCCGCACACTCCTGATATGTGAACCCCTTTAAGTAAAATAGTCATGCCCGCAGAATGTAAACATAACTGGCATTACACTTCTGCACCAGAGGTCAGGAAACAAGGTATTTCCTCTGCTCGATGACATGCTACTGAGTATAGGTACAACTGAAAGTTACCTGAGCACAGTTTAATAAATGCAAAGTTACTATGGAACAGAGACACTCCTCCAAATATTATTAGGAAATCTGCTCTGCTCATATTAGGAAGTAAGAACATATTAATTAATATAAACAAATATCAGCAGTAATCATGCTCAATGTACTGACCCAGACGACATGTATCATATTGCTTTAAAATTTGCTAAAGATACACAACCCAAATTGAAATTGTGACAAGTAGACCTATTGGAGAGGGATAAATATATACAGGCTTAGACAATTATGTTGGATTGGCAACTGAACACATGCTCTGCATATCCTCACCCTTGCACTGCTACATGACTGTCATTATTACATAATTCCCAGTGTATAGCTTTCCCAATATGTCGCCTGAGCCCTTTGATTAAGGTCTTGTTTTGGATGAACTTAAAAGAAAGGTTAAACACACATTTTTCTTTCTCTTTCATGTTACTATGTGTGACATATTTACAGTCAGTTTTGTGTTTGAGCAGCTGGCTGTCTGAGAAGGGCAGCTGCTTGGGGGCTGACATAGTTTCCTTAAATATTGGATGGCAGCACAACATCAGAACCTCTGCCACCGCCATGACCCACTTCAACAGGTTCATAAAATCTTGAGCACTCAACTATTTATTTTAATTCTTCTGCTGGCTAACAATATAATAAGTGTCATCAGAAAATACTTTTCAGGGAGTATTGTATTTACACTGTCTGCCAGTTGTACAAGTGAATCTGCAACACCAAATATAAACAGATATGCCCCAGCTAATACAAAGTCACTGCATACAGTGATAGTAAGTGATAGTGATGGAAATGTATTCAAAATTCACAAATATCCTAACTGCAGCTTTAAAATGACATAAATGTGCCAACAACACACCGCTGTATACTTTGTTAGTTTGTCATTGTTTATATAACACTTCAATATTTTATCCTTGATTTTATAATATCATTACACTGTCCTACTCACATGTATAAATGTTAAGTATATTTTATAATCTGTATATACAATTAGAATACACTTTTTTATTTCTAAGGTGGACCTTTTATATAAATATCAATTAATATATAAGTCAACCTTCATTTTCCAGGTGTTGTAGTAGGAAGTATTTATATCAGATTAATATACTATGTCTATACATGCACATCAAATAGAATACACAAGTCATACATTATTCAGCTTTTCCATCCTGATATCCCCATTAAAAGACTAGTTATTACATACCTGTCCTGTGGCTTGCCAGGTAAAGTTCATCGCCTGGATATTGACAGGGATGGCGGGCATCCTTTGCTGGGCTTTTCTAAAATCATGAGTGAATGGTGCCATTTTCCCCTCAGAAACAATCAAAATATCTTCTTCAAAGCCTGGGAACAAATGGTATGGTGATGAAAAGACAGGTACATGCACAGTCAGTGCTAACTCATCATTGCTTATATGCATTGCACTTGTCATAACTGTGCTAAGAGATGCAAATCTTTGCATTCAGCAGATTCACTATTAAAGCATCAGAGCCTTGCAAAAGACCCTATAATTCTAACTTATTATTGTATCCACAGTAATAAAGTAAAGTGTGGATACCTATTAACACTCTTGCTTGGTAAGCATCAATCCACATGTACAAGCTGTCTTCCTGTTGTTCACCAGCCTCTGCTTGTGCATATACACAGAAAAGAATGCTCCAAATCTGGAGTACAAAGCAACAGATTGCTGTTGGGGCCATGCTGCTCAATAACTTGCTAGTGCTTTGCTCTCCACTTTTCGCCTCCCTCTGTCTTGGGCTTTTATACAGATAGTATTTACTTTCCCCGTGTGTTTCGGAGCAGTGCTGCTGACTGCTCTGATCTCAAGCAGGGGGCTGGCTTCTGGCAGTTTGGAGTCAATGAAGTAGTAAAGGAGGGTGCAGTGAGTGTGACACGGGGGCGGTGCCTGACGATTACAACTGGCTGCCTCTTACCGAGCACCGATGTGCACTAGGGGGCGCCACATAACTGTATAAATTATGGGCAAGATCTCTGAATTAGAATGTAGACAGGTCGTGTATTCGCAGGATGAATTTGAAGCGAGAAAATGAAAACGCATAAATAAGTAACACAACGTAAAATAGCGAAGTGGAGAAAATTACATGGAGGACCAGTTTTGGACACTGTTGGTGTTGCTTGACATCTATGGATGTATGCGATTAATTACGGGTATATAAAAGGTTAAAAGGTCTAAAGGTTTCTGAATGGCTAGACAAATAGGACAATAGAAACAGAAAAAGACAACTTGGACTATCAGTAGTATGTGGCTTTTTTTAAAGATGCCCTCTAGAACCAGAACTCACGTCTGTCCAACCTGTATGCCACAGGCAAGCTCTGTCCGAGGTGCTGAAGGTCGATGGGGTATGTAAGGTTACCTACTACACATAGGGGCCTATTTTTTCAATATTATTTTTACTAAAACAATGTTTAAAAGGGTGTTTTCACACCCTTTTCACATTATTTTAGTATCATATAAATGTATGAAAGGGCTTTTGGAGCAGTGTTCGTGGAAACCTACTTCAAGCCCTTCAATTTACATATGTTTAGTAAGCAGATCGCATTTCCCATACTTGTAATGGGAAATGTGATCTGCTCGGATTTACTAAAAATATCTTGTAAATATACAGAGGAAAGCCCTGTGATAATAACACCATCTCCAGATAGCTTTATCCAGGATTTCCCCTGTTTCCTATACTCCTGCTCTGCTCTGACAGGCAGAGCAGAGTCTGCTCCTGTGATTAGCTTTCTGGTCTAAATAGACCACAAGCTGATCACTTAAAAAAAAATTGTAAAAACAAAAACCCCAAACACTTAACTGCATCGAGGGACAGGTGATCGGTGCTCCAGTGAGGTTCTCTGGGACTTTGGTCAGCTAAGCTCTGGGCTCATGTACTGTGACCCTGGTCAGCTGCTTCATAGAGCTACTGATCAGGGTCACAGGGCAGGAGCTCGGAGACCAGGTAAGTGTAAGCTGAACAAGAAGTGGGGGTGTGAGGGGTGATTGAGATTCAGTAAGCCTACACATGTGCGGACACCTTCAAGCTGTTTTTTTTTTTCCGAAAAATACAGTGAAAAGTGTGTGAAGTGGATTCGCAGGGACAGAGCTTTATCGCAAGCTCTGTCCCTGCATGCGATATTTGATACATCCTTTGTGATATTGGGTGAATTTATCACAACCACTCTGCATCTGATGGTAATAAATATGCCCCATAGTAGCATAACACTTGTTATCCAAAAATGTAACTAAAATACTACCTTCTAAAATATATTGTATTGGTGGCATTTCTGAGGTCCAAAATTGTAATTTATTTGGGACTGTATATATATTTGTAAACTTCAGCGGGAAGGCAATGCAGTGCAGTGATTCATTTATCATAAAAATGACAGTATACCTACTTTACAACAAAGGTGATTAAAGCATTCCACTGGTATTAGGGTTCTGTTTAGAAGAAGGAGGTATACACTTATCAATCATAACATTAAAATCACCTGCCTAATATTGTGTAGGTCACCCTCATGCCACCAAAATAGCTCTGACCTGTTGAGGCATAGGCTCATATGAAAGGGTCCTGTGATATCTGGCACCAAGACGTTAGTAACAGATCCTATAAGTCCTGTAAGTAGTGAGGTGGGCCTCCATGGCTTTGCTTGTTTTCCCAGCACACCCCTCAGATGTCTGATTGGATTGGGATCTGGGGAATATGGAGGTCAAGTGAACACCTTGAACTCTTTGTTAAGTTCCTCAAACCAGTGGCAGAACTAGCTAGTGGCGGGCCCTGGTACAACAAATATGCTTTGGGCACACCTACCCTCGCACACCGTCCCCTTACACACAACAAAAACTTACCTCCAAATATTGAGGAGGATGGCTTTGGGACTCTTGTGCATGCGTTGAAGGTGAGAACCCATTTAAACCTTTCTATCATGGCCAGCATTAACTTTTTCAGCAATTTGTGTTACAGTAGCTCTTCTGAGGGATAGGCCTTCGATCCCCACACACATCAGTGAGTCTTGGGCGTCCATGACCCTGTCTCCGGTTAACCAGTTGTCCTTCCTTGAACCACGTTTGGTAGGTACTAACCACTACATATCAGGAACACCCCATAAGACCTGCCCTTTTTGGAGATGTTCCAGTCGTCTAGCCATCACATTCTGGCCCTTGTCAGAGTTGCTCAGTACCTTTCGCTTGCCCATTTTTCCTGCTTCGAACACCTCAACTTCAGGAACTGACTGTGCACTTGCTGCCTAATATATCCCACCATGACAGGTGCCATTGTACAGAGACAATTCATGTTCTTCACTTCAACTGTCAGTAGTTTTAATGTTGTGGCTGATTGGTGTATATACTATATATTAAGGCTCTGCTACAGATGGTAGTGTAGCATAAATATAATTTAAATGCTGTGATAATTCCTCTAAAGTCTAATTCATATGTCTTTTTTCAACAGATCTGCATATGGATGGGTGCACCAAAATATAATAAGGAAATTAGGCATACAGAAATGAACAGACCTAAGTAGATCATGGGCTGTGAGTGACAAAACAAGACTACTTCTGTGAAACAAGTTATTTCAATGAGCTGTCAAAGATGGAGACTGGGTTGCCTGGGTTATTGTTCCCTAGCGTTTTAAGACTGTGGAAATTAATAAAAAATACATGTGAAATGCAGTACTTCCGATTGTATGGTAACTAAGGGCCTGATTCAGAGTTGTACACTATGCCGATGTTCATGCAGCTGTGGGAGCTCCAGTGGTGTGTCTGCTACATTCAAAATGACAGAACCAGTCTCAGAGGCCATTTTTATAGAAACAGTTGACCTGGCATCTGTGCAACCAAGTACTTACTTGAGGAGTTGATGTGCCTCTGATATTGGTGTGTCCTCAAACCACAGAGGATCTGCACACAACGCAGATAGGGAAACTGGGTGCAGCAACATTTGCATTTCAGACAGGGAGTCTGTTAACAGGCATTTGCATATTTTAATAATAATACATTGCAAGAGCGAGCGCAGTTGAGAATGCAGTAGCGTACAACTCTGATTCAGGCCCAAAGTTCTCAGGAGCAAAGACATGCAAAGAAAACTTGGAATGGGTATGTTACAGATGGTAGTGTAGCGTAAATATAATTTAAATGCCGTGATAATTCCTCTAAAGTCTAATCCATATGTCCTTTTTTCAACAGATCTGCATATGGATGGGTGCACCAAAATATGATAAGGAAAAAAGGCATACAGAATGAACAGACCTAAGTAGACCCAGGCCGGCGGACGGGATGCCGGTGGTCAGAAGACCGACAGTGGCAACCCGATCTTCAAAATCCCTATAGGGGCTGGTAAGTATATTTACCCTCCCCCTGTCCCCTCAACCCTAACCTCCCTCCAGTGGTACCTAACCCTAATCTCTCCCTGGGGAGCCTAACCCTAACCCCCCCTTCCCGCACCCTAAACCTCCCAGGGTGGTGCCTAACTCTAACCTCCCATCATGGATGCCTAACCCTAACCCCTTCACCCTGTAGCCTAACCCTAACCTCCCCCCAGGGGTGCCTAAAACTAATTTCCCCCCAGGGGTGCCTAACCCTAACCAACCCATCCCCGCTAAGTGTAAGCGTAAGCTGCATACCTACCTTCGGGATGCCGACGTCGGTATCTTCAACCTGTTCGAGATAGCAGCATCAGCATCTTGACTTGAAAGGGAATCTGCCAATACAGTCATCTTTCCTGGTACATAGAACAATATATCTCTAAATTACCCAGTACCAAATCTTCAAACTCTCCTTGCACAAAGTAATGGAATGGGTGCCACCATTCTCTTGATATATGACTGCTGTCATGTTGTCTAGGCAGAGGAGAATAAGGGCTCTGCAGATTGTACCCAGAACAAGAAATTGAAGAGGTAGTTTTTTATCTGAAATCTAGAACAAACATTTTGCTGTGACCATTTATATACTTGTAAGTATTAGAAAGTGATCTATGAGTAGTTTGAAATTTGGTATAGGCAAGGGGCACCATTACAAAATCTCTTGAGTGACTTGGGATGTCAGATGTATGGTGTCTGACCAATTGTACTGAGCTTGCATTGGTAACTTTAGTAATCTCTGATAATTTCCTCAAAGAAGAGAAACTTGGAAGAACCCCAGGGAAAGTGCAATCATCTTTCCTGAAATTATGACTAGTATCCAGAGAGTGATTGAGTCTCTCTGGATAATTGCAGATACTAAAGACAACACTGCTTTCAAATTCTCACGGGGGGAAAGGGGAGGGGGAGAATTTACACCCAGAAAGAAAGAAGGTGTATTTAACAGAAAACTTGCTTCTATTGGTAGGGGATTGTTTATGACCAGAGTCCAATTGGCCCTCATTAATTAAGTATCCAACTCACAATGAGTTGTGACAGTGGATACTTAACTACTGGAGCGATTCAGCTTTGCTCTGGTGCAGGGACTGCTGATCCAAAAATCGGTTGTCCCTGTGATCCCATATACTGCTACTTCGGTAGCAGTGACACTTGCCATTTCCAGGTCTGCCAAGTGTGCATGCATGACCTGAGTTCACGCATGCGCATGGCACCAGAGATGTGGGGTCAGAAGGGGCAGAGGGATCAGAACCCTCTTCACAACCCAGATCTACTTCCCATATGAAGGAGTGGGGCTCTGGAAACTGAAAATTCCTACTAATGAATGGACCCATTACTAAAACATGTGAAAACAAGCGGGCACTAGTGATAATGAATAGGCCCCATACTGCAGTCAACTGCATCATTCTATATTGCAACGCTAATGCATGTAAGATTACTATGGCCTACAAAATCTGGGGATGAAATCTAGGGATGTAGGAGAATCATAGCAGATATATTGTTCATCAGTCTGTTGGCTATTTTGATGTTGTTCTTATTCTCATGGCAAGAACAGGTGGAAACAGTCTTCAAAATGGCTGCCTCCCATTGTTGTGTCTCATTATTATGTCATCTGATGTGATTCCCCTGGCTCTGACAGCAGCCAATGGATGTTGCACTATAGGAGGCTGCCACTAGGTGGACCTATAATGCACCAAAACTGATACAAGCCAGCAACAGGACAGTTCAGAGCGGGGTGAGCAGCTGCAAGTCCATTTGTGAGAAACAAAAGGTTGAGCAGAGCAGTATCGCTAAAGTGGTGAGATGTCAGAAGTCACTGATACCCGCTGATGGTGTGCTGAGCAACTGCTGCAGTAGTGTCAGCTGAGACTGAGAACCAGAGAAAGTGCGTCGGCACTGGGAGCGGCAGTTGAGATCCAAGGAGGCTGTGAGTAAAAGAGCTGTAAAAGGGAGACATCCCTATTGAGCTGCAAATCTACTGAGAATTGTTTAGGAGCTATTGAGAACTGTTGCATAGCAATTGCGAGAGTGTATGAGAGATACTGAGAATTATCAACAGATACTGGGAATTGCTGGGAGATACTGAGATCTGCTATATTTCAAGCACTGTGTAATCCTGACTTATTTAAGAAACTGATTTTGAATAAACAGCATGATTTTTTGATTGAGCTACTAGAGAAACAGTGAGCGAGTTTGTAAGTGTAAAGAGCGGAGGCCATTTTGTGTGAATACTAAGCTTAGTTAAAGAGCACTTTATTATTGTAGTTATTGCTACTGTGCAGTGCTGAAGATAATTGCATTATTTTTGGAATGCTAAAGATTTTGCTCTCTGGAATCAGGAAAAAACAGCATTAGATACTAAGTTTTTTGCTATTACCAATTGTGGATTATAAATAGATGCATGTTATAGGTCAGTGATCATCCAGCAACAGAGTTCTCCAAAGACAGAACTTTGGGCCTGATTTAGAGGTCGATGCAAGCAAAACATAGGGTGCAACTCCACAATATTTTGCGTATGTGCATGCATCCAATACGTGCGTGCATGGGTCCCGATGGTTCATGGGTACTGATGGTTACCATCCATGCAGTTCCAATAGGTGTTCCTGGGTGGTGATAGGGGGGTGGCTAAAGTCGGCTGGTGTGTCAGGGGCATGCCGATGTCACTGCATCAGAATATGCAGTTCTACTTACACCGGCAACCAAACATCATCAGTCATTCTGAGAAACCATATGTCACGACCCGGGCTGCACGGCCACGGAGAGCTCGGACCTTACCTGTCCGGGCGCTCTGGCCGGGCCCTTCCTGCGGTGGCGCTGGCTTTTGGAGGTGATCCGGGCACTAGGGACTGGTGGCAGGGGACTCCGGTGTAGCGCCGGCGGCTACTGGGCGCCGCCATCTCTGATGTGACATGTGACCTGGAGGAACCAATCCCGTTCCTGCACGCTCCCTGGGAGGTCTAGCCAATCCCTGCACGTCCCTTGGTACTTAAGGGTGTTTTACACACTCTGTCCTTGCCAGTGCAACGTCTTACACAGCGCAAGCTGTGTGTTAGTTCCTGAGCTCCCTAGCCTCCGTGCTGCTTCAGTTTGTCACAGTCTGCCTAATATCCGCTATCAGTTCCAACCTGCTCCACCACTGTTCCCGGTTCCTGTGAGCATCGCTCTGTTGCCTACCCCCCAGGGAGGTCTGCCCTCCCCGGGACTCGTGGTCCTTTCTGCCTCCCACTCCAGCTCCAGGGTCCGACTTACCTTCGCTCCAACAGAACCTTCGTCCGGACCTCCCCTCTGCTTCTTCATTCATGATTCGCACCCCCCTGAAACCGGCTTCATTCCAATACCAGCAAACCGTCCCACTGACGTCTCCTGTCTCTTCTCCGGATCCAAATCCAGACCAAGTCGTGACACCATAGGGTTGCTCAGAAGTTAAATGATTAAGATGTCCACTGGAGGGTGAACCTTTGTGCGCACCACAGTGGACTAGAGATGCAGCCAGTGGGAATCTCAATAACAGCCCATTGGTTTAAGGGTGGAATTACTGGCTGTGCAGCCACTGCACCACACCAGGGCCTACAGTGATGATTGGGCCTACAGCCAATCAGCCTTGGCTAGTCTGCTGACAGCTGTGCTACCCGGACCAGAGGGAGTCCAGCCTGATGCGACAATAGTTACTAGTGGTAACCCTAAATGGGATTACTCTGGCAGCGCTGTACAGAATTCCCAAGGCAGAGCAAGGTGCTGTTGATGTCACTGTCAGTGTATCCCGGGCTGGTCGCCTCTGCTGCTTCAACCCACCTGAGGTGGCCACCTGTGCTCTGGGACCTGCTCCATCTCTTGGCTTGGGCCATGGCACCAGAGATGGGAGAAAGGAGGGCAGGGAGTGTGACTTGCAGGAACAAAGAGTCGCTTGTTACCAGGCTTGGAATGAACATGTAGGAATGACACAGGTACACAGTACTAAGATGGGACTGGGAGGGTTGCTTTCTTGATGTTGTTCATAGACTTTATTTTAAGCTTCTATTTAATCTGACTCCTTAGAACACTGACAGCTGCAGCGATCTCTCAGCTTCCAATTCTCTGAAACTCTACCCATCGCTCAGCACCCCATTATCGGACAGTCCCAGCCATCTCTCGGCACCCCATTTTCTGACAGCCCTAGTCATCTCTCAGCACCCCATTCTCTGATAGCCCCAGCCATCACCCAGCCCCCATTCTCTGACAGCCCCAGCCATCACCCAGCCCCCCATTCTCTGACAGCCCCATCCATCTCAGCTCCCCATTTTCTGACAGCCCCAGCCATTGCCCAGCATCCCATTCTCTGACAGCCCCAATCAGCTCTCAGCACCCTATTCTCTGATGGCCCAGCCATCTCTCAGCACCCCATTCTCTGAGCCCCAGCCATCTATCAGCACCCCATTCTCTGACAGCCCCAGCCATCTCTCAGCATCCCATTCTGTGACAGCCCCAGCCATCTCTCAGCACCCCATTCTCTGACAGCCCCAGCCATCTCTCAGCACCCTATTCTCTGACAGCCCCAGCCATCTCTCAGCACACTATTCTCTGACAGCCCCAGCCATCTCTCAGCACCCCATTTTCTGACAGCCCCAGCCATCTCTCAGCACAACATTCTCTGACAGACCCAGCCATCTCTCAGCACCCCATTCTCTGACAGCCCCAGCCATCACTCAGCACCCTATTCTCTGACAGCCCCAGCCATCTCTCAGCACCATATTCTCTGACAGCCCCAGCCATCTCAGCTCCCCATTCTCTGACAGCCCCAGCCATCGCCCAGCATCCCATTCTCTGACAAGCCCAAACATCTCTCAGCACCCCATTCTCTGACAGCCCCAGCCATCTCTCAGCTCCCCATTCTCTGACAGCCCCAGCCATCTCTCAGCACCCCATTCTCTGACAGCCCCAGCCATCTCTCAGCACCCTATTCTCTGACAGCCCCAGCCATCTCTCAGCACCCTATTCTCTAACAAAACATTTTTGCACCTGGGCCCATTACTTGCTAGTTCCGTCACTGCATCAGCTGCAGCATTAGCACAATTTCACAGTGGCGACTGCAACAGAAGTCGCAGCTGCTACTGCTTAATGTCTGACTCAGAATCAGGCCCCCTTGTCTGTACATTACTGTATGGCTAACTACTGTGTTGAAATTGCTATATTCCTTTTTGTGCTACAATCTCCTGTCATTGTATGAAAATAAGTATCATCATACATGTGACCTACCCTGGATCTACGAAGGCTCTCACATTATTTAATGGGGGCTAGCCTCTCTGCCACAGCCTGAGGTGGATAAGCTCATGGAGTCATTGCCAAAAGAAGAAGGATGATCCACTGGAGCTAACATCTCAGCTCTAAGGTACCTCCTACAATTAACTTATCTATGCCCAGTACAACACCTGGCATACCACACTTCAGGGCCGGCTCCAGGGGTTGAAGCACCTTGTGCCGGCTCTTTACAGTGCGCTCAAACATCATGCGTGATGATATTTGGTAGCGTGTCCGCATGGCACGCCTCAAAATAACATCAGGCTGGCGGGAGCCTTACTAGCTTGGCTTCCCCCAGCCCTCTCCCATCACTGAATGGATGCCACGAGCATGCACGCAGCATCCATTCAGACTCCAGGGTCCGACACCGCGCTGCCAGCTGCTGCGGCGGTGGGGGTCCCCAACCTCCCAATTTGACCACCCGCGGGATGTTGGGGGAGGAGTGCACCCTCTATGGGTGGCGCCCCTGTTTGACCGCACTGGTTGATCACCCCTAGAGCCGGCCCTGCCACACATACTATCAATGTAGTATGTCTGTTATATAAGATGTTGTACATCATGAAGATTTTTATAAGGTCTGGTGCCAGGATAAAGGAAATGGTGAGAGAGAAAATTAGCTGCTTACATTTCTCTCACTAGTTTAAAATCCAATATATTGTTAGGTGCTGCAAGTGGATGGTGGCTTAAAATAACATGAAGCCAAGAGGTAGAAATTAGAATGCAAACACTGGATATGGAACTTCAGCTCTGATAACTTCATTCTGTGCACATGTGAGGGTGGAAGGGGACAGACCAGATTATCAACCATCCCAATTTTGGCAGGACAGTCCTGCCTTTTGGGCACTGTCCCACCGTCCTACTCACACGCCGCAGTGTCCTGCGGTGGGGGTGTGGTTGGGAGGCCCCTTCTCACCTGCTGCTCTGCTTAGCAAAGCTAGCTGTGAATAGATGCAGTGTGCAGGCCTGCTGCATCTATTCAGTGCATACACCCAGCATGACGAAAATGGGGGTGAGGCACTTCCTGTAAGGCCACAGTTCCAATCTACATTTAGAAAAACTTGAAAAGTATGCAAACAAAAATTCAGAGTAATAATGTGAGGCTTCTGATTGGTGCAGGAAAATCTATTTATCATTTGAGCGAAATTCAAAAATCCAAATTGTTTTTATTTTATTTTATTTACAACAAATACCATGTTCAATTACTTTTATGGTTAATATAAATCTTGAATACACATGGGACATTGTGAAGGTTGTGCCCATGGAGCTCTGCCTGGTGTCAACAGAGAAAAAAGGTTTAAATATGGGACTGTCTACTTTTATAATGATGTATTGCATGCAATAGGACTTCATTTGTTAAAGGACCACTGCACCTAACATACACTTTTTATATAAAAGGCTACTAATAACATTCACAAATATATATGTATATATATTATATACCTGTTTCTATAGTTTGACAGAACCGTGCCAACAAAAAAAAAAAGATTTAATTTTTATTTCACAAAGCAGTCAGCAGAAATAGGGCCTCACAGGCGACGGCCAAACTGGAGGAGGCTGAACAGAGTAGCAGGGTAGGCCAGCCCTCCTTTGGAAGATAGCCCATCCAAACATGTAGACATGGAACCATTCCCTTCTTTAGAGATGGAGGAGGCATTCCTCCAGAGAAGGAGGTAAAGGAGGCAGGGCCTTTGACAGCAAAGCCAGAGGAAGGTAAATAAACTAATACCTTACCCTTCCTAAAACAAAACAAAACATATTAGCTTTTATACGCATGACACTGTATGCCTTACATGTCTTGATCAAATAAGCCCCACCCTATGCTGTAAATTCACGATTATCACATATTTAAATAGGGGGCGGGGCCAAATGGCGAGATTCTAGTGTATTTGCATCATTAAGCCCTGCCCCTGGCTCGGAGACCACCTATTGCTGTGGAAATTCTCCGCAGCAAAGTGCCTACTCTACAGGGGGTGCGGGGGGCTTCCTGAGAAATCGGGAGCCCCCTGAAACTTCCGGGAGAGTAGGTATGTATGGTCTAAATGTTGTCCAAATAAATAATAGTGCAGGCTTATTATTAGGCACTGTAAACATTATTTGTTAGTACACGAAGAGAGAGATGGATCAAAACTTTGAGAATGATAAACTGGAGAAATTAGCAATAGCAATCAATCAGCTTGTCACGACCAGGCACTCGAGATACCTCTATTGAAGTAGAGAACTGGGTGGGTAGGATAAGGATGAATAAATGACGGGAGGGACAGTAACTAGGTCTCCTAGTTGCGGCCAAAGCCAGGTTTGGCTAGACTTGCTCAGAGGCATGGAGTCTAACTCACTTGGTGGTTTTCTCCACTGACCCCTCCAATTAGGATTGGGTTTTCGCAGCACCAAGTGAGCAGGTGGCGGCCCTCTGGACTGGGAGCTGGGAATGGCAGAAGACCAAAACAAATACTAAAACTATGAGATACAAATGGTTGTCTGTGATAGCGGACATCAGACTCAAAATCAATAGTCCCGTCGACGGCAGATGTGAATAAGAGCTGGTCCTCACGCTGTATGGAGGATCTCTCTCACAGGTGGCTAGTATGTAGTGACTAGCCAGGCAGCACACCACAGCACTCCAGCTGGCGTGTGGTCACTGGGTGGATATCACGGGCTGAATCTCTAATACTCACTTTAATACTCCCGGGAGTTATACATTTGTGGATTCAATTTTAAATCCTATATTTAATAAATTGTTAGTATTTGGAGTTTGTTTATCTTGTATTTTTGAGCACCACTAAGCACTGCACATGTTTTCTGGTTACTAAAACTATGAGGACTGGAAACACTAGGGATACTGGAAGGTCTTGAAAGAACAGAAGGGTTCTGTCATACAGCGACGCTGAACAGCAGTTTCCTGTTCACATGGAGTCCTGTGTATACACTCAGGTAGCAGTCCATTGGATGAGCAAGTCAGCTGAGAACTGACACAGCTACCACTGGATAAGGATCTATCAGGTGATTCTGCCAACATGGCTGCGTCCATGACCATCGCCGCAGGAACTCCGATTGGAGGATTGTGTGGAAGTCATTTGGGCCATGGGGAGAATACTCAGCAAGTCACCTACCGCTGCACCTGACATCTCACTGCTCTTGCTAATGAGGGAAAGCTGGCACTGCAGTGAGTAACAGCCGATCCCAGGCAAAATCCTGACAGTACCCCCTCCTTTAGGGTGGACTCTGGACACCAATAGAGGTTCAGCTGGAACTTCACAGAAAACCAACATCAGCTATCCACCACAAAAAGTGAATATCTTCCAGATACAATCCTCTTGAACTCAAAACTTTGAGATGCAAGGAATCTTCCAAAACCAGTGAAAAATAACGAAATAATAAATGGAATTTTAGGAATCAATTTTGCCACAGGAAGGTTGGTCCACATGTTCTGCAAAAGGATGCAATAAGTGGCAAGCTGATTTCGTACAAATGTAAAAACCCAAGGAGTTCAAAGTTATTCGTTCTTCTACGAGAACGTTTAGGAACATTCGAAGGAAGAAAAGACTCAGTTTGAGGAAAAACCTTAATGGGATCTACTGAAAAAGGAATCTCATCATGATCAGTGTCATAATCAGAATCTGTGCTATAGTTTAACATCCGAACCAAATTCTTGTTCTTTGAATGAAAAGTTTCCTGAGGTTCACTATTATAAGTGGAAGCAGAGGATCCAATACATATCGCAAGCACCAAAGGACCAGAGGGGTGAGAAGAACTAGATGCACACAACCCACCGTTATCGGTATAATGTCATTCTCAATATCTAAATTAAAAATCCAACCAAGGTTGAACTTATTTAAAACTGATGAGAGATGGAGACAAGGGAGTGACATTCTTCTTTGAGGCTTGTACGTCCTTACTATGTAGATTCTTAGATGCTTCTTTTTTCTTAGGCCGAGAAAAAATGGAGGACTGAGAAATAGCTGTATTCTTGGTGGAATCAGTAAGATGCATGGAAACAATATTAGGAGGAGACCCTCCATTGGGAAGGGTATCCAAAGGTGGATTCGTAGGAGTGAACCTTTTAACTACAGCAATACTGAATGCTTCAAAACTCAGAAGTATAGGATCTTTGGATTCCAAAAATGGCGTAACCCATATTAAAGCCTCTCCTCTGAAACTTGTAATAAGGTATTTTACAATATTAGTAGAGTGATGCCACATGATGGATAATTTTTCATAATGGTATCATAATGTCTCAGTAACGCAATACATTGTGTCAGATCTCTGTCAAAGAGCATGAACACAGGAGTATCGGATGAGTTCTGGGTGATAGAAGTTTGCAATGAGTACTCAGGAGCATGTAAATGAAAGTCTTTAGCTGGGATGGATAAGTCACATAAAACATCCTCTTGGAGTACCGCACAGAGCACCTCCCCCTGGGGCTTGAAACTTGAAAGCCCTTCTTGGGGTGAAAAACTTGAGACCCCCTCCTGGGGTATGAGACCTGAATCCTCTTCTTGGGGTAAGAGACTTAAGATTTCGTCTTGAGGTGTGGAACCTAAAACTTCCTCTTGGGGTGTGAAACTTGAAAACCCCTTCTGGGGTAGAACACTTGAAAACCCCTCCTGGGGTATGAAACTTGTAACCACCTCTTGGGTTGAGAGACTTGAGACCCCCTCCTGGGGTGAGAAACTCGAGAACCTCTCCTGGGATACGAGACTTGAAATCCCCTGCTGAGGTTCGAGACTTGAAACCCCCTCTTGGGGTGAGAGACTTGAAACCCCCTCTTGGGGTGCGAGACTTGAAACCCCCTGCTGGGATATGACATTAGAAGACCCCTCCTGGGGTGAGACATTTGAAACTCCTTCTTGGGGCACAAAAATTAAGACAGAAGAGTTGTAGTCTGGTGATTCCAAAGGCCCTTCTTGAACTGGAACTGCACTAGAAACCGATATAGGAGTATTTGAAATTCCATTAGAAACTTCAGTGCAGCATACCCTTACTGGTACCGAAAACTGAGGTAGGACTCTGGTTTTAGGCAAGACAAATTGTCTCCTTGAAAGAGACAGCTGGATTGCTTCCTCAGGCGTAGTGATGTCAGAATCCCCTTTAGCAGACAGTTAAATAGTTGCCCCTCCAGAACCTACTGAATCACAAATGTTCTTGGCACATAGTGTGGGACAGACTTGGTTTGGTTTGGGACCTTCGTAGAGAAAGGTACTTCTCCTAACTACCCCAGACGTGGATAATAACATCTTGTTACTGGACCCCAATTGAACACTTGATTTTTTTATCCTTGGTGGACCTCCCCTCCTCGCCTGAAACTACCGATGGCTGGTGGGATAAACCAGAAGTGCAGACATTGGAGATCACAGTTCTCTCACCATTCTGAATGAAGGACACAGTCTTTAAAAAAGTGATCATCGTAACCACAATATAAGCAAAGGTGCAATTCCAGGCGCCGCTGACATTCAAGCTCACTGAGTTTAGGGTGCAGGAAACTCCAATGCTTAACTTTTTCTGGTTTGGAAAAGATGTTAGTAGAATCTGAGGTGGCACTAGAAAGTTTGGGAACAACTGGAAAAATCTTGGGGAGGTGATGTGTGGTCAGAGGACACTTGGAGGATGGACTGGAAAAGTCAGAAAAATTCTCTACTGTAGATGAAAGTGAACCTGGTGACTCCAAAGAAACGGACACAGGAGACTTCCCTGATGGGATTTATAAGTAATTGATTGGAAGTAGCGGGGAAGGAACGGGAACATTTTTTTTTTTTTGACCGGAGAGTTCTTGCAGCTGTTGTCTCTTGAGTTGCAGTCTTGTCTTGTGAGCTGACACTCGAGAAAGTAATCCAAGGAAATTTGTCTTGTCCTGTAACCCGGTGGCTTTGTTCAAAGTGTCATAACCGGGCACTTGGGATACCTCTATTGAGGTAGAGAACTGGGGGGTTAGGCTAAGGATGAATAAATGATGGGAGGGACAGTAACTGGGTCTCCTAGTTGTGGCCAAACCCAGGTTTGGCTAGACCTGCAGAGAGGCGTGGAGTCTAACTCACTTGGTGGTTTTCTCCAGTGACCCCTCCAATTGGGATTTGGTTTTCGCCGCACCAAGTGAGCAGGTCGCGTCCCTCTGGACTGGTACCTGGGAAAGGCAGAAGACCAAAACAAATACTAAAACTACGAGGACTGGAAACACTAGGGATATTGGAAATGAAGAACACTAAAAGAGAACTGAAAAGGTCTGGCACTTGAAACACTAGGAGGAGATAATCCAGAGATAGACTTGTACTGAGATCCGGGTAGAGAGTACACAAAGGTTGGCTTGAGACACACTGAAGGTGCGGGCACAGTCTTGCACTGAGATTCGGGTAGCGAGTACACAGATGTAGGCTTGGGATGCACTGGAGGTGCAGACACGGACTTGCACAAAGACACTGGTAACGGATACACAGGGCTAACTTGAGACGCACTGGAGGTGTGGACACGGACTAGCACAGAGACACTGGTAATGAATACACAAGGGTTAACTTGAGATGCACTAGAGGTGCAGACACGGACTTGCACAGAGACACTGGTATTGAATACACATGGGTTAACTTGAGATGCACTGGAACACTGGAGACATGAAGTACTGAAGGTCTTGAAAGAACAGCAGAGTTCTGTCATACAGTGAAGTGAACAGCAGTTTCCTTTTCACCTGGAACACTTTTGCCACATTCGTAGAGTGTCAGAGATTTAGATCTGCCTGAAGCCCTGTCCTGCTTATACCCCCAGGTAGCAGTCCTTTGGATGAGCAAGTCATCTGAGAACTGACACAGCTACCACTGGATAAGTATCTATATCAGGTGATTCAGCCAAGATGGCTCCACCCATGACAATCACCGCAGAAACTCTGATATGGAGGATTGCATGGAAGTCATTTGGGCCCTGGAGAGAATACTCAGCAAGTCACCTACCACTGCACTTGACGTCTCACTGCTCTCGCTAATGAGGGGAAGCCGGCACTGCGGTGAGTAACAGCCAGGGGTGTATCTATAATTGGTGCAGGGCATACTTGCCTACCCTCCCGATTTGGTCGGGAGCCTCCCGAAAATCGGGTGCCACTCCTGATCTCCCGGGATGGCAGGCAAGTCTCCCGGCTGCCGCTGACCCCTCCTGTCCCACCGCCGACCCCTCCTGTCCCACCGCAAGTCTCCCGGCAGTGAAGGGGGGCGGTGACGCGATTTGCGTCATGTTGGCACCGCCCCCCGCTTCACACTGCCTGTAATATCGGCAGTGTGTAGCGGGGCGGAGCCACGTGAGGACATCATTTTGGCCCCGCCCCCGCTACACACTGCCAATATTACAGGCAGTGTGAAGCAGGGGGTGGTGCTAAAATGACGCGAATCGCCCGCAAAAAACTTCTAATCTTGCCGGCCCCGCCCCTGTCTGCTGGCCATGCCCCTCCAGTAATGCCGACCTGGCTGCTCCCTCCCGGAAGGGGCAGCCAGATAGTCGGCATGTATGGTGCAGGGTGTGCAGGGCACACGGGTCCCCGGGGCCAGTGGGGCCAACACCACACACCTTGCACCCATACTTATACTTACCTCTCCGCCGATTCCCGAAGTGCTGCTCCGCAGCGCCGGACCAGTGCTGTGGAGCAGCAAACAGTCACTGGGAAAATGGCAGCGTCCATTTTCCCAGTGATCTGTGCATGCACAGAAAAGATGTCCCCGGGAAAGTAGGCACTGGCACCAATTACCCAGAGACCCACACATGCGCTGTAGATTCTGGCATGAATCTGGAATCTACAGCGCTCAGTGCCGCTGTAAGAGAGGAGGGGGCCCAAATGGAGGCTGCACACGGGCCCCCTCCTCTCTTAAAGCGCCCATGGTAACAGCTGATCCCAGGCAGAATCCTGACACAGCTTCTGTCATTTTATAGACTGTGCTAGATAAATGACAGCTAGAAGCTAATTGGTTGCTGTGGACAACCTCTCTACTTTATCACTTTTGAGGGTTTGATATTTTCCCCAAATGTGAAATACTGTAGTAGTGTTAGCATCGGCATATTTTTGCATTCTGCTATATATAAATGTATAAATGCAGGGGCGGATTGGGATGCCGGGAAACTGGGGTACTTCCCGCTGCACCGGACATCTCTGTCATTAGCAGTCCCTTCAGGATCTTCACTGCTGTGGCCGCGCATGTGAGAAGCGGCGGTGGAGAAGCCGAAGATGTCAGGCGACTGGGCCGTGCAGATACAGGGGGTCATTCAGACCCGCTCACGAGCGCAGGACGCTCGCAAGCGGGTCGATGGTGCCGTATTGCGCATGCGCACGATGGAGGGAGCTCCGTCGTGCGCATGCGCGAGACCCGAATAACGATGGCCAAGCCGTCGTTATGGGTCTCGCACCAAAGGGGGCATGCTGTCGATGGTGAGTGACAGCACGCCCCCTTTGGTGGGGGTGCCGGGGGCGTGGCTGCCAGACAGAGGCATTCCCATGGGAACGCCTACCATCTGAGTCCGGCCCCACTGACATCACTAGTGATGTCAGTCGGAGTGATTTTGGCTCTGATAGAGCCAAAATCACTCCAGGGCTTGCGGTCACCGAGACCCTACTGCAGGGTCTCGTCGCAAGCCCGATGGTCGCGATGGTCTTGAGTTGACCATCGCGACCATCATCATGGACGCTCGCTATAGCTGTGGGTGGTAACCCACAGCTATGCGAGCGTCCATGAGGCCGCTCCAAGTTGAGGGAGGAGGGCCCTGATTCAGAGCGAGCGCTCTGGTCAGAGCGTCTGGCTCTGAATCAGGCCCACAGCATGGTCTCTCACGGCTGCCAGTAACACTGCCTTGCAGTTACCTCTCCCTACCACCAGGGGTCTCACTCCAGTGTGGGCTCCTCATTAGACAGTCACAGTACAGCTTGAGAATCGTCACTGGCTGAACTCCTGCTCTTCGATCATTCAGAACGCGGTGGCAGAGACGCGGAGGAGTGTCTCACTGGTGGTTCCTGAAAGTGCAAAAGGAAGCACTTTCTTTTTCATCAAGACCATGATGTGACGGTTGGAGCAGTGAGATCAGCATTGGATAAAGGATGCTAAGTGACCCTCTGGGGGGCTGAACACAGCTGCCAGCACACACTGATATGTGACATTGCTATTATATAGGGGAGAGGGAATAGTACAGTGACATATGAGGAGGAATAACAAAGCTCCCAGCACACTGCTATGTGACATTGTTATTATATAGGGGAGAGGGAACAGTACAGTGATATATGAGGGGAAATAACACAGCTCCCAGCACACTACTATGTGACATTGTTATTATATAGGGGAAAGGCAACAATACAGTGACATATGAGGGGGAATAACACAGCTCCCAGCACACTGCTATATGACATTGTTATTATATAGGGGAGAGGGAACAGTACAGTGACATATGAGGAGGAATAACACAGCTGCCAGCACACTACTATGTGACATTGTTATTATATAGGGGAGAGGGAACAGTACAGTGACATATGAGGGGGAATTACACAGCTCCCAGCACAGTGCTATGTGACATTGTTATTATATAGGTGAGAGGGAACAGTACAGTGACATATGAGGAGGAATAACACATCCCCCAGCACACTGATATGTGACATTGTTATTATATAGGTGAGAGGGAACAGTACAGTGACATATGAGGAGGAATAACACATCCCCCAGCACACTGATATGTGACATTGTTATTATATAGGTGAGAGGGAACAGTACAGTGACATATGAGGAGGAATAACACATCCCCCAGCACACTGATATGTGACATTGTTATTATATAGGTGAGAGGGAACAGTACAGTGACATATGACGGGGAATAACACAGCTGCCAGCACACTGCTATGTGACATTGTTATTATATAGGTGAGAGGGAACAGTACAGTGACATATGAGGAGGAATAACACAGCTGCCAGCACACTGCTATGTAACATTGTTATTATATAGGTGAGAGGGAACAGTACAGTGACATATGACTGGGAATAACACAGCTGCTAGCACACTGCTATGTGACATTGTTATTATATAGGTGAGAGGGAACAGTACAGTGACATATGAGGAGGAATAACACAGCTGCCAGCATACTGCTATGTGACATTGTTATTATATAGGTGAGAGGGAACAGTACAGTGACATATGAGGGGGAATTACACAGGTCCCACTCCCAGCACACTGCTATGCAGGGGTGGATTGGGATGGAAAACCAGCCCGGGAAATTTCTGCAGCAGCCCTAAATGGGAGGAGTTGGAGTCTGTGAAGGGGGCAGGATCTGATGACATATCTAAATGGATCGTATGGTATATAGGAGGCAAGTGGAGGAGAGGCAGCAAGAAATCTCAGAGAGAGATGGGGGATGGAGAGAAACAAACGAGAAAGATAGAAAGAGAGAGACAAAGGGCTCTATTTACTACAATCCTCATATTGAATGCGTATTGTAGTGTGATATTACCGAGTGAATTCGCATTGCAAGTTCAGGCAATATCACAGGGATTTACTACAAATCCCTTACAGGGACAGAGCTTGCGATAAAGCTCTGTCCCTGCAAATCCCCTTTGGATTTTCGCAAAAAATACCGTGATTAAGTGCCCGCGCATGCACTGACCGGTCACCGCTGCTACCCCCCCCCATGCTAAGCCCCGCCCCTGTGATCACGGACCCCCCCCCCGCGACCCCCCTCTCCCTTATTAGCACTTACCTGCATGCTCCGGCCCTCCGGTCAGGTGATCTCCCATACTGCACTGGATCGCCTGATGACCGGGCAGCAGTGCACTATGGGAGATCAGCTGACTGGAGGGGAGACATCACCGGAGGCCCGATCACCGGTCCCTGGAGTCAGGTAAGTAAAAATTTTTTTGTACTATTTTTTTTTTCTTTTTTTTACAGTAATCAGCTTGCAGTCTGTTTAGACCACACAGCTGATTACTGGGACCGACTCCCGGCTCTGCTCTCCCCGTTAGAGCAGGGCAGGAGGCCGGTAACCGGGGGAGACCCTGGATAACGCCACCTCCAGGTGGCGTTATTATCACAGGGCTTTCCCCTGTATGTTTTCACATTTTATTTTTAGTAACTTTGGCCAGATCACATTTCCCATTACAATTATGGGAAATGCGATCTGCTTTACTAAAAATAAGTGATACTTAGGGGTTGGAGTAGAATTTTTCGAATTCTACTCCAATTGCCCTGTAATAACTATAGGTGATACTAAAATAATGTGAAAAGGGTGTGAAAACACCCTTTTTCACATTATTTTAGTAAAAATAATGTTGATAAATAGAGCCCAATAGCTGTTTTTTCTTCATCATTTATCAATGTACAATGATAATCCCATCTCCTCTATATAATAATAATACCACATATCAGTGTATGCTGGGGGCTGTTTTATTCCCCCTCACATCACTGTATAGTGCCTTCACCTCAATATAATATTAATACCACATATAAGTGTGTGCTGGTGGCACAGTTATTCCCCATTCTAAATCATTGTACTGTCCCATGTCACCTATAAAATAATAGTACTACATATCAGTATGCTAGGAGCTGTATTATTCCCCCTCATATATCACTGTACAGTCCCCTCTCCCCTATATAATAATACCACATATCAGTGTGCACTGGGAGCTGTGTCCCCCCTCTCATATATCACTGTACAGTTCCCTCTTCCCTATATATTAATAACAATACCACATATCAGTGTGTGCTGGGAGCAGTGTTATTTCCCCTCATATATCAGTGTACTGCCCCTCTCTTCTATATAATAATAATAATATATATCATGGTGTGCTGGGAGCTGTGTTATTCCCCCTCATATATCACTGTACAGTCCCCTCCCCTATATAATAATCAGGGTCGTAGCTAGGGTAGTGCGGGCTGTGCCATCGCACAGGGCACCACAGGTCAGGGGGCGCTGTTTGGGCCTGTCAAATTTCTGTTTATTATCATTCTTGCTTGTAGCTTCCTCTTGTTTCATTCCCAGCATATCCTGGCCTCTCCTATCTCTTCCTTGGCCCTTCCCCATGAAGCCATGGCCCTTTTTTGGGTGCATTATGTCCCTTTGAAAAATGAGGGGGGCGCCAATGCTCTTTCTGGCACAGGGCACCAAAAAATCTAGTTACGGCTCTGATAATAATACCACATATCAGTGTGTGATTGGAGCTGTGTTATTCCCTCTCATATATCACTGTATGGTCCCCTCTCCCCCTATATAATAATAATACCACATATCAGTGTGTGATGGGAGCTGTGTTATTTCCCCTCATATATCACTGTACAGTCTCCTCCATCCATATAATAATAATACTATATATCAGTGTGTGCTGGGGGCTGTAGTATTCCCCCTTTTATGTCACTGTACTGTTCCCTCTCCCCTATAAAATAATAATATGACATAGTAGTGTGTGCTGGAGGCTGTTTTATTCCCCTTTTATGTCACTGTACTGTTCCCTCTCCCCTACATAGTAGCAATGTCACATATCAGTGTGTGTGTGTGTGCTGGCAGCTGTGTTCAGCCCCCCCAGAGGGGCACTTACCTTACCAGCCTTTATCCAATCCTGTTCTCACTGCATCCACCAGCCGTGTTCAGATTGAAGAGCAGGAGTTCAGCCAGCGACGATACGGAAGCTGTGCTGTCTAATGAGGAGGCCACACTGGAGTGAGATAACTGGTGGTGGGGAGAGATAACTGCAAGGCAGTGTTACTGGCAGCCCTGAGAGACCATGCTGTCTGCACTGCCCAGCCACCTGACATCTTCGGCTTCTCCACCGCCGCCGCTTCTAACATGTGCGGCCACAGCAGTGAAGGCCCTGAAGGGGCTGCTAATGACAGAGATGTCCGGCCCAGCGGGAAGTACCCCGGTTTCCCGGCGGCCCACTCTGCCCCTGCTGCTATGTGACATTGTTATTATATAGGTGAGAGGGAACAGTACAGTGTCAAATGAGGAGGAATAACACATCCCCCAGCACACTGATATGTGACATTGTTATTATATAGGGGAGAGGGAACAGTACAGTGACATATGAGGAGGAATAACACAGCTGCCAGCACACTGCTATGTGACATTGTTATTATATAGGGGAGAGGGAACAGTACAGTGACATATGAGGGGGAATAACACAGCTCCCACACTGATATGTGGTTTTATTATATAGGGGTGATGGGACCGTACAATTATATATAAGGAGGAATAACACAGCACCAGCACACACTGATATATGGTATTATTATGATATAGGGGAGAGGGGACCGTACAGTGATATATGAGGGTAATTAACACAGCTCCCAGCACACTGATATCTGGTATTGTTATTAATATATAGGGAAGAGGGGATTGTACAGTGATATATGAGTGGGGGGGATACAGCTCCCAGTGCACACTATGTGGTATTATTATCTAGAGGAGGGGGGACTGTACAGTGATATATGAGGGGGAATAATACAGCTCCAAGCACACTGATATATGGTGGTATTATTATATAGGGGAGAGAGGACTGTACAATGATATATGAGGGGGAATAACACATCACCCAGCACACACTGATATATGGTATTATTATTATATAGGAGAGAGGGGACAGTACACTGAAATATGAGGGGAAATAACACAGCTCCCAGCACACTGATATGTGGTATTGTTATTAATATGTAGGGAAGAGGGAACTGTACAGTGATATATGAGGGGTGGAACACAGCTCCCAGCGCACACTGATATGTGGTATTATTATATAGGGGGGAGGGAACTGTACAGTGATATATGAGGGGGAATAATACAGCTCCTAGCATACTGATATGTGGTATTATTATTCTATAGGTGACATGGGACAGTACAGTGATATAAAAGGGGAATAACAGCCACCAGCACACACTGATTTGTGGTATTGTTATTCTATAAGGGAGAGGGAACCGTACAGTGATATATGAGGAGGATTAACAAAGCTCCCAGCAAACACTGATATGTGGTATTATTATTATATTGAGGTGAAGACATTATACAGTGATATGAGGGGGAATAAAACATCCCCCAGCACACACTGATATGTGGCATTTTTATTATATAGAGGAGATGGGAATGTACATTGATAAATGATGAAGAAAACAACAGCTTTCGTCTCTCTCTTTCAATCTCTCTCATTTGTTTCTCTCCCTCCCCCATCTTTCTCTGACATTTCTTGCTGTCTCTCCTCCACTTGCCCCCTATATACCATTAGATCCATTTAGATATGTCATCAGATCCTGCCCCCTTCACAGACTACACCTCCCATTTAGGGCTGTTGCAGAAATTTCCCGGGCTGGTTTTCCATCCCAATCCGCCCCTGTATATACAATCTAAAAGCCTATAATTCATATAATCTTAACATACTGCATAAAGAAAAAAAAATGTATGAAAACAATTTAACAAAATTAATTGATGAACTTTATATTTAGGACATGTTTTAATAAAAAAAAATATTTGCATATTTTCATATTTAAAAAGTTATTTTTCTCCTTTTCAGATGCTTCACACAAGGAATAGCCAATGTTGGCAGAGCTCCAGAGAGAAATGGCTTGGAAGGCATCCATTGCCAGATGGGTGTCATCCAGTTTGCCCTAGGCCAGGCTATGCAGTTTATAGCTCTGATTAATTTATTTTAATTTGCTTGTGTTTTTTTTTTTAGTTTCAAGTTAGCAAACATTCTGGTTACCATTAAACGTTTTTTATATACAAGGGTGGGTCAATAAGTATATATTGTTCAAAAGTGTGATCAAATTTCTGTGTCTAAAGGGCACTTCAGCAGCTGAAATTCATCACCAATTTCCCGAGGTGTACGGTGATATTGTCATGTCACGAAACACTTTGGGTTTGATGCACTGCCTTTGATAACAGCAGGATAGACGTTTAAGATGAGCAGCAATCCGGCCGGCCAAGCACAACCACCACATATGACAATTTGTGGTGCATTGTCGGTCTGATTCAGAAGGACAGACGCATTTGAGTTAGTGATATTGCTGACAAACTGAACATCTCAGTGGGTTCTGTGCACAACATCGTTCATGAGCAACTGGGGTACAGGAAAAGTGTTCACACTGAGGGCCTGATTCAGAGTTGAGAATAGAGTGAGATATCTCTCTCAACTGTGAACCTGAACAAACCATATTGCAATGCATATATTTTTTTACATGTGGGGTAAATACTGGCTGATTTTGCTTGTAGCCCACAAATACTGCACAGCTTTATTATTACTTTACAATTTAGATGTCAGTTTGGAAATACTCCTCCCAAATCTAAATCTTTCTGCACATTTTAAATCTGCCCCACCTGCAGTGCAGCATGGTTTCACCAAGATGATCAGTTGAGAGAGATTCCCAACTCTGAATCAGGCCCTGAGTACTGAAGCAACTAACAGAAGTTCATAAAAACAAATAGGATGGGATTGTCCCTCGTGCACTTGACATAGTACCATGAGGAGGGAGTACCAGGGGCGGAACTAGCGGCGGTGCACCCACCTTGGCCCAGCCCCTTGTTATGACAGCGCACGTGATGTCATGTGCGCCATGTCATAACAAGGGGCCGGGATGCTGGATCGAGAGGAGCCGCGGATCGAGAGGAGCAGAAGAGATAGAAGGAAATAAGGTAAGTGGCGGTGGTGGGGGAAAGATGCTGAAACACGCTGGGGGAAAGAAGCTGAGACACACATCGGGGGAGGAAAGAGGCTGAGGCACGCTGGGGAGGAGGGAAAGAGGCTGAGACACGCTGGGGGGGAAGAGGCTGAGACACACGTTGGGGGAGGAAAGAGGCTGAGACACACTGGGGGGGAGAGGCTGAGACACACGGGGGGGAGAGGCTGAGACACACATCGGGGGAGGAAAGAGGCTGAGGCACACTGGGGGGGGAGAGGCTGAGACGCACGGGGGGAAGAGGCTGAGACACATGCTGGGGGGAAGAGGCTGAGACACGATGGGGGGGAAGAGGCTGAGACACGCTGGGGCAGGGGGGAAGAGTCTGATATGCTGGTGCTGGGACACACGCTGGGGGGAAGAATGAGGCAGAGACATGCTGGGGCACACCCTGGGACTGGGGAAAGAGAATTAGGCTCACACGCTGGGGCTCGGGGAGAGAATGAGGCTGACACGCTTGGGCTGGACAGACTGGATTTACTGACTGGGGGGGCAGTGAGGGGTGGTGAAAAAACACAGCTGGGCAGCAGGACAGACACTTGATTTAATTACTGGGGGGGAGTGAGGGGTGGTGAAAAAATGTTGGGGTGCGGGGTGCCAGGAATGAGCGGGGTGGTGCCCAAAGCATATTCTTGCACCTGGGCCCACCACTCTCTAGTTCCGCCACTGGGGAGTACAGTACCTGCAGTGTATTTTTACAGGCGATGAAATGTGGGTGTATCATCTGACACCGGAGAAGAAGCAAGCATCCATGACATGGAAACACGCATCGTCCCCACCTTCAAAGAAATAGAAAAACAACTCCGGTGAAGTGCAGCAAGCTGTTATGATCTGGCTTCAGGCGCTTGACAGTGATTTCTTCTATGCCAAGATGTACCATTAGAACGAATGGTTATACAAGTATGTGGAAAAAGTATCTGTACCAAGGCTAATAATAATAATAATAATCTGTACTATTGATTATACTTATATGTACGAGTTGAATAGAGTTCCGCAATGAAAGGTCTTGTTATCTTATTTATTGAACCACCCTCGTATATATGTATTTTGTTAAAGTTTACATATTTGTTTACATTTGCTTTCTCATTGCAAATAGATACATTTAGAATTAAATGATCACCTCTAATATTTAGCTTGTGGTTGCTGCAAGATTTTAAAAGACTAGTCAAAGTGCATAATAGATAGACAAGTGTTTCGCAAATCCAATCCTCAGGTTACCCTACCAGTGCATGTTTTCCAAAGATCTCTCGCCGGAACTGACATTACCGACTAAAGCTGCGTATCCACTTGCCGATTAAAATTAGCGATTGAGCAATAACGATATAGTTATCATTCAATCACTCATTAATCGTGCATGAATCGGGTAAGAAACTGTCGGAAACAACCAGCAATGCGCGCTCCCGCTGGCCGTTTTTGACATCAATCATCACCTGAACATGCTGGTCAATCTGCTGATAACGACAGATTGACCTTGTTCGGAGATGAAGGAGGGTGCCTGACTGAACGACATATCGTTCAGTGTAGGCACTACAGTGGAGGGGAACTACTATACGATTACAATGTTGTAATTGTACTGTCGTTCCACTATCTGCTAGTGAATACGCACCTTTACAAGGAGATCAGGAAAACATGCACTGCAATGCAGGCCCAGCAACAGGGGGGGTACAAAGGGCACACCTGTTCTAGGCCCCGAAGTACAGAGGGGCACAAAACTAAAATTCTTAGGGGCCGTGGCGCCAACCGCCTACATTTGAAGTATGGACTGAGTCGCCCAGTACAACTAGACAACACACACAATCAACAGCAAAGTAACCTCTCCTGGTAACCCCCACCCCCCCCCCAAGGAAACACTACCAGGTGCTGCGTATGTGCCATACTAATAAATTATGCCACGGTAATGTCATTACGTGCCTCTCTGCGCTCTGCTGCCACTGTCAACTTGGAGGAGATGAGCAAGGCGGGAGCAAGCTTGCTGCGCGGCCTACAAGTACAGGCAGCAAGCTGCAGCACCAGTGTCTGCTCCACTGCACATCAGCACTTCTGACTGAGACTGCAGGCACTCTCCCCACCCTTGGGGAAGCTCAGGTATTGGCACATGCAAGCAAGGAATGTATTGATGGTGGGGTCAACGGTGATGGTGGTAGGAGGATCGACAGAAGGGACTTCAGTGTACCAGACCCCAATATTTCCATTGCCGACCCTGCTGCAGTGGTTCCCTGAGGACTCGATATGGGAAGCACTGGCATAGACAAATAAAGCAGAGTTTCCCAAATTCCACCAATGTGGTCAAGGTTTTAAGGATATCCATGTATGAGCACAGGTGACTAAAGTGCCCCATACATTTCCCTGCTGTTTCCCTGTTTCCCCAATTGCCCTGAAACCGCTGATCTACTGGTGTGAAATGCCGTTCTGTTGGGGAATCTGTGAAATTCTTCATGTTAAAAATCTCCGGTTTGCTGATCCCGATCATATATTGTTCAGAATCATCAAATCAGTGAAAACCAACATGTTGGATTTCACTGACGCCCGTCCCCGGTGTCTGGGAATTGCCACAATACATCACAGATGTATGGGGGCCTTTAATTAGTACCTCAGTCAATGTGTTTTAACCATCTGGAATCGAGCATGGCTATTCTTAAAACTGGACTGTAATAGCGGAGTTTGGGAATGTCTGCTTTAAGGTGATACTAGCCAAGGAAATAAAGTGCTTATTATTTGCAAAAGGGGCAGAACATTCTCAGTACGCAATATAGACACTAAGGTGGTAATAGTGAAAGTAAAGTGCTGAAGCCATTTTTTGACGTTATCACCAACAACATTTCCAGGGGGCAATGAGAGTGGGGAGTTACTAATTACCTGGCCCGGGCTTCCTACTAAGGGTTACATTGCTAGCCTTTGCAGCGCTGCTACAAAAGTGCCCCTGTGCGGCTGCCGACGCCTCCTGTGTGGTCGTCTGCGCCAGGAAAGAAACTTTTGCTGAATTTTTTGAGGGGGAGGAGCCACACCCCTTCAGTGGTCACTCTATGCAGCCCTGCACATTCCAACATCAACATTACTCATTTTTTAATGTGGTACACAAATTATACATTTTATATTGTACCTTATTATTTTCAGAAAACTTTGTATGTCCAGAAAATACTATTAGTCTTTTTACTCATTCTAACACATCACATTTTTTTTTTTACCAAAATGGCCAAAAAAGTGTTTGTTTTTTATTCAAATTTTAGGAAAGGGAAGCAATAATCTGCTCTTTAAATGAAAATATTTTTTTTCAGTTACTGTCTGGTGATCACCAGACAATAACTACTAGGTGAACACATCTTTTGAAAGAGGATACACCCCTCTCAGCAATGGTGACCCCATATGTATGTGCGCCAGTTTGGGGGACTTTGGGGTTTATTTGACCTTCCCTCAAACTATTTTTTTCCATAGTGCTGGGCAATTTTTTCTGGTGATCACATGACAATAGCTGCTGAGGGGGCTACATCATTTGAAAGAGTGGCTCTTTCATATGTATACAATAAAGAAAAACAAAACCCAGTGCTAATTGAATATAATTATAAGTAAGATGTTTATCCAAATAAAAAAGAAATATGATTCATCATAATAATCGTATTAAATTAGCAGCAGAAAAATAAAATGTGCTTGTGGCAGCACATATAGACACCTGGATTCCAGGTGTATCTAAAAATGTAAAAAATTTAGATCTCTGCGCTTAATTATTTTTATGAGAAGATCGATGTGAATGAAACACAAATAACACAATATATAAGAATAATTTTACTGATGCTTATTCGGTTGAATGGTCAATATAAATAAAAAATAAAAATCAAACAATCACAAAATCAATATTATTATAAAATTATTAAACACAATATACCAATATATTGAAAAATTATCGCTGAAGGAGGTGGATCCAAAAATTCTGTAAAAGGATAATCATATCCAATAAGTCATGGGATATTCCTTGAAAGTCCACACCTGCATGTATTGTTAATTCAATGTTCCCACCAGGGATTAAAGTGTCTTGTGCTCAATCAAAACGTGCTCCGTCGAGCTTCATATCCTGATAGACAACATCATGTGGGGTTAAAGTGTAAATTACTAACTCCACATCCAAGTGTATATAGGAGCGTGCAGGTGACGGATGAGGAGGATAGACAAGGATGAAGCGGCTAACCCTGCGGAGAGGTGATGTTAATCCAGCCGCATCTCAATCCTGGCCTCCACTCCGACTGAGTGAGTCACTCTTTGATAAAGCCCCAGAATTGTGGAGCAAACGCGTCAGTGGAAAGAATTTGGACTTGCTGGGATAACCTAAATTCACCTGAGCACTTGCTAACGAACTGTATTCAGGGACATGAGACCTGTAGATCCAGGTGGACATATGCTGGTAGTCAGAGTGGAGACCATGTGTGGACTAACTTCCACCAGAACCTACAACTGCATTACATATTCAACACCACATGTACATTGGCCAGTGTATTGTATCCTGACATAGCAATCTGTCTGGAGGTTTACCATACCCAGAATGATGATCACACTTAGTGATGGTGCTAGGGGCAAGCTAACAGGGCAGTCGCCAAAAGAAAAAAAAGACCCAGAAGAAAAGGAAAACCTGTGCCGGTCCCCCCCCCCCCCCCGCTAGCCGCCACAGGAAGGCTCCATTTGCCGGGTGCCTGCTGAGATTTCTTACCAACGGGCACCCGGATCCCTCCCTGCAGTGGCAGCCGAAAGCCGGAGCTCACTCCTGAGCTCCGGCTTCCGGCAGAGAGCACTATGGGAGGGACGTCATCACGTCTCTCCCATAGATCCATAGATCCGAGGAGCCGGAGCTCACTCCTGAGCTCTGGCTCCTGCAGAGAGCACTATGGGAGGGACATCATGACGTCTCTCCCATAGATCCGTGGAGCCACGGTCAGACTGGATGGTAGCAGAAGCAGAATCGGGGCTTAAGGTAAGTATTGTGTTTGCATTTTAATTTTTATTCAGAAGCACCAGCACTGGGGGCACGACTATAGGGACATTACTACTAGGGGGCATTACTACTGGGGGTACTACTATTGAGGGCATTACTACTGAGGGCACTACTAATGGGGGCACTAGTAATGGGGGCTTTACTACTATGGGCACTACTATAGAGGGCATTACTACTGGACATTACTAATGGGGGCATTACTACTGGGGAGCATTACTACTGGGGGCATTACTAATAAGGGATTACTACTGGGATACATTGCTAATGGGGCATTACTACTGGGGGCACTACTACTGTGGGCACTACTATAGGAGGCATTACTACTGTGGGCACTACTACTGTGGGCACTACTAATGGGGGCATTACTACTAGGGAGCATTACGAATGGGGCACTACTACTGGGAGCACTATTATAGGGGGCATTACTAATGGGGGATTACTACTGGGGAACATTACTAATGGGGGCATTACTACTGGGGGCAATACTATAGGGGGCATTACTACTGGGGGCACTACTATAGGGGGCACTACTGTAGGGGGCATTACCACTGGGGGCACTACTAATAGGGGCACTGCATGGGAGACACCACTACTGGGGCCATTGTGTAAGGGGCACCATTGCTGTGGGCATTGTATAAGGGGCACTACTACTATGGTCATTGTATTAGGGGCACTACTACTGTAAGCCTTGTGTATAAGGGACACTAATTTGGGCATTGTGTAAAAGGGGCACCATTGTGTGTCATAACATGAATAAGGGACTACTGTGTGGTGTAATTTGAATTGGGGATAATGTATTATAAAGGTAATTACTGCGTGTGGCATAATGTATTATTCAGGGCATTACTGAATGTGGCATAATGTGTTATACAGGTTATTACTGCGTATAGCATAATGTGTTATAAAGGTTATTACTGTGTGTCACATAATGTGTTATAAAAGCCATTACTGTGTTTTGCATAATGTGTTATAAATGGCATTACTGCGTGTGGCATAATGTGTTATAAAGGCCATTACTATGTGTTATAAAGAGCATTACTGCGTGTGGCATAATGTGTTATAAAGGCCATTACTGTGTAAGACATACTGTGTAAGGTGCTTTACTGTGCATGGCAATTATTCGCCATGAGGGGAGAGCTTGGGGGAAGCCCAGCACCTCCGTAAGTGCTGGGAACATCCCACAGTGTGTTTGAATTGGGGGAGTTCCGCAAGGACACGCCCCCTTTCTGGAAGGGCGCACAGAGGAACGCCATCTAAAAAAAGTTATTTATTTCTTTTTTGGTGGGAGGGGGGGGCGTAACTGGGAACTTTCGCCCTGAGCTCCACAATGTCTAGAACCGGCCCTGCTCGCACTTACACTGCTAATAGATCCATCATTTGACAGGGGGTTCACCTCCCTTTCTAAAATCAGTTTTATGGATGCCAGGTTATTTACAATGATCACCAGACAATAATCTATAAGGGGGCACATAGTTTGAAAGAGGGGACTCCACTCTTTCAAACAAGGGTACCCCACCATCTTTCAAGGCTCTGGGGTAGGGAAGATAGAGGCACTTAAAGTCCCTGCTACCAGCATGTTTCATTCATTCATGTTTTTATTAAGGTATGTTGGCACACATGCAAGCACCAACGGCAGTTCATAGCCCTCATTGGTGTGGACTGCTGGTAGCTCCCTAGCCATATTGTGATGTGCCGTCGGTGGGCCACATCAGTTTGGAAAAATTAACATGGGGCAGAGGTAAAAAGTTTTTTTTTTGTAATGCAGCCCCCCACTGTGAAGGACAAATGGGACTCATGCTCCGCAATGTCGCTGTATATCTAGAGGATGAGCCCCACACATCCTTCGTAGCTAAGGGGTTAAAATCTGCAGTCACAGTACACAATGTATAGGCACTGTTGATGTACAATAGTATTACTGTATTTAAAAACAATATAATGTAAGGAATAATATCGTTAGTGTGAGCAGTCTTTACAGAGGAATGTGGCATTCACTCCACTCTACAACCCACAGCCCCTTACACAGGGTGTACCTGTATGTTATATGTTGAGGCGTAAGTATGTCTGATGTACGCCTGTGTAAATATGATGCTTAAGTGCTAGTGTTATACAACTGGATGCATCTTTAGGTATCCGACTGACATATATAAATAAATGTTTATTTATTTTCAACTTTCCTACTAATGTTTTGAGGGCATAGGGCCTGATTCAGAGCCGGACGCTATTTGCGCTCGCTCGTTCAGAAAAAGGGTCCGGATATTTAAATAGAGCGCTCGCTCTTTGCGGTCTGTTGACGCCTCTATGTCTGAACGAGCGAACGAACCATGCGCTCGCTATTTTAAAAAAAAACGCCCCCTTGCCGCTCGCATCCTACGTCATCTCCGCTATTTATTAGATTAATCGAGTACATCGAAAGGCGTATGAACTGCTCGCAGTGCTTGTGGTAGCATTTTCCTACCGCAATCATGCGAGCAGTTCAGGCTAAGAAACAGCCAAGTGACGTGGTCGATGACGCTGCTTTGTTAATTATGCACACCCTTAAAACGCCCGTTTTGACAGTTTGGCACGCCTGCGTTCGGATCTCCACTCCCCGTTTTCAAGCACCTTCCCCTGTTACCACCCACAAACGCCTCATTCTGTCACTCAAATTAGCAGACATTCGCTATTTTGCGAGCACACAATTTCCGATCGCCATGACTGGTTTGCGCATGCGTATTACAACCCATATGCATGCGCAGTTGTGCGAACATCGCTCGGAGCGAACGAGTGGCCGCTTACGAGCGGCTCTGAATCAGGCCCATGTTCGTTTAACTTTTGCTCATCCCTATCTTGGAAAATTACTCTCATACTTGTACTTGCCGTTGCAAATAAATACAGCATATGCATCATATATCAAAAACCTTCACCCAAATTTAAATGTGCTACGTATGCACTCATGTACTTGTTCTGCTCACCAACAATTTATATAGTGAAAAAGTGTTTTAACGATGCTTTCACCTTATTTGTAAAAGGAGTAGTACAGTATATGCAATGTGAAAGTTTTGAACAGGTCCTCTGGTAAAGGCCGAAGGATACAGTTTGCTCAATCCAACATTGTACTGTATTTGCTTTTATGGAAATCTGAAGGAACATAATTAGGCCCAGAAATGTAGGGACACATTCCTAGACTGAGCAAACAGCAGGCAGCTATACATGTGTTTGAAGTACAGCTATTTTACAACCATAAGTCATGTTCAATTAGTGATTCATCTTGAATGTTATTTTATTTTCATACCCTTTTCTGTGCAAAAATACTGAGCTAAAGGTTTCCTGAAATAATAATGTAAGACTGTTTTATTAAGTATTATTCTGTAATTGTGCACATATTTTCCAGATAAATTACCTATATTTCCAGTATTGCAGGATCTTTTGAATTCCATTTTGCATGTGTTAGAATAATATTTAAAATATGTTAGTTGAAAACATTATGTAACTAAGCTAGCTAACTAAGGCAAAAAAGCAGACTCTAGTAGCATGAAGTGAGATATTATTTTTTCTTAGTACATAATGGAATATATGCATGACAGAGACATTTAAGATCCCGCCTTAAAGTTCTACCATATATTAATTTTAAAAACCATTATTAACTAATTGTAAGCTTTCCTTTTATCAATAGAAAATGAACATCCCACACCAAGTTACTAAAGCTGCCCATACAGGGTGTGATATGCATCTTGCTATGCGACTTGGGATCCGACGGCCGACATTTCGGGCGGTACCCACACATGGAGCGATCGGGTGGCCAGCCGTCCGCTATGCCAGCAGCCCTCTCCCCCACTCGCATAGCATTGCATGGGATCATACATCGCATCCCCAGATCAAGTGAACATGCAGTAAGATCTGGAGGTGCGATGTACGACCCCATGGGAACACGCCGTAGCCGATATATGCACACACGGTACAATATAGCATTTATATCATACCAATCCGTCGGATCGGCTGCTATATCGCACCGTGTATGGGCACCTTAAGAGTAAATAATGTTTACACATGAAGAATGTATTCCTTTAGTTTTTCCCTATAGAATAAAGTTTTTTATTTCTATAGGTGCAATTCAGGTGCCACCCACTGATTCGAGAATATATGTACAATTGATGCAAAGAAAAAAGAGGAATCAGTCATAGATTGGGTGCACTCAATCCCTCATAACAAATAATAAAATGAAATCTTGTTTGGGTATACTTTAAAATCACAGGCCTTCTAAATCAAAATAAGGGTGCTATTTATTGCTCTCTTTTTCAATATTTGTATATTATTATCATATGCCCTTAAAATAGGGTCATATAAAGCGAAATATAAAATTAGTAGATATTACAAAGATATAGATTGTATTCAAGAAACGAGAAGAGTGTCCCCGCACAGGCTCAGAAATTCAAATTAGTATTGCCAAATGTTTACAGTTGTGTGGCAGTGAGTGATCAATCTCAAATTGTAGTTGGAAATGTCACTACTTCTGATGCCATCAACTTATATATACACAATTGGCGGTGCTCCCCTAAAGTTAAGATACAATGGAATCAAAAAAAGAAAGGAAATGAAAACTCTTTTGGCTGGGGGCACAAACTTAATGTAATCTATTAAAACAAAGTTTATTACATAATCTTCAACTTACGTACATAAAAGACATAACACCATATATAGACAGACAAATTACACAAAGGTTGTATATTTAAGTATAGAGAGAGAATACTATGATAGAGGATGGAGCATTATATCATTAGTAAATGTCTTTAATTACTTATTGGGTACCTGGCATGTCGGAACGGAACAATATTTTTTTAAGTATCTAAACGTACACATATGTATTTGTACATTACTTTATTTAATATGTATGTGGAATACTACAGACTTTAGCCGAATTTTTCTATCTTTCTTCGCACTCTCATCGGTACTGGCCCGCAGGAGCCGGGCACAGTAGGACCGAAAGCAGATGCAACTATTAAAAGGGATCAATTATTGTCAATATATGTACTCTCATCATTATATCCTCTGCACGATACCGCTGAAGCATAGAGATTTGAAAGCAGTTACATGGCATTCTTGATTCTTTCTTTTCAGTATGACTATTACTCATCTTAATTGTCTGACTGTTATAACTGACACTGAGAAGGTTAACACTCATTAATATCATTCGATGCATGCAGATGAATTAACAGCAGTATTTCACTCCTCAAAGTGTGCAGTTCTTTTATACCCACTATTCTTTCTTTCCTTCTTTCATTTCGGCAATCCAAATCATTGACAGATATTACCCCATACTGTAAGGGGGCAGTCTGGTGACATTCCCTACAGATACTTCATCCTATATGTTTTTTAGAAATATTTTTTGCCTTGACATATGAACACGGCAGTTCATACTTGGAGGACATATTCTGGATCACAATAAGCATTTTAGATGACTACTAAGTGACCAGAACACGATACATTTGTCCAACAATAGTTTAATTAACAGTGTGATACTTAAATATACAACCTTTGTGTAATTTGTCTGTCTATATATGGTGTTATGTCTTTTATGTACGTAAGTTGAAGATTATGTAATAAACTTTGTTTTAATAGATTACATTAAGTTTGTGCCCCCAGCCAAAAGAGTTTTCTTTTCCTTTCTTTTTTTGATTCCAAAGATATAGATTGATAAAGATTAAATTAATGTGAAAGAAATAGTTTTAAAAACAAAGCTGTGCGCTGTCCTTATTTATAGATATATAATACAGTCCTCTGAATTATGTATGTTTTAATCACAGCATTTTTTTGCACACCTAAGTGTTAATATCACAGTTTACTTATCATGAGATTCTACTATGTGGTATTATTACATATAGTGTAAACAGTATCTACTAAATTATCGATAACGATCATCCAACAGACCAGAAAGGTGCAGGATGATCAGTCAGCGATATCGTTATTGCTGACTGATCGTACCGTGTGTACGCACTTTTACAAGTGAGCATCATCACAGTAACAAGCAACAGCTGAAATTGTCAAAGTTGGGCATGTGTGGCAGCTCCTCCCATGGGCCTTTGTGCAGCACAAAACTCCAGTCAGATGCTGGGCTGAAGGAGTAAGATGAAGCCAGGTGGGGCTCAGTGGACAGACTCCATGGATGTATACAATACAATTCAGGACTTCCGGTGGGCGGACCTTGAAGATGGCCGCATTTTAGTGAGCTCTCGCTCCCTCCACATATTGGCGCGGATAATATACTGGCAGCTCCGGGAGCAGTGACGCGCGGACATCGGCGTGAACACTGGAGATAGCGGTGGGTAAGCGGACCCTATTCCCGGCTCCGCACCATCACCATACCACCAGAGTTCAGGTGCAGTACATAGCACCAATAATCGCGGCCACGATTTTGGATTCGGCCGGATCGCGCAGCTGCCCCCTTGTCACCTCTTCCCCTCATGTGTAATATCGGAGGGGCAACCTGCCTTCCTGCCTCTCTGGCTTCATTGGCCCCCTGTGACACAGGTGATAAATAGGTGCTGTGGTGTGGGCAGTGCAGTGTATTAACCCACGGCCGCCATCTTGGGATTGGCAGGGCTCTGTAGCTGCTGTTCCTGCAACACATTTCTACACAGAGAAATATCTTGAGTGTTTTTCTGGATCTCCAAAGGTACTATATCTATATCAGCTCCCCCTGCTTGTCAGGATTACTCAGTTTTTTTTTGGCATATTAAATATAATTATTTTTTCTAGTAAAGTCCATTATCTGAGATTTATATATGGATAAACACGTGACCAAAATACAGAAGGGTGGTAAGGGAGGTCCAGGTGTTAGAAACAGAGAGACCAGAACCACAGCATCTACCACCTCTAGTCCTCCTACCTCCCCGGCTGGGGATGATATCATGGATGGCGTGTCTGATCCTTCCAAATTCAGTGCTGCGTCTGTGGCCAAAGCACAGGAAATCTCGGATCTTCTCTCACCATTGCTTGATAAAAAGTTGGCTGGTCTGAAAGAGGCGATAGATTCGGCTGTAACTCAGCTTCGTGAACATAGTGTGCGGTTTGATGAAGCAGAACAGCGCATTTCAAATCTTGAAGACGATCTTACTACGGCCAAATCGGTAATTGAAACGCAGGAAGCTTCCATTGTCACTATGCAGGAAAAGCTGGAAGATTTGGAGAATCGCAACCGCCGCAATAATTTACGTCTGATTGGCTTACCTGAATCTGTCAAACAGCAGGAACTTATGGACTTAGTTTCCACCTGGCTTCCTCAGGAGTTGGGTTGCAGCCCTACATCAGGACCTATATTGATCGAACGTGCGCACAGAATTGGTCCGGATCGTCAAACAGATCGCCGCAGACCTAGACTTGTCATCTTCAGGTTCCTTAATTATATGGATAAAGTCAGACTGATGGAGGCTTATCGTAAATCTCAAAATCTATCCTATAAAGGGGACAGGTTGCTTCTCTTTCAAGATTTTTCTTATCAAGTGGCAATGAAACGAAGAGAATTTTCACCGATATGCAAGTCGCTTTTTGATGCTGGAATCAGATTTGCCCTTCTCTATCCAGCTAAGCTTAGAGTACAACATGATGGCAAACAGTATTTCTTTGATTCGGTGTCCCCGGCAAAGACATTTGTTACTTCTCTTTCGGAATCTACTGTACTCTCATCTGTCGATGAACATTGAGATAATGCTTAAATCGCAAGTATTATATTACTCATATATGCCTCATTATGTCGTTACTATTTGTTAATGAGAAATTGATTCTCATCTGTTCTTGCATATTATGTGTACTTATTATTTCTCTGGAAAACTCTGTTTCCCCTAAATTGTTCTTTTTTATTATTTGTTTTGATTTTGAATTTTTTATTTTTTTTTCTCATATTTGGAATATAGTTACTGGTTATTATTGGCCACAATGGCCTTATGTTTGGGTTCTAAGAAAAACACAAAATGGTAGAACTGTATCGTTTTGGTGTATATATGTTTGGTTAAATGTAGTGATAATGGGATTGAGAGACCGCACGTTTATAATAATAATGGCGTCCCTACTCGCTGGGACATGGGATGCTATGTTTAACGAATTTCAACAAATTAGTATCTTCATGAAACAAGGTATTGGTTGATAATTTAAATTCCTTGGATACACCTGTTAACTATAAAGATCGTATAAAATTGCTCACTTGGAATGTAGAGGGTCTTAACACACATCTCAAATGGCGGAAGGTATTGCAACACCTACAGAGGCTCAAACCAGATGTAGCTGTGCTTCAGGAAACGCACTGGAGGGAGGGGGATCCAAACACGTTAAGGAGCAATTGGTTGAACGAATACAAAGCAGCCTCATATACCTCCAAACAAAGAGGTGTGGTTCGTTTTCTACACAAGTCCCTTAACTACACTATACTTGATAAATTTGTGACCATGAGGGTAGATTTCTATTTGTTAAAATACAGTTGGAAGGGGTGTTGTATACTATTGTCACCATATATGCACCAACTGGTCCTAACAATGTTTTTTTTACAGATTTATATGTTCAAATACAGGATTGGGTCAAAGGGACCATTATTTTAGGGGGGATTTCAATACTATTCTCAAACCACTATTAGACAGGTCAGGTGATGGGGGAATGGGCACTGTACCTAAGGCTTTAAATTTTCTTATATCTTCTCTCCAACTCTCTGATCCCTGGAGGTATCAACACCCCGTGGAACGCGATTATACGTTTTATTCACACCCACATCGCACATCCTCCAGGATTGATTATTGGCTTCTTCCTACAAACCTCCTTCCTAAAGTTTATGATTCTAAAGTGGAAAATATAGCTATCTCTGACCACGTCCCAACATGGTTCTCCTTATCCCTTCCTACACCAAAACCTTCCTCCTTTAATTGGAGATTTCCCTCCTATTTATATAATTGTCCTGATTTCAAGCTATATTTGAACAACACTACGGGAACTATGTCAACGATAATAATCAACATATTGAAGATATCAATTTATTTTGGGCAGCATCCAAACCAGTTTTACGTGGCTCAATCATAGCTTATGTTGCTGGAAAATGTAAGAAACTCTCTCAAAAATTTCAGGATATTAGTATAGCTCTTTCTACATCTTATACAAATTTATTAAGGTTTAATACCCCAGAAGCTCGTCAGATTTATATTGACACTAAAAATTTATATGACACACTATGTACAGAAAAAGCCCAATGTTCTTTAGATTACCAGAAACATTGTTACTTTAAGTGAGGAAATATGGCAGGGAAACTGTTGGCCAATGTGGTTAGAAATCAGCGTCCTCAGGTTAATATTTAAAAAATTATCTCGGAATCTCATGTCCTTACCTCCACTTCTGATATAACAAATTCCTTTTTGGAATACTTTAAAAATGTATACACTGCACCACCAGATAACAAGATTTTAGGTATGGAATTTTTAAAGTCGGCAGGTTCCCCTATATTAACTGAGGAGGAGCAGGAGATACTGACTGATTTAATTTCAGAGCAAGAAATCTTGGCAGCTATTGGACATTCGGCAATTGGTAAAGCTCCGGGCCCTGATGGGCTTAGTGCAGAATATTATAAATTATTATCTCCATCTCTTACTCCTCATTTATTAAAATTGTTTAATTCTATTCTCTCTGGCACAGCTGCTCCATTTTCTGTTAATGAAGCCCGTATAATAATGTTACCTAAGCCGGGCAAAGATCCAACATTAGTACAGTCGTACAATCCCATATCTTTATTAAATCAGGATTTAAAGTTATTGGGCCTGATTCAGACCCACTCGCGAGCGGCTGTCCGCTCGCAAGTGGGTCGATGGTCTGCACTGAGCATGCGCACGACGGAGGGAGCTCCGTCGTACGCATGCGCCAGACACGACGAGCGAAGGACTTTCCTTCGCTCGTTGTGTCCGATCAAAGGGGGCGTGCTGTCAATGTTGATTGACAGCACGCCCCCTTTGGTGGGCGTGCCGGGGGCGTGCCTCCCTGACGGGGGCGCTCCCACGGGAACGCCTCCCATCAGAAGCCGGCCCACTGACATCACTAGTGATGTCAGTGGGAGTGATTTTGGCTCTGATAGAGCCAAAATCACTCCGGAGCTTGCGGTTGAAAACCTCAACCGCAGGCTCCGGCTCGCAATTTCGATGGTCGCGATGGTCACGACCATCGCGGCCATCAAAATGCACGCTCGTATAGCCTGTGGGTGGTGACCCACAGCTATACGAGCGTCCAGGGGGACGCTCCATGAAAATGGAGCCCGGCCCTCATTCAGAGCGTGCGCTCTGCTCAGAGCGTACGGCTCTGAATGAGGGCCATTATCCTCTATTATGGCACAAAGATTACAGATGCTTTTACCCAAGTTACTCCATACATCACAATCTGGCTTTGTAAATAATAGATCTTCAGTACATAACATTCGTCAGGTAATAGCAGCCATAACGCAATCATTAAAAAACTCAGAGGATACGTCTCTTTTGGTCAGTTGTGATGCTGATAAAGCATTTGACCGTGTGTCCTGGACACATTTGTTATGCGTCTTTCAATTTCAAAATTTTGGTCCAAGTTTTATACGATTTTTTAATACACTATTTAATACCCCCACAGCATTTCTCACCATTAATGGTTTAAATACGGAGAACTTTCAACTATATCGCGGTACAAGACAAGGGTGCCCTTTATCTCCCCTACTTTCTAATTTAGCGATGGATCCCCTTATCCGACATTTTTATTTGCAGACCGAATGGAGAGGGATTCGAATTGGAAGTCTTAAAAGTGTCAACATACGCTGATGACTTGCTATTGTATTTTGCTAATCCATGTAGGAGATGTTTCACTACCAAGTCCCTTCAATTGTCAGTTCTGTGTTTCCCCCTTACCAGTCGACTGGGAACCCCAATAAATCAAACAGGAAGTCGTGTTTAAGAGATTGAGACTGAAAACTCATTTATTCCGATGGGGTTAATATAGCAGATTCTTTAAAACACACAGTATCTCATTTGTTACAGAAAACAGGATGTGGTTCGGAGAAGTAAGACACATACTAATCTTTAGATACAAGGGTATTTCCAGAGTCTAGTGCACTTCCTCTTTTGAGATGGTCTTAAACCTTAAGCATATGACACCAAGACTTTTGTTACATTATAAACATCTATAAATTTCTAGACGAGACAGCAGGGGAAATAACCCACAGATTACATCAGCTGATCCTAAACTAGGGGGAACATGCAGAAACACACACACCCCCAGCAAAGGTTATTAGTTCATAAAGCAATAATCAAAGATCAGTATTATTTATATCTATATATGCTTGATTACATAGGGGGGAATACATTTATCTCTCTCATTCCCTCCTTTTATAATTAATCTGATCTAGCAGTTGAGCTTCTGGCAGTACAATTTGTCTACCTATCATACAGTTAAGCAAACAGTTTAGGAAGAATGGTGCTAATGGCTATGGCCCCACTGAGATGATGCTAATCATACTGTCCGAGCGAGGGGCCTAAAGGCGCGAATCACACATATCCATTCTCGTAAGCTGTTCATGACTTTTCTTTGCCCAGCTCTTCTGCAGTTCTTTGTATTTGGAGGAGTCCAATGCGTTAGTCACACGTTTCTTACAAACTGAAAAACAACAGAAAAACACTTTAAGACATACATATATCAATAATCCTAGGCTCACTATTTTCAGAAGGAACATCAAAATGCCCACAATCCATCCTTTTATCCCACTAAACCAGTTAGCTGGATTGAGCCAGGAAAACCATCCATCTGTAGAAATGTCATATTCAGGGTCATTGTGTTTTTTCCTGAATTCTTCCTTTAATTCCTGTATTTTATCTAAATGTTCCTCTATAGCTTCTTCTATAGAGTCAGTTCTATTGAGGTAATTACAACAGGATTCTGCTACTACCATGCACATTCCTCCTTCTTTTGCTGTCAAGTAATCCAATACCATTCTATGTGCCTGGGCTTCCCTCTTTATCATTTTTACATCATCCAGCACCAATCTAAATGTCTCATCATATATTTGGGTTACATTATCTAGCAGTTTTGCTAGGGCTTCTATGTTATGTGCATTCTGTATTGTACCTCCTGCTAGTGCTAAGCCCATTTTCTTATACCATGGAATGAATATTAAGTCATGTGCATGTGTATTACTTTTTTTTATACTACGGCGGGCTAATTGGTGAGTATGTTGGGCAGCTTGCACCTGTTCTACAGTATATTCCTTCTGAATTCGCACTGCAGGAATGACTCGTCCTATAGTGCACATGCCTGAAGCCCCATAAGGTATCCACTTATAAGCACGTCTCCCACACAGAAAATACAACCCTTGTTCTAGGAAATATGTATATCCCAGAACCACTCCGTATGCCACTTGAAGCACACTTGAATCTCTGCTGTGTCGGGTTATTCTGCGATATTCACTTATGTTCTGGGAGTATGGGCCTAGTATGTCTCGATTATTTATACATGAATCGCTTGCTTTGAACCACTCTCGTATAATTGCATTGGTTTGATTAATCTGTACTTTGATTTCTCGGTGTACTACCAGTTGTCCTTTGTCACACCATCCTAGATAATATCCTTTGTTATGAGTGGAATTTGTTGTGAAATTTACTTGGGCCTGTGAACATTTTACCTGTCCTACTCGTGCCTGAGTAGGAGTTAATACAAACCCATCTGGAAAGATTCGTTTCGTTGTGACTGGAGGTGCTTCTATGCAGAATTGTGGATATCCGATGGTATATGCTGTCATAAATGAGACAGGAGTCTCTGCCATCGTTTTGTTATATGTGCTGCCCAGACTATAATTAAGTTCCTTAAGCTCTGATAAAGTCAGTGGTACTGCTACCCAATGCATGGACCTAGCACTGACTGGGGCATGTGTGCATATCCAACAATCAGTCAAATTCAATGCTCGAGCTACCATCATGTGGGACTGTATAACTGAGTTGGGCCACACTGCAACGTCCCTTTTTCCTCTTGTCAAGGTATGATTAGTTTGAGTAAAATTCTTCTGTTCCTCAGCCTCTATTATCATTATTCCAAAGAAATACGTATAGGTGAGCACTATAAAGAGGCTTATACACATAATGCATCCCGACACACCTCTATCTGGATTAGGACCCATTAATTCTTTCCACATGATCATATTTTTTTTTTGTTTTTAAAAATCAAACTTAACTTTAGTGAGTTTGCAATGTGACGCGTGAATCCAAGTCTCTCTCCCTTTAACTTTCACCGATGTTGGAGTAGTCAGTAACACTTGGTATGGCCCATCATATCTGGGTTCCAGCGATTTCCTGACGTGTCTTTTCAGATAGACCCAGTCACCTGGTTGCAGCTGATGTGGACTGAGATCTGCCTTAGAATCTGGGAGAGAGGCGAAAGCTAGAGAATGCAGAGAGGTAAGTTTTTCAGTTAAGGCTTTTACATATGCAGTTAAGTCAGCATGTTTATGTTGCATTTCTTGTGGATAATAACATCCTATCTTAGGGATAGTCCCAAACAAAATTTCATATGGAGACAGCCCTGTGGCTTTAGATGGGGTGGTTCTTATACTAAACAGAGCTATTGGTAAACATTCTAACCAATTTTTCCCTGTCTCTTGTGCTGCTTTTAATATCTTAAGTTTAAGAGTTCCATTGAATTTCTCTACTAGGGCACTGGCCTGTGGCCTGTAGGGCGTGTGAAAGGCCTGTTGAATCCCCAAATCTTCCATGATATGAGTCATTACTTCTCCTGTGAAGTGTGTGCCTCTATCTGATTCAATTACCTCTGGTACTCCATACCTACAGACGATTTCTGAGAGGAGTTTTTTTGCTGTGTTCCTTGCAGTGGCTTTAGCCACTGGCCAGGCCTCAATCCATTTTGTGAAGGTGTCTAAACAGACCAGTGCATATTCATAAATTCCAAGTTTGGGCATCTGAATATAGTCAATTTGCAGTCTCTGGAAAGGAAAATAACTTTTTGGAATGGCTCCCATGGTAGTCTTTACCTTTTGTCCTGGGTTGGAGATCCCACAGATCCAGCAGGCTTGTACAAACCGTGCAGCTGCTGGGAAGAATCCTGGAGCTATCCATCTTTCCTTTACCAGGTTTCCCATTTGATCTTTTCCTATATGCGTGAGACCATGAGTAACTTGACACATGGGTGGGTACAATGCCCTTGGTAGACATAATAGGTTACCTGCTTTCCATAGTCCTGTGAATTCCTCCTTGCAGGCTCCTTTCCCTTCCCATGATGATTTTTCTTCTGGTCCTGCTTGTTCTTGGAGTTTTTGTAGGTCTTGAAAATCTGGCATTGTTGTTGTACCTTCAGTTTGTGTGACATATGCTGTTATGCCTTTGTAAGGCTGTTTAGCTGCTTGTTTTGCTGCTCTGTCTGCTGTGCAATTCCCTTTGGTTATGCTGGTCTGATTTCTGGTATGTGCTTGAACCTTAATAATAGCCACTTTATGGGGTAATTCAAGTGCTTGAAAAAGTTGTTTTATAAGTTCTGCATGTTGTATTTGTTTGCCTGTCACTGTTTTAAAGTCTCTGCTTTTCCATATGTTTCCATAATCCTGCGTAACCCCCCAAGCATATCTTGAATCTGTATAGATGTTGGCTGTAGCTCTTTCTGCATATTCTAGAGCCTTTGTGAGAGCTACTATTTCTGCTGCTTGTGCTGATAGATGTGAGGGTAGTGGTCCTGCTTCTATGATGTCATCTTGTGTGGTTACAGCATATCCTGTGTAAGGTGTCCCATTTTCATAATATCTAGAGCCATCTACAAACAGTTCATAATGTGCATTTGGGAGAGCAGTGTCTGTAACATGTGGTAAAGGTGAGGCTTCTTGATCCATAAGGGCCAGACAATCATGACAGTCAAAATCTTTTGAGTTGTATATTTTATCGTCCCTTACTTGATCATTTTGCTCTTCATCACTTGCAGTGCAGGCATATAAGTCTGAATAGACCATATTTCTCCCTCCTTTTGAATCTAGTGATTCAGGATCTTCTTGTTGCTCGAGTAAGCTTGGAAGGAGAGTGGCGGGGTTGAGGGTAGTACATCTTCTTATAGTTACGTTAGTTGCACTGAGTAATGCCACTTCATATTTGGTTAGCCTTGCTGCTGAAAGGTGTTTAGTTCTGGCTTGTTGAAGTATTTCTGTTACTGCATGGGGTACTTGAATAGTTAACGGATGATCAAGTACGATGTCCGTGCTTTTGTCTTTTAAGACTGCTGCTGCTGCTACCGCTCTGATGCAAGTAGGTGCCCCTTGGATAATGTTGTCTAGCTTGCTGGAGTAGTAGGCCACTGGTCGTTGCTTCAGTCCATGTTTTTGGGTGAGCACTCCTAGTGCATGGCCTTTTTCTTCGTGGCAGTAGAGGGTGAAGGGTTTGCTGTAATCAGGTAAGCCTAGGGCCGGGGAAGTGGTGACAGCTACTTTGAGTTGCGTCACTGCTTCTTCCATCTGCTGGGGAGTGGGATATGGGCCCTCCTTTTTGGTGCTGTCATACAGTGTCTGCATGAATACCGAGGCTAGGGGGACCCATTCGCGGCAATATCCTAGGAGACCCAAAAAGGAACGGACTTGTTTTATAGTCTTTAGTACCTTGGCTTGTAATATCAGCTTCTTCCTTTCCTCTGTTAAATGCCTTGTGCCGTGTGAGATGCAATGTCCTAGAAAGATCACTTTCTGTTTTGCTAGTTGTAATTTTTCTTTGGAAACTCTGCAGTTTTGTTCCTCCAGGAACTTTAACAAGGATACAGTCTCTTCTTGGCACTTGCTTTCAGATGTGGTAGCTAGCAGTAAATCATCAACATACTGGATGAGTTGAGTTTCATCTGGAAATAAAGGTCTCCATGCTTGAAGTATTGTGGACATAGCTTCAGAAAAATCACTTGGTGAAGTGACACCCCCTTGTGGCAAGCGTGTCCAGCAATACTGTTTTCCTTTATGTGTAAATGCTAGTAGACGCTGGGAATCTTTTGTAATAGGAACAGAGAAAAAAGCATTTGCAAGGTCTGCTACGGTGAACCATCTTGCTGAGGGTGGTATCTGATTTAGGAGAGTATGTGGGTTTGGTACTACTGGGGTGTTGACTACAAGTCTCTTGTTTATTTCCCTCAAATCATGAACCAGTCTGTATTGTACTTCTCCTTGTTTTCCTGTACCCTGCTTCTTTACAGGGAAGAGAGGGGTGTTGAAAGGGGACCTGCATTGTATTATGACCCCTATGTCCAAGTATGTTTGCAGCTGTTGTGAAATAGCATTTTCTTGTGCTGGTGTGAGTGGGTACTGTTTAACAGAGACTGGTATGGTACCTGGTTTGAGGGATAGTTGTACTGGCTGCACTTGTAGAAGTCCCACATCAGTCTTTCCTTTTGACCACAGTCTGTCAGGTACAGTTAAAATCCATTGTGGCAGCGAGTCAATTGCTGGATGTTCCTGAAATAGATAAACTTGTATGGCTGCCTCAATACTATTGCTCACCTCATTTGGAATATTGCTGGTGTACTTGACTCCTTTTGGTTTGTATTGTATTGAGGCTTGCATAAGTGCGAGTATATCTGCTCCCAACAGGTTCACCGGACAGGTGGGAGAGGTAAGGAATGCCACTGGAACTGGAGTAGGTTCATCATTAATAAGCAAAAAGAGTTGTTTACTTTCTTTGAGAGGCATTGCTTGACCTCCCAGACCTGTGCCTTGTATTGTCTCTGTAGTAAGAAGTTGAGGGGGGATCTGATCATGCATAAAAAATGATTTCTGAGCTCCGGTATCAATCACACAATCGAGTTCTTGTCCTGTGGGTAAAGTAACAGTGACAGTACCTGTGGGTGTGGTGTTATCCTGAAGTGAAGCAAAGACAGGCACTGATGACATGAGAGCTGTATATCTTCATGCTTGTGGGTGCTGCATTCCTGCAGTGTACGGATGTTCAGACATCTGTCGCTGTGATAACAAATATTTCTGATGCTTTCTGCAATCCTTTTATTGGTGTCCTGGAAGTTTACAAAAGAAACACTTGCCTGCCATATCATTACCTTGGGAGTCATACTGCTTCCTCTGTGTATAACCTTTAGTTGGTTACTTTGCAGTTGTTCTCTGCCGCGGTGGCTGACTCTGAACCAGATTCACCGTCACTACCTGTGCTTTTGTAGCTTTCCGGTCTTTCTTATCCTGTTCAACATCCTCAATCCCTTCCAATACTTGTAAAATTCCTTCAATATCCATTACCATGGCTTCCGGTCTGATCTGAAATAACTGAGTTCTCAAGTCATTTCTAAGTCCATTCAAAAACTTCATTTTACACAGCCTAGCTCCTGCTACTTCTGTAACAGGATAACCTTCTTCTTCCTGTCTAGTAATTAGTTTATCATAATATGCCCGTACTGTGTCTGTTTTTTTTAACTAAATCTGGTGCAGCTGGAGCAGTTTGTTGAATCTCTGCACATCTCCATTGTATTCTATTTAGTAACAAGTTTCCACTATGTTGGCTATATCTTGTTCCTACTGCGGGAAGTGCCACAATTTCTGGTCTGCCCTGTTGAACTCCCTGAACAATGATTAAAATCATTTTTATCATATTCTCTATGTCCTGCTGATGCTTTTACAATTTGTTCCAGATCAACCCAACATGGTCTGTAAATAGTTTTAACCTGTTCCATTTTCTGATAAAACGTATGTGGATGTCGTCTGATATCAGGCAAATCATTAACAATTCTTAACATATCAGATTGAAACCATGGGTTATATACCTCTTGTTCAATGTATTCAGGACCATTTGCAGGATCTACTTGCTCTGCATTAAACCTGGGATTTGGAGATGTTTGTACTCTTATAGGTAAAATGTGATGTCCCTCTGGACCCGCTATTGTACCCCTACAAGGACTCATGTTATGGGGTGCCAGTCTTTTTAGTACATATGACATTTTTTGTTTATTTGTAAGGGAAGTATTAGTTACATTACTACCTTGATTACATGGTGGGGCATCAGGTGATACCCAGTTATCACAAGCGGGACATTTCTCTGAACCCTCTGGGACACAAAAATGACAAAACGTACATTCTCTTCCTCTAGTTATATCTAGATTTACTTTATCTTGTGATTCTATACCACACCCTTGAATGGTATTTAAGTCAATTCTGGGATACAAGTTCTGGGATGTTAATGTGGATACTTCATTTTGTATTGCAGTTGATGGAGCTGCCAGTCTAACTGGTACATATGGTGGTGGGTTATCTATAACATCATTTAAATCAGACCTTTTCCTATGCTCATACTCTATTTCTTGTGTAACTGTTTGCCATATTGTGACAGTGTCCAAATAACTCTTCTTTGTCAACCAGTCTATATTATTATTTCTGAACCGTTTCCATTTGTCAGGGTCTAGCGTACCTTCAGGTGGAAATCCTGCTCTTTTGAAAATAACAGAAATACCTTGAGAGCTTTCGCGCCCTCTCTCTGACAAATTATTTCTAGGGGACTCAATTCCCTAGTCCTTGTACTAACTTGTGCACCCATTATCTGTGTGAGGGATCAGGTCACGGGATAATACTGTAGTGGGCTACTCAACTGTATCGCACTGCTTAGATTACTGTAAGAATTAGTCTAAAATCTGTTATTTTCTGAGCTTTCTATGTATATTGTTCGTTTTCTTTTGCCACTGACTGATACGTTCAGAATAAACACTGGGACTTCCTCTTTCAATAATTCTCTGTACTGACAGGGGAAATTTTCTACTATCACTATAACACAGTATTTCAAATTGCAGAGGTACAAAATTAATACACAAATCTGTCAATTATGTCTTTATCAACATGACAACCAATACTGACCACAAAAGAAATATCCTTGTTTTGTAAAACACCAGAATGTACAATAGAACCTACAGATTGCAATTGACAGTTGAATTCATTAATATTTTTCTTATACCAGAGAGTAACAGTACACAAACAGTTATTACATGGCATTCATATAACATTAATTTTTACTGTATCATGAAAATAATTCAGAAACAGACAATCGGGTTCAAAATATACCAGGTATACTTACTACATATAGATAGACTGTCTCACAGGCAGTAAACAAACACTGACGGAGTAATTAAGTTGAAATCATAACTTTGAAATCACTCACCCGGGATTGTCAGTAGTTGTGTACAGCAGGCGGACGTGGTGTCATCTATTCTGTAGCAGCGGCACTGGTCCCAGAATTCCTGGATCGAGATCAAGAAATCTCCCTCCTCCGAGCCCCCATGTAATGTAGGAGATGTTTCACTACCAAGTCCCTTCGATTGTCAGTTCTGTGTTTCCCCCTTACCAGTCGACTGGGAACCCCAATAAATCAAACAGCAAGTCGTGTTTAAGAGATTGAGACTGAAAACTCATTTATTCCGATGGGGTTAATATAGCAGATTCTTTAAAACACACAGTATCTCATTTGTTACAGAAAACAGGATGTGGTTCGGAGAAGTAAGACACATACTAATCTTTAGATACAAGGGTATTTCCAGAGTCTAGTGCACTTCCTCTTTTGAGATGGTCTTAAACCTTAAGCATATGACACCAAGACTTTTGTTACATTATAAACATCTATAAATTTCTAGACGAGACAGCTGGGGAAATAACCCACAGATTACATCAGCTGATCCTAAACTAGGGGGAACATGCAGAAACACACACCCCCAGCAAAGGTTATTAGTTCATAAAGCAATAATCAAAGATCAGTATTATTTATATCTATATATGCTTGATTACATAGGGGGGAATACATTTATCTCTCTCATCCACAAGCTGCTTTCCCAGATTTTATGCAACTTCTACATGATTTTGAAATTATGTCAGGATTTGTAATAAATAAGTCTAAGACAGAAGCTTTAGCCTTACACGATGGTGCCCAGGCTGCCTGGAGTGGTTCTTTTCCTTTCAGATGGGCGAATACCTCTTTGACTTATTTAGGTTTACATATACCTGTCAATCCCTCTGATCTCTACATGGCTAATTTTCCTGTTGTAATATCCCGTATTATTGCCGACTTTCAAGCCTGGAAACACTTACCACTGTCTTACATAGGTAGATGCCACCTGATAAAAATTATCTCTTTCCCTAGGTTGCTATACCCAATACAAATGTTACCCTTACTTTTAAAAGATTCAGATTTAAAGTTATTGAATAAAGCTATGAGCAAGTTTATTTGGGCGGATAAAAAACCAAGAATATCTTTATTCAAATTAAGTCAATCCACACAATTGGGAGGTATTAACCTTCCCTGTATAAAAAGCTATAATCTAGCTGCAAACTATCGTTATGCAGTTGATTGGTTACAGAATTCTGAAGAGTTCGCCAATACTGGCTTGGAACAAGCCTTTTGTCCTGACATCACACTCTCTAATACAGAGACCCACAGATTTTCCTTTCTCGGTTACTAATAATTTGTTGTTAACCACTACATGTACAGACTGGCGTCTGTCTAGACGCAAGATGGGTATATCAACATATAACACTATTTTTTTACCCATATATCATAATACAAGGTCTCAAGGATTCTCTGCTTTACATCATACTTTAATGCATTTTTGGGGTTCAGGGGGTCCGAGACTGGTTTATCAAGTTTTGGATGGACAGACACTTACAATTCTTACATATGAAAAATTACAAGAGGTATTTCCTCGGATAACTATTCCTTTATTTACATATTACCAACTTCGAAGTTATGTGACTAACATTCTCTCCAAACTAACAGATTCTGACAAGACACATACATTAGATAGAGTGTTGAGTAGTTGCCCAGGACGAGGTTGCTCTACCTCATATTTGTATTCTCAAATTAAGCGATCTATAGATTTGGAAAAATTACAGTCTGGCATCGTTAAATGGAAGATTGATTTCCCTGACATTCCAGTTAGTGATGTTCTTCAAGCTTTTATTCGTCTAAATAAAATACTTATTTCTGCTTCTTACACAGAAATGCATTATAAACTGCTATATCGTGCTTACTACACACCCAAGTTACGCTTTTTGATGGGGGCCTCCAATGATTCTAAGTGTTTCAAATGTTAAGCGTTAGAAGCAGATCTTTATCATTGTATGTGGAATTGTCCTGAAGTTAAAAAAATTTGGCTTATAATTCAAACTTACATTAAAGATGTTTTGGGTATAACTATTAATATCTCTCCCGAATGGGCCCTATGGGACATATACCTTGATCAGAACTTACCTAAACCACCATTGGGTCAACGAATTTTATTAGCTAAAATTGTAGCAGCAGCAGGAAAGAAGACAATCCTGTCTCAGTGGATATCCACAGATACTTTGACATTACCTTTATTAATACCTCGTATTTCCTATTTGTTCCATATGGACTGGCTTGAAATGTCAATTAACAAGAAAAAAAAGGTCAAAAAGTTTTTTGAGACATGGTTACCATATGTTTGTACGTTACCTTCTGAGACAAAAGATAATCTACGCCAAGCGGTGAGGTTAACTGCTTGGTACAACCTAGAAGTTGTTTCAACAGGAAGTTCACCTTTCTAAAGTAGTAATTTGGTTGATTCAAAATGTTTATTAGTGATATGTGTGGTTCTCTCAACCCATTTGTTTCTGACAACTTATTATATATATGTGTTTTATGGTAAATACAAAATGTATCTGTTTATACATTTAATTGTGATGCATTATATATGTTTTATTAATGTATACAGTTTACCAATAAAATATTTTGAGAAAAAAAACAATACAATTCGGACTATCTACAGAAAAACCATTGTAGGTGGGGGAATTGATGTAAAGCAGCCACTGAGCAAACTGGGTCCCTTCCCAGTTATCAAGATAATGCCGGCAGCTGTGTGTTTGCTGTAATCAGCAGCCGCTGAGAGTCTGTCAGACTCTCAGCGGCTGCTGCTGCTCCCACTGCGGGAGCCATCTTCCGGCTCCCGCAGTGGGTAATGGGAGAGACGTCAAGAGTAATGACGTCTCTCCCATGCAAAGCATCCGGAAGAGCTGTTAGCGGCGGGACCAGGAGCAAGAGTTTCAGGTAAGTGATTTTTTTTTATTATTCTTATTACGTCTCTCTCTACTGGGGGGGGACTACTGGGGGCACTACCAGGGGGCGATTACTACAGGGGACACTACCAGGGGGTGATTACTACAGGGGGCACTACTAGGGGGTGGTAACTACAGGGGGCACTAAAAGGGGGATTACTACAGGGGGCACTACCAGGGGGGATTACTACAGGGGGCACTAAAAGGGGGGATTACCACTGGGGGTACTACCAGGGGAGGATTACTACAGGGGGCACTAAAAGGGGGGTACTACCAGGGGGGGATTACTACTGGGGGCACTAAAAGGGAGGGATTACCACTGGGGGATTACTACTGGAGGCACTGAAAGGGGGGATTACCACTGGGGGCACTACCAGGAGGGATTACTACTGGGGGCACAACCAGGGGAAATTACTACTGGGGGCACTACCAGCTGCTGCCATTTGCCACCCTAGGCTTATACTCGAGTCAATAAGTTTTCCCAGTTTTTTATGGTAAAAGTAGGTACCTCGGCTTATATTCGGGTCGACTTATACTCGAGTATATACGGTAATTTAATTTGGAAGCTCACTGGGGCATATTATGTAGTTTTGGGCTCACATGGGCATATGATTTACTTTGGGGACACACTGGGGCATATTATGTGATTTGGGGGCACAGTATGGCATATTGTGTGCTTTGAGGGCACACTGGGGCATATGTGATTTGTGGGCACAATGGAGAGTATGATGTGATTTATGGGTAAATTTTCAGTAAATGATGTCATTTGGGGACACGGTGGGGTGTATGATGTGATTTGGGGGCACAGTGGGGTATATGATGTGATTCGGAGGCATAGTGGGTGCATTGGCAGAACTAGTGTGTGGTGGGCCCAAGTGCAACAATATGCATTTCCCAGGGCCGGCTCCAGGGGCTGAGCACCCTGTGCCAGGCCGGTAAGCTGCGCCCTGCAATCGAGCGTGGCGTAGATGAAATTTGGGGCGCACGCTGCATCCATTCACTCTCCGGCGGTCCGGCACCTTGTACGCCTTTATGTGTGGGTGGTCTAATGGTGGCGGGTGCTGGAGGCAGAGCCATGAGTTGTGACTCATGACTCAGCTCTACAAAGGCCCATGGGAGGAGTGGCCATGGCTGGACATGCACAGTATGCCTTCCCGTGGCCATTTTACTTGTAGCCAAAATGTGTGTCTGCGCATGTGCGTGCCGAAAAGTAGGCGTGGTCAGATGCCACAAGGGTCGTGGCCACTGCAAAATGGGGAGTGTCAACATGACACCCGCCCTTTCTTGTCACTCTGGGAACATTCCTTTCCATTCCATATACACCCTAATGCCCCCAGTAGTAGTGCCCCTCTTGCAATGCCCACTGTAGTAGTGCCCCTTATACATTGTCCCCAGTAGCAGCACCCCAGTAGTACCCCTTATACAGTGCCCCCAGTAGTGCACCATTATACAGGGCCCCCAGTAGTGCACCCTTAGACAGTGCCCCTTATGCAGTGCTCCCAGTAGTGCATCCTTATACTGTGTCCCCCTATACAGTGACCCCAGTAGTGGTCCCCCTTATGCAGGGCCCAGTAGTGCCCCTTATACAGTACCCCCAGTATGCAGTACCCCCAGTAGTGGTCCCCCTTATGCAGATCCCCAGTAGTGCCCCTTATACAGTATCCCAAGTAGTGATCCTCCCTATGCAGAGCCCCCAGTAGTGATCCCCCCTATACAGTGCCCCTTACAGTGCCTCAGTAGTGATACGGAGCCCACTATACAGTGCCCCCGGACAGTAGTACCCCTTACATAACACACACACAGACATACATAAACAAAACACTTACCTGAATCCCTGCTCCTGCTGTGCCCGCTGTTCTCCGCTACTCCATCCACCTGCTCGGTCCTGCTCGGTACTATGGGAGAGGTGTCATGTTCACACACATTTTCCATAAGTAAATTGCAGAAAAAAATTCTATTGAAGAGGTCGTTATACCATACGTGCCTACTCTCCCAGGATGGGTGGGAGTCTCCCAAATATCAAGTTGCGCTCCTGGTCCCCCTCCTCCCCCCCAGAATAGTGGGCAAATTTCCTGGCTGCTGTCACGCCCTTGCAAACCCCCCGCATCACTCCAGATCCCCCCTCACAGCGGGTGACGCGATTCACGGTGAATCATATAATCACAGCCCCTTCCTCCATCTAGCTCGGCATTGTGAAGAGGGGGCGGGGCCACAGTGATGCAATCATGCCCCCCGCTGTATACAGATATTCAGCTCCCTCCCGGGAGGAGGGAGCTGAATGTCAGCAAGTATGTGTTAGCCTTTATGTGTGGGTGGTCTAATGGCGGCGGGTGCTGGAGGCAGAGACATGAGTTGTGACTCATGACTCAGCTCTGCAAAGGCCCATGGGAGGAGTGGCCATGGCTGGACATGCACAGTATGCCTTCCCGTGGCCATTTTACTTGTAGCCAAAATGTGTGTCTGCGCATGTGCGTGCCGAAAAGTAGGCGTGGTCAGATGCCACAAGGGTCGTGGCCACTGCAAAATGGGGAGTGTCAACATGACACCCGCCCTTTCTTGTCACTCTGGGAACATTCCTTTCCATTCCATATACACCCTAATGCCCCCAGTAGTAGTGCCCCTCTTGCAATGCCCACTGTAGTAGTGCCCCTTATACATTGTCCCCAGTAGCAGCACCCCAGTAGTACCCCTTATACAGTGCCCCCAGTAGTGCACCATTATACAGGGCCCCCAGTAGTGCACCCTTATACAGTGCCCCTTATGCAGTGCTCCCAGTAGTGCATCCTTATACTGTGTCCCCCTATGCAGTGACCCCAGTAGTGGTCCCCCTTATGCAGGGCCCAGTAGTGCCCCTTATACAGTACCCCCAGTATGCAGTACCCCCAATAGTGGTCCCCCTTATGCAGATCCCCAGTAGTGCCCCTTATACAGTATCCCAAGTAGTGATCCTCCCTATGCAGAGCCCCCAGTAGTGATCCCCCCTATACAGTGCCCCTTACAGTGCCTCAGTAGTGATACGGAGCCCACTATACAGTGCCCCCGGACAGTAGTACCCCTTACATAACACACACACAGACATACATACACAAAACACTTACCTGAATCCCTGCTCTTGCTGTGCTCGCTGTTCTCCGCTACTCCATCCACCTGCTCGGTCCTGCTCGGTACTATGGGAGAGGTGTCATGTTCACACACATTTTCCATAAGTAAATTGCAGAAAAAAATTCTATTTAAGAGGTCGTTATCCCATAGGTGCCTACTCTCCCAGGATGGGTGGGAGTCTCCCAAATATCAAGTTGCGCTCCTGGCCCCCCTCCTCCCCCCCAGAATAGTGGGCAAATTTCCTGGCTGCTGTCACCCCTTGCAAACCCCCCGCATCACTCCAGATCCCCCCTCACAGCGGGTGACGCGATTCACGGTGAATCATATAATCACAGCCCCTTCCTCCATCTAGCTCGGCATTGTGAAGAGGGGGCGGGGCCACAGTGATGCAATCATGCCCCCCGCTGTATTCAGATATTCAGCTCCCTCCCGGGAGGAGGGAGCTGAATGTCAGCAAGTATGTGTTAGCCTTTATGTGTGGGTGGTCTAATGGCGGCGGGTGCTGGAGGCAGAGACATGAGTTGTGACTCATGACTCAGCTCTGCAAAGGCCCATGGGAGGAGTGGCCATGGCTGGACATGCACAGTATGCCTTCCCATGCCATTTTACTTGTAGCCAAAATGTGTTTCTGCGCATGTGCGTGCCGAAAAGTGGGCGTGGTCACATGCCACAAGGGGCATGGCCACTGAAAAATGGGGAGTGTCAACATGACACCCCCCCTTTCTTGTCACTCTGGGAACATTCCTTTCCATTCCATATGCACCCTAATGCCCCCAGTAGTAGTGCCCCTCTTGCAATGCCCACTGTAGTAGTGCCCCTTATGCAATGTCCCCAGTAGCAGTGCCCCAGTAGTGCCCCTTATACAGTGCCCCCAGTAGTGCACCCTTATACAGTGCCCCCAGTAGTGCACCCTTATACAGTGCCCCTTATGCAGTGCTCCCAGTAGTGCATCCTTATACTGTGTCCCCCTATGCAGTGACCCCAGTACTGGTCCCCCCTATGCAGGTCCCCAGTAGTGCCCCTTATACAGTACCCACAGTATGCAGTGCCCCAGTAGTGGTCCCTCTTTTGCAGGCCCACAGTAGTGATCCCCCTTATGCAGGTCCCCAGTAGCGCCCCTTATACAGTACCCCCAGTATGCAGTGCCCCCAGTAGTGGTCCCTCTTATGCAGGCCTCCACTAGTGCCCCTTATACAGTGCCCCAAGTAGTGATCCCCCCTATGCAGTGCCCCCAGTAGTGATCCCTCCTATGCAGTGCCCCTTACAGTGCCCCCAGTAGTGATACGGAACCCCCTATACAGTGCCCCCGGCCAGTAGTGCCCCTTACATAACACACACACACAGACATACATACATACATACACAAAACACTTACCTGAATCCCTGCTCCTGCTGTGCCCACTGTTGTCTGCTACCCCATCCTCCTGCTCGGTCCCGCTCAGTACTATGGGAGAGGTTGTTATCCCATACGTGCCTACTCTACAAGGATGGGCGGGAGTCTCCCAAATATCAGGTTTCGCTCCTGCCCCTTCCCCCGGAAAAGTAGGCAAATTTCCCAGCCGCTGTCTCCCCCTTGCTAAACCCCTGCATCAACCCGGAACCCCCCCTCACAGCGGGGCTGACTGGTGACGTGATTCGTGCTGAATCATGTCATCATGTCCTCCATTTAGCTTGGCAGTGGGAAGAGGGGGCGGGGCTACAGTGACGCAATCATGCCCCCCGCTGTATACAGATATTCAGCTCCCTCCCAGAAGGAGAGAGCTGAATGTCAGCAAGTATGTGTTAGCCTTTATGTGGGGGGTCTTTGGACATGTAAAAGGCATGTGGGAGTGTAAAAATGGCATGTAAGGGGCATGTGGGAATGCCCAATGGCATGTAAGGGACATGTAGGGGTCTGATTGGATTCTGATGGGCATACAAGGTGGTTGATGGCATGTGGGTAGTGGTGGATCCAGGAGGGATGATGGGAGCGATCCCCCCCAGCACAGTCCATCCTTGTTCATCTCTCAGCAAGCTGTGTGCCCTCCCCCTCCCCTAATACACATTCACCCTGTGCTGTAATCGGAGCCTTCCAGGGTTAGTGTCACTGACAGGCTGTCAATGAGGAGCCGGGGAGGGAGAGATCACAGCCGGCTCCCCGACCCCTTCTGTTGCAGGACTGACCGGAGACCGCCATCCCTGCACAGCAGCGCTGTCTGTGAGTTACTGACACAGGTAGATGTTACATCCTACCCTAGCTGCTACTGCCCCTGGACAGAGTGAGTAGGGAGGTGGAGCAGGGAGATGGTTGCTTCTACCCCTGCAAAGAGGGGAGGGGGCTGGCTTCTGCTGCCCTCGAACAGAGGGGGGACAGGGAGATGGCTGGGGAGGGTAGAGGCAGGGAAATGGTTGCTTCTGCCCCCGCACAGAGGGGAGGGGGGATGGCTTCTGCTGCCCTCGGATAGTGAGAGGGGGGCTGCAGGGAGATGACTTGTGGAGGGGGAAGCAGGGAGATGGCTGCTGGTGCTAAAACTGTATTCACACAAAGTGAATACATAAACATAAATATAACAACATAGAAAAAAAAAAAGAGAGATTAGATGCACCATACAACCATTAATATTTATACATAATATGCAAGGTTTTTGGCAAATATTTGGCCAAAATTATGAGCTTACCCACCAGCGTCAAGTTAACCTCATCGGGTAAGTCCCTAACACTATGGGGGTACATGTCTGGAGCATGGGGCACCCCCCAACCCATCCCAGCCAAACCACCCCAGGGAACCACACAAAATAAAATAAAAAATAGCAGTGAAGTGTTGGGTAAGTAAAAGTGGCTGCTTATGCTTAGTGTAGAAATTGTTAGAAAAATTAAAAATAAATGTGTGAAAATGTAACATAAACAAAAAGCAAACAGAGTGATATAAAGGGCCATATTCAATTAGAGGCGAAAAGTGCTGTTTGGCGAAAAGTATTTGCAGATTCGGACTTTCCGCCTGTTTTCAAAGTATCTCCATATTCAATTCCAGGGAGGGAGCAGCCAGGTCGGCATAGCAGGTGGGCGGGGCTGGCTTAGAGGGGCGCGGCTGGGCAAATTACATGGCATTTAGGTGTGGAGCTAGGGGCGTGGCCACGTGATCACGTAATTTTGGCCCTGCCACACAATACCGAAATTTCTGGCATTGTGAAGCAGGGGACGGGGTCATGATGATGCAATCATGTGGCCACGCCCCAGCTCTGCCCCTAAATTGCGTCATCAGCCCCTCCCCTGGCTGCAGATGTTTGTGGCTGCATTGCGGGAGGACTAGAGGGGCTGGTAGGCTTGCCTACTTTTCCAGAGGACCGGGAGCAGCACCAGATTTTCGGGAGGCTCCCAGCCAAATGGGGAGAGTAGGCATGTATGTGATATGGGCAGCACAGGTTAGCTTGATACCCTTTTTCCAAAATCCCGGGTCTGCCCCAGGACCCCGTTTCCACTGCACCCTCATCACGGGTTTTTCCAGGGTCACCTTCATTTTCACTGGACCCGGGTAAGCCCAGCAAAACCTGTGGATGTCATTAAAAATGGTCTTTATTCAGGCTCACAAAGATGAGGTCACAGTAAGGGAACAAAAGGGAGGGGTGGGGACTGCTCACAGCATGGTAGCAATGATGGCCGATGAGTTACCAGTGTATAGCCCAAAGTTCTTGAATGTTTGCAGCTTGCTGCTGTTTTACACAGCTGCTGAGAGCATGATTCAGCTTGTGACACTGTGCTAGATCAAGAAGAAGACTGCGCTCTAAAGTCTATACCGGGACATCAGTATCAACACATATATTTGAAATATAAGTTTAATATAATAAGGCTAAGTAGCCAGATTCATAAAAAATGACAAAAACTGTATACATGCAAAAGAGTTGATCAGACTCACAATATTAAAAAACAGTAGGTGAAAAATACACAAATATCGCAATGTCAATCTGTATTAGATGTATAACTAAATATAGAAACACTGATAATGGTAATATTAGAGACCCTGGAGATCCTAAGGGAACAATAAAAAAGGAGTCTCGTATAGATACAATATGACCAGATGATGATAGCCGACCTTCAATAAAAAGTCTTGTGTATAGCCTCAATACAAGGAGTAAATCAAAAATATAATAGGCATCTCTTCTCCTGAATGCACCTTGTCAGTAATTAACGCTGCATATAATGGCGGCTGAATTGAAAACTCACTTGTAGTTGGAATACCAGCATTCAGCTCTCTTCCAAAATATAAAACATAGCCCTATAGATATATCGGCAGACGTAGATTAGTATATCTGGAGCCGTGGGCGACAAGGATAATTTAATGAGCCAGGTAAGGGCCGTCAGCGTTAAATGATGCGACTGACAGCCTACTCCAGATTGCACTACACCAGCTCCAAACAGTCAATCAATAGCTGGGGCACTGTAAAATAGAGACTGTAAACAGTGTGTGGTGTGCCAGATGACAGCCGCCTCAGCGCGGCGGCAGCACGAAGGATACCAGAAGGTGCTTTCCCTCCGGCTTTGGATGACGGCCAGGTATTACCGTCTCAGCAAGATAGCGGCACAGGCAATATTGGAGAGATGTACGTCCCTGCGGCTCAAAAAGCAGGTGAAGTCTCAGCTCCTAAATACAATGGAAATCCCAATGCAGCGGAGGTTAGTCAGGGCAGCAGCCGCCAGCGGCACCGGCAGTAGTGGAAAGATGAACGTCCCTATTCAGTCACCTACATGATCCCCATGTGAAAAAATGTCCCACATCTGCAAAAAAGTTATATTCTTTTCTATTTCTTTAAAGAAATGGAAGATTGTGGATTGGGTGGAGATCCCAGGACACCAGATTGGGGATACTGCATACCCATTGAAGCAGCTGCATATGAAGGGTTTCACTCAACGTGTCCACTTGTGCCAGGATGGTTGTGGAGAATGCCTTTGGGCGTTTAAAGGGATTTGGTGCTGCTTGATGAAGCATAATGATGTGGACCTGAAGCTAATGCCCAATGTTGTAGCTGCCTGCTGTATTCTCCATAGCATCTGTGAGATACAGGAAGAGCATTATCTCCCTGAGTGGACTGTGCAGGACACTGTAGAACACAACACTGCACCTGATTCTGCGGTCTATGATGAAGGACACAGCGGGGCAGAAAGAATACGTGAAACCCTTGTGGCAAACCTTCCCTCAATGGTATAAAGGACACGTTATTCATTACAGATCGCTATTGCGATCTCAGCTGCGAATACGCATGCAGATCCACTGTGAAAATATGCTAATTTTTGCAGTAACTATGCCATCGCAGCACAACATAAGGATGCCCACTTCCCCTTACTCATATCTGTAATACCTTGCAAGTCTGTGAAACCATCGGTAACATTGAGTACCATCGGAGGCTCACGCAAAACTACAACAGGTCTGACCTTACTCAGAATTTGCTAACCTCATCGCACGCAATGAAAGCTCAAGCTGCATATTCCATCGCGGTGGCTAATTTATGCATGCCCTTATAATGGCGATCAAACACACTAACACGCCTGCGTTTCGCCAACCACCCTCCCGTCAACACCCCCAAATGGTCACTTTGCGATGTTTTATTTTTTTACAATAAAACTGTTGGTCTGAGAATGTTTGGCCAAAAATTTTAAAACACACAAACATTTTTCAAATGTTAACTCACATACAAGTAGACCATAATAGCAAGTGTTTATCTTAAACATAAGTGTGCGTGTGATGTATTATACACTGTGGGGCCTATTCATCAACACTAAAATAACGTTTTTAAGGACATTTTCCTTAAACAACATTATTTTGGTATTCATGAACAGACTTAACACAGGAGATATCACAGATATCTCCTTGCTAAGTTCCCCTGCGTTAATTTCCACACTCCCCATACATTAGTATGGGGATGTGGAAATTATGGTATTCATCAAATTCCGAAAATTATCAATTTTCGGAATTTGATGCAGTTACTATTCGCCACTGTGAGGTGGCGAATAGCAGAATCCACTTACCTGTATCAGCGTGTGCAGGTCCCCCGACGAGTCCCTCCGGCGTTCTGCTCCGTCCTCAGGCTCCGGAGGCTGGTCTGTCATGTGTGCTCCCCAGAGCACAAGAAAGTTTAGAAAAATATTATTATTTTTTTTTTTTTAATCTGTCATGTGGTCTGCTGGGAAACCACATGACAGACCAGCAGGACGGAGCTGGAGGCTGCTGCGCGGATAGGTAAGTCGGGGGGGGGGGGAAGGTGAGTGGAGGGGGGGGGGGAGATCGGGGGGGTACGAAACTTAACGCATCTGTAGGCAGTGCTGCGCATGCGCTGGTTTTACAGATGTAACGGCGCATGCGCAGCACTGTTTCCAGATGCGATAAGGTAGTGTAGGCAGGGAAAAGTATCTATTTCCCGAAAAGCTGTCAGCTTTTCAGAATAGATACTTATGGAGAGGTGGAATGATGAATTCCACCTATAATTAGCTAGAACTCCATGAGAGTTCTAAAGCTAATTATCTCCATTGAATTTTTACGTTTAATGAATAGGCCCCTATAGGTGCAGTGTCCAGTTTAGTGGGGAGGACATATTGATAAATTTCGTAAAATCTGTAGCACATAGCAACCTGAGGTAGCTTGACAGATCACAGCTAGCACACCAAGATCTCAATATGCCATCCCCACTAATCAGGATACTGCTGATCATCATTATATTAAGGGTCATAAAACTGGTTTCCTGCGGACACAATTTTTAAAACACACATAAACATTATTGTAGTATTACCACTCAAGTGGCCAATTAAATCAAGTGGTGCTTATATTTTATTTGCTAGGGGCACAAAAAATAGCCCTTATAACATAAGGTCAATATTAAAACCTTTATAATACAAAAATGTTAATTATTTTACTTTACAACTTTCAATTATTATAATTTTAGTCAAACATACACCTTCTCAGGCAGGGTTAAGGCAGTTGCCTGTAGATTGAGTAATCTGGGTTTTGTGGGCTCAACGGTGTTGCAGCAGGGTCTTAAAAACTTTGCCCTCTATTTTATTACGGATAAGGGTGCTCCTGTGGTGGGGCTTAGTATAGTTGTTGGGGATGTAGTCATGAGACTGGTGGCCATGATGCCGCGGGTCTCAATACCGACATCCAAATCCTAACATGGGACTTAAGATAGGCGTCGAAATACCAATGCATATCTTAATCCCGAAACCGGAATGCTGAAGGATACCAAATCGAACTAGATAAGTCTGGGTTGCTCTTAGCGTTAGCCGCGGGGGGGGGGGTTAAGTTTAGAGAGTGTAGCGGGGTTAGGGTTAGGTTTTGGGGGGGAGTTAGGTTTAGGCACCACTAGGGAGGAGGGTTAGGGTTAAGCACCCCTAGGGGGGAGGGTTAGGGTTAGGCACCACTGAGGGGGTTAGGGTCAGGCACTAAGGGTTTAGGTTTAGGCATGAAAGGGTGGTCAGGTTTAGGCACTAATGGGGAGGGTTAGGGTGCGGTGTGGGGAGGGTTAGGGTTACACTATAAGAAGGGAGGGTTAGGGTTATGGGGGAAGGGTAAGTATACTTACCCAACCCCTGTCAGGATACCAACCATCGGGATGCCGCTGTCGGTATTCTGACAGGAGGCATCCCGACATCCGGCATTACATACCCATTCCTAGATGTTGTGTGGGGTTCTTATTTACTAAGTGCTCCAGGAATGCCATATGTAGTATGTTGTGGGATTCCCTAGTTAGGCGTTCTTGCATAGTCAAAATCTGTGAGACGAAGGATTGCTGCATTTCTTTTTTTTGCTTCAAGCAAGTGTAATTGGCGTGCATGCTCTTGAGCCTGCATGGTGGAGTCCATCTCACGGAGCTGGTCCACCAGTAGGGTAGACATTTCCTCCGATTTGTAAAAAATTTTCTTGCAACTAGGAACGGTGAACACTTAAAAGGGGGTAAACAAAAAAAATATATTAGAATCTGCACTTTGCATATGTAGACATAGCAGATGTGTAAGCATACATGTGTTTGTGGCATTCTCCCCTGCACAAAAGCTACCCACTTCAGGAGAGAGGTTTTTTTTTTAATATCAATTTTCTTTTTTTAAATAAATTGTGGGTTGTGATGAACTTTAGTAAACATCTTGCGCGGGGCTTTGACTCTGTTTAGTACTTGATGCTGGGACTTTTGCATTCCCCGTAGGAGCATATATGTTCAAGGGATAATTTAAGTTTCAATTAACAGAAGACCGTAGCATATACAGTATATACAGTACAGCATATACATAGCAAAGATAGCATACATGTGCTTTTTGGCCTATTCCCAAATGCACGCTTGCTACACTCTGCAACAGATACCATTTTATTTTTTTAAATAATTTTTATGTGTTTTTTTGTACCGCTTTAAGTGATTAATTATATATGAGTTTCTTTTGTCTCAGTTAAAATGTGATTTTTTTTTAAGCTGAATGTAGTGCAGTGATTCCCAAACTGGGTCCTCAAGGCACACTAACAGTCCTGGTTTTAGTGATATCCATGCTTAAGCTCAGATGGTTAAATCAAAATACCTAAGGTACTAATTAAGGGCCTGATTCAGAGGTGCTCGCTATTTGTTTTTTTTCAAAATCTGCCTGCAGTCCGCTCGCATAGCTATGGGTGACCACCCACAGCTTTTGCGAGTGGCCTGGCGATGGTCGCGATTATCGCGACCATCAGGCTTGCGACGAGACCCTTGTTGTAGGGTCTCGGTTCCCGCCAGCCTGAGTGAACTTCCTGCTCTAATAGAGCAGGAAGTTCACTACTGACATCACGAATGATGTCAGTAGGGCTGCCCACAAACAGCAGGTATTCCTTCGGGAACGCTTCCATTTGTCCAGCCACCTCCCCCCCTCCCCGCCTACAAAACGGGGCAAGCATTGACAGCCGCCCTGTTTTGTAGCGAGCCCCAGAGCGAGTGAAGTTCTGACTTGCTCCGGGGCTCACGCACGCGCATTGCACACGCCGCACGTGCGCACTGGCCGACCATTGACACGCTTGCGAGCGCTATGCGCTCGCGAGCGGGTCTGAATTAGGCCCTAAGTCACCTGTGATCAACTATGGCTATCCTTAAAACCTGGACTGTTAGTGTGCCTTGAGGACCGTGGTTGGGAACCCCTGATGTAGTGTTTCTAGTTAAAAAAAGGATTATACTTATGATTTTGACACAATATAGGATTCTTAGTAGGCTGCGATGTCTCTGGTTCAGGATAGGGAGGCTGTGACAGGGTACTCTGTGACATGGTGGTCTGTGGATCCTCCACGTCAATGGTGCTCATCTCAACGGAGGAATCATGCTCACTTGTGTCATGTAAGTCAGAAAGCAGCAGCGATGATTCAGGGCAGGCTAAACTGCTGGGCATACTTTGGAGAGGGGATATGTGTTGTGAGTGGAGAGGGTTTTTTGCTGAAGAGTCTATGCTGTGAGGGGTGTCTCTGCTAAAGGGGTCTATGCTGTGAGGGCAGAGGGGTCTGTGCTGTGAGGGAAGGGGGATCTGTAGAGAGAGGGTTCAGTGCTGAGAGGGGAGGGGGAGTCTGTACTTTGAGGGGACAGGGGGTCTATGCTATGAGGGAAAGAGGCCTCTGCTGAGAGCGGGTCTGTGGTGTGAAGGAAGAGGGGATCTGTTCTGAGGAGAGAGGGTTTGGTGCTGTGAGGGGGTCTGTGCTGTGTAGGCAGAGGGGTCTATTCTGTGATGAGACAGGGGTTCTCTGCTGTGAGGGGAAGTTGTCTATGCTGTGAGGGGGTCTGTGCTGAGAGGGGAGCGGGTCTGTTCTGAGAGGGGAAAGGGGTCAGTGCTGTATAGAGGAAAGGTGGTCTGTGCTGTGAGGGGAAAGGGTTCTGAGAGGGGAGGGTGGTCTGTGTTGTGAGTGGAGAGGGGTCTGTGCTGTGAGGAGAGTGAGTCTATGCTGTGAGGAGAGGGAGTCAGTACTATGAGAGAGGGGTCATATGCTGTGAGGGGAAAGAGGTCTGGGTTGTGAGGAGAGGGGTCTGTGCTGAGAGGAGAGGGGATCTGTGCTGTGAGGTGAGAGGGGTCTGCTGAAGGGTCTATGCTGTGAGGGGATGGGGTCTCTGCTAAAGGGCTCTATGCTGTGAGGGTAGAGGGGTCTGTGGTGTGTAGGGAGGGGGTCTGTTCTGTGAGGATAGAGGGGTTCTATGCTGTGAGGGAAGGGGTCTGTGCTATGAGGGGAAAGGGGGTCTGTGCTGTGAAGGGAATGGGGTCTGTTCTGTGAGGAGAGAGGGGTTCTGTGCTGTGAGGGAAAAGGGTCTGGGTGGAGGGGTTTGTGCTGAGGGGAGGGGGTCTGTGCTGAGAGGGGAGGGGTCTCTGTCCAGAGAGGGGAGGGGGTCTGTGCTGTAAAGGGGAAAGATGGTCTATGCTGTTAGGTGGAAAGGGGGTCTGTTCTGTGAGGAGAGAGGGCTGATGTGCTGAAAATGGGTCTGTGCTATGAGGGGAGAAGGGTTCTGGGAGGGTGGTCTGTGTTGTGAGAGGAGAGGGGTTCTGTGCTGTGAGGGAGAGAAGGTTAATGCTTAAAGGGGAGAGTGGTCTGTGCTGTGAGGGGAGAGTGGTTCTGTGATGTGAGTCAGACAGTGAAGGGGACAGTAAGTGGTGCTATGAGAGGGCAGTGAATGGGGCAGTATATGGTCCTGTAAGATGGGCAGTAACTGGGTCAGTGTGTGTGCTGTGGGGAAAAGGGGGTCTGTGCTGAGAGCGGGTCTGTGCTGTGTTATGTGAGGAGACAGCGGTTCTGTGCTGTGAGGGAAAAGGGTCTGGGCTGTGAAGGGAGGGGGGTCTGTGCTGTAAAGGGGGTCTGTGCTGAGGGAAAAGGGTTCTGTGAGTGGAGGGTGGTCTGTGTTGTGAGGGGGTCTGTGCTGTGAAGGGAAAGGGGGTCTGTGCTGTGAGGAGAGAGGGGTTTCTCAGCTATGAGGGAAAGGGGTCTGTGCTGTGAGGGGAAAGGGGGTCTGTGCTGTGAGGGGAAAGGGGGTTTGTGCTGTGAAGGGAGAGGGGTATGTACTGTGAGGAGAGAGGGGTTCTGTGCTGTGGGGGGGGTCTGTGCTGAGAGGGGCTATGGGTATGTGCTAAGAGGGTAGGGGGTCTATGCTGTGAGGGGAAAAGGGGTTTGTGCTATGAGGAGAAAAGGGTGATGTGCTGAGAATGGATCTATGCTATGAGGGCAGTGGAGGGGGCAGTAAGTGGCGCTGTGAGAGGGCAGTGAAGGGGGCAGTATATGGTGCTGAAAGATGGGCAGTGACTGGGTTAGTGTGTGTGCTGTGGGGAATAGGGGCCTGTGCTGTGAAGGAAATAGGTCTGTACTGTGAGGTGTGGGGGGTCTGTGCTGAGAGGGGAAAGGGGTCTGTGCTGTAAAGGGGAAAGGAGGTCTGTGCTATGAGGGGAAAGGGGTTCCCTGCTGTGAGGAGAGAGCAGTGATGTACTGAGAATGGGTCTGTGCTATGAAGGGAGAAGGGTTCTGTGAGTGAGGGTGGTCTGTGTTGTGAGGGGAGAGGGGTCTGTGCTGAGTGGGGTCTGTGCCATGAGGAGAGAGTGGTTCTGTGCTGTGAGGGGGAGGGTCTATGCCTAAACAGGAGTGGTCTGTGCTGTGAGGGGAGAGTGGCTCTATGATGTGAGACAGAAAGTGCTGTAAGAGTTAGTGAAGGGGCAGTAACTGGGTCAGTGTGTGTGCTATGGGGGAAAGGGGGTCTGTGCTGAGAGTAGGTCTGTGCTGTGAAGGGAGCGGGGGTCTGTTCTGTGAGGAGACAGGGGTTCTGTGCTGTAAGGGAAAGGGTCTGTGCTGAGAGGGGAAAGGGGTCAGTGCTGTATAGAGGAAAGGTGGTCTGTGCTGTGAGGGGAAAGGGTTCTGAGAGGGGAGGGTGGTCTGTGTTGTGATGGGAGAGGGGTCTGTGCTGTGAGGAGAGTGGGTCTGTGCTGTGAGGAGAGGGAGTCAGTACTATGAGAGAGGGGTTATATGCTATGAGGGAAAGAGGTCTGTGCTGAGAGTGGGTCTGTGCTGTGAAGGAAGAGGGGGTCTTTTCTGAGGAGAGAGGGGTTTGGTGCTGTGAGGTGGTCTGTGCTATGAAGGTAGAGGGGGTCTGTTCTGTGAGGAGACAGGGGTTCTCTGCTATGAAGGGAGAGGGGTATGTACTGTGAGGAGAGAGGGGTTCTGTGCTGTGGGGGGGTCTGTGCTGAGAGGGGCTGTGGGTATGTGCTAAGAGGGTAGGGGGTCTATGCTGTGAGGGGAAAAGGGGTTTGTGACTGGGTTAGTGTGTGTGCTGTGGGGAATAGGGGCCTGTGCTGTGAAGGAAATAGGTCTGTACTGTGAGGTGTGGGGGGTCTGTGCTGAGAGGGGAAAGGGGTCTGTGCTGTAAAGGGGAAAGGAGGTCTGTGCTATGAGGGGAAAGGGGTTCCCTGCTGTGAGGAGAGAGCAGTGATGGGTTCTGTGAGTGAGGGTGGTCTGTGTTGTGAGGGGAGAGGGGTCTGTGCTGAGTGGGGTCTGTGCCATGAGGAGAGAGTGGTTCTGTGCTGTGAGGGGGAGGGTCTATGCCTAAACAGGAGTGGTCTGTGCTGTGAGTGGCTCTATGTCAATCTAGGTCGATGGTGCCCTAATGCGCATGCGCACGACGGAGGGAGCTCCGTCGTGCACATACGCGAGACCCGCATAGCGACAGCCAAGCTGTCGCTATGGGTCTCGCACCAAAGAGGGCGTGCTGTCGATGGTGAGTGACAGCACGCCCCCCTTTGGTGGGGGCGTGCCGGGGGCGTTGCTGCCCATGGGAATGCCTACCGTCTGGATCCGGCCCCACTGACATCACTAGTGATGTCAGTGGGAGTGCTTTTGGCTCTGATAGAGCCAAAAGCACTCCTGGGCTTGCGGCAGCGAGACCCTACCGCAGGGTCTCATTGCAAGCCCGATGTCGCGATGGTCATGACCATCACGACCATCTTTTTGGCCGCTCGCTATGCAAGCGGCCAGGAGGCTGCTCCATTTTTAGGTAGGAGGGCCCTGATTCAGAGCGAGCGCTCTGGTCAGAGCGTCCGGCTCTGAATCAGGCACTGAGAGTGGGTCTGTGCTGTGAAGGGAGAGGGGGTCTGTTCTGTGAGGAGACAGGGGTTCTGTGCTGTAAGGGAAATGGTCTGTGCTGTGAGAGGAAGGGGTCTGTGCTGTGGGGAGGGGGTCTGTGCTGAGAGGGGTTCGTGCTGAGAGAGGAAAGGGGTCTGTGCTGTAAAGAGGAAAGGGAGTCTGTGCTGTGAGGGGAAAGGGTTCTGTGAGGGGAGGGTGGTCTATGTTGTGAGGGAAGAGGGGTCTTTGCTGAGTGGGGTCTGTGCTGTGAGGAGAGGGGGGCTGTTCTATGAGGTGAGAGAGGCTCTATGCTGTGAGGGGAAAGGGGTCTGGGTTGTGATGGGGTCTGTGCTGAGAGGAGTGGGGATCTGTGCTGTGAGGGTCTGTTCTGATTGGTCTATGCTGTGGGGGGAGAGGGGTCTCTGATAAATGGGTTGATGTGAGGGCATAGGGGTCTGTGCTGTGAGTGACGATCTGTGGGGAGGGGGGTTCTGTGCAGAGGGGAGGGGGTGTCTGTGCTATGAGGGGGTCTGTGCTGAGAGGGCAAAGTGTGGTATGTGCTTTGATGGGAAAGGGGGTCTATGCTGTGAGGGGAAAGTGCGGTCTGTGCTTTGATGGGAAAGGGGGTCTATCCTGTGAGGGAAAGAGGGTCTGTGCTGAAAGTGAGTCTGTGCTGTGAAGGAACAGGGTATCTGTTCTGTGGGGAGGGGTTCTGTACTGTGAGGGGGTCTGTGCTATGAAGGGAAAGGGGGTCTGTTATGTGAAGAGAGAGGGGTTCTGTGCTGCGAGGGAAAGGGGCTCTGTGCTGTGAGGGGAAATGGGGTATGCTGTGAAGGGAGAGGGGGTCTGTTCTGTGAGGAGAAAGGGGTTCTGTGCTGTGAGGGGAAAGGGGTCTGGGTTGTGAGGGGGTCTGTGCTGAGAGGAGTAGGGATCTGTTCTGTGAGGGAAGAGGGGTCTGTTCTGAAGGGTCTATGCTGTGGGGGGAAGGGGTCTCTGATAAAGGGGTCGATGTTGTGAGGGCATAGGGGTCTGTGCTGTGAGGGAGGATCTGTGGGGAAGGGGGTTCTGTGCAGAGGGGAGGGGGAGTCTGTGCTGAGAGGGGAAATAGTTCTCTGCTATAAAAGGGGTGATGTGCTGAGAATGGGTCTGTGCTATGAGGGAAGAAGGCTTCTGTGAGGGGAGGTTTGTCTATGTTGTGAGGGGAGATGGGTCTGTGCTGATTGGGGTCTGTGCTATGAGGAAAGAGGGGTTCTGTGCTGTGAGGGGGAGAGTGGTCTGTGCTGTTCGGGGAGAGTGGTTCTGTGATGTGAGACAGACAGTGAAGGGGCAGTAAGTGGTGCTGTGAGAGATCAGTGAAGGGGGCAGTATATGGTCCTGTAAGATGGGCAGTAACTGGGTCAGTTTTTTGCTGTGGGGGGCTCGGTGTGCTATGGGGTGCAATCAGTGAACTGGGATGGAAGTCAGTGTGCTGAGTCAGTGCTGTGAGAGAACAGTGGGTCAGTGTGATATTGAATAAACTCGAAGTTAATGCTAATAGAGGGGGCAATCAATGGGCACAAACTTGGAAAAGCTTAGCAAAAGCTAGCAAAAATGAAGTGTATTGTAAATACATAGCCAATGTTTCAAGGCCGTGGTGGACCTTTTCTTCAGGGTGCTGTACAGTGGCATGAAATAGGAATGAAAATATAGTGCTATAAATTGTTTGATGGAGGGGGCCCCCAAAACTGGTATCTTACCTAGAGCCCCATGAGGTCTAAATCCGGCTTTGATTACATCCTTTTCACACCACTTTTATTGCGATTATGATCATGGACCATCATAAACATCCTGCACATAGACTTCAACTTGTTTATTACTTGCTACTGGGACCTTTTAATTCCACAACTTGCCAGTCTTGGTGCCAGTATCTTGGTGATGTTATAAGAGTGGCATCCCTTTGGTGCATGATCTCCTCCTTACCCCTGATGCATAGGAGCTCCTGTGTGTTCTCATCACACCACATGCTGCCAAGCTTCTCCAAACCTGTGCCTAGCACCTTCTCTCTCCAGACCTGTGTGACCAGCACCCAGCTCTCCAATGGCTTTCCAGGACAGTGTGTGCCCAGCTCTTATTTCAAACCCTCTCCTCTCTCTCCTGGCCTGTGTGCTTTGTGAACAGTGTGCCAAACGCTCAGCTCTCCTTCCAGGCTTGCTTTGTGCCCAGCACCCAGCTCTGCCTGCGTGTGCCCAGCTCTCTTTCCATGCCCTCTCTCAACAGCCTTTCCCAGCATGGATGTATCTCCTCCGGTCTCTGGGTGATTACATCAGCAGCCAGCGCCCTGGAAGGACTAATCAGCGGCTTTAGGAATTACCTGAGTAAAAAAAACCCGGGTAAGAGCTGTTTTCCACTACAGTGTTACCAGGTTTTATCCACTAAAAACCTTGCTCGATACCCGGGAAGAAATCCTGGATCAGCTGTTTCTACTGAGCCACATCCCGGGTACACACAGCAATTACCCGGGTTTTTTAGGCAGTGGAAAAGGGGTATGAAAACAATGTTGCTTTGATACTTAGTGGCTGATGCATAGTTGCTGAACTGCACAACCATCACTGCCATCAAGCTGGGGGTCACGCTGGTTGAGGGTCGCATTGTACACCCCTCCCCAGCGGCCTGTGCAGCAAGTGTACAGATAGATCTGCCATCGGCTGTGCTGCACAGCCAATGCGATATGTCTGTGAGCGATGTCGTCCATAAACAAATCATATGTACACACTGGGCCTGATTCAGAGCCGGACGCTATTTGCGAACGGTCGTTCAGAAAAAGGGGCCGACTATTTAAATTGAGTGCTCGCTCTTTGCGGTCTGTTGACGCCTCTATGTCTGAGCGAGCAAACGAAACATGCGCTCGCTATTTTGTAAAGACGCCCCCTGGCCGCTCGCATCCTACGTCATCTCCGCTATTTATTAGATTAATCGAGTGCATCGAAAGGCGTCTGAACTGCTCGCAGTGCTTGTGGTTGGATTTTCCTACCGCAATCATGCGAACAGTTCAGGCTAAGAGACAACCAAGTGACGTGGCCGATGACGCTGCTTTGTTAATTATGCACACCCTTAAAACGCCCGTTTTGACCGTTTGGCACGCCTGCGTTCGGATCTCCACTCCCCGTTTTCAAGCACCTTCCCCTGTTACCACCCACAAACGGTACATTCTGTCAATCAAATTAGCAGGCACTCGCTATTTTGCGAGTGCACAATTTCCGACCGCAATGACTGGTTGGCGCATGCGCATTACGACCCATACGCATGCGCAGATGTGCCAACATCGCTCGGAGCGAACGAGCGGCCGCTTACGAGCGGCTCTGAATCAGGCCCACTGGCCGACACACACATGATATATCAGCTGTTCAATTGAACGGCTGATATGTCGGCCAGTGTGTACCCAGAATAACTGTAAATTCTTTCTTTGCATTTAGCAGTTATGGTGGTTTTGTCATCATTTGAAATGCCTGTAATTGAATTATTGTTACAAAAGAGAACAACAGTAGATCAGGACTAGAACTGTGTAATGTACAACTTTAGTGGTCATTTTTAAGTTTATAGCTTCTAGTGCAAGAATGCCCTCTGCAGGATGAAAATGGAAATTAAACATAAAGTACTACAAAATTGGTCCACCTCATTTGTTTTAGTTCCTTAAGGCTACATCCACACAGACTTTTTTGTGTTTAAAAAACACTTACTAGAATGTTTTTTTCTGCTACCTCGATCAACTATATTCTTTAAAAAATTATAGTATGTATAAGTGATATCCATTCAAATAATTGGCACATTGAAAGCATGTCTTTGGATGGTAAAAATGTGGATCACACTGAATATTTGGTATAAGTACAAACACTTCAGTTAGCTATGGTACAGGTTCAATAACTGTCAAATTACTTGAGAAAAATTGGCAGATCCTACGATGGCAGTAGGAGTAAGCGGTGTGCAATTGAGGTTAGTCCATATGGCAGATAAATTTAACTACGGAACGGTTTGTTGACTGATAGAAAGCAGATGCAGAATACACAGTGTTAATGCTATATGCAACAGGTCCATGATGCAGGGTATCCAGTTGCAGCCAGGAGCTTATAGGTTTATGCTGGGTGTTGTAGTGCACCGCTGTGCACACTCACTGCAAGCTCTTATAAATGCAGTGCTGTCAGCGGGATGGTTAATATAAATACCGGTGGTGACACAGTGGTAATTGGGGTCCCTAGTCAATTTCCATTATTTGAAGACACCAAGGAACACGTCCTATACACAGCAGGATGGAAGAAGGAAGACGTTTGGAGATCTGAGCATGTGCAGTATCGCACTTGGCAGGCCAGAGGTCGCACCTCTGGTATCTCCGGATCCTAGTGCTATACAGAGACAGCACAGACAGCGCTCTGTCTTACACCCCCTATAATTCGAGGTTGTCTCTGGTTACATAATAAAATCGTGATCTTTCCACATCTTGGATGTCTCTTCTGTAACTAAGGATGGCCATTGATGTTTAACAACCATCAACAGTTAACCACCGATGGTTTTGGCATTGATGTTGGAGATCCAATGTTTCTCCTCCATCAATGGCACATAGCAAAGCAATGGTTTTCTTTTCTCCAAGTGCATGACACAACCCATGAAGCCTAGCACCTGATTGGCTCGCTGTGTGACAAGAACTAAAGCAGGGGCTTGGATTTAACAAGCAGGATTTTGAATACTGCCTTCAGACCAATAGACATGTTTGTGGCAGGTGAATTTGGGAGAAGCACTGCCCCCCCACCCCCTCCCCAATCAATAACCAGCCCTGGACCTCTGAGCTTGGTCTGGTATTGGAAAATAGTGATAAAAACGGTGTGAGGTTCCCTCTATTTTCCTATAACCAGCACCAGGCAAAACCATCGGGGGATAACACTATAGCAGCTAGTTCCCCTGCCCCAAACCAGCCCCAAACTGGTCAGGCCAGGGCTGATCCCCCCCACAACTAGTCAGACCCTCCAAAACATGGGGTCCCACCTCCAGAGGGACAACCAACCCAGAGCTCTTCCACGCAAACTCTGGGCTTTTGATAATAGTGATTAAATAGTTAATAATATTGTTTTTTACAGGCAGACTACAAGTCCCGGTAAGCCTGCCCCGCCATGATGGCACTTGAAGAACCACAACTGTGAGTATGCCTTATCATTAAGGGCCTGCTGGTGCTTATAGTCTGCCTGTAAAAAAATTTTTACATAAAGACAAGACATGGACACCGAGTATTGTAATTTTTTATTCATTTATTAAAAGAAAACACCCCCACATAGCCCTCGTTCTCTACTAACACAAGCAATGAAGCAGATGTCTGCGGTCCATGTAGCATCCAGAGATGGGTAAGGAGTGGGGTGAAAATGTTAGAATGTTAAAGTATAGTACATAAAATCCATTACAGCTCAAAGTCTTGGTTGAAACCTATTAGTATAATTGTTTTGTGATTATATATCCACTTCATATCATTCCTTGCATGTATGGATTCTTTGTTTCTGTCTCTCCACGTTGCTTTAACATTTTTTTATCACCAGATAGCTTTTAATATATTCAGTGGAGCAGCCTTGGACTTTTTTTTTTAAATGTTCAGACAGAGAATGGGTTTCTAATCCTTTTGTGATGTTGCGTAGATGTTCTGCCATACTAGTCTTGAGGGCTCTTGATATGCGCCCTACATAATGTAGGCCGCAAAAACATTCAATAATATAAATAACGCTGGTGGTATGGCATGTAATGAAATCTGAAATGGAACAGTCCTTATCATTAATTTTGAATTTGTATTATTTGGAACCTTTGCTGGTGACTTTCTTGCACATACTGCAACTACCACAGCGGTGAAACTCTTTTGTCCTAATGGGATTGTTGGTGTTGTCTTCCAAAGCACTCCTAACAAGTCTATTCTTCATATTGTCAGCTTTTATAAATAAAGCTTGGTTGATCAGGTATAACAGTGAAAAAGATGGAATCCTTCTGTAAAATATGCCAATGATGTTTGAAGATTATTTAAATGTTATTATTATGGGAGCCATATTGAGTGATGAAGGCCTGTTTATACATTTTATGTGGTTTGGTAGGTTTTGATGCAAGAACAAAGTCTCTGTTGGTGATCAGAACTTCATCTTTAACCTGGTTAATTTTTTCTTTGTTATATCCTCTAAGAAGTTCAGATTGATGGTATGAATTGTTATGCGCATATTTTTTTGATCGGTACAGTTCCTCTTTACCCTCATGAACTCGCTTTTGGGGAAATCGTTCAGCCGGAAAGGGTATGTAGTGCCGGCTGTCGGGATGCCTCCTGTCACAATACTGACAGTGGCATCCCAATGGTTGGTATCCCAACAGGGGTCGGGTAAATATACTTACCCTCCCCCTTTTCCCCCTAACCCTTCCTTCTTGTAGCCTACCCCTCCCCACCCCGCACCCTCCCTGTTAGTGCCTAAACCTAAGTCTCCCCCCTTCATGCATAACCCTCCCCCTTTAGTGCCTAAACCTAACTCCCCCAGTGGGGCCTGACCCTAACCCTCCCCCCTAGAGGTGCCTAACCCTAACCTCCCACCTCAAAACCTAATGCTAACCTCGCTAACTGACCTAAACCTAATCCTCCCCCTCCCCCCCACGGCTAACACTAGCCTGGCTTACCTTTGTTCTGGCACACGTCGGGATTAAGATAGGCGTCGGTATTTTGACGCCTATTTTAACTCCCTTGTCTGGATTCCAGCCTCGCGGCCGCCAGTCTCTTAACTACATCCCGTTCAGCCACCTACTCAGATGTTCACTGTTTCTGTTTATACAACTCTTAGTATCAGTCGGTCTTCTACAGCTTTTGGTTTGAAATGTTCTATTTTGATGTAGATGGTTAAATCTAACAGGTTTATTGTTTTTTTGCTTATATTGAAGGTGAAGTGGATGCTGAGGTTGTTGGTGTTGAGGAGTGAACAAAAAGCCCCAGTACTTCCTCTGATCCTTTCCAAAAGAGGGTGTTGTCTATATAATGATGCCAGGATACTAAGTTTAACCCCCCAATGTGGGTTATGACCAGGGGCTGGCTGGCAACTTTTAGCCTGGGGGGCAAATGCATGCAGGCGGCCCTGGCAGAGGAGTAGCATTTAGCCAGGGTGCCCGGGGCACGTGCGTGCCCTTTATATAGAGCCCCCAGCAGTGGTCCGCCGATGCAGTGCCCCCAGTGGTAGTCTCCTCCCCTTTATGCAGTGCCCCTAGTAGTAGTCCCCTCCCCTTGTAGTGCCCCTAGTAGTAGTCCCCCCTTGCAGTGCCCCCAGTAGTAGTAGTCCCCCCCTTGTAGTGCCCCAGTAGTGATCTCCCCCTTGTAGTGCCCCCATTAGTAGTCCCCCACCCTTGTAGTGCTCTCCCCTTGTAGTGCCCCACCTTGTAGTGGCCCCAGTAGTGGTCTCCCCCCTTGTAGTGCCCCCCCACAGTAGACACACGTAATAAAAAAAAAAAACACTTACCTGAATCCCCGCTTCCGCCGCCGCCATCCGCTCCTCCATCTGTCCTCCCAGGCCGGCCCGCTCTGCATTATGGTAGAGACGTCATGACGTCTCTCCCATTACCCAATGCAGGAGCCGGAAGATGGAGTGGCTCCGGCAGTGGGCGCAGCAGCAGTCAGTGAGAGTCTGACAGACTCTCATTGGCTGCTACTTAAAACAAACACACAGCTGTCGGTGCCGGCGGCTGTGTGTTTGTCAGTCACTGTGCAGCGCTACACGTGCGGTGCAGGCAGTTGTGTCACAGAGACATAGACTGCCCGCGGCCCGGGGGGCACATGGCACCCTGCCCCCTGGCCCAGCCCACCTCTGGTTATGACAAATAGTGTCCTCTTTTCACTTGGCGAGAAACAGATTGGCATAACTGGAGGCATACTTGGTACCCATGACCATGTTGATGCCTTGCATATAATATTCTCCATTAAAGAAAAAATAATTGTTGTGCAAAATTAAGTTGATGCTCTCTCTCTTTAATGAAGGTAGATTTTACTATGCCGAGATCTGTTTTGTCCAAAAACCATGACGTGGCTTCTAATGCTTTTTCATGATCAATGATCGCATACAATGAGGTAATATCAGCTGAAATCATAAATATAAATATATTTTTTTCCCGTGGCATTCTTGAGTTTGGTAAGTGTATCCATGGTATAGTTTAGATACAATTTATTCTTGACAACCAGTGGCTGAAGGTAATGGCCTATGTAAGCTGATAAGTGACTTGAAAGACTAATGGTGCCTAAAATGATTGTCCAAACAGGTGGTTTGGATTCATTTTTGTGGAGGATGTATATGATTGGTGTAATAGGGTTTTATTAGCTCTAAAAATTATTTTTCATATTCGAAATCACATTCTCCCTGAAGTTTTCTTCTATAAATTTAGTGAAATTGCTTTTGATCTTAGTAGTTGGGTCACTTTTAAATTTAGGCCCGTATTCAATTAAATTTACGTACGTGATAAAGTTTCGCTTGCCATACTTTTTGCCTACATCGCGTATTTTAGCTGCGGAAACTTATCGCTGCCATTCGCCCTATTCCAAAAGATGTGAAAACGCAACCCGGGGAATGCAAAATAGGCGATAAGTGCTGACAGAATTAGGGAAATCAACCTGAGGAATCGGTATGTAATACCGCCGGCCGCATGGCCGGCAGTTCGAATCCCGGCACCGTCAGGCCGACAGAGAAAGAGATCCCGGCAGCGGGAGACCGACAGCGCTGGAAATCCCAATCGTCCCCAGGTAAGTACTAACTAACCTCCCCCCCCAAGTGCCTAACCCTAATCCCCCCTCTAAGTGCCTAAACCTAACCCCCCCTTCCCCGCTACCGAAACCTAAGTCCCCCGGGAGGGTGCCTAACCCTAACCTCCCCCCGGGAGTGCCTAACCCTAACCCTCCCCCTAGCCTAACCCTAACCTCCCGGGGGGGGTACCTAACCCTAAGTCCCCCCGGAAGCCCTAAACCTAACCCTCCCCCCCAGCGGCTGTCCGCTCGTAGCGCCTGGTGTCGGTAAAATGAGCGGCGTCTACATCTAGAAGCCGGTCATTTCACCCTCCCCGGGATATGACAGTCGGGAAGCCGGCTGTCGTTATAATGTCAACCGGCTTCCCGATTGCATCCCCAACATGACACCCCGTAAAAGATGCACTAACATTGGAGATCAATGTACATGCCCCCGATTAGCCCTAATAAAGCTATTTGGGGTACTTAAGGTGTGTCAATTTCTTCTAATTAGCGTCTTTGCACAAGTGATGAAGAGTAGCACTAAGCAGTTTTTTTTGGTGAAAATAAGTAGCCCTGTCAAATTTGGGTGCAAGCATGGTTTAAAGTTGCTAAAGTAAAGTTTAAAAAAAAGTGAAAAACACTGAAGCAAGCACATGCAATCAAAAAAACACCTCACCCATACTTGTAGACCCCCCAAAAAGTCTATTTTGCTAGTTTTTAAGTTTGTACCCCCACATTGCACTTTTTTGCCCCATTTTCAAAGTGCTTTTTTGGGGTGTTCCCAGGGCAGGTACAAGGTTTCCGGGCACCCTAGGCAACATTTCACCAACCACCCATGCTCCTTTCAATTCATAATATGCCACGCATCAGTCTCCCCAGTTAAATAACATGCCACATAGCAGTATCCCCAATTCATAATATACTATACAGAATATTACACATAATGTACCTCATAACACTGCCGCAAATTCATAATATGCCACACAGCTGTGCCACAAATTCATTATATGCCACTCAGCCATGAATTAAGCCATTCTTTTTTTTTTGTGTACTCAGCCGCGCCCTCCAGTGGCCGGCGCCCTTAGGCTGCTGTCTAACGGTAGCTCCGGCCTTAGGTGTTCCTCATATTTTTTTAGGGTTTTTGTATGCAGTTATCCTTTGGGGGGCTGTCCCAAGGGTGCTGAGTGGTTTCCCCATCATTGCACCCCAAAATAGCGATTTTGCACTTTTTTCTTCACCTATTCAGAGGCGAATCTTTTTCGCCTATTACATTGCATTGCTTTTTTGCGTACGCGAAAAGTATTTTCATTTGAATACGGAGATAAGTTTCCGCCTGGCGAAAAGTCGCAATCGGCAATACTTTTTTGTGGATCACGGCTTTTCGCTTCTAATTGAATACGGCCCTTAGTGTCTGTGTTGCTCTGCAGTTGTCTGTAAATCTCCTGTTTATAGTATGTCCTATTCATAATAACTATGCTACTACCTTTGTCAGATGGTAGTTTTGTCGTCTTGCAGGTCTTTGATAGCTGATCTTTCTTTCCTGGTTAGGTTATACTTTCTAATGTACCTTTTCTTGTTAATAGCTTTGGTGTCATCTAATACCAACCTGGTGAAGCTCTCAATCAGGGGCATCTTTAGAGAGGAGGAGGCTCATGTGCATCCCTCGACACGGGCCCCCTCCTCTCACTCCGGTGGCCAGCTGCCGACTGAGGCGGCTGGCCAGTCACAGCAGAATCAATAGACCCTGGGCACTAAAGTGTGCCCAGGGTCTATTACGCATGCGCAGATCTCCTCATAGTGCATGCGCAAAACTGGGCGTGGAGGACATTTTACGGAGTTTAAACAGCGCTGGGAGACCCAATGCGGGACTTCGGAAAGGTAAGTAATACAAAGTAATGGTGCAGGGTGTGCGGTGCGGGCCCCCCGTGGACCTGGGGGCCCGTGTGCACCGCACACCCTGCACCCATTATAGATACGCCCCTGCTCTCAATGTAAGTCACCTTCATATGAGAGATAAAAAGAGGATTTTTTTCCTGAAAATAGTTCTCTTGCATTGACTGTTGCTCTTGTGTTAGGAAAAACTTCTTCAATGTAATTTTCCTGATGAACTTATGAAAGTCTATGAAGTACTTAAAATGTTCATACCACATGTGGGTGCAAATTTGAGACCCTTTTGAAATACTTTCTTTTCATGTATAGTCAGAACTTTGGAACTTAATATTTACATGGTTGATCCTCAGTCACATTCGTCAGGGGTGGCTGCATGCACCTTTCAGACTGTACTCCACTCGAGAGGATATAATCGTGCCAGTGAGACATGCAGGGTTGGCTCTGGAACCACCCTCTTTGCCAACCCAAGTTGACTATTGATTACCTTCTGGTAATTGTGAGCTATTTATTACTTAAGTGGCCAATACACAGTGCGATTTTTTTGCATGATCTGGCCGATTTAGATCGATTGTAACGATCAATCGTGCACATCGTCTGAGCATTGCCAAGTGGGTATATATGTACTATACAGCCTCATTGTACACCCTGTAACCACTGTGCCACCAACATTTATTCCCCTGGAACACCAATGTTTAGACCACTGGCACACCCTTGTTTATACCACTGTACCACCAATGTTTATTCCCCTGGCACACCATTATTTACATATAAAGGATGTTCATTTTATATTGTAATTTATATTTATTTTTAAAACTAAGCAAGCAGCATCGTGTACATCGTCTGTGAACATTGCCAAGTGAGTATATATGTACTATACAGCCTCATTGTACACCCTGTAAGCACTGTGCCACCAATATTTATTCCAATGGCACACCATTGTTTAGACCGCTGTGGCACCAATTTTTTTTTACCCTGGCACACCCTTGTTTATACCACTGTGCCACCAATGTTTATTCCCCTGGCACACCATTGTTTTTTTAACCCTGGCACACCCTTGTGTATACCACTGTGCCACCAATGTTTATTCCCCTGGCACACCATTCTTTATACTGCTGTGGCACCAATATTATTTTTACCCTGGCACACCCTAATACCACTGTGCCACGAATGTTTATTCCCCTGGCACACCATTCTTTATACCACTGTGGCACCAATGTTTTTTTTTAACCCTGGCACACTCTTGTATATACCACTGTGCCACCAATGTTTATTCCCCTGGCACACCATTCTTTATACCGCTGTGGCACCAATGTTTTTTTTACCCTGGCACACCCTTGTTTATACCACTGTGCCACCAATATTTATTCCCCTGGCACACCATTGTTTAGATATAAAGGACCATCATTTTATATTTTAATTTATATTTATTTTTAAAACTATTCAACAGTAAAAACATTAAAAATGAAACCGTCATAAACTTTTAAAAACAAACTGTAAAAGCATTCAATTTTTCAGTTGTCAAATTGAAATCATATATCTTAACGCAGTTTTTGTTTTCTTGTCCACAGAAATGACCAGTGTAAGGGAACACCAGTTCATAACAGGCTTCCTGGAGATGTATAGGTCCCATGAGTGCCTTTGGCGCATAAAAAATAAGGACTACAGCAACAAACAGAAAAAGGCTGCTGCTATCGACGACATGGTGACCTTCAGCCTCAGGTACCATGATGGGGCAACCCCATATGGGTGAAACAGCGGATTCAGAACTTGCGGACCGTTTAAGTGAAGGAGAGGAATAAGGAAAGTGACTCATGGGCATCTGGAGCGGGGGCAGGTGACATCTACAGTAGCACCTTATGGCAGTGGTTCTCAAACTCGGACCCCACACAGTTCACGTTTTCCAGGTCACCCAGCAGGTGCACGGGTGTACTAATTACTCACTGATACATTTTAAAAGATCCACAGGTGGAGCTAATTATTTCACCTGTGATTTTCTGAGGAGATATGGAAAATATGCACTGTTTGGGGGTCCTGAGGACCAAGTTTGAGAACCTGTGCCTTATGGTATTATAATATTCTGGAGTTCCTCCATGAAGTGGAGCCCCAGCAAACATCTAGAAGTCTTTTAGTGGACACGGTCCCCGAGGAGGAGTCTTAGGAGAACCCAGGGAGTGAGCCAGCGTCCTCTCTGGATCTGGTAAGATTAATATTGTCTTTAAAAAGTACTTTAATGTATACTGTTCTCCTGCCATGGTACTGCCCTACTGCATTAAAGTAGGCCAGATGTTGCTCCCTGACCTGTTTTGCCCATGCAGTTGGTAGTGTCTCCCTCACTGTGGGTGTTTCGACAAAGAGCATTTGGACACCCTCGTGTGGTTGTTCCTGGCCGTCCATGGTCGTACCCATTGGTCCCTGTTGTATTGAGTTATTGGCCCACAAAATTGTGTAGAACACAACAGGCCATGATCACAGAATCAATTTTGTCCAACTGAAGGTTTATAGCCATATGGAATATGCGGAACCAACTACACATCGTTCCAAAAGCATTTTCAACTATGCACCGGGGGTCCTGGATAGGCGATAGTTGAAAATGCGTTTCTCTTTGGTCAGTCCCCTTTGTCCATATGGCTTCATCAAATGCTCATGTAGAGTAAATGCCTTGTCTGCCATAAACACATAGGCCCTGATTCAGACGCGGACGCAAGTGGCCGTTCACACGTTCGGCGTACGTGCCGAAAAATGTAAATTCAAGCGCTCGCTCCTAATTTCGTACGCAGCTAATCTTCCGCCCCATAGTCTCCCAACCCCTCCTCTAGCTAACGAGCGAGCCAAATTGCGACCGTACATCTCCAATTTTGCATGCAGGGAATGCTCGCACAAGTACAAACCGGAAGTGGGCCTGTCAGATTTCGATTACCTGCTCGTTAATTCTGCATACCTACTTCAATCGTATCATGCCAATCAATATATCAATTAGCTTAATTGCTCTTCACATGTTTGCAATTCGTTTTTTTTTCATTTTCAATAAACTTTACTCTTGTCCGTGTTTGTTTTTTCACGCAGAATACGTACGGTTTAAACAATGGTTTCCTTTATCCAAAATACATGTTTTTGCCAATTTTCCTATTGTTTTCCGTGTTTTGTCTGACGCATATTTTACTTGTTTCATTTTTTTTTTTAAATTAGCTAATGCATGTCACTGCATTAAGCCTATCATAACTCACATTAGATTTTTTAGCCTGTCGAACACATGACTCATACACTAACCAATAGAATGGTTCCTGTTAATTTTCCAACTACATTAGCCAATCAAAATTATTATCTGGTCTTTATTAAAACTGTTTTTTCAAAAATCCACCATTGCCATCATGAGAGCATCTGCGTTCACCAGGCGGGAGCTTCTTGTACTTACGGAGGTTATGGACCGGCGGATAACCAGCCAGCCTCCCCCCATCAGCAATAGAGAGAAGCGTTCCGCCTATGCGGAGGTTCGCCGCCGCCTGCGCTCCTTCGGCTCACGCTGACAGATCGGCCAGCTGGAGCGCAGGTGGTCGGATCTGCAACGCCGCACGCCACGCTTGCTGGCATGTTTTAGACAGCGTATAGCTGAAAGTAAGTCTATTTTTTTTTGGTTTCCTTTTTTTTTTTTGCGGCCCTATCTGCGTGTGCATGTTTTCATTCTTGGCCTGTTTGTTTATTTACTACATATCTGCGTGTGCATGTTTTCCCCTTTTTTTGTTTTTATTTTTAATAATATTTTTGGATGTTTTCAAGGTAAAAAATTAAACAAAACTTAAATTGTTATCCATCATTTAGGGGCAGAGCGCAGACTACGCCGTCATCGCCAGCGACGACGTTGGCCTTGTCCCCTATCCCCAACTCCCAGCCAATCCTCCTCTCCCCAACCTACCCCTAATTCACCCTCCAACCCAGCCTGGCCAGACCCGGACACCCCTCCCTCTAGGATAATTCCCATCCCTCAAAATTCCCCCTCCCCTCAACCCCCCTCTCTCTTTTCATCACCCTCCCCTCCAACCACCCCTCTCTTTTACACCCCCTCACCACCTTCAGAAATAGCCCCTCCTACATCAGACCTGCATTGGCCTACCTCCGAGGAGGACGATGGTGGGGCTACAGGTCCAGGCGTCATTGTCAATGGTATGTTTCCCTTTTAAACTATTTTTTTTGTTTGTTTTTTTGGTGGATGTTATCCTTTGCCTGTGTATTTTTCAAATTTTAGTTATTTATAATGTTTGTTATATATATCTTTGTTTAAAAATGTCTATGATGTTTTCCCCTTACACATATCACACATGTCCAAACACTCATACTTGTATCTCTTGTTTACGGTACCAACAAATGTAGTTTTTGGGCGTACTTCTCCATTTTTAAATTTTTTAGTTTTATGAGTCATTTTTGGAAATTTACTTTGGCCAAGAATTTTGGTTTTGAATTGTAATGTTTGTCAAAATTGTCACTTTTTGTAAAGTCGAATTTCCTTTTGAAGTTGTTTGTCAAACAAAATTAAGGTTTCATTTTATTAAGCACCTCAATTTTTTAACCCACAGAGGACCAGAGGCGGCTGACCGAGGTAGCAGCTTGTGTGCAGAGGCTGAGGGGCCATGTTATAGGCATGCTGGTGGTCCTCGATCAGATGGCGGGGATCCTGCGCCACTCATTTTTTTCTTTGCCCAAAACTTTGACATGTTTTAAAAAATTAAAAAAACAAGTTTTGTTTAAAGTCTCATTCCTTCTCTGTAAATATTATATTGTTTAACCTTACATAAGTCGACTATTGCAGCAAGTTTTTAAAGGAATGTAACTTAGATTGTAGAAAGCTGAATTATGTAAGCTGGCACATTCAACACCTAACAATACCAATAGGTTTGTAGAATTAGCAGCATTTGTTGTTTATTTTTTGGGGGGGTAAGGTAAATATTAAATGAAACCTGCTTAGGCCGAGATTAGAAAACATTCTGATTCACCATAATACCTTTGGGTGTTTGTTTTTAGCCACTATGCATGGTAAAATACTGGAAATTTTTAATCATTACAGGATTAGCCCTTAAGCAAGTTTTCCTTTTTTGAACCAGGTTACACTTGCATGTAATTTAGAAAGGAAATGTTTGTTTAAACGTAACAAAAAATATTTTAATCACAAATAAGAAACACAAAGTGATTTTTCACAATCAATACACACAGTGAAAACACTCTCAAAAAAACAGCCTACACCCAAAAAGAAAAAAAAAAAACAATCAAGAACTGTTTGACAAAGTAGCATGCCAACATGATTCCACAAATGAGTCGACAACAAATTTGGTCCAGAAGTTAAATCCAATGTGTCCAAATGAAGTCAGTTTTTAGTATCAGGTAGTAGTCATCGTTTTTGCAAAAAATATTATGGAATAAAACACAAAAAGATTAAAAAAAATGTAAAATTTTTAATTAAATTATTACATGTCTACATTGGGCCATCTAACTTCATTTGGGACAATAATTACCTAAAAAATCTGGCCACCACATCATCGCGTATGGCCCCACCCACATACTGACCTCCGACCAACCTCGGGGGGGCCATCCTCAGGCAAGGCAGCCTCTGGCTGCATTGGGACACCACTCCTTATGGCGATGTTGTGAAATATCCCACACAGGACCACAATTTTCGAAACCATATCCGGCAAATACATGAGCTCGCCACCAGAGCGGTGGAGGCATCTGAATCGGCCTTTTAAAAGGCCGATACAGTGCTCCACCACTTGCCTGGTGGCTGTAAGTGCGGAATTATACTCACTTTGTGGGCCCAGTGTGGGAGCCAAATAAGGAGTGAGCAGCCAGGGCGTGCAAGGGTAGCCACTGTCTCCTGTGAAAAAGAAGTTACAAAATCAGGATCACTGCGTATCAAGCTTTGCATTGGTATCTAAAAAAGGTCTCCACTTACCCAGAAGCCATGCATCACCAGCTTGTAGGTTGTTTAATTTATGCCAAATCCCTGATTGCTGGATGACGAATGAGTCATGTGCACTCCCGGGTAATTTTGCATTCAGGGACAGGATCTGGAGGGAGGCATCACATACCACCATTACATTCAGTGAGTGATAGTGTTTTCGGTTCCGAAAAATGGCCTCCAGCCATGCTGGAGGCTGAAGTGGTATGTGAGTACCATCCACAACCCCTATGATGTGTGGGAAGCCAGCTATTTGGTAAAAATTGGCCTTCGCCACACTAAGGGAAGCCATATCCAAAGGCATTTTAATAAAATGATGGAGGTGCTTGAAAAGGGCCTCCATCACTGCCCTCAGGATCCTTGAAAAGGAGGATTGGGAGATTCCAGCAACTATTCCCACCGTGGTTTGAAAGGATCCTGAGGCACAGAAATGTAACACCGCCATTAATTGTGTAAGTGGTGGTATTGCTGTAGGACTGTCAATTTGCCGCTCAAGATCACTCTCTATTAATGAGAGAGTGTCTATGATGATTTGGGGCGGAAGACGGTAGCGCCTTAACACCTCATCATCTGGCATTCCAAAAAGCTTGACACATGTTCTATATATCTGGGGCCTTGCACGCCTATGATGCCTATGCCTGGGACGAGATTGAGGTTGGTCTGCTTCCGGCAGCATGGCCAAAATAATACGTCCAACATCAACCTGAAATGGTAAGTAATGTAGTTAAGGTATGTTGAAAAATTTTTTTACAAAAAAATACTTATCTTTCCTTTAAAATCCAAAGATGCTTACATGCCGTGGTATTGTCATGATTTCAAAAACCTACATTTCAAAATCAAAAAATTACTTTAGAATTTTGGGTGCTAATTTTGTAATCTTCTGATTTTAGAAAATGGGCCAAAATATAGGGGGGAGCACACATTTCGAACAATTGAAAACCTACATTGAGAGGACTTCCACAATTTGCCCAAACCCCCCCCCCCCAAATTTGAACGCTAAATGGTTCGCATTTTTACAAGGGGGAAGAAGCCAACAAAAGTGCGCTAAATGGTTCGCATTTTTACAAGGGGGAAGAAGCCAACAAAAGTGCGCTAAATGGTTTGCATTTTTACAAGGGGGAAGAAGCCAACAAAAGTGCGCTAAATGGTTCGCAGTTTTACAAGGGGGAAGAAGCCAACAAAAGTGCGCTAAATGGTTTGCATTTTTACAAGGGGGAAGAAGCCAACAAAAGTGCGCTAAATGGTTCGCATTTTTACAAGGGGGAAGAAGCCAACAAAAGTGCGCTAAATGGTTTGCAGTTTTACAAGGGGGAAGAAGCCAACAAAAGTGCGCTAAATGGTTTGCATTTTTACAAGAGGGAAGAAGCCAACAAAAGTGCGCTAAATGGTTCGCATTTTTACAAGGGGGAAGAAGCCAACAAAAGTGCGCTAAATGGTTCGCAGTTTTACAAGGGGGAAGAAGCCAACAAAAGTGCGCTAAATGGTTCGCAGTTTTACAAGGGGGAAGAAGCCAACAAAAGTGCGCTAAATAGTTCGCATTTTTAACATCCCCAAAAACCCCCCAAAAAACCTTACTGAGGTCCTAAATATGCGAAGAACAATACATGAACATTTTAAAATCCAGTTATAAACAAAACTTACCAATACACGATAAATAAGTCACAGTCCAAAAACATCATTGGGGCACAGCCAAAAAAAACCTACAACAAAAAAACACATATTATTTTTTGAAAAAAAACATCTATTTTGTAGATCCATAATTTAAACAAGGATGACGGGAAAAAACTTACACCAAAAATAAACCACAAATAAAATAACCACACCAAAAAATGCGAACGGAAAGTTTGTAAAAAAATACGCCTCGAACACACTCCAAAAATCCGCCTCCAAACACTACTCCCTCCAACAATACACTCCGAACCACACAACCTCCAACAAACAACACCTGCCACCTCGACTCGAGTCGCCAAAAGCCATAAATAGTGTTTCGTTTCCCGCTCAAATTAAGGACGGATCATAGGAACGCACAATCAATGATGCGGTCGAATAATAAGGACGCATGTATAAATACGTCACGGAAAAACACAAACGGTCTGGTGTAGTTCAAGTTTTAACAAGCAAAATGGCTACAGACCAGCCAAACAATGGCCAAGAGGCGGCCGGTAAGTATTTCTCTCATTTCTATTCAAGGATTATTTAGAACCAGAATAGAGTGAAAGATTGACATCTAAATTGCCAAACATTTAATGTAATAGGTGTTGAGGATGACATGGAAGAGGCTGCTGGGCCCAGTATTCCGGCCAAAGCTGGCAAAAAGAAAAGGCAGCCACAATTCACAAGAAAGGAGATGGAGGTTTTGATTCAGAAGTGTGTGGACATCCTGCCACAGGCAGACAGGAATATGGGTGTAAGCCAGAAGTGGAGAATGTGGGAGGAGATAGCCAGTGCTGTCAATAGGGTGGGTGATTTTGTCCGTCTAGCCCGGGATGTCAAACGCAGGTAAGTTAAACCAAAAAAAACGAAAAAAAGTGGATACAGGGCCAAATAATGCAGGAATAATGCCAACTTTTTCACCCACAGATGGCAAGACTTCAAATATCGGCTGAAGCAAAAACTGGCTGACAGGGCTAGGCATGCAAGGGGGACAGGTGGGGGTCCCACCCCTGTGTCATTGGAGCTGACTGATTTGGAAGAGCTGGCACAGGGGTGTGTGCAGGCTGTGGAGGTGTTTGGCGTGTCCAACATGGATACGGACATGCCAGACTTTGCGGCTCCTCATGTTGTCCCAGGTAAATGTTGTGATGTAACCAACTCTGAAATGTTTTTGAGACAATATGTAGATTCTAATGTGATTTTTTTCTCTTTTTTCTCACAGAGACACAGGCGGATGAGTCTGCTCCAGAGGGGAGCCTTGGCCGCAGAATTTCTGCTGGCTCTGCAGGGGAGGAACCAGTACATCCGGCTGAGGACCCTGCTGGATGTACTGGTCAGTCCAGGGCAATCCCCCTCGCAGGCAGTGGTACTCCTCACAGCACTCAATTTTAAATCGGATTACCATACGGAGATTCTGCAGAGGATGGACGCCAGTCTGCTACGGGTGGCTGAGGCCCTGCAGCAAAATGCTGCGGCCAACGTGACCATTGGTCAGGCCCTGGCTGAAAATACCAGGGCCAACATCAGAATAGCCAATGCCCTGGAGCAGCTCGTTCGCCAGCACATGGTGGAGCCGACCTCCCTTCCTGCCGGAACATCAGGATCCTCCACCTCTGGCCCAACAACAGCCATTCCTCCAAATGTGCCTAGCCCTGTGCCTAGTCCAGAGGCCACAACATCTGCCTCTGGACAGGCCAGCCAGAGGACATCCCGGACCCGGTCTGGCGCCCACCCTACCCCAGCCAAACGGGGAAAAAAACGATGACAGCACTGGCTACTTTTCCCACACTCCTTCTGTGCTTGCCCCTTATTCCTTTAGGGCCAAAACTTCCCTCTCCTTTCTTGTGAATTGTTTTTAATGTGTTTTTTTAAGTTTGCCAACACTGGCAATATTTTTGACATAATTCTTTCCGATATTATTGGCTAACAATGACCAAAAACTGTATTTGCCAAATGCACCTGAAATCTTAAAAAATGTGTGTAGGAAATAAAAAAATTTACAAATGTTCTCCATTGTATTGTGACATTATTTGAAAAATGGTTTAGAGTTAATCCTGGCCCACAAGCTAAAAACGAAATCCCCCAGCCAAAAGCAAAATGGTAAAATACACACAAACATGATGACATTATTGTTACAATAGCACAAAACAAAAAAAAATATAAAAAAAAAGAACATTCCTAAAAATGTACGCTAATTGATTGTGTAATCCTGAAATTAGCAGCTGAGATTTTCACCTGCGTACGGTTTTGTGCTAACCAAAAAAACTCTTTTCAAAACACATTACAAGCTGGTTTGCAATTCAAAGTTGATTGTTTTTCTGACAAGCCGTGATAAATCGATGAAACATCGAGGAGGCCCGGACCGGAGAACAAGCCCATCGCCATTGTGGTCGAGTAATCCACACCCCAAGCTGTGCGAGCAGTTTGAACGGAAAGAGGATCAGCCAGTGACGTATGACTTGGTACGAACACATTTGACGTTCGCATGAGCTAATTTATGTACGCCCCAAAAACACCTCGCCACGCCTGCGTTTTCCCATCTCCACCCCTGTCAACGCCCAAAAACGGCCTGTTCTGTCAATCACATTTCACATGTCACTTCCTGTTCGCAATTTGACGAACGAGTCACAAAAAGCTCACAATCTGCCGTACGCACATGCGCAGTGTAACACCGGCGCATGCGTGGTTTCACAACATCGGAACGCAACGAGCGTACTGATGCTAACGAACGGCTCTGAATGAGGGCCATAGTTCAGGCCGTGCTATGCAACCACTGTTGTAGGCAATTTTAGAAGGTTGGTGGAGAGTCTGTCATAAAATTCAGTTTGTTTAACATCGGAAGCATGGCCATTTTTCCCCACATCAACATAAATAAATTGATAGTTGGCATTTACCACCGCCATCAGCACGATACGGTGAAAGCCCTTATAGTTGAAATAAAAGGAGCCAATGTGTTCCCCATAGATGGCTCCTCCGCAATTTGGGAAATTCCACCGGCTTTTGAAATCATCACCAATGGTCTTCCAGTCCTCCATCGATGTTAGAAACTAAAATTCAAACAAGAAAGCCTGAGTTTGACCCAAGTGCAAGCCTACACTTAACCCAGCCACCGGAAAGTGGGGCAGAAGTGCCGGAGCCACTGCGCCGTACAAGAACGCCACGTTATAACCTGCCAGCCCCTGATCCACTCTTGCAGCAGGTTAAGCAAACCCTAGCCAAACCACCCTATCAATATGATAGCCTGGGATCCCATGTGGCGAGCAATCCTCTACTTCTCTACTTTGCGCATCTATACTAATAAGCTAATAATGTTCCAGAAAAGGTGGAAAATTACTTAATTTATTCAATAGAACAGTAGTGTCAAGTAAGAAATGTGGGTGTTCTTGAATACATGATTGGAATAGTGAGTCCAGGTAAATAGATATTTTCTGGAATAATGAGCCCCTTGCAGCAATGATAGTACGATCTGGTGGTTGTACCAAACTCTTATAGATCTTAGGCCCATATTCAATTTGAGCCAAGCAGCGTTAACTTAACGCGGCCCGGACTTAACGCCGACTTCGCCTGTTTTGTAGGCATTAAAGTATCGCGCGCGTGCACGCTTTACCCCGTATTCCATTTGAAAGTACGCGTAAACGGCACACGGCGATACTGTAACAAGCGGAAAGTACTGTAATTTTTGGGGAAATCAGCCTGTCACCCCCCAAATGATGCTCTGACATGGGGCTTCACTATGGTACTCCCCGATTTGGCTTGCTGAAGGTATTTGGTGTTTTTAAATGGGCTCAATAGCTGCTAAATAGCGTTTTTCTATACCTGATGCAGAATAGTATTTAGGAGTGTTTTTTCCAGAAAATAACTTTTCCCAGCAAGTTTGGGGTACTTGAAATGGGGGTCAGCATATTTAAAAGTTGCTAAAGTGAAGTTGAAAAATCATGAAAAATCCACCTGGCGCAAACACCTGCAATAAAAGAAAACACTTGGGGACACCCCCAGAGTCAAGTTTGCTAGTTTTTAAGTTTGTACACCAACATTTTTTTTTTGATCCCTTTTTCAGAGTCAGTTTTTGGGGTGTCCTTAAGTTTTTTGTTTTTTTTGACACAATTACCTTTGGGGGACTGTCTGAAGGCTGCAGGGGGTTCCCGAAACATTGCACCCCAAAACCCCAATTCTGCAATTTTTTCTGCCTGCCATTCATAGGCGATACTTTACCGCCTATTACACTGCAATGACTTTCCGCCTAGGCGGAAAGACTTTCAAATTGAATACGGGGTAAAACTAAAATAGGCGATAATGACGTCATCGGTGTTAACTTAACGCGGATCCGGACTTAACGCTTAAAACTGAATACGGGCCTTAGGCCCTGATTCAGAGCCAGACGCTCTGACACAGCGCTCGCTCTGAATCAGGGCCGTCCCTCTTACTTTTTGGAGCGGCCTCCTGGCCGCTCGCATAGCTTATGGGTGACCACCCACAGCTATAGTGAGCGGCCAAAATGATGGTCGCGTTGGTCAAGACCATCGGGCTTGCGACGAGACCCTTGTGGTAGGGTCTCGTCTGCCGCAAGCCCTGGAGTGCTTTTGGCTCTATCAGAGCCAAAATCACTCCCACTGACATCACTAGTGATGTCAGTGGGGCCGGCCCCAGACTGGGCAGCCACGCCCCCGGCACGCCCACCAAAGGGGGCGTGCTGTCAAACACCATCAACAGCATGCCCCCTTTGGTGCGAGACCCATAACGACGGCTTGGCCGTCGTTATTCAGGTCTCGCGCATGCACATGACGGAGCCGCCTCCGTTATGTGCATGTGCACTTGGGCAACATTGACCTGCTTGCGAGCGGTCGCTAGCGGGTCAGAATGAGGCCCTTAGTGTGGTGTATAATAACGTTATAATAGGATGATCCAGAATTAACAGTTAATTAATAGTCCATGTAGTTCTTTCTTATATACCAGTGTAGGATCACCTGATAACTTGCAGTACATACTGGTGTCACTAAGCTGTTAATTTTGACTTTATAGACACTTAGGTCTTGCAGCACTATAGCGCCAATACCTGCCGGACGAAAGTCAAAATTGGTATTATTGGCTAAATTAAAAAAGTGCTTTTCTTTCCTCAACGGTCATATTAGAATACATGGATGATGGACGGTCAGGGGACATAGCGACTTCTTGCTCTAAAACCTTCATGAATGTATCAATAGTAGCATTTGTTGACTGTAGTTCAAATGTGGAACACATTTGTACATTTTTTGATTGATGAGGTACAGGGCAATCTTTATGAAAGGATACTCTTAGTTTTAATTGCCAATATAATTTTTGCATCTCAATTTTCCAATGAAAATAATAAAACGGTCCTGATGAAACAAAGGACAATACTCTAGATAATACTTTGTGTTTGGTTCTAGACCACCATGTCTGGCATGTCCCCTTTTGGTCAGTATCTTGGGCCCTTGTATTTGTGGTGTCACTAGGGAGGGCGGGTCACTCCATCCGAGTGGGTGACACCAAAATAGCAGAGCTCCTCTGCTAGTATTTTGCTGTCATCCCCTCGGATGGTGTCACCAAGCAGAGCCACAGTGGTGATGAATGACGCACGCAAAATCCACACTGTGCTGGGGGCTTCTCAGCAGATCTCGGAGTATTAGGCAAGCTCTCCAGCATGACGAAGATGGGGGTGTGACATGCAGTCATGCCCCCAAAATGGCATATCAGGGGGCGTGACCTCGCTGACACAGGGCCATGCCCCAAATGTGACTTGAAAACAGAACAAATCTATAATTATATCTAAACAGGATGTCATATACAGATAGACTAGAACAGACTTTTGGACTTGGTGATCTACTCTAAAAGTAGATAATCTTTTGCAATCTACCAATTATAGACATTTGCACGTGCCCTGCCAAAATCGGACAGTTGGGAGATATGCTTTTTAGGCTGATCCAAAGAAAACTAGCAAAACATAACAATTATAAAATAATATAATTATCATATATTTTATAACATTACATCTCCCCAGAACACCTCTCCCTTACCTACTTATTGTTAAGCTGTAGAAGAAGGGTGAGAGCAGATTCTACTGAGTCTCCCCCACGTGCAATTTTATAAACTGTGACCTCCCTGTGCTATGCAGAGGACACATAACTCAGCGACCTGTTTTTTTTTTTATCCAATTTTCCTCTGATCAGCCTCAGCCAGGTGCTCTGACAGAAGTCTCTGGTGTAGTGCTGTAGCTGACTCACAGGCAACGGTACAGCATCATTTGTGATGTTGTCAGGAATGAGTGCCGTGGCTTGCAGGAGGACAATATCTCCCATGGGTGCATCCCCTGACCAAAGAGCCAGGGATGGCAGCAATGGCGGGCGGCCATGGCGGCAACCACATGGGTCCTTGCACACTGGGTGACCTCTGAATACCTAGAGGCTAGATAATTTGGCCAATCCCTTTCCCAGTAGATTCATTAGCAGCTGTTCTCCATTTATTCAGATGGGATAACCTAATTATCCAAATATCTCCCATAGCAAGCCTTCCTTAGAGGGATTCCATCACTATATGGGTCTGATTCTGAGTTGGGAGCAAAGCAAAAAAGAGCAAGTAACTTTGCACATTGGCAAAACCATACTGCACTGTAGGTGGGAGTTTTAAAATGTGTGGTGAGATTTCAATTTAGGAGAGGTGTATCTCAAATTTAATCTGCAGATTAAAAAATAAAGTTGTCCAGGATTTGTGGGCTACTTGCAAAAGCAGCCATTATTTACCCTACATGTAAAAATATATAAATGTATTTTCAGCCATTGCATTGAAACATGTAGCTGAGGTGTGCCGCCCTCTGGTACCATGCCGTGTGGCCTCCGCATCACGGCCGCTACTATTAGGATAGCCTGTCCTTTAGGCTTCATAACTCAAAACTGATGGAGAAGAAATAACTGTTGATAAATAAAATATTTCTTACAAGTGAAACTATATGTTCCTTCGAAAACTTTAGAAATACCACATAATTATCTTGTGAATATATTCTTATAATGCGTGGATATTTTTTCCAGTGAACATTATAACCTTATGAAGAGATGAGAAGTGCATAAGTCCCAAGGCTCAAATATTTAAGCCTATGCTGCCTCCTATGTGACAGGACCACCTAATCCTATAAATACAGAATTTAGAAAACAACCTGCATTATATACTTTATTGGATATTTTTTTGGGGGGAGGGGAGGGGGGCGCGTTTAAATAATTGTATGTCTTTCTATTGATTATATTTTATAGAGCCCAACAGCGCTGTGGATTTTCTTTGAAAGTTTCATTACAGCCATATATTTCCCATCCACATTGTCTGCTTATATTTCGTAACATTGGGCCTGATTCAGAGCTGAACGCTCTGACCAGAGCGCTCGCTCTGAATCAGGGCCCTCCTCCATGAAAATGGAGCGGCCTCCTGGCCGCTCGTATAGCTGTGGGTGACAGCATATGCGAGCGGCCAAAAAGATGGTCGCGATGGTCTTGACCATCGCGACCATCGGACTTGCGACAGAGACCCTGCGGTAGGGTCTCCCTGCCACAAGCCCTGGAGTGATTTTGGCTCTATCAGAGCCAAAATCACTCCCACTGACATCACTAGTGATGTCAGTGGGGCCGGCTTCAGACGGTAGGCGTTCCCATGGGAACGCCTCCGTCTGGCAGGCACGCCCACCAAAGGGGGCGTGCTGTCAATCAACATCGACAGCACGCCCCCTTTGGTGCGAGACCCGGAGCGATGGAAAGCCCGTCGCTCCCTGGGTCTCGCGCATGCGCACGACGGAGCTCCCTCCGTCGTGCGCATGCGCAGTGGGGAACATCGACCCGCTTGCGAGCGTCCTGACGCTCACGAGCGGGTCTGAATGACTCCCATAGTTTGGGAAGTGTCACAAGACTAGGCATGGACATCGGTAACCGATAGTTAGCAACCATCTCTGTTTTCGATTCGATGCAAGTAGTTTGTCCGTAGATTTGCATGTATTTGATGATGGTCAGCCAATGGATGCAGCTTTCCAATGCCCATACAATGGCTTGCTGTTCTATTTCAGCTGCTATGACAGATTAAGTGCATGCACACAGCAGAACCATCAATGGGTATACCATTGATTAGTTGTGATGCGATGGTTAGTAGCCATCGCATCATGTGATTTGATATCTTCCAGTCTCTACTCATCTAAGCAAGGAATTAACCCATTTGTGAATGACTGCCATGAAATATTTCAATGAAAATAAATTAATGGTAATAATTTGCTTATTTTTATATCTGGTATCTAAAGGGGCATACACACTGACTAGACGATAAAGTGATCGATAACGATATCGTTCAAGATCGTCCAGTGTGTATGCACAATATTGTTAACGATGCGCGCTCCTGCGATGTCTTCAATAGCCTGAACTTGCAGGCCATATCGTCAGATTCTGCAAGTTCTGGGAAGTGGCCGGATGACGTCACTGAACGATATCATTAACAATATCATTCATTGTATATTCTAAAATCGCTTGCCCGGGATTTCAAGGGATAACACTAGAACAGTGGTTCTCAAACTCGGTCCTCAGGACCCCATACAGGTCACGTTTTCCAGGTCACCCAGCTGGTGCACAGATGTATTCATTACTCACTGACACATTTTAAAAGATCCACAGGTGGAGATAATTATTTCACTTGTGATTCTGTGAGGAGACCTGGAAAACATGCACTGTTCACACGCAGCCTGTCGAGGCGAAAACATGCGTAATGTAACCGCAGCACAATAAGTAGACACCCAACACTACATAATGCCGCCTACTTCCCTTCAATTACGTTCTCGCAAGACAGCAAAAACATCGAGAACCATCGGACCCACACACACAAGTTGTGGTTGACCTGACCCTACCGCAGACATTGCTAATGTTTGTGTGTGTAACTAGACTTTAGGATGCGTATGTCGCCGCTGGGGCCTAATTATACATGCCTCTGAAACGGCGTTTAAACGCCCAGGCACGCCTACGTTTCTCTGACCACCCCCCCGTCACCATCCTCAAATGGTCACTTCCTGTCAATCACTGTATGAAGCCACTGCGTGCTCGCTGCGGTCAGTTCACAATCAAAGCACCGGTTCGCGCACTGCGATGCATACGCAGGGTTTGAATCAGGCCCCCGAGTTTGAGAACCCGTGGTCTAGTGTGTATGAGCCTTTAGAGTTGCAGGGAGTACAATTATGCAACAAAATAAATTCATATTAATGGGATACTATTGTTGTTGGGATACCACAATCCCTCTTTTTCAACTGTTTGTCCAACTTTAACTTATGCTATAAATGAAAAAGTTTATTACTATCGTGCTGTCTTCTAGAAACTATTGTGCTTTTCAAACTTGGTTTAGAAAAATAATTGACCCCTCATTTGATGCATTAAGTTGTATGATTTCCTAAAAGGTACACAAAAAATAATATTAGATGCATACAGTATATCTACTACTAGCACATGCCAAGTCAACGCATGCCAATGGGGTACAATTTTTATTGTGAGATCTGCAGCTATTGATAAAAGCATAACAATTCATAATTTCCAACCACCTGCCTACCTTATTTTCAGGAACAAGTAAAACATTTTATTTTCCACAAACTACTGTGTATCTATTATTCGATTATATGGTATTTAATGAATGTGTGCTTTTATACAATAAAATAAATGATACAATAACTAAGGTATAATATGTGTGGGTGGTGCAAAGAAAAACAATATATTGAAATAGGCTTGGTAGAGGCATATGAAATAAGTACTCTTAACAGTAAAGGGATTTTAGATTTAACGATGTATATACACAGACAGTGATAACTTGTTTAATAGTAAATCCAATCTGGTCAGAAGTAGGCCTATTATAACGGGATGTAGTCAGTATCTCGGCATGCAGGATGCCAACGGTCTACCAGCACCAGAATCCCGACAGCACTATCCTGACCGCCGGCATCCCGAAGGTAAGTATCGGGGGTTAGGTATTAGGGGGAGGGTTAGGCACTAAGGGGTGCGGAGAGGTTAGGTTAAGGTACCGGGGAGGGAGAGTTAGGGTGGGGGTGAGTTGTACTATACTTACCGCTGTCGGGATCTTCACTGTCGGTATTCTGACCAGCGGCATCCCATACACAACCCATTATAACCTGGCATGGATTACATGCCCATAAAAACTTAGGCTATAATCATCTATATTCTACTAGATACATAACTGTTCACGGGTTAGGTATGGGATCCAGGCGGTCAGAATACCGACAGCGGCATCCCGACAGTCAGAGTCCAGACGTCCAAAGATAAGTTGCCTAACTCTAACCCTCCTTTCCCGAAACCTAGCCCTAAACCCCCCCCCCCAAGATAAACCATAACCTTACCCTCCCACTAACACTTACCAATAGGAAGCCGGCGGTCGGGATTCCAGCGCCGCTATTCTGAGCACAAGCATTGTGACCGCCAGGATGTCAACTGCATCCCTTGTGCACTTGCGCTCCAAATACAGTAGCACAAACTAAAAGAACCCTTTACACTTTCCAAAATAAATTCTTCAAAAAAGCAACACTAGAGGTGGGGGTATTTACTATAGTGGCACTTATCGGGTTGGTAAAGCTCTTCCTGCTTAGCCTCTTATCGGGGCAGAGCTGGAAGCAATAATGCCAAAATTCTCAGCAGCTGGAGTGGGGGGAAAGAAATCTCCCTCTGGAGATCCCTGAAAGTCCCATAGCATATCAACCTGGTGATGGTGTGCTGTGTTTTGCCTCCTGGTCAGCCCCATTGAGTGTGCACGGAATCGCGCAAAACATGTGATATCTTATTCAGCTATTACAGTGCATGCAAGAATACCAGCGCAACTACTCCCTGTCAGGTACCGCTTGACAGCACACATACCGGCAGGTAACCCTGCCGACATGTGAAAAAACAATAAGCCACAAGTGTGCTTATTGTTTTTTTAAGTAATGACTGCCAGATTTCAAAATTGTTACGTTTGCAGATACCGCTTTAATACATGTTCTATATAAGTGTCAAATGACACTGTAACTTGCGCATTTGTCACTTATCTACTGATACTGCGGTGTCTATTCAGCATCAGTGTCGAAGTAGGACTGAATATTTTCGGAAAACATTCGACATCCACTAGGGCACACTGGAGATACTTATGCTAGGGTATAGAGGCGTGGATAAATGGAGCTGGCACTTTAAATAATTTAGAAGTGTGAAGCCCCTCCCCCTCTTTGCCCCATCAGCCCACATTATTATGTTGTGTTCCAGCAAGACATTTATTTATTTTTATAGCATCTTTTACATACCAATAGGTACCCTTCGCCACCTATCTAAAAGGTGTGGTCCGGGTTCCTGGCGCCCTGGTGTTTTAGAACATCAGGAAGGAGTGCGCAGGGCTCATTCCAAAAGAGCTCCTGACAGCTCCTTACTGCCACAGTAAGTCTTCACAGAAAGAGAATACTGTGCTAACCTGCCGAGAGAGACCTCCGGGGACACGCAGCGAGTATCAAGCTGAGCATCCCCCGGCTCCTGCCCTGCTTTCCAGCCCTAACACAGCATGTCTGTGCTGTGCTAGTGTGTGCATAGCGCAGTCTAACAAGCACTACACGTGGCTCCTGTCCCGCTGTAGGTGCTACACTGCGCTGTGTTAGGGAGCTGTTTGTACACAGTGCTATAAGCGGCTCCCTGCTTCTCCCCTCCCCTACAGAGGCTGGATTCTCTTGCTCCCCATTGCTGGTTACAGTGTGCAGCTACAAATTAAGCACAGAAGGCTCTGGTACAGAGGCTGTGCATAATACACTGGGGTTGTAAGTGCAGGGAATCTGATCTGTGGAAAGGGAGTGGGGTGTATCTCCTCCTCTGTGTCCCAAGCCAGCCTTCTGTTTTTGTTACTTCTGTTTATACTCTGTCCCTCTCTGTGTGGTGACTGTGTGTATCCATGTCAAACAGAACAAAGGCGTCTCAAAAGATGTTTGTCTGTTCTAGGTGTAACAACAAACTAACCAAACCGCATGCCACTGGGTCCACGTTATGTGATCCTTGTATAGCAATTGGTCCACTTATGGCTAATACTGCCTCACCTGCACCTACATGGGCCGCTGACATGGTAGGAGTAATGACGGATTTAACATCAGAGTTAGCTGAGGCACGTAAGTCTCAGCCTCCCTGGGTTGCTGGGCTAACCAAGTCTCTTGACACCCTGGTACAGGTAATGGGTATAACTGTGTCCGCACCTTACAAGGACCGACACAAAAGCATCCTTTATCGACTGTTCTCCAGTAAGAAGAGTCTGACGAGGAATTTCTCGCTATGGAGGATACAGAGGAAGGTGAATTGGAGGAAGCGTCATAGGACGAGACCCCTCTAGAGTTGGAATCCACCTCTCCTGCGGTGGAATCTCTAATTTTGGCGGTCAGAAAAATCCTTAATTTACCTGCGGATGTGATTCCTGCATCCCAGGAGTGTGAATTATTTTGTGAACAATCAAAGAGCTCGGCGGTTTTTCCGTTCTCACTGCATGTTCAACAGCAGCTCTCAGTGGCCTGCAAACAACCGGGTAAATGGTTCCAAATTCCACGCCGGTTTCAGTCTAGCTACCCTTTTGCATCATCCATGATGCGTCTGTCTCCCATCTCTCTAAGAAAACAGCACTCCCAGTACCGGGAGCTACAGTACTAAAGGATCCCTCGGATCGTAAATTGGAGACAACGCCAAGATCTATTTATACCGCAGCGGGTGCTCAACTTAGGCCCACCCTTCTTACTGCTTGGGTTAACAAGGCGATGGCTTGCTGGGCTGACCAGTTGATTACAGGTTTGGACTCTGGTAGTTTCAGAGCAGAGTTACGCCTACTAGCAGAACACATCCGTGAGTCTGCAGTTTAACTGGGAGAAGGGTCAAAAGATATCAGTCAGATTAGTGCTCGCATATCTGCTTCTGCTATTTCGGGCCTCAGAGCCCTCTGGTTACGCGCCTGGCAAGCGGATGCAGAATCCAAGCGTGCGGTGGAGGGTTTACCATTCAATGGCGACATGCTGTTTGGCCCGGAATTAGACAAATGGATATCCCAGTCTTCCTTTCTCCCGTCAACTGCACCGGCTCCCAGATCTTACACTGGACCTTCATTTCATTCCTTTCATGCGCCAAATTCCTTTCGTGGTAGAGCCAGAGGTGCTCCCTCATAAGCAAGAGACGGCAGGAAGTAGAGGTCGCCCACACACGGTTGCACGTAGACAGGAGCCTAAACCAGCTGAGAAACAGGTGTCATGACGGTCTTCCGTCCCACCTGGGACCACCTACAGTGGGAGCCTGCCTGCAAGGATTTCAACAGGTTTGGAACCAGACCTCTCCAGAACCGTGGATCCACAGACTAATTTCCCTGGTGTACCGAATAGACTTCGAGGTCCCCCCTCCACCTCGGTTCTTCAGTACAAGTCTGCCAATACCTGCAGACAAGGCCAGGGTTCTACAGGAGGCTATCCAGTCTCTAGTAATATCATCTGTACTAGTTCCGGTTCCAGAACATCAACGAGGTATGGGGTTTTACTCAAATCTATTTGTAGTACCCAAACCGGATGGATCGGTCAGGCCCATCTTGAACTTCAAGTCATTGAACCTGTATCTGAAGATGTATCGGTTCAAAATGGGGTCTCTGCAGTCCGTTATTGCGAGCTTGGAACCAGGAGAGTTCCTATTATCCATGGATTTCAAGGATGCCTATCTCCATGTTCCCATCTGGGAACCACACCAAGCCTTTCTGCGTTTCACCATATTGAAAGATCATTATCAGTTTTGGGCATTGCCGTTTGGGTTATCCTCGGCTCCCCGCATCTTCACCAAACTCATGCCAGTCATGATTGCTCTCCTTCAGTCATCGGGAGTGAACATAATCCCTTATTTGGACGACCTGTTACTTAAGGCACAATCGGTATCTCTTCTAACAAGTCATGCCTTACTGACATATCAGACTCTAATCCAACACGGTTGGATAATCAACTTCAAGAAATCAAATCTCAATCCCTCCCAGAACCTCTGGGCATGATCTTAGATACGGCATCACAGAAGATCTTTCTTCCAATAGACAAAGCCCGGGATATCCGGTTGTTAGTTCAGCTGGTCCTCAGACCAAGGAAGGTGTCCATACTTCTTTGTCTGCATCTCCTGGGGAAGATGGTAGCTGCTTTTGAGGCACTATAGTTTGGGCGGTTCCACTCAAGGGTGTTTCAGCTGGACCTACTATCACAGGGGTCAGGGTCTGATCTGCTTCTACAGCGATAGATCCGTCTGAGCCCAGCTACCAGAGTGGCCCTTCTCTGGTGGACACAATCCAATAATCTTTTAGCGGGCTAAAGATTCGGAGTGTGGAACTGGATCATCGTAACAACGGATGCCAGCCTTTGAGGATGGGGAGCAGTAGTCCTCGCTTATCACTTTCAGGGTCGATGGTCTCCTCTAGAACAAAAGTGGCCAATAAATATGTTGGAACTCAGAGCGATTTACAATGCTCTGATAGAAGCAACAGAATTTCTAAGGACTCGTCCGGTACGAGTTCAGTCTGACAACGCGATGGCCGTCGCGTACATCAACCGCCAAGGAGGGACTCGGAGTCGCATGGCCATGCGAGAAGTAACTCAGATCCTCTGGTGGGCCGAGAGCCAGTCAGTAATCCTGTTGGCGGTATTCATCCCGGGTGTGGACAACTGGGAAGCAGATTACCTAAGCCGCCAGGATATCCATCCTGGGGAATGGAAGCTTCATCCAGACGTGTTCAACGTGCTGATACGTTGATGGGGATGTCCTCAGGTGGACCTCATGGCATCACGATTGAATCATCAGCTCCCGGTATACGTGTCAAGAACTCGAGATCCGCAGGCAGAGACAGTAGACGCTGACAGTTCCGTGGATCTACGACTTCGTTTACCTTTTTCCTCCGATTCCACTTCTTCCTTGACTGCTAAAAAGGATAAAACACAAGTCAGCCTCTGTCATTCTCGTGGTCCGAACTGGCCTCGGTGAAGTTGGTTCTCGGACCTTCGGTCCCTATTGGCAGACGATCCATGGCCCCTTCCTCTGCGCCCGGATCTGCTACAGCAGGGTCCTTTCTTACACCCCAACCTAGCGCAACTGTGTTTAACGGGGTGGCTCTTGAAACCGATATCCTAAGATGCAGAGGAATCCCAGACTCGGTTATTCCCACCATGCTATGCGCCAGGAAACCAGTTTCGGCTGCGCATTATCTTCGCATCTGGCGTTCTTATATCTCGTGGTGTTCCAGTCGGGATCTTCCATCTAGGACTTTTCGGTTGTCCAGGTTTCTGCTTTTTCTTCAGACGGGTCTGGATTCTGGCCTTCGTCTTGGAACTTTAAAAGGTGCAGGTTTCTGTCCTTTCCATTTTCTTTCAACGGAAATTGGTCCTCATTCCTGAGGTGCAGACGTTTCTTCAGGGGTCTTGAGTGTGCAGCCTCCTTTTGTACCTCCGATAGCTCCCTTGGGACTTGAACTTGGTGCTTCTGTTTCTTCAGTCGTCCATGTTTGAACCTTTGGAAGAGGTTGATATTAAGTACTTGTCTTGGAAGATGGTCCTCCTCCTGACTCTAGCATCAGCTCAGAGTTTCAGAATTGAGTGCTCTGTCCTATAAGCCACCTTACCTTGTGTTTCATGCTGATAGGGCGGAACTCTGGACGGTAGCCGCCTTACTTCACAAGGTAGTGTCGGCTTTTCATATTAATCAGCCTACTGTGGTACCGTCTTTGGTGGAGGACTCTGGTGGTTCTTCTACCTTGGATGTGGTTAAAGCTATCCGCATCTATGTTGACAGGACTGCTTCCCTCCGTAAGTCTGAGTCACTTTTTGTCCTCTCTGATGCAGTTCGGAGGGGTTGGCCAGTGTCTAAGCAGACTTTGACACCTTGGATCCGGCTGACTATTCATCAGGCTTATGTTAGTACCGACCACCAGCCTCCTTCGTCCATTTCGGCTCATTCCACACGTTCTCTGGGTGCGTCATGGGCGGCCGAGCCTCCACATCACAATTGTGCCGTGCAGCCACTTGGTCTTCAGTTCACAAGTTTGTCAAGTTTTACAAATTTGATACGTTCACTGTTTCGGCATCCCGTTTCGGCCGCCTTGTTCTGCTAGTGCCGCAGAGCGCACACGCCCGTGGGGAAAAATTTGGGACGTTCCCAGCGTGAGCACCTCCAGTGTCCCCTAGTGGATGAAAGAGAAAATGGGATTTTGGTACCTACCGGTAAATCCTGTTCTCTGATTCCACAGGGGACACTGGACGCCCACCACTCCGGTCTCTGCCTGCCTGTTCGGTTTGTTCTGTATGTTGTATGTTTTGATTATTGTGTGTTCTCTCCCTTTTACTCTGCTTGTTCTCCATCTCCTCTCGGTCTTCATTTTCTAAACTGAGGGCTGATGGGGCATAGAGGGGAAGGAGCTTCACACTTCTAAATTATTTAAAGTGCCAGCTCCAGTTATCCACGCCTCTATACCCCAGCATAAGCACCTCCAGTGTCCCCTGTGGAATCAGAGAAAAGGATTTACTGGTAGGTACCAAAATCCCATTTTTTCTCAACCCTATTCACTGCCATTTAGCAATGATCTTCATAGGGACAGTAGTTGTGTTAACACGTTGTCCCTGCAGAGTCCTCGCAGGTTTTCTTTTTGGTTGTCCGAAAATACTGCCTGCTCTGCGCATGCCACATCTCTGCGCAGTATATATATATATATAAATATATCTTTTTGAAAATCTGCATAATTACACTGGCGGTATAATTACCGAAGGGTGGAGCTTCAGTTGGCTGCAGTGTCAGATTGGACGAGATCCATCTGTTCCCACAGTTTTTGTCAGAAATAAGAATTTTCCCTATATAACACCATTCTCAGATGGAGTTATATAATTTAAGCCTTTAAGGGGTCTATTCAGCAATGATTTTTTTTACATAAAATATGCGGAAGCTATGATTTCCGTATTTTTTATGTAAATCCCCTATTCAGCAATGGGATAATGGAGAAAATAATGAAATTAATGTGAGTACTGCACTCACAGAGTACCGCTTTTTGCTATTCAGCACAGCAAAAAGTGTTAAATTACTTGAAAAATCCTTACTTTATATAACGCCATCTCAGAATGGCGTTATACTATGAAATGACATTAAACTCCCTGAAAACTGCAGGGACAGAGGGAAATTTCCCCATAAGTCCCTGCAGCATCGTGTAATTCTGCCCAGTCTCAGACCCTGCTTCCCGGTGACCACTGATGGGTAAGTCCAATTAGAGCCTGTTAAACCTGCCGAAATTGATTGACATGTGTATACAGGCTGTATATTAGTCTGTATACATTTATGTGCTATTATATTTAATATGTATATATACATTTTAAATATAAAAGCACATAAATATACATGTATAGTGACTTATATAAAGCCTGTGTATACACGTCAATCTATTTGGACAGGCTGTAATTGTACTTACCCGTCCGCGGTTATCTCAAAGCAGGGACAGAGACTGTTCCCGAGCACATGACTGAGCATGCGCAGGAGCAGAAGGGATTGTTTTCGGAAACCGATAACAATGCCTTATGTAACATCGCAGGGACAGCGTGTTAGCGCAACTGCTGTCTCTGCAAAAATGATTGCTGAACAGCAGCAATAACTCTTAACAATTGATAACAAATCGTGACGATGTTGCTCAATAACATTCTGTGCAACATCGTCACTGTTGCTGAATAGAGCCCTAAGGATTTTCTTTAAAACGTTTTTCTGCTACCTGAATAGCATAAATCATTAAACGCGGTACAATGCTATATTGTAGGATTCGGGCACTAACAGAGATGATAGCATTATCTTTTCCATTTCCGCATGGTTTAAGCAAATTTGCTTGCTGAACAGACCCTACATCTCCCTGATTGCAAGGTATGTAATATAGAGTATGTTCCATTTGCAATGCCCAGATCCATTTTCGCTGTAAGTATTGTACTTGCAGCAACCGCTTATATATGTACATGGGAAAGAAATCCATGCCTTACTTAACCATTTACTAAACTCCGCAACATACGGGCACAGCTATTGAGTTTCTATTATTATGCCCAATTACCACACACCAGGCTGTGGTCACTGGCAAGCAGGAATGAGTCTGGCTTTATTAGAGTCAGTCAACCTATGCCATTAGTAGATGGGGACGGCGGCTATATAGTAAGGGCCGGTCACTATTCTTCCCCCTCCATGAGCGTGTGAAGCAGCCGCCCCCTGTCAGAGGCGCCAGAGCCAGCAGCCAGACTGGCTCCCGGGTGAGCGGCGGGTCTAGTTCACAGTCTCGTTCGATGACGTCACTTCCGGGGCACAGCCAGTGCGTGCAGGGGGGGTAGATTATCATTATAGTCCAGACGAATGGTCAAAATGGCGGCCACGCAGTTAACGGACGAGGAGCTCGTTTATGAGCTGAAGCGCTGTGGCGTGATGCCGGGTCCGGTCACGGACAGCACCCGCCCGGTTTACTTGAAGAAACTAAAGAAGCTACGTGAGGAGCAGAGGCCCCGGGCCGGAAAGACGCGGGTAACAAACAACAACCTGGCGGCGGCAGATTTACGCTCGGAGAACTCAGCAGCCCGACCGCCCCCCGGGGATGTGACGCATCGGCGAAGCGCCCGGTACCCCCAGGCCGGGAAACCCTCTCCGATATTAGGCTTCAGCTCCGATGAGTCGGACGCGGACGTGGGGCTGGGTGCACATGGCGGGCGCAGAGAGAGGAGCAGCGCCCCCCAGAAGGACCGAGATCCGGCCCAACGGAACTACACGGGCACCGGTGACGGGCGGAAGGCGGCTGTTTGGTGCGGGGCGCACAGGCCGCACAGTCCCCCGGGCCGCGATGACGCCGAAGAGGTGGCGACCAGAAGCCGGACCGTGAACGGCAGCCGCCTTCCTCATTGCCGGGATTACTCGGACTCTGATGAGGAGGATTTGGGGGAGAACGAGCCACAGAACCGCCGCAGCAGACGGAGTAAACCGGGACGGGACAACGGCATGGGCCCTGCTCAGCATTCGGGCTGGGATCAGGTGTCCCCCAGACACCGAGGAGCCGCCAGGAAGCCTCACTCTCCGGACTCTGACACCCGCAACAACCACCTGGGGGCAAGCTACAGCCCTGAGGGGCCCCGGCTCTACTTTACCAGCAACAGCGTTACTCCCAGCCGGCCATCCCCCTCCAATCATACGGCGTCCAACCACACTCACTATCCCTACACCAAGAAGAAGCCGCAGAAGCTCCCTGAGCCCGAGGAGGAGCTCCTCCAGCAGTTCCGGAGTGCTGAGGTGTCTCCCACAGGGGGCTTCAGCGCCCATTACCTGTCTATGTTCCTGCTAACTGCGGCCTGCCTATTCTTCCTGCTGCTGGGACTCACCTACCTGAGGATGAGAGGCTCAGGCCTGTCCGGGGGGGAGAGCTGTAAGTATGCCGAAAGGTTTTGTGACCTCCATCATCAAGTAGTTTTGCAATGTCTCTGCTATGGAGTAGTTATCCAATACCTTCCACTTGTATCATAAGAGCAGTGGTATCTAAAAGGATTTGTGCACACACAAAAGCAATAGTGAAGATTACTAATCCTCTTCTTATGTTAAAGCATCTCTACCCAAATAGTGTATTTCCATACTGTGTGGAGAAAGGGGACAGCTATGTAAAACAAAATGTTCATACATAGGCGTCTCTTCAGCAACAGTGATGTTCCCCCTAAATATCGGGTAACATTGTCACTATTTTTTTCTCAATTATTAAATTTATTGCTGCTATTCAGCAATTTTTTTTTTTATGCTGGAACAGCGGTTATGGTAACACGCTGTCCCTCCGACGTTACAGAAGGCATTGTTTTCTGGTCTCCGAAAACAATACCTTCTGCACATGCTCAGTCATGCGCTTGGGAATAGTCTCCATCCCTGCTTTGCGGTGACTGTGGAGGCTAAGTCACTCTAGAGCCTGTCAAAACTGCCTAAATTGAATGATGTGTATACAGGCTTTATATTGGTCTGTATACATTTATATTTGTGTTATTTATATTTAAAATTTATATGTACATTTTAAATATAAAAACATATAAATCTAAATGTATACAGTCTCAAATTAAAAGCCTGTCTACACATGTCAATCAATTAGGCAGTTTTGACAGGCTGTATTTGGACTTGGTCACCGCAAAGCAGGGACGGAGACTGGGGTGGAGTTACAAGATCCTGCAGGGACTTATGGGAAAATTTCCCTCTACCTGCAGTTTTCGAGAAACTAAGTATTTTCTTTATATAACTCCGTTCTGAGATGGCATAATATAAAGTAAATATTTTTAGAGTAATTTAACGCTCTTTGCTGAATAGCAAAATGCGTTAAAGCACCATAGGGGGCGATTCAATTCAACGCGTATTGAATAGCGCCGGGAGCAAGCTCCCGGAGCTATTCAATTCAGTGCGCTGTGTGGTCGGAGAATGCCGGTTAACGCGGTCATCGCGCCTTAACAATGCTGTTAAGGCGCGGTAACCGATGTTCTCTGACCAAAGTGCCCAGGGGAGAAAAAATCCTTAGCGCGCCCAAACAGCGCGGTGTATTGAATAGCTTCGGGAGTCCCTCCCATCGCTAATCAATAGCACATTGAATTGAATTCCCCCATAAAGATTAATGGTTGATTCCTACAGTGCAGTACTCTGCAAGATGGGAATTCATGGAGAAGATAATTGCTAAGTGGATTTACTTAAGTATGGAAATGTTAGTGTCCGCATTTTTTATGTAAAAATATAATTGCTGAATAGACCCCATACTCATCTATTGCATCACTAATGTACCTCCTGTACAGTAGCTAAACAGGAAGTAACATCCTCTGCTATATAGCCTGGGTTCCCCCTCTGTCCACGGGGATGGTAGGGAATATCGTTGGACAGTAGCTGATGTCAGGGTCCTCTCGATGAAGGGCATCTAGACACTACCACATAGCTTGGCTTTCTAATTGTAATATGTATAGCAGTATGAAGCCGGGTTATTATAACTGAACTCCTTCATTAGTAACCAAAGGCATCTTTTAGATGCAACAGGCTCACTGTTGAAAGGAGCTTAACATGCTGTAGAACACTGTATGGAAGTTGTTTTATTTATGACACTGCTTCCTGAAACACGCAGTGAATTATGAAATCTCCCCCTATGTATTTCTCTAGACTTAGGAACCATAGGTGACATATGTTCAATTGAGTTTCAATTTAGCTAACTAGGTGCATGCGGATGCATGTAACATATTATAAGTTCTAACACCAGTGTATTGTAGCTTGACAAATGGTTTAGGTGGTGGTGGTGAAAAATGTATTTTCTTTTGTCCATGTGGACAAAATAATTCTTGCACATCCACCTGTATATACATTTGGTTGCATTTGCAAATGGTAAATGTCATATAAGCAGCTTCCCTTTGCTTTTTGTAAATGAGAAGATCATTGAAGTGTTATTACTTTGTATATGCAGCTGTATTATATCTAAAGGGGGGCATTCCAATACACGATTTTAGCAGGCTATTGAACGATAATGACGTCATTATCGTTTAAAAATCGTTTATAAATCGTGCAGTGTTTGGTCGTTAATGCGCGCTCCCGCTGGTCGTTTGATCTTCTCGTCAGTCGACTGAACATGCAGGTCAATTTCACTTGATCTATGAAAGATAATTTGCAAATCGTTCAGACTGAAAGATAAAATTTCAAGGGAAAAAAATCAGGGGAAAATAGTTTAGAGATTGGACAGGGAGTAGATCGTCTAGTGGATGTGCCTCTTAAGTCTTCATTCTAGTTTCATGATCGGGCAGGGCACTAATCAAGAAACAGGGCATATCTGCGTGTGGCCCAAAAACGAGCGTGGCTTCTCAGGAGAGATGCTGGGCCGCCCCCAAGCTCTCTCCACACTCTGAATAGATGCCGTGGGCTATATTGAGAACCTTAACTTTAGCATTTGCTACTGTTTAGCATTTGATACTAATGTTTTCTTCTGGCGTAAAACTGGCACATGGTACCCTTTCACAGCTGGTCGCTTCTTGAGATGCAATATGCTTCTTTTTCCAGCACACATTCCTTAATATTGGCTAATGAGCTGTACAACTACATCAGCCCATGAATAAGCAACAAAGTAGATTTCTTTTGCACACAATTTACAGTTTGCCAGTTGAAGTACTGCAACCTTTATTATGACTGCTATTTAATGGTAAAGGGAAGAATTTGTTAATCTACAGCAGGGGTGTCAAACTCGCGGCCTTCCAGCTGCAGTGGAATTACACATCCCAGCATGCACTGCCACCGGCTTGCTTTTAGGGCATGCTAAAACTGTGACAAGGCATGCTGGGATATGTAGTCCCACAGCAGCTGGGAAGCTGTGAGTTTGACACCCCTGATCTACAGATAGTCTCGAGCCAAGCTTTGCCCTTCTGCTCCATGGGAGGTTTCTGTCCTCCCTGAGCTCGCCTTAGGACACCTGCGTTATGGTTTGACAGGTGTACCGCCCCAGTCAAACTCCCCACCTGCCACAGTAATCTGGCTCTGATTAACAGAACCAGTGACAAGATTTTTCTCATGTATAGTGCAATGTTTCTAACAAGAGACTTAAGCTGTGCACACTCCATAGGATGACGCGCCACAGCAGTGTAACGATACATTGCACGCCGTACACATTGCACGGTCCAGCACATAATGGCGCAATGTATTGTTCCATGCTGCATGTAGCAGCATAGCATCGTTCATTGCATCGTCCCATCTGGCATGCAAACCTGCACATCGGAAGATGTGATGAATGACAGTCTGAATCGGCTGATTTGGGCGTACACGCTATACATTGTACAATATATCGTACCGGTCTTCGTTAGAACGATATATTGTATGATACATCCTATAATGTGTACCCAGCTTAAGGGGCATGTACAGTGGCTGCATTCATATTTTTTTTTTTTTTACCCCAGTGGCACGTGAAATTGCGGCTGGCCACCACCTTTTTCGTAGTCAACTGGCCGCGAGAGTTGTAGCCACTTTAATTTCATTAGGACACCGGTTCTCAAACTCGGTCCTCAGGACCCCAAACAGTGCATGTTTTCCAGGTCTCCTCACAGAAACACAGGTGAATGAATTGGCTCCATCTGTGGATATTTTAAAGTGTCAGAGTAATGAATACACCTGTGCACCTGCTAGGTGACTTGTATAATGTGAACTGCGTGGGGTCCTGAGGACAGAGTTTGAGAACCACTGCAATAGGATTTAAGGATTTCTTTTTTTCATTGCATCCCCAGAGCAGGTGCAAAGCTGGTGAAAATCATTAGTTTATGGTAAAAATGTTCAGACTTGGTTCAGAACATCTGAGAACTCCCCCTTAGCTTAATTAGGCTAATAATTACATGTCATATTTTGGATAAAATTATGCAAAGTACATAACGGGTTAAAAGATGTGGGACAGGTATATGGGGATGCTATATGGATCGGTTAGGTGTTTTTAATATTGCAGATGGGAGTCAGCTTTTTTTATTTATTTTTTTAAGTAATTTTATATTACACAAAAATTTACTTCCAAATTTAACTGGATCTTTTAAGTTAATGAAGAAATCTTAAAATTATATAGTATTTACTGTTCTTAAGTTGCAAATATCAGCATTTGAAACCCTTTAAAAGTGCAAAATATTTTTCTTATATACTTTTATCCGATAACTTAAGTTTTAAGGATACAGGCTGTTCTCCCAAATCGCCCCCCCCCCCTTTTTTTTTTTTTAATACATTTAATGCATCTTTTCATTATTTCTGCCAATTTTTTATCAATTTGATAGAGCAAGTATCAGGATTGTGCATAGCTGCATTGATTGGAAATTTGCCACAAAAAACTTAAGGCCAATTGAATATGGCCCTAAGGGGCCGATTCAATTAAGCCTGCTGATCATAGCGCCGGGTGGGAGCTCTCGGAGCTATTCCATTTAGCGTGCTGTTAAGTCTGACTTAAGTCGGAGAATGCCGGTTCTCGTGACTACAGCAGGGTGTTTAGTCTCGAGAACTGGCATGCTCCGACTAAAGTGCTGACCATGAGGCTGTTAGCGCTGTGTTAAGCCGGAAAACATCTTTGCGGCCGACACTTTAGTCGGATTTCTCTTCGCACCCTCCTTTAGTTGCCCTAACAGTGCGCTGAATTGAATAGCTCCAGGAGCTCACTCCTGGCGCTATCAACAGCGCGATTAATTTAATCGGCCTCTAAGACAGTGAATGTTTATTGTGACGTTTCAATATGCATTATGTTCAAAATTGGAGGCTGAACTGAAGTAAAATTCAATTCAGCAGGCGTTTGGGAGCACAAATTCGTGACTTAAATATGGCCACACCTTGCAACTAATTTTCATGAAGTTAGTTGGGGGCGTGCCTGGCACGCCCCCAACTATGATGAAAAGGGGATGCGTCTTGTAGACATGCCCCCTTTTCATGGCCACGCCCCCCTTCATGGCCTGCCACTGGAGCTAGAGTGAACACTATATAATAATTGTGGACCTGGTGTAGGCCATGCCCCCTCCGTATGATGTCAAATAGGGGTGAGGCCACAATCCCCGGTGACTACAGCAATGCCCGGAGCATCCTGAGGATGCTTCAGTGAGCTGTAAGGGTAGCGGTGTGACCGTCTGAAGCGTCCTAAGGATGCTCCAGGCTGCACGGTACCATTCTTGGGCACCCTGCTAGCCAGATGAGGATAGCAGAAAAAGCTCAGAGGGCTAGACCAAATGATTACGGGGGCCTGAGGTTCCCCCATCCCTGGGTTAAGCAAAGCATTTGATGTTCTTAAAAGGTGTCAAATGGTTGATCTGTAAATGGTGAGAAAATCACCATTTGCGACCGTGGCTGCTACTAATGGGCGCCCGACAGCGCAATCATTGTTGCTCCTTTCAGGCGCGAAAGTCTCAGGAGCCCAGATTTCTGATTGCAAACTGAGGTGGCGAGCAGAAATCGACAAAATCCTGTTAACAAAAACTTTCGACTGGTTTAACTGCTTTATGGTGTATTTGGGCATAGAAGGAATGGCCGTCTGGCGTATCTAAAGTGATGGGCGATCTGGGGCAATGCAATTTTTTTAGCGTGCCCTAAGTGTTTTTTTTTTTTTTTTTTAGCAATTTAGCTGGTGATTCAATTCTTTTAATGGGCACTTTAACTAATGGACGCCCGACAGAGCAATTTAATTGTTGCTTCGTTCAGGTGCCCGTACCGCTTGTGCCGACCTCAGTCTGTTCAGTATTTTGGAGTACAGAAAATTGTATCAAGTCTTTTTTCAGTTTTTTTTTTAAGACAAGATTGCAAAATGTTTGAATAAACCTCACACCAGCAAGTTGAAAATACCCACATACCTGTCTCACATGATTTACCCCATTTTTGAGCATTTTATATACATTCACCTGGAAACTCATGTCATTATTGGTCATATTGTGCTATTTAAATGCCACAAGAGCCTTAATATTCATTGGGCTCGAAACAATTGACCGCAAATTAAATAGCACTGGGAGGGCGCTGCCGGAGCTATTAAATTCAACGCGCTGTTAAGGATTTCTTCTCGCACCCCTCCAGGAAGGCGAGCAGATGTCTGTCAAAAGTACAGGCGTGATGCTGTTTTCTGCCCTTAGTGCCGGGAAGTTTAGTTGGAGAATGCTTGTTCTTGCGACTAAACACCCTGTTTAAGGCGCGAGGGGTGGGAGAACGGGCATTCCCCGACCTAACTGCGTGCAGAATTGAAAAGCTCCGGGAGCTCCCTCCCAGCACTATTTAATTCGCGGACAATTGAATCGAGCCCATTGTCGGGTGTACCAGAGGTTCTGCACTGTATCCCAACATTTTTATTTAAAATTCCCCACCTCTTCCCATGTTTAGATGATTGCAATAGCAAAAATGTAGTTTTGCTGTGAAACTTGTCCGTAGTTGAATTGCAAGGTTGTGCGGAGATTACTTTTACCCTTGAAATCACATCACGTTGAATAGCCCCCATAGAAGCTAAACACTGTGTGGATGCATGTTCTTATGTTAAATAGGCACCACGCTATAGCGCTAAACTTTTCTGGTAGTGTGGTATTTAAGAATAATTTTTTTTTAAGTACTTCAGATTAGTTACTCTTAAAACAATGCACTCTGGACACTCCTCCCTTATAAGTTCCAATTACATGCCACAATATTATAAATGTAACCACAATAATCGGTTTTATACATTTTAACTGAGAGCTTTGACACACAGAAGAACATTAAAAAAAATTGTCAATTTGATTGCATAATCATGCAGAGAGATGATTGCTTAAATCTGCAATAACATCTATGAAATGTATTTTACTAATTATTCCTTTTTCCCTAACTTCAAACCCAGGGGCTGCTCTTTGTAGCCGGTTTTCCAGGACTACTTAATTGCTCTTATGGCCCAATGCACCAATTTACAAGCCACAAAAGTGCAGACCTGCAATGCTTTATGTGCTGAAGTGTGCTTGTCAGCCAGTGTATTTCAAGGTGCATGCTCAATTCCTGGTCTTTAGGATCACTCCTGTGGAGAAACCTGAAATGTGCATGACAGAAATTGTAAAAACATCATATCAGTATAGTCTACTTGAACTTTAGAAACACCCCTTCATTAACTTTTTTAAGTTTTCTCCTAAAATACTGTTCAGCTAGCTTTGCCACCTGTTATAATTTGAGTTCATCGAGTGTGAAGGGATGTCTTTATTTACCTGTCAGTGTTTTAAAAGTTTTTACTGCATTAATCAAATTTTGCTTGTATGCTTTCTTGCACATGTACGAATGTGCCCGTTAAGTATATGGATGAGAAATAGGGGTATATTTACTAAAGTGCATGTTTTTAGAAGTGGAGATGTTGCTCGTAGCAGACAATCAGATTCTAGCTATTATCTTCTAGAAGTTTCTAGATAAATGTTAAGTGGAATCTGGTTGCTATGGGCAACATCTCTACTTGTAAAAACCTGCACTTTAGTAAAAATAGCCCCTAGGGTGTATTTGCTAAGTGTTGGGTTATAAAACCCATTGTAAATAAACCCCCTGGTCTGATGCTGGAAGATTAAAGTCCTTTTGCAAGTACCCCATGTCCTCCCAAATCTTGCTATCAGTTGGTGTCAACTCTATATATTAGATTGGCCAGAAATCCATATGATTTACTATAAATACCGGTGCAGTTGCACAATAAAGCATTATACTGTGTTTTTCTACTTGAGCTCTTTGTAAGTGCCCCTCACTGTGCTATTTAATGAAATCTGTGCAGGCTTATTTGCGAAAGATCTTTTCAGTGCTATTATCTCTTGATCATCCTTCACAATGTTAAAGTATCAAATAGGATTGTTTTGTTTAAAAACAAACGTTGTGCTACAACAGACCTGTCAAACTCAAAATCCCAACTGGGCCGAATATTCAAGGTTTAAGGGTGGTATTCAATTGTTTTAGTGCACATGATCGTGCGTCTAAAGTGACGCGAGATAGCGGGGCGCTATTCAATTGATGCTGATTGCGCCCAAAGAGGTCGGGTTTAGCTGCGTAAAACTGCTACACCCGACCAAGGTCATGATCCAAAAAGTGCAGTTTGGCCACCCCAAACGGGTCACTCTTCGCACATTTCAGCTCGCACCTCCTGGGGGGTGTCGAGCCGAAATGCCAGTGCCGGCAGCTGAATGCGCCCAACAGGAGCAACAATTGAATAGCTCAGTTGGGCACGAAGTGAGGTTGAAACAAGAGTGTGTGGGCCACAAGAGAAAGTCTTGTATGCAATTTTGAAAGGTTTATTAAGAAAAACCAACAATAATGTTTAACCAAAGAGATGTCAAGTATTGAGAAGAGAACATTGGGCCTGATTCAGCTTTGGAAATAGTGAGATTTAGCACTTAACTGATCATCTTGGTAAAACCATGCTGCACTGCAGGTGGGGCAGATTTAAAATGTGAAGAGATTTAGATTTGGGAGGGAGGTGTCCAAACTGACACCTAAAGTGCAGTGTAATAATAAAGCTGTGCAGGATTTGTGGGCTACATACAAAAGCAGCCAGTATTTACACTACATGCACAAAATATGTATGTATTTACTCCTTTTGCATTGCAACATGGTTTGTCCAGGTACACAGTTAAATGCTAATTCTCACTCTATTCCCAAAGCTGAATCAGGCCTATTAACTTTTAATGTTTTCTTCCTGATATTTGACATCTTTGCTGTCGCCAATTTCAGGAGAAATCTTATTGGATGTGATAACTTTTAAAACTGAACCAAGATGAGTCTGTCAAACTGGACCTAGCAAGAGACTTGTTTCCTTTCATTAATGAGAATACTTGTTCACACTGGTAGGTACTCTCCTGGTGTCTCCTAGCCTCCCCATTACCCAGCCGTGTCTTGCTCCAAACCCCCCCCCCCCCCACAAGCCCCCTTTACACAAGTCAGACAGATTGTAATTGCTGACGCACTACTGTGACAGTCAGAATTTATGGACTGCTGCTGGCTCCTCTTCTTGATTTCTGTCGGTGTACATACCGCTGTGTGTGCAGGGGAGGGAAAGGCTACGCTTCAGATGGGTTGGAGGTGGAACAGTCAGTGGTGACTGACTGCTCCGCAATGGCTTATGGGGGAAGCTGAGCTCCGATCGCGGCAGCCATGCCGGCTGATCAGAGCAGGGGGGTAGGGAATGAAGGGCGGCCACACAGGGACCGGCTGGGCCGCATTATGTATGTATTTGGGCCCACACTGTCGGGTCGCATAAAATTTTTATTTGGGTCACATGTTTGACATGCCTGTACTACCACCTTTTACAAATTCACATCAAACTTAGTTTGCGTTCCACAGATAAATTAATTTGAGCTTGATGCATTGTCACCAATCATGGTATGCCATATTACAAAATCTAGTCAAATGTAAATGTAGCCAGTCCCATAAATTGAATGGTCTCAGGCCATAGTGCTGTATTGTCACATCCACCACAATTCCATTTACCATTGCAAGGGTGTAGGCTAGCCCAATTTTTGTTCTTGTATTTTTTTTTAAAACAAGAACGAACGCACTCGCATATAGTTAAGTAATTACGTTGGGAGGGGACTCCACCATGAAGCCTTCTGTTACATGAAACATTGTGCCACTACTAGCAAATTACAGTGTGAGCTGTTGGCACAAAGTCTATCACCCATACCTTTCGTATAGTTCTCAATGCAAACATGTCAAGTTCTATCAGAGGGGCATAGACAGATTTTCCCTACTTGTCCTGACTGCTGAGGGTGATTAGCTTGGATTTTAATAGTATTCATTAAAATAAAAACTGGCTATATACACACCTATCAGAATAAACAATATATAAATTTATAATTAGTGAAATATTATGGTATAGACAAACAATTCTCCATTATAGGAGATCTACTGAAATATTCATATAAATACCAATTATACACAATTTCTCTTGTCCCTTGGGAAATTGGTGCAATATATAAACTCTTAGCAGGCTATGTGGTGTACAATTAAATTTAGATTGAAATTGGCTTTCAGATGTTTCCCAAAATATAATCAAAACTTATACACACTTTTATGTAATCTGCAATCTATACAGATGTCCTCAAGTCCCAAGGGATCTGATGTATTAATATCAAAAATTCAAGCTGAGTTTGTTTTTTTTGTATTATGGTAAAGTACTCACAATTTCAATAATAGCCTAAAGAGCATATACATTTCTTAATCCATGTGTGCAAAAAATTCTTAACCACGTATATTTTTGTTTATAGCCCCGTTGAGCATAGTTCTCTCAAACATATGCTAGACATGCATATAATTCTAATAGTATCATAAACATGCATGTAAATATAGCGTTCCCGCTAGGCTATTTTAGTGGGTGCGGCGCCCTGCCCTCCTTCTGGAGGGCAAAAAGCACCCTGCCCTCCTTCTGGAGGGCAAAAAGCGCCCTGCCCTCACAGCCTGCGGGTGCCGTCTTCACCCGCGGGTCGCAGTGTCCCGCGGGTGGAGAAATGTGCAGTGACCCGGTCACCGCCGGAGAATAGACGCCGGGCGCATGAGCCCGGCATCTATTCTCACTGTCTACGGCGCACACACAAAGTTGCCCTCCCTAGCTCCGGCGCCCTGCCTACCGCCGGAGCTAGAGTGAACGCTATAAATTTATACATCACCATGTGTGTGTATATATATCTCAGCAGAATGAATTGTCAGTAAAACATCCTATTTGGTAAGTGGCACATCACAGCAAAATTAAAAACACATGTATACACAAAAAAAACTGAAGTGAATGAAACAGGTGAAATAATAACATTGATACAAGTTTGAAGTGAAAACATGCACATTAATTAAAATGCTAACACCGCGGATAAGAACAGCTAATAAATGGTCCAGTAGTAGGCGGCGGCCCTCAGTTCTACCTGGGAGAGTATAAATAGCACAAATATTCCTTTTTTCTTGATAGATACAGATAAGGGCTGTGTACTTATATACCTGAGATCTGCTGTTTCCCGTCTTGTAAACAGAGGCCAGGAAATGAGTCCCCAGTACTGACACAGTGAAAAAAAGATGAGCTGCTTCTGCTGTTAATGCCTGATCACACAAGTTCTCCCTGTTACCACGGGCAGCGCAGGGAGTCCCAGCGGCCGGCACTAATGAGGAAGCAGTAAAGAGAGGAAGTAAGTGTCACTATGTCTCCCCTAGATCGTGGTTTCCGTGATGCAGGGGTCCAGAGTGTGCACTGTGGAACCTCCCAGCAGACTGACCGCGGCGCGTTTCGCTGGGGCTTTGTCAATGAAGCTCAATCCGATTTGATATATACAGATTTGTACAGTATATTACATTAAAATTAATTGCTATGTGCAGTTCCACAACAACTGAAAGTAGTTTACTCTTATTTGCACCTTGCAAATTTAGTCATTGTCTGATGCATCCTAGTGCTTTCCTGAAGATTGCTTTGATGGTCAGTGGGGGGAATTTAATACAACGCATTGTTGAATAGCTGTGGGAGGGAGCTCCTGCAGCTATTCAATACACCGCGCTGTTTGGGCGCGCTAAGGATTTCTTCTCGCACCCCCTGGAGATGTTGACGAGACATCCGGGCGCGCAGCTGTTTTTCTGCTTAGCGTGGCGCTAACAGCTGCGTGCCCGGCACTTTGTTTAGGGAATGCCGGTTAACACACCTTTACACCTTTAAGGCACGATAACTGGCATTCTCCGACCACACAGCGCACTGAATTGAATAGCTTCAGGAGCTCGCTCCCGGCGCTATTCAGTTCTCGTTGAATTGAATCGCCCCCAGTGTAAATTGAATCTTTAGTACTTTGGGCGGAATTCAATTGTATTCGCGGCCCGCATCTCCCGTCTAAAGTGACAGGAGATCGCGGGCCGCTATACAATTGTCCAAGATGTTCGCGCTGATCGCGCCCATAGAGGTCAGGTTTAGCAGCGTAAAGCAGCTAAACCTGACCAAAGTGCTGGGCGCGATCGCGAAAAGTGATGTTTGGGCGCCCAAACATGTCACTTTTCGCACATTTCAGCTCTCATCCCCCAGGGGCTGCGAGCTGAAATGTAGCGCTGGCAGCTCATCGTGCCCAACAGGAGCAAGAATTGAATAGCTCCGTCGGGCGCGATAGCGGCTATAAAGAATTGAATTCCGCCCTGTGACTGTAATAGGGCTTAAAGTCAAGACACGTGTACACCTGCAAACATTCATATTTAGGTAAAACATGACTCCCATTTACTGCTTTAATGTTGCAGCAGTATACTTGATAGGTTCAGATATGTTCGGATAATCTAAAACAGTGGTTCTCAAACTCGGTCCTCAGGACCCCACACAGTTCACTTTTCCTGGTCACGCAGAAGGTGCACAGGTGTATTCATTGCTCGCTGACATGTTTTAAAAGATCAACAGGTGCAGCTAATTATGTCACTAGTAATTATGTGAGGAGACCTGCAAAACATGCACTGTTTGGGGTCCTGAGGACTGAGTGTGAGAACCTGTGGTCTAAAACTATAGGTCTTGTTTCTCGCATTGCTGCTACAGGATTCAATGATATTTAGTTCTAGCATACTAGACTGATGATGCTATATTTACAGTTAAAAGGGTTGTTGTTTTTTTTTGAGATTCAATTTCACCTTACTTTTACTAGTCCCATGTTTGATAATACCTGCTTTTCATAGAACCATGTAAAATGGATGGCTGCATGTCTAAAACATTGGTTCAGATAAAGAAATGCAATGACCTTATAGGGTTTAGCTTTTTATTTTTTTGTGCTCCTTGAGATTCTCAGCGGAGATGGGGAAAATAAAGAAACGTGTACATATTGTTTAAATCTATTATCGAACCTGAAGTATGGCATTCTAACGTTTCCATAGTGACATACAGCAGTGGAGCCAGAGCTTGCTGGCATGCAAGAAACACTTGCTTTTGTGTACCTTAAGTATGCCTATGGCTGCATATTGATTACCAAGACATCATGAGTTCTAGTTTACACTGCCTGATTCTGTTCCGTATCTTAAGGGTCTATTTTCTCATGTGAAAAGCCCCTGATAATGCAAGTGCTGTTATTGTCCATGAAGCCAGGTATGACCAACATCAAATTTATTGTTTTTCTATGATCTGGACATTATAGATGTGTGGATACAGTAGTTTTACTTTGTTCTAGTGTTATTACTACTATTTTGACCTCGAGCTATACAACTAGTTTTATGTGGGAGGGAATTCACTTGTTATATGTTGGCTGCAGCCCTCGTCTAAAATGACTGTAGCTATTCGGTTGTTTTTGGGCCTCCATCACTATCGTGGATGTTGCACCCAAAATGCAGGGGATTAGCATCGTAAAGTGGCTAATCTCGTCTACAGACAGTTAAGGCTACCAAAAGCTGGACGCGATGTGGTTAAGGTGCTCAAAAGCACTACTGTAAGCGGAATCCTGCTTGCAAAGCAGGAGGCTGAGTAGAAAACCCTGATAAGTAATAGGCACCTGTGGCAATCGTTCAGTGGCACAAACAATTGAATAGCGCCTGTCGCTTTAGATGGGAGCTACCCAAAAACAATTGCATTCCAAATGTTTTAAATCATTTTGGTTACATGCCCTTTGTGCTATGTATGCATCCATGCTTATTGCAATGTACATGTTGTGGAGTAGGGATTACTTGATCTTGTTGAGAAGTACATAAAACAATTATAATCGGCCTGCAACCATTTGTGATTTCTTGCAGTCATTGTCCATGATGAACATTTTGGTCCTTTACCAGCCTTATTTCATCTGCAAGTCTGCACTAATGCCATCACAGCACAACATGTATCAGATGTTATCTGTCTAGTGCAAATTATATGATTTGCAAATGTCTGGTTATGTGGACTACACATTTTAGTAGTTGCTGCAAATAACCATCGTCTGTCTCAAGGCCCCCTTACACGGGGCAATAAAGCAGGCGATCTGACTGATTAGTGCGTTTTGCCTGCTATATTGCACCGTGTATGGCCCTGATGTCGGGCCAAGCGCGCTCCTGTGGGGTCGTACATCTAACCCCCTGATCTTTCTGCAGGACCATAAGATCAGGGGATACGATCCCATGGATTGCTATGCGGGTGAGAGAGGGGGAGCCGACATATCGGTCGGTTGGCCACAGTCTGTGCGGACAGCCCCATATGACGGACAACTGATCCCCTGTTTCCTCACATGGTGCCATCGCACTATGTATGGGGGGCCTTTAAGGTTCAGTATTCCCTACTAAAGATAATGACTATTTTGATGAATATAGTAGACCTTTGCACTTAAGATTGAGACATTCATGAAAAAACTTCACACTAGCTTCCCTGGCATAAGCATATTCTACTGGCTTTTTATGTCAAGGGTTTATATATTGGAAATTGTGCAGTAGATTGGGCAACAGTTTTGGCTACTTCCAAATGCAGCTGTTTATACCCTAAGTGGGACCTCTATGGCTGGTAGTTGTTGACATGTTAGGTCATTGCCCAAATATGGCATTTTTATGTGTGGTGGTCTGCATAACCCACAATGTTTATGTACCTTGAACCTGATTGTCCTTCACAGCATAAATACGTCTTTTGTTCATGTTATATATTTTTATTTACAGTCACTTTTTTTTTTCTTTTTCTTTTTTTTTTGTTTTGTTTAGTAAGAAGTCCTGATGATCTTCCTGGTGATGTAAGTGTGTTTTTATTTTTGTTTCTTTTATTTTTGTAAAAAACAAAATTGTACTAAAAAATAATTGAATCCCTTTAATTACAAGTAATTTGCACTCTATTTCAAATGTTTTTTTGTTTTCCGTAGTAATAACTGTATAGTCCAATTGCATGTGAATAATTACCCGATAACAGGTTTTACGGTTCTCTATATAACCAAATATAAGCCATCATGCAAGTGTTTTTTGGGGAAAAAAGGCCTCTTACTGCATCCACATCGATACAGAAGTTAATCTAAAAAAGGTGCTAATCAGGAGCACTTTATATTGTGATAATCAGGAAGTGCAACCACCTATATAACAAAACCTTTTGCAGTTTAGTCTGGAGCATTCAGCTTTGTGAAACACCTGCAATAATCTTCTGAAAGCAATTTTAAAGTGCTTTCTGAACAATATGAAGTCCATCTTTCGACTTTGAGAGAATAACAAATGGGTATCATTGAAGACAGTTGCCATTCTTCAAAGGACCCTAACAAATTTCCATTTCTCGGAGCATCATGTGGTCATATATTTGTATAAAGAACCCTACATCCAGGTATCTGTCAAAATGGTAAATGTTAATGACCCCTCCATCAGAAGAAGACTGAACAACTTTGGCTTTCATGGAAGGGCAGCAAGGAGATTACTTTTTTTTTTGGCTTATGGTGATTCCCCTTTCATTTTCATGAAAGAACCTCATATGAACAATCACACAGTACTGGATAGGTGATGAGAGTTTACAGTCAAAGCACCTGGACATCTCACAATGAACTCTTCTTTATACATTAATATTTGTCAGTGAAGTAAGCTGAAGCTTGGCTGAAATTAAATTGGAACAGCTAATCTGTGCACTATTGCTGAAAGGAAAAAAAGCCACGATTTTAGAATGTCTAGACCCCAACACCATTAAGGTCTTGAGGTGAGGCAAACCAATTGTGTTCACCCGCAGCTGTTTTATGCAGCTAAAACTTGTCTATTTAGGCGTGACATGCATGGGGAAAAACCCAATTGAATATTGTCTGTCTGTTTTGGGCAGTCGGGCGCGCAAAAACAATTTAATGGTCCCCCTAAGAAATGTGCATTAAGAAATGTTAACAAACCACCATGAAATGAAGCATTGTCATAAGAACTTGTCAAAAAGTTTTCAAATCTAGTGTAACAGACAAAGTAACCATTTTATGTATACAGTATATACTAGAGTATAAATCGACCTGAATATAAGCCGAGGTACCTAATTTTACCACAAAAAACTGGGAAAATGTATGGACTCGAGTATAAGCCTAGCGTGGGAAATGCAGCGGCTACTGGTAGTACTGCCCCCAGTAGTAATCCCCCCCCCCCCCTGGTACTGCCCCCAGTAGTAATCCCCCCCCCCCCTGGTACTGCCCCCAGTAGTAATCCCCCCCCCCCCCCCCTGGTACTGCCCCCAGTAGTAATCCCCCCCCCCCCCCCTGGTACTGCCCCCAGTAGTAATCCCCCCCCCCCTGGTACTGCCCCCAGTAGTAATCCCCCCCCCCCCCCTGGTACTGCCCCCAGTAGTAATCCCCCCCCCCTGGTACTGCCCCCAGTAGTAATCCCCCCCCCCCCTGGTACTGCCCCCAGTAGTAATCCCCCCCCCCCCTGGTACTGCCCCAGTAGTAATCCCCCCCCCCCCTGGTACTGCCCCCAGTAGTAATCCCCCCCCCCCTGGTACTGCCCCCAGTAGTAATCCCCCCCCCCCCCCCTGGTACTGCCCCCAGTAGTAATCCCCCCCCCCCTGGTACTGCCCCCAGTAGTAATCCCCCCCCCCCTGGTACTGCCCCCAGTAGTAATCCCCCCCCCCCCCCTGGTACTGCCCCCAGTAGTAATCCCCCCCCCCCCCTGGTACTGCCCCCAGTAGTAATCCCCCCCCCCCCTGGTACTGCCCCCAGTAGTAATCCCCCCCCCCTGGTACTGCCCCCAGTAGTAATCCCCCCCCCCTGGTACTGCCCCCAGTAGTAATCCATCCCCCCCCCCCTGGTACTGCCCCCAGTAGTAATCTCAAGGTACTGCCCCCAGTAGTAATCTCTTCCCCCCCCCCCCGCCCCTGGTACTGCCCCCAGTAGTAATCTCCCATAAACCGTGGTCCTGCCCCCAGTAGTAATCCACCCCCCCCCCCCCCCTGGGCCTGCCCCCAGTAGTAATCCCCCCCCCCCCCATGGTCCTGCCCCCGGGTAGCAATCCCACCTGGTCCTGCCCCACGGGTAGTAATCCCCTCCCCCCCTGGTCCTGCCCCACGGGTAGTAATCCACCCCCCCTCCCTGGTCCTGCCCCCGGGTAGTAATCCACCCCCCCTCCCTGGTCCTGCCCCCGGGTAGTAATCCACCCCCCCTCCCTGGTCCTGCCCCCGGGTAGTAATCCACCCCCCCTCCCTGGTCCTGCCCCCGGGTAGTAATCCACCCCCCCTCCCTGGTCCTGCCCCCGGGTAGTAATCCACCCCCCCTCCCTGGTCCTGCCCCCGGGTAGTAATCCACCACCCCTCCCTGGTCCTGCCCCCGGGTAGTAATCCCCCCCCCCCCCTGGTCCTGCCCCCAGTAGTAATCCCCCCCCCTGGTCCTGCCCCCAGTAGTAATCCCCCCCCCCCCCCCTGGTACTGCCCCCAGTAGTAATCCCCCCCCCTTGGTACTGCCCCCAGTAGTAATCCCCCCCCCCCTGTTCCTGCCCCCAGTAGTAATCCCCCCCCCCCCCCTCCCTGGTCCTGCCCCCGGGTAGTAATCCCCCCCCCCTCCCTGGTCCTGCCCCCGGGTAGTAATCCCCCCCCCCCCCTGGTACTGCCCCCAGTAGTAATCCCCCCCCCTGGTACTGCCCCCAGTAGTAATCCCCCCCCCCACCTGGTACTGCCCCCAGTAGTAATCCCCCCCCCCCGGTACTGCCCCCAGTAGTAATCTCCCCCACCCCCGGTACTGCCGCCAGTAGTAATTCTCCCCCCCCCCCTGGTACTGCCCCCAGTAGTAATCTCCCCCACCCCCCCCCCCGGTACTGCCGCCAGTAGTAATTCCCCCCCCCCCTGGTACTGCCCCCAGTAGTAATCCCCCCCCCCCCCCTGGTACTGCCCCCAGCAGTAATCCCCCCCCCCCTGGTACTGCCCCCAGTAGTAATCTCAAGGTACTGCCCCCAGTAGTAATCTCTTCCCCCCCCCCCCCCCCCCCGCCCCTGGTACTGCCCCCAGTAGTAATCTCCCATAAACCATGGTCCTGCCCCCAGTAGTAATCCACCCCCCCCCCCCCTGGGCCTGCCCCCAGTAGTAATCCCCCCCCATGGTCCTGCCCCCGGGTAGCAATCTCCCCCCCCCCCCCCTGGTCCTGCCCCACGGGTAGTAATCCCACCTGGTCCTGCCCCACGGGTAGTAATCCCCCCCCCCCCCCTTGGTACTGCCCCCAGTAGTAATCCCCCCCCCCCCTGGTCCTGCCCCCAGTAGTAATCCCCCCCCCCCCCTGGTACTGCCCCCAGTAGTAATCCCCCCCCCCCCTCCCTGGTCCTGCCCCCGGGTAGTAATCCCCCCCCCCCGGTACTGCCCCCAGTAGTAATCCCCCCCCCCCCCCTGGTACTGCCCCCAGTAGTAATCCCCCCCCCCATGGTACTGCCCCCAGTAGTAATCCCCCCCCCCCCCCCCTGGTACTGCCCCCAGTAGTAATCCCCCCCCCCCTTGGTACTGCTCCCAGTAGTAATCCCCCCCCCCCCCGGTACTGCCCCCAGTAGTAATCTCCCCCACCCCCCCCCCCGGTACTGCCGCCAGTAGTAATTCTCCCCCCCCGGTACTGCCCCCAGTAGTAATCCCCCCCCCCCTTTGTACTGCCCCCAGTAGTAATCCCCCCCCCCCCCCTGGTACTGCCCCCAGCAGTAATCCCCCCCCCCCTGGTACTGCCCCCAGCAGTAATCCCCCCCCCCTGGTACTGCCCCCAGCTGTAATCCCCCCCCCCCCCGGTACTGCCCCCAGCAGTAATCTCCTAGGTACTGCCCCCAGCAGTAATCCCCCCCCCCCCTGGTACTGCCCCCAGCTGTAATCCCCCCCCCCCCCCGGTACTGCCCCCAGCAGTAATCTCCTAGGTACTGCCGCCAGTAGTAATTCTCCCCCCCCCCCCCTGGTACTGCCCCCAGTAGTAATCCCCCCCCCCCCCCCGGTACTGCCCCCAGTAGTAATCTCCATCCGGTACTGCCCCCAGTAGTAATCTTTTCTTTTACTTTTAATCATGATGTGGATTGATGTATATGTTGGTTAAGACTAAACTATGTTTGCATATCAGGCCATAATTATATTGGGGTGTACTTTCTTCTTCAGGGTCCATAGGGATCCACAGAGATACAATGGGGGAAAATGTGGTTGGAGTGATCCAGGCACCAAGTTAAGCTTCCAGCTCCCAGGATGTCTCGGGTCTTCCTCCACATATACCCCACCCCCGGCCACAGGCATTCAATTTTAAGTTTGGGGCGGCAGGATTCAGACGCACCGTTATAACAGGGGGACTGCTCATGCAGTCCCAAGATTTTTGTTTTGATTTATTTTTACTTTAGAGCAAGTAGCGCTAGGTATCCTAAAGGATACCTGTACTGCTGCTCCATCTATCCACTTCGGCGGGCACCTGCGGAACTTGGCAAGCAGTGATGCTGGGACCCGACACTGCAGCCAGAAGCACAGGGAAGCAGGTAAGGTGGTTCCCGCTCGCGGGGAACAACGTGGCAGTCAGTACCTTCGGCGGATGGAGTCCTGCTGTAGTGGGGAGACTGCTGTGTTCACTCCCTCACTAGACCACCGGAGCAAGTCAGTCTGGAGTCGGGGGCAGTGGGGGCGAACATGTTATAAGGCCAGTGCACCCAGGGGTTGATACATCATAAGGGAGGTAGGCTCTCCCTGGCAGCCCCTCCCCCAGCCTAGACGCCGATCCAGCTGAGGTTTTACTGCGTCTGGGTTGCTCCTCCTACCCTCCTCTGTATGAGACCCACAGAGACCGCTGTCGTTGTGCTGAGGCTGCTGGTCTCAGGTGGTTTGGGTCTAGTCTCCCTGTATACCTCTCCCCAGAGGCCAGGTTATACAGTGCTCAAAATCCTGCCAAGCCTTGTGTTTTTGAGTAGTTGAATCAGGGCCCATTGCAAGTATATTGTAAATGCATTGAGCTTGATTCTATTGAAAGCGAAGCAAATAGTGCCTGGAGGGAGCTCCCGGCGCTATTCAATTCAGCGCGCTGTTAAGATTTCTTCTCACACCCCTCCAGGGGTGCGAGCAGAAATCCGACAAAAGTAGAGGCATGATGCTGTTTTCTGCCCATCGCGCCGGGAAGTTTAGTTGAAGAATGCTTGTTCTCGTGACTAAACACCCTGTTTAAGGCGCGAGGGTCGGGAGAACAGGCTTTCCACGACCTAACAGCTCGCAGAATTGAATAGCGTCGGGAGCTCCCTCCCAGCGCTATTCACTTCAAGATTTATTGAATCTAGCCCATTGTATGTGACTTTTACTAGCTCTGCTGTGTTATTGCCTTTATTTTCTGTACTGTCAGATATAACTAACTATGATTTCTCCTCAACCCTTTGCTACAGGTGTGTGGAGAATATTTTGTTTTTTTTCAAATTGTACTTCACATTTATTATTTGTGAAGGCATTCACATATGCACTTATTTATTATGTCTACCCCGGTGCTGGTTTCATGTAAGTTGTTTGGTGGGCTCGTCCCCTAATGACTTTATACAGGATGGTTTGTGTGGTGTTTGTTATAAAGAACCACCTCACCAGTCCAGTCTACCAGCCCCTGTACAGGAGCCATCTTGGGTGTCCTCCTTGTTTCAGGTTATGACGCTAGTGGACTGTTTGTTTGCTCCCACACTATCTCCCTTAATGGGATACCGACAGCAGTTCCAGCCTGCTATGTTTGTTCCCCCTGTGCATCCTTCCTGGATGGATGTTGATGCCCACTCAAGTCAGAGTACGCCTCAGTCAGCTGCTGCATTTCAACAGATGTTGCAGGCAAACAAACCGGTAGTTACTAAAGTGCCTAAGTGGACGATATAATTTCATCAGTCTGCTCAGAGTGTAGATTCAGACGCATCATCGGAAGAATCGGATAATGCGCCGGGTTCTTTTTCCAGGGTCTACCTCAGGAGAGGAGGACCATCCTTCTACAGTGGGTGTCCCTCCTTTGTGACAGAATGATGAGCCAGCTCCTAGATCTAAGGCTCCAAACACCAGAAGGTGGTAAAAGCCGAGTTTCCTAAAGCTGGCCATACACCTACACGATTTCCGGCTGATTACCCGATTTACGACGCGCCGTATAATGAAACGTGGAAATTGTGTGGGTTTTTTTAGGTACGATTCGCACTCCCGCAGTCGTCAAAACGTATTGTGTGATCAGATATGCAGTCCATCTTATCCGTCGTGTTCGTATGCTGATCGTGGTGTCATTTTTAAAAACAAAAAAGACTGATGCACGCACGGGGAGATCCGTGATGCATGCATCTGTCTATAGTAAAATAAGCACGGATGCAGGGATGGTTCAGTGAGAACCATTCGTGCACCTGTGGGAAAAAAAAAAACGGTGTGCATTCCCCCCCACCTTTCCCACCTCAAAGAGCAACCAGCACCGGGCTTTTAGGAACCCAGTGCTGGTTGCCAAAATACGGCGGTCAAACTATGTAGGGGTCCCCCGTATTCTGCACAACTAGCACTGGGCTCTGATTCTGTGCTGGAAATACAGGGGAAAAAATTAGTAGGGTTCTCCTGTATTTTCCAAAACCAGCACCGGACTTTTTCTAGCAGGGGACTGATGCCACAGCCAGGGAGTACTTTCACCGGGCCCCCCAGCTGCAGCATCAGCCCTGACCACTAGGCGGCCCAGGCCGGGGATCCCTGCGGAGCTGGGGACCCCCCAATAAAGGGGTTCCCCTCTCCAGGGCACCCCAAGCCCAGGCTGATAGCATGGGGGTATCCCCAGCACCCCTTGGTGGTGGGTAGCGGGTTGATTTGTGTTGTAGTGTAAATAAAGAATAGCAAACATTGTCTTTACAAGTAGTACTGCAGGTCCCAGCAAGCCATACCTGCATGCTGGTACTTGGAGAACCACTAGTAGCAGCATGCAGGGCTTTAAGGGCCCGCTGGTACCTGTAGTTCACCTGTAAAGAAACGTTTTAAAAAAAAAAAGGTGTGTATTTGTTCTTTTTTTTTTTTAAACTCTCTTTTTTTTTTTTTTTTCTTCTCACAGATGCACGGATGGTTCTCACTGAACCATTCCTGCATCTCTGCTTATTTTCTTACAGGCAAATGCATGCATCACTGATCTCCTCGTGTGTGCATCAGTCTTCTTTTTTTTTTTTTGCTTAACAAATGACGCCGGTCAGACGATGGATGCACCATGCATCGTATTGTGTGATCGTATGTCAGCGTGTGTCAATAATGTGGCCGTGACTGCCGTGGAATTCAAGGGAACACTGTAAGATGAATCTTATCTTATGCTGGTCGTACTAGTGTATGGCCAGCATTAGTCTGAGCAGCTGACTGAACTTATGGAAGAAGCATGGAGAATCCCGAATAAACTGTTCCATGTTAGCGTCTTTGTATTTTTTCCTACCTACTGAATGTACTAAGTGTATAGTCCCTCCTACTGTGGATGCTCATGTGACACATTTAGTCAGGAGTGCTAAGTTAACTATAACGTCAGCATCTTCCCTTAAAGATCCTACAGATAAGAAAACTTGAAACATGTCTTAAATCAGTGTTTTCATTGTCTGGTGCTGTTAGTTGGCCAGTTATGGCAATGGCTTGGGTAACCAAGGCTGCAGAAGAATGGACGGGGTCATTAGAATATACTCTACCGAGTGCTACCAGAAAACAGCTGACATATCTCCCACATACATCCTATTTGGGAGGAGCTGCAATAGATGCTTGGCTCCTGGCTTCTAAAGCATCGGCAGCTTTGGTTGTTGCTCGTAGAGCCCTTTTGGTTAAAGTCCTGGAAAGCAGGTACAGGATACAAGAAGGCTCTGGAATCCTTACCTTTTTATGGAAACATACTTTTTGGAGCAGAATTGGATAAGATAGTGGCTACTCTGACAGCCTCAAAATCTGCAGGTCTGCCATCAACCACTACATCAAAGGCTAGGCAGTCTTCTTTTTGGTCTTTTCACCCTCAGGGAGGAGCAAAAGGACAGTCTTCCTCCAAACCATTTAGTTCTCGCAGGACCACCAAATGGCAAACTAAGAGGTTCTGGCCAGTCAGACGTCCAGCCTCTAAGCCGTACAACCAACCTTCTGCTTAAGGGACGGGTTACTCCTGGGGGATCTCTGATTGGGAGGCCAACTTCAATTTGCGGACTACTGGCATCAGACAGACTGGGCCCGAGAATTGATCTCTCAGGGGTATGCCCTCACTTTCTGGAGACATCCTCCCCAGAAGTTTTTTTTTTTTTTTCTTCTACAACTCTCCCATCAGACTCTATCAAGGCATTGGCCCTGCAGGAGGCCATTTACTCCCTTCTGCGGGCAGGGGTGATAATCCTGGTTCCTGTGGTTCAACAAGGAAGAGGTTATTACTCCAATCTATTTTTGGTTCAGAAACCAAATGGGTCTTATAGCCCTAAATTTGAAAACCCTCAACAAGTTTATCCGTGTGCCCAAGTTCCGTATGGAGACCTTTCATTCAATTATTTTGGCGATGGAACCTAGGAATTTATGGCTTGCCTGGACATAAAAGATGCATATCTGCATGTGCCTATTATGCCATCCCACCAACAATTTCTACAGTTTGCTGTCCTACAACAACATTACCAATTTCAGGCACTACCCTTTGGTCTATCAAAGGGTCTTCACCAAAATAATGGTGGTTATGACAGCCTACCTCAGGCATCAAGGAATCAGAATACTACCATACCTTGACGACCTTCTGATATTGGCGCAGTCTCCAGCTTTTTTACAATACCACTGCCTGCCTTCAGACGCACGGCTGGATCATCAATTGGAAGAAATCCAAAACAGCGGATGGTACATCTGGGGGCACTTCTAGATTCTCAGGCACAGAGTATTTCTGCCAGAGGATAAGATTTTGGCCCTATTATTGTGAGTACGCAAATTGCTACGGAAGTGTAGGGTAGCCATTCTATCAGCAATGCAGGTCCTGGGGTCAATGGTGCCCACCTTCGACATGGTGACATATGCTCAGTTCGGCTCTAGGCACCTGCAACAATTTATTCTCTCCCAGTGGAACGGGCAGTATCTAATAGGGTCCCAGAGGATCCTTCTCACTCTGGAGGTTGGTCTCTCTTTCGTGGCTACAAAAGGCTCATCTGTACAAGGGCTGACCATTCTGGATTCCAAATTGGGTGCTCCTCACCACGGACGCCAGTCTTTGCGGATGGGGGGTGGTGACAGGTCATCATACGTTTCAGGGAAGATGGACAAATCGGGAAAGTTACCTGCCCTAAACATCCTGGAGCTTTGCGCGGTATACAAAGCGCTCATCCTGGCACAGGACCTACTCCAAGGCAACCCGGTCCAAATCCAGTCTGACAATGCAACCACAGTAGCATATCTATCTTTCATCAGGGAGGCACGTGAAGTCATGCAGCCATGAGGGAAGTGACAAACATTCTTTGCAGAACGTCATCTTCCGGCTATCTCTGCAATATTCATCACGGGAGTCCTCAACTGGGAAGCGGACTTCCTAAGTCGTCAGGACATACGTGCTGGAGAGTGGGCTCTCCCCCCAGGGTTTTTAAAACTCCTGGCAAACAATGGGGCCTACCAGACGTAGACCTCATGGCCTCACGTCACAGCCACAAGGTCCCAAAGTGTGGGTCCAGGGCCAGAGACCCCACAGCCTCCTTCGTGGACGTGCTGGCATTGAGGTGGGACTTCAAGCTGGAGTATCTTTTTACTCTGATCTCCTCCCTCCCAAGGGTTCTCAGGAAATTCAAGCAGGAAGAAGGCACAGTAATACTAGTAACTCCTGCTTGGCCCAGGTGACATTGGTTCGCCGACATACAGAATCTATCCAGAGACTCACTCCGTTTCCTCTTCCTCTATGGCCGAATCTGTTAGCACAGGGTCCCTACCTGCATCCAGACTTACCTCATCTGTCTTTGACGGCGTGGCTCTTCAGTCTCACGCTCTAATTCAAACGATGCTTGGGGCACGAAAGCCTTCCTCTGCACACATCTATTAGAGTTTGGCATTCTCTTGGTCAATGGTGTTCCCACAAAGTATGACCCTAAGGTTTTTAGGGTTTCCCAGATACTTTTTTTCTCCAGGCAGGGTTAGACCTCTGTCTCCGCCTGGCCACTCAGAGTACAGATATCTGCGCTGTCAGCTTGGTGCCAGCGAAACTTTGCTTCTCTGCCGGATGTTAGAATTTTTTTTCAGGTTGTTCTCCGAGTTCAGCCACCTTTTTGTCCCACCGGTGGCACCGTGGGATTTGTCTTTAGTTCTCAAGGGGCTGCAAGCTCCCTCATTTGAACCTCTGGACTTGACTTCTAGACTTCTAGACCTCTAGATTTGAAGTGGTTGACAGCGAAGACACAGTTTTCTCCTCACTGTCTCTTCTGCACGCAGAGTCTCTGATTTGGCAGCGCTCTTTTGTCGCTCCCCCTTTTTAGTTTTTCACCAGGATAGAGCTGTCCTTCGTACACTGGCGGGTTACCTTCCTAAGGTAGTGTCTCGTTTTTCATGTCAATGAAGAGATTGTGGTTCCAGCTTTTCAGTCTTCAGACCTTTCTGTAGGTGAAACCTCCCTGGATGTGGTTTGTGCTCTCCGTATCTATGTGGATCATACAAACTTTTAGAAAATCCAGACACTTTTTGTGTTATATAGTTTTCACAAACGATGCTGACCAGCTAATAAACAAACTCCTGGCTAGATGATTATGTATGACACTCTCGGGTTTACACACAGGCTGATCTTCCTGTCCCAAACACGGCAACGGCACGTTCTACCGGTCTGTGGGACCATTGTTGGCATTTCGTTGTGGTGCCTCTGCTGAACAATTGTGCAAGGCAGCCACGTTGTCTTCTGACCACACATTTCTTAGGTTCTACAGTTCTACACCTTTTACACTTTTGCCTCCCTTAGGGGAACTGGTTTAGGACATCCCCATGGTGACTCTGTGGATCCCTATGGACCCTGAAGAAGAAAAGTTATCGTTGACTTATCTTTAACTTTTTTTTTTTTTTCCTTTCTTTGAGGTCCATGGAGTTCACAGGGCACCCACCCTGACGCACCTGGCTGCATTGGGAAATTTTTATTTCGGTCACGTTTTCCCTCATCTTGTGTGAGTGTTTCTGCTGTATGATTGCTCTTCCTTCCCCTCTTTCCTTTTCCTGCCTTGGGCTTGTTTACAAAACTGCCTTTGCCCAAAGGCGGGGTATATGTGGAGGAGAACCTGAGGCATCCAGGGAGCTGAAAGCTTAAATGTTTGGTGCCTGGATCACTCCAACCACATTTTCCCCCATGGTATCCCTATGGACCTCGAAGAAAGCGCTAACAAAGGTAAGTCTACCATAATTCTTAGTTTTTATAGCGGTAGCCAAGCTGAACCTGTGGTTCAAAGAAAATATACTACATTATAGTGTAGTGTATTATAGTTATTAAACTTCTATATATTAAAAACACCATTAACTGCATAAGTTTATAATAGTCCTTATGGTATAGTCAGTGGGTTCACTGGGTTGGGAGTGGGATCTCGCCGGTCACAGTGCTGACTGTCAAAATACTGACAACGGCATCCTGATAGTCAAAATCCCAAAAGATTTTTGTAATTATTCTAACCCCGATCTCCCCTACAGAAGTCTAATACTCCTTTTATACCAAAGTCCCAGGTCTGACCCGGGATTAGGAACCCGTTTCAGACACGGGACAGACCCCATTTTACACTGCAGCAGCTATGCCCGGGTCGGCACCACTCACACCGGAGCTGACCCGGCTCTCCGGCACAGGTGAGAATCGCTTCTTACCCTCCCTCCGTGACCCCGTTACCTTACTCCGAAGTGGTCCGGAGGGCGGTTGGGGTGTGCTGTTGGCCAGGCAGTGGAAGCTTGGAGAAGTCATTTCCAAGTGCCACTGAAGCCGGCCAATCGGGTGGCATGCGGCGCGACTCGAGTTATCGTGACCGATGTTGCGCTGTTTACACTGCAGCGTGACACGGGAATTACCTGTGCTCAACACTGCAAGCCAGCCGGGTCGGGTCCCAGAGTCACTGGACCCTGGTTGATCAGTTTACACCGACAAATCCCGGGTTGATGCGCGTTCATGTGCATCAACCCCGGGATATTTGAGTCTGTGTAAAAGGGGTATAACTCTAACTCTCCCCCTAGTGCCTAGTCCTAGAATCAAGCAGTGCTAATAAAAAGAAAGGAAGAGGATACAACACGAAAGGTTATCCCTTCCAGAAAGTATAGATTTTGACGTGAATACAGAGTTCCCGGACACAGAATTGTCATTTTATATTAATATTTCACCATGTTGATGTAATTTTAATAAATTATAATTGTTATATTTTAATATTTTTAGATGAGTGTGCCAAAACACTATTCTTTTTGAGTATAATTAACCCTACAACCGTCAATCTCAGGATTGTGACCATCAAGATGCCGCTGTTTGTATTGTGACCGTCTGGATCCTGACGGCATTCCAGTTCACCCTATGATCAGCTGTATAATTGATAGAATTCCCCAAAGTGAAAAAATACTGAGCAGTCCTCCTTATAGGATCCAATTATTGTCCATATATGATGGTGTGTGCTCAGTATTTTTTGTATAGCAGTAGTATTATATTGAAAAATGTAAAAAAAACTTGTTTTTCTGGAACACAGCCCCGAGTGGCTTGGCTTGGTGCTGACTGCTGTATTTACATGTGGCTACTCTAGCATTAGCGGTAGCCAGCCCAGGGTTTAGGTGATGGTGCGGTGATGTTTGTTTATTGATTTGCTTATGACTTGCATATCTGAACTATTCTGCATCACTGTGTGCTTTAGGCTACATTATTACATTGGGTTCTGAGTAGCTTCACAAAATGCACATTAGGCTGCAATTTTATGCTCTTAATTTATAAATGTACACAAAAATGCTACCTACCCCAGATAAGGCCCAAGGTGACTTTAAAATTTTTACATTGAGGGGCTTAAAAGTTAAATTTTTAAGTATTCAGTTTGTTAAATAAACTTACCACAATGACCCTGATTAATGGAGTTTCTAAATGGGTATTAGAATATTGAAGCAGTTAAGTTTGTTGAATTTTAATCTACCTGTACAGGCAGGTTGCCATTTGTCACTTATAGGCTTTTCCGGTAGATTGTAAATTTGCAAGCAGAGCCCACTTGCTCGGTCTGTTAATAACTAGTCTTGTTTTATAACTGTACCCAATTGTAATGTTAATAATTGGATCGGTCTACTTTGAAAACATGATTGGGGCTAAACAACTGGATACTGTGGTGCTCTGTGTGGCCTTATAAATATTAAATATTTAGCCACTTATAGGCTTTACGGATAGTACATCATACAAATGGATGCTTCATTGTAGAGTAACAAAATGTGTGTCTTGTGAGGAATCACAACTTGAACTGTTGGGGGCTCGTGGACTGTAGAAAACGCTAATCAGCATTGACTCATTTTAGGGCAAGGGTCTTCTATGGTGTTACAGCCAAAACCAACCTCCTAACAATTCTTTATCCCCTTTTTTTTCCTTCAGTAAACACTTTATTGTGATAGAATCTGTTTCAATGTCTTTATCTATTTTAGACAACAGAGAAAAATCTCTTGATGAATACGCTGCATAAGCTGCATGATAAATTGGCAAAGAGAGCAGGTAACTATTCTTTACATGTTATAGTTGTCTCAAAATGGCCAGTAATCCTATTCTTTTGTACTTTGGTACAGTTTGTTATATGGAAAGCATGAGGAAACACTTATTTCATATGCGATTGGCTGCTGTGGCGCTAGCAGTCACACAGCGCCAGTGCATCTTAGAGGAGCCGCTTAGTTTTTAAAATTGGGTCCCCAACTGCCTATAGTGCTGTAGCGCGTATTTTGCGAACCCTGCACGTGAAGTGTATATAAAAGACAAAGGGGGCAATTAAATTGTGGTGCGCACCTCCTGCTGAGCATCTGTGCGAATAGGCGCCCGAATGTGCAATTCAATTGTTGCTCCGTTCGGACACCTAAAGCGGCGGGGTGGACTTCTCGCAGCCTGCTGAGGTGCCAGAAGAAATGTCTAAAGTCCCATGTTAGGGTGCCTTAACCTCCTCTTTAGACAGGTTTAGCCGCTGTGCGCCCGAACAGAGAAACCATTGAATTGCTCCGTCAGCCTATTCCAGTGTTTCCCAACCTCGGTCCTCAAGGCACACTAACAGTCCTGGTTTTAGAAATATCCATGCTTAATCACAGATGGTTAAATCAAATAACTGAGGTACTAATTAAGACACCTGAGCTCAACTATGGCTATCCTTAAAACCTGGACTGTTAGTGTGCCTTGAGGACCGTGGTTGGGAACCTCTGGCCTATTCGCATGGCCGCCCAGCAGGGGACGCGCTTCTCAATTAAATTGCCCCTTAAATGTACTACTTGTCCAATCGCAAGTAAAAGCAGCTTGGGGAGGTGAATGGCTTCTATTTTTCATTACTGGGTCACAGCCGAATCTTAATGACAGGCCTGAACTAAGAGGTAACGGATATGTGCTGTATAGTTTGGTTGGCGCACACACACCATCACATAGTCCATTGTGTCTCAACAAGGTTTAATGGAAAGAATTCACATGTAGTATTTAGATATGGCTATATAAGTATATCATTTTTTTTTTTCTTGTCTAATTACTTTTGGATGTTTCAATGCTCTGGTCAAATCATGACAAACTCCTTTGTTTCATTTGCTGCACACACAGATTTGCAGTATATTATTGTTAATGCCGATATCAAGTGTTTGTTTGGTTTGCTTTTGGATGTGTCTTGCTTCTTGTAATAGAGGGTAAAGGAATGGGGATGTAGTAAGCATTCCGACAGTCAGAATGCTGGCGGTCACAATACCAACAGTGGCGTCCTGACTGTCATAAACCCCACAGGTTGTGGAGGTATATGGGTGAGGGGGGGAGTTAGGGTTTGGGATGGAAGTAGGGTTAGGCACTAGGCTGCGGAAGAGGAGGGTTCGGCTGCGTACACACCTATAGATATCTGTCCAATCTTTCTGGAAAATGGACCAGATTTTCTTTTTCACCAGTGTTTGGGATCAAATTTCTATTGTTAATTGCTCCCATACATTACCAGATTTTCCTTCCCACCAGACAAATTGGACAGATGTATCTATAGGTGTGTACGCAGCCTTAAGGTGCATACACGCGGTCAGATTTTCCTTCAGATTTGTACAATAACTATTTTAAAAATCGTTCATATCTGAATGAAAATCTGACGTGTCCCTGCAACGATGAATGATGCGCGTTCCCGTTTGTCGGATAACGACATCTGACATCTGATGTGTTTGCAGTCAGATTTGGTCGATTTTCATTTTAATAGTCAAAAATCGTTCGTAGTTCATGAAATCGTTGGTCAAATCGTTCGTCGTTTATTGTTCGTCGTTTGTCTGACAGATCTGACCGTGTATGCATCTATATATGACAAAGTTGTAAGTACGCACTAGTAATACAATTGAAATGAATGGAAAATTGCTATTACATAATTGATACCAACATCATGGTTCATCACAATAAAAATTTTTTTGGATGACTCTAAGTTGGTGGTGCTCCCTAAAGGTTTGTGCTAAACATATATAAAAGTACTTTCTGCAAGAAGCAGAGGAAAAGGACAAATATGCCTTTGTAGGGGCACGCTTATGACAGATAATTGTTTATATATGGATGATGATGGCATGATTAGTGTGAATAAAATTTAACGTTTAATATACACCTTTAAAAGGAAGTTCTCCTCACAGAGTGATGTGTAGATATAACATAGAAATCTACTAAGGACAAAAAAAGAACAATATAAACGTCCTTTTGAAGTGTAAATGAGTATTATTTATTATTGATAAAAATTCAATGAGTAATCCACTCCTGTTAAGGGTAATGAATATTCTAATTAACCCTAATTCAATCTACAGGGAGGCACATATGATTACTTCATACAGTACATATCTGGCGAACTATAGTAGTTTTTAATTAGATCTCTGTTGTGATCGACATATACATAAATGATAGTCGGTCAGAAACAATTGTATATTGTAAGAAACCAAGTGATAACTAAGATGATTTATTTGGATAATCCAGCAGCTTTGAAATCTGTGTCCCCTGTAGATGAGTGAGGGATATATATTGTAATTAAATATCAGTCCACATATATAGACATTGCTGATAGTGATAGTCTGTGTCCCCATATAACTAAGAGGATTGTGTTTGGGAGGACTTTTATCCCAAGTATGTTAACTCGTATTGGTTTTAGCAGATATGCTAGGTAAAAAATAGTACACCTTGGAGTAGTGATAAATGTATATAGTGTTCCCTCTAGCTCCGGCGGCAGGCAGGGTGCCGGAGCTAGAGAGGGCAATGTTGTGCGCGCGGTGAAGGCACGCGCGCGCATCTGAAAAGGGGGCGAGGTTACGAAAAGGGGGCGTGTCTATAAGACGCGTCCCCTTTTCGTCATACTTGGGGGCGTGCCCGGCGCTTACGGACATGCCGGGCAGCCCCCAAGCACTGCAGAAAGGGAGAATAGACGCCGGGCGCATGCGCCCGGCGTCTATTCTCCGGCGGTGACCGGGTCGCCGCATGTTTCTCCACCCGCGGGACACTGCGTCCCGCGGGTGAGAACGGCTCCCGCAGGCTGTTAGGGCAGGGTGCTTTTTGCCCTCCTCCTGGAGGGCAGGGTGCTTTTTGCCCTCCAGAAGGAGGGCAGGGCGCCGCTCCCCACTAAAACAGCCTAGCGGGAACGCTATGTATATATTAAATTGCCATATAATATCAGCAGTTTGCACTGTGAGAAACAGTGATATCCCAAAACAGAAAATATGTATGAAAAAGAAAAAAATCCAAACAATAATGGCAATTACACAATGACAGTGTTACATGTACTGAATAATGACAGTGTCTTCAGTGCAATAAAGAAAAATAACAGAAAAATGATACTTGTACTGAATATCAACCTAAACCATGGACAAATACAACATATTTGTGTACATATGTAATAAGGATGATTTTACTACATACCAATAAAAGTATATGTTTTAGAATTAGTTGGTTCAGAGTGCACCAAAAAGGATGCTTTCTTTCTTCTTTTTCTTCCTTTTAGAGGTGTATATTAAATGTTAAATTTTATTCACACTAATCATGCCATCATCATCCATATATAAACAATTATCTGTCATAAGCGTGCCCCTACAAAGACATATTCCTCTGCTTCTTGCAGAAAGTACTTTTTATGTGTGTATGCAGCATAAGACTGCGGGAGGGATGGGTTAGTGGATAGGGTTAGGGTAATGGTTATAACACTTACCAAAAAAAATCTGGTATTCTGACCATCGGGATCCCGTACTTTTTTTTTTTTTTCTTTTTTCACTCTAGCGCAGGCGGTGGCTTAACCCACACCCCTATAAGAAGGTGAAAACACACCCACAAAGAGATTCTTATTGAAGATTTGATATTATCCCTATTGACCATTTAGTGGATGCGAATGGGAGAACAGTAGATGTTTTTCACAGATTGATTAGTGCAAATTGAGTACTGGGATAATCAAATGCTTTTTTTTGCTTTTATTTTTTTTTTAAATCTAGTACAATATAGAAGTATTACAGGTTGAGTCTCCCATATCCAAAATGCTTGGGACCAGGGGTATTTTGGATATCGGAATATTCCGTATTTTGGAATATTTGTATACCATATTGAAATGTCTTATGCTGGCCATACACGCTACAATTGTCGGGGCGATCCGCCTGATATCGGCGGATCGCCCCGATAATTGTAGCGTGTGTGCGGGCGACCGAGGGTTAAATATTGCTCGGTCGGGCATGCAGGATTGTCCAGCATGCCCGTCCGATGCGATATTTACCCGGTAACTGTCGGCCGCATCGGGCAGTGTATGCCCAGCGCGGCCGACAGACAGACATTTCCTGTGTTCCTTCCTACGGAAGGAACAGGGAAATATCTCCTCCCCCGGGGACGGAGCGCGGATGTCGGGCTATACACTGTGAGATTTCTCTCAGTGTGTGCTGGCGACATCTGCGGCTGGCAGCCGGCTAGATAAAATGTCTGTCGGTCTGACAGACATTTTATCTGGCTGTGTATGCCCAGCATTAGGAATAGGGCCCAAATCTAAACACAGCATGCATTTGTGTTATATACACCTTATACAAACAGCATGAAGGTAATTTTATACAATATTTTCAATAATTTTGTATGTAAACAAAATTATAGGTAGCCTATAGGTAATTTTATACTTTATTTTTAATTTCTACTTCAGGGTCCATAGGGTATCCACAGGATACCTTGGGGTATAGGTGTGACGTCAGTCATCGGGCACCAAAGAGTTAAGCTTTCAGCCTCCCAGGATGCACTAGGTCCCCCTCCTATACCCCGCCCCCGAGCCAAGGCATCTCAGTTTCGTTTGGTGCCCGGCCGGAGTCGGAGGCACCTGCTAGAGGGGGGCTTAGAAGAGCCCCTGAAGCTTTTTCTTCATGCAGCTGTGGCTGCACATCTGGATGAACAGCATGGACAGTCAGTCCTGACGTCCATGCTGTCTTTCCTACACCCCGCCGGTACCAGAACGCCAGTACTGATCCGGGGATGCTGGTGGACATCTGGGGTCACAGCTAGCGGTGACCCCAGATGTTCCGGACCATTGCCGGATTCAAGGGGGACAGAGGTAAGCAGCGGGGTCCCGCGGTGGGTCCCCGCTGATCACATGGTCCTAAGTCCCCAGGCAGGGGGCTCCCTGGGGACTGGCTGCTGCGTGGAGCCAGGCGACCAACCTGCGCTTCCACTACCCCCTGGGACAGCGGACCGCAGCAGAGCGGTAGCGCTGCGGTGTTCCAGGGGTTAAATGCATGCCAGGGGAGCGCGCCTTCCCTGTCTCACAGCCGGCGCCTCCCCCGCTGCACACAGCCCTCTCTGCACTGTGCTGACTGGCCCTGTGTCAGCGCTCCTCCCCCAGGCCAGCCTTCTCTCTGCTCCTCGGTGGCCATCTTTTCTGAAGCATGGTGAACGCTGCTGGAAGCCTGCATTGGAAGCATCGTAGTCTGGGTCCCCCCGCATACCTCTCCTCCGCTGTGGTCAGCTCTGTGTATGCAGCGCTGTGTCCTACCAGGCCCTGTGTCTGTGTAGTTGAGTGATCAGCGCTGTTAGTGCAGGAATTATTTCTCTGCATTGTATGTGACTGTGCTAGCGCTGCTGCCTGTAACTTTTTTTCTAAACTGTCAGCTTTATACTGTCCCTGTTTTTTCTGCTAAGCCCTTGCGGTGTGGTGCTGCAGGGTGGTCTCTCGCCTCTTAAATATATAATTGGTGAGAGGGGTCACATACGTGGTGCCATCATGTCTGAAAGTGATTTTCCCCTCCGGCTACAGTGTACTCCGTGTAAAGTACCGTTAGCAGAGGGGGAAGGTAGCGCGGAGGGCCTCTGCCGGCAGTGTTTGTCTATGGCGCGGCCTCTTACGGTTACTGCACCGGTACAGGAGCCGCCCTGGGCTTGTTTCGCTCAAGCGCTTACAGCCTTAGTGGGCCAGTTAGCTCCGCAGCCCGCCTTTACACCGATGGGTTTGTCCCAGCAGTCAGTGGTGTCGTCACCCATGCAGGGTTTCCCACGACAATTGGTGGTACCCCACAGTCTCGCTATTTCCCCGCTCCCGGTTTCTCAGGAGCCAGCGTGGGTTAACTCCCTGACGAGTTCTGTACAGCACTTGTCGGATGTGTTGCAAGGGGAGTCTGTGATGCGGCCGCATAAACGGCCGGTGGCGTCTGTCGGCTCCTTATGAGGATGACGAGGGGACGTCTGATGATGGGGAGATTCTGGATCCTTACGATCAGGAACCTCTCCATGCTAAGGACGCTGATGCTAAGTCCAAAGTATATATTCCTGGACTTATTCGGGCGGTCCGCACAGCCTTGGTGATTGAGGACGAAGTTCCCCCAGCGGCTAAATCTAAGTATGCCTTTTTCAAAGATGTGAAGGGCGATGCCACAGTCTTTCCTCTTTCGGGTCAGTTGGTGGACCATTTAGAGGAGGCGTGGAAACAGCCTGGCAAAAGATACCAGCCGCAGAGACGCCTGGCGGTGGCTTATCCGTTCGCGGATAATTATTTTGCAAAGTGGGAATCCCCTCCACAGGTCGATTCTCACGTGACCCGTCTTGTCCGTAGTGCCACATTGCCGATGCCATCCATGTCCTCCCTTAAGGATGCTACGGACCGCAAGGTGGAGATCTGCCTGAAGTCCGCTTATTCCCTTGCGGGGGGGGGGGGGGGGGCAGCACGGCCGGCTATGGCCATTTGCTGGGTTGCCAGGGCAATGGAGCACTGGGCGGATTCATTAGAGGCTTCTTTTGATTCCGACTGTCCGGCCGAACAGGCGGAGTTGATTGGCAATCTCCGTGATTCGGCCACCTACATCAACGAGGCAGCCCTAGACATTAGTACTCTGGTGTCTAGGATTTCTTCAGCAGCGGTAGCTGCTCGTCGCACCTTGTGGCTGCGATCCTGGAAGGCGGACGCAGATTCCAAAAAGGGTCTGGAGGCGTTGCCGTTTACCGGAGAAGTTCTCTTCGGTCCGTATCTGGATAAGATTGTGGCCACGCTGGCGGCAGCCAAATCGGCTTGTCTCCCATCGGCCGCTGCTCCTTCTGGTTCTGGACCATCGTCCTTTCGGTCATCTAGGGCCCAGGGCAGGCCCAAACCACAGTCGTTTCCTCGACAGGCTGGCCCTAAGAAATCGGTCAAGCCCCGGAAGCAGGCATGGAGTACCAGACGTCCGGCCCCCAAGCCAGATGACAAGCCTGCGGCCTGACGGTCCGGGCCTCCCTTTGGGGGATCCCAGGGTGGGAGGCCGCCTGCTGCAGTTCGCCCAGTGTTGGTCAACCACTACGACAGACACTTGGGTTCTGGAGGTTGTCTCCCACGGGTACGCCCTCTCCTTCCGGCACAGACCCCCGGCTCGATTCTTCACCACGGGTCTACCATCAGACCGGAACAAGGCTACGGAGCTGCGGAAGGTATTGCACACTATGCTCCAGGCTGAAGTTATAGTGCCTGTTCCATTCTCCCAGAGGGGCCAGGGTTTCTATTCAAATCTTTTTTTGGTACAGAAACCCAATGGGTCGTATCGTCCGATTCTCAACCTCAAAGCACTCAACAGGTCTTTGCGGGTACCGAAGTTTCGGATGGAGACCCTACAGTCCATCATTCTGGCGCTGGAACCTGGGGACTACATGGTGTCATTGGACATACAGGACGCTTACATGCATGTCCCTATTCTTTTGCGCCATCAACAGTTCCTCAGGTTTGCAATCCGCAGCGACCACTTCCAGTTTCGGGCGTTACCTTTTGGCCTGGCGACAGCACCACGTGTTTTCACCAAGGTGATGGCTGTCATGGCGGCTTCTCTGCGGCTGCAGGGTGTCCGCATGTTGCCGTACTTGGACGACCTGAGGACAAGATCTCTGCTTTACAGTCAAGGTTGCGCAGTTGTCTGCAGAGCCGCCGGGTGTCCCTACACTCGGCAATGAGGTTACTGGGCTCCATGGTGTCGGTGTTCGACATGGTGGAATACGCCCAGTTTCACTTCAGACCTCTGCAGCACCTGATCCTGTCCAAGTGGAACGGGCTGCCTCAGTCTCTGAAGTCCCAGATGATTGTGCTCACCCCGGAGGTTCGCCTGTCCCTTGCTTGGTGGTTACAGACGACCCACCTCAACAAGGGACGTCCGTTCTGGGTTCCAAATTGGGTCCTGTTGACAACGGACGCCAGTCTTCGGGGCTGGGGAGCGGTTTTGGGTCCACACTTGTTCCAGGGCAGGTGGATGCCGACAGAAGCGGAGCTTCCCATAAATATCCGTGCGGTCTTCAATGCTCTCCAGCAGGCACATCGGTTTCTCCAGGGTCACCCGGTACAGGTCCAGTCGGACAACGCTACCACCGTGGCCTACATAAACAAGCAAGGAGGAACCCGCAGTCGGGCGGCTCTCGTAGAGGTGTCTCGGATCCTGGTTTGGGCGGAGCGCAATCTTCCGGCCATATCAGCAGTCTTCATCCCGGGAGTGCTAAATTGGGAGGCGGACTTTCTAAGTCGCCAGGACGTTCATCCGGGGGAATGGTCCCTGCACCCGGACGTTTTTCAACTGCTGGTGGACAGGTGGGGTCTTCCAGAGATCGACCTCATGGCGTCCCGGCACAACATCAAGTTGCCGGTGTACGGGTCTCGCACAAGAGACGAAGGGGCGTCTCTGGTGGATGCTCTGTCCGTCCGGTGGACGTTCCAGTTCGCATACCTGTTCCCTCCGGTCTCCCTTCTTCCACGGGTAATCCGGAAATTCAAACAGGAAGGAGGGACGCTCCTGTTGATAGCTCCCGCGTGGCCCAGACGGCACTGGTTCTCAGACCTTCAGGGTCTGTCCGTGGACAGTCCACTGCGGTTGCCGCTACGACCGGTCCTTCTGTCTCAGGATCCTTGTCTTCACCCGGACCTGACTCGGCTGTCTTTGACGGCGTGGCTGTTGAGACGGCCATGCTGAGGTCCCGGGGGTTTTCCAGCTCTGTGGTGCGTACCATGTTGCGAGCTCGGAAACAGTCTTCCGCGAGGATATACCATCGCGTGTGGCATACGTTCTTCCAGTGGTGTCGACCGAGAGGTTATGCACCGAGGGAGTTTCGTCTGTCTCGGATTCTCGCCTTCCTACAAGCGGGACTAGATCATGGGCTTTGCCTTGCTTCTTTGAAGGTACAGGTTTCAGCCCTGTCTGTTTGGTTTCACCGTAGGATTGCTACAATCCCGGATGTGCGCACCTTTATGCAAGGTGTTGTCCGCATTCAGCCGCCCTTTGTTCCACCTGTGGCGCCTTGGGATTTGGCTGTGGTCCTGAGGGCTCTCCAAGGACCGCCGTTTGAACCACTGGGCTCAGTGGATCTTAAATGGCTAACAGCTAAGACTGTTTTCCTTCTGGCTATTGCTTTGGCCAGACGTGTTTCTGAGTTAGGGGCTCTTTCTTGTAAGAAACCCTTTCTTGGTTTTTCATGGGAACAGGGCAGTGCTCCGCACTCGGCCCGAGTTTCTTCCCAAAGTTGTTTCCCAGTTTCATGTTAACGAGGAAATCGTTGTTCCGGCCTTTAACTCACCGGGTCTTTCCGTGGGTGAGGCCTCTTTGGATGTGTCTGAAGCTTATCTTCATGAAGGCCTGCTGGTTCCTCCTTCTGTGAAGGCTCATTCCACTAGGTCTGTGGGTCCTTCGTGGGCAGCTCGACGTGGTGCCTCTGCAGTCCAGATCTGCAAGGCTGCTACGTGGTCCTCTGTCCATACCTTCGTGAGGTATTACAGGTTTGACACCTTCGCCTCTCAGGATGCTTCCTTCGGGCAGCGGATTCTCCTTTCAGCACGGGATCGTCCCCACCCTTAAAGGATACTGCTTTGGGACATCCCCAAGGTATCCTGTGGATACCCTATGGACCCTGAAGTAGAAAATATGAGATATGGTAAGAACTTACCCTTGTTATCTCTATTTCTACGAAGTCCATAGGGTTCCACAGGACTCCCGCCCTGTCGCACCTGTGCTGCAGATGGGCTTTGCTCTGGTCACCGGTTTTCCGTCTCCCTCTGGTGAGAATGTGATTCTTGTATGTCTCCAGATCTTTGTTCTCTCTCTTCCTTCTCCTCCTCCGGCCTATGGCTTGGTAACTAACTGAGATGCCTTGTCTCGGGGGCGGGGTATAGGAGGGGGACCTAGTGCATCCTGGGAGGCTGAAAGCTTAACTCTTTGGTGCCCAATGACTGACGTCACACCTATACCCCAAGGTATCCTGTGGAACCCTATGGACTTCGTAGAAATAGAGATAACAAGGGTAAGTTCTTACCATATCTCATATTTTTGTGCCTTAAACAAAGTTTGTGTACATTGATCCATCAAAAAGCACAGGTTTCACTATCTGTCATGCTAAAAAAAATTCCATATTTCGGAATATTCCGTAATTAGGAATATTTGGATATGGGAGACTCAACTTGCATACTTATTTCTCTCCGATTGTTTTACACAAAAAACTTGCATTCTGATGTGACCCTGACAGTGAGGAAGGGCCCCAGCTTAAAGTGATTGGTGGCTGGACCCACATAATTTTCATGTCTGTTTGATCCTCGTACAAAATACCTGATGCTACATATTAAGCCCAATACAGCAAAATATATGTAAACTGATGACTCATGTAACCCTTTGGGATATGACAATGTGTATGTATTTATATCATGTTATACAGACATGAATTAACTATACCAATAGTAGTGATATGATTTGCTACATGTTACCAATTCAGAATTATAGCAAATGGTTAAGTTCTACCAGCAGAACAAAAAGTGCATAATGCAGTATATCAAACTTAAAAAGAAGCTGCCAGTACCTTGTGATGTTTCTCTGCAGCACGCTTTTTGTCTGTGTGATACTTACGGCCTTATGACCAGAGACATTCTTAGCAGCTTCTGGAAGCTCGCTGTAAACTGCTATTAATGGCTCCTTCAAATGAATTGTCACTTTTTTGGTATATAGTTCCTATGATCATTACAAATTTGTCTTTGGATGAAAAGATTTGTTCATGAGGATGTTTATCTGCATTGAAACCTTCATCTTTTCATTGAAGATGCTACATACTTATTGAGAAAATTAGGTTAAAAATCTCGTATGTATAGTTTTGGTTGGGCTAGATGTCATGTTAATACATATGAATATACCACATGGTCAGGGCAGGCAGTCCAATTTTGTATGTTGCTTATTTTATTTTTTACTTTAAATTTACACAAAATAGCATTAGATTGTTTTTGCTATGAGAGGAAAAATAATCTACCTAAACTAAAAGCATATTTTTCTTTTATAAACCATCACCAAGAAATAGTTTGGTTCTTTAAATACACTTTTCCAAAACCTCCTAAAGCTAGTTTCTATATGTAGTTATCTGTATATCAGCAGGAAATAACTGTGCACATTGTTTTAGTCAGAGGAGTCTCCTGTCTTTCAAATGTAGGTGCCTCCCAACTTTACTAGTGGTTCTGTACTGCGTTGGTGATAGTGACTACCAGACAATTCCACAAAGGAGGCCACCTCATTTGAACATGGGGAACCTCCTTTTTTTTATAATGAGTTATCCTCTGAATTTATTAAAGCCAGCATGGTGGAGATCTCCCCGCCCCCTCTCTATCCCTAGTTTTCATAATGATTTCTGTAGTGCAAGGTGTGTGTGTGTGTGTGTGTAGGTATCACACTGATCTTAGTTCTGCTCTGTTTTCCAGTACAGTGGTCAACTGGCAGAGTTGACACAAGAAGAGCGAGTATGGCTCAGAAAACTAAGGTGGCAACAAATGTGAACAAGTGGTGGTAGAGGGGGAAATGGGTCTAATTGTTTGGGGGTGGGGATAACATTTTCGTCTGTTCATGAAGTGCCGTGTGCCCCACATAAGCTATAAATTCCTACTCACTCCAACATATTGCTAAAGAACTTATTTGATGTAGGCATTGGTTAACCACAGAAATATACAGACTTCGACAGATTCAAGTATGGAGGATGGGATTGTGTCTGGGCAAGGGGTTGTGGGTATTGGGTAGACAAACCTTGTTAGAGGGGATGTGTAGTCATTAGCTGTAATGGCTGCTACATTTAAATCTGGAGCTCAGCAGTCTTTGTGCATTTTGTATTGTGCTATTGTTGAAACTTCGAAAGGCTTGCCCTATATTAAGCTTTCTACATCAGGGTCCATAGGGTATCCACAGGATACCTTGGGATATAGGTGATGACGTCAGGCATCGGGCACCATAGAGTTAAGTTTTCAGCCTCCCAGGATGCACTAGGGTCCCCCTCCTATACCCCGCCCCCGAGCCAAGGCAAACTACAGTTTTGTTGGTGCCCGGCTCGGAGTCGGAGCACCTGTTTAGAGGGGGATAAGGATAGCCCCTGAAGTTTTCTTCAAGGTAGCTGTGGCTGCCCATCTGGAAGTACAGCATGAACAGTCACTATTGACGTCCATGCTGTCTTCCCTACACCCCCGCAGGTACCAGAACGCTGGTACTGATACGGGGATGCTGGTAAGCATCTGGGGTCACAGTTAGCGGTGACCCCAGATGTTTTGGACCATGGCCGGATTCAAGGGGGCAGCGGGGTCCCGCGGTGGGTCCCCGCTGACCACATGGTCCAGAGTCCCCAGGCAGGGAGCTCCCTGGGGACTGGCTACAGCGTGGAGCCAGGTAACCAACCTGCGCTTCCACTACTCCCCTGGGACAGCGGACCGCGGCTGAGCGGTAGCGTTGCAGCGTCCCAGGGTTTAATTGCATGCCAGGGGAGCGCGCCTTCCTTGTACACAGCCGGCGCCTCCCCCGCTGCACACAGCCGGCGCCTGCCCCGCTGCACACAGCCCTCTCTGCACCTGCCGATTGGCCCTGTGGCAGCGCTCCTTCCCCAGGCCGGCCTCCTCTCTGCTCCTCGGCGGCCATCTTTGTAGAAGCATGGTGAACGCTGCTGATCGGTGGCATTGTGGTCTGGGTCCCCCGGCATACCTCTCCTCCGTTGGAACAGGTCTGTGTATGCAGCGCTGTGTCCTTCCAGGCTCTGTGTCTGCGTAGTTGAGGATCAGCGCTGATAGTGCAGGGATTGATTTCTTTGCATTGTATGTGACTTCTGCTAGCATCTGCTGCCTGTACTTTCACTTTCTACTGTCAGCCATTTCACTGTCCCTGCTTTTCTTCTGCTAAAGCCCTTACGGTGCGGTGAATGCAGGGCGGTTCTCCCACTATACTAACGAGTATCAGTGAGAGGGGTCACACACCTACCATCAAGTCTGAGAGTGACTTTCCTTTCCAGCTTCTGTGTACTACGTGCAAGGTACCAATAGCGGAGGGGGAGGGTAACGTGGAGGGGCTATGTCGGCAGTGTTTTTTATTGGCTCGACCAATTACTGTCACAGCTCCAGACCGGCTATGGCTGTATGTTGGGTAGCCAGAGCTATGGAGCGCTGGGCTGATAGTTTGGAGGCGTCTTTGGATTCAGACTGTTCGGCTGAACAGGCCGAGTTGATAGGCAATCTCCGGGATTCGGCCACTTACATCAATGAAGGTGGCCTTGGATGTTAGTACCCTTACATCTCGGATTTCTTCGGCAGCGGGTGCTGCTCGTCGCACCTTATGGTTGAGATCTTGGAAGGCGGACGCTGATTCCAAAAAGGGTTTGAAAGCTTTGCCCTTTAATGGAGAAGTCCTCTTGGGTACAGATGTGGACAAAATTGTGGCCACACTGGCGGCAGCCAAGTCTGCATGTCTCCCGTCTGCTGCGGTCCCTTCCAGTTCGGGTACGTCGTCCTTTCGGCCTTATAGGGCGAAGGGTAGGCCTAAAGCACAGTCCTTTCCCCGACAGGCTGGCCCCAAGAATTCGGCCAAGCCCAGGAAACGGTCCGGGCCTCCCTTTGGGGGATCCCAGAGTGGGAGGCCGCCTGCTGCAGTTCACCCAGTATTGGTCGGCAACTACGACACACTTGGGTTCACGAGGTTGTTTCTCACGGGTATGCCCTCTCCTTTCGGCACAGGCCCCCATCCCAATTCTTCACCATGGGTCTTCCCTTAGACCAGAACAAAGCCATGGAACTGCGGAAGTCTGGAGTTATAGTGCCTGTTCCATTCTCCCAGAGGGGCCAGGGTTTCTATTTCAATCTATTTTTGGTGCAGAAACCCAATGGGTCGTACCGTCCGATTCTCAACCTCAAGGCCCCTCAACAAGTCCTTGCGGGTGCCGCGGTTTCGGATGGAGACCCTACGGTCCATCATTCTGGACCTGGTACCTGGGGATTACATGGTGTCGTTGGACATACAGGACGCTTACCTGCATGTCCCTATTCTTTTGCGTCACTAACAGTTCCTCAGGTTTGCAATCCACAACGATCACTTTCAGTTCCGGGCGTTACCTTTTGGCCTGGCGACAGCACCACGTGTGTTCACCAAGGTTATGGCGGTCATGGTGGCGTTCCTGCGGCTGCAGGGTGTCCGCATGTTGCCGTACCTAGACGACCTTTTGTTGGTAGCAGGGTCTCCAGAGCTCCTTCTACGCCACTTGGAACTGACGATTGCAGTACTGCAACGGCACGGCTGGTTGATAAACTGGCAAAAGTCCACTCTGATCCCGTCTCAGAGGATTCTGCACCTCGGAGCCTTATTGGACTCCAGTCAGCAGAGGATCTTTGTGACGGGGGGAAAAGATCTCTGCCTTGCAGTTGAGGGTGCGCAGTTGTCTGCAGAGTCACCGTGTATCTCTACACTCGGCGATGAGGTTACTGGGCTCCATGGTGTCAGTATTCGACATGGTGGAGTATGCCCAGTTTCACTCCAGACCTCTGCAGCAATTGATCCTGTCCAAATGGAATGGACTGCCTCAGAGTCTAAAATCCCAGACGATGGTGCTCACTCCGGAGGTTCGCCTGTCCCTTGCCTGGTGGTTGCAGACGACCCATCTCAACAAGGGTCGTCTGTTTTGGGTGGCGAACTGGGTCCTATTGACAACGGACGCCAGCCTTCGGGGCTGGGGAGCGGTCACTGGTCCACACTTGTTCCAGGGCAGATGGACTCAGGCAGAAAAGGAGCTTCCAATAAACATCTTGGATCTCTGCACTGTTTTCAATGCTCTCCAGCAGGCACATCGGGTTCTCCAAGGTAACCCAGTGCAGGTCCAGTCGGACAACGCCACCATCGTGGCCTACATAAATCAGCAAGGAGGATCCTGAAGTCGGGCGGCACTCGTAGAGGTGTCCCGCATCCTGGTCTGGGCAGAGCGCAATCTCCCGGCCATATCAGCAGTATTCATCCCGGGAGTCCTCAACTGGGAGGCGGACTTTCTCAGTCACCAGGATGTTCATCCGGGGGAGTGGTCTCTGCACCAGGACGTCTTTCAACTTCTGGTGGACAGGTGGGGTCTTCCAGAGATCGACCTTATGGCGTCACGGCACAACAACAAGTTGCCAGTGTACGGTTTTCCCTTCCACGGGTAATCCGGAAATTCAAACAGGAAGGAGGGACGCTCCTGTTGATAGCTCCCGCGTGGCCCAGGCGGCACTGGTTCTCAGACCTTCAAGGTTTGTCCGTGGACATTCCTCTGTGGTTGCCGCTACGACCGGACCTACTGTCACAAGGTCCTTGTCTTCACCCGGACCTGACCCTGTCTTTGACGGCGTGGCTGTTGAGACGGCCATGTTAAGGTCCAGGGGGTTTTCCAGCTCTGTAGTACGAACTATGCTAAGAGCTCGGAAACCATCTTCTGCAAGAATATACCATCGTGTGTGGCATACATTTTTCCAGTGGTGTCAGCCGAGAGGTTATGCACCTCGGGAGTTCCGTCTGTCTAGAGTGTTGGCCTTCCTACAGACTGGACTAGACCATGTGCTTCGCCTTGCTTCTTTGAAGGTGCAGGTGTCTGCCCGGTTCCATCGTAGGATTGCTACCATCCCTGATGTGCGCTCCTTTTATGCAAGGTGTTCTTAGAATTCAGCTGCCATTTGTTCCACCAGTGGCGCCTTGGGATTTAGCTGTGGTCCTGAGGGCTCTCCAGGGACCGCCGTTTGAACCACTGGGCTCAGTTGACCTTAAATGGCTGACAGCTAAAACAATTTTCCTTCTGGTCATCGCTTCGGCCAGACTCGTTTCTGACTTAGGGGCTCTATCCTGTAGACCCCCTTTCCTGATTTTTCATGGTAACAGGGCAGTGCTGCGCACTCATCCTGAATTTCTTCCCAAAGTTGTTTCTCGTTTTCATTTCAACGAGGAAATCGTTGTGCTGGCTTTTAACTCACCTGACCTTTCAGTGGGTGAGGCCACTTTGGATGTTGTGCGGGCCTTAAGGATTTATGTTGACCGCACTTCTTCGTTTAGGAAATCGGACGCCTTGTTTGTCCTCTATGGCTACCGTAAAAAGGATTGGCCTGCTTCAAAGCAGACTCTAGCAGGTTGGATTCGTATGGCCATTTCAGAAGCTTATTTTCATGAAGGCCTTCCGGTTCCTTCCAATGTGAGGGCTCATTCCACTAGGTCTGTGGGGTCCTTCATGGGCAGCTCGACGTGGAGCCTCTGCAGTCCTGATCTGCAAGGCTGCCACGTGGTCCTCTGTCCATACCTTTGTGAGGTATTATGCGTTTGACACCTTTTGCCACTCAGGATGCTTCCTTCGGGCGGCGGATTCTCCTTTCAGCACATGAGCGTCCCCACCCTTGAAGGATACTGCTTTGGGACATCCCCAAGGTATCCTGTGGATACCCTATGGACCCTGATGTAGAAAATGAGATATGGTAAGAACTTACCTTTGTTATCTCTATTTCTACGAAGTCCATTGGGTTCCACAGGACTCCCGCCCTGTCGCACCTGTTCTGTAGATGGGCTTTACTCTGGTCACCGGTTTTTCCGTCTCCCTCTGGTGAGAATGTGATTCTTGTGTGTGTCCACATCTTTTTTTTTTTCTCTCTCTTCCTTCTCCTCCTATGGCTTGGTACGTAACTAAGATGCCTTGGCTCGGGGGCGGGGTATAGGAGGGGGACCCTAGTGCATCCTGGGAGGCTGAAAACTTAACTCTATGGTGCCTGATGCCTGACGTCATCACCTATACCCCAAGGTATCCTGTGGAACCCTATGGACTAGAAATAGAGAAAACAAAGGTAAGTTTTTACCATATCTCATATTTTTCCTTGTGAACTTTTAGGACAGGATGTACTAAGATCTGGAAAGTGATAAATTGGAGAGTGAAAAACTACAGACCAATCAGCTCCTAACTGTCATTTTTCAAATACAGCCTGTAACACGACCGTTAGGAGCTGAGTGGCTGTTAGTTTATTACTCCCCAATATATCACTTTCCAGAGTTTAATACATCTCCCCCTTATTATGATGATAAAATGTTTCTTGGTGCAGGTATACAAATCTGTGTTTGGCATTAGTATCACTTATGCTGGGCATACACTATACAATTATCTGTCAGATATCTGTCTAATCTGGCTGGTTGTAATGAAAACTTGGTAATGTATGGGAGCAAATGACAATCGAGCATATGGTCTTAAACACTGGAAAATGGAAAAAAAAAAAAATTGTTCAAAGTGGTTAAATTCATTTGATTTAATCAGTTTGTCTGAACGACCATTTTTGTCTTTTCCAGTGTTTGTGAGCAAATAGTTGATTGTTTGCTCCCATACATTATCAGATTTTCATTCCAACCAGCCAGATAACTGACAGATAATGTATAGTGTATGCCCAGCATATGAACTAACAAGGATATTTCTATAAATTATCAGGGTTGGGTAAAAAAAAAAGGACAAGTGCTGGCCGTGCAGCAGTTTTCCAGCTTAGCACGGCGCTAACAGCCACGCGGCGGACACTTTTTTTTATTAGGAGAATGCAGGTTCTTGTGACTAAACACCCATGTTAAGTCGGAGAATGCCGGTTCTCAAGACTTAACTGGCCACTGTACGACCAAACAGCGTGCTGAATTGAATAGCCCTATGTATTTGTGGGTGACTTAGGGGAAAAAAAAACACATTTGCTTTCATTCACTTTCTTGCAATTTAATTTTTTTTCATCTTTTTTAGCTCATTTTGGGTAGCTTTCCTTTGTCGTATCAATTATAAGGAAAAGGAGTATTTTCAGAAAAGCCAGAGAAGTGTGAAAATAAACTCTGCATAGGTGTGACAGAAGCATTTGCAGTAAAGAAGTTAAAGTGGGAATTGTAGTCCTATTTCATAGCCTATACAATCACAAATGAATACGATTGCATCAATATCTAGTATGAATTATATGAAGCAAGTTTGAGAAATATATATATTTTTTTTGTTCATATAATTTTTTTTGTTCATTCTATTAGGAGACTATATATGTGGTGATGCCGATTACGGTCGAATTTCTGTCCAGGAGGCAGTGGAGTATTTACAGGTCAGTCAGTTGTCATTCTAACTGCAGAAAAGAGACCTTAATGAAAGAGAATATAAAATACTCCTCATGTAAAGTGCCATTACCATCAAAAATGAACCCAATGTGTTTATCTTTATGGGATTTTTTTGTTTTGTAACTGGCTAATAAAATAAAAATGGCTTAAGGTGGGTACACACGGTACGATGCGACCCCCGATCTCATGGCCGACATATTGGGCGGTCCCTACACACGGGGCGATCTGGTGCCCGACCGTTGAATGGGATAGTCTGCCGCATCGCCTGATCTTTTTGCATGTACAAAAGATCAGGAGATGCGGCTGACTACTCCACGGCAGCTCGCAATGCATGATATAGTGCATACACCCTGAACAGTATTGCTGATTTATTGTTCTGATGCGTCGGTTCGTTAGCAATATCATTCCGTGTGTAGGGGCCTTTAATGCAACCCATCCATTTAAAAGTAAAGATATACTCACCCTTGACTGCCACCTTGCTGTAGTGTAAATAAACTCAACAAAGAGCAGAGAGAACAGGGAGTCCTCTCTTTTGAAGTGGTTTGGGCAATAATTCCATCTGAAGAGGATTTTGTCATTATAGCATGTATGTAACAAAAGCTAGCATGGCTAATTTGAAATTTTCACACCATTGGCCCTTATCAATGTTCAATTACCTATTTCATGCAAAGGCAGGAAGAGGGGGTGATGCCTATGTACATTAAAGATGAGAGATCAGATGTTGGGGAGCTTCTTTGGCTAGAAAAAAGATTCAAGTGATGAGCCTTATGCGGCACACAGTGCTTGGGGATTGAGAGAACGTAATGGCCGAATTGGAAATACAACCAACATGAGTGAGCCAGAAGCTTAAAAGAACATTTGAATATCTATGAAATATTTCATCTCTCTTGAATCCACCAGTTAGTCCTTTGTACATAGGGCCGGATTCAATTAGAGGCGAAAAATTTCCGTGGATTCGGACTTTCTGCCAGTTTTCAAAGCATCTCCATTTTCAATTCCAGGACGATTTCGTCTAAGCGGAAAGTCAATGCATTGTGATAGGCAGAAAGTATCTCCTATGAATAGCAAGTGAAAAAAAGTGCAAAATTGTTATTTTGGTGTGCCAACGTGGGGAAACTACTTGGGACAGCCCCCCAAAGGACAAATCTGCAAAAAAAAATTTCCTCAGAACACCCCAAAAAAGTACTTTGGTTTGAGGGCAAATAAGTGGGGGGACAACTATGAAAACTAGCAAAATAGACTTCTTCCGGTCCTGTAAGGAGGGGCTAAGTGTTTTGGGGATTGCAGGTGCATGTATGAGGGTAGTTTTTCACTTTTTTAAAAAGTTCACTTTACAGACCTAAAAATATGCTAGCACCCATTTTCGAGTACCACAAATTTGACTGGACTACTTATTTTCACCCCAAAATACTGCTTTCTACTTCAGGGTCCATAGGGTATCCACAGGATACCTTGGGTATAGGTGTGACGTCAGTCATCGGGCACCATAGAGTTAAGCTTTCAGCCTCCCAGGATGCACTAGGGTCCCCCTCCTATACCCCGCCCCCGAGCCAAGGCACCCCAGTTTAGTTTGGTGCCCGGCCGGAGTCGGATGCACCTGTAGGAGAGGGGGCTAAGAAGAGCCCCTGAAGTTTTCTTCAAGCAGCTGATGCTGCACATCTGGAAGTACAGCATGGACAGTCAGTCCTGACGTCCATGCTGTCTTCCCTACACCCCCGCCGGTACCAGAACGCCGGTACTGATCCGGGGATGCTGTTAGACATCTGGGGTCACAGCTAGCGGTGACCCCAGATGTTTAGGACCATGGCCGGAATCAAGGGGGACAAAGGTAAGCAGCGGGGTCCCGCGGTGGGTCCCCGCTGAAACACATAGTCCAGAGTCCCCAGGCAGGGGGCTCCCTGGGGACTGGCTGCAGCATGGAGCCAGGTTCTAACCTTCGCTTCCACTACCCCCCTGGGACAGCAGGACCGCGGCAGTGCGGTAGCGCTGCGGCGTCCCAGGGGTTAAATGCATGCCAGGGGAGAGCGCCTTCCCTGTCTCACAGCCGGCGCCTCCCCCGCTGCACACAGCCCTCTCTGCACACGCTGACTGGTCCTGTGTCAGCGCTCCTCCCCAGGCCGGCCTCCTCTCTGCGCCTCGGTGGCCATCTTTGCAAGAAGCATGGTGAGCGCTGCTGGACGCTGAAGAACGGTGGCATCGTGGTCTGGGTCCCCCTGCATACCTCTCCTCCGTTGGATAAGGTCTGTGTATACAGCGCTGTGTCCCACCAGGCTCTGAGTCTGTGTAGTTGAGAATCAGCGCTGATAGTGCAGGAATTGATTTCTTTGCATTGTATGTGACCTATGCTAGCGTCTGCTGCCTGTACTTTCATTTTCTGTCAGCATTTTACTGTCCCTGTTCTTTCTGCTAAAGCCCTTGCGGTGCTTGCAGGGTGGTTCTCCCACTATACTAACGAGTATCAGTGAGAGGTGTCACATACTTACCATTATGTCTGAAAGTGATTTTCCTCTCCAGCTGTTATGTACTACATGCAAGGTACCTATAGCGGAGGGGGACGGCAGTGCGGAAGGACTATGTCGACAGTGTTATTCGTTGACGCGACCGATTACGGTCACAGCTCTGGTACAGGAGCCGCCCTGGGCTTGTTTTGCCAAAGCGCTTACAACCCTCGTGGGCCAGTTAGCTCCGCAGCCTGCCCTCACTCAGATGGGTTTGTCCCAGCAGTCAGTGGTGTCGTCACCCATGCAGGGTTTCCCAAGACAATTGATGGTACCCCCACAGTCTCCCTATTTCCCCCCCCTCAGGTCTCTCATGAGCCTGCGTGGGTTAATTCGTTAACAAGCTCTGTACAGCAGTTGTCAGAAGTGTTACAAGGGGAGTCTGTGATGCGTCCTCACAAGCGGCCGGTGGCGTCTGTCTGCTCCTTATGAGGATGACGACTGGACGGGACGTGGGGAGATTCTGGATCTTTCTGACCAGGAAACTTCCCGCCCTAAAGAGTCGGACGCTAATTGTAAGGTGTATATACCTGGCCTTATTCGTGCAGTCCGTACTGCTTTAGATATTGAGGATGAGGAGCCTCCGGTATCAAAGTCCAAATACGCCTTTTTCAAAGATGTTAAAGGAGATACCACAGTGTTTCCTCTTTCGGGGCAATTAGTTGACCACCTAGAGGAAGCGTGGAAACAGCCAGGCAAACTATATCAGCCTCAAAGGCGTTTAACAGTGGCGTATCCGTTTGCGGTCAATTATTTTGCAAAGTGGGAATCCCCTCCTCAGGTGGATTCTCATGTGACACGCCTTGTCCGTAGTGCCACATTACCCATGCCATCCATGTCCTCCCTTAAGGATGCTATGGACCGCAAGGTGGAGATCTGCCTGAAGTCCGTCTATTCCCTTGCGGGGGGGGGGGGGCTGCGCGGCCGGCTATGGCCATTTGCTGGGTTGCCCGAGCTATGGAGCGCTGGGCTGATACGTTGGAGGCGTCCTTCGATTCCGACTGTTCGGCTGAGCAGACGGAGTTGATCGGCAATCTCCGGGATTCGGCCACTTATATCAACGAAGCGGCCTTGGATGTTAGTACCCTGGCGTCTCGAATTTCTTCGGCAGCTGTGGCTGCTCGTCACACCTTGTGGTTGCGATCCTGGAAGGCGGACGCTGATTCCAAAAAAGGTTTGGAGGCGTTGCCTTTTAACGGAGAAGTTCTCTTCGGTCCAGACCTGGACAAAATTCTAGCCACGCTGGCGGCAGCTAAATCGGCATGTCTCCTGTCGGCTGCTATTCCTTCTCGTTCAGGTACTCCGTCCTTTCGGTCTTATAGGGCCCAGGGTAGGCCTAAGACATAATCCTTTCCCCGACAGGCTGGCCCCAAGAAATCGGCCAAGCCCCGGAAGCAGGCCTGGAGTACCAGATGTCCGGCCCCTAAGCCAGATGACAAGCCTGCGGCCTGACGGTCCGGGCCTCCCTTTGGGGGATCCCAAAGTGGGAGGCCGCCTGCTGCAGTTCGCCCGGTGTTGGTCGGTCACCACGACAGACACTTGGGTTCTCGAGGTGGTCTCACACGGGTATGCCCTCTCCTTCCGGCACAGACCTCCGGCTCGATTCTTCACCACGGGTCTACCATCAGACCGGAACAAAGCCACGGAGCTGCGGAAAGTTTTGCACACTATGCTCCAGGCTGGAGTTATAGTGCCTGTTCCATTCTCCCAGAAGGGCCAGGGTTTCTATTCCAATCTCTTTTTGGTGGGTCGTTTCCTCCGATTCTCAACCTCAAAGCTCTCAACAAATCTTTGCGGGTGCCGAAGTTTCGGATGGAGACCCTACGGTCCATCATTCTGGCGCTGGAACCTGGGGACTACATGGTGTCATTGGACATACAGGACGCTTACCTGCATGTCCCTATTCTTTTGCGCCATCAGCGGTTCCTCAGGTTTGCAATCCGCAGCGACCACTTTCAGTTCCGGGGGTTACCTTTTGGCCTGGCGACAGCACCACGTGTTTTCACCAAGGTGATGGCTGTCATGGCGGCTTCCCTGCGGCTGCAGGGGGTCCGCATGTTGCCGTACTTGGACGACCTTCTATTAGTGGCAGCATCTCCGGAGTTCCTTCTGCGCCACTTGGACCTGACCATTGCGCTACTGCAACGGCACGGCTGGTTAATAAACTGGCAGAAGTCCACCCTGGTCCCGTCTCAGCGGATTCTGCACCTCGGAGCCTTATTGGACTCGGGACAGCAAAGGATCTTTGTGACGGGGGGAAAAGATCTCTGCCTTACAGTCGAGGGTGCGCAGTTGTCTGCAGAGCCGCCGGGTGTCTCTACACTCGGCGATGAGGTTACTGGGCTCCATGGTGTCGGTATTCGACATGGTGGAATATGCCCAGTTTCATTCCAGACCTCTGCAGCACCTGATCCTGTCCAAGTGGAATGGACTGCCTCAGTCTCTAAAATCCCAGACGATAGTGCTCACTCCGGAGGTTCGCCTGTCCCTGACCTGGTGGTTGCAGACGACCCATCTCAACAAGGGTCGTCCGTTCTGGGTGGCGAATTGGGTCCTGTTGACGATGGACGCCAGTCTTCGGGGCTGGGGAGCAGTTTCGGGTCCACACTTGTTCCAAGGCAGGTGGACTCCGGCAGAAGCAGAGCTTCCCCTAAACATCTTGGAACTCCGAGCGGTGTTCAACGCTCTCCAGCAGGCGCGTCGAGTTCTCCAAGGTCACCCAGTGCAGGTCCAGTCGGACAACGCTACCACCATGGCCTACATAAACCGGCAAGGAGAAACCCGAAGTCGGGCGGCTCTCGTAGAGGTGTCTCGGATCCTGGTATGGGCGGAGCGCAATCTTCCGGCCATATCAGCGGTCTTCATCCCGGGAGTGCTAAACTGGGAGGCGGACTTTCTCAGTCGTCAGGACGTTCATCGGGAGAATGGTCCCTGCACCCGGACGTTTTTCAACTGCTGGTGGACAGGTGGGGTCTTCCAGAGATCGACCTCATGGCGTCCCGGCACAACATCAAGTTGCCGGTGTACGGGTCTCGCACAAGAGACGAAAAGGCGTCTCTGGTGGATGCTCTGTCAGTCCGGTGGACGTTCCGGTTTGCTTATCTCTTTCCGCCGGTTTCCCCACTTCCACGGGTAATCCGGAAATTCAAACAGGAAGGAGGGACGCTCCTGTTGATAGCTCCCGCATGGCCCAGACGGCACTGGTTCTCAGACCTTCAGGGTCTGTCCGTGGACAGTCCTCTGCGGTTGCCGCTACGTCCGGACCTTCTGTTACAGGGTCCTTGTCTTCACCCGGACCTGACTCTGCTGTCTTTGACGGCGTGGCTGTTGAGACGACCATGTTAAGGTCCAGGGGGTTTTCCAGCTCTGTAGTGCGTATCATGCTCAGAGCTCGGAAACAGTCTTCCGCGAGAATATACCATCGCGTGTGGCATACGTTCTTGCAGTGGTGTCAGCCGAGAGGTTATGCACCGAGGGAGTTTCGTCTGTCTCGGGTTCTCGCCTTCCTGCAAGCGGGATTAGACCATGGGCTTCGCCTTGCTTCTTTGAAGGTGCAAGTTTCGGCCCTGTCTGTCTGGTTTCATCGTAGGATTGCCACAATCCCGGATGTGCGCACCTTTATGCAAGGTGTTCTGCGCATTCAGCCACAGCCAGCCTTGGGATTTGGCTGTGGTCCTGAGGGCTCTGCAGGGACCGCCGTTTGAACCACTGGGCTCAGTGGATCTTAAATGGCTAACAGCTAAGACTGTTTTTCCTTCTGGTCATAGCTTCGGCCAGACGTGTTTCTGATTTAGGGGCTCTTTCTTGTAGATCCCCTTTCTTGATTTTTCATGGGAACAGGGTAGTGCTACGCACTCGTCCTGAATTTCTTCCCAAAGTTGTTTCCCAGTTTCATGTTAACGAGGAAATAGTTGTTCCGGCCTTTAACTCACCTGGCCTTTCAGTGGGTGAGGCCACTTTGGATGTTGTGCGGGCCTTAAGGACTTATGTTGACCGCACTTCTTCGTTTAGGAAGTCGGACGCCTTGTTTGTCCTCTATGGCTTCCGTAAAAAGGGTTGGCCTGCTTCAAAGCAGACTTTGGCAGCCTGGATCCGTATGGCTTTTTCTGAAGCTTATCTTCATGAAGGTCTGCCGGTTCCTCCTTCTGTGAAGGCTCATTCCACTAGGTCTGTGGGTCCTTCGTGGGCAGCTCGACGTGGTACCTTTGCAGTCCAGATCTGCAAGGCTGCTACATGGTCCTCTGTCCATACCTTTGTGAGATATTACAGGTTTGACACCTTCGCCTCTCAGGATGCTTCCTTCGGGCGGCGGATTCTCCTTTCAGCACAGGAGCGTCCCCACCCTTAAAGGATACTACTTTGGGACATCCCCAAGGTATCCTGTGGATACCCTATGGACCCTGAAGTAGAAAATGTGAGATATGGTAAGAATTTACCTTTGTTATCTCTATTTCTACGAAGTCCATAGGGTTCCACAGGACTCCCGCCCTGTCGCACCTGTGCTGCAGATTGGCTTTACTCTGGTCACCGGTTTTTCCGTCTCCCTCTGGTGAGAATGTGATTCTTGTGTGTCTCCAGATCTTTGTTCTCTCTCTTCCTTCTCCTCCTCCGGCCTGTGGCTTGGTAACTAACTGAGGTGCCTTGGCTCGGGGGTGGGGTATAGGAGGGGGACCCTAGTGCATCCTGGGAGACTGAAAACTTAACTCTATGGTGCCCGATGCCTGACGTCATCACCTATACCCCCGAGGTATCCTGTGGAACCCTATGGACTTCGTAGAAATAGAGATAACAAAGGTAAGTCCTTACCATATCTCATATTTTATGCCATTTTTCACCACTTTTGCAAAGACGCTAATAAGAAGCAATTTAAACTATTTAAGTACCCCAAACACTCTTATTAGGGCTATTAGTACACATCTACATTGATTTCCTGTGTTAGTGCATCTTATTTGGGGATACAGACTGATTTCCCCACTTCTGACAGAACTTTCCGCCTGTTCTGCATTCACCGCTTTCTGTTTTCACCTGTTTAGAAATTGAATATGAAGAAAAGTTGGGATGCGCGCTTACATATTTTGCCTCTGAAGGAGGCAGAAAGTCGGACAGGCGAAACTTTTCCGACTTTTCGCCTCTAATTGAATACGGGCCATAATCTGAAAACTACTTATGTCAATTGTTAGACAAGAGGTCCGGTGGAAAATAAGATAATAGAGGATTAACTATGTCCTGGGAGCGAATAGAGATATCTAAATCTGCTCCAGCATTTAAATGTTGGCTCAAAAAATGGTACATGAGAACTTAGAGATTTTGACCAGCCATGGGAGTATGTGAGTAGAAGGGGAGAACATTGTTCCTAGATGAGGACCCGCTGTGGAGATGTCTTGCCAGACTACTCGTACTACATGGAATGAATAGAAACTAATGAAGCAAGGAAGTTGAAGACCCCCATTTGCTGTACTCTAAATGAGGAGCTCGTGTCCAAGTCTGAGCCTTCACCAACCCCAGACAAATCTCCCAACAGCGACTTGGATATTTTTGAAAAGAAAGTTGAGAATGCATATAGGGAGGGCTTGAAGAAAATGAAGTATCTTGGGTATGGTATTAATTTTGACTGTATCAACCCGCCCCATAAATGACCATTTCAGTGATAACCATTTCCAGAAGTCTAATTTGAATTTCACTTAAAAGGGGCAAGACATTTAGGGGGCAGTTCGAATCCCAGGATGGCAATGTAGCTCCCAGCATGAGTGCCTGGAGCTATTAACTTGGTTGCGCTATAAATCCACAACTAGAGGATTTTTGCTCGCACCCTCCTAAGGTGCAAGCACAAATCTGACTACCGCATGCAATTACTGCCCTGAGGCACTAGTTTACAGCATTGCAACCAGCACTTAAGTTGGAAAATACAATTTAATGTGACTAAGCCCTTGGCACTAGTTACGGTAAACTGCATCTCCCGAGTGAAGTGTAGGGTGCGATGTGGGCAAGGCACTCATCCTGGGAGCTACATCGCCATACTAGGAATTGAATTTCCCCCTTTTGGGCTGATACTGAGTTGGGAGCAAAGCAAAAAAAAATAAGTAACTTTATACCTGGGCAAAACCGTGTTGCACTGCAGGTGGTGTAACTGTAATGTCAGGTACACACTGTTACAGTAAAATGTAAGACATATCGTACCTCGGGTGCACATTAGAATGGTGTAATGAACGACGGAACGATCCCTAGTTCCGTCCTTCATTACCTGCAACGGGGGCCTGTATGCGTTCTGCATCGCGGCAGTCTGGATGCTGACGCTTACATTCCCTGTGCCAGAATCCCAGTGCAGCTAGGTGCATCTCTCCCTCTATTTTGTATTTGTAATTTAAACCTCATTAGTACTACATATTGGTTTCCATAGCGCCATAGGCTATTTTCTTTCTTTTGTTAACAACAAAGCTGTGCAGCATTTGTGGACTAAAAGCAAAAGCAGCCAAAAATGTATAAAAGTATTTCTGCCCATTGCTTTGCAACCTGATTTGTGCCAGATACAATGTTACTTTAATTGGAAGTGGTTAGAATAGCAATGAAGTGATCTGCATAGTCTTGATAGTGTTAGGGTTAGTGATTTTAGAATGGTTGTAGTTAGTAGACATTGAGAATTGTGCTCCAGAAGCACTCCTTATTTAGAAACTTTAGTACCTGTACTTTTTGTTTCAAAGATCACATTCTGTACATAGCATTTCATTTTTATGGATTTTTATCCCTCTCCCTGGTATGACTTGTCTTCATACTATATAGCTCTCTAACTTTTTTTTTTTTTTTTTAACAGGGTTTAGGTCAAGAATATGTTCATGAGTTGAACAACTCGTTAATGTGGATTTTACAGTCTGGAAAAGATGTTGGAATCAAGTGAGTGTATGAGTCAGAAACAAAAAAGTGAATCCTATTGCTGAGTTACTGAGAACCTTCTAAGCTGATGATGAAACATAGACTCCAAGTGTTTTAATACACACGTACCACACTACTTTCTACACTACATAAATTTAGTAGGTCTCCTATGAAACCTTATACTTTGTTTCCAGTGAAATATTTCTGCAGTAGTGTTACCTTTATAGAGAATAAAATAGACATGTTAACACATTATCTCGCACCCTTCCTCCCTGTGACCAGTAAGTAACATTTTTAAAAACAGGCCATAAAAGTAATTGTTGAAGAGGGCTCTGCTTGGGAACGTTTAACAATCTAAGGGGGTGATTAAATTCTTTTATCAGGCACCTTAACTAATGGGCGCCCCATTGAGCAATTCAATTGTTGCTCCGTTCAGGCACCCATAGGCACGGATAGACAAATTTCTGCTCGCAGAAATGAGAGAAGTTGGCACTTTGCATGCCCAAAGTACTTTAAACAGGTTCAACCACTGTGCAGCTAAAACCACGGCACGGCACCTGAATGGAGCAACAATTTAATAGCTCCGTTGTTTTCCCAATAGTTAAGGTGCCCGATAAAATAAGTGAATCGCCCCCCTAAATTTCTTAAGGGATGCACGTTTTGTCGGTAAGTTGTAAATGGAGAGCAAAATGGATGGATTGTGTAGCATAGCGTTCCCGCTAGGCTGTTTCAGCGGGGCCCCGCTGAAACAGCCTGCGGGTTCTGTCCCCTCCCGCGGGCCGCAGTATCCTGCAGGTGGAGAAAACGGCGGCGCAGCAGTCACCGCATGTGTCCGGCATCCATTCAGTGACAGCAGTGGGGGCTACCTGGCATGATCGTAAGTGCCAGGCACGCCTCCAAGAGTGATGGAAAGGGGACGTGTCATAAAGACACGACCCTTATTCATTGGCCACGCCCCTTTCTCCTAGCGTGAACACTAGCAGAGAGCTGTGTGGTTGGTAATGTAAACTTTGTAGCAGTGTTCATAACACTGCAATGGGCACAATTTCTGGATGGGAAGGCAAGTTCATTTTCTGGTTTGGCTTGACTAATGGGGTCCATACATCAGGCAACTATCGGGGTAATTCTCCGTTCTGCCGATGCTTGGGACAGGACATTAGTGAAATCCAACATGTTGGACAATCCCGCTTCCGAACTGAAAATTGTCACTCTGCGAGTCTGGAATTTTTAACATGCTGTATTTTACTAGTTCCCTGATAAATTGCCAATCCTCTATATCCACGAATCTGTCCGTAGTTGTGTGGCCCACATTAGTCCATAAATGAAGATCGTGTTGACTGTATTAGTGAAAGCTTCAAGATATGGTTAATGATTGGCAACCGCCGGGATTCTGAAGGTGAGTACTGGAGTTGGGGGGAGGGTTAGGCACTAGGAGGGTGGGTTATGTTTAGGCTGGGGGGGACGGAGGAGGTTGAGTTTAGGGTGCGAGGAGGATGTCAGATTTAGGCACTTGGGCGGTAGGTTAGGTTTAGGCTGTGGGAGGGGTTGGGTTAGGAGTACTTACTATTGGGCGTCGGGATTCTGACCGCCAGCATCCCATTCAGTGATGTGGAAATTTATGGACATGAAGCTGTTAGAAAATCTGCTTTATTGAATCTCTCTTTAACCTCTTGACTATTTCCCACAAAACATGCAGAAATTGCAGTGTGTAATAAAATAATATATATATATATATATATATATATATATATATATATATATATATGTATATTATCTGTTTTGCTCCCCCTCCCCATTCCCTCGTGTCCATAGGACTGCAAAATAAACTCCCACGCCTCCCATTGGCAATAGACACCGCAGTGGTCATAAATGACCTACCCCCCCATCCCAAACTAATAGCAAAAAGAAAAAAAATCCCTGTTTTATAAGCAACCACCTGTAAAAATCCTCCTTCTACCCTGACTGGTTTATTTTTTTTTCATTATTTTTACCCCACAACCTAGAACCCTGCCCCCCCCCCCCCTTTCTTTTTTTTTTTTTTTCCCCCCCCCCAAACCACTTATACTAGATTCTCCCACTGGGGGTTACCCACCCCAATGGGCATATACCCCCCTCCCTCACATGCGGAGCGTGTCAATGGGACTAGTAAGTCTCCTCCTGCTGCAGCTTATATCTGTACTTGCAGAGATCTGCAAAATGGTGCTGCCTTGCACTGTGATCCCCAGCGCATGGCCACCACATCACTTTCGGGGGGTTGGGGAGTAAGAGGAGATTCGTTCTGCATTTGTGCAGAATGGATCTCCTTTTCTAAAGCTGGGGGGGGGACACAGAGGAGCGGCATGGTTGCATGTGATGCGACCTTGTCAGCTGAAACACTGCTAGCTCCAGTCGAATCGCATGCGATATTGCCAGGTAAGGGGTTAAAGTGCTTGACTGTTTTCAGTTTTGTAGGACAGTGGTTCTCAAACTCAGTCCTCAGGGACCCAAACTGTTCACATTTTTCATGTCACCTAGTAGGTGACGCATGGTTACTCAGTGACACATTTTAACAGGTCCACAGGTGGAGCTAATTATTTGACTCTTGATTCTGTGAGGAAACTTGGAAAACATGCACTCTTTGGTCTTCCTGAGGCCCGAGTTTGAAAACCTATGGTGTAGGTGATGGATAACAAATATTAATGATCCAAAACTTAAACATCGGACATTGAGGAGCACAGGAGTCACCCCAGAGAGAGAGTGAGGGAGAACGTGGAGCGGACTGCCTAGCGGCGGATATCAGTGACAGGCAAGGTGGAGGTAAGGAGAAAGTTGTGCTCTACGGAGGAACGGTGGAAGCCGGGAGATCCAGGGGGGACGGCGCACTGAGAGCGGTACACCTGAGATGTGTACTGTCCACCCGACTACCCCAAACACCACCATTATTCCCCCACAAATCACAACCAGAGGGAATGCTACACACACACTGCTGTGCAGCAGACGAGTGAGCAATATCCTGATGCTTACCACACCACCCATTCACCGCTGGGTGAGACTGTCAGCTACTGCAGATCTGACAGCCAGTACTTAAGTATCCATACTGTAACGTGTACTTTGAGGAAAATACTGCGTATCTAATACTCACTGGACATAAGGAAACTTTCACATCGTTTATTGTGATACAAGATCCTTTCTTACCTGGATATTCCGATTTACTATCCTCAAATTGACTTTTTTATTGAATGCATTTTTACCTTTATATATTTAATTTTTAGTTTTAACTTTCAACTTTATATTTTCAGATGGCTTTAGTTTTTAACGAATTTCATTCCTCTCTTTCATCCCCTCCCTCACCCCCCGATGTTTCCTTGTTAGTCTGTTTGTCTAGACATCTATGAGCCAATTGGTATAATAAACCTTCTCAACAATTAACTGAATAAATTCTTACTGAATTTGTATTCAACTCTAGACTGCATATCGTATTTATGACACACTTACCATTTCAGTCATAATTAGTATACCATTATGTCTGTTGTCATTATTATTATTAGGGTTTATCAATATAACATACACAAACTCATAGGAGAGCGCTAGCTGTCTTGAATTTCTATATATGTAACCTAGGAAAGTGGTGACCTCATCAGCGATAGCAGCTCCCAATCCACTCCAGATCCATCTAGATGAGCGCACGGCAGAAAAATAAATGGAACTTTTCAACATGGAGGGCAGTTGACAAGAAATTGCTTTGGTTGACTGCTCTGAAGCAGCAGTTGTGATGACAGCCCTTGATAAATTGAGTAATTAATGGAATTGTAAATGTGTGGTAGTGTTGGGTTTTCCAGCAGCAATAACTTAAATCTTTTGGGGTGTTATATGTCCCAATCTGCCAGCTTGGATGAGGCATGATAATACTATGAATACATAGCTTTGTTAAAACCAAAGTTAACTGCTTTATTTGTGCGAGGCACAAAGCTCTCAAAATAAAGGTTAACCCAAACAATGGAGCCTGAGTTTTTGTGACCTTTAGCCTGACATGGTGACACTATCTATCTAATGTACCACACTCCAAACTCTGTCCTCAAGGCACCCTAACAGTCCAGGTTTGAAGGCCATCCATTCTTGACCACTGGTGACTTAATTAGTACCTCAGTCAATTTGTGTTAACCACCTGTGCTCAACCATGGATATTTCTTAAACCTGTACTGTTGGCGTTCCTTGAGGACTGCGTTTGGGAACCTCTGCGCTAAAGTATGTTTGGCATTCTGGACTTTCAATAAAACTTGTATCAATGGTAATCTTCTCTCTTGTAGATCTGTGATTACAGCTCATCGAGTAGCCGTTTTGTTTTTGCTAAATATCTGAATATTTGAAAAATTGTTTTTTTTTTTGTTTTTTTTTACAAGTCATATTTTGGAGTCTTCCATTATTGGCAGCAGTCTAGAGTCTTACATATGAGCTATTGACTAATAACTTTTATCTCCAAAAAGATTATTTCATAATGCCGTTGGTAGTTTTATTGATACAGGTTGAGTCTCCCATATCCAAAATGCTTGGGACCAGGGGTATTTTGGATATCGGAATATTCCGTATTTTGGAATAATTGCATATTATAATGAAATATCTTGGAAATGGGACCCAAATATACACACAGAATGCATTTATGTGTTATATACACCTTATACACACAGCCTGCAGGTCATTTTAGACAATATTTTTTATAATTTTGTGCATCAAAAAAAGTTTGTGTACATACATGAAATTCATTTATGTTTCATATACACCTTATACACACAGCCTGAAGGTTATTTTATACAATCTTTTTAATAATTTGTGCATTAGACAAAGTTTATGTACATTAAACCATCAAAAATCAAAGGTTTCATTATCTCGGTCATGCTGAAAATATTCCGTATTTCGGAATATTCCGTATTTCGGAATATTTGGATATGGGAGACTCAACCTGTATTCATTTCTAGTGGGAAACTGGAAAACCAAAATCTAACAACCTTTCTGGATAACAATTTGTTTAGTTTGTTTTAGAAGCCTGTTTCTGTCCATTTCCTAGATGTGGGTGTTTTGATATTTTGTAATGCAAACTTGTGTTCTATTCAACAGGACACCATCATTGATGGTACAACTCCTAGCTAGGGTTCGAAAACAAGTGGTAACTTGCAGTATGCAATTTAGGGGTGTAGTTTGTAAAGCTCTCTCCATTCTGAAGTCAATTTAAAGCGCTATTCAAAACTTTAGGCGGTATTGCAGCATTAAATGCTATTTGTGCAGCACACTGGTAATCCAGCAAAGTCCTATATATATTATCAGTCACTGCTCAGCACCTAATGCCAAAGATATTTAATTAAAGAAGCAGAATAGTGAGTGATAACTGGTTTATAGAGTGCTTGTTGATGAGTCAGTGTTAATATGGAGTATGCAATGCTTGTGCTTAGTTGATACAAATTCCACTGATTTGTACAGTGGATTTTGTCAAACTGACCAGCATTATTGCATTTTTATGCCAAAATCATCACTGGTACGTAGACAATTGCTCTGGTCTCTGACAGATCAGTGGTCACATGTGACTTACCTGTGCAGAAAGGTGAGGCGGAAGAGGAATCATTAGCCTCCTAAAAAAAAATAAAAAAATAAATTCATTGCTTCTAACATCATGCAGTGGAGCCAGGGTGAGCGCTCTGTTTTTAGAAGGTAAAATGCACTTAGTGCCTACATTCTTCTATTTGAAGATGCAGTTTTTGTAGGCTATAAACCTGTATGTGTCACATGCAGGGTGGCTTCAGCTGGCAGAGTAGGTGGAAACACCACCACAGCTATAATGGGCAGACAAATTACAAGACTAAATAGTAATGAACGATTACTTTTATGTTGCAATAATAACACAGCAATAAAACATTTATCCATTTTCTCGTGGTTTTCACATTGTACAGTGCCATAATCCCTCTATTGGCAATTTTTTTTTTTTTCTGATTTAACGGATCTTTTTGCGCAGAACCTAGCTCCCATCTCCTAATTAGATTCCCTACTAAATGTGGTGTCATTCTGATTCTTAGATCAAGCTACAGACTGCTCTAAATAGGATGTATGTGTGTGTACATTCTTGCATACATTGTTCACAGTGCTATCTTTTTATTTGTTTTTAAAATAGGTGTACTGGAGACTTGGATGATGATAATGATTTATATATAACCAGTGTGAAGTACTTGGAATCCACACGGCCACAAATGTCCTTTTTATGTCGCATCCGACGTGCGGTTATTACTGTAGCCCACAGACTGTCACTTTTGCTTCTAGGTAATTGTATTTGCATTGTCATATATTTAAGTATAACCAGCATAGAGATTTATGGGGAGGTGTACACAAGCATGAAAAACTTTGTTTTGTTTTCTGTATTTAGGTATTGCTGTGGTTTTCGGAGTTCTTAGATATATGCGGTATCGTTGGAAAAAGGAAGAGGAGGAAACTAAACAGATGTATGACTTGGTGGTAAAAATTATAGGTAAGTTTTAAGAAATGTATAGGCTAATTATAGAGGGTGTGTTTTCCCTTTAGAGCATACAGTCGGCAGCAGCATACTAAATTGTGTCCACTGCAATGCTAGCACAGCTATGGTTCATAATACATAAATGAACAGTCATTGGGGTTCTTTGTATTGTCACTGACATATAATATATCTCCAAAAAGCTGTACAGATACCCACCAATTACTTTAGTCTTAATAGCAGGTCACTAAAAAAATATATGTTCAGTACCAGTCAAAAGTTTGGACACACCTTCTCATTCAATTTTTTTTTGTTTAAATTATTTTCAACATAGTAGATTAAATACTGAATGCACCAAAACTATGAAAGAACACATATGGAATTACGTTGTAAACAAAAAAGTGTTAAACCAAAATATGTTTTACATGTTTTATATTTTAGTTTCCTCAAAGTAGCCCCCTTTTGCTTTGACAGCTTTGCAGACACTTGGCATTCTCTCAATCAGCTTCATGAGGTAGTCTCCTGGAATGGTTTTCCAACAGTCTTGAAGGAGTTCCCAGAGGTGCTGAGCACTTGTTGGCTGCTTTTCCTTCACTCTGCGGTCCAACTCATCCCAAACCAGCTCAATTGGGTTTAGGATGGGTGATTGTGGAGGCCAGGTCATCTGATGCAGCACTCCATCACTTTCCTTCTTGGTCAAGTAGCCTTTACATAGCCTGGAGGATGTTTGGGGTCATTGTCTTGTTGAAAAACAAATGATGGTCCCAGTAAGCGCAAACCAGATGGGATGGCACTGCACTGCAGGATGCTGTGGTAGCCATGCTGGTTAAGTGTGCCTTGAATTTTGAATAAATCACCATCAGTGTCACCAGCAAAGCACCCCCACACCATCACACCTCCTCCATGCTTCACAGTGGAAACCACACATGCAGAAACCATCCGCTCACCACCTCTGCGTCTCACAAAGACACGGCGGTTGGAACCAAAAATCTCAAATTTGAACTCATCAGACCAAAGTACAGATTTCCACGGGTCTAATGTCCATTCCTTGTGTTTCTTGGCCCAAACAATTCTTTTCCTCTTCTTGTTCATCCTCAGTAGCGGCTTCTTTGTAGCAATATGACCATGAAGGCCTGATTCACTCAGTCTACTCTGAACAGTTGAAGTTGAGATTTGTCTACTACTTGAACTGTGTGAAGACCTTTTATGTTCTATAATCTGAGGTGCTGTTAAGTAGCGGTTTCTGAGGCAGGTAACTCTAATGAACTTATCCTCTGCAGCAGAAGTAACTCTTGGTCTTCCTTTCCTGGGGCGGTCCTCATAAGAGCCAGTTTCATCATAGCGTTTGGTGGTTTTTGCAATTGCACTTGAGGAATACATTCAAAGTTCTTGAAATTCTCCATATCGACTGACCTTCATGTCTTAAAGTAATGATGGATTTTCGTTTCTCTTTACTGAGTTGAGTGGTTGGTGCCGTGATATGGATTACAACAGTAGTCAAATAGTGGTGTCCACTGTGTACAAGTAATACCACAGATTGACTCTTGACAAGGCACACCTGTTAATTCAAAACCATTCCAGGAGACTACCTCATGAAGCTGATTGAGAGAATGCCAAGAATGTGCATATATTAAAAAATTTTTGATTTGTTTAACACTTTTTTGTTCACAACATAATTCCATATGTGTTCTTTCATAGTTTTGATGTCTTCAGTATTAATCTACTATGTTGGAAATAATTTAAATAAACAAAAACCATTGAAGGAGAAGGTGTGTCCAAACTTTTGACTGGTACTGTGTGTGTAGTTGGGGCAAATGTCAGGAAAAAAAAATGTACAAAAAAAATGTGTATACACAGAACTGTCCCGGCACTCCTTAGGCCCAAAACTGGGCAAATACCTTGCTCCAGGTGCCCTCAATAAGGTGGAGATCACTCCCCTCTATACAATCCACGATGGTACAGCGGCACTCAGGAGACCTCACAATGAGGTGAAACAACGTGTTTATTTCAACGTTCCGGGATACGGAGACCCCGTCTTCAGGAACACACAGATAACATACATACATTAACAGAGACCTTAAATACCTTAGATGTGCTTCAATAAATTATGTATCCTGCCCACCTCCGGATTCCAGACCACACACCTCCGGTATGTGTGTATATATGTATATGTGTATATATATATATGTAATATATTATACCCATATATATATAATATATTATACCCATATATATCATACCCCCCTCCCTCCAAATGGGCGGCACTCTGTAAGTAAACTCAGTCACACAGCGGGATAAAGTATGTCAACGTTTCGAGACTCTATTATCTCGTACCCTCCACCGACACCTCGTGTAACGCCAGCTCGCCGGGAAACCAGGAAGTTGCATCATCATGACGTCACTCACCAGTGCCTGCAGTCATGGCAACCAAACTGTAAATACCTTACGAACATGAAAAATAACAAAAAAATGCAATAAATTAAACAGGGCATTATAGCGCTAAGTACAGAGGTACATTCTAGTACATATGTCAAAAATATTTCTCTATGGTTAAAAGACACATAATTAGCGGACATATCATGCAGTAATTTACACATCTCAATGTACTTTCAAAGAAAACAATGAAGACCCATGTTTTCATTTAATCCTCGTTGGGATAAAGTCCTAAGTCTATCCATTGCGCTTCGCAGCGCAGAAGTTTACCAGCTCTGTCCCCCCTGTGGACCAACTCAGGAATATGATCAATCAAGCTAAATCTAAGGGTGGCCAGACCATGACCCGTGTCTAAAAAGTGCCTTGCAACCGTTTGGTCACTATGCCCACTCGTAAGCGCTGCTTTAATGGCTGACCGATGCAGAGCCATCCTATCACGTATAGTGCGCTCAGTCTTACCAACATAACTGAGTCCACACGGACAAGTTATAAGATAGATCATAAACCTAGTTTGGCAAGTTAATCTATGTCTGATAGAAAAATTCTTACCACTATGTGGATGCCTGAACTCATTGCCCGTTTGCATATACCTGCATGTCAGGCAATGCAGACACCTATAGCAACCGGGTCTCAAAGAAAGAAATCCAGATCCGGTGTTATGTCCCAGGCACAATTCTGTAATGTCAGTCCTTATTACTTGATCTCTGATACTGTGCCCCCTGGTATAACAGGGCATGATACGCATATCTTTAAGATTCAAAGCTGAATCAGACTGAACAATAGGCCAAAGATTCTTGGCGATCCTATTTATTGTGGTACTCAGCAGATTAAAATTATTCATCCTAGGTATATACTCTGTTTAGTATCAGATATTTTCTACTTCAGGGTCCATAGGGTATCCACAGGATACCTTGGGGTATAGGTGTGACGTCAGTCGCAGGGCACCAAAGAGTTAAGCTTTCAGCCTCCCAGGATGCACTAGGTCCCCCTCCTATACCCCGCCCCCGGGCCAAGGCACCTCAGTTTAGTTTGGTGCCCGGCCGGAGTCGGGTGCACCTGTTGGAGTGGGGGCTAGAAGAGCCCCTGAAGCTTATTCTTCATGCAGCTGTGGCTGCACAACTGGATGTACAGCATGGACAGTCAGTCCTGACGTCCATGCTGTCTTCCCTACACCCCGCCGGTACCAGAACGCCGGTACTGATCCGGGGATGCTGGTGGGCGTCTGGGGTCACAGCTAGCGGTGACCCCAGATGCTCCGGACCATGGCCGGATTCAAGGGGGACAGAGGTAAGCAGCGGGGTCCCGCGGTGGGTCCCCGCTGATCACATGGTCCTAAGTCCCCAGGCAGGGGGCTCCCTGGGGACTGGCTGCAGCGTGGAGCCAGGCGACCAACCTGCGCTTCCACTACCCCCTGGGACAGCGGACCGCAGCAGAGCGGTAGCGCTGCGGCGTCCCAGGGGTTAAATGCATGCCAGGGGAGCGCGCCTTCCCTGTCTCACAGCCGGCGCCTCCCCCGCTGCACACAGCCCTCTCTGCATGCTGCCGACTGGTCCTGTGGCAGCGCTCCTCCCCCAGGCCAGCCTCCTCTCTGCTCCTCGGCGGCCATCTTCTCCAGAACGCATGGTGAACGCTGCTGGAAGCGCTGGACGGAAGCATCGTGGTCTGGGTCCCCCCGCATACCTCTCCTCCGCTGTGGTCAGGTCTGTGTATGCAGCGCTGTGTCCTACCAGGCCCTGTGTCTGTGTAGTTGAGTGATCAGCGCTGTTAGTGCAGGAATTGTTATTTCTCTGCATTGTATGTGACTGTGCTAGCGCTGCTGCCTGTAATCTTTTTTTCATCTAAACTGTCAGCTTTATTACTGTCCCTGTTCTTTCTGCTAAAGCCCTTGCGGTGCGGTGCTGCAGGGTGGTCTCTCGCCTATTTAATACTTAATTGGTGAGAGAGGTCACATACGTGGTGCCATCATGTCTGAAAGTGATTTTCCCCTCCGGCTACAGTGTACCACGTGCAAAGTACCGTTAGCGGAGGGGGAGGGTAGCGCGGAGGGCCTTTGCCGGCAGTGTTTGTCCATGGCGCGGCCTATTACGGTTACAGCACCGGTACAGGAGCCGCCCTGGGCTTGTTTCGCTCAGGCGTTAACAGCTTTAGTGGGCCAGTTAGCTCCGCAGCCCGCGTTTACTCCGATGGGTTTGTCCCAGCAGTCTGTGGTGTCGTCACCCATGCAGGGGTTCCCACGACAATTGGTGGTACCCCACAGTCTCCCTATTTCCCCGCTCCCGGGTTCTCAGGAGCCAGCGTGGGTTAACTCCCTGACGAGTTCTGTACAGCACTTGTCGGATGTGTTGCAAGGGGAGTCTGTGATGCGGCCTCATAAACGGCCGGTGGCGTCTCTGTCCGCTCCTTATGAGGATGACGAAGGGACGTCTGATGATGGGGAGATTCTAGATCCTTACGATCAGGAACCTCTCCATACTAAGGACGCTGATGCTAAGTCCAAAGTATATATTCCTGGACTTATTCGGGCGGTCCGCACAGCCTTGGTGATTGAGGACGAAGTTCCCCCAGCGGCTAAATCTAAGTATGCCTTTTTCAAAGATGTGAAGGGCGATGCCACAGTCTTTCCTCTTTCGGGTCAGTTGGTGGACCATTTAGAGGAGGCGTGGAAACAACCTGGCAAAAGATACCAGCCGCAGAGACGCCTGGCGGTGGCTTATCCGTTCGCGGATAATTATTTTGCGAAGTGGGAATCCCCTCCACAGGTGGATTCTCACGTGACCCGTCTTGTCCGTAGTGCCACATTGCCGATGCCATCCATGTCCTCCCTTAAGGATGCTACGGACCGCAAGGTAGAAATCTGCCTGAAGTCCGCTTATTCCCTTGCAGGGGGGGCAGCACGGCCGGCTATGGCCATTTGCTGGGTTGCCAGAGCGATGGAGCGCTGGGCGGATTCATTAGAGGCTTCTTTTGAATCCGACTGTCCGGCCGATCAGGCGGAGTTGATTGGCAATCTCCGTGATTCGGCCACCTACATCAACGAGGCGGCTCTAGACATTAGTACTCTGGTGTCTAGAATTTCTTCAGCAGCGGTAGCTGCTCGTCGCACCTTGTGGCTGCGATCCTGGAAGGCGGACGCAGATTCCAAGAAAGGTCTGGAAGCGTTGCCGTTTACCGGAGAAGTTCTCTTCGGTCCGGATCTGGATAAGATTGTGGCCACGCTGGCGGCAGCCAAATCTGCCTGTCTCCCGTCGGCCGCTGCTCCTTCTGGTTCGGGACCATCGTCCTTTCGGTCATCTAGGGCCCAGGGCAGGCCCAAACCACAGTCGTTTCCTCGACAGGCTGGCCCTAAGAAATCGGTCAAGCCCCGGAAGCAGGCATGGAGTACCAGACGTCCGGCCCCCAAGCCAGATGACAAGCCTGCGGCCTGACGGTCCGGGCCTCCCTTTGGGGGATCCCAGGGTGGGAGGCCGCCTGCTACAGTTCGCCCAGTGTTGGTCGACCACTACGACAGACACTTGGGTTCTGGAGGTGGTTTCTCACGGATACGCACTCTCCTTCCGGCACAGACCCCCGGCTCGCTTCTTCACCACGGGTCTCCCATCAGACCGGAACAAGGCTACGGAGCTGCGGAAGGTATTGCACACTATGCTCCAGGCTGGAGTTATAGTGGCGGTTCCATTCTCCCAGAGGGGCCAGGGTTTCTATTCAAATCTATTTTTGGTACAGAAACCCAATGGGTCATATCGTCCGATTCTCAACCTCAAAGCACTCAACAAGTCTTTGCGGGTCCCGAAGTTTCGGATGGAGACCCTACGGTCCATCATTCTGGCGCTGGAACCTGGGGACTACTTGGTGTCATTGGACATACAGGACGCTTACCTGCATGTCCCTATTCTTTGGCGCCATCAACAGTTCCTCAGGTTCGCAATCAGCAGCGACCACTTCCAGTTTCGGGCGTTACCTTTTGGCCTGGCAACAGCACCACGTGTTTTCACCAAGGTGATGACGGTCATGGCGGCTTCTCTGCGGCTGCAGGGAGTCCGCATGTTGCCGTATTTGGACGACCTGTTATTGGTGGCAGGATCTCCAGAGCTCCTGTTACGCCACTTGGACCTGACCATTGCACTGCTGCAACGGCACGGCTGGCTAATCAACTGGCAGAAGTCCACTCTAATCCCGTCTCGGAGGATTCTGCATCTTGGAGCCTTATTGGACTCGGGACAGCAAAGGATCTTCGTGACGGAGGACAAGATCTCTGCTTTACAGTCAAGGGTGCGCAGTTGTCTGCACAGCCGCCGGGTGTCCTTACACTCGGCGATGAGGTTACTGGGCTCCATGGTGTCTGTGTTCGACATGGTGGAATACGCCCAGTTTCACTCCAGACCTCTGCAGCACCTGATCCTGTCCAAGTGGAACGGGCTGACTCAGTCTCTGAAGTCCCAGACGATTGTGCTCACCCAGGAGGTTCGCCTGTCCCTTACGTGGTGGTTACAGACGACCCACCTCAACAAGGGACGTCCGTTCTGGGTTCCAAATTGGGTCCTGTTGACAACGGACGCCAGTCTTCGGGGCTGGGGAGCAGTTTCGGGTCCACACTTGTTCCAGGGCAGGTGGACGCCGACAGAAGCGGAGCTTCCAATAAATATCTTGGAACTCCGTGCGGTCTTCAATGCTCTCCAGCAGGCACAGCGGTTTCTCCAGGGTCGCCCGGTGCAGGTCCAGTCGGACAACGCTACCACCGTGGCCTACATAAACAGGCAAGGAGGAACTCGCAGTCGGGCGGCTCTCGTAGAGGTCTCTCGGATCCTGGTTTGGGCGGAGCGCAATCTTCCGGCCATATCAGCGGTCTTCATCCCGGGAGTGCTCAATTGAGAGGCGGACTTTCTAAGTCGCCAGGACGTTCATCCGGGGGAATGGTCCCTGCACCCGGACGTTTTTCAACTACTGGTGGACAGGTGGGGTCTTCCAGAAATCGACCTCATGGCGTCCCGGCACAACAACAAGTTGCCGGTGTACGGGTCTCGCACAAGAGACGAAGGGGCGTCTCTGGTGGATGCTCTGTCCGTCCGGTGGACGTTCCGGTTCGCATACCTGTTCCCTCCGGTCTCCCTTCTTCCACGGGTAATCCGGAAATTCAAACAGGAAGGAGGGACGCTCCTGTTGATGGCTCCCGCGTGGCCCAGACGGCACTGGTTCTCAGACCTTCAGGGTCTGTCCGTGGACATTCCTCTGCGGTTGCCGCTACGACCGGACCTTCTGTCTCAGGGTCCTTGCCTTCACCCGGACCTGACTCGGCTGTCTTTGACGGCGTGGCTGTTGAGACGGCCATGCTGAGGTCCCGGGGGTTTTCCAGCTCTGTGGTGCGTACCATGTTGCGAGCTCGGAGACCGTCTTCCGCGAGGATATACCATCGCGTGTGGCATACGTTCTTCCAGTGGTGTCGACCGAGAGGTTATGCACCGCGGGAGTTTCGTCTGTCTCGGATTCTCGCCTTCCTGCAAGCGGGACTAGATCATGGGCTTCGCCTTGCTTCTTTGAAGGTACAGGTTTCGGCCCTATCTGTCTGGTTTCACCGTAGGATTGCTACAATCCCGGATGTGCGCACCTTTATGCAGGGTGTTCTCCGCATTCAGCCGCCCTTTGTTCCACCTGTGGCGCCTTGGGATTTGGCTGTGGTCCTGAGGGCTCTCCAAGGACCGCCGTTTGAACCACTGGGCTCAGTGGATCTTAAATGGCTAACAGCTAAGACTGTTTTCCTTCTGGCCATTGCTTCGGCCAGACGTGTTTCTGAGTTAGGGGCTCTTTCTTGTAGACCCCCTTTCTTGGTTTTTTATGGGAACAGGGCAGTGCTCCGCACTCGGCCCGAGTTTCTTCCCAAAGTTGTTTCCCAGTTTCATATTAACGAGGAAATAGTTGTTCCGGCCTTTAACTCACCGGGTCTTTCCGTGGGTGAGGCCTCTTTGGATGTTGTGCGGGCCTTAAGGACTTATGTTGACCGCACTTCTTCGTTTAGGAAGTCGGACGCTTTGTTTGTCCTCTTTGGCTTCCGTAAAAAGGGTTGGCCTGCTTCAAAGCAAACTTTGGCAGCCTGGATCCGTATGGCTATTTTTGAAGCTTATCTTCATGAAGGCCTACCGGTCCCTCCTTCTCTGAAGGCTCATTCCACTAGGTCTGTGGGTCCTTCGTGGGCAGCTCGACGTGGTGCCTCGGCAGTTCAGATCTGCAAGGCTGCTACGTGGTCTTCTGTCCATACCTTCGTGAGGTATTACAGGTTTGACACCTTCGCCTCTCAGGATGCTTCCTTCGGGTGGCGGATTCTCCTTTCTGCACAGGAGCGTCCCCACCCTTAAAGGATACTGCTTTGGGACATCCCCAAGGTATCCTGTGGATACCCTATGGACCCTGAAGTAGAAAATATGAGATATGGTAAGAACTTACCCTTGTTATCTCTATTTCTACGAAGTCCATAGGGTTCCACAGGACTCCCGCCCTGTCGCACCTGTGCTGCAGATGGGCTTTGCTCTGGTCACCGGTTTTCCGTCTCCCTCTGGTGAGAATGTGATTCTTGTATGTGTCCAGATCTTTGTTCTCTCTCTTCCTTCTCCTCCTCCGGCCTATGGCTTGGTAACTAACTGAGGTGCCTTGGCCCGGGGGCGGGGTATAGGAGGGGGACCTAGTGCATCCTGGGAGGCTGAAAGCTTAACTCTTTGGTGCCCTGCGACTGACGTCACACCTATACCCCAAGGTATCCTGTGGAACCCTATGGACTTCGTAGAAATAGAGATAACAAGGGTAAGTTCTTACCATATCTCATATTTTTTTCTTCCTAAGCAATTGTTCCCTAGGTACAGATATTGCTTTCTCCTTAGCCTCCAACAATGCCTCATATTTATACCCATGGACCAGAACATTCTGTATCATGTTATTGATATGATGATCTGCTGGATACATCAATAAGATAACCAAGATTGTCCGGCAACAGGGCTGTAATAGTAAAAGGCCAGCATAGGGCTTAGTGTAGAGCATCCAAATGTGTGGAGCTTCAGCAGGGGGAGCAAGTTGCATGTTTGTATACTGCAGGTGCAGTATGAGTGTAGCACTAGTACAGGTACACAGTCCTAACCATCACATCTTTAAACTGGTGGTGTAAATTGTCAAATACTCGCTACATTGGTGATACATGTACAATTGCCATCCTCATATTTTGCAGCTATTGCTGACGTCATACATGCAGTTATCACTAAATCATGCTTCCATCGCTGTTCTAAATGCTATGACAAGAGATTTGTGTACCTAACAGGAGTTTCTGCAGGAGTTGAGGTTTGTTCCTGTGTTCGCAGGACTCCAAGCTACCTCTAGGGGGGCTTCTTTATTCCTCTTGCTGTGGTTGCTGCCCTGCTCCCGCCTTTTTGAGAGCTCCTTTCGGCTCATCCTTACTTCGCATGCCCATGCGCTGTATAGGTGAGGGTGGAGAAAGGAGCCTGTGTGACCGTCTGAGTGTCCCCAGGCTTGTGTGGGGTGGCCAAACAGCGTGGAGAGGAAACCCTTGGGTCCTCCTTCCTCAGTTGTGTGGGTAGTGTGTGCACTGTTAATCTCCTGGGGGACTGACTTGGGGTTGGTCAGCTGTCCAAGTCCCGATCTGTGTGGCTGCTGGTCTGCAGTGGTTTCCCAGTTTCTGTCTCCCAGTATGTGTGTCACTCCAGAGATTGAAATAGGGCAAGGTGCATTTCTACACTTAAAAAATGGCCCTGCTAAATTAGCTTAGCTGGAACACTAGGCTCTTTTATAGAGTTAATGTCCGCATTATGAACTTGTATGTGTTTGCGGGTTTTTTATAGACTGGTGAAACTGTTTGCATGTGTTTAGTATTTGACTGTTTGCTTTACTTTTAGATATATTAAAAAGTCACAATGAAGCTTGTCAAGAAAACAAAGAGCTAGAACCAGTTACACCAATCCCACACGTGAGAGATTCATTAATAGCTGCTAGTGACCGGTATGTTTCAGTTGTTGCACTTTTCTGTTACATAAGAACAAAAATATTTCTTGTAGCTCATTGTTTTCATGTGTACTGCTCTGTACATTCCACAACTTCCTCTCCTAAATGTCTTTCAGTACCAAGCATTAAATGCTCCTCACACAAATTCTGTATATTGCATAGTAAATAGATCATGTGGGCCCTCCAAGCCTTCATCTGCACCCCACAATCATTCCTACTTTGTAATTTTGTGTAGCTTATAGCATTTGTTTAATGCTACTGATATGTTACAGAAGAGTAGTTTTTTTCTAATTAAATATATGTCAGAGTCCATAGGGCTCCACAGGGAGACATTGTGGGTGTAGGTGGGACCTGGAGGACCGGACACCAACAGCAAAGCTTTTCAATCCCAGGATGCTTCCCAGGGTCCTACCCCGCCCACAGCTTGAGGGCACTTCAGTTTCATTGGTGTCTGGCAGGAGCTGGACCACCACTTCATTTACTTTTTATTTCTTACCAAACTGGCGAGCAACACCAGACTGTCATCCGGATGTCTGTGCTGCCGCCTCATCACCCCTCCGCGGCGCCGTGACACCAAGCCTGTGCTAGGTACCCCCGGCATGACTCCGAGGAGGACTAGCTAGCAAGCTCTTCGGACCCCAGACTGCAGCCCGGAATCCAGGGGACAAATTAGGTGGAACACCGTTCGCGGGGACCCGTGTCTTAGTGCAGTCTTGCCTCCGGTCTCAGGAGACAGACCGGGAGGCGCTGATGTGGACAATGGCTCGCCCACTACTCCACTAGACCACTGGGGCATAACTATACTGGCGCAAAAGCATATTATAAAGGCCAGGGGACCTGCTGGTTAGCGCTCTCCCTGCAGGCCCGCCCCCAGCTTAAGGCACCTTTCCACTGCGTTCTTGGTGTTCCCTGAGCTGCTCCTCCCTCACCCTCCGTCCCCTCAGACACGCGGCAGCCATTTTAGGCAAGCAGGTCTCTGGGAAACGCTGGTTCCAGTCTCCCTGTATACCTCTCCCAATGGGCCAGGTTATACAGCGCTGTATCCTACCAGCCACTGTGGTCTGTGTAGTTGATTTTAGTGCCCATGCAGACATGTAATGTTTTATTTTCTGCGTTTGTATGTGACTTGTGCTAGCGCTAATCTCTATTTTCTATACTGTCAGGTTATACCTGTCCCTTTTTTTTTTTTTTTTTTTACTACACCCTGATGTACTAAGGTATTGGGGGTTCATTATACCTCACATCTGCTATTTAAGTGTGAGGACTATCACACTACATTGTGTCATATTACACATACTGCAATGTGTTCATTGCACTTGATCATACTGTGTATTCTATTATTCTTGTGACTGTCTGGCAGAGGAAAGCATAACAAGCAGCCTGATGCTCCTCCTTCTACTCTGATAGCTTGTAAGTCCTGGTCTGCTGAGTTAGCCACAGAGGACCTCATTTAGGATGGTCTCTGTATTGTTACACAGCCCCGGTGTCTCTCCCTCAGGACCCACCCTGGGCTGCCTTTTCACAAATGCTGGCAAAACTTGTGGACCAAGTAGCAGTCCCCTTGGTAACCCCTTCTATGGGATGGCCACAGCAGGTACGCCCTGCAAATCCTGTCTCCCCCATGATTAGACGTACTGTCTACCTCAGTACAGAGTTTGGCTAATACCTCTACGGTTTTTCAGCAAATGCTACAAAAAGATAGTTACCTACTAAGCCTACATAAACATACTGTGATATCTTCCCAATCCACACAGTTATCTGATTCTGAGAGATCACCTGGGGAGATAGAATACGCAGATCTCTCTCACTCAGACTCCGTCTCAGGAGAAGAGGAGCCACCCTCTAAACTAAATATACCTGCTCTTGTGAGAGCTGTTAAAACTATTCTACAAATAGAAGAGGATGCACTCGCTCCTAAGAAAATGCATGCACTTTTTAAGTGACAAAAGGTTGTTTTAGCAGAGTTTTCTCACTCTGACCAGCTATCTGATCACATGAGTGAAGCTTGGAATATGCCCGGTAAAAGGTTTCAAATTCCAATACTGTTCAGTTCCTTTTACCTGCTTCCAGCTACTGATTTGTACTAAATGGGAAGTTCCCCCAATGGTGGATTCTCAAGTTACATGTCTGGTTAAAAATGCCACCTTGCCCATTCATACTGCAACCTACTTGAAGGAGACCATAGATAGATGTATATAAGCTTGTCCTAAATCTTATATACCCTTACAGGAGCTATTAATCATCCTGCTACGGCCTGGCAGGCAAAAGCCATTGAGAGCTGGGCAGAGGCCCTAGAATACTTTCCCCCCTGATACTTTGAGGGAACAGCTGTCCTATATATCTCACATTAGAGATGCAGCCTCCTACTTGGGTGAAGCAGCAGCTATGGATACTGGTCTCCAGGATATCTGCCACTTCGGTAGTGGCCCGCCGTGTTCTTTGGCTACTTTCCTGGAAAGCAGATTTGGAATCAAAACGGGCTCTGGAGTCTCTGCATTATGCAGGAGATATCCTATTGGTCCAGAATTGGATAAAATTGTGACTACTTTGGCGGCTAATAAGACTGCGTTCCTGCCCTCTGCATACAACTCAAAGCCGCGGACGTCATCCTTTTGGTCCTTTCACCCTGAAGACAAAGCCTAGGGCCAAACATGCCTAGGCTACTAGACGTCCACCTGCAAGTCTGAGGGTAAGACTGACAGGGCAGGCCCCCACCATCAACAGTTCTTTTGCACAGGCCCTCCATCGGACTCGACCAAAGCCCTCCTGCTCCAAAAAGCCATTCAGTCCTTACTGCATTCAGGAGTAATAATTCGGGTCCCCTCCTCATAATGGGGCAAGGGCTATTATTCTACCCTTTTCTTGGTTCTGAAGCCCATCCTCAAACTCAAGTCGCTGAACAAGTTTCAGGGTGCCCAGGTGTCGTATGGAAATCCTTCATTCTATTATCCTAGCTATGGAGCCTGGAGTTTTTATGGTATCCCTAGACATTCAGGATGCTTGCATACATGTACCTATAGTGCCTTCTCATCAGCAATATCTCTGGTTTGCTACACTACAGCAACATTACCAATTCCAGGCTCTGCCGTTTGTCCTCTCAACGGCCCTTTGGGTCTTTACCAACGTTATGGCGGCCTCTCTTCGTCATCAAGGGATCAGAATGCTCCCATACTTAGACGATCTCTTGCTGTTGGAAAGCTCCCCAGAGACTCTTCACAGCCATCTGCAAGTAACCATTGCCTTTCTACAAATGCACGGTTGGCTGATCAACTGGAAAGTCTTCCCTGATACCCTGTCAAAGAATGGGACATTTGGGAAGCCTCCTGGACTCGAGTTTAGAAAATCTTCCTAATGGTGGACAAGATTTCAACACTACAGCACAGACTATGCAGACTGCTTCACAATCGCAGAGTATCAATTCACCAAAAAAATACTGCTTTATGCCATTCTTCACCACTTTTGCAGAGATGCTAACAAGCTATTGAAACTAAAGTACCCCAAATAGCATTATTAGGGGTATTCAGGCATATCTATGTTGACCGGGGCATCCTAGGATTGAAATGCTTTGCTGTTGGTGTCCGGCCTTCCAGGTCCCACCTACACCACCAATGTCTCCCTGTGGACCCTATGGACTTTTTTTTTTTGACATGAAGGATAATGTATGAGTTATTACATGTCATAAAGTGCATTTATTCTGCAGCACTTTACAGAGCATATTTGGCAATTCACAGTAGTTTACAATCTAGGAATTGTGGTGTTTTATTTTTCTTGAGTAGTCAATTAAACTACAAGTAGATTTTTGGAGTGTTGGGAGTGAACGGGTATACTCAGAGGAAACCTTGCACACATGGGTTTAGGGCTGGTGTGGAAATTTAACCCAAGGCCTCAGTGCTGTGAGGCAGTAATTCTGACCAGTACATTATCTGCGCTGCCAACTGTTTTTAGAGGGCAGTCCAATATTGTCCCTGAAATGTATCACATTGCCCATCACTTCAATAGCTGTTCATGACACATCGTTCAAATTTCATAAGTAGCATCCACAGGTGGGGCTGTATATTTTGCAAGGCACAAGGTTAGCTGCAATAAAAAAAACAAAAAACTTTATACATAGAAAAAAATGTTTGCAAAAGTTAAAAATGCTGACATCTTCAGAGATTGTGTCTGCATCACTGGGTTTTTTTTTTTTCTTCCTGCCTCTTCTCAAGAAAAAGAATGAAGAAAGTCTGGGAACGAGCAGTTGAGTTTTTGGCTGCAAATGAATCTCGTGTACGGATTGAATCACAGAAAATTAATGGTGCAGACTTGATTGTGTGGAAATGGATTCAGCCTTCCACATGTGAAAAACTGTCAGCCATCCCTTCTAAAGTGTGGCAAGGACAAGGTATGGTCTTAGTATTTTTGTTCATTGTCAGTAATTCCATTGCCATGCTCCGACCATTCCAGATTAAGATTCTCATTTAACATTACATTGGGTGTTTCTTGCCAGCAATTACATTTATTTACAGGCGTGTATTTTTTAGTAAATATTTAAACCTTTTTTCTATTTGATTAAATAACAAAATACTAAATACTCCTATTTAAGCCTATTAATATACACTGCAGTCAGCTGTGTTTAAAATGGCAGAGAACACAAGATAACTGTTTCCACACTCCAACTTAACAAATACTTTTCTAAGTAACTGTATATTTGTATGTTAAAGTTAGCGCTGCGATTATGCATGCAGAAAGAATTCCATCGCAGAGTGAGTGGCAGGCCATGACCGGTTGGGTGTGGTGACGGGAGTGGTTGCCGAAACACAAGCGTGCCTGTCCGTTTGAACACCGTTGCATAGGTGTGCATAAATTAGCCACTGCGATTGCCTACGCAGCTTGAGTACTCACTACGTGCGATGAGGCTTGCAATTTTCGCGGCTGGTCAGACATGCTGTAATTGTGCGTGACTGGCCAATGTGTTTTGATAGCGATGTATACGCAGGACTGCGAGGTATTACGGATGTGAGAAAGCAGTAGTGGGCGTCTCTATGCTTGCTGAGCGGTGGCAGACATTAGCATATTTTCGCAGCTGCATTGCTTGCGATTACGCAGATGTGATCACAATTGCAGTCCATACTGAATCAGGCCCATAGTTCTTAAACATGACAAATAGGTGAAGCAGCAGGAAGTTTTTAACTTGCCATTCATTACGGGTCAGTGGGATGCAGATCAAGGATGCTGCAAATAAAATGGGGCTTAGTAACACCAATTGTCAGTCGTCTTGTTATTCACACAGCCAAAAAAGTGAGACACTAGCATCGCCCCAACTTGATTTTGTTCAGTGATATATAGATATGTTATTTCCCTTTATATTTTCTTGGGATGTACCTATATGGTTTATTTACTTCCCTTTTAGTTTATTTTGCGTAAAATTTAGTTACTTTTTTTTTTTTTTTTTTTTTTTTTATAAATGCCTATGTAAGAACTGTGCTCTCGCCACTGGTTCAGGTAGTACATGTATTGTAAAATGAGACACTAGATTCGATACTTGCAAGAAAATGCGTTTTCCACCCTGTTTGGATTTTGTTAAGTTTTACACTTGATATCTATCCACATACTTTATTTTTTTCTTTTATAGGTTTACATTGCAAACTGTTTGGTTACTATAACCGTTTTCCTAAAGTGCGTACCGTTTTCTTTTTTTTGTGTTGCAGCTTTCCATTTAGATAAGAGAAATTCTCCGCCAAATAGCCTGACTCCGTGTTTAAAGATCCGGAATATGTTTGATCCAGTTATGTAAGTAAATTAAGATTTAAAAATTCAAAACTAATTAAATGTAAGAATTCTATTGAAGTAAAAAAATGTGTACAGAAAGCTGCATAAAAAGGCATCTAGGAGCATAGTTGAACATTTTCTAAGACTTTGTTTTAGTTATTTTATTCTGCAGTATCTGTTAAATGTGTATTCCTGTGACATTTGCACCTAACCTCCTGCTTCATTTTAGTAGAGCCTCAGGAAATAGTGATTGAGCTATGGGTAAACTTGTGGTATTCTAGCAGGGGAAAAAAACACATAGCGCTGTATAAAATAGCCACTTACGTATAGTTTTAAAACCTGGCTGCCTAAAGTGCGCATACTTGGTAGCTCTTTACCAGCCATGTATATACGGTGTCTTACACTTGCTGTGTGAAATGATCTATGGGATGCATGTATTACTTATAGTTGTAATATATTCCAATATTCTCCTGTAAAAGTGCTCAACCTCCAAAAAGTATATCTGGTTACAGTGTTTAGGATATTAATGGAAAAAGATGCCCTAGTTATTGAGGGGATAGCACCTGAATTTTTAGCCTCCGATAAACAGCCCCTTTCCCAAGCCTGTTATGTCTGACTTTGAGGATTGAGACTGTCGAGGCAAATCATTTGTTTTTGACATCAGGGATTTCAGAGAATTACAATTTTTTTTTGCTCCTTTAATATCTGGTGTCATGCTGCAGTAGAGTCACAATGTGTATACCTGTAACTTGAAGAGTAGAGCAGATAGAAACAATGGGGGACTTTTAGTAAAAGAGAGAAGTTACAGAAGAGGTTCCCATATGTGGTCTTCAAGGCTCCCCAACAGTTCAGGTTTTAGACATCATATGGTTGAGCACAGGTTGTTAAATCAAATTGACTGAGATACTAATTAAGTCACCTGTGGTTAAGAATGGATATCCTCTTTAAACCTGGACTGTAAAGCTGGCCACACACTTGAACAACTTACATCCAACCAGCCAACTTGTTGATTGGTTGGAATGAAAATCTGGTAAGGAATGGGAGTAAATGATCAGCAATTTACTCCTAAATGCCAGAAAACAGATGAAAATGGTCGGTCAGACAAGTTTGTTAAATGTTTGATCTAAACTATTGTTCATACAACAGTTTTGGTCCATTTTTCAGCGTCTGGGAGCAAGTTGCTGATTGTATTCCTTACCAGATTTTCATTCCAACCAATCTACTAGTTGGCTGGTTGGACAGATAATCTTTAGATGTGTGGCCAGCTTTAAGCTGGCCACACATCTATAGATTATCTGTCCAACCTGCCAACTAGTTGATTGGTTGGAATGAAAATCTGGTAAGGTATGACAGCAAATGACAATCTTGAATTTGCTCCCAAATGCCGGAAAATGGACAAAAACTGTTTTAACAAATTGTTTAGATCAAACATTTAACAAACTTGCCTGAACTTCCATTTTCATCTGTTTTCTGGCATTTAGGAGCAAATTGCTGATCATCAGTTACTCCCATATGTTACCAGATTGTCATTCCAACCAATCAACAAGTTGGCTGGTTGGATGGAAGTTGGTCTAGTGTGTGGCCAGCTTAAGGGTGCCTTGAACAGAGGGCCTGATTCCTTATGGATCGCAACAGTGTAAGCAGATCGGCCAATGGTGCATACTGATTGCAGTGCGCGTGCGCAGACCAGTATTGCAATCGCACTGCAATCACGTACGCAGATGCAAAGCCATCGCAGGGACCTCAGTGTTTGGGGGTGGTGACTGGTGGAGTGTTTGAAGAAAAACGCAAGTGTGACTGTCCGTTTGAACGCCATTACATGTTGGTGCATACATTAGCCACTGCGATGGCATACACAGCTTGAGTACTCACTGCGTGCAACGAGAGTTGCAATTTCTGAGACAGGTCAGACCTGCTGTAATTGTGATGTTATCAATGTACAGTATATGCAGGATTGGGAGGTCTTATGGATGTGAGAAAGTGGTAGTGGGCGTCTCTATGCTGGCTGAACAGTTGCAGACATTAGCATATTTTCGCAGCAGAACTGCGTGCATAATCACAGCTGCGATCACAATAGCGATCTGTAATGAATCGGGCCCAGAGTTTAGAAGCCTCTGAGTTACAGTAAAATTATAATAAGTTATAATGAAGAGAAGATTAATCCTTAAAGCAATAGTGCATGTGGGTAGGTTGGGCTAAATGTGTAACTTCAGAGCTTGCAAAGGCAAGGCAGGATCGGCAAATCTGTGTTGTGCTTGACTATACGTTTTATTGTAAATTATTAAAATGTGCTAAAAATAAAACAAGGAAAAATACATCCCAACAGGTTTCTAGTATAGTGAGAATTAGTATTGTGCTCTCTAAAACTGATAATAGTATCCTCATGTTACCTCAATAGCATTGGTGCTGTGATTTTTAGTTTCTATGCCGATACTATATGGTCTGGCTTGATCTTGTTTTATATCATTATGTACTGCTCCTGAAGTAGCAGTCTGTTTTTTTGTTTTTGTTTTTTTTTATAATATTTATACGAAGTGTAATGCTGCGTACACAGGGGACGAGGTGCGCCCTGAACGAACACACAGTACAACCACTGAACGAAATCGAGAGCGATTTCATTCAGTGCCAGGCCCCCTCCTCATCCCCGAACATGTACAACCTGACAAAATAGTCAGGTTGTACGGCTAGTTCGGGCGATGAACGAAAACTGCAAACGGGAGCGCACATTTGTAGTTTTCGTTCACCGTATTGGGGCAAATACTTAACGATTTGTTGTTGACGACAAATCGTTCAAAAAATCGTCCCTTGTGTACGCACCTTAATATTTGTTCAGTTGTGTGAGGCGGGGAGCTCCTTTCCCTTGCCCCCCTCCCACTGTATTGCTAATGTTGCCTTTTTAAAAATGGGAGCTCTGAAGGAGGAAAAGAAGCCTAGGGTGCCATTTTTTTAACTCTAGCTTATATTCACAATTCTGCATGCATCCACATTATAGCACATATCTGTATAGCGTAATTTTTATAATTGGGATGATGGCTAAAAGGAAACAAAGTAATAAAAATGCCACAGACGTTTCTATGCCTTATTGCAAGAAAGAGCTATGTCTGACTGAAACAAAAGTATAGCCTAAATATAAAAGCATAAGTTTAAGGGTCCCAAAGTCCTCTACAGTACTTTCCTGTCCCAGCACGTATAAGACCGATGGTAAATTGCAGTGTTTCTCAAACTCTGTTCTCAGATCCCCACACAGGTCACGTTTCCCAGGTCACCCAGCAGGTGCACAGGTGTAGTCATTACTTACTCAATTTAAAAGATCCACAGGTGGAGCTAATTATTTCACTTGTGATTCTGTGAGGAGACCTGGAAAACATGTACTGTTTGGGTCCTGAGGACTGAGTTTGAGAACCTGTGGTATATTGGATATATATTAACATAGAGTACTATTCCTGCATGGGCTGTGCTGTACATTGTTTACACCAGTGGTTCCCAAACTTTATTGAATCCCTAGCCAGGTTTTTGTGTGTTGTTTTTTTTTCAGGGCCACCCCCCAGGTCAAAAGTTTCTTATTGAGAAATTTAGCAAAAATGATGAAATTGTACTACTTTAGGTTTAGTTATATGGTAGTGGACAGGGTTGTGCTTGTCTGCCTATTTTGTTTGGTAGCCACCAGCACTGGTTTTTATTACATTGACCATAAAAATGTTGTTTTGCTCCTGAACCGCCAACCTATTGGAACCAAGACAAGTTCCCTATGGCACGCTGGGGTGCCACAGCACCCATTTTGGTAACCACTGGTATACCTGAAATGTGGGGACACACATTAAACAGTGCAGCCGGGCACCTTTACTCGTATGCAGAGCTGCCCTTTGCAATGAGCATTTGTAAACTAATAGTAGATGTAGTTCCTGGTCTGGATATTCCTAAATGTCCATTTGGCAGTTAAGGTTTAGAGAACCTATTGGTGATGGCCGTATAGGCAGAGAGCATTGCATAACTTAAAGTTGCAAGCAGGTATTAGAGCAATACACTTTTATAGTAATGGATTCACTTGACTATCCACTGTTTTTGTTGCAGGGAAATTGGAGAACACTGGCATTTGGCAATTCAAGAGGCAATTTTGGAGAAGTGTAGTGATAATGAAGGGATTGTTCACATTGCAGTAGATAAAAATTCCCGTGAGGTAAATGTAACATCTCTATTTATTTTTGCATTCTGTGATAAACCATTTTCCCTATTTAATAAGTGTAAAACTTGTTTTTGCAGGGTTGCGTATATGTTAAATGTTTATCTCCAGACTATGCAGGCAAAGCTTTTAAGGCTCTACATGGCTCCTGGTTTGATGGTAAGAGTTTCCCACATAATTTAAAATCAATCAATGGTAATAATTATGTAAAGCCTTCTTTTAACACTTATTTTATTCTCTTACCCAGGAAAGCTGGTGACTGTGAAATACTTGCGTTTAGACAGATACCATCATCGCTTTCCTCAAGCTCTTACATGCCACACTCCTTTGAAGCCATTAAACAAACATATGAACTCTATGTCACAGCTAAATATTCCAACAGGCACATCGAATTCTCAGTTGTCATGAGAAACCCTTTCTGCAATAAGTACTTTTAATTGCAGTGGGGAAGGGAGTCCTGACTTACACCTGTCTTCCTCCCCCTGCCTGACCCTTATCAGTATCACATTTTCTGGTGAAAGAACATGTCATTTGGGCTTGTGCTAAATAGGCATTACAAGCTTTACAGTAGACAAATGTTGGAATACAATGGCTTACATTGCAATCTTGTTTATAGAGGACACCTTTTTTTTTTTTTTTTTCTTTTTTCCATTTTGAAATGTTAATGGTTTTTGTGAACCAGATGACTGTTTTCTTAAATTGAAAAGCAGAAGATAATTTATTGAATTCCTATGGGATCCTGCAACATTTTTTCAATATATAAATATTATATACACTAATACTAAAATTGTACATTTTGAGGTTGACTTCTGTTGCTGTAGATAGTGATTTTGTTGCAGCTGAAGTACAGGTGTTATCTGGCTTTGGTTACTGAGACAGGATATGGAAAACATACTGACCTTTTTGTATTTAAATGTAAGTGATGGTGGCGGCAAGTCTTGTGCAAATGTCTGCTTAAAAGCAGTAAATAAGCTTCCTATTTTATTCATAACATAATGTTATTTTATATAATAAATTGGCTGCACCATCTCATTAAGGTCAAACAGCCAATTACCTTTAAAAGTATTAGATAAAAGTTTAAAAGTCTTTTCTAGGTTTTATATAAAATGTCTGACTTGGTTTCATGTGAGGTCTGATACCAATTGTAAAGATTCAAATTATTGTGAGCAATAAATAAGCAATTGGCAGATGCTGGACAACTTATTTTGTGAAATGATGTATTTATTCAAACATGAGGACTGAGAAAACATATGGTTGGTATTTCACTATTTCTCAAATATGTTTTCGTTTTCAATAGTCTTGACTTTCTCCGTATAGAAATTGTAAAGATCAAGCAGATGAATTTTCACTACCCTCATGTATGTTGCGTTTTTGGGCTGTGACACCTAAACTTGTAGTAAATGTACAGAAAAGGAAGTTGCTTGTGTTCCTCACTATTAAAGTTTCTTTTTCTTATTAAAGGAGCAGTCATTCTACTTCGTTTTGTATATTGTACATGGCAAAGTTCTTTGCCTGGACAAGGGGATGTTATTGCTTCTTAAAACAGTTTTGCAGTTTTGCTTCCTTTTACATGCATTGTAATCTTAATAATGGAACACCAGGCCACTGTTCCATAAAACGTACTCTTATTGCAAAAAACAATAGCATTGTGTACTTCTGTTCTAGAGACACTCTTGGTCCATGTAATGAGCCAGCTCTAATGGGCCCTATACATCTGCGATGCATTGCCGCAATCCGTCATCGCAGGATCGCAGAAATCCATCAAGTTGGATTTCACCGATTTGACGATTGCGATCAAAAAATTATCGCAATCGTCAAATCGGGGACATTTAACATGTCAAATGTCCGTGATCCAGCGACGGATCGCAGAACATCGTGGTGGGTGATCGGAAATTTCTGATCGCATCCCTGCATCGCGGCAATCAGTCGCAGATTTATGGGCACCTTAAGAGCTGAACGTTACCCTCATGTCGGCTCTGTCGCACATTCTCCTGTCTCGCACTTCCAGAGAACAAGAAATTTGACTGCTCCACAGTCACAGCATGTGTATGTCTAGAATAATATGGCTCTGTAATATGTGCAGTGTATCGAAGCTGATTGGGCTTAAACTATATCCAATGCAATCAATTTAGGCATACAATGCGCACCGTTATACTTGCTGTGTAAGTAGCTGTGGTTAGTTAATTTTGTCATGTGACAGGCATTGAGTTGAATTTAGGAAATTGTGGTGCACAGGGGGTAATCTTTGTGTATTAGTATTGTGCAGGACCAAAATTGACATGTTTTCCGTGGCTGAGCAAGTTTACCCAAGATGAACCCAAGATCCCAGAACACACTAAAAGTGTGTCCTCATACATCTAGCCTCAATACGCTGTACGGCGAGAGTGAGTCCCATGCGACTGCGCCAAGCGTCTTTGCTTGTCCAACAATGCGTCTTGGTTGCAATGCGATACAGCAAAGATGCACCAAGAGACTGCACTAACTAATTTGATATGTGACCCTTATATCTGTGTGAATGAGTCTATGGATGAAGCACAATGGGACTTGGTGTGGAAATTTGAGTCAGATTCGTAAACAAAATCCAACTCCAGTCGCACAGATATTACTGTGCAAGTATCGCGTATCAAATGAATCATTGCAGCCTCCTGGTGTCTTATTCACATTGCATCATCGCGATTAAGATGCATATTTGGGCAAAAAAGACGGTCGCCGCAAGCAGTAGCATGGGACCTGGTACGCCGAAAGGGGCTGTTTGGCGTGACTGCAGCAACAATTTATGAGGACACGTCTATTTAGAGCGTACAGACTCTGCAATTCTCGTTCTAGTGACGCAATATATTGTGCGGGGATTGTAAGGAATTAACAGTTACTCCTGTACGTGCTGTCCAATTATTTTGCAGAACATAAAACAATAAAATTTAAATAATGGCTGTACTGCCCAGGCACACAGGGACAATAAAAATTAAGTTAACTCAACCATATAATTTTATGACCTAACTATGTCCTTGACAGCATTGCTGAATTAGTTATAGCTTACCCATGGCTTTTTTGTTTACTATGTATCTCAGTGATGTCGTCAGGCTGTGATCCTCCCTGGAGAGGGACTGTCTGGCTATGCACATGGTGTTAATGTGGTGTGTTTAAGGGTGATCTGTACATTTAAGGGGACCCATACACTGTGCAATATGCACCTTGTGATGTGACGGCAGATCCGAAGGCCGACATCGGGTGGTCCCAACATGGAAAGATCCGGTGGCCAACTGCCCGATATGCTAGCACCCCCACCCGCATAGCGCTGCATGGGAACGTTCGTCTATCCCCCAGATCAATTGAACATGCAGAAAGATCAGGAGGACCCCACTGGAGAGCACAGCGGACGATATGCCTCCACACGGAACGATATAGCAGCGATATCGTTCAAAACCATTGGATCGGCCGCTATATCGCTCCGTTTGTGGGGGCCTTTATACTTTGTCCCTGATGAAAGTCATAATACAAAGACACAAACATTGGAAATCAGTTGTTACATTATTTAAAGTTATGATCTGAGTGCTGCTGCGTAACCAAGTTTGATTTTATATTATGAGAGCAATCACGGACTTTAACAAATATACAGCTCACACCCTTATAGGTCGATGTTTCAGAGTTTTATGCGCTGTGATAGGTTGTGATTTGTTCATGTTCCTGAATGCTGTCAATTTCTCTACATATTCTGCACATTGCTGGAAGGGCATTTGGGACAAGGAGGTAGAGATCTGGTTAAGAAACTTTTAACTCCAACCCCTGCTCCTGACCAGCCTTTCTTACAGATGGAAGACTCTTTACTACTATACTGTATATTGCTCATTTCTACTTCAGGGCTCATAGAAGGTCCACAGGAAACCTTGGGGTATAGGTGATGGCGAAGGCATCTTGGCACCACGCAGTAAAATTTTTCTCCCAGGATGTAACTGGGCTTCCCTCTATACCCCGCCCCCGGGCCGGAGGTTCCTCAGTTTCGTTTGGTGCCCGGCTGGAGTCGGGTCACCTGTATCGCAGTGGGGCTGTTGCTAACAGCCCCTGAAAATTAGAATTTTTTTTTTTTATAAGTGTGAACAGTCTAGTGGAAGTTCACACTGCCGCATCACCCCACTGGTGCTGAGACGCCGGTACTGATCCGTGCCTCTCAGCGGGCCTCAGGGGTCTTGGCTAGCAGGGAGCCCGGAGAATCCCTAGACTGCGGACGGACACTAATCGGTGCAGGTAAGCAACACGTGCCGCGGTAGTGCGTGCCAAGCGCTGTCTTTTTTTTCCACCACGGTTGGGGGGACACCCTGGGGATGACAGTGTGGCCAGGCACTGAGTCCTGCGTCCACACTAAGCCACTTGGGACGAGTTCAGCTGAACGCTCCAGCGTACCAGGGGTTAAACGCTGGCCAGGGGAGGTAGCCTTCCCTGTTTATCAGCCGGCTCCTTCCTGCTGCTCAGTGCGCCTTTCCACTGCGGTCTGGCTTGAACTGTTACAGCTTCCAGTTCCCCATGAGTTCTTCGGTCATTCTTCTGGCTGTGTCACTGATCTCGACAGGCACTGCGGAGTACAGATCCCCCTACATACCTCTGATTGGTGGTCAGTGTATGTAGCATTTTTGTCCTCCTAGACGCGAAGTCTCTGTAGTTGACTTAAGGAAGTGCCGTTAAGAGCAGGTATTGTCGCTTTCTGCATTTGTTTGTGACTTTATGCTAGCGCTGTCAGTCGTCTTTGCTAAAAAAAAAAACAATTTTTTTTTTTTTTTGCTATTCCTGTACCTATTCTGAGCCATAGCACTGGTGTTGTGCGGGTGTGGTGTAAGTCCGCAGTCTCAGTTATTAAGCGATTCTCTTGACTATGTCTGGCAGTGAGAGTGATATGACTAATTTAGACCCTATTACACTGCTCTGTAAAAAATGTACAGCAGTGTTAGGGGCAGGGGACATAGCCTCTGAGGAGTTATGTTTCCGGTGTTACACTGCCCAGGGTCCTTCTAAGGCTTCTGCCGCTCAGCAGGAGCCGCCATGGGAGTGCTTTGCAAAAGCACTAACAACCATTGCGGGGCGTTTGCAGGCCCTCCTGTGTCCACAGTTCAGTTTTCAACAACAGCACCTTTTGCCAGTGCAAAACCTGCTGCAACCATCTGCATCTTCACCGGTGTTGCCCCTTCATTGGGTTAACAGTTCCTGCTATATTGCAGGGTGCGACTGAGATAGGTGCATCATTCTGACGTATCAGCAGACTAGCTAAGAGGGTCTTGCTATCGTCGCAATCTACTGTATGGGATAATGTGTCATCTGATGGACTGCTTCTGGATGAGTGACTCTGAGCCACCTCCTCTGGAGGCAGTGGTCAAGTCTAAAGTATATATTCCAGGGGTAATACAAGTGTAAAAGCAGCCCTGATCATTGAGGAGGATGAGCCTCCTGCGCCTAAATCTAGACATGCATATTTCATGGAAGAAAAGGTGACTGAGGCTACATTCCCATTGTCTGACCATTTGGTGAATCGCTTGGAAAACGCCTGGAAAGCTGTATCAACCGCAGAAGAGTCTAGTCTCTGCTTACCCTTTTTGCTGAGAATTATTTTTCCAAATGGGAGACTCCACAGGTGGTGGATTACCATGTCACGCTTGGTAAGAAGCGCAACGCTTCCTATAGCTTCCATGTCGTCTCTGAAGGATGTTACAGATAGGAATATGACTTAAATCTGTTTATTCCCTTTCGGGGGATGCGTGCAGATAATTTATGGCCACTTGCTGGGTAGCTCGGGCCATAGAAAGTTGGGCTAACAGCCTTGAAATATCTTTAGCCTCTAATGCTACCAGGGACCAGCTGAATCTGGGGGAAAACTCAGATTCTGCTACCTATATAAATGAGGCAACTTTGGATATTGGCATACTAAATGCCAGGGTTTCTCCGGCCATTGCGGCTCGCCGCTGTCTGTGGCTCCATTCTTGGAGAGCTGATTCGGAATCCAAGAAGGGGTTGGAATGTTTGCCTTATGTCAGTAAAGTCTTGTTTGGCCCTGATTTGGACAAGATCGTGAATACCTTCAGCTACAGCTTCATCAGGGGCTCGGACTCCGTTCTTTTGGGAACTATCAGGCCCCAAGTATGGCTAGAACTCAGTCCTTTCCCAGGCCATCCACTGCCAAGAAATCATCAGGCCTAAAAACCAGTCTTGGAGTATCGGACGTCCGGCTGCCAAACCGGATTTCCAGCCCTCTGCTTGACGGGACAGGCTTCCTCCTAGGGGACCCCATGTTGGGAGGCCGACTTCTTCATTTTGCCCAGCACTAGTGTCAGACTACCACAGATTCCTGGGTGAGGGAAGTGGTCTCTCTGAGGTACGCCCTCTCCTTCCGCAGAAAGCCTCCCCATCAATTCTTTTGCACAGGGTTTTCGAAAAACGCGGACAAGGCTTTGGCTATTCAACAGATGGTACAATCCATGCTGCAGGCAGGAGTCATTGTACAGATTCTGATGTCCCAAAGAGGAACTGGGTAGTCCAGCCTTTTTCTAGTCCAGAAGCAAACTATTCTTACTGTCCTATTCTCAATCTGAACAAATTTCTCAGGTTACCCAGGTTCAGGTTGGAAACCCTACGCTCAGTTATACTGGCTATGGAACCTGGGGGGTTTATGGTGTCTCTGAATATCCAGCATGCATACCTGCATATTCCAATTACTTCAACTCACCAACATTTTCTCAGGTTTGTTGTGTCACAACAGCATTTACAGTTTCAGGCTCTACCATTTGGCCTTGCAAATGCACCTCGGGTGTTTACAAAGGTCATGATGGTAATGGCAGCCTATCTGCGGCTGCAGGGGATCCGCCTGTTACTATACCTGGACGACCTCTTACTGCTAGCAGGGTCTCCAGAGGTCCTTCACCAGCACCTGCAGCTAAAGAAACTTGTGCTTCAGGTACACGGGTGGTTGGTCAACTGGAAGAAGTCCTCACTGATTCCATCTCAAAGGATGCTCCATCTGGGAGCACTGTTGGATTCACAACAGCATGGGATTTTTCTGACAGCCGAAAAGATCTCCACTATGCAGATGCAAGTATGCAGATGCCTTCACAGTCGCTGAGTGTCAATCCACTCAGCGATGCAGTTGCTGGGATCTGAGGTGTCAGTGTTCGACATGGCAGAGTATGCCCAGTTTCATTCCCAGCCTCTGCAGAAATCGATCCTCCCCAAGTAGGACGGATTACCCCCATCATATACGGACTCAATTGATGGTGCTTTCTTTGGAAGTGCGCCTGTTGACTTGGTGGCTACAGACGGTCCACCTAAAGGACCGTCCCTTTTGGATCTCGGACTGGGTCCTCTGATGCCAGTCTTCTGGGTTGGGGTGCAGTGACGGGTCCACATACTTTACAGGGAAGGTGGACTGCAGAAGAATCTGCGCTTCCAATCAATATATTGGAACTGCGGGCAGTTTTCAGGGCACTACAGCAAGCCAGGCTGTTGCTTCATGGAAAACCTGTGCAAGTACAGTCAGACACTGCTGCAACAGTGGCTTATCTAAACCGTCAAGGAGGAACTCTGTCAGGCGGCAATGACAGAGGTGTCACGCATTCTGACATGGGCGGAAGGCCATCTGCCAGCCATATCGGCGGTGTTCATTCGGGAGTGTTTAATTGGGAAGTTGACTTCCTCAGCCGTCATGACATGCATCCCGGGAGTGGTCTCCACCAAGAAGTGTTTCAGCTCTTAGTGGACAGGTGGGCCCTTCCAGACGTGGACCTCATGGACTCTCGGCTAAATCACAAGCTGCCACAGAGCAGGTCCAGAACAAGAGACGCCGAAGGTGGACCTTCCAGTTTGTGTACCGTTTCCTCCAATCTCCCTTCTTCCTCATCATCTTCGAAAATTCAAACAAGAGGGAGTCACGATCCTGCTGGTAGCTCCAGCGTGGCCCCGACATCCATGGTACTCAGCTCTTTGGAGTCTTTCCATTGACACGCCGGACGTGTTGACTCGGGGTTCTTGCCTTTACCCAGATCTGGGTCTGTCTTTGATGGTGTGACTCTTGAGACATCCCTCCTAAGGTCCAAGGGTTTTTCTAGCTCTGTGGTTAATGCAATGCTCAGAGCAAGAAAACCTGCCTCTGCTAGGATTTACCACAGGGTGTGGCATACCTTTTTTGAATGGTGTCATCCAAAAGGTTTGACCCCCCCAGGTGTTCAGGATATCCAGAGTGTTGGCTTTCCTGCAGGCGGGTTTAAACCTTTGGTCTCCGCCTTGCTACACTGAAGGTCCATATCTCGGCCCTTTCAGTGTGGTTTCAGTGAAGGATTGTTCCTCTTGCTGACATCTGCACTTTCTTGCAGGGGGTCCTGCGTATACAGCCTCCCTTTGTCCCTCCTGTAGCGCCTTGGGATTTGGCTGTTGTCCTTAGGTCCCTTCAGAGCCCTCCCTTTGGACCACTGGGCTCAGTGGGCCTCAAATGGCTTACTGCCAAGACTTTCTTCTGGCCATTGCTTCTGCTTTCTGATTTGGGGGCTCTCTCCTGTTCCCCATTTTGTAAATTTTCACAGGGACAGGTCAGTGCTTCGAACTCGTCCTAGGCTCCTTTCTAAGGTGGTCTCTAGTTTCCATATTATTGAAGAAATTATTGTGCCGGCCTTTAATTTCCCAGACCTCTCGGCAGGGGAGGCCTCATTGGATGTGGTACGCGCCCTCAAGATTTATGTGGATCGTACCAGTTCTCTCCGGAAATTAGACTCTGTTCTTTATGGTTCCACCAGAGGGGATGGACAGCCAATAAACAAACTTTGGCTAGATGGCTTTGCATGACTACCCGAGGCTTACACTCAGGAGGGCCTGCCTGTGCCGCCCTCTGTTACTGCTCATTCTACTTGGTCTGTGGGTCCTTCATGGGCAGCTAGCAGTGGTGCCCTGGCTGTGCAGCTTTGTAAGGCGGCCACATAGTCTTCTGTCCAGACCTTTTTGAGGTATTATGCTTTTGATACCTTTGCCACTCAGAATGCTGCCTTCGGACGGCGGATTTTCCTTTCTGCACAGGAGCGTCCCCACCACCCTTGAGGGTACAGCTTTGTGAATCCCCCAAGGTTTCTTGTGGACCTTCTATGGACCCTGAAGTAGAAAACTAGAGATATGGTAAGAACTTACCTTTTTGATATCTTTCTACGAGGTCCACAGGGCTCCCGCCCTGACAAACCTGTGCTTCAGATGGGTTTCACTCTGATCACCGGTTTTCCGTCTCCTGTGTGAGAATGTGATTCTAGTGTGTTCCAGACCTCCTTCTCTCATCCTCCTTTTGGCTTCCTACATAACTGAGGAGCCTTCGGCCCGGGGACAGGGTATAGAGGGAGGCTCTGTTGCATCCTGGGAGAAAGATTGAACTGCGTGGTGTCCGGATGTCTTCGCCATCACTAATACCCCAAGGTTTCCTGTGGACCTTGTAGAAAGATAACAAAGCTAAGTTTTTACCATCTCTAGTTTTCTATACTGTATATTGCTAATTTCTTCAGTGTCCATAGGACTCCACAGGGAGACATTCTGTGTAGGTGGGACCTGGAGGACCAGACACCAACAGCAAAGCTTTTCAATCCCAGGATGCTCTGGTCCTTCCCCCCTATACCCCGCCCACAGCCTGAGGGTACTTCAGTTTTGTTGTATCCGGCAGGAGCTGGACCATCATTATAACAGAGGGCTGCATTAAGCAGCCCAAGCTATCATTTTATGATTTCATTTACTTTTAATTTTTTACCAAACTGGCGAGCAACACCAGACTGTTCTTCGGACGTCTGTGCTGCCGCCACATCACCCCTCCATGATACACAGCCTGTGCTAGGTACTCCCAGCGGGGCTCCGAGGGGGACTAGCTAGCTGGCTCCCCGGACCCTAGACGGCAGCCCAGAATCCGGGTAACAGGTAAAGTGGAACCCGTTCGCAGGGATCCGCGTCTTAGTGCAGTCTTGCCTACGGTCTTAGATTGGAGGCACAGATGTGGACACTGGCCACGCCAGGGGTTAAGGCGCTCTCCCTGCAGCCCCTCCCTCAGCTCAGGGCGCCTTTCCACTGCGGTCTTAGTTTTCCCTATGCGGCTCCTCCCTCACTCTCCGCCCCATCAGACGCACGGCAGCCATTTTAGGCAAGCAGATCTCCGGGAAACACGTTGATTTTAGTGTTTTCTGCATTTGTATGTGACTTGTGCTAGCGCTACTCTCTATTTTCTATACTGTCAGTTTATACCTGTCCCTTTTTCTACTATACCTTGACATACTAAGGTATTTGGGGTTCATTGTACCGCACATCTGCTATTTAAGTGTGAAGACTATCGCATACTATATAGCGCGGTTGCTCATTACACTGCCATATTACACATACTTCAAGGTGTTCATTGCATCATACTGTGTATTCTAGTCTTCTGACTGGCAGAGGAAAGAACAAGCAGCCTGATGCTGCTGCTCCTACTCTGATAGCTTGTAAGTCTTGCTCTGTTGGCTTAGCCACACAGGACCTCATTCAGGGTGGTCTCTGTATTGTTACACAGCCCCAGGTCCATCAGCCCTGGTGTCGCTCGCTCAGGACCCACCCTGGGCTGCCCCTTCACAAATGCTGGCAAAACTTATGGACCAAGTAGCAGTCCCTGTGGTAGCTCCTCCTATGGGATGGCCACAGCAGGTACCCCCGGCAAATCCTTTGCCTCCCCCATGGATAGACGTACTATGTACCACCGTACAGAGTTTGGCTAATACCTCTACAGTTTTTCAGCAAATGCTGCAAAAAGATAAACCTTTATCTACTAAATGTACTATAACTTCCCAATCCACACAGTTATCGGATTCTGAGATCATCTGGTGAGGCAGAAGATACAGATCTCTCACTATGACTCAAGAGAAGAGGAGCCACCCTCTAAACTAAATATACCTGCTCTTGTGAGAGCTGTTAAAACTATTCTACAAATAGAGGATGCATCTGCTTCTAAGAAAAAAACATGCACTTTTTAAGCGACAAAAGATTTTAGAAGAGTTTCCCCTCTCTGACCAGCTATCTGATCACATGAGTGAAGCTTGGAATAAGCCAGGTAAGAGGTTTCAAATTCCAAAACTGTTCAGTTCCTTTTACCTGCTTCCAGCTACTGATTGTACTAAATGGGAAGTTCCCTCAATGGTGGGTTCTCATGTTACACGTCTGATTAAAAATGCCACCTTGCCCCTTCATACTGCAACCTCCTTGTAGCCGACCACAGATGGACGTATAGAAGCTTGTACTAAATCTTATATACTCTTACAGGAGCTATTACTTGTCCTGCGAGGGCTACAGCCTGGGTGGCAAAAGCCATTGAGAGTTGGGCAGAGGACATAGAAGAGACTTTTCCCCCTAATGCTTTGAGGGAACAGCTGTCCTACATATCTCACATTAGAGATGCAGCCTCCTACTTAGGTGAAGCAGCTATGGATACGGCTCTCCTGGCCTCCAAGATATCTGCCACTTCAGTAGTGGCCCGCCGTATTCTTTGGCTACATTCCTGGAAAGCAAATTCTGAATCAAAACTGCCTTATGCAGGAGACATCCTATTTGGTCCAGAATTGGATAAAATTGTGACTACTTTGGTGACTTAAGATGGCGTTCCTGCCCTCTGCATATAATACAAAGCTGCAGATGTAATCCTTTCAGTCCTGTCGTCCTCAGGCAAAGCCACGGGTCAGTCCTTTCCATGGCAAGACATCAGCCAAGGCTTACAAGCCTGGGCTACTAGATGTCCACCTGCCAAGTCTGAGGACAAGCCTGCAGCCTGACAGGGCGGGCCTCGCCCCCCCCACCCCCCCCTTTTACCAAGATCTCTTCGTTGTCAAAAGATCAGACTGCTCCCGTACTTAGACGATCTCTGTTGGCAAGCTTCCCAGAGACTCTTCACAGCCAGCTGCAGGTAACCATTGCCTTTCTACAAATGCACGGTTGGCTGATCAACTGGAAAAAGACTTCCCTGACACCCTCTCAAAGAATGGGACATTTGGGAAGCCTCCTGGACTCTAGAGTTCAGAGAATTTTCCGAATGGTGGACAAGATTTCAGCACTACAGCACAGACTAATTCATAATCGCAGTGTGTCGATTCACTTGTCAATGCAGGCCTTGGGATCAATGGTGTCCACATGGTGGAGTTCGCCCAGTTTCACTCCAGGCCCCTACAACACCTGATCCTCTCCAGATGGAACGGGCTACCCCATCTGCTCAAATCCCAGATGATGAGTCTCCCCCAAGATGTTCGCCTGTCCTTAGTCTGGTGGCTACAGACTTCCCATTTGAACCAGGATCATCCCTTTTGGATCCCGAAATGGGCTCTCCTCACCACGGACGCAAGCCTCCGAGGGTGGGGCGCAGTAACCGGCCAGCACTCCTTCCAGGGCTGATGGTTCCCAGTCGAGGCAATGTTGCCAATCAACATCCTGGAACTTTGAGCCACCTACAGAGCTCTCACTCTAGCTCAGAATATTCTGACAAACAGGCTAGTGCAAGTACAGTCTGACAACGACACGGCTGTGGCCTTTTTCTATTTGGCCTACCTCAATCACCAAGGGGGCACTCAAACTCAGTCAGCAATGACAGAAGTGTCCCACATTCTCACCTGGGTCGAACGCAATCTCCCAGCCATCCCGGGGATTCTCAATTGAGAGGTAGATATCCTCACCTGTCATGACTTGCATGCAGGAGAATGGTCTCTACATGCACAAGTCTTTCAGCTTCTAGTTGACAAATGGAGTCTTCCAGAGGTGGATCTCATGGCCTCCAGACAAAACAAACTTCCAATTTATGGAACCAGAACAAAGGACCCCGACGTGGCCTTCATAGATGTATTGTCTGTGAAATCGAACTTCCATTTAGCATATCTCTTCCCTCCAATATCCCCGCTTCCTCGAGTGCTTAGAAAGTTTGGACAGGAGGGAGGCAGTGTCATGTTAATAGCTTTGGCCTGGCTCAGACGTCACTGGTACTCTGATCTTCAAAGGCTTTCCATAGACGTTCCTCTTCAGCTTCCTCTACGAGTAGACCTGTTGTCTCAGGGTCCATGTCTACATCCGAACCTAGCCTGTTTCTTTAACTGCTTGACTATTGAGAAATCCCTCCTAACGGCTAAGGGTTTTTACAGTTCTGTTGTCCAGACCATGCTAAAGGCACGTAAACCAGCCTCAGCCAGGATTTACCACAGAATATGGCATACATATTTACAATGGTGTGCGCCAAGAAACTGACCCTCAGGTCTTTAAGGTTTCTAGAATTCTTGCCTGCCTTAAAGCTGGATAGGATACCTGCCTCCGCCTACCATCTCAGACAAAGCAGAGACCTGCACTTTCAATCTGGTTTCAGTGCAGAATTGCTCCTACAGCGGATGTTCACACCTTCATGCAGGGTGTTCTACGAATGCAACCTCCTTTTTGTACCTCCTGTGGCTCCATGGGATTTGTCAGTTGTGGTCCAAGCACTTCAGGAACCTCCATTCGAACCCCTGGAATCAGTGGATGTCAAATGGCTCACTGCAAAGACTTCTGGCTATAGCATCTGCCCATAGAGTATCTGATTTAGGGGTGATTTTATGTCTCTCCTATTTTTTTGATATTTCATCAGGACAGGGCTGTTCTTCAAACACGCCCAGGCTTCCTTCCAAAGGTGGTTTATCGCTTCCACCTGAATGAGGAAATTGTAGTTCCGGCCTTTAATTTACCAGACCTCTCGGCAGCTGAGGCTTCTTTGGATGTGGTCCGTGCTCTAAAAATCCACGTGGACCGTACTGCTTCCATTCAAAAATCGGACTCCCTCTTTGCCCTAGCTGGCCATCCCTTCTTGTAGAATCCATGTAACAAACACACTGGCCAGATGGATTTGCATGACTATCTCACAGGCTTACACGCAGACGGGCCTTCCTGTGTAGATTAGTCTCTGCTCATTCTACTCGCTCTGTGGGTCCCTCATGGGCAGCACGGCATGGCGCCTCAGCTGAACTGCTATACAAGGGGGCCACCTGGTCTTCTGTCCACACCTTTCTTAGGTTTTATGCCTTTGATACATTTGCCTCCCAGGATGCTTCCTTTGGGCGTAGACTTTCCCTGCTAGCTCAGGAGTGCTCACGCCCTTGAACAACTGCTTTGGGACATCTCCAATGTTGCCCTGTGGACCCTGAAGAAAAGTAGTGACCTTGATTAACTTTCTTCAAGGTCCACAGGGCACCCACCCTGACGCTCCTAGCTTCTATGGGTTTTCTTCTCCTTGTCACCGTGTGTGTGTGTGTGTGTGTGCGCGTGTGCGCGCGCGATTACTCAGTGTACCAGTCTTCCTGCTCTCCTATCTTGCTCCTGGGGCTTGTTAACAAAACTGAGTTGCCCTCAGGCTGTGGGTGGTGTATAGGGGGAAGGACCAGAGCATCCTGGGATTGAAAAGCTTTGCTGTTGGTGTCTGGTCCTCTAGGTCCCACCTGCACCCAATGTCTCCCTGTGGAGTCCTATGGACACCGAAGAAGAAATTAACAATATACAGTATAGAAAACTACAGAGATGGTAAAAACTTACCTTTTATCTTTTTCTACGAGGTCCATAGGGTCCATAGGAAAACTTGGGGTATAGGTGATGGAGAAGACATCCGGGCACCACGCAGTTAAATTTTCATCCCAGGATGCAACGGGGCTTCCCTCTATACCCCCACCCCCAGGCTGGAGGCTCCTCAGTTATGTAGCAAGCCAAAGGCCGGTGGAGGATAAGAGAGAGAAGAATCTCTGGAACACACTAGAATCACATTCTCACAGAAGGTTCTTACAATATTTCAAGTTTTCTAATTCAGGGTCCATAGAAGGGCCACAGGAAACCTTGGGGATTCCCAAAGTAGTACCCTCAAAGGTGGGGACGCTCCTGTGCAGAAAGGAGAATCTGCCACCCGAAGTAAGCATCCTGAGTGGCAAAGGTATCCAAAGCATAATACCTCAAAAAGGACTGGACAGAAGACCATGTGGCCGCCTTACAAAGTTGCACAACCCAGGCACCACGGATAGCTGCCCTGGAAGGACCCACACACACAGTAGAATGAGCAGTAACAGGGCGGCACAGGCAGGCCCTCCTGAGTGTACGCCTCATATAGTCATGCGAAGCCATCTAGCCAAAGTTTGTTGTTTGGTTGGATGTCCCCTCTTGTGGAAACCATAAAGAACAAATGAGTCTGATTTCACCATAACTCTCCGTTTTGCTAGTTTCATCTGTTGTTTTTTTTTTCCTCTTGTTTCTTGAAGTCCTATATCTACTTAAGGCTAAGTTTTGCTGTCTGACATTTCTCCTTCATCCACTAGGGAACACTGGAGCTTCTGACAGTGGGGGTATAAACGGTGGGTTGAGTTGAGCCTGACACTTTAAGAATCTAAAAGTGTGACTGGCTCCTGCCCCTCTATGCCTCATCAGCCCCAGTTTTTAGAATGTGCCCAAGAGAGCTGGTGCCCTTTTATCAATTTAATTTTTACATAAGAACATTGAGGACAGGCAGACCATGGGAGCCGCCAGGGAGGGTACTGTCATGGCTACCACAGCACCTATGGAGGGGGCCCCCACCTAACAAGAGTCCACTGACTCAGCGGGGCCCGCCACAGCTGAAACCTGCTTGTCCGGGTCCCCTGTAGAGCAGCCTGGTCGCAGCAGCATCAAGTAAGTACACACACCTCTCCGCAGGAGAGGAGTTACTTTCTCTGCTGGGCAAGTGATAGGTGATTTTTGCCGCACTGTCACTAACAGATCCGGGATTCTGTATCCCCAAGAACAGCTGCTGGGCCGGTGTTTGAGAGAAGTACTGGCGCCAGCTTGCACACAGCCGCTTGAGAGACGCGGCTGTCAGTTGCCACGCCGGTGCAGTTATGAAGAAGCACCAGTGCCGGCTTATGCACAGAGCCGCTTGAGAGCGTGGCTTTCTTCAGAGCTGCTTGAATGTATGGCTGTTAGTGGCCGCGCCGGTGTTCATATCAGGATAGCACCAGCACTGTTTTTTACAGGAGGCATAGTAATTGTGGGGTAGCATTATTTGAGAATTCTGCTCGTTCCCACCTTTTTTCTGAGTAGCATTATTAATGAAATTCTGCTTCTCCCCCAGCTATTGTTCGGTCTGCCTCAGTTTACCTTTTCTGTGTCAGATTACCTGCAAAAACTCTGTGTGCTTGTCTGTGAGTGGGCTATGATGTCTTCCAAAACGACAGACAAAACTGCTACACAGAAACTGTTTGCCTGCACTAGGTGCAAAAAGAAAAATGACCCATGCTCGCTATGAAGGATCATCCCTGTGTGATGCTTGTGAAGTGGAAATTAACAGTGCAGCCCATCACACCCTCTTTGCTAAATAGTTTGGCAGGGGTCATGGCAGATCTTACATTGGATTTAGCCACTCTCCTTAAGGAACTGGAGGCTGCTAAGGATAGACCTAGCACTTCTAACCCTTCTTTTCTTGCTGCAGAACCAGTGTGGGCTCAGGGTCTAGCCCGCCCAGTAAATAGCCTTGCCCAGGTGATGGGTTCTGTGCGTAAGTCTCCTGAGCCTGTGATAAGTCGGCCGTCTAAGAAGAGGGCACTTCCAACGGTTCTCCAGTCAGATGAGGATTCTGAAGCAGATCACTCGTCTCAGGAGGAGGAAGGGGAGATGCTGGACGAATCTGATATAGAGGCTTCTTCATAGAACCTAAAGTGACGCAGGATATTGAAGCACTTATCCTAGCTGTGAGGGAAGTACTTGACGTTTCTGACCCTGAGGCTCGAGAATCTTTTAGATGATTCTTTGTTTGCTAAGAAACAAGTCTTCTGTTATGTTTCCGGCAAGTTAGACAAACTGATGGCGGCAGCCTGGCAGAGTCCGAACGGTAAGATCCAGATCCCTAGGCATTTTTTTTCTCCCTTTTATTCTTTTCCTGCAGAATATAAGTCGATGGGAGACTCCGCAACCTGTGGATTCTTCGGTTTCTCGACTATCGAAGAAAACCACACTTCCTGTTCCGGGAGCTAGTATGTTAAAGGAAATTGGAAACTACATTAAAATCCATCTATACTGCTGCTGGCTCACTTCTCAGACAGGCCTTGGTCGGCTCTTGGGTCAACAAGACAGTGGAGAAGTGGGCGGAACAGTTGGCGGAAGGCAAACACTTTCGGCGGATCTGATTTCCTTGGCGGAGCATAGGCAGGAGTCCGCAGTATATTTGGGAGATGACTCCAGAGATGTCTGCCAGGTAGGTGCTAGCATCTCTGCTTCGGCTGTCTCTGCTCAACGGGCTCTTTAGACTCAGCATCCATTTGCCAAGCAAGAAGCCAAACGGGCAGATGAAGCTCTTCCTTTCACAGGTAATATTTTTTTGGGGTCCAGAATTGGACAAGTGGATCACTCTGGCCACCGGAAGTATCCACCTTCGTCAGCACCTCCTCCACGTCGCTCATTTAAAAGGACCTTTTTGCTCCTATCGAGCCCCAGCAAGATTTCATGGTTGACCTTGTGAGCGTATGGAATACTTCATATAGATTTATTAAATGTTCTAAATGTGTGTATTCCTTTAAGAATTATATAAGTCTAAAGATTTAGAAAACATGTTGTTCACCATACAGTCTGGAGTGGGGAAGATAAGCACTACTAAGGTGGAGACTCAAGACAATCTGAAATAACTAGACAGAAGATGTTGACCAGAAAAGAGGTGAGGAGAAGACAACAACAACATGCGTCATAATATCATATGCTTATCTTATCTCTATGTCCAACTAGTAGTAGGGTGCACAAACAAGTTGTTTGTGCACATGCATAAAGCTGACTCATGATGTCTGACCTGTTTGAGATTGGTATAAATAAAGAATGAACTGATGGGCCCTTGGAGCAGTCTACTCAGTGCCACGTTGTAACCACATCGTTGACTGAGTTGTCTGTTCTCCGATCGATCGTAAAAATGTCTGTCCGCTAAAGCTTCAGGTGATCTAGACCACATCGAAGGTAGAGGTACTTACTCTCTCTAGGTTAGTCTTCAGCAGGTCGAGGAGGACATCAGACTTGCCAGTGCCTGCCGTCCGGATCCCAAGTCAGCAGAAAAGCCTGTGGCATGACGGGCTCCCATCACACCTCGGGGATCCCAAGGTGTGTGCTAGTCTCCAGCGCTTCTCGGAGGTTTGGTGGCAGAGTTGTCCCAACACTTGGGTTCGGCATCTGGTATCTCAAGTATACAAGATAGTTTGCCTTCTCGCCAGTGTGTTTTTTTCACAACAGGGTTTCCAATCGATCCTTTGAAACATCTAGTTTTAAGTCAGGCGATCAACAAACATCTGCTGCCTGAGGTTCTGATCCCGGTTCCGAAAGCACACAGATACCAGGGATTTTTTCCAATCTTTTTGTGGTTCCAAAACTGGATGGGTCCGTTAGACCTATTCTAAATCTCAAATCTTTGAAACAGTATCTCTCCTTTCACAGGTTCAAGATGGAGTCCCTTCATTCTGTAATTGCTGGACTAAGAAGCAGGGGAGTTTTTTTTGGTGTCATTGGATATCAAAGATGCCTATCTACACATTCTGATTTGGGAGCCTCACCAGGCCTTCCTCAGGTTTGCCATCAGGGATGCTCATTACCAATTCCAGGCCCTGCCGTTCAGTCTCTCGTCATTCACCAAGGTGATGGCAGTGATGGTGGCTAATCTGCGCTCTCAGGGGATGATTATTGTCCCTTACCTGGATGACTTGCTCCTCATGGCTCCATCAGCAGAAGTCTTTCTACGCCATGTGTCCCTTGCACATCAGATACTCTTACAACACTGCTTGATAGTCAACTTCCAGAAGTCTGAATTGATGCTGTCACAGAGACTTCAGTTCCTGGGTATGATTCTGGACACAATCCAGCTTCGGATCTTCCTGCCGATAGACAAGGCTATTGCCATCCAGGAGTTGGTTCGCTTGGTGCTCAGGCCGAAGAAAGTGTCTGTGCATCTTTGCATTAGTCTCCTAAGGAAGATGGTGGCCTCCTTTTGAGGCCGTCCAATTAGGCAGGTTTCACTCCAGAACATTTCAATTAGATCTTCTGTCTCAATGGTTGGGGTCCCACCTACAAATACATCGTCTGGTGCATCTGTCTCCTCAGACCCGCATATCCTTGATCCTGGTGGCTCCGTACGGATGATTTGGTAGCTGGTCGACGCTTTGGAATTGAACCCTGGTCACTATGGATGCCAGCCTTCATGGATGGGGAGCTGTGGTCTTGGATAATCACTTCCAGGGGTGTTGGCCGCGGCAGGAATTCCTCTTCCCGATCAACGTTCTCGAACTGCGGGCAGTCTACAGGGCTCTGATACAGACTGCTCTTCTTCTGCAAGGACTTCTGGTTCGGATACAATCCGACCACGCCACAGCTGTGGCATACATCGACAAGGGGGAACCTGCAGTTGTCTAGCAATGAGAGATACCAGCAGCATTCTTGTGTGGGCGGAAAGACACGTCGAGGCCATCTCTGCGGTCTTCATTCTGGGAGTCGACAAATGGGAAGCGGGCTACCTCAGTTGTCAGGATCTTCACCCTGGGGAGTGGTCCCTTCATCCGGAGGTCTTCCTTCAACTAGTTCATCGTTGGGGGAGGCCACAGATAGATCTCGTGGCCTTCCGGACAAATCGACAGCTACCCTCTACTGCTCCAGGCCCAGGTATCCAGAATCGGTGGGAGCGGATGCCTTACAGATTCCTTGGCTATACAGCCTTGTATACCCACCTTTTCCGCTTCTTCCTCGGGTTCTTAAGCAGATCAAGCGCGAGTCCTCCACAGTCATCCTAGTGGATCTGGATTGGCCTAGTCGGGCTTGGTATTCCGATCTCCGGCTCTTTCTAGCAGACTAACCTTGGCCCCTTACACTACGGTCGGATCTTCTGCAATAGGGTCCATTCGTGTACCCAAAATTATGTCTGCTTCGTTTGATGGCGTGGCTGTTGAGACCAGAATCCTTAGACATGTCATTCAAAGAGCGGTCATTCCTACAAGCTAGAAACCAGTGACCTCAGTGCATTATTGCATTTGGAAGGCTTTTATTTCCTGGTGTGAAGAACATGGATCTTCCACTTCGTCCTTTCGTTTGCCGCATCTTCTTTTTCTTCAAAAGGGGTTTGACGCAGGTTTAAGTCTAGGATCTCTAAAAGTGAAGACTTCTGGTTTCTATATTTTTTCCTGCTTCACCTAGCTCTGATTTCGGAGGTTCAGACCGTCTTTCAAGTGGTGCTTAGAGTTCAGCCCCCCTTTGTGCCACCCACGGCTCCCTGGGAACCTGAACTTCATCTTAGCCTTCAGTCGGCCACGTTTGAGCCTTTGGAGGACGTGGATTTTAAATAATTAACTTGGATGGTGGTCCTTTTATTGGCCCTTGCTTTGGCTAGCAGAGTGTCTGAACTTGGAGCTTTGTCCTGCCGTTCCCCTTACTTAATGTGGCTCGTATTGAAAGACTACGAAAATGAGAGGCTCTGTTCGTCCTTTATGACTCAAATCGTTGTGGCTGGCCTGCGTCTAAACAGGCTTGCCCAGGTGGATTCATCTGACTATTCATCAGCCATATATGTTGCTTCTGCTCGACCTCCGCCTGTTTCCATCTGTGTATTATTCGCGCTCGGTGGGCAGCATGTACAATTGCCTCAGCTTCCCAGCTTTGTAGGGCTGCTATGTGGTCATCGTTGCTTACCTTTGTACATTTCTACAGGTTTGACACCTTTGCGGAATCTGCCTCGAGTTTTGGTCGCAGAGTGTTGCAGGTTGTTCAGCAGTTTATAAGGTACTTTTGGTGGTGAGATTCAGTCAGTCCTGGCAGAGAACTGAACAAAAGCTTTGATGGCTTAACCAATGTTTCTAATTAAAAAGTAACAAAGCAGGCATGATCATGGTTAACTGCCTCAGAGCTAAGCGGGTGAAAAGCTCTTTTGTGGAGATCAGGGATAGATGAGACACCCTCACTTATGACCAAAGATTAATAATAATAATTCTTTTAGCCACTTCTATAAATACTTTTTATAACTTTGTCTCCTATCTCCCTATCCTGCCTTGCTAATACAAGCTTATTTGAGTGTCATCTTTCAATACTAGACCATTCTTTTCCTTGCCTGTAAAGGGGACTTTTCAGAGGAGGATGCAAGTGAGCCCTTCCATCCCAGAAATAATCTTGGGTTCCCAGACCTAATGTTTTCTTTATGAATTATTAAAAAAAATATATATATATTATTTGCAAATAAAGGTTCTTACACTTTGTGCCAGTTATAGGCCCATTTGTCTTCTGAACTACTATGACATTTAATTGATCTACATTAGATGCAACAAAGCCCACCTAAGATTAAATAAATCTAAAGGCCCCACACACGGTGCGATTTTTTTAAAAAGAAGAAAAAACAATTTGGGTGTTGACAGATTGGAGCGACAAATTGTTTAAAAGTGCTGTGATAATGATGCCGATGCGCGCTCCCGCTGTTGCTGATCGTGAATCTTCAAGATAACACTGAGCCTTTCCAATAGGCATGGGAGAGTGATGTCAAAGGATTGCTAAATCATCCTTTAGTGTGGCGATTAAAGAAACCTCTTATAAGATTTATACTCGATGGTACATGGTCCCGGAAGGTTGACACCAGATGGTCAACATTTTTTATTTTAACCCCAATCCTAAACCTCCCTCAACTGCTTAACCCTAGCCGTCCCATCTGGCACCATATACCCCCCTCCCCCTCTTCCCCCAGGTTACTCACCCTAATTTTAAAATGTTGACAGACCATAAAAACCATTTTTTACCTGTCTCCCTATTGCATGTCGACCTTTTGACGGTCAACCTTTACATTTTTGATCTATCCGCAAACTTATATTCATATCCAAACTAAATGCCATATACCCCCAAGGTTCTGACTTCTGATGGTCACAATGTGGTCAACTGGGCATGTATTACCACAATTGATCATAGCGTCCTGTTCTTGCAGCTTTGGAATGACCTCTTGTTCCTTATTATGAGAGTTGTCTGTCTTCGTCCTACATGGGACCCCTTTTCAATCTTGATACACAGACCTAGGTGCTTCTAAAGCTGGCCATCCACTATACAATTATCTGTCCAATCTGCCTGGTTGGAATGAAAACCTGGTAACGTATGGGAGCAAATGACACTGGTCCATTTGCTCACAAACACTGGAAAATAGCCAAAAATGGTTGTTCAGACAAATTGGTTAAAACACACAAATTGAAACAATTTTTTTTTTTCTTTTTTCAGTGATTTAGGCCCATATGATCGACTGTCATTTGCTCCCATACATTACCAGGTTTTCATTCCAACCAGCCAGATTGGACAGATATCTGACAGAAAATTGTATAGTGGATGCCCAGTTTAAGGCCTCAAATAAGTTTATTAACTACATTTGTAATGTTCCGAATCGCAGCTGTCTTAGGAGTGGAGGAAATCCTCTCTTCCGGCTCTGAGGGCAATTAACAACAAGATTTGTTTGTAGCTTCCATTTAATCTCTCTCCAGTCTCTGTCCAGTCCAGAGTCAACAGAGTCAGAGGCTTTGCAAGACAATATGCAAACCCTAATTAAAGCCAGTTCACTTCTCTGCCTTTTGGCTTGACCATATCTCCATAAACTTTTTCAAAAGTACTAGCTGCATTTATGGTGGATTTAAGAAAAATGTAGGTCAAAATATGCCTATACTATAATGCACGCTGTGCTGATGTGATTATAAATGGCAATTCCAAATATATCAAAATTCAGTATTATTAAAAAGACATGTGGCAACAAGTTTTAAACTTTTACCTTCTCCTATAACCTTTTCCAGCAGTAAAAAATGTGTATAGTAACAGATCATAAATCGGCATTCAATTAGGTACAAAACATACAATGAAATTCTATTAGAGATACAATATAAACTAAACCTGTATCCTAATTTGTATCTAATGTTTGTTAAAGAGAAACTGACAATTCAAGTGCCTCCTATTTAGAAGCGATGATGTTATTTTCTCTTCATTCAAAGTCCTGCAGCTTAACTGTGTCACTATGGATATTAATATTTTCAGCCTGTCACATTATCGCTTTCTATTTGTAGAAATTAGCCCAATGATATTCATGTCTACTGGAGTTTAAAGCTGGCCATACATCTAAAGATTATCTGTCCAACCAGCCAACTAGTTGATTGAAAATATTTGGAGTGCAGTTGTGCTTGAAAAGTTTTAGAGCAGCTCTATGAAATGATTTTGAAAATATAATAAGAGCGCTATTATTGTCAGTGGCACTTCGAATGTAAACCTATCAGTTGTCGAAGTCGGATAATTGGCTGAGACAGGATCGGTTTAAAATTAGATCTGCGCCACGCCATTTTGCGACTGACCGCCCAGCGCCATTTTAGTGAAACTTGCCATTATAAGTACATAAGGCGATGCTATTATCTCAACAGATTTCCGGTATCATCGGTGAGTGGATCGGAACATGCGTCTGCAAACTATGGACTATAGAGAGTTAAAACATTATAATGTACTCTGTAATGTTTTCAGCTTAGATTAGCATGCAGCGGGAAAAAGGACACAAAGGGCGGTTGGAGGCTGTTTGTGTCTATTTGAATTGACCTATGAACTGTCCTGTAACAAAAGGACCTTTAAGAAGAACCAATGGAATCATGTCAAACTTGTCTATTGTATTGCCTATCCCTGCAAGAGTATATATGTGCGCTCTCTGACCCCAGTCTGGTCTTCTTGCTGTGCTGTTGACTGTTGTTTCTAATGCTGATGCCGGTATCTAGGCCCAGAGCGCGTGCGTATATAACAACTGTACCTTGGGGCTGTATGATTTATTTGTGCTAATTGTCTTTAGATCACAGCGTGTAACAATTGGTTTTTATACTGAATAATAACTTTTTGTGATTTGGAATCACATTCAAAGTCAGAAGGCATTTATTTACTGTGATACTCATTACGCTAAATAGCGACAATTTTAGAAGGTATAGACAGGATTGCATAGAGGTTTTAATAAGGTATCAATAGTTGGGGGCTCACAGTGTTTATCACTCTACTGGTGACTAGGTATCACTCTGTAGCGATCTCTCAGCAGAGGTGCCTAGCAGGAGAACGCATTGTGCCTTTGAAATCTGCTATCTGTTATTGTGACTTTAGGAGCGCTGATTGAGAATCCAGGGACGAGGGAGGAAAAAGTTTGTTTTCCTTCATCGATAGTTTTTTTTGTGTGTGAAAAAAGGGGAAGTCGCATTGTGTATGCGACCAAGTCGCACTATAGCGTAAAGTCATAATACGTGTTGTGTAGTAGTCGCATTATTGTGTATGCGACTAGTCGCACAATAGCGTATATGTATTTCCTATATTGCTGCCACGTGTTTTAAACAAAGCCTTTGAGAGTGCACGATGATATTGATAGATAGCATTGTTGTAAATACATTGATCAGTGTTACCATAGTCTGGGAAAACGTGCATTTTTCTGCGCAGGAAAAGGGTGTGTAACAGTGAGTATTTGTTGGTAGGGACAAGAGTTCCCTAGTTAAGGGTATCGTAGGACCCTTAAGGACTAGGCGCAAGGATCGACCTAGTAGCTCGGTAGTAGATACCATTCTATACACATAAGCAGGTGTAGTTCTTGTCTTTGTAGGTTCGGCTCCCAGTGTGATTTCAGTGATCAGTTAGGGTTATTTGAGCATTGTAATTGAACCACACAGTTTTGGCTAAATTGTGATTGTGAACTGGGTAGAGGGTGGACGAAAACACTGAAAAGGGTAAGTATTATTGGAATACCTACATGCTAGCAGTTGAAAGGTAGTCAAAAAGGCATTAGGTGCGTGGAAGCAGACTGGTTATTCTTCCATAGGTGTGTGGGCGCATCCTGTTAATATCGTCCGCAGGTAAGTGAAAGTATCTTGACTGTCTTTCACCACTTTAAATCTCTATTGAAAAGCTTAGGGTTCTCCCTGATGAGGGCCAAGCAAACGGTAGAGATGTTAGATGATGTGTTGCTGTTGGAAGTGCCGCTTTGGACGGCACGCCATATTATGCATACTAAATACGGTGCTTATGCAATTAGGTACTCTGATGTATGGTTTAAAATGACGATGAGGAGTGTTAGACCTTTTCCCAGAATTGGCAGCTTTGATAAGGAGGCATTGAACGTCCGAGATAGCATCTGTATGATGCGCTCTCGAATGAAAAAGGTAAAATATAAGGAGTGTTTAAAATTATGGCAGCGTGAGGGGGATGCGTGGCTTAAAGGTGTGCACGCGACGTAAACTAGCGTCACGAGCACGTTACCGGAGAGTACATATGCAGCACTAAACTGCGGTGCGCGCCGCGAGATAGCGCGCATGTGCAGCAAGGTAGCGCTGCGGAAGGTATTGCCAGTGGTTCACGCGCACCGCCGCCGCCCTATGTCGATGGGGGTGCAGGTACAGTTGTTGAAAATCCCATAAAAATTTAACAAGTAACTTGTACCCTCTCGTAAGTAATCATAAGGAAAATGTTTATGATGTGGATGATGAGCCTATTGTTATGTCTGCCATTTCCCATGTGGTACACATGTTAGATGCTCCACCACAACAAGCACAAGTGGTGCCGCCATCTTCATCAGTGATAGTACAGGAAGTGTTAACATCCATTGCACCCATAGAGGAAGTTGTTAACCCTATACGTAGCAGTAATAGACTAAATCCCCAGCCAGGTAACAAGGTCAAAAGTAGCAGTGTGGCCGGTCTGCATCCCATCCAAACAATAACTGTTCCGAATGGGAATGCGGATGCGAACGGTGTAGTGCCCACAAGGGAGGTAGCAATGCATTGTCCTTGGACAAGAGCGGAGCTAAATTCCATAATGAACGATTTCCCCGATCCTAAAAAGGAATTGGCCAAATGCCAAAGATTTTTTAAAAAATTTGGGTAGTGCTCACGAGCAAACCAATAAAGATTGGCGAGTGGTGTTAAGAGCTTGTCTTCCACGCAATACCGACATGACAAAGTTTATCACTGACTGTGTATTGGATGGAGATGTTCCCTTAACAGACTAAATTAACCAAGGTAATATTTCCCGCATTATAACTCAACTGGGTGTGTATTTTCCAGTAGTAGTTAACTGGAGCAAAATTTTCACCATAAAACAGAGTGAATCTGCAGAGGATTATTGTAACAGAGCTCTGCAGGCTACCACCCAGTACACTGGGTTAGAGGATATTAAAGATAGCACTCATCACGGGAATGATCGTCACTGTACTTATGGATGGTCTAAAAGAGAACCTAAAGACCGGAGTTCAGACCTCACAACCTGCCTGGAGGGGAGTCACTATAGACACCCTCATAGAATCCGCAATCGAACACTATAAGAACATTTTGAGAGAGACTCATAGCGAGAAGCTAATGGCTGTTAGTATTCAAGCTCTAGAAGGAATGACTATAACATCACAGCCAACAGACACACCTGCACCTGTACAACTACACGTTCGCACCAATCCTGTACCACCATAAACACAGCCCTACCTCACTTATCACACACAGCCACAAAACCCATACTATCCACAACCACCATATTTCCCTCAATATCCTTATCCACACCTACCATCTTTCCCTTTCGCTCAACCCACACAGCAATCCTTTCACTCACCCCACTCACGAAGATGCTTTAACTGCAACCAAGTGGGACATGTAAGTAAGAATTGTAAGGTAAAGAGGGCGGGACCCCCTAACCAGGGAGTACCTGAATATCCCCATAAGGGATATACACAGAGTACAGGAAACCCACAACAGTCACCAGCTCCAATTGTGGCCGTAAATGCTGTATTGGAGAGTGAGAGTCAACGCTAGGGGTCAGGTCATACCTGTAGTCTACAGATAGGTTAACAGGAAATACTAGGGAAGAACCGGTGAAGATGATTTATGTAGCTGGTACTAAATATCCTTTTCTTGTAGACACAGGGGCGACCAGGTCAGTGATAAAATCTCCCGCTAACTTACAGGTAACCAGCGAGACTGTACCAGCAATGGGTGTAACTGGTAAAGTGAAACATTATCCTTTAACAAAATCCACAGATGTCACTATTGGGCCATTGCATACCAGGCATTCTTTCCTCCTGGCAGCACCGGCTCCTACTTACCTACTGGGAAGGGATTTGTTATGTAAGATGGGATGTGTCATATATTGTACCCCTGATGGTGTATTTCTAGATATCCCAGAGAGAGTTGCGCACGAGGTGAGGGATATATTGGACACTCCCCAATGGATAATGTATCACTCTACTGGTTTAAGTGAAAATCCATCTCAGGTAGATCAAATGTTATCCCAAATTCCAGACTCACTTTTGACCAAGGATGGACAGGACACTGGATTAATGGCAAACGTAAGTCCCGTAATGGTAAATCTAAAAAGTGGTAGGCAAGCTCCAAAAATTCCCCAGTACCCATTAAAACAGGAGGTAGAATTAGGGGTTTATCCCATAGTTGAGCTATTGTTACAGCAAGGAATTTTAGTCCATACAGCAAGTGTAGCCAACAGTCCCATCTTTCCTGTAAAGAAGAGTGGTGGGAGGGGTTAATAAGGTGGTAGAGAGCCAATTTCCCGTAGTGCCAAATCCAGCTGTCATTCTTATGCAGATCCCACCCAATGCAACCCATTTCACTGTCATTGGCCTCTGTTCTGCTTTCTTCTCTGTACCTCTTCATCCTGACTGTCAGTACCTATTCGCCTTTACATACAGGGGTGTACAATACACATGGACACGATTGCCCCAGGGTTTCATAGACAGCCCCAGTATCTTCTCCCAGGCCTTACACGACTGTTTACAATCTTTTCAACCTGCCAATGGATCTGTTCTAATACAATATGTGGACGATTTATTGCTATGTTCTGATTCGTTTGTCATGTTTAAATGATACTAAACTTTTGTTGCTTCATCTCTCGCAAACAGGACGGTTGCTAAAGGACAAACTACAGCCCTGCCAGTCCAGGGTTAAATATTTGGAACACTGCCTAACTCAGGGGTTACGACATCTCACAAACGACAGAATCCAGGCCATAAAGAACATGACACTGCCGCAGTACCAACAGCAAATTCGTACTTTCTTGAGAATGTATGGATACTGCAGAATGTGGATCCCAGGTTTTTCTATTTTGGACCTTGCGATTAGAGGACTTAGTCTCTTCCTCAAAGCCCGATCGTGTCATACACACACAGGAATCAGAGCAGGCTTTCCTTAATCTTAAGGATAGTCTGACAAGAGCACCTGCATTGGGAATACCTGATTATTAAAAACCTTTTGATTTGTATTGTACGGAAGGCAATGATGTCCTCACACAAAAACATGGTGATGCCAGTAGGCCCGTAGCATACTACAGTGCACAGTGGGACACTGTGGCAAGATCACTCCCAACGTGTTTAAGAAGTGTAGCAGCAACTGCTTTATTGGTCAGTAAGAGTGAGGATGTGGTACTAGGGCATGATATTATTGTCTATACTCCCCATGCTGTATCTGCTCTGCTAAACACTGCCCAAACCAGACATGTCTCCTCAGCTAGGTTCACAAAATGGGAACTAGCCTTAATAGCACCTGCAAACATCACCATCAAAAGGTGCAGTACGTTAAATCCAGCTATGTATTTACCATATGTGCAACATGATGCACAAAGGGTGGAGAGAGGTGAGCCGCTGGCAACAGGTGAGTTCTGCAGGTATATTGATGCACATGACTGGAATATCTGAATCAAACCTTTACTGCAAGACCTGACATACGGGATACACCTTTAGAAAATGTAGATGTGACATTTTACACGGATGGGAGTTGTCATAGACAAACTGACACTGGAGAGTTATGTACAGGTTATGCTGTGGTAAATGACAAGGACGTTATAGAAGCCAAACCTTTAGGACCACCACATTCTGCCCAAGTGGCGGAACTGGTGGAACTAAAGAGAGCGTGTGAATTAGCGGAAGGTAAATCTGCTAATATCTACACTGACTCTAGGTACGCCTTCGGGGTAATACACGATTTCGGTGCCTTATGGTGTCTGAGAAAATTTATGACAGCAGCAGGCACACCAATTGCACATTCCAAACATATAAAAGAACTATTAACAGCAATCCAATTGCCAAAGGCAGTGGTAGTAATTAAGTGTAAAGCCCATACATGTGAGGATGATCCGGTGTCACTGGGCAACAACATGGCAGACGAAGCTGCAAAATGGGCAGCAGGGTTAAAAATGAATGTACCAACTGAACATATCATGACTTTTCAAACAATTGATATTCTGAAATTAATTGAGATGCAAAATTTCTGTTCAATCCAGGAAAAGTCAGTCTGGAGGTCCAAGGGATGTGGGCAAGAGTCCTCTGGACTCTGGAGAGACGGACAAGGTAAGCAAGTGGCTCCCAAGGCATACTACCCAAGCCTGGCTGAGGCAGCGCATGTTCTGACTCACTTGGAAAAGCAAGGTATGTACAAATTGATGAGAGCATACTGATGCACACCGGGTTTTTCTTCTCAAGTGGAAAAGAGAGCAATGTCCTGTCTGACCTGCTTGAGGAAAAACATTGGGAAAACTATCCCTACCGAACCATCCCACATACCGCCGACTGACTGTCCTTTCCAGGTAATACAAATGGATTTCATCCAATTACCACCCTGCAGGAATCTCAAGTATGCATTAGTGTGCACTAATGTGTTTTCCATTTGGGTTGAGGCATACCCAGCTTCCACTAATCCTGCTGCGTTTACTGCCAAGAAAATTGTTCAGGAGTTTGTGTGCAGATATAGTATCCCTAAAATCGAGAGTGATAGGGGTACTCATTTCACAGGTGATGTTTTTCAAAATGTGTAAACTGATGGGTATAAATAGTTGACTTCATACGACCGACCGACCGCAAGCCAGTGCCAAGGTGGAGAGGATGTACGGTACTATTAAAAATAAATTAAGTAAGATCATTGCAGAGACTGGATTAGGATGACCAGAAGCATTACCGTTGGTCCTACATAGCATAAGGACCACTCCTAGACCCCCTCTAAATCTGTCCCCCTTTGAAATACTGTTTGGTAGACAACCTCATTTGATAAGTCTGCAGGAAGATTTGAAAAGTAACAATGAGGTAACTGTAAGGTATCTTATAACAATGAGTAAACAGTTAAAACAGCAACAGCAGAAACTGAAATTGTTGTCCCATGATATGCCTGAAACAAACTGTCATGATGATGAACCTGGAGAATATGTTATGATCAGAAATTTCTTGCGTTCAGGTTGTTTGATCGTTTGGGAAGCTCCGTATCAGGTGTTGCTGACTAGTACTGCATCTTTGAAGGTTGCCGAGAGAGATACCTGGGTCCATTCCACTCACTGCAAGAAGGTCAACCAACCGGTGGAGAAACAAGGCGGAGACTAGGCTGATAACGTGGACCTGTCGATTGCGAGCTTGTTCCGGGAGGGGTAAAAGGTTGCAGTGAGATACCTGAACTAAAGAAATTTGCAGGTCCTTGTTACGGCAATGGACTGGTCTGCTTTGTTCATTTTTTTATTCTCTTCCAGAGTTTCCATCATTCTGGTTTGTTCGGGGATTTCTGGTTTCTGTGACGGGGGACCGATGGAGGAGATGGGAGCTAATGGCAGTATTGATGGAGTGGAGTCGAGAGGAGGAGTGCTATTGCCAATCAGGGGAGTGTCTGACCAATCTTAGTACAGTAATTAAGAGATCTGCTATTTTGGATACTTGGAGACAGTGTGAAGGTCTATCGTCTGAGGATTATTGTATGTGTGAGTTCTGTGGGTCCGTAATTGATGAGAGATGCATCCAATGGTGTCAACCCAAGTATAATCAATATTGGGGTGGGTATCCTTTAGAGGACTATCGCACCATGGTGGGCAAAATTTTAAACCAAACCGATTGTTGGGTGTGTTTTCACGTGCCCCAAGGACAACATGATGTAGGATTAGTGTCATTTCCATTAAATGTCTCTGAAATTATAGAATCACAAAGAGGACATGCACTAGATGGAAAATATCTTAATACCAAACCACCCCATTTTAAACTTCACCAGTACCAAGTAGATAAATCACTTTTATGTTTAAACATCACCAACTCCAATGAACCAGGAAGTTGGGAGGTGACTGGGAATAATTAGACGAAGACCTTCTCACTAAGAGCTGACCGTGAGCCTATGAATTATGAACTGTTACGCACAATTAGGTCGAGTGGAAGACACTTCCGGTATAAATATACACTGAGTCCCACCAAAGAAATGATTGGTAGAGTACCAGAAGGGTATTGTGCCAAGATATTACAACCCGAAACTTGTATGAGTCAAATGGGAGAACCTGAAGTAGGATCACTTGCCAGAGAAATGTGTATGACAATAATGATGTTTACTATTCCTTATGTTCTCCCCGATGATGTATATTTTATATGTGGAAGGAATTGTATAAGTGGCTCTCTCAGAGTTCCGAAGGTTTGTTACTTGGTAAGAGTAGTTCCTGAAGTTGTGACCCTCACACATGGTGAAATGATTGGTATTCATAAAGACACACTATCACCATATCTTCACACACAGTGTAAAAACAGAGACAAAAGAAATATGATACCTGGTGATGTGCATAAAGCCAAACAGTTAATTAGTGAAACAACTGGCTTTCAAATTTTGGTAGCATTGGATCCCACCAGGATTGCTTTTGATACACTAAATTTTAGATATATCCAAGATCTTGCTAAATGAATAGATAATATCACCGAGATGTATGATGACACATTCAGGTATACAGGTAGGAAGTTGCAAGCGTACAAAAAAGAACTGGTGCAACACAGACTAGTGCATAACTTTGGCCACCCAATTTGGAGTAAAGTGTTGCACTTATATTACAAACGATACCAGCGATCCCAAGGAGGTGATAGACTGGAAGATGGATGAAAGTCTGCAGCTAAAATGGGAATTTCGAAAGAACCATAATGCTTCAATGCCTGAAGTAGAGGAGAAGGTAGAGGAATGGGTTTCATGGTTGAACCCAGTGAAATGGTTCTCAGGTCTAGGAGAGTGGGTCCAGGAAATGAATGCAAGCATAGGTAAACTCCTGATCCTTATACTAGGTGTCATCATAGTAATTGGCATTTGTGTCAGGTGTGTTCCTATTGTGTTGAAGTGTGGAAAATGTAAAGATAAGGTGAAGCAAAGGAATTAAATTATGATGGTGGTCAATGGTAATGATATGAATACTGAGGTAAATATAGAACTGCATTATAACCCTGAACTAGAAGGTACCATCGTATAAGATTTAGACATGCATAAAATGTATTATTAAAATGATATTTTAAACATCTCAAATAATTTAAGTCCCTATTCCTCCTCAAGACTTCCTTTATAGGATTGGTGCATCCCCACATCTTTCCCAAGATCCTCGGTGTGCGTATAGGGGTAGTTTTATGTCCCCTCCTAGAGACACATTATTGATGGATTAAGAACCACCTTGTGCCATCCCATAATATAACATTAAATGATATGTCATAATATAAGCCTAAATTAATTTAAAAAAACAGAGTATGATAGCATGATTTTTGCTATCAAAGGGTGGACTGTCGAAGCCGGATAATTGGCTGAGACAGGATCGGTTTAAAATTAGATCTGTGCAACGCCATTTTGCGACTTACTGCCCAGTGCCATTTTAGTGAAACTCGCCATTATAAGTACATACTATTATTTAGCGTCATGCGATTCCCACGCAATAGAAAGAAGTTAAGTCCTCACCATGTAAATACAGACAGTCACTAAAACATATAAAATGATTATCCCTGCAAAACATGTACCATAGTGTACTCCACAAAACAGTCGCACAGCGCTAACTAGCGTCTTTTCTCGATTCCCCAATACTTACACACTTACATGAAAGGTTCCCTAGTATTAAAGTGTAATATTCAAGGTGTATTCAGTAATTATTAATGTTGTGAAATAAAGATTATTTGATATCTAAGGTTTAGTACATGGTAAGCAGACCGTGTTTGTACTGATCCACTGTGTCTCAACAGATTTCCGGTATCATCAGTGAGAAGATCAGAACATGCGTCTGCAAACTATGGACTGTAGAGAGTTAAAATATTAAAATGTACTCTGTAATGTTAGCAGCTTAGATTAGCATGCAGCGGGAAAAAGGACACAAAGTGCGGTTGGAGGCTGTTTGTGTCTATTTGAATTGACCTATGAACTATCCTGTAACAAAAGCACCTTTAAGAAGAACCAATGGAATCATGTCAAACTTGTCTATTGTATTGCCTATCCCTGCAAGAGTATACAGTCTGGAGTCTTCTTGCTGTGCTGTTGACTGAGATTTCTAATGCTGATGCCGGTATCTGGGCCCAGAGGGTGTGCGTATATAACAACTGTACCTTGGGTCTGTATAACTTATTTGCGCTAATTGTCTTTAGATCACAGCGTGTAACAATCTGTTTTTATGCTGAATAATAACTTTTTGTGCTTTGGAACCACATTCAAAGTCTGAAGGCATTTATTTACTTTGCTACTCATTACGCTAAATAGCAATAATTTTAGAAGGTATAGGCAGGATTTTAGAAGGTATAGACAGGATTGCATAGAGGTTTTAATAAGGTATGAATACATTATTGGTTTATAGCTCTTTTGTGATAAATTGGTGGAGTCCGTGCGTTCAATTCTGGTGTATATAAAATAAAACACCTTAGATGTTCAGATGCTAACTTTCCCTACATCTATCTTCGAGTGAAAGCAGCAACTTAGTCCCGTTTGCTGGGTCCCGGCTGAGGTGTTCTCCACACTGATGTTTCTTAACTCAGCTTTTATTTTTTTTTTATTGTAACAGATACAGCATGTACATTTAGCATGAAAATACTTCACTGCTATTGCTCCCTGTTATCAGCCCCTTTTGGTAGGGGGAGGCTGTCTGCAAGTGTGATTACTGAGGCCATCCAGGAGCATTTTATGGACACAAGCCATCCTTGCTCAAGTGCGACCACTGCACGAAACGCATTGGAGGCTGACAGTGGAGACCGATAAGAACAAGATTACATCTAGCAGTACTGCCCGCACACCAAACCACCTGCCTGCGGCCCGCGAAAGTGACATCACCATCGGCCAGCCAGGCCAGTCATGCTGTAGAGTAACTCTGATAGGAAAAAATGGGATTTCGGTACCTACCACCGGTAAATCCTTTTCTCTGATTCCACAGGGGACACTGGAGGTTGCTTACGCTGGGGTATAGAGGCGTGGATAACTGGAGCCGGCACTTTAATTAATTTAGAAGTGTGAAGCTCCTCCCCCTCTATGCCCCATCAGCCCCCAGTTTAGAAAATGAAGACCGAGAGGAGATGGAGAACAAGCGGAATAAGAAAAGGAGAGAAGAACACACAACTGAATCATGCAACATACAACATATGAAACAAGCCGAATAGGCAGGCAAAGAGCGCAGAGGTGGGCGTCCAGTGTCCCCTGTGGAATCAGAGAAAAGGATTTACGGGTAGGTACCAAAATCCCATTTGCTCTTTCATCCGCTAGGGGACACTGAAGGTTACTTACGCTGGGGATGTCCCAAAGTTTTCCTCACGGGCGGGAGCGCTCTGCGGCACCTGCAGAACTAGGCGGCCAAAACGGGATGCCGAAGTAGTAAACTTATTAAATTTGTAAAACTTGACAAACGTGTGAACTGAAGACCAATGGCCGCACGGCACAATAGTGACGTGGAGGCTCCACTACCGGCCGCCCATGACGCACCCACAGAACGTGTGGAATGAGCCGAAATGGACGAAGGAGGCTGGCGGTCGGCACTAGCAGAAGCCTGATGAATAGTCAGCCGAAACCAATGTGCCAATGTCTGCTTAGACGCTGGCCAACCCCTCCGAACAGCATCATAGGACAAAAAATGACTCAGACTTACGGAGGGACGCTTATAAGACAGAGGACCTCATTCAGAGTCGGTCGAAGCGGCCGCACGGTCGTACGCCACCGATGTTCGCTATACTGCGCATGCGTAAACTAGCCGCTACGATCAGAAATTTCTCTCTCCTTGAACACAGCCAGGTCGGTAGTTTGAGTGACAGATTGAGGCGTTTGTGGGTGGTAACAGGGGAAGGTGCTTGAAAATGGGGGAGTGTAAGTTCCGAACGCAGGCGTGCCCAATTATGCGAACAGCGTTTTATGGGAGTGCATACGGTTTATGGGAGTGCATAATTAACAAAGTAGCGTCATGGCACATGTGACATGGGAGGTTTTTACACTGACATGATCGTAGAGCTTAAGAGAGGGTATGGTCAACCATAAGCTCTACGACCAGTTCCGATGGTCTCGATTAATCCGTATATGCCCGGAGATGACGTGCAATGCATACGAGAAGGGGGCGTATTTTTTTTTTATTCCGACCGCTTCTTCCCCTTGGTCGGCCAGCTACCGATCCGAAATTAGGGACGCAACTTGCGAGGGAATAATTTGCATATCCGGCCCCTTTTCCTGTACGACCGTGCGGCCGCTTCGACCGACTCTGAATGAGGTCCAGAGTTCCCAATTCTGAAACTCTACGAGCCGAAGCGAGAGCCAGGAGGAGGACTGTCTTCCAAGACAGGTACTTAAGATCAACCTCCTCCAAAAGGTTAAAAAATGGGCGACTGAAGAAACAGAAGCACTAAGTTAGATCCCAGGGAGCAATTGGAGGTACAAAAGGGGGCTGCATGCGCAAGACCCCTTGAAGAAACGTCTGCACCTCAGGAATGAGGGCTAATTTCCTTTGAAAGAACATGGAAAGGGCAGAGACCTGCACCTTTTAAAGGTTCCCAGACGAAGGCCAGAATCCAGACCTGTCTGAAGGAAAAGCAGAAACCGGGATAAACGAAAAGTCCTAGACGGAAAACCCCAACTGGAACAACATGAGATATAAGCACGCCAGATGCGATGCTAATGTGCAGCCGAAACTGGCTTCCTGGCACATATGGTGGGAATAACCGCGTCTGGGATGCCTCTGTGTCTTAAGATATCGGTTACAAGAGCCACCCCATTAAACGTAGTTGTGCTAAATTGGGGTGTATGACAGGGCCCTGCTGTAGAAGATCCGGGCGCAGAGGAAGGGGTCATGGATCGTCTGACAATAGGGACTGAAGGTCCGAGAACCAACTTCTCCGAGGCCAGTTCGGAGCCACGATAATTACAGAGGCTGTCTCTTGTTTTATCCTCTTTAGAAGACAAGGAAGAAGCAGAATTGGAGGAAAAAGGTAAACTAAGTCGTAGATCCACGGACTTGTCAGAGCGTCTACTGCTGCCGCCTGCGGATCTCGAGTTCTTGACACGTATACTGGGAGCTGATGATTGAGTCGTGATACCATGAGGTACTCCTGAGGACATCCCCATCGATGTGTCAGCGCGTTGAATACATCTGGATGAAGCTTTCATTCCCCAGGATGGATATCCTGTTGATTTAGGTAATCTGCTTCCCAGTTGTCCACACTTGGGATGAATACCGCCGACAGGATTACTGACTGATTCTCGGCCCACCGGAGGATCTGAGTTACTTCTCACATAGCCATGCGACTCCGAGTCCCTCCTTGGCAGTTGATGTAAGCGACGGCCGTCGCGTTGTCGGACTGAACTCTTACCGGACGAGCCTTTAGAAACTCTTGTCTCTATCAGTTCCAACACATTTATGGGCCACTTCTGTTCTAGAGACCATCGACCCTGAAAGTGGTAATCGAGGACTACTGCTCCCCATCCTCGGAGGCTTGCATCCGTTGTTACGATGATCCAGTCCCACACTCCGAATCTCCGGCCCGCTAAAAGATTGGTGGATTGCGTCCATCAGAGATGTGCCACTCTGGTAACCGGGCTGACATGGATCTGACTATGTAGAAGCAAATGAGACCCTGACCCCTGTTCTAACAGGTTCAGCTGAAAAAACCCTGGAGTGGAACCGGCCGAACTGTAGTGCCTCGAAAGCAGCTACCATCTTTCCTAAGAGACGCAGACAAAGAAGCATTGACACCCTCTTTGATCTGAGGACCAACTGAACTAACAACCGGATATCCCTGGTCTTGTCCGTTGGAAGTAAAATACTCTGTGATTTCGTATACAAAATCATGCCCAGAAATAGAAGCTTCTGGGTCGGATTTAAATTTGACTTCTTGAAGTTGATTACCCAACCGTGTCGGGTTAGAGTGTGATAGGTCAGTAAGGCTTGATCTGATAGAAGAGATACCGATGGAGCCTTGAGCAACAGATCGTCCAAATAAGGGATTATGGGCCTGATTCAGAGCCGCTCGTTCATTCCGAGCGATGTTTGCACTACTGCGCATGCGTACGGATCGTAATACGCATGCGCAAACCAGTCAGTGCGGCCGAAAATCGTTTGTTCGCTTAATAGCGAATGCCTGCTATTTTGAGTGACAGGAGGAGGCGTATGTGGGTGGTAACAGGGGAAGGTGCTTGAAAACGGGGAGTGGAGATCCGAACACAGGCGTGCTTAAAGGTCAAAACGGGCGTTTTGTGGGTGTGCATAATTAATACAGCAGCGTCATTGACCACATCACTGGGTTATTTTATAGTCAGAACTGCTCGCAAGATTGCGGTAGGAAAAACCAACCACTAGAATAGCGAGCAGTTCATACGCTGGTCGATGTACTCGATTAATCTAATAAATAGCGGACATGACGTAGGATGCGAGCGGCCAGGGGGCGTAGTTTACCAAAAAACTACCAAGTTTTGTTCGCTCATTCAGACAGAGGCGTGAACAGATCGTAAAGAGCGAACGGTTCATTTGAATAGCCACCCCTTTTTCTGAACGAGCGAGCGCAAATAGCGTCCGGCTCTGAATCAGGCCCTATGTTCACTCCTGATGACCGAAGCAGAGCGATCATGACTGACATGAGTTTGTGAATATGCGGGGAGCCGAGGATAACCCGAACGGCAATGCCTGAAACTGGTAATGATCTTTCAATATGGCAAAACGCAGAAAAGCTTGGTGTGGTTCCCAAATGGGAACATGGAGATAAGCATCTTTGATATCCATGGATAATAAGAACTCCCCTGGTTCCAAGCTCGCAATGACAGACTGCAGAGATTCCATCTTGAAACGATACATCTTCAGATACAGGCTTAAGGACTTGAGGTTTAAGATGGGTCTGACCAAACCATCCGGTTTGGGCACTACAAACAGGTTTGAGTAAAACTCCATACCTTGCTGATACTCCGGAACTGGAACTAGCACAGAAGACACTACTAGAGACCTGATCGCCTCCTGTAGAACCCTGGCCTTGGCCGTCAGGGATTGGCAAACTCATAGTGAAGAACCGAGGTGGAGGGAGGTCTTCGAAGTCTATACAGTACCCCAGGGAAATTAGTCTGCAAATCCATGGATCTGAAGAGGTCTGGTTCCAAACCTGTTGAAATTCTTGCAAGCGGGCTGCCAACGCAGGAGACCCCAGGTGGGACGGAAGACCGTCATGCCCCCTGTTTGTGGAAGACCTCTACCTCTGCCGCCTCTCGGTTGCGTGGGAGCTCCTCTAGCTCTACCATGAAAGGAATGAGGCGCTCGAAAGGAATGAAATGAAGGTCCAGTATAAAGTCTTCTGGGAGCCAGAGCAGTAGACGGGAGGTGAAGAGGACTTACCCCACCCGTGGCCTGGGATATCCACTTGTCCCATTCCGGGCCAAAAAGCATGTCACCCGTGAATGGTAAACCCTCAAGAGTGCAACCACAGAGCTCTGCGTTCTCAAATAGTCAGATTACCCCATATCTGCATCTGCTAATATCCTCAGACGCTTCTCCCAGGTAAACTGCAGATTAACGGATGTGTTCTGCTAGTAGCCGTAACTCTGTAATCAACTGGTCAGCCCAGCAAACCACAGCCTCGTGAGCGGCAGTACGCTCGCAAGCGGGTCGATGTTCCCCCACTGCGCATGCGCACGACGGAGGGAGCTCCGTCGTGCGCATGCGCGAGACCCGGCGAGCGACGGGCTCTCCATCGCTCCGGGTCTCGCACCAAAGGGGGCGTGCTGTCGATGTTGATTGACAGCACGCCCCCTTTGATGGGCGTGCCGGGGGCGTGCCTGCCAGACGGAGGCTTTCCCATGGGAACGCCTACCGTCTCAAGCTGGCCCACTGACATCACTAGTGATGTCAGTGGGAGTGATTTTGGCTCTGATAGAGCCCAAATCACTCCAGGGCTTGCGGCAGCGAGACCCTACCACAGGGTCTCCGTCGCAAGTCCGATGGTCAAGACCATCATCATGGACGCTCGCTAAAGCTGTGGGTGGTAACCCACAGCTATGCGAGCGTCCATGAGGACGCTCCAAAAAAAGGTAGGAGGGCCCTGATTCAGAGCGAGTGCTCTGGTCAGAGCGTTCAGCTCTGAATCAGGCCCAGTAGCTCCCGGCACCGGAAGTGCCGTTTTCTTAGAAAAACGGGAAACAGACGCATCTACAGGAGGAGGTGTTTCCCACTTCTCCATCATGGATGATGGAAAAGGGTAAATAGATGGAGACCTACGTGGAATTTGGAACAGCTTATCTGGCTGTTTCCAGGCCACTGAGAACGGGAAAAAAAACGCCAAACTCTTAGGTTGTTCGTGAAATAGTTCACACTCCTGGGAGGCAGTAACTATCTCCTCAGGCAAATTAAGGACCTTTCTGACTGCCCAGATTAGAGATTCCACCCTGGGGAAGGCGGACTCTAACTCCTGAGGGGTTTCTTCTTCGGTATCCTCTGTGGCGAGGAATTCCAAGTCTGACTTTACTAACTGGAGAACAGTCGTTCAAGTATTTTTTTTTTTTTGGTAGGAAGTGGAGGGTGCAGGCACCGCTGCACCCATTACCTGAACCAGGGTGTCTAGAGACTTGGTTAACCCAGCTACCCAGGGAAGTTGAGCCCTGTGCGCCTCAGCCAACTCCAATATTAAGTCTGACATAACTCCTACCATGTCAGCGGCCCACGGCGGAGCAGGTGAGCTAGTAATCGCCATCTGTGGATCCATTGTTATATAAGCATCACATAACGTGGACCCAGTGGCATGTGGCTTGGTCTGTTTGTTGTTACACTTGAAACAGACAAACCGCTTTTGAGAAGCCTTGGTTCTGTTGGCATGGTACACACAGTCTCCCAGAGAAACACAGCATAAAACAGAAGAGACACAGACAAGATAAAACAAGAAGGCTGTGGGAAACAGAGGAGGAGAAACCCCCCTCCCACAGATCAGATTCCCCTGCACTTACACCCCAGTTACTTACAGCCTCTTTACCAGGGATGTAATCAGGGGATGTACTTGTCCTGCAGCACAGGAATGGCAGCAGAGGGATCCAGCCTTTTGTCTCTCTTACACTGCAATCTCCTGTATAGAGATGCAGTATGAGCTGCTGTGTAAGAAAAGAACGGCAGTCCTGCTGTTATACAGCCGTTTGCCGCGTAGAGGAGAGAGACCCGCGCTGCCCTTAAGCGCCGCCCCCTTTATGCCCTGAAGGCTATACAAGATGGCAGTGGCCATTACAAATCTCCCCCCCCCCCCCGCGCGTTAGAGCAGGCGCCGCGCTGTAGCGCGCTTAATAACCAGCCTCCTGCACTGTAACAGCGAGGAGAGGGAGATCCGGGTGCCGCGCTGTAGCGCACTTCAAAAGCAGCCCAGTGTCTCATGTAATAGTGGGAGGAGGGAGAGCAGGGAGCCGCGTGTAGCGCTCTGCATTAGCTGCCCAGCACACTAAGTTCTGTAAGAACGCTGGGCAGCGGCGGGAGCCGGGGGATGCGCAGGTGATTACTCACTGCGTGGTCCCCGATGGAAGTCTCTCAGAAGCTTCAGCACTTCTCCTCTTCCTGTTGAAAAATGTGCTGTGACGGTAAGGAGCTGTCAGTGCTTTTTAGATAAACGCTGTGCACTCCTTCCTGCCTTCTATAAGGACAGGGCGCCAGGTACCCGGACCCCACCTTTAGAGAGGTGGCGAAGGGTACCTAAAAGTGTCAAAAAATTTGTATAAAATAAAAAAACCTAAATAAATAAAATAGATGTGTTGCTGGAGCACAGCAGATTGTGACCAGCTCCTAGTAGGCACATTTTCTAAACTGAGGGCTGATGGGGCATAGAGGGGGAGGAGCTTCACACTTCAAAATTAAAGTGCCGGCTCCAGTTATCCACGCCTCTATACCCCAGCGTAAGCAACCTCCAGTGTCCCCTAGTGGATGAAAGAGAAAATCAGCGTGGAGAACACCTCAGCCGGAACTCGGCAAACGGGACTAAGTTGCTACTTTCACTCGAAGATAGAGGTAAGGAAAGTTAGCATCTGAACATCTAAGGCGTTTTATTTTATATACACCAGAATTGAACACACGGTCTCCACCAATTTATCTCAAGAGCTATAAACCATTGTTCATTTTCATGTCTTCTCTTACTTCTAACTCTCTTCTGTTTTATTCCTTTTTAATTAAATTATTTTTATATTTATTTATTATTTACCAATAATTATAGGTTTACATCCGAAGTGCCACTGACAATAGCGCTCTTATATTTTCAACTAGTTGATTGGTTGGAATGAAAATCTGGTAACATATGGGAGTAAATGATCAGCAATTTGCTCCTAAATGGCAGAAAACAGATGAAAATGGTCGTTCAGACACGTTTGAACAAATTGTTTAGATCAAAGATTTAACAAACAGTTTTTGGCCATTTTCCAGCACTTGGGAGCAAATTGCTGATTGTCATTTGCTTTCATACCTTACCAGGTTTTCATTCCAACCAATCAACTAGTTGGCTGGTTGGACAGATAATCTTTAGATGTGTGGCCAGCTTTTGGCTGTTATTACAAATGATGGTTTACTTACATTTAACCATTTGCCATCAGTAGTGACACAATTAAGCTGCAGGACTTTGAATGAAGAGAAAATAACATCGCTTCTAAATAGGAGGCACTTTTTAATTTTTATATATATTTTTATTGAATTGTCAGTTTCTCTTTAACCAACTTTAGATACAATATAAAATAAACCTGTATCCTAATTTGTATTTCTAATAGAATGCCGTTGTATGTTTTTGTATCTAATTGAATGCTGATTTATGATCTATTGCTATAGACCTTTTTTACTGCTTGATAAGGTTATAGGAAAATTAGTGATATATAAATGTTTAAAACTTGTTGCCACATGTCTGTGCTGATTTAATATATTTAGAATTTTAATATAAATGACAATTCCAAATATATCACAACAGGGTATATTATAGTGTAGGTTTTTTCATTTAAGAGGTTGACAATTTCTCTATCTGCTGCAGGTGTGAATATGGATTGACACTGGTTACTAATATGTGTAGAACAAGCGCTGATTTTGCCAAAATATGCCTAATAGGAAGATCAGACTTTAAAGAAAAATGGTTATAATGTTAATAGGTCAAAGATTCAACTCTGCCTTTAACAGCAAATTAAATTATTGGGTGTACAAATATATAGCACACAAAACAAAAATAACTTTTAGAGGGAAAGTGTCTCAAAATATAGTATGCACATCTGACAATTGCTGTCAGCACTTATCCCCACTGTAAAACTGTGTTTCTAGCAGAACAAAAGTATGAATAATTAGTTAATATTTTGATCAAAAGATTTTAAGCTTGCAGACTGCTCATTTCTGCAAGTCCTACACTATCATGTTTGCTCTAAGCACTATTGCATTGCAGTAAAATGCACTGGCCTCTCATATTCAAAGGCTCACATGCAGACTTAGGTGTTTATGTAATAGGATGCGATCTACAGCCACTGCGGAAATTCCTGTATGTTTTCCCTATATTATACCCCTTTTACCCCGGAGCTAAAATCCGGGTTATTGCAGGGTTAACCCGAGCAGCTCCCTGGTGAAAAAGCGGAGAGAGTTGGATCGCCGGGTCCAGTGACCCGTCAATCCAACCCAGGTAAACAGCAGGGTTTAACACGGGCGTAGCCCGTGAAACCCTGCTGTGAGAACAGCACACTACGGGTCACGATGACCTGGAGTGCGCTGCAAGCCGACCGATTGGTCCGGCTTCAGTGGCGCTTGGAGATGACGTCTTCTAAAAGCGTCCACTTTCATACCGTAAAAAACGGGTCTATGCAGACCCGACTGCGGTGTGAGCGGCGCCGACTTGGGAATATCCAGAGTCGGCGCCGGCTAAATTCCGGGTCTGATCCGAATAGGAACTCTGTTCCAACTCTGGGTCAAACCCGGAATTTTGGTGGAAAAGGGGTATTATAAAGCACAGACACATGCTGCAGCTTGTATGCTGAACAGATCTCAGGCAAATCTGGATATCCTTAACCTGCATGACAGGAGGAATTGGGGTAACATCTTTTCCCACATTACCCAAATTTATAGATGGTCACCCATTGAGGAGAATGCAAAAAGAATAACAGCCAGTGAAGACATCTCCTCACTGGTAATTTTCAGCCGGACCCAGAACTCACAACAAATGGCAGCAGCAAGGGACGAAGAAGACCTGCCTCACCGCCTCAGACACCAGGAAGTAAGATGGGGAAACTAATACCTCCAAAAACAGGCTCCACTGTGGCAATCACCCGCTACTGCCACATACCACAAAGACTATACATTTGTCCCAGTGGAGAGCTATAAACCTTATTCTTAGCTGAATACCACTTATGTCATATGTAAACCAAAGTTTTATATTTTTTGGTTTAAAGTAGGGGTGTGCACCGGCCACTTTTCGTGTTTTGTGTTTTGGTTTTGGATCTGGATCTTTCTTCGTGTTTTGGATCTGGATTGGTTTTGCCAAAACCACCCTTCCGTGTTTTGGGTTCTGGGTTTTGTGTTTTGGATCTGTATTTTTTTGAAAAAAAGCATAAAAACAGCTAAAATCACAGAATTTGTAGGTTTTTCTGCTCCTATGCTATTATTAACCTCAATAACCTTAATTTCCACTCATTTCCAGTCTATTCTGAACACCTCACACCTCACAATAGTGTTTTTATGTCCAAAAGGTTGCACCGAGGTAGCTGGATGACTATGCTAAGCGACACGAGTGGGCGGCACAAACACGTGACCCATCTAGGAGTGACACTGCAGTGGCAGACAGGATGGCAGTTAGAAAAACTAGGCCCCAAACTGTACATAATGCAAAGAAAAAAAGAGGTGCAAGATGGAATTGTCCTTGGGCCCTCCCACCCACCCTTATGTTGTATAAACAGGACATGCACACTTTAACAAATCAATCATTTCAGCGCCAGGGTCTGCCACACAACTGTGGCTGAAATGATTGGTTCATTTGGGCCCCCACAAAACAAGCTGGCAATTAATGTGTCCCTGCACAAACTGGCTCTACGGAGGCAAGATGTCATCCTCATCCTCCTCATCCACCGATTCCTCACCCTCTTCAGTGTGTACATCCTCACAAAGTATTAACTCGTCCCCACTTGAATCCACCACCACAGGTCCCTCTGTACGTTCTGGAGGCTGGTCTCCCTGGAAGAGCTGATAATTCATTTTGATGAACATCATCTTCTCCACATTCTGTGGAAGCAACCTCCTACGCCTTTCGCTGACAAGGTTCCCGGCTGCACTAAACACTCTTTCGGAGTACACACTGGAGGGGGGGCAACTCAGGTAAAATAGAGCCAGTTTGTACAGGGGCCTCCAAATTGCCTATTTTTCCTGCCAGTACAGGTATGGACTGTCTGACATGCCTACTTGGATGCTGTCACCGATGTAATCCTCCACCATTCTGTCAATGGTGACAGTATCATATGCAGTGACAGTAGACATGTCAGAAATTGTTGCCAGGTCCTTCAGTCCGGACCAGATGTCCAAACTTGGTCCTGCCTGCCCTGCATCACCGCCAGCGGGTTGCTTAGGATACCTAAGTTTTTTCCTGGCAGCCCCAGTTGCGGGAGAAAATGAAGAAGGAGCCGTTGACGTGTCACGTTCCGCTTCAGCTGACAGTGTGTTCACCAGCAGGTCTTTGCACCTCTGCAGGCTTGTGTCGGCCGGAAAGAGAGACACCACATAGGCTTTAAACCTAGGATCGAGCACGGTGGCCAAAATGTAGTGGTCTGATTTCAACAGATTGACCACCCTGGAATCCTGGCAAAGCGAATGAAGGGCTTCATCCACAAGTCCCACATGCCGAGCGGAATCGCTCCGTCTTAGCTCCTCCTTCACTTTCTCCAGCTGCTTCTGCAAAAGCCTGATGAGGGGAATGACCTGACTCAAGCTGGCAGTGTCTGAACTGACTTCACGTGTGGCAAGTTCGAAGGGCTGAAGAACCTTGCACAACACGGAAATCATTCTCCACTGCGCTTGAGTCAGGTGCATACCCCCTCCTTTGCCTATGTCATAGGTGGATGTATAGGCTTGTATGGCCTTTTGCTGCTCCTCCATCCTCTGAAGCATATAGAGGGTTGAGTTCCACCGCGTCACAACCTCTTGCTTCAGGTGATGGCGGGGCAGGTTCAAGAGTGTTTGCTGGCGCTCCAGTCTTCGGCACGCAGTCGCTGAATGGCGAAAGTGGCCAGAAATTTTTCGGGCCACCCAAAGCGTCTCCTGCACGCCCCTGTCGCTTTTCAGAAAATTCTGCACCACCAAGTTTATTGTGTGAGCAAAACATGGGACGTGCTGGAATTTGCCCAGATGTAATGCCCGCACAATATTGGTGGCGTTGTCAGATATCACAAATCCCCAGGAGAGTCTAAGTGGGGTAAGCCACTGGGCGATGATTTCCCTCAGTTTCTCTAAGAGGTTGTCGGCGGTGTGCCTCTTACTGAAACCGGTGATACACAGCGTAGCCTGCCTTGTAACGAGCTGGCGTTTCTGAGATGCTGCTACTGGTGACGCTGCTGCTGTTGCTGCATAAGGTGATACATCTACCCAGTGGGCTGTCACAGTCATATAGTCCTTAGTCTGCCCTGTTCCACTTGTCCACATGTCCGTGGTTAAGTGGACATTGTGTACAACGGCATTTTTCAGGACACTGAGGACACTTTTTCTGACGTTTCTGTACAGTCTCGGTATCGCCTGCCTAGTGAAGTGGAATCTAGACGGGATTTGGAACCGGGGACACACTACCTCCATCAATTGTCTAAATCCCACTGCACTAATGGCGGATACCGGACGCACGTCTAACACCAACATAGCAGTCAAGGCCTCAGTTATACGTTTTGCTTCAGGATGACTGCTGTCGTACTTCATCCTCCTCGCTAAGGACTGTTGGAGGGTCAATTGTTTAGTAAAAGTAGTGGTGTTCCTACTTCCTCTCTGGGATGATGAACGACTCCCAGCAGCAGCAGCAACAGCAGCAGCGGCAGCAGTAGGCGTAGCAATGCAGGATCCTCCGGAGGAATCCCGGATAGGAGAGTCAGTCATGCCAGTGATATGGCCTGCAGGACTACTTCCGATCCTGACTAAGGAGGAAATTGACGAGGAGGGAGTTGACGGTGTGGTTTGCAGGCGCTTGGATACAACAGGACAACGGGATTTAGGTGTCCCTGGACTGCTTACGGTCTGAGCCAAAGTTTCTGAACTTGACAGTAATTTTTTATGAACGCGCTGCAGGTGCCGTATAAGGGAGGATGTTCCTAGGTGGTTGACGTCCCTACCCCTACTTATTTCACCTTTACATATGGTACATATGGCAAGACAGTTGTTGTCCGGATTTGGATAGAAATATTGCCAGACCAAAGAGGTGGAATGTTTGGTCTTCTGCCCAGGCATGACCGTGATGGGCTTTTTCATCCCACGGACAACAACTGTCTCCCCCGGAGCCTGATTTAAACAAACCACATCACCATCAGAATCCTCCTCGCCAACTTCCTCCTCAGCGCCAGCTACACCAGTATCCTCATCCTGTTGTACTTCAACAGTGACATCTTCAATTTGCATATCAGCAAGTGGACTGTGGGTGCTCCTTTCAGCACTTGCAGGGGGCGTGCAAATGGTGGAAAGAGCCACCTCTTCCCGTCCAGTGCTGGGAAGGTCAGGCATCGCAACCACCACCACACTTGGACTCTCCTTGGGGATTTGTGATATCTTCTTAGAAAGCACAGTTCTTCGCTGTGCTTTTGCCAGCTTAACTCTTTTGATTTTTTTAGTGGGAGGAGTGCTTCCATCGTCATGTGAAGCTGAACCACTAGTCATGAACATACTAGGGATCGACCTTAGCCGTTCCTTGCCACTCCGTGTCGTAAATGGCATATTGGCAAGTTTACGTTTCTCTTCAGCTGATTTAAATGTCTTTTTCAAGGTCATTTTCCTGAACTTTGCCATTTGGGATTGTATGTGCCCTCTACTATGACATTGGGCATCGGCCTTGGCAGACGACGTTGATGGCATGTTATCGTCTATGTCATGACTAGTGGCAGCAGCTTCAGCACTAGGAGGAAGTGGTTCTTGATCTTTCTCTATTTTATTTTTATCGGAGAAAGTTTGGTCCTCCATTTATGTTATATCGATTTGATATATACGTGCGGCTAAACACAGAAAATAATTTTTTTTTTGGTTTGGACTGGAGTGTACTTTGTGGGTTACAGCACCCTTTAACGGTCAAGCCAGCCGGCCCTTTACTTATGACACAGGCGCACGCTTGGCACTACTTTGTTGATGCACGTGCGGCTACTGCGCACACAATTCACAAACACAGAAAATAATTTTTTTTTGGTTTGGACTGGAGTGTACTTTCGGGGGTTACAGCACCCTTTAACGGTCAAGCCAGCCGGCCCTTTACTTATGACACAGGCGCACGCTTGGCACTACTTTGTTGATGCACGTGCGGCTACTGCGCACACAATTCACAAACACAGAAAATAATTTTTTTTTGGTTTGGACTGGAGTGTACTTTCGGGGGTTACAGCACCCTTTAACGGTCAAGCCAGCCGGCCCTTTACTTATGACACAGGCGCACGCTTGGCACTACTTTGTTGATGCACGTGCGGCTACTGCGCACACAATTCACAAACACAGAAAATAATTTTTTTTTAGGTTTGGACTGGAGTGTACTTTCGGGGGTTACAGCACCCTTAACGGTCAAGCCAGCCGGCCCTTTACTTATGACACAGGCGCACGCTTGGCACTACTTTGTTGATGCACGTGCGGCTACTGCGCACACAATTCACAAACACAGAAAATAATTTTTTTTTGGTTTGGACTGGAGTGTACTTTCGGAGGTTACAGCACCCTTTAACGGTCAAGCCAGCCGGCCCTTTACTTATGACACAGGCGCACGCTTGGCACTACTTTGTTGATGCACGTGCGGCTACTGCGCACACAATTCACAAACACAGAAAATAATTTTTTTTTAGGTTTGGACTGGAGTGTACTTTCGGGGGTTACAGCACCCTTAACGGTCAAGCCAGCCGGCCCTTTACTTATGACACAGGCGCACGCTTGGCACTACTTTGTTGATGCACGTGCGGCTACTGCGCACACAATTCACAAACACAGAAAATAATTTTTTTTTTGGTTTGGACTGGAGTGTACTTTCGGGGGTTACAGCACCCTTAACGGTCAAGCCAGCCGGCCCTTTACTTATGACACAGGCGCACGCTTGGCACTACTTTGTTGATGCACGTGCGGCTACTGCGCACACAATTCACAAACACAGAAAATAATTTTTTTTTAGGTTTGGACTGGAGTGTACTTTCAGGGGTTACAGCACCCTTAACGGTCAAGCCAGCCGGCCCTTTACTTATGACACAGGCGCACGTTTGGCACTACTTTGTTGATGCACGTGCGGCTACTGCGCACACAATTCACAAACACAGAAAATAATTTTTTTTTTGGTTTGGACTGGAGTGTACTTTCGGGGGTTACAGCACCCTTAACGGTCAAGCCAGCCGGCCCTTTACTTATGACACAGGCGCACGTTTGGCACTACTTTGTTGATGCACGTGCGGCTACTGCGCACACAATTCACAAACACAGAAAATAATTTTTTTTTTGGTTTGGACTGGAGTGTACTTTCGGGGGTTACAGCACCCTTAACGATCAAGCCAGCCGGCCCTTTACTTATGACACAGGCGCACGCTTGGCACTACTTTGTTGATGCACGTGCGGCTACTGCGCACACAATTCACAAACACAGAAAATAATTTTTTTTTGGTTTGGACTGGAGTGTACTTTCGGGGGTTACAGCACCCTTTAACGGTCAAGCCAGCCGGCCCTTTACTTATGACACAGGCGCACGCTTGGCACTACTTTGTTGATGCACGTGCGGCTACTGCGCACACAATTCACAAACACAGAAAATATATTATTTTTTTAGCACTTGGGGGGAGCACCCCTGATGGACAGAGCACCCCCTGGACAACACTACAGCACCCCTTTAGGACTGGGACACTGCACAGGACTTTGGAGTGGACACAGCCCCTATGGAGAACTGACTGCACAACACAGTCCAGCCAGCCCCTATGGACTTTGAAGTAGTGGACACAGCCCCTATTAACAACAGCAGCACAGCACAACACAGCCAGCCCCTATGGACTTTGAAGTAGTGGACAACAGCAGCACTACACTACACTACACTACACAGCACTAACTCCCACCCTCCCTCTTCACTGTCCACAGCCGAGTGAGAAAATGGCGCCGACGCGGGTACCTTATATAGGATCCAAAACCCGCGAGACTCGGAAGGCGGGATGATGACGTTTTGCCTCGATGTCAGATCCGAGTCAGGCGGGAAAAGTCGAGCCTGACTCGGATCGGACTCGGATCGGGGGGGCTCGGATTTCAGAAATCCGAACCCGCTCACCCCTAGTTTAAAGTTACTTTAGTTTTATATTTGTTTTTGCCTTCTATGTTTTAAATACATATGTTTTAAGTACACAGTTCGCGATACACAATTTCAGTATATGAAACATTACATTCACACTGCAGTGTACCACATTACCTTAATATATTAGCGCTCGTATTTCTTACCCATACTGAGCTGCTTCTCACAAGCAGCGTAGAATATTAATCAATTTTTTGAAGCTCCTTATTTTAAAGCAGTAATCATTTAAAAGGCAAAACTATTGTTAAGGCTGGGGAGAAAATCTGCGCAAGGTATATAGTCACAAGAAGAAGATAATCTTCACAAATGTACTGGAAATGAGAACAGTATGGAAAGTATTTAAATGTTTCAACTACAGTTACTGGGGAAGCATCTCTGTATTCTTGGACTACAAAACAGTTTTGGCTTTCATAAACTGCAAGGGAGGCACCAGAGGCAAAGTTATGATGGTGAAAGTAGCAAAACTGTTACTTGCTGCTCAAATTAACAAAGTGACTTTCATCATTCCATGTTAATTAGATTAAATACTCAAGTGAACATTATGGCAAAAACCCAGTATGCTACAGTAAACAGATTATTCTCTAAACACAAAGTTCCAGTGATAGAAGGATTGGATGCATTGTCAGTCCCATTGAGGCTTTTCAATTGCTTGTCCCTTCTTTCCATTTCCTCTGATCTCTAGCATGCTGAAAAAGATCAAGAAAGAGACAGTGGAAGTGATGGCAATCCTTCCACTTTTGCCATGGTATCCTTGGTTCCCAGTAGCCTGTGAGATGGTTCAGGAAGAACCAAAGCCTCTACCCCTTAACCCAGATTTATTGCTTCAGAGTTCACGCTTTCAACCAAATGCACAACTACTTCAGTTCATAACGTGGGAATCTATACTCTATCTCTGAGCAGTTCCTGTTCGGAGTCTGTAATCCACACAATCTTGAAAACAAGGAAGAACTCTTCAATATTATAGTACAGAGTCCAGAAGAGATACAAAATTTAAAATTATTCCAACTATAGCAACCTTCCCTGATAGTATATAAAATGGACTCCGTAAAAGTCTTTCCTTATCCACACTCCAAGTACATGTCTGCTTTAAGTATTTTACTAGAAAACAAATTTTGCGCAGAAGAATCATTTTGTTTTTCCAAGCAGTGATAGCCCCTTCCCCATATTAGATCTGTTTTTTTTTGCTTTTCTTTTCTTTGTGGGTCTTCATTCTAGCACTTAATGCTCTGATTTCAAATGATGCAAGAAGTCTCTCTGAGGTAGATGGCATTGAAAACTGTTCCTGGTGGCAATAACTTCTTCCAGTAAAGTTGGAGAATTACAGGCACTATGGTGCAAAGAAACCATTTTTAAATGGTGACAAGGATAAAATGGTCCTAAGAGTGAGTCCAACTTTCTTGACAAAAGTTAGATCTAGATTCCATATGAACCAGAAAGTTGTATTACCATCTTTTTATCTGTCACACACCGCAAGGGTGTCACACACTGCCGGGGAAGTAGACCTCTCTGGTGGTCTCCCTGGATTAGGTAGGTATCCTCTTGCAGCATCCAGCTGGGCTCCGTCATCTTGCTGGCACCTTCCCCTTTAGTTCAGCCTCTAGCGGCTGCCATCAAGTTGGGGGCCTTAAGGTGGGTACACAGACTATGTCGCCCGATTCGGCAGATCGGGCTGACATCTACAATTGGCAACTGTGTACCCACTATGTTGGCCCTTGTGCGCTCCAACATGGTCGTTCATTGCATCGACAGATCTGCAGATGCTGTTCAATCTGTCAATGTGCTGAACGATGCCAGGCAGGTACATGGAGCCAGTGCCTGACATGTTGGGAACAGGATCGTGTATTGTATACCGGCCACCCAATAGGTTGGCTGTCGCATCGCTGGGTACACACATCGGCAAGTGTGTACCCAGCTTTACAAGTAATCTCTGGGGGCTTGCCTGCCAGGTTACCTTGCTCCAATGTGTGTTCTCCCCTCTAATTGGGTGAAGTATTTAAACTCCTCTTTTCCACAGCACAGGTGCACTTGTGCTGACAGCTGTTGCAGTAGTTATTTTAGTTACATTCTGCTTTGGATAATCTTCTGAAAACTCCTGTTCTCCAGTGTGTCCTGTGGATTCTTTGCTGGATACTCTCCCATCTCCAGTGTCTTCTGTGGATACTCTGCTGGATATTCTTCTGTTCTGCAGTGTCTTCTGTGGAAACTCTGTTTATTTATCTGCCAACTAGTTCCCCCAGTGTATACTGTACTGGTTTCAGAAGTATTCTGGAATTGCCACTCGTCTACATTGAATCTATCTTACACAGTGTTTCGTCCTCTGCACGCTATTTACTACTTGCTTGTGTGATCCTCTGAGTTGCCCTCTGCTAGTTGCATCTGGGTTCCGCCTAGGGGGCATTGACTGCATAACTACTTCATCTCTTTCCAGTTTCCGTTCATCGTGTCGATGTAGGAAGGCCAGTATGCCGGGTTATCACTGTAACCAGTGATGTTGATACAGCAGTCCCTTCCAGATAGCCGTGAGGGTACTGGCTGCACCCGCAGTGAGCCTTACTCTACACACATACAACAGGGACACTGCTGTCTGTGTGCGATTGGCGTCCACCCAATGCAGACTTCAGAAACCCCCACTGCAGCATGCGTCCGAGGCTTACCTCAGTCAGCGGTGATGACGTGCTGACTGCCGGTGTCTTTCTTATCCTCTCCCTTTTCTCTCGGGCAGCTTGCAGTTGCTCCGGTATCCAAAAGGCTTTGTAATGAAAGCGTGAATTCAACGCGTTTTAGCCACTCCAGTGGCCTTTATCAAGGATAAAGCACACCGGAGAAGCTGAAACGCGTTACCCACCCAGCTTCTTTGTTGCATCCTCAAGAGATTAAATCTGTCAATTTAGCAGAGTTCATATAATTTACAATATACTGTAACATCCTGATATTTGGCTGACTTGCCCTAATGACAGGAAATATTTCAGCTTCAGTGGGTTGTAACGTTGAACAACATGGTTCCATTCCTCTAGTTTGAAAAGATTTTGTCACTTTCCGAGGGGAGTGATACAATTCCTGTGTGCTTTTAAAGGAGAAGATAAGGAGTCTGGCACACAGATCCCCCTGTCAGGTCATGCTGAGTAAAGCAAACACTATTTTCCTGCCCTTTGATGGTCCATATTGACTTATGTGTAAGAGCACGGACAGACAGTTTGAAAATGACAGGTTTACAATACAGAATATACATGGATACAACATACAATTCGCATTATCCCATGTTTTGCGATCAGATATCGTGAATGGTCACGACACTACTCAACAAAAACTCAGGGTGCATTCACCTGGTTTGTAAAGTTTGACTGGAATTAAATTCTCCATGCTCATATTTTGTATGACACCCCAGGAAATTAACCAGTCACTCAGAATGCGGACATTATCTGGAATTGTTCTTATATAGGTATTAAATGCTAGGCACAAAATAAGGTGAGTGAAGAGGGGGCAAATTTTCATTGGCTGCCCTAGGCGCATACTTGCCCATTCTCCTGGCTCCCGGAAGAGTGGGCAATGTTTCCGTGTCCTAAAACTTTTCTGGTGAAGTGGGTGTGCTGTGACTTGCTATCAATTGCAGCATCACAGCCTGGAAATAATGGCAAAATGTTGTGGGGAGGTGGTCCACGATTATTATATTCAATGCACCTCATCCCCATCCTTCCAATATGTATAATAGGTTAGTAGGTCTAGGAGCCAGTTTGTCTAGAAAATGCCCTAAGTAGAACATATCACAATTTTTTTGTCATATAATGCTGAAATGAAAAATAAACAATAACTAATACCCATGTGACCTGAAATTGGCTATAAAATTCATACAATATTAACTTTTGAGTCATAAGAGTTATAGTTCACATGTTTCCTACTAATTTGGGTCTATCATGAGTTAAGTTTTCAGAATAATTAATGGCAGTTTAACAATTTGAGTGTAAAAAAAGTAGAATTGTCCATGACATTTTAGCTGGTTCTTAAATCGAACTTGGTGGGAAGATCCGAGCAAACAAACCGCTCAGGTAAAACAGACTACAATCATTCCATGGTCCATATCACATTTGTTCCCCTGATCTAACTTTTGGAACCTCATGACTGTGTCTGCAGGAAGAGCAGGTAGGGAGTGGGGCAGGGCCTGCGGTTATCCCCCCTCAGGGGACACAGACCCTGTTGCCTCCACCTCACTAGCAGCAGCTGCCTCCTTTTTGTACCTGCTTTACTGGCATGCTTCCTGGGCACTGCTGTGAGACTACAACAGGAAAGGGACAAATTCAGCAAAGAGATCTCCAACACGTAAGTTAGTGTATGGGGTGCAGAGGGGGCACATTGGGTATAGTTTGATAAGTAATACAAAGAATAAGGGTTTGTGGTTAATAATTAAAAGGGGATAATTAGGATTAAGGTTTTTATATGTGATGTAATTAGGATTTCTTCTTCAGGTTCCATAGTGATCCACAGGGATAACATGGGGCTAATGTGGTTGGAGAGATCCAGGCACCAAACAGTTAAAGCTTTCAGCTCCCAGGATGCCTCGGGTCCTCCTCCATATATACCCCACCACAAGCCTTCAGTTATTAGTTTGGTGCGGCAGGATTCAGACACACCTTTGTAACGGGACTGCTCAGGCAGTCCTAAGCTTTAATTTTATGTTTTATTTCCATGTTTTTGGGTTGGCAGTGCTGAGCGTCTGAATAAGGACACATGTACTGAGATTCTGTCTATCGCCGCTGGGCCGCAACAGCAGTAACAGGGCTGGTGATTTCAGCGGGTCTCGGCTGAGCTTGCTAGCAGCGATGCAGGGACCCGGACTGCAACCGGACGCACGGGGAATAGTGCGCAGCAGTCCTTGCTTCCAACGCAGGAGACGCACCAGAAGCTGCTGCAGTCAGGGCCCGGAGCATCCGCATCCTCACTAGATCACTGGGGCCTTATCGTCTGACACCGGGGATCGGCAGCAGACGCTTCTGTTGCCACGAGGCCAGTGTACCTGGTTGGTTGATGCAGCTCCTCCCCCGACCCAGATGCAGGGTTTTCAAAGGTTTGTGCACGTCTGGGTTGCTCCTCCTACTCGCCTCGTGTATATGAGACACTCACAGTCCACTATCGGTGCGCTGCTGTAGCTGTTGGTCTCAGGAGGTTTTGGGTCAGTCTCCCTGTATACTTCTCCCATGGGCCAGGTATATAGTACTCTATATCCTACCAAGCATTGGGATTTGAGTAGTTGATTCAGAGCCCAGTGCAACTAAATTTGCATATCCATTGTATGTGACTGTTTGCTAGCTGCTGTGTTAATACTGCCTTTTATTTCTGTCAGTTATAACTATCACTATTTTTCTCCTCATCCCTCTGTTGCAGGTGTGTGGGGTTTTTCTTTATACTTCACATTTATTTGTTATTTGTGAAGGTTGTCACATTACATGGCATTGTTACCTTTATAATTGATATGTCAAAAAGTAAAGGGAATCAGGAGGGGGAGGCCCCTGTGCTGGTTTCATATAAAACCTGTTTGGCGGGCTTGTCCTCTCAGGACTTTATAAAGGATGGTTTGTGTGCTGTCCCTGTACAAGAGCCATGTCCTCGTCTTCGGTTATGAAGCAGTTTGTGGATCGTATGGCTACTCCCATACTGCCTCCTTGTATGGAGTATCCACAGCATGCTATGTTTGCACCTCCTATACATCCTTCCTGGATGGATGCTTATGCCCACTCAAGTCAGAGTAGGGCTCACTCGGCTGTTGCAAGCAGACCGGTAGTTACTAAGGCGCCTAAGTGAAAGTAATCTTTTTATTTGTCTGTTCAGCATATGGATTCAGATGCATCATTAGGGGAATCGGATGATGAGCAGGGCTATTTTACAGGGTCTAGCTCGGGAGAGGACTATACGTCCACAGTGGATGTTCCTCCTTTGGTGAGGGCGGTTAAATCTGGATGTAGTTAATAGACCAGCTGACGCAATGCCGCTGGTGTAAATTCCGACACTACCTGCCCGACACAGGACTTAAGATAGGTGTTGAAATACCGTCGACTATCTTAATCCAGGCTGCGGGAGGGGGGGGGGGGGTTAGGTTTAGGCTACTTGCCACCGGATGTCTAGATGTCCTATTGTTGGCATTCCACTGTCAGGATTTGAACCGGTGGCTGTTGAGCCATCGGTATTTCAATCCCGTTGCGTTAAATCCTAGATATTCAGGATGATGAACCAGCCCCTAGTAAGAAGGCTCCAGTATTTAAATACAGGAAGATGGCCATAACTCAGTTTCCTAAATCTGAGCAGCTCACTGAGCTTATGGAAGAGGTATTTGGTAACCTGTATAAGCTGTTTTATGTGAATAAAAGATGAACATAGTACATTCAGAAGCTGGGAAAGAATACAACTAAGTAGGAGGTACCTCCTACTGTGGATGCTCACGTGACGCCCTTAGGGTCTCATTCAGACCCACTTGCAAGCGGGTCAATGTAGAGGCCTGGAGCAACAGAGAAATTCTCTCGCTCCGGGGCTTACTACAAAAGGGGCTACTGTTGATGGTGATCGACAGCTCGCACCGTTATGTAGCCGGGGGGGTGGCTTGCCAAACGGAGGCGTTCCCGACTGAACGCCTGCTGTTTGGGGGGCCGGCACCACTGACATGGGGCTTGCGGCAGACGAGACCCTACCACAAGGTCCATCTACCTGGCTGCTCGCTAAAGCTGTGGGTGGTCACCCACAGCCTAGCGAGCGGCCAGGAGGCCGGGCCAAAATATAGATGCGGCCGCATTTTGTGAGCGCCTGTGGATGAGGTCCTTAGTCAGAAATGCTACGTTGCCTATTCTGTCCGCATCTTCTCTTAAGGATTCTACAGATCAGAAAATTGAAACATGTCTTAAGGCAATATTTTCAACATCGGGAGCTGTTACTCGTCCAGCTCTGGCTGGAGCCTGGGTAGCCAAAGCTGTTGAAGAATGGACGGGGCATTGGAAGACTGTCTACCAGATGCTACCAGAGAACAGATGATGTATATCTCCCACATATGGGAAGCAGCCTCCTATTTGAGAGGAGCTGCAATAGATGCTGGAATTTTAACTTCTAAAGCATCAGCAGCTTCAGTAGTGGCGCGCAGGGTCCTTTGGTTAAGATCCTGGAAAGCTGATACAGGATCAAAGAAGGCACTGGGAACCTTACCTTTCTATGGAAATATACTTTTTGGAGCAGAGTTAGATAATTGCCTATCTGGCGGCTTCAAAGTCTGCAGGTCTGCCATCTACAGGTACAATAAAATCTATGCAGTTTTCTTTTCGGTTCTTTCATCTTCAGGGACTAGCAAAGGAACAATCTTCCTCCAATACATTTAGTTTTCGCAGGACATCAAGGCAACAGAGGTCTGAGTCGGCCAGATGTCCAGCTTCTAAGCCGGTTGACAAACCCTCTGCTTGATGGGGTGGGCGGCCTCCTGAGGGATCCCAGGGTGGGAGGCAGACTTTTTTCAGTTTGCAGATTACTGGCATCAAACAACTTCAAACATGCCTATGTCTGAGAAGTGGTCTCTCAGGGGAATGCCATCACTTTCCGGAGGCATCCTCCCCAGAAGTTTTTTTGCACAGATCCTCCATCAGGTGCGGTCAAGGCCTTGGTCCTTCAGGAGGCCATTCACTCCCTGCTGCAGGTAGGGGGTAATAATCCCGGTTCCGGTGTTGTAACAAAGAAGGGGTTATTATTCCAATCTATTTTTCGTTCAGAAACCAAATGGGTCTCATCGCCCTATTCTAAATCTAAAAACACTCAACAGGTTTATCCATGTACCCAAGTTCCGTGTGGAAACTCTCCGGTCAATTATTTTGGCAATGGAGCCTGGGGATTTTATGGTTTCCCTGAACATTAAGGATGCATATCTGCATATTCCTATTATGCCATCCCACCAACAATTTCTACAGTTTGCTGTCCTACAATATTACCAAATTCAGGCACTTCCATTTGGCCTATCAACAGCTTCCCAGGTATTTACCAAGATAATGGCAGTCATGACAGCCTTTCTCTGGCGTTAGGGAATTGGAGTACTACCATATCTGGATGATCTTCTGATATTGGCACAAACTCCAGTTGTTTTACAACACTATCTTCAATGGACCATAGCCTGCCTACAAAAGCACGGCGGTATCATCAATTGGAAGAAATCCTCTTTCTCCAACACAGCAGATGATACATCCTGGAGCACTTCTGGATTCTCAGGTACAAAGGGTGTTTCTACCAGAGGACAAGATTGCGGCCCTATCATTGCGAGAACGCAAACTGCTATGCAAGCAAACGGTATAAATTCTATCAGCGATGCAGGTCCTGGGATCAATGGCATCCACCTTAGACATGGTGGGGTATGCTCAGTTTCATTCCAGGCCTCTGCAAAGATTGATTCTCTCCAGGTGGAATGGATAGTATCAGCTAATAAGGTCCCAGAGGATCCTTCTCCAGCGGTTCGTCTCTCCCTCTTGTGGTGGCTGAAAAAGTATCATCTAGACAAAGGGCGCCCATTCTGGCTTCCAAATTGGGTGCTTCTCACCACAGATGCCAGTCTGTGTGGATGGGGGCAGTGACAGGTCATCACACCTTTCAAAGAAGATGGACAAATCAGGAAAGTCATCTGCCAATAAACATTCTGGAACTGTGAGCAGTATACAAAGCAATTATGGCACAAGACCAGGCAAGCCGGTCCAGATCCAGTCCGACAACGTGTCTACAGTGGCCTATCTCAATAATCAGGGAGGCACGCAAAGTCATGAAGGAAGTGACGTCATCTTCCGGCCTTCTCGGCAATATTCATAGTCCTCACTTGGGAAGCAGAATTCCTGAGTAGTCAGGACATACATGCCGGAGAGTGGTCTCTCCACCCGGGAGTGTTTCAGCTCTTGGTGAACAAATGGGGTCTACCAGACATGGGCCCTGATTCAGAGCCGTTCGCTATTTGCGCTCGCTCGTCCAGAAAATAGGGGTGGCTATTCAAATGAAACGTTCGCTGTTTGCGGTCTGTTCACGCCTCTAGGTCTGAATGAGCGAACAAAACTTGCGGTCGTTTTTTGAGAAACTACGCCCCCTGGCCGCTCGCATCCAACGTCATGTCCGCTATTTATTAGATTAATCGAGTACATCGAACAGGGTATGGACTGCTCGCTATTCTTGTGGTTGGTTTTTGCTACCACAATTTTGCGAGCAGTTCTGGCTAAAAAAAACCCAGTGACGTGGTCAATGACACTGCTGTTTTAAATATGCACACCCATAAAACGCCCGTTTTGACCTTTAAGCACGCCTGCGTTCTGATTTCCACTCCCCGTTTTCAAGCACCTTCCCCTGTTACCACCCACATACGCCTCATCCTGTCACTCAAATTAGCAGGCATTCGCTATTTTGCGAGCACATGAATTTCGGCCGCACTGACTGGTTCGCGCATGCGTATAACGATCCGTACGCATGTGCAGTTTGGCAAACATCGCTCGGAGCGAACGAGCTGCTGCTTACGAGTGGCTCTGAATGAGGGCCATAGACCTCATGGTATCACATCACAACCACAAGGTCCCCAATATGGGGGTCCAGGACCAGAGATCCCTCAACAGCCTTCGTGGATGCACTAGCAGTAAGATGGGACTTCAAGCTGGCATGTCACTTTCCTTAGATTTCCCTCCTCCCAAGGGTTCTCAGGAAATTCAAGCAGGAAGGCGAAACAGTAATACTAGTGGCTCCTGCTTGGCTCAGACATCATTGGCTCACAGACATACAGAATCTATCCATAGACAGTCCGTATCCTCTATGGCTGGATCTGTTAGCGCAGGGTCCCTGCCTGTATCCGGACTTACCTCGCCTGTCTGACAGTATGGCTCTTGAGTCTTCCATCTTAAGAGCCAAGGGTTTCTTCAGCTCTGTGATTCAAACTATGCTTAGGGCACGAAAGCCATCCTCTGCCTGCATCTATTAGAGTTTGGCATTCTTTTGGTTAATGGTGTTCCCACAGAAAATATTACCCTAAGGTGTTTAGGGTTTCCTTGGTACTGGCTTTTCTCCAGGCTGAATTGGACCTTGGTCTCCGCCTGGCCACTTTGAGAGTGCAGGTTTCTGCACTGTCAATCTGGTTCCAGAGAAAGATTGCTTCTTTACCAGATGTTAGAATTTTTTGGGGGGAGATTCTCAGAGTTCAGCCTCCTTTTTGTCCCACCAATAATCACCATGGGATGTCTTTGGTTCTCAAGGGTCTACAAGCTCCCCCATTTGAACCTCAGGACTCTGTAGATTTGAAATGTTTGACAGCTAAGACACTTTTTCTCCTCGCTATCTCTTCTGCACGCAGAGTCTCTGATTTGGCAGTGCTCTCTTGTCGCTCCCCATTTTTGATTTTTCAAAAGGATAGAGCTGTTCTCCACACAAGGGACCTACTAAGGTAGTGTCCCGTTTTAATGTGAATGTAGAGATTGTGGTTCCAGCTTTTCAGTGTTCAGCCCTTTCTGTAGGTAAAGCCTCCCTGGATGTAGCTTGTGCTCTCCGTATATCTATGTGGAGTGTACAATCTCTTTTAGAAAATCAAATACTATTTTTGTGTTATATGGTTTTCACAAACGAGGATGGCCAGCTAACAAACGGACTCTGGCTAGATGGTTACAGTGCCTTGCAAAAGTATTCACCCTCCTTGGCTTTTTACCCTTTTTGTTACATTGCAACCTGTAATGTATTTTTAATCTGAATTTTATGTGATGGATCTGTGCAAAATACTGTAGTCTAATTTGGTGAAGTGAAATTAGAAATAAATATATATCTTTATAAATAAAATTCTGAAAATTGGAATGTGCAAATCACCCCCTTTGCTATGAAGCCCCTCAAGTTCTGGTGCAACCAATTACCTTCAGAAGTCACAGAATTAGTGAAATGAAGTCCACCTGTGTGAAATCTAAGTGTCACATGATCTGTCAGTATAAACGCACCTTTTCTGAAAGGTCCCAGAGGCTGCAACACCACTAAGTCTGGTGGAAACCCAACCCAACACATCCCATCACCCCAAGAACACCATCCCCACAGTGAAACATGGTGGTGGCATCATCATGCTGTGGGGATGTTTTTCAGCAGCAGGGACTGGGAAACTGATTCGAGTCGAGGGAAAGATGGATGGTGCTAAATACAGGGATATTCTTGAGCAAAACCTGTTTCAGTCTGCCTGTGATTTGAGACTGGGATGGAGGTTCACCTTCCAGCAGGACAATGACCTAAAGCATACTGCTAAAGCAACACTGGAGTGGTTTACGGGGAAACATTTAAATGTTTTGGAATGGCATAGTCGAAGCCCAGATCTCAATCCAATTGAGAATCTGTGGTCAGACATGAAGGAGCTGGAGCAGTTTTGCCTTGAGGAATGGGCAAAAATCCCAGGGGCAAGATGTGGCAAGCGCAAAGAGACTTATCCAAAGCGACTTGCAGCTGTAATTGCCGCAAAAGGTGGCTCGACAAAGTACTGACTTTAGGGGGGTGAATTGTTATGCACGCTGAAGTTTTCTGTTATGTTGTCCTAAATGTTGTTTGATTCATATATATCTCTCTCTAATATATATATATATATATATATATATATATATATATATATATACATACATACACACACACACACCTTCACAGTTGTAGGCATGTTCTGTGAATGAAATGATGCACACCTTCAAACAATCCATTTTAATTCCAGGTCGTGAGGCAGCAAAATATGGAAAATGCAAAGGGGGTGAATACTTTTGCAAGGCACTGGTATGTATGGCTATCTCTCAGGTATACACACAGGCTGATCTCCCTGTTCTACACACGGTGACAACACATTCTACTTGGTCTGTAGGGCCATCATGGGCGTTAAATCGTGGTGCCTCTGTTGAGCATTTGTGCAAGGCAGCCACGTGGTCTTCTGTTCACACTTTTCTCAGGCTCTATGCCTTTGATACTTTTGCCTCTCAGGATGCTTCCTTTGGGCGATGAGTTCTTTCTGCTCAGGAGCGTCCCCACTCTTACGGGAACTGAGTTATGACATCCCCATGGTATCCCTGTGGATCCCTATGGAACCTGAAGAAGAAACTAAGAGTTATTGTAGACTTACCTAGATAACTTCTTTTCTTTGAGGTCCATAGGGTCCACAGGGCACCCACCCTGACGCACCTGGCTGCTTTGGGTAATTTTTGTTTCAGTCATGGATTCCCTCATCTTGTATGAGTGTTTCTGGTGTATGATTGTTCTTCCTTCTCCAGCCTTGGGCTTGTTTACAAAACTGAATGCCTGGGCCAGGGTATATGTGGAGGAGGACAAGAGGCATCCTGATGGCTGAAAGCTTTAAAGGATTGGTTCCTGGATCACTCCAACCACATTATCCCCTATGCTATCCCTGTGGACCCTATGGACCTTGAAGAAAAAGTTACCAATGGTAAGTTACCAAAACTCTTCTTTTTAACATCCCAGTACAGGAATTGCTGTTCTGGTGAAATGGAATTTGGTAGCGGGGACATATGACCTCAATTTACTGGTTAAAACTACATCCATTGATGACTTAAGAGATTGGGACGTTAACCATCTAGGAACCTCCTTCCAGCTATCTACTTTAGCTTCACAAATATTACAGATGGCTTGACAAGTTTCAGGATTTGGGTAAAGATAATTCCACATGGCTTTTTGCCCAGGCATGACAATGGCCTTCTTATCACATGCAAGAATTGCTGCCACTCGTGGCTAACTTACTTTTACACAAACATCCTTCTTAGTGTCAGGTGCCCAAATATCCCCCTCATCCTGTTACACTTTCACAGTAGCATCCTGAATTTGTAAGTCACCATCTCCACTTTTACTGCTGCTCATCCACACATTTGAAGAGGGTGTGAAAATGTTGGAAGGAGGCTTTTCTAGGAGTACAGTGTCATGAATTTGAGACTCACACATAGCACTCGTGGATAAACTTAGGGAGAAATTCAGGTAGCCGCTATAACCCATTTTGCACGTTAAAATGTTTAAAAGGTTTTTTGCATTAGTAAATTAGCACGCAAGTTAACGTTAGATTCTTCATAGGATTTAACACAAATGTATATTTACCACTTCCTGAGCAGTGAAAAGTTTTTCCTTATTTTAAAGAAAATTTTTTTGGCTTGGTTCGATACTGCTGGGACACCCACCTTAATGACTAATTAATTCGGCAAAAATAATTTCGCTTAATTTGGCTAATAATGACATGTCATTTTTGGGGTGAAAATGTGCAAAGTACAGGAAAATGGGTTAATTGATGTGACAGGTATATGGGGGTACTGTATGAACGGGACAGGTGTTTATAAGATTGCAGGTGGGTATTAGGTGTATTTTGAAGGAATTTCAAAAGTGGCTTAAAATTACATATATACTTAGGCATTTTTATGCACCCCCAATTTAAGTAGAACATTTATTTTGCAAAACAGCACTCAAGCATTTTTTGAAAACAGTGAAAAAATAATAGCCATTTGACACAATTTAAGAACCCCACATACTTTTATTGTGACCACTAATAGATGTATGTACTGTTATCCAATAGAAGTTTGCCTTTTTGGGGGGGGTGCAGACAGATTTCCCCATTTTGCATCTATACTTATCGCATGTAAAACCTGCAAGAATTATCACACAAATGCCGGAAGATGACCTTTCAAATTGAATTGTGTGAAAAAGTGAACTGTGCATAGTCATACAGGCGAAAAGTGACATTAAAGGGCAAAATGTTTTAGAAGTTAACAAAACAGAAATGTTGTGTATCGTGGCTAATTGAATTCCCCCCTTAGACTATCCTCAGGGATATGTGAAGTTTGTGAACACAGTTTGCTCTTCAGCCTTAGTTTTAATGAACCGAATTACCTATTTTAAAAGGTGACACACGTAGACCTAAAATGAGATGGTGCTGCTTTTGAGGTTTCAGAATATGCTTGACTGTTGGCCCCAGCTTCCACAATAGGCATGCTAATGCATGAAAGACCAGTAGCAGGACCACCGCTCGCAAAGGAAGACCATGGCCTTAGCCTTTCCTTGCCAATGCATGTGATGTATGGAATGTTGGCTATTTTACTCTTTTCAGCAGTAAATTTTCCCTTTATTAGAGGTGATGTTTTCTTTAACATTGTGAAATATTTAGATTTCAGGTGCCAATTCTTAAACTTTATTTCCCCTGGACCACCTTTAGTAGATGTTGTACTATCATGACTGCTGGCAGCAGCCACAGCACTAGTTTTGGGTTGCTGCTCTTGCTCTTCTGTCGACTGATCAAATATTAACTCACAGCGCTCCTAGTACAAGGGTGGCACCCTAATGACGTTATATTTTTTTAACACAAGTTTTAAAATGTGCTCCAGTCCTAATGGCGTTTTTTTTTAAATGACAACTATGCCCCTTTAGTTTAAACACACTGCTCCTGTCCTAATGTTTTTTCTCTAAATGACAAAGTGCCCCTGTAGGCTTTAACAAAGTGCTCCAGTCCACTCCTCTCAATGGGGATTTTTAGTGCCTCACAATGCTGTAGCCCACAGTCCCATTACACATACAGTTCCAGTGCCCCTTTAACACAGTGCACCTAATATTTTTTTCTTTTTGTTTTGATGATGAAAAAAGGGCCCCTGTAGAGTTCTTTTAACAATGCTCCAATCCACTTCAGCTAATGGCATTTTTTAGTGCCTCACAGTGCTGCATCCCCATCCTACACCCTCTCCCTCCGGTCTCCTGTGTGAAATGGCACCTGATCATTAGGGAGGTCCGACTCCAGCAAGATCAAATTTTGCCTTTATTTGGGATCCGAACCTGGCAGGAAGACCCAGTTCAACTTAGAACCCTGTGTTCTGTTTCCACAGAACCAGAACCGCACATCTCTGCTATCTATACACAATGTCTCCAGAAACTATCTTCTAAACTATAACGGATGTATTAGTCTGTGGATCCAGACTAGGTGGAGTAGCTGGAATGGGGTTGGTGAGACTTGGGCAGAAAATTGGCGGTTTGATGTAACTCTTCCTGGGGATAGCGAGTTATGTAAGAGTAACTAAGAACTATTAACAGGTTTCACAGATGGGCAGTAATATTTGCAGATGCTGGAGAAAACGACTCAACAGGAACTGTCGAGCAAATACTGCGATTGAACCAGCTATTCAGGATTTGACAGGTTTGAGTAAATGCTAGGATGGAACCAGCTACACAAGAACTGCTGAGCATATACTGGTATTGAACCAGCTATACAGAATTTGTTGGGCTTCAGCAGATACTGGGATAGAGCCATTTATTCAGGGATTGACAGATTCCCTCTGGAGCCAGGGAGTGCTGGAGGTGGTCACTGCATGGATAGTCTTGTGGCTGGATACTTGCTGTAGAGCACAGGTTTTCAAACTCGGTCCTCAGGACCCCAACACAGTGCATGTCTCTCTGAATCACAAGTGAAATAATTAGCTCCATCTGTGAATCTTTTAAAATAGGTCAGTGAGTAACAAATACACTTGTGCACCTGCTGGGAGACATGGAAAACGAGAACGGTGTGGGGTCCTGTGGACAGAGTTTGAGTACCACTGCTGTAGCTTTTTGTTCCTCTTCTCACAGTGTTTGTATATCAGGCACTCACTCTTACTTTTACTACTTTTCTCATCTGTCTGCTCACAACCGGGATTATGTTCACACGCCCATCCCGGGTGCGACCCAGCTGAGACCCCTAACAGACAGACGGCAAGACCCGGCAATAATGCCAGGTCCATTACGTCATCTGGATCACATGATGAGATCTCCCAGCGCTGGCTCTTCCTATGCAGAGAACGGGACCCGGGTTACACGTTCACACTACATCACGAGCAGGGTTCAACATGCGTTCAACCCTTCTCGTGAACAGGGTTGAAATACCGGGTCACTTGACCCAGTTTATTTCAACCCTGCCCTTTCACTGTGCCGTAACCTGGGTTGCTCTGTGCAAATGTGCAATAACCCAGGTTATTGCAGTTGGTGTAAAAGGGGTATTAGTGTCTTTACCCTGTTGCCCTCCGCATGACATTCAGTGTAATCCACATCTATATCCAAACAGCCTCAACCAGCAGCACTCAGGGATACAAATGAAGACGGGCTCTCTGTATCGTCAACGTTTCAATGTAAGAATATTTTCATTTATATATAAATGAAAAGTTTGCTTTTGGGTCACTTTACAGAAATTTCTGTAAAAACACTTTTTTGCCCACTTCTGTTAAATTTTAATTAAGGCGTTTGATTTTCTGAAAACATAAGGTCTTCTGGAAAAAGGACCAGATATAATTTGTGTGGCTACTGCTGCATAACAAAACCAGTGATATATATTGACATGCGCTAACGTTATAAAATTCCATCAGCACAGGGATGAAAAAACCAAATGGTTAGAGAGATTGGAGACATACTATATGCCCTTCCCTAATTTGGACAGTTTAGTTTCCCTAGGACCACCACAAATGTACCCCAGGTGATAAATTTCGACTTACAGTTCTATAGTGCCCCTTAAACATACCAATACCTGTGCATCACTGTCCTAACTTGTACACCGTATAAAATTGTAATATATAAAATTGTGATAATGTAGAACCCTCAAACATGGACAAAAGCCAACTAATTTTTTTTGTTTACTGTATGTGGCAAGGGTTACATAAAATACATATGCAGATAACACAGCTATAGTGTGTCCCTAGCCTGGGAATTGTTTATATTTCTGTCTTCCCAGTGACGGGTGGTACACTGGCAGGCTGGAGAGGTGCAGCTGCGCCCAGCCGTGTCCTGCTTCCACGCATCACCGAAGTACACAGGCCGCACAGGTTCTCCATCTCTACTGCTGCTGCCCGGCAGGCAGGCAGAGGACATTGCTTCTCACATCAGTAGTGTGCTGGATGAAGGGGGCCTGTGGGTTAGGAGGAGGCGGGTACTGGGCCAAAAAAGAAAAGCCCCAGTGTGGCTTCCAAAGCTCATTCCATGCTCATATTTGGAGCTGGTTGCACAGGAATTTCCCGACATCCCCCACAGGCGGCATTTGCCTGTCACCGCAGCAGCAGCCTGACATTAGAGACACCACCGAGAGGGGAGGGCGCAAAGAAAAGGTGAAAGAAGACGGACAAGCAGCTGCTATCCCAAGAGACAGCAAAGTGCTGCAGGTACCAGACACCCATGCTGCGCCCATTGCTGCTCTGCCTCCTGCTAACTCTTCCTACAGCAGGTAAGAGCGCCAGGATCCTTACATGGCTGCTTTTGTGGGGTGGGGAGGGAGTACCTCATCTGATGCTGATCGCAGTCACCACACCACCCAGTTCTGGAGCTTTCGTAGGCGGTCCGGCAGCCGTCATGTCAGCAGCGTCACATGTCCCTCCAGCATTCAGTTATAGCCTGCACCGAATTGCTGCTGACATGGGGAACACATGACTTTCTAATGATTCAGGAAGCCCGTGCACATGTGTCACAGGTGATGGTGATTGTGGCGTGTTAGTGGCGGCGCTTGTGCCGGTCTCTACTTTCTTTGACTACAAAGCTCTAGTTATTTGCTTTGCAAAATAGGAAACTGCAATTGTCTTATATTAGTTAAAGTTCATAAAAGCACTTTGACATGCAATGGTAATTAAGCAGCTAGACCATTACATATAACATTGGCTGGTGTTCGGCCGGCAGAAAAGTCTATACCAGGGCATTAGTCAGCAGTAATTGCCTGATGTGAGCACAGGTAGGTGTATCAGCTGAGGAGTTGTATAAGCTTCACCTGTATCCACTCTGACTGAGACCCTGGCCTGATGTGAGCACAGGTAGGTGTATCAGCTGAGGAGTTGTATAAGCTTCACCTGTACCCACTATGACTGAGACCCTGGCCTGATGTGAGCTCAGGACTGCTACCTTATTCATTTTATTTGATGTTATTAATTTGCTTACACTTACATGTCTGCATACACATCTGTTATAAGGAAATATCAGTTTCTCATACTGCTACTTTTCATGTTCCTAGGGATGTTAATTAAAATGATTAGGCCAAGCTATAACAATGTCCGCTGGGCTCACTGTGACCCTCCTGTACTCCACTTTAGTTCAGACAATCAAATCTTTAATTCGGTGGCTGGATAGCGTCTGAAAAGAAGAAATGTATTTAAGTAAAGGTACCCATATATCTGCGACGGGTAGTCGCGATCCTGCGATCAGATGAGAAACGCCGATCCGCTGGTCGGAAATGCTGACCGGGGACCATTGATGTTCAGCGATCCCTTCGCAGGATCTCTGAAATTTCACATGTTGAATTTCACCGATTTGAGAATCATGATAATTTTTTGACCGTGATTGTCATATCTGCGAAATCCAACATGTTGGATTTCTGCGATCCTGCAATGCCGGGTTGCAGGATCGCGGAAATCCATCGCAGATGTATGGGGCCCTTAACTCCTGCAACATAAGGACTATCTGCCATGGGCTGTTACAAGATGCATCTGTATGTATGATAATCTATGATATTCCTTCCTTTGCAGGGAAAGGAGATTGTCTTTTTTTTTTTTTTTTTTAATAATTTCTGCCAATTTTGCCACTAAGGGCCGTATTCAATTAGTGGCAAAAAAGTTTCGCTGGTGACATCATTTCGCTAGCGGAAACTTATCACCATATTCAATTGTGTCAAATTTTCGCGGGTGCGGAATCGCCTATGAATAGCTGTCGAAAAAAAGTGCAGAATTACGAAATAGACTTTGGGGGGTCTGCAAGTATGGGGGTGGTGTTTTGTTTTATTGCAGGTGCTTGCTGAAGGTGTGTTTTTCTAATTTTTTTTTTTTAGAACTCACTTTTGCGATTTTTAGCCATGCTTGCACCCATTTTCATGTACCCCAAATTTGCTGGGACTAGTTATTTTCACCAAAAAACCTGCTAAATGCTATTCTTCACCACTTGTGTAAAGACGCTAATTAGCAGCCTTTGAGATCATTTAAGTACCCCAAATAGCTTCACTAGGACTATTCGGGAGTATCAATAGTGATCCCCAATGTCAGTGCATCTTAGCACTTTTCACCTGTTTGCCGTTGAATACGGTGATAAGCGGGGACGCACGCAATACTTTTTCACATGGAAAACCAGCGATGTCGGCGAAAAGTACGGGACTTTTCGCGTCTAATTGAATATGCCCCTAAATCTGCATCAGGCCCACTGTGTCCAGCAGTTGAACTGAGATGGTATACAGCTGCTATTCTAAACAACCCTGTTTGGTGGCATTTCTCTGCTCTACCAAGTCATTTATCACCTGCCTTTGTAAGTTTATAGCTGTATTATTTTCGGGGAGTTAGGCACAGACATTATCTAAAGCACAGGCATCACTAACTGACATTCATTAAGAGTTTTTGGATGCAGCATATTTCTTTAAGGTGGGTACATATTGAGCGATGTGTACCCAGCCGATACGTCTGCCTGATGGGCTGACATATCAGATCCTGGGTACACATCAGAACGATGTAATGAACGTTGGAATGATCACTTGTTCCGTCCTTCATTGCACTGCATGCCTCTGCATGCGATATCATCAGGTTTCATGTGCAGCCCACCACACCTGACGCATGCAACTGGGGGAGCGCTCATATCGTGCATACGCAATGCACGATATGCAGGATTTGCTGTTCCGATTTTGCCAAATTGGAACGACATCTCTAGTGTGTACCCAGCTTTAGTGTATGAGATGGTGATGAACACGGAGAGAAAAGAGGGGACGGGATGTACTACGTATTGGTTAATGTATGCTAAAGAAGCGCTTGTATAGTGGATAGTGCTTAAATGTAATACCAGCAATAGTGAAACATACACACAATAACACTCAATACATATAACGTAGATAAATGTTTAAGCGCTTTCAGTGAAAAATGAAGTGTCCTGAGAAGGTTTCCCCATTAAGACGTGGGCGCTGGATACCAGGGTAAGTGGGATAAACTGACCCTACCTGTCCCTGTGTAAGATCTTCTCCGTGCGGGGGCTGGGTGTGTCCAGGTGGCTGCAGTATAATCAGCTGTATGACAATTCCGTCTGCCGCTTGTAATATCAGTGGCTCGCCGGAGCAGCGTCTTTCTGCACTCTTCTGCCTGGTGGAAATCTGCCGTTCTCATGGAGAGGAATTCGCGCTCACTGGAATAGTGACGTCAGGAGTAGTCTAAACACCAACGCGTTTCATCCGGTAGGACTTTATCAAGGTGTTGCTGTGAAGCCCTTGTTCACCTTTTATCCTTGTGCTAGCCTGGTAATTGGCTGGTTAATTATGTCAATCAGACATGTCTCAATCCCGCATATTTAGCCGGATAACGGGATAAAAAGCTGGGCAATCTAAAAGTGTGCATTTCTTTAATATGTGTATACAATAAAAATGATAAATTAATTTTATTAATAAAATCTGTTTAAAAGTAGTGTGCAGTTATAATTGGTTTAATAATAAGCCAATTAATGCGAATGTAAAATCACAGAATGCTAACAGACAAACATTTACATTACATTATCAGTAGAGTGTATCATGTTGTTCCATTTTTTACTGGATTGTATCATATAAACAATAAATAAATAAATATAAAATCAATCAGTCTTTAAACGAAAAATTGATACAGATTATAATTTGAGAAAAGCTCCTAAATCTAAGTCTATATTTAGACCCTTGGGGTGTAGGGTTCCAATTCTGTATATCCATTCAGTTTCTGTTCTTGAAATTTTTTCTATATATTGGCCCCCTCTCCAATCTTTTTCCACTTTTTTAATTGCCATAAATTTCATTCCTTTAGGATCTTTGTTATGGTGCATCAAAAAGTGATTGGAGACACTGTGTGTGGTTAGACCTTTATGTATGTTGTAAACATGTTCTCCTATTCTTGTTTTTAATTGCCTTATCGTTCGGCCCACATACTGGAGTCCAAAAGGACATTCCAGTAGGTAAACCACACCTTCGGTGTGGCTGCTCAAACTCTGGGTGATGTTGAATTTTTTCTTGTTCGTATTGGAACAAAATTCTGTAATCGTTTTGGTGGATTTCTTGCCTGTTTCCCTGTAGGCTTTACAATTTAGACAGTGATTAAATCCTTTTTGTTTCTGTGTAAAATTCAGTCTCTCTGGAGGTATACAACTTTCCGTAAGTATGTTTTGTAGAGTTCGTGCTTTCTTGTAGACAATACTGGGCTTGCTGGTAATTTCATTTTTTTATCTCTGGATCAAGTTCCAATAGGTGCCAATGTTTCTTTAGACTCTTTTCCAATCCCTTAGTGTAGCTATTGTATTGAGTGATGAAAAGGGTCTTAGGCGGGCTCTGTTCTTTTTTTATTTTTGTAGAGTAGCAGATCTTCTCTTTTCATTTCTTCTACTCTTTTCAAACTGTGATCGATGTTTTTTTCTGAATAATTTCTTTCCAAGAATCTTTTTTTGAGAAAGTTGCTTTGTTCTTTAAAGGTTACATTATCCGTACAGTTTCTTTTGATTCTTTGGAATTGTCCCCCTGGGATATTACCAATCCATTTTGGATGGTGATTACTGGAGGACAGAAGATAGTTGTTACAATCAACTTTTTAAAAAAATGTCCGTGTCTGTAATGTGTTGTCCTCTATATATATCTCCAGGTCCAAAAATTGAATACTCTGTTTACTATAATTGTGAGTAAACTCCAGATTCAATGAATTGTTATTGATGTAGGTCAGAAATTTGGAAAGTATTGCTTCTTCTCCATCCCAGATAAATATGACATCATCTATATATCTTTTCCATTTTATCAAATGCTTTAGAAATGAGTTGTTATTCCATACATGGTCGTCCTCCCACTTGGCGACAAACAGGTTCGCATAACTAGGCGCAAAGTGACTACCCATTGCAGTCCCAGTCTCTTGCTTAAAAAAGTGATCCTGATACCAAAAATAATTATGGTCCAATATGAACTCAATAAGGAAGTTTGTTTGTTGGTAAGGTTAGACATACAGTTCAAATAATGATATGTATGTGCGCAACCGTCAGCATGGCGGATACAGGTGTATAAAGATTTGACATCGCAGGTTACCAGGATATATGACTCCTTCCATAAAATGTTATTCAGTTGTTGAAGTATGAATGTGGTGTCTTTTATATAGCTCCTTTGTTGTACAACTAATGGTTGCAGAAAGATGTCCATGTATCCAGAAAGATTAGAAGTTAGGGATTGGATGCCGGATACTATCGGTCTCCCAGGTGGATTCTGTGGGTCCTTATGAATTTTAGGAAATTGATAAAATACTGGTGTTCTGGGTGTGCTGATGATTAAATAGTCAAACTCTTTCTTGTTTAGAATGCCCAAATCTAATCCTTCTTTAAGATGTTCTTCCAATTCTTTCTTATAAGTTTCTAGAGGGTCTCTTTCAAGTTTTTTATATGTTGTGTCTTCTGATAAAAGTCTTTCTGTTTCTGCTAGATAGTTACTTTTATTCATGATCACCAATCCTCCACCTTTGTCCGCTGTTTGATGATTATTTCTTTATTCTTCTTCAATTCTTGTAGAGCTTGAATTTCTCCTTTATTTAGATTAATTTTGATGGTGGGTTTCTCCGGCATATTTTCTATGTCTCGTTCCACTAGTTTTTGGAATGTTTCTAGGACTGAACCCTTCATAAAACTGGGAAAAAAGTTGCTTGGAGGTTTCAAATTTGTATGTTTAATACTTTGTTCATTATTTCTTTGTTCCACATTGGTCCTTAATATGGGATTTTTTTGAAAATATTTTTTGAGGCAGATCTTCCTCATAAACTTATGTAAGTCAATGTACATCTCAAATTTGTTTGGTAGGGATTGTGGTGCGAATTTAAGTCCTTTTTTTAAAAGGTTTTGTTGATCGTCAGAGAGTAATGTAGAGCTCAAATTAAATATTCCACTCTGATTGTTTCCTACAGTAGAAGTGGTCCCGTTTATGGAAGATTTCTGTGTTAACCCTCTTCCTCTCTTTCCTCTTCCATTCCATTTTTACAAAGTTTCTTTGTTTGCGGACTTATATTGGAGTTGTCCAAACTGTCCAGAAGTTCTAAAAAATCTTCCGTTGAATTCTTTCTGGATCTCTTCTTAAGACTAGTGCGATCAACAATAGCATTTTCTGTATCTCTTTGTGTGATTCTTTGTCTGAGCTGGAAAGCTTCTTGTTCATTTAGTTTCAATGCTTCTTTTCTTCCTATTTCAAAGGAGTTGTGAGCTGATTGGGATTTGTGAGTTCTTTGATGACTTGTGGATTGATTGAAATTTTGATAGCTAAAATTCCTTTTGTTGTATGGTAGATATGTTCTGCTTCTAGGTTGTTCTCTGGGGGTTTTTAATAGGTAATTCTTCTGAAACTTCTTTTCCTGTTGTCTGGGTGGTTCTTCTTTGAGATGTTTTTTCTGTTCTGCATGAAACTTGGTTTTACAGATGCTTGGATCATAAAGTTTTTTATCTTCTAGGTCTCTCCAAAATTTCCTTCTCTTCCGCTCCTTTATGTCTCCTTCAATTTCATCAATGTTTTGTGTTAGTGAACTGAATTAGCTTCTTATAATCTTCCATGTTCTTAACTGGAATAAATTCTTCTTCATATTTCTTTATACAATCCTGTATGTCCAAAAATATTTTCAAAAAAATCCCAAATTAAGGACCAATGTGGAACAAAGAAATAATGAACAAAGTATTAAACATACAAATTTGAAACCTCCAAGCAACTTTTTTCCCAGTTTTATGAAGGGTTCAGTCCTAGAAACATTCCAAAAACTAGTGGAACGAGACATAGAAAATATGCCGGAGAAACCCACCATCAAAATTAATCTAAATAAAGGAGAAATTCAAGCTCTACAAGAATTGAAGAAGAATAAAGAAATAATCATCAAACAGCGGACAAAGGTGGAGGATTGGTGATCATGAATAAAAGTAACTATCTAGCAGAAACAGAAAGACTTTTATCAGAAGACACAACATATAAAAAACTTGAAAGAGACCCTCTAGAAACTTATAAGAAAGAATTGGAAGAACATCTTAAAGAAGGATTAGATTTGGGCATTCTAAACAAGAAAGAGTTTGACTATTTAAACATCAGCACACCCAGAACACCAGTATTTTATCAACTTCCTAAAATTCATAAGGACCCACAGAATCCACCTGGGAGACCGATAGTATCCGGCATCCAATCCCTAACTTCTAATCTTTCTGGATACGTGGACATCTTTCTGCAACCATTAGTTGTACAACAAAGGAGCTATATAAAAGACACCACATTCATACTTCAACAACTGAATAACATTTTATGGAAGGAGTCATATATCCTGGTAACCTGCGATGTCAAATCTTTATACACCTGTATCCGCCATGCTGACGGTTGCGCACATACATATCATTATTTGAACTGTATGTCTAACCTTCCCAACCAACAAATAAACTTCCTTATGAGTAGTATTGAGTTCATATTGGACCATAATTATTTTTGGTATCAGGATCACTTTTTTAAGCAAGAGACTGGGACTGCAATGGGTAGTCGCTTTGCGCCTAGTTATGCGAACCTGTTTGTCGCCAAGTGGGAGGACGACCATGTATGGAATAACAACCCATTTCTAAAGCATTTGATAAAATGGAAAAGATATATAGATGATGTCATATTTATCTGGGATGGAGAAGAAGCAATACTTTCCAAATTTCTGACCTACATCAATAACAATTCATTGAATCTGGAGTTTACTCACAATTATAGTAAACAGAGTATTCAATTTTTGGACCTGGAGATATATATAGAGGACAACACATTACAGACACGGACATTTTTTTAAAAAGTTGATTGTAACAACTATCTTCTGTCCTCCAGTAATCACCATCCAAAATGGATTGGTAATATCCCAGGGGGACAATTCCAAAGAATCAAAAGAAACTGTACGGATAATGTAACCTTTAAAGAACAAAGCAACTTTCTCAAAAAAAGATTCTTGGAAAGAAATTATTCAGAAAAAAACATCGATCACAGTTTGAAAAGAGTAGAAGAAATGAAAAGAGAAGATCTGCTACTCTACAAAAATAAAAAAGAACAGAGCCCGCCTAAGACCCTTTTCATCACTCAATACAATAGCTACACTAAGGGATTGGTAAAGAGTCTAAAGAAACATTGGCACCTATTGGAACTTGATCCAGAGATAAAAAATGAAATTACCAGCAAGCCCAGTATTGTCTACAAGAAAGCACGAACTCTACAAAACATACTTACGGAAAGTTGTTTACCTCCAGAGAGACTGAATTTTACACAGAAACAAAAAGGATTTAATCACTGTCTAAATTGTAAAGCCTGCAGGGAAACAGGCAAGAAATCCACCAAAACGATTACAGAATTTTGTTCCAATACGAACAAGAAAAAATTCAACATCACCCAGAGTTTGAGCAGCCACACCGAAGGTGTGGTTTACCTACTGGAATGTCCTTTTGGACTCCAGTATGTGGGCCGAACGATAAGGCAATTAAAAACAAGAATAGGAGAACATGTTTACAACATACATAAAGGTCTAACCACACACAGTGTCTCCAATCACTTTGATGCACCATAACAAAGATCCTAAAGGAATGAAATTTATGGCAATTAAAAAAGTGGAAAAAGATTGGAGAGGGGGCCAATATATAGAAAAAATTTCAAGAACAGAAGCTGAATGGATATACAGAATTGGAACCCTACACCCCAAGGGTCTAAATATAGACTTAGATTTAGGAGCTTTTCTCAAATTATAATCTGTATCAATTTTTCATTTAAAGACTGATTGATTTTATATTTATTTATTTATTGTTTATATGATACAATCCAGCAAAAAATGGAACAACATGATACACTCTACTGATAATGTAATGTAAATGTTTGTCTGTTAGCATTCTGTGATTTTACATTCGCATTAATTGGCTTATTATTAAACCAATTATAACTGCACACTACTTTTAAACAGATTTTATTAATAAAATTCATTTATCATTTTTATTGTATACACATATTAAAGAAATGCACACTTTTAGATTGCCCAGCTTTTTATCCCGTTATCCGGCTAAATATGCGGGATTGAGACATGTCTGATTGATTGACATAATTAACCAGCCAATTACCAGGCTAGCACAAGGATAAAAGGTGAACAAGGGCTTCACAGCAACACCTTGATAAAGTCCTACCGGATGAAACGCGTTGGTGTTTAGACTACCCCTGACGTCACTATTCCAGTGAGCGCGAATTCCTCTCCATGAGAACGGCAGATTTCCACCAGGCAGAAGAGTGCAGAAAGACGCTGCTCCGGCGAGCCACTGATATTACAAGCGGCAGACGGAATTGTCATACAGCTGATTATACTGCAGCCACCTGGACACACCCAGCCCCCGCACGGAGAAGATCTTACACAGGGACAGGTAGGGTCAGTTTATCCCACTTACCCTGGTATCCAGCGCCCACGTCTTAATGGGGAAACCTTCTCAGGACACTTCATTTTTCACTGAAAGCGCTTAAACATTTATCTACGTTATATGTATTGAGTGTTATTGTGTGTATGTTTCACTATTGCTGGTATTACATTTAAGCACTATCCACTATACAAGCGCTTCTTTAGCATACATTAACCCTTACCTGGCCAGTGATCTGGCCATTTAAAAGAAAGCTGCTTATCACTGGGAGCGCATGATTCATTATTATATTGTACTACGTATTGCATTATGAATGCGGTACATCCTGCCACTTATCTGGTTTATACTGGTGTTAATAACGCGAAAGCCGCAGGGGACACTGGGAGGGATCTGATTGAATCCCTCTCAGTGTACTTTGAGAAGAGAAGCCCATTTGCTTCTATTACGCAATGTCATCTATTGATGGCGTTGCGTAACTGGTACAAGCTTCGGAAGGTATTGCTTTCCAGAGCTTGGTATATATGGGAAATGCGACAGAACTCATAAAATGTCAGTTTTCTGAGATTTGCCCGTATTTTAGCCTTAGTACATCATGCCCAGGAGCTGAGATAAATATTTATTTATAGAATCTCACCATTTTAAACAAATTAAACTTACATTGGTTATGGTCAACATCAAATGTTGCTTTATTTCTGTTATTAATATTCATATTATTAATTAATATTATTATTCATATTTTTTTTAACTACTTTCTTTCACTTTTCTGTACTAGCATATCCAGCTACTTAGTGCAACAATATACTATCCAATATCAGAGCTCCTCTTCACCATTTTGTTTACTTGGGCCCAAGCGATACATTTTCTTTTGCTTGTTTCTCGGCGTGTTTAAGCAGAGCAGGTCATTTTAAATGGCAATACTATTCAAAGCAAAACACAGCATGTTTTGCTTTAAATAGTATTGCTGTTTTAAATTTCATGCTTAAACATGTCAAGATATGGCAGCAAAAAATTTAACCCTTGGGCCCAAGTAAACAAATTTGGGAAAAGTCCCCGCTTTGTAAATTTACCACCAGTTGTCTGAATCTGGTGCAATTTGATCTCACAAATATGCTGAAATTGGACAGAACTGGCTGTATGGTTCTATGGATGGATGGAGATATATATATATGATGGAACTGAATTTTAGCGCCCATCCCCATCGTGCTAATATACCTTATGTATATATGTATGAAAAGAATAATAAATTACAAGCAATAAAGTGATTGTTTAAAGTGCAACGTGCATAAATACAACAATGTGAGAAAATGTTAAATCCCTAAAATTCCAAGTATCCTAAGTATCTAAAAATGATGCAAGTAAATGTATTTATACTATAAAGTGCATTGTGCAGAAAAAATATATACTGAGATTTGCTTGCACACTCAATTTGTGAAAAATACCAACACCTACTGATATATAGATAAATAAACAATTGGACAAAAAAATGTATTAAAAATGATTTTATTGTGACAATACCTAAACATATGGGGTGATGTGAACCTATAATAGACGTTTTTTTTTTTTTAGAAAAGTACATAAAATGTCACATATTAAAAACTGCTTATCTGGTAAAACACTGGTAAGTTCATGAAATGTAGAGGAGGAGGAACCTCAAGTGCATTTGGTCTGGGTATCAGACTTTTTCAAGGGGGATATATATATATATATATATATATATATATATTAGTGTTCCCTCTAGCTCCGGCGTGAGGCAGGGCGCCGGAGCTAGAGAGGGCATGCCCGTGCGCGCGCCGAAGAAGGGGGCGTGGTCATCAAAAAAAGGGGCGTGTCTATAAGACGCGTCCCCTTTTCGTCACTCTTGGGGGTGTGCCCGGCACTCACGGACACGCCGGGCAGTCCCCAAACCCTGCAGACAGGGAGAATAGATGCCGGGTCACCGCATGTTTCTCCACCCGCGGGACACTGCGTCCCGTGGGTGAGAACGGCTCCCGCAGGCTGTGAGGGCAGGGCGCTTTTTGCCCTCCTCCTGGAGGGCAGGGAACGCTACATATATATATATATATATATATATATATATATATATATATAAATAACACTTGCAAGTAAATGGGCACTCTCAAATGCAAAAATAGAGAAAAATGATTAGCTCACATGTTCAAAGTCCATAGTCGAGGTTTCGGTCAACAGGACCTTTGTCAAGACACAAAGCAACCAAACAGCATAACCACCACAGGAACAACAGAATGAATATATATATATATATATATATATATATATATATAATTTCAGATGTCCTGACTCAACCTCATCAATGCCTAACCCAAACCCCTGGGTCTAGAAACATGAAAATTAGGGTGTATATTCCTTCCATGACGTAGGTGCCCACTAAGATGGGTTTTCTTTGAAATTTGATTCCTAAGACGGTGAAAAAGGCTAAAATGTTTTCTCCCCATTTGCAATGTACTGCTTGACTCTCACCGTAGCTGCAGCACAGTTCAGAATTCAAACACCAACTGTCATCCCAAGTGCTGCCAAACATCACTGCCAGTTGTTGTGGCTCCCCTATTTGAATAGTGAGGGAAAGGAATGTGTTACTACAGAGGTGAGAGAGGAAAATGTGTTACAACAACAGTGAGAGGGGAATGTGTTACTATAGAGGTGAGGGAAGGGAATGTGGTACTACACAAATGAGGGAGGCAGGGGAATGTGTTACTACACAGGTATGGGAGGGGAGTGTGTTAATACACAGGTGAAGGAGAGGAATGTGTTACTACACAGGTGAGTGAGGGGAATGTCAAGTGTGTTACTAAGGGGTGAGGGAAGGGAATGTGTTACAACACCAGCGAGGGAGGGTAATGTGTTACTACAGGGACAAACAGGGGTAATTTGTTACTCCAGAGGTGATGGAGGGGAATAGTTACTACAGATAAGGGTAATGTGTTACTACAGGTCTGAGGGAGGGATTGTATTTCTACACAGGTGAGGTAGGGGAATGTCAAATGTGTTACAATATGGATGAAGGAGGGAAGAGTGTTACTACAGAGGTGAGGGAGTGGGAATGTGTTAGTACATTCCCCATCAGATCACCCCCCCCCCCAAAAAAAAAATGAAATATCCACCACCCATCTAAGATTTTTACCATTTTTTTAATAAGAGGGAATTTCTGCCAAATATCTCGACTGTCTGACTGCTAGTTTTTAACCGTTAGTAAAACTGTTAAACTGATTACTAGTCGCGGCTTATTTATTCCAGTTTATTTCAAGTATCACGGGTGTTTACTAAGGAATCGCCACAAAATTTGAACCCCATAGGTAAATTTCCTCCAGAATCCAAACCAAATTACTTTATCTGCCTTACCTTTTGTGTTACAGTAAGAACAGAATTAAAAACACTAAGTTAAATCAACATGAGATATACCAGTTTTTTTTATGTGCTTAACAGGTATAGATTACTAGAGAAACAAGAGATCTCAGTGTCTAAAATAAATTAATAGTTAATCATAAAGAATGTGTGTATGTGTGTGTGTGTGTATATATATATATATATATATTCTCTCTCTCTCTCTTTCCCCCCCCCCCCAGGAATAAGGGTGACAAATAAAAGACCAATCTAAAACCTAAATATGCAGATGAGGCAATAACGATGTGGCGGATAATTAGGTACTAATATCTGATAACCATAACTGTGCTAGAATAGCACTAGGATACAATTATATCAATATCAAACATTGCAATAATACAATGAAAAAAAACAACAAAACGTTCTAACACATTCAAAGGTAAGGGTGTATCAAATTTTTTTAAATCTGTATCCCAAATTAGTTCAGGGTCAAGGATCTTTTTGGTTTTATAATGCCGGCATTTCAAGATCTCTTTATATACCAGACTGGATATTCTTATAGAGTGTCAGATGACAAAAAGCATGACAATGTTGGCAATACTAGTGAATCTGAGTTCCAATATATAAACTCCTCCAGATTAATATAGAGACCGGGGAATGGATCCAATCAGGAGTTGGTTACTGCTACAAATACGTGGTGCACTCACGTTTTGGGGATCGGGTTTTCTCCTCTGATACACGGAGGTTGGTCCACATGCAATGTCCAAAGCGGTATTAGCTTTAGGCGTTGATGTCCGGAGTTGTGCTGGGAAATCTGTGCCCACGGATGTGTGCAGAATTACATGAACCCACAGTGTGCCTCATAAGATGTGCAGTAAATTTTTTTAGGTACTTAACAGGTATAGATTACTACCCCCAAAAAATCAGTATGGTACTCTGTTTCATAGTGGAGAAATTAACAATAATACAAATGTTCATAAAAAAGAAAAGCAATGATCACAAATAGTACAATAGTGCAAATGGTGTATAACATCATCCAAACTGTAAAGGGAGGAACCAATAAGTTCTATTCACATATGGAAACATTGCTATACAAAAGAAAATTAGAATAGTACAACAAATCATTATAAAGACAACATAGAAAAAATAGATAAACTAAATAGCTCGCCACCCCCCCCCCCCTTACACAGCTCACAGAAAGTACATATGAAACGTTGTTGAAAAGAAAAATACAATTTTGCAATCTTATCAGAGGGTCATTAGCTGCAAGCTGTAACAAGTACCAAGATGAATTCTGTAAACTAATATGGATTTGTGAACGCATAGAGGTAGAAAGTGTATCTATATAACTCTCCCGCATAAGGAAGGATTTCTCCATTTTAAGGTCTTTATCTAAAATGACTTCAACCCAATTCATTCTAAACAGGTAATGTAATTTGGCTTTAAAAAGAGAAAGTGAGGGTGGGAGGGGATTTACCCAGGTTTGTAGAATAGCCTTACAAGCTGCTGCATTTAATGCCAAAAAAAAGTCATCTGCTACCTTGAGTAATACGAGTTTGGGGGCAAAGTATACCAAGCAAGGCCCATTCTGGTGTAAAAGGGACATAATTGACCAAATTAGCATAGAGTAGGAAAGTACTTGAAGCCAAAAAACACGAATAATGGGGCATGGCCAAAGGCAATGGTACAAATCTGCTGATTGAGCACCATTTATAACAATTCAAATTTGGCGAGGATCCCATCAAATGCCTATGGGGAGATAAATAAGCTCTATGTAGAATATTTAAAAACATTGCAGTATAAGGGGAGTAAGGTATCAATGTGCAGGCTTTATCATGGGATCAAATTAAATAATCTGGCCAAGGAGAAAGGGCCCTCATTCAGAGCCGTACGCTCTGAGCAGAGCGCACGCTCTGCATGAGGGCCGGGCTCCATTTTCATGGAGCGTCCTCCTGGACGCTCGTATAGCTGTGGGTCACCACCCACAGGCTATACGAGCGTGCATTTTGATGGCCGCGATGGTCGTCACCATCGCGACCATCGAAATTGCGAGCCGGAGCCTGCGGTTGAGGTTATCAGAGCCAAAATCACTCCCACTGACATCACTAGTGATGTCAGTGGGCCGGCTTCTGACGGGAGGCGTTCCCGTGGGAACGCCCCCGTCAGGGAGGCATGCCCCCGGCACGCCCACCAAAGGGGGCGTGCTGTCAATCAACATTGACAGCACGCCCCCTTTGATCGGACACAACGAGCGAAGGAAAGTCCTTCGCTCGTCGTGTCTGGCGCATGCGCACGACGGAGCTCCCTCCGTCGTGCGCATGCTCAGTGCAGACCATTGACCCACTTGCGAGCGGACAGCCGCTCGCGAGTGGGTCTGAATCAGGCCCAAGGTTTGTAAGAGAATTATCGGGTAAAAATACGTGATGAAGAAGGGTATAAATTATGGAAGTGGCTCTTATTGTCAGAGATTGGGATTATATGAGGGTATCCAGTGGGTTGTTCTAATCGAAAGCAGATAAAACGTGTAAAACTGAGCTAATATAGCTTTGTACTTGCAGAAATGCAAGAAGGTATGCTGGCATTGTGGGATAACTCTCCCTAGACTCCTGGAGCGTTGAGGGGCTTTTTGGTGGATTTATTAACAAGTGTCCCTATATTACCCACCCTCTGAGCTCGCCATATGTTAAACGGATACGAGGCCCTACCGTTTTGACAGTCTGGGTTGGAAAGAAAGGGGAGGTACAATGACTTATGCGCATTCCGTCCAAAATTTGTGCCGAAGAATGTGCCACGTTTTCCTACTCTGCCAAAGCAATGGGTAATCCTGCAACACCTGGGGGACCTCCTGATTGTGAGCGTGAAGAAAACTAATAAGATCACCACCCTCAAAAAATTCCCTTTCAAAAGAGGTATTAGCATGTAGATCTCGGTTGCACAGCCAATCCTTAACATACCTGAAGTGAGCAGCGTAAGTATACAATTGTACACTAGGAAAATTAATTCCCCCCCCTGAGTTGTTGAAACTTATATAACCCAATTTGTGGGCGCTTCCCATTCCAAATGAACTTCCTGAAAATATAATTTACCAATTGTGCACCTATATTAGAAAGAAGGAAGGTAAGAACTTGAATAGGATACATTAGCTTAGGGAACGATATCATTTTAATCAGGTTAGCCCTGCCTAGGTAAGATAATAAATTCTTCCAACCCTCCAACTCCATTGAAACAGATCGGATTACTGAGGAAAAAGTTACATCGTAGAGAAGATGGAGATTACTTGAAATCTGGACACCTAAATACGTGAAACTTTGCGTAGCCCATAAAATAGGGATATTGGAAGAAAATGAGATATGAGAAGAGGCCGACCCAGACTAAGCGCCACCGACTTAGTGATATTGACCATGAAACTTGATATGGAGCCAAAGTTGGCTAAAGCAGCAAAGATACGATCAAGGGGCACAGAGGGATCTGACACAATTGATATTCTCTTAACAAAAAAAAATCCATAAAATCTGAGATGGGTGGTGGACACACCTGGTTGAACTGGCGTGAAAAGACTCAGGTAGGGGAGGATAATGTCTTACTATAGCAGTGAGGGAGAGGATGCATTACTATAGAGGTGAAGGATTCATGTGTTATTGGAGTGGTGAAATGGAAACAGTAAATATGTAAGGTCTACCTGGGTGAAACCGGGTACATAATCAGCTAGTACCCTATACCAAAGATTCCCACCATTACAGACCAGGTTTTAAGGATATCCATGGTTTATCCCAGATAGTTAAATCAAATTGACTAAGGTGATAATAGTCACCTGTGCTTAAGCATGGATATCCTTAAAACCTGGACTATAATGGCAGAGTTTGGGAACATCTGCGTTATACTATCTGAATTGTAGGGCCCAAGTAATGTCGTAGGCTAATGAACACACACACACACCACACCCCCCCATGGTTATCATCCATGTTTTCCACCAGTCCTGAACAACATGATCAAACCCAAAGAGATATTGATTTGGGACCTGTACAGTTTTACTGTATAGTTACATTTAATCCCTTGATCAGGTTTAAGAATCTATATATGGAAATTATAAGAATCTTTAGTGTATTTTGAATTCTAAATTTGCAGTCTTGCTGTGTATGTGCAATTACACTTATTAACCACTTAACTGCCTTTTTTTTTTCTAAAAAACTTCCCAAAATTGTAGTGTTTTTTTTTGTGAGGAACATCTATTTCAACTTATCCAAAATTATTTCATCTAAAAAATAAAAAAATGTTTTTTTTCTGTTTTTTTCCAAACATCGGAAACATTGCGATTTTTCAATTTGACACCGGTTCCAGGCACAAGGTACTCTAAGGAGGTGAGGGGGAGGTTAATTTACTTTTTCCCAGCGGCTGCTAATCTTTGCCGCTGGGTGGGGGGGGGTCTTGCTTAGCTGACTAATCAGCAGTGATCGGCAGCACAGCAGACACAGGAGGAGAGGGTACAGGCAAGCAGAGGGACCAGAGCAGCAGCTGCGGGAAAATATTCTCTTCCGCCCTCATGTTTATCTGACTGGTTGAAATTTTGAGATCAGAGCAGATAAAAATCTGCCTGGTGTGGTCGGAAAATTGCGACCATCCCAGGCAAGTGGTTTAAAGGCCAGGCAGCTTGTTACTTCACATGCCATCATCCATAATAGATATGGGCATAGTGCCATTTTTTTTTTAATTAATAGAGTGCTGTTGTATTGAAGTACTTTGAGTGATATATTGGGGAAATTTCATTTTACATCTTTGATGTAACAGTAAAAAAAATCTTATTTCTAGTTAAATTTACAATGAACCTAGTTTCATGTAAGCTTCAAAAGCCCACTACTATTGATATGTTTATAAAGAGGTATTACAATTCCAATATGTAGTTTTTTTTTTTTTTTATTCAGTTATTCAGTCTCTCATTTTCCTTTTTTCAATATTTCTTTTACCCCTACCTTCTGAAACCATGAAAGTGATACAGATAGTAATCATGCAACATAAACAAAGTGCATCTTCCAAATCCTAAACTAACCTTTTTTGAAAAATTTAATGAAGCAAAAATTAGGATTTACTGTTGTGCGCATTTTAATATTGTACAGGGGGGCACATATTAGACGGCATCAGTTTCTGCAGCCATTTCATTTGCAAATCAAAGCTGTTTTATAAAAGCTAAAATTTTATGAGCGGTAAGGTTATTCACATTTTTTTTAAAGAGGACGAACTATCATATCACACTTTTCTAAGTAAATCTTTCAGACTATTTACCAGACATTATAATTTATCTAGATTTCTTGTCTCTACCACATGAACACTCCAGGAATCTAATGGGGCATACACACGATCACATTTGTCAGATGAACGATTTGCAAACAATCTGCAAACGATTGAACAATTTCAGCCTGTATTAAAATTAATGCAAATCGTACAAAACTGACTGCAAACACATCAGATGTCAGATATCGTTATCTGACAAACGGGAACGCGCATTGTTCATTGTTGCACACATGTCAGATTTTTCTTTCAGATATGGACGATTGAACAATTTTTAAAATCGTTATCGTTCAGATCTGAAGTAAAATCTGACCGTGTGAATGCACCATTGCATTGATAAATGAATAGGGAAATGCAGAGCTCAAGGGGCCGATTAAATTACTCCCTGCGGCTTTGCAAAATGTCTCTGTGTAAATGATTTCTGCCTGCAGCCTATGGCGGTGTGAGCAGAAATCGGGCTACCATGATTGCGCTTAATTTAATCTGCCCGTATATGTTGCATTTCTTCAGGTACAGAATGCTGCTGTTTTGTCTAAGAACACACCACATGAATGAAAGAAACTGGAGCTGATGCAGTGTTAAGCTGTGTACACATCTATACAATCATCGGGCCGTTCATCCAATATCGAGAGAACTGCCATTGGATTGTATAGGTGTGTACCCTGTCATTATACAGGAGCGTTAGTCAATAAACGGTTTTTAACGCCCCTGCAATGGTCGGGATCGGGAGGTCACATCTTATGTACAGTTTAATATTCGTTGTTTCAATCTCCCGATCCCATAGAAGCCCGTACACACTGTGCTATGTCTGCACGGTGTGTACGCGGCTGACGGGGTCACACTGGGGACAGACTGCACGGCTGATTGGGACAGTTTAACCCGATCAGCCTGCAATCGTAAAAGTGTGTACCCAGCCTTAGTGTAATGCCAGTTGCATGTAATCACTCTGTGCATATGCCCAGTAAGCAGCCGTACATATTTGTGCCAATGCAGATTTGGATGATTCTGGCACTTGCGCTGAAGCAGGACAAGTACAGTAACAGAGTGCTTGCACAATTGCGAACAGATGCAAACTATGACAAAGGCACATACAGTATATATCTGAGAAAGCAGTACTACTTGCTGGTGGCCAGAAGATGGTACAAATACTGGGTGATGATGGGGACGGTCTCCAGTACTAGCAAGCTGCTTGTGATTGGCTGATTGTGAGTGGACCGCTAACACTGATATGTGCTTTACTTCTGCTCAGGTGCATGTTATGGTTTTGTGATTTATTTATTTTTTGTACACAAGTTGGAAAGTTGCTTCTGTTGCTCTAGAGAGGTTTCTAAAATTATATTGATGCTTTGTAGCACTTGTGTATTTTGCAAGCAAAACATCATAACTGTATGTGGCGTATTCCTGGCGTATGCCAACCTTAGCTATCTTGCGATTCATGTATAATACATGTGTTCTGTTCACCATAAATTATGCCCACTGTTTAGCCACCTCTGAATAGCACTGTATGTGCATCGAAATGAGTGAAATAGTGAATATCCTGGTTCAGATTGGGAAAGCCTGCGCAGTTCAGCATAAACAAATATGGGTTGTGGTCATGCCTTTCTCTGCCATATAGAGACTCTTGAATTGCTGTGCCAAGTACATACAGTACCCACGCACTATTGTGTGCTGATGTATCTTCCAACATTTCTGCCAGTCGGGACAAATGTCCTGGCTGTCAGACTCGTGGAACAGTAAACTCAAATTACTGTTTGCGCTAAAACAGCCTGCCCTGTGCCTTCCCCACCTGCGGGCCGTAGTGTACCACTGGTGGGAAAAGTTGTGGTGACCGATCTCCCCCGGGTAAATAGATGCCATGTGCATGCGCACTGCATCTTTTCTCCGTGAGGGGAGAGCTTGGGGGAATCCCAGCACCAACGTAAGTGTTGGGCACATCCCCAAGGTTGACAAATTGGGGGCGTGCAACAAGGACTTGCCCCCCTCCCAGGTCAGCCATGCCCCCTTTTCGGGCAAACACGCGGCTTCGGCGTGCACAGTGACGCCGTGCCCGCGATCTAGAGGAAACACTAGAACTGTCCTGTCTAAAGGGGTCTTTATAGTTGGGAGTTAAGCCTTAGTTGTAAGAGTTATATACTTTATACCCCGATAGCTCTCCTAGGTTTGACAAAATTATTACATAAGAAGCTGTGAAATGTTTGTGTGGCTATTTGTAAATATATTGAAGTGACATGGCTTTGGTTTTATCTTTTATGATATCAAAAACCTAACTTCAAAAATCTACAATAGTGAAAAACTAGCATACAAGATCATCAAAATAAAATGTAAACTGATTTTAATTGTGTTTTGCTAAATTAACTATCGAGAATATTGTAAATTTAATTGTTACTACTAGTAATTATTATTATTTTGTAAAATTGTAATTGTCTATTTACTGGCATTCAAATAAATGGAGTAATATTTAAATGGTTTTATGGAAAGTTTACATTTTAACTATGTACTAACAAGTGTCTTTAGTGCAAGGCTTTTTTTATTTATTTTTTAAATCAAGCACTACATATCTTTCTTAAAAGTTGTGCTATGGTCCTGCTGATATGCCACAGAACCTTTTTTATCTGGGGTGCAGAAAAGAAACTTAGTATAGCAGCAGGCCTATAAATCAAGACAAACCTAAGTGCATTCCACCTGATGTAGAATCCCAAATCTGCATAAAATAAATACATTTTACAAAAAAAAAAAAACTGTGTTCCTCATGCCCAGAATTGCTACTGGGATTAATGCTCATAGCCTAAGCCACAGGTTCTCAAACTCTGTCCTCAGGACCCCAAACAGTGCATGTTTTCCAGTGCTCATCATAGAATCAAGTGAAATAATTTGCTCCACCTGTGGATCTTTTAAAATGTGTCAGTGAGTAATGAATACACCTGTGCACCTGCTGGGTGACCTGGAAAACGTGACCTGTGTGGGGTCCTGAGGACCGAGTTTGAGAACCACTGGCCTAAGCTATTAGTTGCGAAATTGGGGCTGCCACTAGCACTAGGCTATTGCAGGATGGACTGGTGACACTATGGGGGCTATTCAGTTGTTTTGGGTGTCCCCCGCTGGGCATCTGTGATTGGGTGCCCAACAGAGCAATTCAATTGTTGCTGCTTTCACACACCTAAACCCACGGGTGGACATATTTCTTCTCGCAGCCCTCGTACCTCCTGAGGTACGAGAACAAATGTGTGCAAAGTCTGTTGTTTGGGGCCCCTAACGGAAGATTAGGTGGCATAACCACTTCTTTAGATGGTTTGGTGCTTTTAGGTGCATTAAATACTAATGGATGTCCGAACGAAAAAACTATTTGATTGCTCCGTCGGGTGCCTAATAATATACACACCCAGCAGGGGCCGCGCTGTATGCAGAGCCGCATTAGGGCCTGATGGTGCCCTAGGCAACATACTAATTTGTGCCCCATCTGCACATGCGTGTGTAAAAAACTATTTAATGAAAGCATGAAAATCTCCACAGCTTTTCCCTCACATGCCCCATCTACAGCAGGTTATTCCCTACAAAGCTTACCCCCTTACCTGCCCCACTACCCACCAGTTTCTCCCTCACACGCTCCTCTGTACACTGGCTTCTCTTTCGCATGCCCAACTTCCCCCTCACATGTCTCCCCATATTTTATGCAGTGAAGTGATCACAAAACCTCTTCCTCAAATATGCATAGACACACCGTAAATATCTTTCTTTCTGTGGGGGCGATTCAATTGTTTTGGGTTCCTCCTCCCCCGCTGGGTGTCTATACGACTGGGCACCTAATGGAGCAACTTAATTGTTGCTCCTTTCGGAACGCCTAAAGCCATGGAGGGACAAATTTCTTCTCGCAGCCTCCTGAGGTGCGAGAAGAAGTGTGTGCAAAGTCTGTTGTTTGGGCGCCCTCACCGTGGTGTGAGCGCCCAAACATCTGTATTGGGCGCCCTAACCACTTCTTTAGACGGGTTTAGCCACTTTGCGCGGCTAAACCCAGTGCTTTTAGGTGCGTTAAATACGAATGGGTGTCCAAACTGAGAAACAATTTAATTGCTCCGTCAGGTGCCTATACGTAGAGACGCCCTGCAGGGGCCACGCAAAACAATTTTATCGCCCCCTGTGTGGATTGTGGCATTCTATAATAAATGTGGTAAAATGCTTATTTAGGGGTCTATTCATCAAACTAAAAATGAAGCAGTGTTAATTAAGTTTACAACTCGCATTGAGTTTTAACTAAATAACAGAAGCATTCATCATGCCTCTAGTACATAAGTATCTCTTCTGAAAAACTGCTATTTCTGTCGAGATATTTAGAGTTACTTTCCTCCTGCATCCCTTACATAACGCGCAGTATTCTTGTCTGCGCATGCTCCGCCTCCGTGTATAGGACTATGAAATAAAGTACACTAGAGAAAAAATATATTTCTAAAATAAAGTTTATTTTATAAATGCACAGCAGCCATATTTATAAATGAGTGTTATCGGGTCCCCAGCACCTATAGCAGTAGAACCGAGGGAGCTGTTTGCCTTGCATCCCCTATGATTCCAATGTGCAGAGGCAGAGCTGGCTGGCCCCACGCAGAAGCTCTCAATCTAAGAGGCTGTAGAGCGATGAACTCTCAGCAAAGGGCACCTAGCTGACTGCTGCCCGCCCCCTGCTCCCTGCAAAGCTGACTGCTGTGCAGGCTGTCACCCCAGGTGAGCGGGATCCGGGCCTGCTGCTGTACTAAACAAATATTCACATAATACATTTGGGATCATTGGACAAATATGTTATCAAATTATTTAATTAAAATTACATGAGATGTGCCACCACCAGACTTGCATGTAATTAGTTACAAAAAGAAAAGGTAAAAGAAGTCTATTTAGTAGTGCACATGGAGTGCTAAAGTGTATAATATAAGGATGGTAAACGGACAGCTTGTGAGCACTATTGGGGCAATTAAACAACGGCTTGGATACGATCATTACAAAATTCACCAACCGAGCTCTGGTTACAGAGATTTACAGAAAGCCAAACGAGAGGTCTTAGCCACAACATACCCAAAAGAAACAACCAAGATTCAGTTTGTTACTGAAATCTAGACAGCCAGTCCTGTATTTCCTAGGGCAGGGGTGGGGAACCTTTTTTCTGCCGAGGGCCATTTTGATATATATAACATTATTCGCGGGCCTGGTGCAGGCCACGCCCCCCTCCATGTGATGTCACATAGGGACAGGGCCACAATCGTCACTGATTACAGCAATGCCCAGAGCATCCTGAGGATGCTTCGGGAGCTGTAAGGGCAACGGTGTGACCATCTGAAGTGTCCTAAGGACACTCCTGGTGATACTGGCTGGAGGGTGCTATTCTAGGCACTCTGATATCGAGATGACGCTAGCAGAAAAAAAGCTCAGGGCCAGACCAAATGATTCCGGGGGCCTTGTACGACCCCCGGGCCTGAGGTTCCCCATCCCTGGCTTAGGGCTATATAGACACTATGGCCAATAGTGTCAGGAGACCGTGATTTGTCATGTTTCCAACCTAAAACACTGATGCCCAGCTATAAAAGAGGGAGAAATTTAAAGAGCATATTAGTAAAAACCAACATAGTTACACAACCCCAAAATCACTTCCTACAAATACAAAAGAAGAAGCCAGGGTGCTATAAATGCCCCTCCTGTGTAACATGCGTTTTATTTATTTACACCAGGCCACTATTTTAAGCATCCACACACTGATTTAAATTCAAGATCAAACATGTCCTTACATGCAGCACACAATACGTGGTATATGTAATAATTTGCCCATGTGGGCTATACTACATTGGTCAAACATCCACAACTTTCCGTGAACTAATGGCATTACATAGGTCAGCCATCAGGGCTGCCCTCTCAGGAAAGAACATAGATCAAGCAGTGATGCGCCACTTTAAAACAGTGGGTAATTTACTTACTAGCCTAAGGTATGACATCATTGATCACATCCCTCCCCTCATACGAGGAGGGCACAGACCAAAATTTGTTCATAATGTGAGATGACATGGATACACAACCTGGTACCAAAGGGACTAAATGAACAAATCAACTGGAATGTATACTTATAAGGCACACACTTCAATCTATAAATTATAAGTTGCTGTATGTTGCAGCAAATAAGGAGAAAACTATTAGGATCAAAACAATCGATGACCAAAACTTTTTTTCCTGTTATAGTTATTCATATTGTAATTATGGATATTCAAGAACTTTAGTGCATAAATGTGGACTGTATATATCGTTCTCACTAATTACTTATTAATTAATATATTAATTAATATACTATTTAAAATGTATTTGTATTTACATGTTCTAAACATAAAACATTTTTCATATTCCAAAATGGATATTATGTGGATTTAAACACCTTATCTTATTTTGTAACACCTTATCACTATATCACACTATCACCATTACACACTGTAATTGTAACATTGTTTGCCACAGATTTCCCTCTGTGGCTGACAGGCGCAACGTCCAGGAGTCACTGGACAACCGCCTGACCTCATCGTACCAGGCCTGCCCCGATGACGCTCCTGAGCGCAACGCCGTCAGCTGCCAGGTGAACCCAGCATGACCACACGGGCCAATACTCCACATACACATTAACTTAATATAAGATCAGTTCACTTTTTATTTTTCACATGTCCTGTGGAAAAGGTCTATATGACCTTAAACGTCGATTGTATAAGAGGTTTTTAATTTAATACAAACCATTTGACACCATTTGAGGAGTGCTGCCAGTATTCATTATTGAATGCCAAACTCTACAACTGTATGATATATTTTGGCAGTATCACCAGAGAGGGTGCTGGTGAGCAGCTGAGTCAGTGTGGGGCTGGAGGGAACCACACACACACGGAACAAAAAGGGTGTGTGTTCAAGACTAAGGGCTGCCATATGCCCACAACCCAGGTGAGGCTGCTGGTGGACACAGTCAGACAGTTCAGGTGGAGCTGCAGTCAGAGTGAAGCAGGCCAGGTGGTCAGGATTCATAACTGTAAGGCGGGAGGAAGATCCCTATACCACTGACACTGTCCTTGGGAAACTGTGCAGCCAACGAGCTGAGAAAGCTATATCAGACCAGGAGGCCAGTGTCCAGTCCTGCATGTGGCATGAAGGTCCTCCAATCTCCAAGACTGTGAGAGACTTTCATGCAGATTAGCTGCTTTTATAGAGATGGCTCAAGAAGTGAGCTAGTGCCCTGAGTGAGGGCTAGGTTATTTATTATTTTCTGTTCATTTTGTTTCCTGATGGAAGTAAAGCACCATTTTCATTTATTATTTGCTGGAATGCAATGTGTAGACCATAAATTCTGCACCTAATCACTGCACCATGACACCCATCTACCAAGCTTATTACCCCACAACCTCACAATATGGTGGAGAATGCGGGCAAAGATCCATGCAGAGAATGTGGAATACAAATGAAATTGTGGATGCTTGCTGCACTGCATAACTAGATTCTCCTAGAAATCCAAAGGAGCTGGTGAGTGGAGAAAATCCCAAAAGCCTGTTGAAGTATTGTCGGCTACATGTATCTGAAAAGTTGTCTGCTAAACATGGTTTAAAGATGTGCAAATTTATTGAAATGACCAGTTATGCAGCATATACTGTGTCTGTGAAGAGAAATGTGTGTAACCTCAAATGTTGACAACCTGCAAGAAAAAAATGTTTAAAGCATGGAAAAGATTAAACAGAAGGAAAAAATTGTGGTCTATTCTGCTGAGTGCTTAGGACTGAGGATCTGCTCGTTAATTTCAAGATGTGCCATTCTATGTCCTGGACTTTTTCTTTTGCAATTAAAGGGAAAGAGATTTGTTATATGCTGGTCATTGCAATCAAAGTGTGGTGCAAGTGACAACCAAAGTAGTTGCTGTGTTATGTTGTGAAGTGTATAAATTTGAAAGCCAAGTGTTGCAAGTTAAACATTTAAAGTGACAGACACTCAATTTGTTGTGGCTTAAAAGACTATTGTCCCATGTTCCCCATGATGGTGTCATCATATTATTAGGCAAGTCAAATTCTGCTTCTCTTCTCCCACGAGACAACATGGAGGACATGGTGAAGGCCTTGCTGCAAGCTACAGTGGCTCAGCAAGACACCAACAAGCAACAGTGAGCAAAGCTCAAGGCCCACAAAGAAAGTTGTCTACAGATATTTGACTCTTTATATGATACTACTTTTCAAAATGTAGGGGTAAAAAGTGTTATTCCAGACAAAGAGACATTTAAAAAGCAGAATAAAATGGACAGTGGGTGTGGTCAGTGTATGGTGCAAGGTCCGTCAAGAGATGACTATATCAGTCTGGAAGAATTTGACAGTATTCGTAAAGTTTTGAATAAAAGTAATACGTATTATGCTGGGCAGATTGATGACTTAATGGAACAGTTGGCTGATGAGAGAAATTTGCATGAGCAAGCTGAATACAAATTTGAGTGATTTGTCCTCTTTAAAAATGGCATTTGAGCAGGAAGAAATAAAAAAACTTAAAGCTCTTAAAGAGACAGACCTCAAATTAACGGTTATGTCTAAACGCTTTGAGGAGGCTTAGGCATTGGAGTCTATGATAAAGTGTGAGAATAATGTACTGCTAGCAAAGAATAACATCTTAGAGCAAGACATTGTCAAATTGAATCAAGTGTGTAGTCCTTCAACAGGAAGTGGAGGAATTAAAAGGACATACTGTATAAAAGGACACCAGAGAGACACAGCATGCGCACAAAGCATTATAGAGGCTTTAACTCTGGTGGTAAAAGAAAGTCTCTTTAATTGTATCCACACAAGTAAAGTTGGAAAATTGTGAATTGGAGAAAAATTCTCTAGTTGAAATGTTTTGTGAAGTAAAAGACAAATATCTCCACATGCTGCAGACTCTCATTCAGTGGGAGAAAGACTGTGAGGAAAAAGCCATAGAGATTGTCCATCTTGAAGCCAATTTAGCGGCAGCTAGAGCAGTTTCAGAGGGTCTGACGGAAAGAATTGTATTTCTGGAAGAAAGGCTGCATGACACCATAGAGCACATTGAAGCTTTGGAGAGAGAACGTAACCTTGCCCATGGCAGGCCTGTGAAATTGCAAAAACAAAATGAAAACCTGGAGAGATGTCTGTTGAATGCGCTGCACCAGTTGCAAAATCTCCAAATAGAAATGAATGCCAAAGAGTCTGTAATAGCTGCATAAAAGTTTAAACTTGCTGAATTTGAATATGAAGAGCAAACTTTTACAGTCTGAGAACAAATTGGTAAGCGCCATGAGGAAATTTACTCAGCTGCAAGAGCAGCTGTGTGCGGGTCAGAAAAGTTCCACATGGTAGTGGGAAAAGCAGGGGAAACTGAATGATACTCTAAGATTGAATTCTGGACCCAAAATGGCATCTGATGTCTCCACACTCAACCTAGTGTGATAGAAGTGCAGAAATACAGGCGATGAATGCTACAGCTTGATCCTATAAGGATGGCATGCAGAGTGATATGCTAACGGTGCAGAGTGTCTTGTGTGATGAGCAGCAGACGAGCAATGTGAGATGCTTGAACAAAGTAAGATGTTCCAGAAGAGTGGTGTATTGTCAGCAGCAATTTGACAATGAAGATGTCCTCCATTAAATGTCAGTGTTCAAGAAGGGACAAGTATCAAAGTTGGGAAATATTCTGAAATACTTGCAAAAGGGGTTGAAGTACCTTGCAGTGTGATTTTCAGCTTACAGTGATAGCTGATGGTTTGAAGTCCTCCCAAAGGGGCACAGGTCCAGATTGCAAAACTGTCTGAAGTTGATGATAAACAACTGACGTATACAGATGATGATCGCATAACCGGTGAGGCAAAGGTACAGGATGTACAGAAGTCTACAGAGATGTTGATGGCTTCCAAAGATGAGACTCTAATGTCATTATATGATCCTAAGTCATGCACTTTTGCAGTGGAAAGCAGAACCTTACAGGTATGGTGACAGTCTTGTGAAGAGTAATTCTCATGTATATGAAACAATGCCTTCATGCAACCAGTGGTCTCCCATTACAAAGCTTGAAACAAAAAGTCCAGCTAAACTGACTTGGAAAATAAAGACACCTGAGGAGAGTGAACTTCACCCTGTGCTGGTGGAACATGTTGAAATTGTTCATCATATGTTCAAGGCCCAAAAAGCGGATGCTCAAGAAAATCCAAGAGATATGAGCCTAATGAAAAATGGCAGATGGCCATCAAAATCCTGAAGTGAAGTTTAAAGATCAGTGGAATAAACATTCAAGCATGTTATGTGGGCAAGAGAATCCAGAAGCTGTGAGTGGTAGTACCAGTACAACTTCTGACATAAAACCAATGTTGGAAGATTATTATGCTAGTGGCAATCAGGATAATAATTACTCTTTGAAAGAAGTTGCGTTACTAATGAAGTATGCCAATAGCAAATACAGTACTTCAAGGCTGAAAGTTAAAGATGTGACAAACAGTCGTCGGCCAAAAGGTGTACCTTTTAAGAAGTGTCAGCAAGTGAAACCTTTATTTGGTTAAAAAGAAAAAAAGGAAAAGCCATTCTTTGTCTGAACCAGAAGATTCTGAGGAAAAGAAATTGCTGGACTTTGATGAAGTTGAGGAAGTAGAAGTAGGGCACTGTGGGGAAAAAGTACCCGAAATCCTTAAAGCCTGACATATTCAAGAATGAATTTCAAGTGCTTCATATAGAAAGCAAGAACTACCATTGCAACCATAAAATGAGGAAAAAAGTTAGGAGGAAAATAAACTCTGGAACTTGGAGGATGAGACCCCCAGAGATTACAAGAGTCTGGATGAATTTGGATGCGGTGGATGGCCCGGCCCTCATGAGAAGAGTGAAGAGGGACCGCCATAAGAATGCCTCGTCCCATGTTGCTCCACCCAGGGGTTTCGAGCTGGGGAGGGGGATATGTGGCAATATGTGCAGAACGCAAAGATTTAGATGATGCATGGGAGTTGTGTGTCCTGTGCCCCCCCCCCTCATTGAGCGGGCAGCTAGGTGGAGTGATGCACTGGCCACTGTGGGTGACAATACAGTGTTGAGAGCAGCGGCAGCTGATGTACCATTGGGCCCTCATCTCTCCTTCTGCTTCTTGACTTGCGCCAAGCCCAGTCCCATTCACACTGAAGTGCGCCAGCACCTCCTCCACTGGCTTGGTGCGCGCGTTCTTCATGGCTGCTGCTCCATCCCTTGCTCCTCTGAGCTCCCACGAGATGCTCTCTAGCAATCAGCGGCATTCCCCCCGGATATTTCTCCAGTGATGAAGCACTGTGTTCCTGCACAGCTGCTGCTGCGTTTACTGGCAGCAGGACAGAACCACTATAACATTTTATTTTGAGGCTGCCACCATCCCTCCCCCATTGTGCCTCTGCCACCATCTCTCCCACAGTGTGCCTCTGACCACCCCTCCACAAGTGTGTCTCTTTCCTTCCTTCCTCCCCAAGTGTGCCACTGCCATCATCTCTCCCCAAGTTTACCTCTGCCGCCATCCCTACCCAAGTGTGCTTCTGCCACCATCCCTACCCAAGTGTTCCTCTTTCTCCCCCCTCTCCATGTGTGCCTCTGATCCCTTCCCCATCTCTGACCCTTCCGCTGCCCCCACCCTTAACAGCCCCTTTTGCTCTGCACCCCATTACTGGTGGCTGACGATTGAAAATAGCATGGACGAACAGAGGCAAGACTGTGTTCAATGCCACATAACTAGCATACCCGCTAAACTGTGGGCAGGACATGGTGCTGGCAGGGAACTTTTGCGCGTGTCGAAGGCATGCATGCTCCTGAAAGGGGTGTGTCCTTGTGACACCTCCAATTGGTTTTCACCCAGTGGTGATCATTCACCAAAACTTTTCCCATCCACTGGACATTTCGGTCCGCGGGTGGCGAAGGCTCAGAGGAAGCTGTTTTAACGGGGAGCCACTAAAAGGGAAGGGCACGGCGCCCCGCTAAAACAGTCTAACTGGAACACTACATAACTGAACCCAGATGACGGGTAAATACAATATTTATTATATGGGAAGGTCTGATGGAAAGTGGAGAGCTCTGTGGGGGCATGAGGTGCATGTTAAAACTGTTGGAGGGAGTCGTAGCCTGTGTGTTCACTGAGTCAGAGGGACCCTGTCTGTTTCACCTGTACTGGGCCCTGCAATTTTTGATGGCAGCCCTGCATATATACATATATACAAGTATATTATATATACAGCTATTTATAGCTACCTCTTGGTTTATTTGTTCTAATTACCTTGTTGTACATTGCTATCTGTTGCTAACATGGGCATGTTTACATATGCATATATAATATCAGCTGTTACACACTCTATATTGTTTGAGGAGTGGCTAGATGGTTGTGGGATGTATGATGTTCTAAGGTATTAAAATTACTTATGCGTGAGTTATGTATGATGTAGGTATGATGGTTATGTGTGAAACTGTGAAATGTTAGTGTTTGTGTGGATAACAGAGCAAGGAGTAGGTGGTTTGAGAATTGTGTTGTTTTGGTGGGGAGGGGGTGCTTGTTAGTGTAATGTGGTTGATTCTTACCTGGAGTACATACTTGGTTCTGATGGCCTTTGTCATATGTTTACTATGTAGCCATTAGATCTGCCTCCTTCCGGAGTGATCCTTATTCCAATTACAGGTTTGGCGTTCCGAAGTGTTCTTGAGTATACCAGGTGGACTGGTTTTCCTTTGGTAATTCTGTGCTGAGTGTGCACAGTAGCTATTGACAGGTCCCGTCTCTTCTGTAGTAGCCATCCTGTCTGTGTTAGGGACTCCACTACTGGCTGTGGACCTACTCTTTTCCCCCATTGCAAGTACCAGGTCTGCTGGGCTGCTTGTCTGCTGCGTCTTTGTAGCACTGTGGGCAACCAAGTCCCCGGCTGCATCCCGGTCGTTTCTCTGTCTGTGTACAGCGCAGTGAGCGGCTGCTGCCTATTCACCTGGTGGATGACGTAGGTGAAAGGTGCAAAGGTGGGGTGGTTGTGCATTTGTGGCCGGTATCTCCTCAGTTGCATTTGGTCGAATGCATTAGCATTTTCCTTCTCTATGTATATGTATAATATATATATTATGTGTGTGTGTGTGTGTATGTATGTATATATATATATATATATATATATATATATATATATATATATATAGTGTGCCCGGTTTACAGGTTTGTCTGTTTGTTTGGGCTAATATCTGGCCGAATTGTGATGGGGTGTTCAGTATTCTACATTCACAGCATTGGTCGAGGAAGGTTTTGGTGTATGAACCATTCATCTGTGACAAAAGGGAGCCAAGCAGTGATGATTTTAGTGAAGCAAGTCACAGGAAAAAATATTGCACCAAGCTGCTGTCTAGGAGCTGGCCAGGGTGCTGAAACAGCAAGATAGCATCTGGAACTGAGGCTTGGAATGAAGCAAGTTACAGAAACAACTGTCGTGCTGTGTGATTGACAAAAGAAAAAAACCCAAGGCCAAGTTTTGACTTATAGAAGTAGTGAAGGTAAATTAGCCCTCTACACACTTATGGTCTGCTTTAAGTGTCCAGTTAAAACTACATGAATGGTGTGCTACAATTACTTGAGAGAGATTTATTCTAAAATAAATATAATACATGTGCAGACTCTCCCATATGTGAGGGAGAGTCTGCACATTTAGGAATGTAATTGTAAACCACTTGTTTATACCCACAAATTGTCCCCCAGTTCCCTTAAAAAAAGAAAAAAAGCATGGTCAAAGGAATGGTATAGTTAGTATTGTAATAAAGAAATAGGGCCTAATTCAGAGACATACACAATGCTGATGTTTGTGCAGAACGAGCGATTATTTGCTAATGCACATGTGCGAATTGTTTTGGCACTACATTCGTACAGAGCAACCATTTGCAAAGTGAGCAACAGGTAGTCAGTGTTTGGGGTTGGTTAAAAGAATGCAGGTGTATCTGACCGTTTAACTGCCCTTTCATGGGTGTGCATAAATTAGCCATTGCAATCGTTTTCGCAGCCAGCATAAGAGCTCTCTGCGTGTCAGGAAAGCTGCAGTGTTTGCGGCTGGTGAGACTTGCCTGACATGCTACGTGACTGCCTGCTGTGCGTCGGTGGTACCGATGTTTACACTGTTGCACGTCGTTGGACAGATATGAGAAGGCCGCAGTGGGTGTCCCTATGCTCGGCTGTGCTTTGGAAGGTATTAGAATATTTTAGCAACTGTGAGAGAATGCAGTAGCGATTGTATTAGCATAAATCTCTTGAATCAGGCCCATAGCTCCCAACATTGGAAATTTCCAAATCAGTAAATGGAGGCGTTAACAGATCAGTGATTGTTTCTAATCCTCACAAAGGCACCCAGCAACCTCCTCCTCTCTTTAACCACTTGCCTGGCATTGTCTCATTTTTCCGACCACACCAGGCAGTGCTTTATATGATCTGGTCGCAATATTTCGGCAAGTCAGATAAACAATGTGGACGGCTGCCCAATAGGTATCTCCCTCCCAATTTCCCATTATCTGGGACAAACATGTTGTCTGTGGGACAACGGAACAGTACCCTCAAAATGGGGACTGTCTGGCAAAAACAGGAGAGGTTAGGAGGCTTAATAAAGAGAGACTGGTAAATCAGTAGTTATTTCATATGCATGCAAAACTTTTAATGCCTTTCAAGTCTAGGATGATTAAGCTATAATTAAGCAAGTAAAACTTTTGGTATTTTAAGTATTAAGAATTCATTTTAATCTACATGGATTACCTTCATGTAACAATGTGCATTATAAGCTACCTCTTTGAGCGCACACTGCAGTGATGGACTGATTCATCCAACCCTTATTGTTTCTGCATTCCCTCAAATTCTACTGTATTCTACACCATACTTCATGAGACAGTACAATTTTATTTACACAAGGCATGTAGCAGGCCAATGCATCATGGTTAAAAGACTCTGCTGCTCTGGCTCTGTGAATACACTGGGGCATAGTTATGAAACGCTGAATGATTTGCATTAGACATAAATTTCCACCACAGAGCATAAGTTTGTTGAGCAATATTGTGTCCGGCAGAAGTTTGTTGTGGCTGATGAGACGAGTTTGTGTAACAAGAATATCCTTCATCTCGCTTCTTTCCCTTTTGGCTGAGATTAGGTATAGTATCTGTACTATTCCAGAGGGAGCAATAACCTTCCGATGATTGAACAGGCTACCTTTATAAGCAGCTGGTGGTATTTAGGAGCCAGAGTTGCTGTATGTGCTCACGGTAGTCCGCGCCTTAATACTACTGAGGTCGGGAGTAGTAAGGGGGCCTCTGAGCTTGAACAAAAACCATAGTGTCTCTAAGAGGCCTTATATCTTTGGGGATGAGTAGAAACATAGAACTTCTCTTTTAGGAGAGGGCCCAAAACCCCATGCCTTCTGCACTATCACAGCACAGAATGATTTGGAGTACGAATCTCTGGCTAAAGTAAAAAAAGACACTGCTCAGTAATTGCAATGAAAAAAAAAAAGGTTCTAGATCTTAATATTAGATAAATGGTTGGAGAGGGCATAGGGGTCTTTGTTGCTTTGCCAATGGACGCACAGACATTTTTCACTCTGCAGAAACCTTAATTTATCTTGATTTAAGCCGGTGCACACACGGATGAGCGCGCACACACAGACACACGCGCTGTGGCACATTGAAGTGAAGAATAAACAGTGGCAGTCTACATCTCCTGATTGGCAGCTCTCTAGTTAATCTCTATTACAAGCCTTTGTAGGCAGACCAGATCCAAGCCATACAGTTCCTCTCTTGAGGACTGTTGTGTTCTAAAGAAAAACGCAAATTATCATGCACAAGATTCTGTCAATAGTATGAGATCTGAATAATCACAAATAAAGGAACCAACTATAACTGAAATACAAGGATGTGAATCCTACAGTAGGTAATTGTTGGTGGTGCTCCCCAAGGTTAACAGCAGTGTAATCGAATACACCTGGGACATCCTTACAGAGAGAGACTAAAGGCCCCCATACATCAGCAATCTGAAAACCACAATTGAACAATTTGAAGATTTATTGCCCGATCTTAGGATTTCCCAATTGAGCAATCTGCGCCCATACACTACAGATCTTTTTCAGTGATTTGCAGATCGATTGCAGCAAACACAGATCTGGCAATCTTGAAAGGCCCATCATTTTGCTAGAAATGGTCTGCAAATCTGCTGATCATGTCCATACACTAGCAATCTACAGCCCCAATCGATCTGTGAAATACAACATGTTGGACAATCTGATTAAAAAATTCCAATCACTTTTTGGTTGCAATCGGCGATCTGTGAAGCCCATACATTGCAGATTTTTATACACAATCGATTGCAAATTGCACGATTGCTGCAATCCATCTCTGGTGTATGGGGGCCTTTTAGGCCCTCATACATCAGCAATCGATTGTGGCAATCCTGCAAGTTGCAATCGATTGTGTATAAAAATCTGCAATGTATGGGCTTCACAGATCGCCGATTGCAACCAAAAAGTGATTGGAATTTTTTAATCAGATTGTCCAACATGTTGTATTTCACAGATCGATTGGGGCTGTAGATTGCTAGTGTATGGACATGGGGGGTCATTCAGACCCACTCACAAGCGGCAGTACGCTCACAAGTGGGTCGATGTTCCCCACTACGCATGCGCACGACGGAGGGAGCTCCATCGTGCGCATGCGCGAGACCCGGACTGCGACAGCCAAGCTGTCGCTCCGGGTCTCGCACCAAAGGGGGCGTGCTGTCGATGTTGACTGACAGCACGCCCCCTTTGGTGGGCGTGCCGGGGGCGTGCCTGCCAGACGGAGGCGTTCCCATGGGAACGCCTTCCGTCTGAAACCGGCCCCACTGACATCACTAGTGATGTCAGTGGGAGTGATTTTGGCTCTGATAGAGCCAAAATCACTCCAGGGCTTGTGGCAGGGAGACCCTACCGCAGGGTCTCCGTCGCAAGTCCGATGGTCGCGATGGTCAAGACCATCGCGACCATCTTTTTGGATGCTCGTATATGCTGTGGGTGGTGACCCACAGCTATACGAGCGTCCAGGAGGACGCTCCATTTTAATGGAGGAGGGCACTGATTCAGAGCGAGCGCTCTGGTCAGAGCGTCCGGCTCTGAATCAGGCCCATGATCAGCAGATTTGCAGACCGTTTCTAGCAAAATGATGGGCCTTTCAAGATTGGCAGATCTGTGTTTGCTGCAATCGATCTGCAAATCACTGAAACAGATCTGTAGTGTATGGGTGCAGATTGCTAGATTGGGAAATCCTAAAATCAGGCAATAAATCTTCAAATTGTTCAGTTGTGGTTTTCAGATTGCTGATGTATGGGGGCCTTAAGAGAAGGACCCTGTGAGGAAGAGCAGAAGAACCCTTGTGGGGGCACAACTTCAAAATAAACATACAAAACTGATATGTGGAAATGGAAAAGAATTAAAACGTAACTTTTAATCTATACTTACAATAAAATATATTAAGACATAATTGGCACAGTGAGCATCCTTTGTAGATACTCACACTTGAAAAATAATGATAAAGATTATACAAATATTGTACATATATGTACAATAAGGAACCCTTGTTTATAAATACTGGTTGATGTTTCAAAATCAGAAAAACAACACACGTAAACAAAATAATTGGTATCGTTTCAGGCTTATAAGAACAAAATCACCCAGCTAGGTGAAAATACTCAAAATGATAATCATAATAATATTTTAGTCTCACTGAATATAAACCTGTGAGAGAAATGGCATGAGAAAAAACACATTTAATGTATATAACACAGCGTTTTAGAACATATAATGCCTAAAAACGGGAAATCGGAAATGCTGCAGATGCAGGTATTAGTATGATCCAGTATCCGTAATCAGATTAGTTAAACAGCCTATACATAAGAGTTTCAATTTATCACTCTTTCAGACTACAAGCCAACAGAAATGTATCAATTGGTAAATATAGCACACAGGGGGTTAGATGTATTATAGCGGAACTTAACAGACCGCTATAACACTTCCTGCTTCGCCTCTTTACCGAGGCGAAGCCGGAAGCACTACCTATGAGATGTATAAACATCTCATCATCCGGAGAGGAGGAGCGTTAACTCCCCCGTCTGGCGGTACCCGCTAGAGACCACAGCGCATCAGCTAGTGCTGATGCACTCTGTCAGTCCCAGCCAGCTCCACTGAGCATGCGCGGGATCTCGCAAGTATTGCGAGATCCTCGTCCGCAGTCTGGAGTCGGCAGCCGCCCAGCAGGGACAGGCTGTAGCTGTCGATAGTGACAGCTACAGCGGGCCGAACGGTCAAGCAATATGACCGTTCATACATGGCCCAGGCTAATCGCAGCGCCGATAATGACAGGGGCGCATAGCACCCCTGTCATTTACCGGCCAAACCCCAATCATACATCGGTGAGAAGCAGTATCAGCACACATAACGTGCGCTGATACCGTTTCTGAGCTTCATACATCTCCCCCAGTGTTTTAACAGATGATAGCTACAAATTATATACACATAAACTGACTGTATCACTCTGTGGTGCTACCTCATTCTAGTAGGATGTGATATAATCCGTATATACATCTTATTGTATGGAATATTGTAGTAATTCCTCTTAAAGACTCAAAATCAATAATACATTGTTGGCTAAAACAGGGAAGTCAGAAATCCTGCTAAAACAGGGAAATCAGAAATTCTGCATATGCAGGTATTAGTATGATCCAGTATCAGTAAGCAGATTGCTTAAACAGCCTATCTATAAGAATTTCAATGTGTCACTCTTTCAGACTGCAAGGCAACAAAAATGTATCATTATTGCCTAAAACAGGGAAATCAGGAATCTTGCTAAAACAGGGAAATGAGAAATCCTGCAGATGCAGGTCTTAGTATGATCCAGTATCAGTAATCAGATTGGTTAAACAGCCTATACATAAAGGGGGGTATCCACTACAACATCTGAAAACGACTGCACGATTACGACATTGTAATTGTTCAGTCGTTTGTCAGTCGTGTGATGAGCCTGCACTGAACGAGCAGTCGTTCAGTGCAGGGTCATCAATCATCTGGAAACATGCTGAACCTGACGATATCGTCAGGTTGACCAGCATGTTTGAAAGATATCGTCAGGTTGACCAGCATGTTTGACCAGCAGGCACGCGCATCGCTGGTCGTTTTAGACACTTTCGCAAATGATTTGCAAACGATTGAACGATCATTAGTGTTCAATCGTTCAACTTAATTGTCCAGTGGATACCGCCCTTTACAGTAGCAATCTGATTACTGATACTGGATAAGACTAATAGGTGCATCTGCAGGATTTCTGATTTCCCTATTTTAGCAGGATTTCTGATTTTCCTGTTTTAGGCAATAATAATAAATTGCTGTTGCCTTGCAGTCTGAAAGAGTGACAGATTAGTTAAACAGCCTATCCATAAGAGTTTCAATCTGTCATTCTTTCAGACTGCAAGCCAACAAAACTGTATCAATTGGTAAATATAGCACACAGTGTTTAAAACATTATTGTAATATCACAAGGTACAGACGTCTCTGTATCACTCAAAAATTATATTGATATAATATCAAAAAACGTAGTCTGGATAGAAAAAGCAAGAGAGTATACAGCTGATCCAGTACTATATAGGTGTTTTCCTTCACCTAACTAGTCACCCTCTCATCTGGTCCGGTGAAGGTACCGTGCAATGATCTAATATCAGGGACCTCACCGGTTAACTGCTATACAGACAGCAGAGATGACCTATTCTTTTTTCCATTATGTATATTGCTGGATGTCCGACCCCTTAAAACTGCCTGTTCACTGCTTAAGGCACACATCCAGTATTGGGGACCCTGACTCCGGCTATACAATACAAAAGAGTATTTTTCTACCCAGACTACGTTTTTTGATATTATATCATTATCATTTTTGAGTGATACAGAGACGTCTGTACCTCATGATATTACAATAATGTTTTAAACACTGTGTGCTATATTTACCAATTGATAGCTTTTTGTTAGCTTGCAGTCTGAAAGAGTGACAGATGAAACTCTTATGTATAGGCTGTTTAAGCAATCTGATTACTGATACTGGATCATACTAATACCTGCATCTGCAGGATTTCTGATTTCCCTGTTTTAGGCAATAATGTATTATTGATTTTGAGTCTTCAAGAGGAAATTACTACAATATTCCATACAATAAGATGTGTATACTGATTATATCACATCCTACTAGAATGAGGTAGCACTACAGAGAGATACACTCTGTTTATGTGTATATCATTTTAGCTATCATCTACGAAACACTGTGTGCTATATTTACCAATTGATACATTTCTGTTGGCTTGTAGTATGAAAGAGTGATATATTGAAACTTATGTATAGGCTGTTTAAGCAATCTGATTACGGATACAGGATCATACTAATACCTGCATCTGCAGGATTTCTGATTTCCCTGTTTTAGCAGAATTTCTGATTTCCCTGTTTTAGCAGAATTTCTGATTTCCCTGTTTTAGGCATTATATATTCTAAAACGCTGTGTTATATACATTAAGTGTATTTTTTCTCATGCCATTTCTCTCACAGATTTATATTCAGTGAGACTAAAATATTATTATGATTACCATTTTGAGTATTTTCACCTAGCTGGGTGATTTTGTTCTTATAAGCCTGAAACGACACCAATTATTTTATATACGTGTGTTTTTATGATTTTGAAACATCAACCAGTATTTATAAACAAGGGTTCCTTATTGTACATATATGTACAATATTTGTATAATCTTTATAATTATTTTTCAAGTTTTGAGTATCTACAAAGGATGCTCACTGTGCCAATTATGTCTTAATATATTTTATTGTAAGTGTATAGATTAAAAGTTACGTTTTAATTCCTTTCCATTTCCACATATCAGTTTTGTGTGTTTATTTTGAAGTTGTGCCCCCACAATGGGTTCTTCCTTTTTACCTCACAGGGTCCTTCTCTCAAGTCTCTCTGTAAGGATATCCCAGGTGTATTCGACTGTGTTCTGTATGCACATAATCCCATGTCCTCCTCCTCAGCATCATGAACGTTATTTGCATGCAGAATGCAGAGCCGCAGCAGCAGGTGTTGGGCAACTGTTAGGATAGGTCAAGGTTATGATGGAAGTGGAACTAGTTCCGCCTATCAGTAGAGGTGATGGAACATAGTTTAATTCTGTTCCGGTCCACTTTAACCCTTTGTGCAGCTAGCCCTTTGCAGCGCCTTCTGTCCCAGCCGAAGCCTGAAGCTCTCGCTCCACTTGCTCTGCCCTTCCTACGGCCCTGGATTATGGTTGGTATGTATAGCATTAATCTGATTTATTGTGTTTTTATTCTAGTACAAGATTGCATCCATTTGACATGAATCTGACTTCAAAAATTATCATTCGGTTTTGTTTTTCATATCTTCCTGCAACTCAGGCTTCTCATTGCAAAACTGCTCTGTGAGGGAGAATTATATGTCCACATAGCCTCTTAGATGGAATGCTGTTTCATTTTACCACTCAAGCTTGTTCCTTAGTCAAAGCCTTCCAGCTTGTATAAGATGGCAGAACAAAGAAGGGCAGTGGGCAGAGGACCTTCCATAGCATACAGTATCTGTGACTATTGTTGCCTTTGTACTTTAGTAGCATGACACTTAGCAAAGTGAATTATTAATAGCAGCTTTTCAGTTTTAGGGCCTAATGCTGAGTGAAAACTATATGCATTTATGTAGATTTGATTGACTGACAGTTACACCTGCTTGAGCCTGGACAGGCAGGAGTGGTACGTTCTTGCAAAAGCCTAGTACAGTAATAATGTGTCTGCCTAATTGTGAGCATATGCATCTGGGAAAGACCTACTATTTGAGTGTGGACAAGCGTAGGTGCAAATACTGGATAATGATGATAATAGTTGCCAGCACTAGCAAACCGCCTGTGATTGGCTGTTTGTAAACACACTGTTGCTTGGTCGTACAGTATATTATATTTCTGTGTTTAAGGAAAATATTGTTTTTTCTTTTTGTACATGAAGGAAGTTGTTTCTGCTGTATTACAGCGGCATTTGCAGTTTTACTGATGCCACCCATCTTTTTTTTTAATGAACACAAATTGAATGTGAGATTTTTGTGCATAATTGTAGCTATCGCTGCATCAGCCCCTTAATGTTTATCATTTCAGTTACTTTATTAGAACAAAGGATTATTTTGCTGGGTTGCTGTGCTATACATAAAACAAACATGTTTCAAAATATTGTTACCATTTTTGGTAAATGTTGCAGACTGTCCTCAGAATAACATCTTGGTAGCAGGCCTGAGTTACATTACTTTTGCTTCTAAAGTATTTTCAAAACAATTTTAAAAGCAAAACTAAAAGAAAAAACACATCTAAATCATATGAAATGCCCAAACTGAACAGTGAAAGCTGTAAGTGCTGCAAGGTTTGGTTCTAAGGTCCTGATTCAGCACGGATCGCAATTGCAACCGTGTACACAGATTGGCCGATTGTTGCATACTGTGCATATGCGGCGATCGCACTGCGATTACGCACGCAGACAAGAATCTATCGCAGAGTGAGTGACAGGCTGTGAGCGTTTGGGGATGGTGACGGGGGAATGGTTGGAGAAATGCAGGCTTGCCTGTCCGTTTGAACACAGTTGCATGGGCGTGCATAAATTAGCCACTGCGATGGGTCAGACCTGCTGTAATTGTGCGTGACCAGCCGATGTGCTTCGATGTTTTCGATGTATACGCAGGACTGCAAGGTATTACGGATGTGAGAAAGCAGTAGTGGGCATCTTTATGCTTGCTGGGCGGTGGCCGGCATTAGCATATTTTCACAGCTGCATTGTGTGCGATTATGCAGCTGCGATCGCTATTACAATCTGTGCTGAATCAAGGCCCTAAATTCTTAAAGTAATCCCATGGTACTAAACCTTAAGATACATAACAAATCCATGCTTTCTTGTCAGTGGTGGGCATTTCATTCTGAAATAAGTATTGTAATGATCTTGGCAGCCCCACATACGCCATATTATATGAAGATGTGTACTCATTGTGTAAGATATAATGTATTAGTGATAATATTAACCAGGGAGAATTGATGCCATGGTTAATAAGCCAGTTACATTTTATATAGGATATAATATGTATTGGCCTTCAATTGGTAATTGTTGCAGCATCATGGACAACATTTGTTTACTGTATGTGACTATACAATGTATGCTTTAAAACAGTGGTGGGCGATTACTTCCAAGGGGCTCAAATAGTTTCCCATAGCACCGTACTGCATAGTGACAATCACAATTACTCTGAGCACTGAAACCCATAACCTGCACAATACCTGCAATTGTAACACTAGATTCCCAATGTTAGACGCTTTGACATCAGCTGTGCAGCAGTGAAACCATGATTGGGTGGTCATTGTTGTTATTACATAGGGTTAACCCTATCTGCTACTTGTATGTAGAAACTGACAGTATCAGTATCTAAGCAAAGCTGTAGAAGGGATTTATGGTCATCTTAGGGTACAAATGACCTACCTAGAGTGCTGTTTGCCCACCCACCACTGCTGTATAATAAGTAATCATGTACATCTTGCCTGCTGTAATGTATCTATCATTTGTCATATTGAAGTTAACCTTTTTTTTTTTTTTTTCTCTCCACTCAGCTTTTGTCCCTGTTCTCCACCACTCCGTTTTGTTGGTGAGGATATCACAGTGATGTCTGCATTCAACCTGCTCCATTTGGTGACAAAGAGCCAGCCAGTGGCCCTGCGGGCCTGTGGGCTTCCCTCAGGTTGACTGGGTGCTGCTTGTTGTGTCATGTATAATGAGAGCCCTTAACGTCTGGTGCTTCTGCTGCAGGAAATGACTGCCTCTTAAATGTTATCTATTATTCATATGTGGATAGACCTCAGAAATGTCATGTCTTGTTGGAATAGTTCATGTCCAGACTAATTACACATTGATTCAGACATAAATTAGTAAAACATATTGGTCTTTCATAGTGAGAAGTAAAATATTCCATTTAACCCATAGAATAATTTAAAAAACAAAACAATATTTATATAAGTGTAATGCTTTATGGATTACTACATTTTGCATGGGTTTCATTGATCTTTATCAGAATGTAACGGCAGGTACACAGTAGACGATATCTCGTCTGATCCGGGTACATCGTTTAGTGTGTACCCTCAATGTCACTGATGATGCCCGCTCCCGCGCGACATCGCCCGTCGGACCTGCATGCATGTCAAATGGGCGACATCGTTAGCGAGGGCCATGCTGCCAAATGCAGCATGGCCCCCCCTGCCGCTCCATTGCTGCCGGCATCTTATGAGGTCTGTACACAATAGACATCATCAGCTGTACTGGTGCCTGGTCATCTGCCTTCTAGTGAGTTGTTCCCCTAGTGCACTCAAATCTCCCGAACTCTGCTCCATATTGTTGTTCCATTTCCTCCCAGAGATGCCTAATTGGTCTGGTGGGGCTTTAAGATGAATTAGCAACCATGTTCTTTGATATTCTATCTAGCTGATGCTGCAGCATTGGTATGATCTGTGGAACACTTCTATGATTTTCTTAACCCTGTGGAATGGAGTATTATCTTGCTGATAAATATTAGATGATGATGCCACAAATGGATGCACATGTTTATCCAAAATGTTCTTTCAATATATGCTCTACTCTTAAGCTGGGTACACACTTGTAGGTATACCATTCATTGGAACAACAAAAAATATATCTGTAGCACATCGATGGGTGTGGACACCCGATGTATCTGTGAACAGTGTAATTCATAGACATATCAGGTTGGCCCTACAGCATAGCCAATGCCAACATATCATGCAGATATATTGGTGCAACCTGCCGACACTGACATCACAACTGGATGGGCACATTTAAATGCCCAATTGTGATGTCTTTCCAGACATATTGAGTGGTCGATTGGTACTGTAAATGTGTATAGCCTACCTAATGGGCCGCTTGGTAGGGTAAGTGTATATCCAGCTTAAGTAGGGGCCCAAAGTTTTATTCGGATATTTCTGGTTTGTTAACAAACACGATCTAATGACACGGTATGCATAAAAGGACCCTAATTGTATGTACAAAAAGGTTCCATATTTAACAATTGGTGCTTGCTTAGATAAGAAATAAATGAAAGTGTAAACAACCGGTTTATTTTCATGCTGTGCAGAACAGGCACTTACCTATACAAAATCTTATAATTTAAACTAGCGCCTATTGCCAATATATAGTGGAAATAGCCAATAAAAATAAGAACGTACCTCCTTAGAGACCAGTCACTTCACTAAATTACAAAATGACTCAGTGATGTACTGGTTCTTAGGGGCTAGTTTCCTGTTGGCGTGCTGGTTCACAGGAGAATTGTATCAAACTTTCTAAAAATTAGAGAAGTGGAGAAGTTGCCCATAGCAACCTATCAGCTTCTGCCTATCATTTATAGAATGTACTTGATAAATGCTTGCTACAGTAGAAGCGGATTGGTTGCTATGGTCAACTTCTCCACTTCTGCATTTCTCTACTCTTTAGAAGGTTTGATACAATTCCACCATAATCACTGTCTCTCCACTGTGTATCAGATACTGTGAGATATAATTTAAAGGGTGAGATTCAGTAGCAAGATTGTTTTAATAACGCTACCATTCTCACATCATAAGCAAATGACATATAACTTTTAAACATATCAATAATTTAAATACCTACATCTGTATAAATAGGAATTCAGCTCCACACATTGTAACTGATTAAACTAATACCCTACTTTTGTTAGTCTTATACTAATGAAAATATCAGTATATATGTATTTTTTTCAAAAGGACTGCACATCACCTGTATCCCTCTTTGCAAGGATGAACAAATTCACTAACATTATATAATGGGTATCCAATGATCTACTTACTAAAGAAGAACTACAAACTAGGATTTGTTCAATCATCTGAAAGAAACACATTTCTAGTAAGTTTCTAATCAATCTGTTCAGTTTCTGTTGCTTATTATAAGAAGCCACATTCCACTAGGTGGCAGTAGATACTTATTTTTGGTCCATATATTAGGAAGCCCTTCATGTACGAATTGTGCTCAACTCCTGCAATCTGAGGGTTAATTTTTCATGCACACAAAGTTTTGCTCACAAATAGACTATTTCCTGATATATCGCAGACCTTTTCCAGCATCAGAAACAATGAAAGTGGCTTAGCAGATCTTTAATGAATTCCAGATATCAGAATGAAACAAGGAATTCCTGCAGCTATGCTGGGCCACAAAACATGGGGTGTACTGGAAATACCCCATTTGTGATTCATTAAAACATCTTGCTTGGTACCAAAGCAGCAGACACATTTAAAGATTAATGTTCATAATTCATTAAAATGAATTCACTCCAACATATATTAAATGTAAAGTGTGCAAAGTGGAGCTCTTCAGGTATATTTGCTGCAGCAGACCACCCAGGGTTTTAAAGAGCATTTAACATATTCTTTGCTGCTATATTCTATTTGTTAAGGGCTCTCCTCTTCCACATGTTTGTTTTATCACATGGATTTGTTGCCTGCATCACCTGTGCTTTGCATGTAAATTATGCTTTTATATAACATGTTTGTGTGTGTATTCTATTAAGGGTGCTTTGTGTGGACACAGTAACAGTATGCATCAAGTATAGAGGACCTGTCGCCCAACTCTCTGACATCATTTGTTTTCTCTATTTTCTACTACATAATGCCTTGTGCACTTTGCAGAAACAAATAAATGGGGTCACCCTGTAGACCCGCGGGAGAGCTTGTAATTGATGTTTATGTGCCATGCTCTTTCTGGCTTCCTACTGACTGCAGAGTAGAGCTGGCGAGGGAACAAATATAGTGCAGTGCTAGATTTTTTTGGAACACGGTGCTGACCTCTGAAGAAGGCACATTTCAGTTTTAAAGGGCAGAATTATGGATGCCATGCATTGTGTCGCTATGCCGTTAAGCTTTAAGGTGGCGATTCAATTGTTTTATCGTGCACTATCTCCCATCTAAAGTGTCGGGAGATTTGGGGGCGGTATTCAATTGTTTTTGCATGTCGTGCCAGCGGCTAAACCTGTGTGAAGTTCTGGTTATGGCACCAAAACTCCCGTTTGGGTGCCCAAACCACTGACTTTTCGCACATTTCTGCTCGCCACCTCAGGAGGGTGCAAGCAGAAATGCTGGTGACTGCGGCTATCGCGTCTGAACGAAGCAACAATTGAATTACACCGCCAAGCGCCCACCTGTGAAAACATTTGACTTCCCCATTAATGTCTACATTGACCCAATGCATAATTTTTAAACCCTTTTGTAGTAATGTATTATTCGCCTAGCACACCTTATTCTTTAATGATATTTCTATTCAATAAGAGCAAAATCAACACGTTTGATGTGCTCTCTCATCAGGCACAAACGGAAGGGAAGAGCGGATCAGTGTGATCCAAGGCATACACACTATGAAATATGCAGGCGAGCTGCTGCCTTAGTGCCACAGAAAAGGACAGGGCACATTTTTAATTCTGTAAAAAAAAAAAAACAGGCCATGGTGCCTTGCTAAAACAGCCTAGCGGGAACACAACAGTACAAAAGCTTAACTTGGAAGGTGAGTTGGGCTGTAGAGTGCTTGTTTCCAGGTCTGCTTACCTTATCCTGTGTGATCTGGAGAACGCTGGACCAGAAGAAAGAATAGCATATAAAACAACACACTTTATGCTTATGTCTGGGCCAACGGTTTTACAATAGATCCCCAGTTTTTTTTTTAACAACTTAGTGCACAAGGCTCTATGTAGAAAAACAAGAAACTGTATGAGAGGATCTTGCACCAGGTTCTCTTTTTCTTTAAGTGGCCTTGGTCTACATGTGTTGGTTTTAAATGCTGCATGTATATTATAAAGTTACACATTGCTCAATGTTTAATTTTCTAAAGTTGCTTTTTTGAAAGAAAAGTTTAAACCAGTAATAGCATTGTATTCTTTAAGCAACAATTGTTACTATTTTTGGGTGGGGCATATAGTATAAATAATAGATTTTATTCTCAAGTATGTATTAATAATATGTGTTGCGCCTTATTACTATATACTCGTGATGAGTACTTATGATTTTATATTAAAACTATAGTACAAAATCACACAGCCAAACCTAAAACTTTACTAGGAGACTAGGAACCTCAACATGACCTTGAAAGGTCACCCACTAGATATCCCCAGACTAGATGGTTTAGTACATTCCATTACCTATGTTAAAAAAAAATAAAAAAGTAAGATTCTGCAATTATATAGGCTTAGGAAACAGCCTAGAGCTGCCCTGTTACGGGAGGCTGAGATATGTCCTTAATGTAAATTTATCATCCTTTCTTCCATTTGTACACGTGTGTTTTTTCTAGAAGGGGAATTAGTGGGAATGAGGAGGTTATGTTTAATTACAGTAACTAGAAATAACCTTTATGTTTAACGTGGTGTAAATGGATCTGTTTGCTGCTCAACCAAAATTGTGTACGCTAAGGATAATTTTCTTTAAAGGAATAAAATATTTTTTATTTAGAACCCACTAATAGACCTCTCAGCAAATGAGTCTTCATAGTGGAGGCTCAAATCTTTCGTCTCAGCCCATGAGAAAAGACAGAAGGAGTCATTGCTCTCCATAGACATACAGTATTACTACAGATGTGTTCTTGCTCATCTAGCCTCAATACACCATGCAGCGCTATATGCCTAGCTTGAGTGAGCCACCTGGTCCCATGCAATTCTGCTAGCGTCTTCTTTTGGCGAAAATGCATCTATATCGTAATGAGATGCGACTAGGACGCACATGGAGACTGTGCTGATTAATTTGATATGCAACACTTGTTTATCTGTGTGCAGCTGAGTCTGTGAGCAGACCTTTGAAAAAACTTTCATCCGCTGCATCTTAGCACTTTGCATGCTGACTGAGAGACTCATTTGCCCACATTAAATTAATCAGCAGAGCCTCCTGGTGCATCCTAGTTGCACAGCATTTGCGACATAGATGCATTTTCAGCATCAAAAATGCAAAAGACACCCTACGCAGAGTCTCATGGGACCAGGTGCGCCGAGAGGGGCTGTTTGGTGTGAATGCAACAAATATGAGTGAGGACACATCTGTATATAATCTGTGTATTGCTGATAGCCCCTATCCCAACCCTTTGCCCACTACACTCCTGGGTATCTGTAACATGTGACTGGAGTAGTTACATTAGTATTCACTCTAGGTCTGACGCCGTGCAGGGCAGGGGGCGTGTCTTTAAGATGCGCCCTCTTTTCATGCCGGGCTGCCCCCAAGCTCTCCCTTCTCTGTGAAGAGATGCCGGCGGCATGCGCCCGGAATCTATTCACCGGTGGTGATCGCTACACCACAGTTTTCCCCACCCACGGGACACTGCGGCCCACGGATGGGGACGGCACCCGCAGGCTGTTTTAGCATGGAGCTGCCAAAAGGGGCAGGGTGCATTCTGCCTTTTTGAAATCGGGCAGGGCGTGGCGCCCCGCTAAAACAGCATTACAGGAACGCTATACATGAAACTGTTAAGTAACATTAGTATCAGAATGTTATTAACAAAGATAAACTATCTACTGCCCCAGCAATAAGTAAAATTAGGAGGAGGGGGGGTTGATGTGGCACTGATCCAGAATTAAGTGTCAGAAAGGCATTCCGTTGTGTTCTTGTTCCTCTCTATCTTTATTGATGTGTATGATGGAACACTCTCTGTAAAACCCTGCATGACATGTAAGTGGTTTATAAATGTAACGACCCCCATTCGGTGTGCAGTGTGGTCCAAGGTGCATTTGAAGTGATACACCTCCTATTGCCCCAGACTAGCTCTCCAGGGTGTGGGCAATACCTGAGAAGGGGGGTCCCTGCACATGGAGGCTTTATAACAGTCACACATATAGATACAGGTATAGATAGACACATTCAGCAACAGTTCTTGTTAAATAACTTGGGCACCATATAAAAATAAATAACTTGGGCACTCTTATAAAAATATACCACTTTATTTCTCTCCTCCTGCACATGACTTTAAAGAACACGAATATGGTTACATCAGCTTCTCCTCTCCCTCCAGCTCATATACTTGGTATGCCAGATGGTATATGACAATCGTATGGATATGGTTACATTACATCACACTCTTCTTCACCAGCACAGTCTTTAAGCACAGTTACAATGAATGCTTTACATTTTACACATACAGGTCCACCTGGCCCTACGTTGGCTGGTGCCTGTAGTTCTCGCACCTCATACATGCAGGTCCACCTGGCCCTTTGCTGGCTGGTGCCTGTAGTTCTCCACTTTACATACATCTCACATTAATCCTTTTGCACTCTACCTCTCCTTTGTCTCTTTTAAGACAATATACAGAGTGTCTCATACCCAGTCTGTCTCCCTCTGCTCCCCTTCTCTTTCACATGGGACAGCAATATACAGACTTTTCCATTGCAGCTATCACACTCTCAGCTGCAGGCCATCCCTATCCTACAGGAATGGCTCCTATAGCCACCCTGCTACCACATTGACTCCCACTTTAATGGCTGCTTGGGGGGCTTTTATGCATAAGGGACTCCACTTGTCCCTTAACAGTAACGCTCCTGAGAAACTCCTCTTCCCCATCCCTCCAACACATCTCTTACCCCACTCATGGGTGCTGAAAATGTCACTGGGCTGCGCACACTGCAGGCTTCCAGCTCTTTCTTTGTGGTCTCTCACATGCTTTATTTTTGTGGTCTCTCTCTAGATCTCTCTCTCCTTGGGCGTTAGATGGGTATCATGGCAGCCGCCATTTTCCCCTTGCCGGGGAGCACCAGACCTACATTCCTGCTTCCCAGCTCTGTCTCTCCCCAAAGATGTCTGCTACCTTCCAACTTTTCCATCTCAACTCCTTACTTCACTCTCCCCCCTCCTTCTCTGCTCTCCCAGCTATACACCCAGTCTTCCCGCCCCTGCGTGTCTATCTCTCCAGCCCCTCCTTTACCTGAAAACCAATCCCCAGGGCCTCAGGCATGTAGTATCTGCACCAGGGAACAATATTTAACGGTGAGAGGGGTGTATTTACCAACACCATCCCCTAGAGGGTTTTACATAAAGGACTGTTAAATAATAATACATTTTTGGGGGGACACTAGGGATGTTGTTGCACTGGTACTACCACGCCCTGTGCCCTGCCTTTGTTTTGGCCCCAACCCTAATACAACCCTAAAGCTAGGTACACACTAAACACTTTGTACCCAGCACGATATCGTTTGCGAGGGGTCCCGGCATCAGCAAGTGCATATACACTTGCCGATGCAGGGAGCGACAGTGGGGGCCATGCTGGATTCGGCAGCATTACACCTGCTGACGATATCGCCTGTTGGACCTGCATGGCCCTGCCTGTTGGACCCGGCAGCGCGCATCGTCAGCGACCTAGCCGGTACACACTGGCCAATGTGGACGTTATGTCCCGTCGGATCGGACGACATATCGTCTAGTCTAGTGTGTACCCGGCTTTACATTGTCATGCTATTCCCAGGACAGTTTCTGTTTCTTTCTACCCAAAAACTTTAACAATGCTGATTTTCACAGAATATAAGATGTAGCTTGGAACACATGGGACACATTTTATGGCCTAAGCAAACTGCAAATCACATTGGTATCCCAATTTTTAATTTCTAAAAGATATTGGCTAAAGATCAAGATAGATTCAGACTTTGATAAAATCCCTATCTGAAACATTAATCTTGTGCTGGTTTTAGCCCTAATTCCTGACTGCAGGCCTAGTTCAAGCACTAAAGCAATGTCTCCCAAACTCAGTCTTCAGAAACTCCTAGGTGCGTGTTTTCTAGATTTTGTAGCTGGTGCCTAGGTGTATTCATTACCGACTGACACATTTTGACATACGGACTGACAAAAGTTCTACGGTAAAAGTGGTGCGACGTATTTAACTGGTGATATTGAAGAGAATTGTAATACATGCACAGTGTTCTCCCCAGGCTGTTTTTGGCGGGTGCACCACCCAGCAAGAAACAGCCTACCACCCGGCACTTTGGGAGCCTGCAACTGGGGACAGTATCTGGGAGCTGTATAAAAAGGACAAGATCCTACAGACTTTGCAGCTTTTTCATAATCAGACGACTGGGCCTCTAATAAGAAGAGCATTAATATATAAAATGTTATTTCAAGTTTAAATCATTATAAGGTCAGGGTTTAAAACATTTTATTATTGCGAAGGCCCCCACCCGGCTACTTCTTGATGCCACCCGGCTGGAAAAAATTTCTGAGGAGCACACTGATGCACTGGTAAGTGTACCTGAGGACCAAGGACTAAAGCTATCCTCATATATAATTTTGTTTGTACACTTTGCAACAATGAATATCACGATATTTTCAATTCCACAAATTTTTCAAAATTCATCCTTACATACCTGTCTTTTGGTACCATTGTTCTCTTTTGAAAACCGAATTCCCTGAAGCTGCTCAGAGGAGTATAGTGAAAACTTTGTCCGGTACCTGTTACATAATTCTCCAAAACATAGTTTCTAAACCTTCCATGGGCTTCACTGGACAGGCTTGTCGTCATTTTAAGTGAGGCTAGGGGATCCTTGACGCAGGTGCACAAACAGGCACATTTTGAGCGACTGCACAACACTTGTGCAAAATGTGTCATGAACAGTGCTTTACAGAATAGTGTAGTGCTACTGATAGCCAAAGTTGGAGTCCAGTGCTTCCCTGGACAGGAAACTACATTTTTAACTCACCAGAGGTCCTTAAAATGTTAATGAGTCTTGTGATATCATACTGTAGGTTTACAAGTTAGCCTTCTGTTGAGGGAAGTCTGTCTGTCTGTTTTAAGTGATTTTACTGGCCATGTTAATCCTGTTCCTACTGTGTGTAAATAAATAATTTAAAGTTAAATAACTGAAAGAATAACACCCTGCCTGCTGCTCTTTTAAATTGAGCTTTAGAAAAACAGGTTCATCGGCCACGCACTGTACAATAATGAATGGAATTGAACTGAAATCTCACAGCTTTTACCCCTCGCTGAGCACACTGCTTGTTTGGTAGCAACGTACTGCTCATAAGTGTTTTTAAAGGTTTAAATATTGAAAAAGACCACTAACTTCCGCAAAATTATTCTTCTACCTGCTGCTGCTTTGTCAAGCTTCTATGTGAAAATGTAATATTAAAATGACCTTCAATAATTATTTTCAGCCACATGAGTACTACGCATGTGAAATGGAAGCAGGGCATGCATATTTGCATACTTCGCAAATCAAATTACTAGGTTTGTGTCTTGGCTGAAATGAATGAATTGGCAGCATTGTCAGACCCACTAGTGGAATACAATGGTAGGGCCCCATGCTTTAGGGTGTGGTGAGTTACTACAGGCCAGGCCCCACAGAGACTTGGACAGACATTAGAGACCATGTAACTTATCCTCTAATAGAGTAACAATGTACAGTATATAAGTCTGGAACCTGACATTAAAGCAAGTGGTGGGGCCCTTAGGCAGTGGGGTCCACCAGCGATTTCCCCTGTACCCCTGTGGGCCAGTCCATCCCTGATCGGCAGTATCGGTTGTGTTAGCAGAGATTACAGTCTAAACTGATGAGTTTTCACAGTAGTAGACTTGTAGTAAGACTCTTGCAGATTATTCCATAAGAGTTTTAAAATATTAAACACACAATCAATTTTCAAATAAACTGTGCTTGAATAGGATTGAGGATTTTTCTGTTTTTTTCCATTTGTACTATGACAGAAGTCAGACTTTAAAAAAGATATGCATGTCTGTATTTCTTTCATACATTCATCGGCATAACTACCATAGGTACAAGGACTGCAGCTGCTATGGGGCCCAATTTTCATTGTCAAAGTTACATGTGTTATATACATGTTGGGTGGTACATAGGGGCCCTTACAAACATTTGCTATGGGGCCTTCAAATGAATTGCTATAGAACTGTCAGGTATTAACTATCTCTGTTAATACATCTACTGACTGTGTAGTATAAGCTTATTTTAACAAAAATAATTAGAAATAGATTATAAATTGATAGCAAGCCAATGGCAAAATGCATGCTGGAGGTGATTTTTCATCTCAGTATACTGACCATGTGACTTGTTACATCATAAAAAGCCTTTGTGATGTCACTCAGCTTTGGATGAAAGGTCACAATTTTGTAGAGAACTGCCAGTTATCATCAGTATCTGCTAATATGTCATTTACTATGTAAGGTATGCTTATTTAAACATAAATGTTATATGAAAATAATGTTAAATAAAAAGATAAATAGAAATTGTGAAATACAGGTAGGATGTGATTTATATCCTCAATAGAATGATCATGTAAATTGCTATAGAACTGTTAGTTATCAACTATATCTGTTATTATGCCCTCTAACCTTTTAATGTAAGCTTTTTTTAACCTAAATAGTAGGTAGGTCTATAGATAGATAGAAATAGTGAAATGCTGGTAGGATGTGTTTTTTATCCTCAATAGACTCATCATGTGAATTGCTATACAGTAGAACTGTGTTATCAACTATATCTGTTAATACCCCTCATGACTGTGTAGTGTAAGCTTATTTTAACATAAATTACTCTAAACAGATTATTAATAGATCAACAGTTTGTAGAGAACTGTCAGTTATCAACTGTATCTGCTTATACTATATGTAAGGCAGGGGTGGGCAATAAGTGGCCCTCCAGCTGTTGTTGAACTAGGAATCCCAGCATGTATTACAACAGTTTGAACATGGCCAAATAGCAAAACTGTGGCAAAGCATGCTGGGATGTGTAGTTCTACAACAGCTGGGGGACTGCCTATTGCCCACCCCTAAAGTAAGGTATGCTAATTTTAACCTAAATGTTATATGAAAATAATATTAGATAGATATAGTGAAATGCTGGTAGGATATGATTTACATCCTCAATACACTGATAATGTAAACTGATATAGAACTGTTGGTTAACAACTATAACTTTTAACTTAAATGATTATAAATAGATTATAAGTAGATATATACCAATGGCAAAATGCATGCAGGATATGATTTTTCCCCTCAGTATACTTGACCATGTGACTTGTCACATCATAAATAGCCTTTGTGATGTCACTCCGCTTTGGAAAAAAGGTCACCATTTTGTAGAGAACTGTTGCTTATCAACTGTATCTGCTGATATGACCAGTCACAATGTAAGGTATGCTTATTTTAACCTAAATGTTATATGAAACTAATGTTAGATAGATAGAAATAGTGAGAATATGATTTATAACCTCAATAGACTCATCATGTAAATGGCTATAGAACTGTTAGTTATCAACTATATCTGTTATTATGCCTTCTAAACCTTTTAGTGTAAGCTTTTTTTAACTTAAATGATCAATGGCTATATGGGCGTAACTACCATAGGTGCAGTTGCTGCAGCTGCTATGGGGTCCATTTTCATGGTTCTTAAGCTGCATACACACGTAAAGATTTTCTGTCCAACCATCCATCTAGTTGATTAGTTAGAATGAAAATCTGGTAACGTATAGGAGTAAATGACAATCAGAAAACAGATGAAAATGGTCGTCAGACAAGTTTGTTAAATGTTTGATCTAAACAATTTGTTCAAACAACAGTTTTTGTCCATTTTCCAGCGTTTGGGAGCAAGTTGCTGATTGTCATTTGCTTTCATTCCTTACCAGATTTTCATTCCAACCAATCAACTAGTTGGATGGTTGGACAGAAAATCTTTACGTGTGTACCCAGCTTTAGTCAAAGGGTTTTAGTAAACCCCAGTGCTATGTAATCTCATTAGATCCCTTGTTGGGTAAATTTTTTACTATCCTAGTGTTTAGTGTAGTGGTGCCACTATTTCCATGGACTAATATGCAGTAATACTAGACTGCAATAACATGTTATAATGGTTACTATTTTGCAGTGGCTTCATGTTCACTAATTTTTTCATGATCATATGTGGAATTTTATTAAGAAATTTACTTTTAATGGTTTAGCCATTTTAAATAAGATGCTTTATTCAGGTACAGTAATAACAAGTACATAGGTACAATTACTTTTTGAGGCGTGTTAACAACATGGTAAGAATATGTAACTCCAAGCAACCATGCACCTACTTCAATTAATCAAATACAAACTGTATTATTGAAATCTCACAATCTTGTTGGTTACCTCTGGTTTTAGCATAGATGTGGCGTTTGTACCATGTTAGAATAAACATTTTATGTGCAAACATTTTAATTTTTGGAGTTTGCACAGTGGTTAGCACTGCTGCGTCACAGCATCGCTGGCTCGATTACATGTGTTTCCTATGATTCCTCCAATGACCTCCTCATATTTTAAAACATAATATACTGCTACATAAATAGACAAGCACTGGTATATAAATTTAAGACTAGTAAAGGGACGCAAGGTCAACTTGCCACTGGCTCTGCCCTGTCCCACTCTGTGCGGCCCTGCCGGCTCTCTATCCGCTGCTCTGTGTCCCTGCCCCCCCCCCCCCCCCCAAGGATATAGTGGCAGGTATAGTCTGCTATGAGTCCATAGGGTGTAATGAATAGTTACATCTATTTTTGAATGCTACAAATTGCTATTCCACACACTGTAAGGTAGTCTGCAATAGCACATAGTGAGGTGGATTTGTGACTCACCATATTTTGACGCTCCTTTCCTTATTTTCTTTTTGTTTTGTTGGTGTGGTAGTGTTTCTGCACCAATGATTAACTTGGAACATTGCTTATTTCCTTCCTTCCTACGATCATGGTTCCTGTAACAGTTACAGTCTCAACCTCATAATAAATCTGTCCTTCCTTCATCGCTCTACACTTACCCTGATATGAACTATTAAGTCTCCCAAACTGCCTTTTCAAATTGAGATCCAGTGTGTACCTTACCTGTATTCCCTTGGGCTCCTCACATGTCTAATATTCAGGTTGATGATATAATAGCGCTATCCTATATATACATGTCATACAGTATATTCCCCCAGCCAGTGTGTATATAAAGTAGTAGTGGTTGAACAAAAAATAAGGGGTCTATTTACTAAGCCTTGATGGAGTTAAAGTCCCAGCCAAACAGGCTGTGTTTGAAAAATGACAGTTAGGAGCTGATTGGATGGGACTTTGGACCTAATTCAGAGTCTGTCGAAGCGGCCGCACGGTCGTACGCCACCGATGTTCGCTATACTGCGCATGCGTAAAGTTCACAATGCGCGTGCGCAAAGTAGCCGCTACGATCAGAAATTTCTCTCTCCTTGAACAGCCATGTCGGTAGTTTGAGTGACAGATGGAGGCGTTTGTGGGTGGTAACAGGGGAAGGTGCTTGAAAACGGGGGAGTGGAGATCCAAACGCAGGCGTGCCTCATTATGCGAACGGCGTTTTATGGGAGTGCATACGGATTATGGGAGTGCATAATTAACAAAGTAGCGTCATGGCACATGTGACATGGGAGGTTTTTACACTGACATGATCGTAGAGCTTAAGAGAGGGTATGGTCAACCTTAAGCTCTACGACCAGTGCCGATGGTCTCGATTAATCCTTATATGCCCTGAGATGACGTGCAAAGCGTACGAGAAGGGGGCGTATTTTTTTATCTTCCGACCGCTTCCTCCCCTTGGTCGGCCAACTACCGATCCGAACTTAGGGACGCAACTTGCGAGGGAATCATTTGAATATATGGCCCCTTTTTCCGTGTGGCCGCTTCGACCGACTCTGAATGAGGTCCTTTATCTCCGTTCACTTTATCTCCATCCGAGGCTTAGTAAATAGGCCCTTGAATTCTAAACATACATTTTATTTTGCTTTATATCTATATACCCTGTATATAACACTTCATAGAATGTACTAAAGGGATTTTCTCTGCAGCTGTTACGTAGAGGAGTGGTATCTTACCGTCGGGTGTGTTTTCCCAGTGCTGGCTTCACCTCCTCTTGCCTGCATTATCATCTTCTCCTCACTGGAGAAGCAGGTAGTGCTTTTTGTCATTTTGACCGTTTGTTAATAAAGTTTTTATAACAAAAATGTTACTGCTGCATCTGACAGCCAGGAGATCGGGTCAGTCACATACAAGGTTGTCAGGGGTCTCAGCTGTAACACCCGAGGAGGTGACTTAACGTTCATTCTCCTCAGCGGGTCTATTTTTAGTAACAGTTGCGCTAGCAGGCGAAGCAGGAGTGGCTTTATCTCCATACTAAGTGGAGTTTTAGTACATCCGATTGTTTAAATCAAATGTGCGACTAAGATACACATTCAAGCTAGAAAGATGCTCACATTCAGTCACACGGAACCTGGCGTACCGTTATGGGCTGTTTGGCATGACTGTGGCAATAGTGTATGAGGACACCTCTGTATATACACCAATCAGCCATAATATTAAAACCACCTCCCTAATATTGTGTAGATTCTCCTTGTGCCGCCAAACCAGCTCTGACCCCGTTGAGGCATGGACTCCACAAGACTTCTGAAGGTGTCTTGAAGTATCATCCACCAAAATATTATCCTACTGAAAGAGGCCACTCTCATCAGGCAATACTGTTGCCATGAAGGGGTGTACTTGGTCGGCAACATCCACATGAATACCAGGACCCAGTGTTTCCTGGCAGAATATTGCCCAGAGCATCACACTGCCTCCACTGGCTTGCCACCTTCCCGTAGTGCATCCTGGTGCCATCTCTTCCCCAGGCAAACAACACACACAGCCATCCTGCGGTAAAAGACAGCATTTCTCATGCAGCAGCAAATGAGTAGCACACCAGTCCAGAGCCTCTGTACAAATATCTGCAGCTATATTTATATTTTGATGGCATAAAATAAACAAAATAAAAATAAATCCTAGCCTATCCAGTTCTAACTAACATACAGTTCCCTCTCTCCGTTTGGAGGGACCTAGTGACCAACTCACAACAAATAAGCTACTGTACCTGCTCTTCAGGCAGTGATAGACAGACTAGAGACCCACCTTTTATCAGCCACTCACAGGTGATCTGGCAATCAAGGTTGCTAATTTCCTGTCTACCAGACAAAAGCTAGGAATCTGGGGCATATAGATCTCTTCTTCAACACGTCCCCATTGTTTCTGTCACAATATATTATGGCAAGATCAGGGTAGGGGTGCCATCTCCTGGGATGAAAGGTTGCACTTGTCATGTAGCAGTCCAGTAATGGTATACCAGGGCCTTGGTTCAAGTATCCACAGCTAGTTTTAAAAATTAAAAATAAACAAAACATAAAAGTAAACCCTGGCCTGTCATTCCCAAAAAATAGAAGTCTGGGACTAAATTACACATTTACTAACACTTAAAAAAGGAAAAAAAATGTATGTTAGTAAATTGTTTGAAATTGACCTTTAGTAAATTTACCCTTTATAGTGTAGTTTTCTTAAAAAAAAAAAAAAAAATTCCCTGTGCATACTGCAGTGCCATTTAGCAAATGTGAGCTTTATTTTATGTTAATCTGTTTGTGTAATTTGCTTTGTGTTAGCTCCAGTATGTATTGCCATGGTGATGGGTTTTTGTTTATACACTTAGGGGCATTATATATCAAAGCTTGATGTGAGATAAAATTGTGAAATATATATCACCAACCAATCAGCTCCAAACTATAATTTCTTAAACATAGCCTGCAAAATGTAAGTTAGAAGCTAATTGGTTGGTCATAAATATCTCACAATTTTATCTCACTTCAAGCTTTGATACATATGCCCCTTAGTATCCAGTATCAATCCTCATTATCACACTGCATAATTTCATAAACAGAAGTATGTCATTTAATAAAATATATTCCTATGAAACATGTAAGTTAATAACTTTTGTTCAAATGGCATAGAATACATATTTTTGTAATATCTTAGCAACTTCAAAAGGAGGAAGTCTTTGAAAGTTATTGAGTGGCTTTCAGTGATTTTACATAGCTTCCCAACTATAATGTATCTGAAGCTTACATTCCCCTGAATGTTTAACGCTTTTCTACGACCTTTGTATTTATTATTTTTAAGCTTTTGCTGACTTTTTGGTTGCTTAAGATATTTTATAGTGCCTGTGAGTTGCCTGTATTCATTGTTCTCTTATCTAATTTTTTTTAGTTATAGTACTCCATTGTCCTGCAGCTATTTCTTTTCAAGTACTATTCTTTCATTGAACTTTTTTTTTTCTTCTAATCATTTTCTGCTTTTCTAAAGGTAACTGTTAGTACCAAGTATTACATACAGGACAATGACATAATTGGAAACATTGACACAAGTGATGTATATTAGGAATGAAAGTCCACCTCAAAAGAGTAAACAATCTAAGGGCCTGATTCAGCACACAAGCAGCTTTGCAATTCTGTGCTTGCTAAAATGCAAATGCAGCAGGAGGTGTCTGACACCTGCTGCATCTGTGATCCCAGCTTTGCGACCGAAGTCGCAGCCTGGGATCGCCGGGCTGCTGAGTAAGCCCCTCAGAATGTTGACAGGTGAAGTGTCAGAATGTCAACATTAGGGTTCGGCTTTATCGGGAGGATTAGGCTGCGGGTGGATGTTCGGGTTAGGCACTACAGTGAGAGCTAGATATTAGGGTTAGGAATAGCAGAAGAATACTTACCAGAAGGCTGGAGGATCACAGGTCTTACCTGGAAGTGATGGTCACATGACCTCCAGGATACAGAAGCTGCACTGGAGCTGTCAGGAGCAGGTAAGTGACCACTGGGCCACCAGAGCCGATATGTCGACATTTCATCAATGTCTACATGATGAATGTTGACATGGTCAATGTTAACATTCTAACCATGTCGACATTCTCATGTGGGCATAATGAATGTCAACATATACCACACCCTTATTTCCAATATAAATTTCGATTGTTCTTTGTAAAACAATGGCCCTGATTCAGAGCCGGACGCTATTTGCGGTCGTTCGTTCACAAAAAAGGGGTGGCTATTCAAATGAACCATTGTTGACGCCTCTAAGTCTGAACGAGCAAACAAAACTTGCGGTCGAAATTTTGAAAAAGACGCCCCCTGGCCGCTCGCACCATACGTCATGTCCGCTATTTATTAGATTAATCGAGTACATCGACCAGCGTATGAACTGCTCGCTATTCTTGTGGCTGGTTTTTCCTACCGCTATATTGTGAGCAGTTCTGACTATAAAACAACAAAGTGATGTGGTCAATGACGCTGCTGTATTAATTATGCACACCCATAAAACACCCGTTTTGACCTTTAGGCACGCCTGCGTTCTGAATTCCACTCCCCGTTTTCAAGCACCTTCCCCTGTTACCACCCACATACGCCTCCTCCTGTCACTCAAAGTAGCAGGCATTCGCTATATAGCGAACAATTTTCGTCCGCACTGACTGGTTCGCGCATGCGTATTATAAACCGTACGCATGCGCAGATGTGCGAACATCACTCGGAACGAGCGTACTGCCGCTTACGAGCGGCTCTGAATCAGGGCCAATATGCCAATTTTTCATGGTTATATGATTTCACCTTTGTGAAATACATATAACTGTGAACATGTTATCATTGCCAGAACTGTGTGGAGTTTGTATATTCTCTCTCTGTTTGTGTGGGAGTTCCCTCTGGGTATTCCTGTTTTTTTCATGCACTTCAAAAATATAGAGGTAGGTTATTTGGCTCCCAACAAAAATTAACCCTAGTGTGTATGTGTGTGAGGGAAAATAGATTGTAAGCTCCAGTGGGGCAGGGACTGATGTGAATGGCCAAATATTCTCTGCAAAGCGCTGCGGAATATGTGTGCACTATATAAATAACTGGTAATAATAGTAATAAAACCTTCTGCATGTCTGTGTAACAAGTACAATAACAAAAATTCACTGACATTTTACATAAGAGTAAGTCACTTGTACAAACAAGGCCTGATGTGCAGTTGAATTTAGGCGTATTTGCGTGCTTTTGGACTGTGCATACTCCAGAACTGTGTAGTCACAAGCAAATGCGTTGCAGAGTCACTTTTTTGATTGCATCTCCATTAACAACTCAAGAGGTGTATTTGCGTGCTATTTAACTGTGCATGCTCCAGAACTGTGTACTCGCAATCAAAAAAGTGACTCTGCAATGCATGTGCTTGTATCTCCATTTACAACTGAAGAGGTGTAACAGTGCTTTTTAGCATCTTGTAAAGGGCTGGTGCAACTGAGCACTGATGATGACCTAGCGTAAAGTTTTCAGTGGACTCACCGCAAGAGGTATACAATATTACAAATGGGTATATATACACATTTTTATCCATGCAGAAGTACATATGCCCGGTGTAGGACTGGGGCATGAAGGCTCCACCAGATTAATGCATTAGTAGGGGCCCATACTTAAGAAATGTGGTCATCCATCAGAAGGGGGGGGCAGTAGGGACACTCGACCAATAGATCGCCATGACATCCAGCATTAGCCAATTAGAAACTGGCTGATTCTCAATGGCTAGCTGCACTAAAGCCATTGCTATTCCTGTCGGCTTTACGTGTGAGCGATAGCAAATTAGAAACAGGCAGATTCTTATTGGCTGAGGCTGTCACATGTATGATGTAACTGTCCATATTACGCAGGCATCAGCATTACTGCTTGCTGCTCGATATTGTATGTTTAATAATTAGGTTACCATTTGACCTGGTAGTTCTGGGGGTTTATTTGAGCCGCAGTTGCAGAAATATATCTGCGATGCAGCTATATTCTGGTATTGTGCAGCTGTATTGTACTGTGGTTGGGATCAGTACAGAAATTGTATTGGTCATAATATTTGTAAAAACCAGCAGAACATTTTTTGTAGTATTGGGGTGTAAAGTACATCATCCAACTACATAATACCATGTATTACAACACCGACAGTCGGTATGCCAGCGTTTAGAATGCCGGCGCCGGAATCCCGATACCTGCCAGAATCCCGGCGCCGGCATTCCGACTACCAGCATCCCAATGGTAAGTAGTGGGGTTAAGGTTAGGCACTAGGGGGGGAGGGTTAGGTTTATGTTGCGAGGGGGAGGTTAGGTTTAGGCATTAGGGGGTAGGGTTAGGATACTTACGTGTTGGAATGCCTGTGTCGGGATTTTGACTGCCAGGATCCCGAACTCCGGCATCCCATACCCATCCCATCATGTGGTGTGCATTTTTAATTTTTCTACAAGACTCCAGTACATTTTTTGGATGTACTGGGTGTGTAAAGTACATAATTCGCCTACATGATGATGTGTATATCTTTAATATTTGTAAAAAGCCAGCAGAATATGTTGGAGTATTCGTGTACACCATCCAGCTACATAGCACATTGTGATCTGTTATTGGATTATTTGGTGGTGATATATATATAACATCTACCAAATCTCCGGCACTCTATGAACCATAAATACTTGCATCGGTGCCCTCCTTAGGGAATTCTCCCTTATACAAACGATGGTAGTAATGGCGGCACTCGGCCGACATACAGTATTAGTATGCAAAAACTAATTTAACTTAATCCAACGTTTCGGGCCACTGCCCGTCATCAGGGATACAAATACAATAATGTAGAACTCACATTTACATAGACAAAACAACCAGGTAATTAGTGTCCCAACTATACTCGCCTGGATCGACGCAGCCTTCCAACCGCCATCGGCAACACGCACCATGCACATTAGGCTGCGCGTTCCCGGTGAGGTTATCATGCCGTGACGTCCGGGGAGCCGGATTGGGAGAAACTATACTTGTTGCCTGTGAATCATAACAACAAACACTTAGGCCCTGATTCAGAGCCGGACGCTCTGACAGAGCGCTCGCTCTGAATCAGGGCCGTCCCTCCTACTTTTTGGAGCGGCCTCCTGGCCGCCCGCATAGCTGTGGGTGACCACCCACAGCTATAGCGAGCGGCCAAAATGATGGTCGCGATGGTCAAGACCGTCGCGACCATCGGGCTTGCGACGAGACCCTTGCAGTAGGGTCTCGCTGCCGCAAGCCCTGGAGTGCTTTTGGCTCTATCAGAGCCAAAAGCACTCCCACTGACATCACTAGTGATGTCAGTGGGGCCGGCCCCAGAAGGTAGGCGTTCCCATGGGAATGCCTCCGTCTGGGCATCCACACCCCTGGCATGCCCACCAAAGGGGGCGTGCTGTCACTCACCATCGACAGCACGCCCCCTTTCGTGCGAGACCCTTAACGACGGCTTGGCAATCGTTATTTGGGTCTCACGCATGCGCACGACGGAGCCGCCTCCGTCGCACGCATGCGCTCTTGGGCAACATCGACCCGCTTGCGAGCGCTCAGTGCTCGCGAGCGGGTCTGAATCAGGCCCTTACACAGTAGAAACATACATATTAATCCGGCTTCCCGACTGTCTAATGCCGGTAAGGTACAAATGACAGGCGTCGAAATCCCATCACCTGTCATTAGACCTACGCCAGGTGTCGGGCTCCGATCGAAATTAAGCCGGGCGTCGAGCGTGGACAACTGCGGGGCGGAGGGTTAGGTTAGAGGCTCCCGGGGGGGACTTAGGGTTAGGCACCCCCTCGGGAGGTTAGGCTAGGGGAAGGGAAGGTTAGGGTTAGGCACCCCCCTGGGAGACTTAGGGTTAGGCTTTGGGGAAGGGGGAGTTAGGGTTAGGCACCCCTAAAGGAGGGTTAGGGGGTAAAAATAGGTTAGATTATACTTACCTTTAGTAGCTTCGGGATCTTCACCCTACCGGGCTTCCGCTGTCTGGATTAGAACCGCCATGCGGCCGGCAGTAAATCATATTGATCCCTCGGGGCCAAGGTCAAGTTTATTAATCAAACGGCATTCAAGCTGCAGAAGCTGTTTAGATCTATTACCTCCCCTAATACTTTGGGGGATATGATCTATAATTCTTGATCGGATATCAGCTACTCCATGCTTGGCCATCAGTCAGTGGGGGGCCACAGGCTGATCACTATGGCCCGTGCTAATAGCTGCCCTGATAGCCGATCTGTGGAGTACCATCCGTTCTTTAAATTGTTTGGACAAGGATGGGTGGGCAGAGCACGCGGAAGAAGAAAGCCACCTCACAAGAAGTGAGTCTAGTCTTCTACTTATCCAACAGCGAACTATCACCTACAGAAGTTTCCATGTTATCTAAGGGACTCACATTTATCCCGACTGTGAAAGCCGATAACTTCCATGGATGGTGGACACTTACAGACTGAATCGGAATTTACACCTAAGGGATTACTTTGGGAGGACAGATAGAGGTATAAGTGTTAATCAGCCACATCAAGACTTACCAGGACCTCTGAAACAGTTTAAAAAGTCAAAATTTGACCCTGTAACCTCTAGTGCATCTATTACAAATTTCGCTAGAATGTTAAACCAACAAGTAGAAACATCGGCCAGTGATCGCAAATATGCCAATAATTATCTAAAGAGGAATTCAGGACAATGAGGAACCTGGAATCAAGGTCAGACAGCATTATTAGGAAAGCAGACAAAGGAGGTGCAGTCATTGTCCAGAACCTAGAAGTATACGATCAGGAATGTCTGCGACAACTTCCTAGTACTAACACTTATGGAGCACCTTACTAGGGACCCCACGGTTCAGTTTAAGAGAGAAATAGATTTGATACTTTTGGAGGCAGTCAACAATGGAAGTATTACTCCTGAAGATAAGTATTGACTGTGGATCATCCTGTGGATCCGATATTTTATACGGTCCCTAAGGTGCATAAAACTCTGGATAACCCCCTGGCAGACCTATTATCTCTGCCAGGGGCGTTATACCAGCCCATTTCTGTCTTCCTAGACTACTACCTTAATCCATGCGTAAATAATACAATGTCTTATTTGAAAGATACCACAGATCTGCTATTAAAACTTAGAGAACTGAGTAGTTTGTCACCTGATGTAGTGCTGATGTGACCAGCTTTTATATGTGTATACCACATAGTGAGGGTGTCAGGGCAGTAACTAATCTGATTAGTGAAAACTCATTGTATAAGGGACCACCAATACCATTGTTTATCAAGTTGCTAGATTTGGTGCTTAATAGAAACTATTTTGTCTATAACAATCAATTCTACCTGCAAAAGGATGACTGTGCGATGGGGTCCAATGTGGCCCCATCATACGCCAATGCCTATATGAATATGGTAGATAAACAGCTGTTCTTTGAGCAGGCTACTATTAATAAGTTTATCGCTGTACTGTCCATTTTATTGATGATCTCTTGATAATCTGGTCTGGTACAGAAACAGAGCTTAAACAGATACTTGATACTCACAATATGTCCCATCATGAGGTGCAATTCACATACACTATCGGCAATTAACAAGTACACTTCTTGGATGTGAGGATCAGTAAGATACACAACCGGCTCAATACATCTATTTTTGTCAAAGAGACAGGAACACAATCCTGAAGTATGACAGTTTATATCCATTACCTTTGCGACAGGGGCTGCCTTTCTCTCAGTTTCTGAGGGTTAGGCGCATAATTAATGACCCACTAGAACAGGAACAACAAATGATCAACATGGTACAGAAATTTGTAGAGAGGAGATACCCAGAGAAGGAATTCATTAAAATTAAAAATAGGGTATAACAAATCCCAAGAGAACAGATGTTCCGCACTGCCCGGAGCGAGCAAACAGTGTCTCAAACCGTCATCCCCTGGGTTAACCGCTTTTTTACTAATAGTACATCTACTACAAAAATAGTTAAGAAATTATGGCCTGTTGTGAGCACTGATGACGATTTGCCAGGATTACTTAATTCACAGATCATGCCATGTTATACGAGGGGTTGCAACTTGAAGGACAGGTTAGTCAAGCTGGATGTGGCTAAGTTAAAATCTACGAACAAACCAAAGCATTTTTTGACCCAAAATAACGGTTACCATAGATGCCTAGGATGTATTACCTGTAGATCAGTGATTATGGGTGATGTTTTCCATCACCCATACATTGGTAAAAAAATTCTTGATTAGACACCGTCACATGCAGCACTTTCTTTGTCATATATCTTCCTTCTTGCCCATGTGACTTATGCTACGTGGGTAAGACACAAAGACAATTTAAAGAACGGATGGCGCTCCACAGATCGCCATCAGGGCAGCTATTAGCACGGACCATAGTGATCAACCTGTGGCCCCCCACTGCCTGATGGCCAAGCATGGAGTAGCTGATATCCGATCAAGAATTATAGATCATATCTCCCCAAGTATTAGGGGAAGTAATAGACCTAATAAGCTTCTGCAGCTTAAATGCCGTTGGATTCATAAACATGAAGACCTTGGCCCCGAAGGGGCTAAATGAAACACTGGGACTGCAATGTTTTTTATAGAACACCACAGGTATAGATGGATAACGACAACCTGTTGTTTGATAGAATAATACTTTATTGTACATTACATTATAGTGGTTTCTAGCTAATATGATGATTGTATTGTACTTAGCTATGTTTTTCTTCAGCGATTCCCACAATGCTTTTAGTATGTATGTTTCTAATGTGTAAGTGTTTGTTGTCATGTTTCCCAGGCAACAAGTGTAGTTTGTCCCAGTCTGGCTCCCATGATGCCACCTGGAACGCGCAGCCTAATGTGCATGGCGCGAGTGGCCGGAAAATCCAGGTGAGTATAGTTGGGACACTAGTTACCTGGTTGTTTTATCTATTTAAGTGTGAGCTGTACATTATTGTATTTGTATCCCTGATGAGTGGCCCGAAACGTTGGGTAAAAGCTAAATTTGTTCTTACATTCTAATAAGTAGACCGAGCGCCACCATTACTACCGTCGTTGCATATATATATATATATATATATATATATATATATATATACAGTGCCTTGCAAAAGTATTCACCCCCTTTGCATTTTTTCATGTTTGTTGCCTCACAACCTGGAATTAAAATGGATTGTTTGAAGGTGTGCATCATTTCATTCACAGGACATGCCTACAACTGTGAAGTTGTGTTTTTTTTTTAATATTGTGAATCAAACAACATTTAGGACAACATAACAGAAAACTTCAGCGTGCATAACTATTCACCCCCCTAAAGTCAGTACTTTGTCGAGCCACCTTTTGCGGCAATTACAGCTGCAAGTCGCTTTGGATAAGTCTCTATGAGCTTGCCACATCTTGCTCCTGGGATTTTTGCCCATTCCTCAAGGCAAAACTGTTCCAGCTCCTTCATGTTGGATGGTTTCCGCTTGTGAACAGCAGTCTTCAAGTCTGACCACAGATTCTCAATTGGATTGAGATCTGGGTTTTGACTAGGCCATTCCAACACATTTAAATGTTTCCCCTTAAACCACTCGATTGTTGCTTTAGCAGTATGCTTCGGGTCATTGTCCTGCTGGAAGGTGAACCTTCGTCTCAGTCTCAAATCACAGGCAGACTGAAACAGGTTTTGCTCAAGAATATCCCTGTATTTAGCACCATCCATCTTTCCCTCAACTCGAATCAGTTTCTCAGTCCCAGCTGCTGAAAGACATCCCCACAGCTTGATGCTGCCACCACCATGTTTCACTGAGGGGATGGTGTTCTTGGGGAGATGGGATGTGTTGGATATGCACCAGACATAGTGTTTTCCTTGGTGGCCGAAAAGTTACATTTTAGTCTATCTGACCAGAGCACCTTCCTTCATACATTTGGGGAGTTGCCCACATGCCTTTTGGCAAACTCAAATTGTGTCTTCTTATTTTTATCACTAAGTAATGGCTTTTTTCTGGCCACTCTTCAATAAAGCCCAGCTCTATGGAGTGTACGGCTTATTGTGGTCACATGCACAGATACACCAGTCTCTGCTGTGGAACTCTGCAGCTCCTTCAGGGTTACCTTTTGGTTTCTGTGCTGCCTCTCTGATTAATGCCCTCCTTGCCCGGTCTGTGAACTTTTGGTGGGCGGCCCTCTCTTGGCAGGTTTGTTGTGGTACAATGTTCTTTCCATTTGATGATGATGGATTTGATGGTTTTCCGGGGGATCATCAAAGATTTGGATATTTTTTTTTATAACCCTTCCCAGAATTGTACTTCTTAACAACTTTGTCTCTGACTTGTTGGAGAGCTCCTTGGTCTTCATGGTGGGATGTCTCCATAAGTTGAGAATGCATGTTGCGATCTTCACACCGATGATACCAGGAAGCTGTTGAGAAAGTGCAGATCTGTACAACACCAAACATGGTTTACTTATCATGTATTAAACCTAAGATACCAAATAGCCTTTACTTCACAGCATTTGTAATAAATTAACAAAACTTGGATCTTACACTTTAAAGCTATGGAACCTTTTATGTGAGTGTGCATTGTGTAAGTATTAGGGGTTTGGCAAAAGACGCTGGTTGACTTGGGGCAGATGCGTACGCATGAAGCTAATAAACAGCGGTCGCATGCGGGGTATTATGCATTCACTAATGTGCGACATGTTAACAGCGCAACTGTGTGTATTAATGTGTGTATGTGGTATGGTAAAATATGCGATCGCCTGATGCTAATAATAGCATCGCCATATGTACTTAAGTGTGAGCTTAGCTAAAATGGCGCTGGGCGGCCATTCGCAAAATGGCGTCTTGCATATCTAATTTTCAAGATGGTGTCTTGCGGCCATTCGCAAGATGGCGTCGTTTCGATCTAATTTTAAGCTGATCTTGTCTCAGCCAATTATCCAGCTTCGACAACTGACAGATCATGTGACACTTAGATTTCACACAGGTGGACTTCATTTCACTAATTATGTGACTTCTGAAGGTAATTGGTTGCACAAGAACTTTTGAGGGGCTTCATAGCAAAGGGCGTAATTACATATGCACATGCCAATTTTCAGAATTGTATTTATAAAGATTCTTTTTTATATATACAGTATATATTTTTCTCATTTCACTTCACCATATTAGACTATTTTTTGCAGATCCATCACATAAAATTCAGATTAAAAATAAAAAGAAATTACAGGTTGTAATGTAACAAAAAAGGTAAAAAGCCAAGGGGGGTGAATACTTTTGCAAGGTGCTGTAACCATCTAGCCAGAGTTCGTTTGTTAGCTGGCCATCCTCGTTTGTGAAAACCATATAACACAAAAAGAGTATTTGGTTTTCTAAAAGAGATTGTAAGCCCCACATAGATACAGAGAGCACAAGCTACATTCTGGGAGGCTTCACCTACAGAAAGGTCTAAACACTGAAAATCTGAAACCACAATCTCTTCATTCATATTAAAACGGGACACTACCTTAGTAGGTCCCTTGTGTGGAGAACAGCTCTATCCTTTTGAAAAATCAAAAATGGAGAGCAACAAGAGAGCACTGCAAAATCAGAGACTCTGCGTGCAGAAGAGATAGCGAGGAGAAAAAGTGTCTTAGCTGTCAAACATTTCAAATCTACAGAGTCCAGAGGTTCAAATGGGGGAGCTTGTAGCCCCTTGAGAACCAAAGACAAATCCCATGGTGATATTGGTGAGTCAAAAAGGAGGCTGAACTCTGAGAATCTCCTAATAAAAAAAAAAATTAAAAAATCTAACATCTGGTAAAGAAGCAGGTGGACTTCCTTTCACTAATTATGTGATTTCTGAAGGTAATTGGTTCCACCAGAACTTTTGAGGGGCTTCATAGCAAAGGGAGTGATTGCATATGGACATGCCAATTTTCAGAATTTTATTTATAAACATTCTTTTTTATATATATTTTCTTATTTCACTTCACCAACTTTAGACTACTTTGTGCAGATCCATCACATAAAATTCAGTTAAAAATAAATATGTTACAGGTTGTAATGTAACAAAAAAAAGGTAAAAAGCCAAGGGGGGTGAATACTTTTGCAAGGCACTGTGTGTGTGTATATATATATATCCAAGGTAATCCACCAACGTAGAAAAGAGAGGGCACTTACCAAAGCAATACGCTTATTTCATTTAATCACCATAAATAAAGATCCAAGCAGCGTATCATGTTGACATTTCGGTCTCTTGCGACCTTTGTCAGGACAACATCACCATAAACATCAGTATATCAGCGTGAGCTGTTACATCATATCTCCCAACATGACCCTCTCCAGGAGGGACACAATGCTCTAGTCCTGGACTTCCCTGGTAATTTATGATTGGTGGGGCTGCAGTACAGTCCAAAATTAAAGTAGGGGAGTCATAACTGCCAGTGATCCCAGCCAGTGATGTTTGGCATGGTTTGAAATGACAGTTGGTGTGGCTCCCCTATTTGAATTTTGAATTGCACTGCAGCCCCGCCTCTCACCAGGGAAGTCCAGGACCAGAGCATTGTGTCCCTCCTGGAGAGGGTCATGTTGGGAGGTATGGTTACATCCAGCAGCGTGCTTGTCAGATAGCAACATAACATACAAGTATAAAAAGCTCTCCATGTATGCCAATCCTTACCTTCAAACCTCCAGTCACCATAAATCAGCTGTATCCATTCACACGCTGATACCAGCGCACTGCTCAGTGCATCACTACAGCTTGCACACATGGTCTCAAGCGGAGATGCCATTGCCCAGGAGACGCTAGCACTCAGTGCATCACGTCAACAGACCTGGACACCGGCGCTCTTAATTCTGCATCATCCTTCTCGGCACACTCAGCCTACTGTTTAGTCACATAACTACAGTTGCTAAGCAGCAAATAAACAATATGTCAACAAATGTAAATAGTACAAGCCGTATTAGAAACACAATAACAAATACATTGGAATTAACCCACGGTAGATTGGAAGTAAGTGTATGCATGGAGATACTTTAACAATAACAACACATAAAACAATACATATAAGAACAGATATAAACACGACATATGACCATACCCAAATGCCTAAAGATATCCATTATAGCACTACTATATTATTTAAGAAACATATTCATAGGGTTGGACTCATTCAGGCCACGGGGAGTCATAGTACCGAGATTATTTATCCAATAGTTCTCAAGTTTACGCAATTCTAGTACCCTATCACCACCCCTAATCGGGGGAGGTACCCAATCGATCAGTCTACATTTTAGTGTAGCTACTTGATGTTTCATCCTCAGGAAGTGTGCAGCCACGGGTTTATCTGTAGTGCCTGTAGTCAAGGCTTGGCGAATGGAAAGGCGATGGTTTGCCATCCGTTCCCAAAAGCACCTGGACGTCATTCCAATGTACACTAAACCACACGGGCAAGTAAGTGTGTATATAACATGGTCCATTGTACAAACCAACTTGTACTTGATATGTACTTTACGACCCGTCCATGGATGTGGAAAAAAAGAACCCGGTTGCATCGATCCACACGTAACACACCCGGTGCATTTGAAGCATCCTGGTTTTTGACTATACAGCCAAGTCAATATCCTTTCTGGGACCGGTCTCACCATTGGTCTCATCAGGAGGTCCTTCAAATTTGGGCCCCTCCAGTAGGCCATCAGTAGAGGATGCGGGCCAATAGATTTCAAGCTGCTGTCTGATTATATAATCGGCCAATGCTGTTTCACAGATTTCTTAGCAACATTCAATTTACCATCATATGTGCTTACATAAACCATGCGGTCTTTAGTTTTCGACCTATCTTCCACTGTCGTTCCTTGGTTGAAGCATTTATAAGCTTTGGTGAGGCACCGTTGTACTGTTTTCTTCTTACGTTCCAGGAACTTTACAGTCATTTCAGTTATTTGTACTGATGACTTCACCTGATCTGTATTGTTCCTTAATACCCGAAGGAATTGGGATGTTGGTAAACTATCCTTCAAATGGACTGGATGGAAACTTGAGGCTTGTAAAAATGTATTACAATCAGTCTCTTTCCTATATAGGGTAGTCCCCAATTTAGAACCATCAATGTACATTGTCAGGTCCAAAAAGTTAATCTGCAGTTTATCAGCATTATAGGTGAATCTAACCGGGGTGTCAAGGCAATTTAGGTAGGTCATCATGTCAAGAAAGGCTTCTTTAGTGTCATTCCATATTCAAAAAACTTAATCTATAAAACTTTTATAAAAAATAATCCTACTCTGGAACAGCGGGAAGATGTACATTGTCTCGTACTCCCCCATATACAAATTGGCGTACGCCGGTGCGAGATTAGATCCCATTGCCATCCCGGAGCATTGTCTATAATAATCTGTACCATACATGAAGTAATTGTTGAACAAAATTAGTCTAGTTAATTCCAACAAAAATTAAATCGGCGGATGGTCATTATGGTACTGGGTGTTGGTCATTGCCTTTTGTAAAGCAGCCAAACCACCCTCATGGGGAATAATCGTATATACAACGAACACACGTCCATCGTTACCAAAATTACATCTGGTGGAAGAGTTGTTAACTTTTTCAACTGATCCAAAAAATCACCAGTGTCTCTAATATAGCTATTACCTTTGGTGACTATAGGCTGCAGAATAAAATCAATATAAATAGCCAGAGGTTGAAACACTGAATCTCTTGCGGCAATTATTGGTCTCCCAAGGGGGATGCTCCAAATTCTTGTGGATTTTAGGGAGCGTATAAATTATAGGACTCACCGGAAAGTCCACTTTCAAAATATCACCCAATTCTTTCCCCAACCATTTTTTTAACATACCCCAGATCAATCAGATCACCTTTTTTTTAATCAAATCAGTTGGATTTCTATTCAACTTCTCATATGTACTAGTAACTGAAAATTGATGCAAAATCTCATCATTATAATCTGTCCAATCCTGGATAACAATGGCTCCGCCTTTTATCGGCGGGCCGAAATACCAAATTAGTGTTTTTTTTTAAGAGAGCATAAAGCCTCCCTTTCACTTTTCATTGAATTATCAAAAATATAAGTGCCGCTATTATTTGAAATCTCATGTTCAGTGACTCTGAGGAAAGTTTTTAGACTAGCATTACTAGATGGGGGATCAAAAACCGATGGTTTCTTTAAGATAGTACATTCTCTGCGTGTATCGCTATTTGTGGAAAAAAATTCCCTCAAGCGCACTTTACGACCAAATCTATAATGATCTATACCCCATTTGTAGGCATTATGTCTATAAGTGAGCACAAATGACAGACCTCTGGATTATAGATTCATTTCTGCCTCAGATAGGGGAGAGCTTGATAAGTTACATACCAGGTCTAGGTCCTTCTGCGCCTCGACCTTTTTGTTGCCCCCTCTCCACGTGCGTTCTGTGCCTCTTCGGCCTACTTTGGCGTTTGGAACCCCTAAAAAACCACTAGGAGGTCTATTATCAGGGTTATCTGTATCTGTGGTTGACTGAGAAGATACAGTGTCTACCAGAGACAAGCCAGCAACTTTATTAGATCTCGGGAACCTCTGTATTTTTCTGTGTCCCTGCTCACCAGTTAACCACCTATAAACGGTGTCGTTTTTATAGTCGTTATTAACTGTAGTGGGTTTTTTTCTTTTAAAGGCCACCAGTTCCTTCTTATAGATATCAACCTGCACGGCAAGTTTATCCAACCATTTATCAGTGATGTCATTTACAAATGTCTCATCATATGTTCTTCTAAACTGTGCAATATCACTCTTTTAAGTTCTGAACCCACCTCCTCAACCACTAAGAGGATAAGGTCTAGAGAGCACTTGTTCAACACTGCGCACCAACGACTACAGAACACCGGTTTATTACGGCCGACAGTGGGCACGTTATTAATCCTAAATCCACGCGGGATCTGCTTGATTCTGAAATATTCAGACAAGAACTGTCCGTGAAATTCAAAATCAATTTCTCGACGTTTCAATCTCAGGAGCCTATAATATAAATCTGTTGTAGTTTCAGCCGGTAACTCCTGAAATTCAAATTGGTCAAATAAACATTTCTCAGCATCGTCATCTGTTAAAGACAAGACTCCGCATTCAGCCTGAGTTAATAATTCCTTATCAAGAAAATTAGAGGCACCTGCCGACATACTTAAACACACAGACAAAATTTAAGGAAAAGAGACTAGGAGAAAAAGGACAAACTTTCAATAATTGGAGTGACATGCTAGAAGCACAATCAACAAAGTATAAATATTAGTGCATTATAAATAGTTACATGTACACTATATTGGCTAGATGACTAGACGCTGAAAAATCCATGTAGTTTTTTCCACATCCATGGACGGGTCGTAAAGTACATATCAAGTACAAGTTGGTTTGTACAATGGACCATGTTATATACACACTTACTTGCCCGTGTGGTTTAGTGTACGTTGGAATGACGTCCAGGTGCTTTCGGGAATGGATGGCAAACCATCGCCTTTCCATTCGCCAAGCCTTGACTACAGGCACTACAGATAAACCCGTGGCTGCACACTTCCTGAGGATGAAACATCAAGTAGCTACACTAAAATGTAGACTGATCGATTGGGTACCTCCCCCGATTAGGGGTGGTGATAGGGTACTCAAATTGCGTAAACTTGAGAACTATTGGATAAATAGGCTTGGTACTATGACTCCCCGTGGCCTGAATGAGTCCAACCCTATGAATATGTTTCTTAAATAATATAGTGGTGCTATAATGGATGTCTTTAGGCATTTGGGTATGGTCATATGTCGTGTTTATATCTGTTCTTATATGTATTGTTTCATGTGTTGTTATTGTTAAAGTATCTCCATGCATACACTTACTTCCAATCTACCGTGGGTTAATTCCAATGTTTTTGACATTGTTATTGTGTATCTAATACGGCTTGTACTATTTACATTGGTCGCAATATTGTTTATTTGCTGCTTAGCAGCTGTAGTTATGTGACTACACAGTAGGCTGAGTGTGCCGAGCAGGATGATGCGGAATTAGAGCACTGGTGTCCAGGTCTGTTGATGTGATGCACTGAGTGCTAGCGTCTCCTGGGCAACGGCAGCTCCGCTTGAGACCATGTGTGCAGGCTGTAGTGATGCACTGAGCAGTGCGCTGGTATCAGCTTGTGAACGGACACAGCTGATTTATGGTGATTGGAAGTAAGGATTGGCATATATGGAGAGCTCTTTATGCATGTATGTTATGTTGCTTTCTTTCAAGCACGCTGCTGGATGTAACAGCTCACGCTAATATACTGATGTTTATGGTGATGTTGTCCTGACAAAGGTCGCAATAGACTGAAACGTCGACACGATATGCTGCTTTGATTTTTTTTTCATGGCGATTAAATGAAATAAGCGTATTGCTTTGGTGAGTGCCCTCTCTTTTCTACGTTGGTGGATTACCTTGGATTTACATTGGATCAGCTAGTCTGGTTTTGGAGGCTGCACCCCTTTGCTGAACCTTGGAGATGTGAGTGCAGAAAAATCTTGATATAGATACATTTTATATATATATATATATATATATATATATATGTATCTAGACACAGACAGTAAAGGACCTAGGTACACAGGGCCTGATTCAGACCCGCTCGAAAGCGCCGGCTCCGTTGTGCGCATGCGCGAGACCCAGATAGCGACGGGCAAGCCGTTGCTTCGGGTCTTGTACCAAAGGGGGCGTGCTGTCAATGATGAGTGACAGCACGCCCCCTTTGGTGGGCATGCCGGGGGCGTGGCTGCCCAGACGGAGGCTTTCCCATGGGAACGCCTACCGTCTGGGGCCGGCCCCACTGACATCACAATTGATGTCAGTGGGAGTGCTCTCGGCTCTGATAGAGCCGAAAGCACTCTAGGACTTGCGGCCACGAGACCCTACCACAACGGTCTCGTCGCAAGCCTGATGGTCGCGATGGTCTTGACCATCGCGACCATCTTCCTGGCCGCTCGCTATAGCTGTGGGTGGTCACCCACAGCTATACGAGCGGCCAGGAGGCCACTCTAAAAATTAAGAAGGACGGCCCTGATTCAGAGCGAGCGCTCTGTCAGAGCGTCCGGCTCTGAATCAGGGCCTCAATCTCTATTGTCTGAAAGCCACAAATTCTGCAAGGCAGCAAGCCTTCATACAGACCATTAGTTCATCCTCCTAGAAATAATATATACATTTTGTTGTAAATTTTAGCACCATTGCTGAACATGAATGTGTCTTAACAGCTGAAAATCTGCAATTTTCACGAAGAATGGGAATTTTCTATTTTTTTTGCCTTGTTTAAAGACAAATGCACATGTTTAATATGCAGTACTAATGTTGCTCTGGTGAAGCCGAGGAATTTAGAAAGACATTTCTCAAGTCTGAATAAGAAATATGATGTGACTTTCCACCTAACAGTGAACTAAGGAAGACTAAAGTGAAATCCATAAACTCAGGAGGGCAACAGCTTACATTTACAAAACCTATTTTGCAGTCTCAAACAGCTGCGAAAGCATCTTTTCGTATTGCACATATTTTAGTGAGGCACAAGAAACCTTTTCAGGATGGAGAAATGGTGAAGGAAGCTTACCATGATGCCGGAATTGTTATATTTGGAGCATTAAAGACTAAAGAGGACATCTTAAAAGCAAATAAATTATAGCGAGATGGGGAGAGAGAATTGGAGATGACTTACAGAACCAAGTAAAAAAGCACATCACCAACTGTTTTTACTTTTCTTTGTAGTTTACTTCTCAATTGTGTTTATAAGAATGGTATTCCCTGATATGGGTTGGGTACAGGATTCCAGCAGTCGGGATCCCAGCGGTGAGAATCCCTACATGGTTAGGATACCGACATCTGTTGGTAAGTATCCTAACCCTCCCTCTCTGCACCCTAAACCTAACCTCCTCCTAGTGCCTAATGGACATTTCGATGGAGATCTTAAGCTCGGTTTGTTCAAGGAGTTAACAAAGATTACTTTCTAACTCAACTGGAGGAAAATGAGGCTAAATATGAAGACCTGCTGTAAAATGTCAGGTGGCTTAGTCGCAGGCAGTCCTTAGAACCAATCCAATTCCTGCTGCCTGAATTAAACTTGGAGAAAGTACGTCTCGGCTGCATGATGCATGGTTGTTAAAGTTAGCTCTTTTTTTTAACAAATATAACCGGTCACTGCAATACGTTTAACCTGCAACTTTAGGGCAAGCTAAAATTCCTCCACAGTTTTTCAAAATTAGGGAAATTCCTCAAAATTATTTTTTCAAAGTGATTGAAGAATATCCGGAAAACAGCAATACATATGATACATTCTATGCTGAAATAAAAAATCTTTGGCAAGAACTAGAGAGACGATTTTAGGATAATAAGCAGCTCCTAGCCTTCATGTCCTTTCCATTTGCTGATGTTGACACTGCAGAAATTCCTGCTAATATCTTCTCTGTTCAATATGAAAGCATCACATTTTGCTGAACAAATATTAAAGCTGCAATCTGATATTCCTCTGAAAGCAAGAGCTTCTGATATTCATTACTACGCTGTGAAGAACTGCACCCAGGCTTGAGAACCCTAGCTGTTCAAATATGCACTTTACTGGATTATATATCTGAAATTAGTAGGGATGTGCAGGCTCGGATAGGTTCGAGTTTGCACGTGGAGTTCGGATTTTTCCCTCCAAAAAGACGGAACTCAGATCGAGGCTAAACGTCATCTTACATGGACGAACATCATCATTCCTGGTCTTTTGTCCAGGAATGATGATGTTCGTCCATGTAAGATGACGTTTTGCCTCGTTCTGAGTTCCGTTTTTTTGGAGGGAAAAATCCGAACTCCACGTGCAAACTCGAACCTATCCGAGCCTGCACATCCCTAGAAATTAGGCAGATTATCTACAAGGCTGGCATATATTTGTAAAGGATTAATGATAGTAACTAAACAATATCGGTAAACCTGAAATAGTAGGAAACTATCATAAGTATGTGCAAGAAATGTAGGTGTTGAGTAAAAAATAATTATATCTGCACTTGTGGTAATGAGAGCTACTCCGTGAAATTCTAAATGGTTTTGATAATTGTAACAGAGCGCTATGTATTTATGTGTTTATTTTTATGCAATACCATATATGTAAAAAAGGCACAATAAATAGTAATGTTTATAGCTACTTTTGGAGTATTAGCGGTTCCGGGTATGTACACAGGATTCCAATGTATAGGCTCGTGGAGAGTTGTGTTGTTTGTCCGGCACCGGACCCTGAGCTAGCTGTCCCTATGATCCTACCTTAGGTGCAGCTTGGTCTTCTCCCAGCTTGGTTTCCTCGTGCGGCTGGTGATTCACTTCCGCTCCCGAACTTCCGGTTTGTCCGCTTGTTGGCTATCAGCTACCTATACATTGGAATCCTATGTACATACCCGAGCTGCTAATACTCCAAAAGGAGCTATAAACATTACTGTTTTATTGTGGCTTTTTTACTTATATGGTATTGCATAAAAATAAACACATAAATACATAGCACTCTTTTACAATTATCAAGAAATGTAGGTGTACATTATCTACATCAGGGGTGGGGAACCTCAGGCCCAGGGGCCATGTAAGGCCTGCGGAATCATTTAGTCTGGCCCTCTGAGCTTTTTTTCTTCTCGCCTCATCTTGCTAGCAGGGCGCCTAGATTGGCACCACCCTGCAGCCAGAATCTATGCAACAGTGCCATCTGGAGCATCCTTAGGATGCGTCAGATGGACACACTGCTGCCCTTACAGTTCCCCGGAGCATCCTCTGGATGCTCCGGACATTGCTGTAATCACCGGCGATTTTGGCCACGCCCCCGTGTGACATCGCATGGAGGGAGTGTGGCCTGCATCGGGCCGTCAAATAATGTTATATATATATTTAAAAGGTCCTCGGACGAAAAAAGTTCCCCACCCCTATCTACATGTACATCATTTTACCGTTCACTGGAGCCCAAATGTACTCATTATGCTGTTGTCTGATTTGTAAATGTAAAGTAGTAGACTTGTTGTTGTATGTCACTATTTCAGTGCTGTCATAAGAGTTTGAGTTACTTAGTACAGTATGTAACACGTTTACTGTAAAATAATCCTTCAAGCATGAGGTGAAATAATCCCATTCTCATAGTTTTTTCTAAAACATCCATTTACATTCAAGAAGAAACAAAGAATGTTTTGTGTTCCTTGTTTTACTTGAGTGTGGCATGGTTCCAAGCACAGTCTTGTACGCTTGAGTAATTACTCTCTAAAGCCAAGGTTACCTGATAAATGTCAGTACATTCTCCAGATAAAAATATGTTATTACAGGCTCTAGGGCTAAATTTGCTTTGAAATTAGAAAAACTGAAATTTACTTTCATGGGAGGATTTGGTTAACCTAAAAACACCTTTAAAAATGAAAACAAAATGTAGGGAGTAATACACCATGTACCTGATGACTTTGCAGTTGCCCAGAAACTCCCACTCAGTCCAGTGTGACTGGGCCACCTTGGAGAGTATTAGATTACACCATTGAAGCTTGCATTCTGAATGAAAATATGCAACAAGTTCATTTAACATTGGTTTGGAAAAAAAACTACTTTCTATGTTAAAAACAAAAAGCAAGCAAAAACTACATTCTAGGCTATCATATTTTATGATCTGGAAATAAGCACATTTCATTTTCCCAAAACTGCATCTAACTTAGGAGAACATGTATATATACCTAAAAAATGATTTTCAGGATTTTTTTTTTTTCAAATGCTAAAATGAAAATGTCACCTCATAGTACTGCTTAACAGTGGAGGATTGTGCCTAGGGCTGCAAGGCTGCAGCGCTCCCAGTAAAATCCACCACCTCAGTGTAGTCAGTGCAGTCTGTGACTGCACTGGCTACACTGTGTAACTGGCAGTGGCTTCCTATTGGAAGCGCCAGGAGGAAGCCGCTACTCTGCCTTTCCGCAAGCCCTAAATAGCTCCTAGGGGCTGCAGACAATGCAGCCCTTTGGATGCCGATAATGCGCATGCGACGGTCCCGGCGCCTGACAGATCGATTGCACAGGCGCCGGGAACCGGCCAGGACGGGAGCAGTGGGTGAGTAATAGCACCACCCTCCCTCCCATTTTCAGCGGCGGCAGCCCCCCTCATCTAAGAGGATAGGAGCTGCCGCCGCTGCTTACTATACAAAATGGGGTTTTTTTTGTAATGTTTATTGAAGGTCAACTATAAAAAATACATATAAGACTGAAAAAAATATCTCTATCTCCTCCCAGTCCTCAAACCTCTGGTGACTCTTCGCCACATTCAACTCCCTTCTCTGCCCACCCCCTCCTCTGATCCCCTCCTCAATCATTGCCCTTGACTTTGCCACCGACTGCACATCTAAAATTGACTCCATACATCAAGACATCATATCCCATCAGATCCTCACCACCCCTCCCCATCCATCTTACCAACTCTGACTTCTTTTTCCCCTATATCTGGAAATGAAGTCATGGGTCTCATGCTGTCTCCTTTCCTCCTCCACCTCCCACTTTGACCCTATACCTCTCACCTCATCTGCTAGCTTTCTCCTGCCTGTTCCCATCTTTCCCACCTCCTCAAACTCTCCGTCTCATCAGGCACTGTTCTCTCTGCATTCAAGCATGCCCTTGTATCCCCATTCTTAAAAGACCTACCCTTGATCCTAATACTCCAACTACGAACCATGTCTCTCCTCCTTTTTGCCTCCAAACTCCTTGAGCGTATTGTTTACAGCCACCTTTCTTTCCTCCCTGCCACTCCCTGCTTGACCCATTTCAGTCTGGCTTCCGTCCTCTCCACTCCACTCAAACTGGCCTGACGAAAGTCTCCTATGAACTCCTTGCTGACAAGTACAAGGGCCATTACTCTCATTTATTCTTCTTCTTTTGTTTTTGACACAGTGGACCACCCTCTCCTCCTGTAAATCCTGCTCTCTTATGACTGTCCTCATACCTTTCTGACTGCTCCTTCTGTCTCCTCTCATGACTCCACTCCCCCCCCCCCCACTTCAACTAACCATAGGTGTCCCCCCAAGGCTCTGTTCTTGGAACTCTCCTATTCTCCTTCTATAAGTCCTCTTTAGGTGGGCTCATCAGTTCTTTTGGCCTCCAATATCATTCTTCTGTGAAACCATTTATGTGTGTGGTTGCTTCATGTGTGGGGTTGCTTCTCAGCTAAGGGAGTGGGATCACTCACAATTTTGCATAAGAACACAGTTACGAATAAAGAATGGTACAAAAACATCCTCCAAGAGCAACTTCTCCCAACCATCCAAGAACAGTTTGGTGATGAACAATGCCTTTTACAGCATAATGGATCACCTTGCCATAAGGCAAAAGTGATATCTAAGTGGCTCGGGGAACAAAACATCGAAATTTTGAGTCCATGGCCAAGAAACTCCCCAGACTTTAATCCCTATGAGAACTTGTGGTCAATCCTCAAGAGGAAAAACAAAAACCCACAAATTCTGACAAACTCCAAGCTTTGATTAGGCAAGAATGGGAGGCCATCAGTCAGTATGTGGCCCAGAAGTTGATTGACAGCATGCCAGGGCGAATTGCAGAGATCTTGAAAAAGAAGGGTCAACACTGCAAATATTGACTCTTTGCATAAACTTAATGTAATTGTCAATAAAAGCCTTTGACACTTATGAAATGCTTGTAATTTTACTTCAGTATACCATAGTAACGTCTGACACTGAAGCTGCAAACTTTGTGAAAACCAATACTTGTGTCATTCTCACAACTTTTGGCCATGGCTGTATATCGTGCTATATAACACAGCATATTATTGTATGTTATCAGTATAACTCAGATAAGAAAATATAAATAAAGAAGGCGCAAAGACAAAACACGTTTGTTGTTTACCATAGTAACATCTAACAAAAAGGTCTAAAAACACTGAAGCAGCAAACTTTGTGAAAACCAATACTTGTGTCATTCTCAAAACTTTTGGCCATGGTCATACTTTGAATACAATATATGCTTTGTATTTTGTGTAAATTGACTAAATACCCACTCCACAGCCCCAGTTGTGATTCACACAATACAATTACAGTCATGTGCACCATTCACCGGACCAAAGGACACAAAATAGTCAACCCATCTCCTTAGAACTATTAAACGTATAGAGAGCGAGAAATTGGTGCAAGAAAAAGTCAAGTCTGTTTTGGAAGAAGATAACATGTAATTGTGCCCTCTACACTCCCTTTATCACATATAAATAATCTTGTCTCTTCAAAAAAGAACTTCTTTGTGAATGCTGGTACAAAAATCGGTTCCCTTTATATGCCTTATTGTAACCCAGCAAGGAATGCACCTGATCTGCTGTGCAAGCTAAAACTAGGTGCAATTTCAGACAAGCTTGGGACATCAGAAGAGAGCATTAGTGCTGTGTTCTCCATTACTGCAATGAAAGTGTTATTTTCATACTACAGTAAATTCTATTAGAGGAATTTGCTGTGCACAGCTGTGTTTGGCTTGACAAGTTGACTTCATGTTTTGTCACTGATGCTCCTACTCTCCCGGATATCCCAGAGGGGAGGTAGAAGTGGGTAGTGCTGGGGTGTGGTGATGCAAATCTGTCACCATGGCGTTGCCCTCCCTGTGTGATGCTGCAAGCTCCCAGATCACCCACGTCACTTGGAAAGTTGGTGGAATCCAGGAGTTTGGTCTACTCTACCAGAAATTAGGGAAAACTCGGAATTCATAAGTAGGCAAAAAACATTGAATTCATGCATAAATGTAAAGTGATTTATGTGTTTTACATAGATTAAAAAAACATGTGTCAAATGCATCTGTGAACGTAGCTTTCCTACAACTGCATATTCACAATTTCCCGTGGTCCAATTTTAGTTTTGCTATGTTTTGAATCATGCAACCCATTTTAGTTTGCATAATCTTATTTCCCCCTCACATTAAACACATGGTTAACAATCATACTCTGTGGTGTCCCTACCCGCTGAGACACCCAGTGCGAGGAGGGCTGTAGTGCGCATGGCGATGCTGCATGCCGGTAAAAGAGGGCGTGACCGTGCGGCCCAAACCCCCGTTGTAATCACTACTGCGGCCCCAGAGGTGCAGACTGCCTCGGGGACCACTCTTTGTGCAGTGCCGACTCCCTCACTGTCAGGAGCCGAGTGCTGCACATAATGCTACAGTGCAGCACCCGGCTCCTGTCACTGAGGACTCGGCACTTTGGTGTCACCCCTCGGTGGGTGACACCCAGGTTTAGCCCGCACCCCACTAATAACGCCACTGATCATACTAATAGCCAACATTTTCATACTTAACTATGTGGAGATTTTTTTGCTGTGAAAATGCCATTTTGTCAATGCACAAGCTATTCTTTAACTCATAATAACACTTTCTCTTAAAAATATAAAGTCATTAAGCCACGATTCTACATTCATACAGTGAATAGTCTAATATATAAAATAATAGAGAGAAACATTTTAGTTTAAAGGTTCCGTTCCCCATCCCCCCATTTCTGAGGATGCAAGTTACTCATAACCCCTCTCTTTTGTATTATATTTTCCCTCTCTACCTTTATTCAGTATGAAACATTCAGTACCCACATAACACAGCTTTACCTATGAACTGTGTTGCAGGCCTGTTAGTGATAATGAATCACTACTAGGCAGTTAGGTATGTTCAACTTCCTTTTGACTACAGTGGCAGCAAAGCATAAAATAAAAATAATCAACCAAAAACAAAAGAATGTAAACAAAAGATCCAGCACTTATAGCAAATAAAAACAGATCCTGCAGATACATGTTTACTTTCCATGAGACATATTTAGTCTTACATGTGATTTGTTGCTGTCATGACCTTAGCAGGATTTAGGTGGGTTTTTTTGTAAGTTGAAGTATTTTAAGACCTGTTTTGCAATAACAGTACTACACATGTTTTAAATACAATAAATATAAAATTTTCCTGCTTTGGTTAATGCATTTCAATCTGCAAAATAGATTTTTCTTTCAATTCTTAAATTCATTAGATTAAAAAATATACTTTAATATTCTAGCCTTAAAATAACCTTATAGTATAAAATTATTTTCACTAGTACTTCACAAATATAAATGTATAATACGACATTATTTTTTTTCCTCTCCTGTTTTCAATATGTTTATTAAAGTGTTGTAAAGTGCAGTCTAATTGCTGCATTCTACCTTCTATTCTTAACTCTTGTACCATCACTTTTTGCATTGATCTGCTTAATACTGCTTTTATACCTAAATTCCGTGTCTGACCCGGAGGTTGGAACAGGGTTCCAAACAGGATCAGACCCGAAATTTAGCCATTGCCGACCCGGGATATTCCTGAGTCGGCGCCGTTCACATCGGAGCCAGGTCTGCAGTGAAGTGGACGCTTGGAGATTACGTAATCTCCAAGTGCCGCTGAAGCTGGCCAATCGGCAGGCATGCGGCGTGCTCCTGGTTATCATGACCCAGATCGCGTCGTTTACACTGCAGGGTTTCACGGGTCATTCCCTGGGTCGTTACCTGGGTTGATTTGCCGGGTCACTCGTCCAGGGAATGCAACCGTGTCCCCTTTTACACCAAGGAGCTACCTGGGTGAACCCTGCAATAACCCGGGTTTTAGCTCTGGTGTAAAAGGGGTATAACTGTGTAGCGAGCACAGTTGTCTTTGACCATTCTTGATTTTAGTGAAGAAAATAGTGGTCTGTCTTCTTTTACAGCCGGTGATTTCTGATTCTGGCTCCAGATTATTACAGAATAGTCAAGCCCAAAATAATGGAGTCTGCAGATGGAACTGAAACAATAGATACAACTATTGCAGTATTTACTTGTATTTATCAGTGCAAAATTAGGAAACTGAAAACCCTTGTTCACTATCAGCTAGAACTCATTTGCTGGAAACCTTCAGAAATAATGATTCTTATGCTGCACAAATCTCGCTTTCACTAGTGCCTTTAAAAATCAGCGGGAAACGTTGCCTATACAGACTTTCCCTAAACAAATGCTGCATTTATTTTCATGTTCAACCTGCACGGGTTCATCAATAAGATTAAAATAAGTTTTATAATTAATATTTGGATTGTGAAATTCCTTTCCTGTTCCTCTCCTTATTTATAAGCAAAATAGTAATATCCTGCAAAATTTGTACTGCTTTAATCATACCATGGGTCAAGTTTTGTATGATCTAGTCGATAGGCTGCTGCTGAACCAAGACTCCATGGACTGTGCCCCGAGGCATTGCTGATTTCCAGTGTTTGATTGCCGGCACCACATGGAATTCTGCTATTAAATGTCAGTTGTTTAGGGGGTTTTCTTGAGTGGGAGTGGGGGGGGGGCAACTGAAAGATTAACTGCACATAGTTGAGACCCCTGATGACCTTAATGTATTTATCCCACAATCCACAGTGGTCAAAGACTGTGTAAGAGAAATAGAGATTACTAACTTTGAGAATAAGCAATGATATGTTTTGTTCTTGCAGCCCTGCAAGTATTTAAGGTTATTTTCAGTTGAAGTACAAAGAGGATTTGTGCAATCTGCTTTTGTCTAGGTTACTGTGGGCAGAACCTAGTGCAGGATGTTTGGGTGGGCAGCTTCCTGTAGCAGTGGTGGTGTTAAAATTTGACACGGGACATATATTGCTATATTCCCCTGGTGAAATGAGTCCATTGTTTGTAAGAACCGTTTTAAAAAATGGATTGGTGGTACAATGTTCCTGTTAATGATGTCATGTGACTGAATATGTCGTGGCAGGATGAGAGATGTAGTTTGTGGGCAGTTCTAATATTGTACACAAAACTATTTGGATTATTTCTAACTGTCTGTACTAAACGGGCTATATAGATGGACATGTGTCTGATTTTCTTTATAGATTGTAAGGGCCCTCATGAGTTATTAAGCAGTATGGTTCTTTATATGCATTGGGCTTGACTGTGGGTGCAACTCTTGCCCTTACTTATACCATACTTGCTGATTTTTGAGGCCACCCCTCTTGGAGATCCAAGTGGCAATGCAGGGGTTGTAGTGATGTAATTTGCTTTATCATGGCCCTGCCCATGCAGTGTTTTGCAGCAATTTGCAGTCAATATGTCATCAAGTCCCACCCCCTTGTGGGCTGAATCTTGCTTTTGTGGATGGGCTGAATAGACCTCAAACATACTTCTAGTTTAATGTTCAGTGTTCAGGAAACTTTAAATTAGATGAATTATAGTACTTTATAAGAGTATTGGTAATATGCTGATCTTTATGCCTAATGCAATGTGTTATGCTTTCAGTGCATACATAGTGTACTTTCATTGGCTTATTAGTTTAAGATCAGACTATACTCTAAAAATGAGAACAGCCAAAGTATGACCGTTTTAAATAAGCAATTGTTCTTTATAAAGCACAAACCTCACTTGCAATTAGTAAAACTATATTTATTCTTAAGGTTGAAAAGACAGGATGTTGGGAAATTTAGTTAATTTGGATAGTGACCTTTAAGTGCACCAAAACCAAATAGTTTGTAGGCTATGGCACAGGGCACATTCCTGCTAAATTTGTGAGAATCCAGTTGCTAATGGCACTTCACATAAAGTGACCTGGATTAAATATCTAAAATAAAAACATTAAAAGGTATATGTCAAATTAAAGGTAATAAAAGGTATTGTAATACAATTACTTTTATGTCGATAATCTGCATATATATATATATATCAGCTTACCTGTCTTGTACAATCATACATTGTCTGTGTAAGGACGTTGCGCATTTGCATATTTCAGGCTCATGTTTACTTTGCGTTCCCCATTGCAAATGAAGTGTTTTTCTACTGTGTATACACACCAAAAAGTGTTTGGCATATTGTGCCTCCATTTTGTGCTTAGGAATCCATATACTTAGTCGGAACTGAGGTTAGAGTTGGGCGTGCAAGCATGGCCAAAGTACAGTAAGGGTGTGCGCCCATACTGACCACAGCAATGATGCAAAATGTATGTGTCTCTCACTAAAACAGCATGAAAATGGACAGACAAATGAATAACAAGGCTAAACTGAAATGAGCTATTACCTTTATTGTGTTACTTCGGGCCTGGGGGAAGAAGGGGGCATGGCCTAAGCATGGGAGGCGTGGCCACACCCCTTAGGGGAAAAAACCAAAAACATTTTTGAAGCGCTGGCCGGCACATAGCCAGTGGGGGCGTGATCAGTGTGATCGCTCTCCCCACAGGCATAGGAGACTGCTGTGGCTGCTGCTTAGCAGCCATGAGCAGTCTCCTAGTGCAGCCCAGCACACAGCAGCGTGTGCTGGGCTGCTTTGATATAAGAGGGAGGGGGGAGCGGCGCCGGACCCCCGCTGGGCCCCTCCAGCAAGCCTGGGCCTGGGTAATTATTACCCGCTCCCCTCTCGGCTCTCCTGCTAATAACACAGCAATAAAACAATTGCCCATTTCTGCTCTGTACAGCGCCATATTCTCCCTAATGGTGACTTCAGCACTTCATTGTTTTCCATGACCCTGCTTCCTATTTTCTAATTAGTCTTCCCACCAATTTTGGTGACATTCTAGTTGTTAAATCAAGCTACAGACTGCTCTTATTTGGGTAAGTTTAATTGTGGACACCCTGTGTGTATATATGCAGGCTTAAAGCCAAAGACAGCAGCAATGTTTTGGACATATCTCTGCCCGTTATCAATATATATATATATATATATATATATATATATAAATAGCCAGATCGTAACCCGTCATCAGGTCACATATACAATAAAAGTGAATGCATCATACTTTAAATACCCCATCACCCGGCACCCGGATCACCACCAGCTCCGTCTGCTGCACTCGCCCACACCTCCAGAAACTTCCAGCACAGCGTGGATGTTACTGATAAACTACATTGGGTGAGGAAGTTTAATACCTCACATAAAGTAATTGAGAAATCAGACAAGAAATTGAGGTCCCATAAATATCCAGAGTGATGTCATGTTTGAAAAGAGGCAAAAATGTGCGTGATTGGCTAGTTCGCTCTGATATCATGGATTGTGGTACTGTACCTGGTCAAATTCTTACTAAAAGTGGTGGCTGCTACACGTATGTCGGATGTACGGCCTGTAGACACATGTCTATGGGAAAACATTTTTTTCCATCCGCATACAGGACCACGGTTTGATATCAGGTTTGCCTTAACATGTATGAGTACCTTTGTGGTATATATGGTCAAATGTCCATGTGGTCTGTGCTACATAGGCAAGACCATACAGTCTTTTAGAGAGCGTATGGCATTGCACAGATCGGCCATACAAGCCGCCCTAGGGGGTAAAACTTCGGAGCAACCGATAGCAACACATTTTGCGGAAGCTAAACATAGTCTGTCTAGTTTTAGACATATCATTATAGACCATGTACCAGAGAATCCTAGGGGGGGGGGCGTTCTCCATAGAAGACTTTTACAAATAGAATCCAAGTGGATTTTCCAGATGGACACTATCAAACCCAGAGGCCTCAATGAGCACTTACCATTTAATGTTTTTTTGTGACGATATGTAGTAGGAGCTGCCTTGTTTAACATTCTTTATTAGTAACTCTATTCCATTTCGGATTGATGCTTATTGTGTGTTTACTGTTATCTACATTTTCTATTTTTAATGCTAGTGTTTTGATAGATCACATAATCTCAAGGTTGCCTTGTCTAATATATTCTATTAGTTGTATTTTATTTTGAGTTGATATTGATTACGTGGTTTCTATTATATATATATATATATATATATATATATATATACACACAGGCGAAGAAACAGCGGCACTCCCGGACTTGACAAATCAAAATTGTAGTTTATTGCATGCCTAGATATGCCGACGTTTCAGGGCCATATGCGACCCTTTTGTCAAGGCTGGCGTTGCACAAATATACAAATAACAGATAAGAAGAAACAACTAGGGGCCTCATTCAGACCCACTCGCAAGCGGCTGTCCGCTCGCAAGTGGGTCGATGGTGTGCACTGCGCATGCGCACGACGGAGGGAGCTCCGTCGTGCGCATGCGCCAGACGCGACGAGCGAACGACTTTCCTTCGCTCGTTGTGTCTGATCAAAGGGGGCGCGCTGTCGATGTTGATTGACAGCACGCCCCCTTTGGTGGGCGTGCCTCCCAGACAGAGGCGTTCCCAAGGGAACGCCTACCGTCAGAAGCCGGCCCCACTGACATCACTAGCGATGTCAGTGGGAGTGATTTTGGCTCTGATAGAGACCACAGGCTTCTGGTCGCACTGGCGATGGTCGCGACCATCATCCTGCACGCTCGTATGTGCTGTGGGTGGTGACCCACAGCTATACGAGCGTCCAGGAGGACGCTCCATTTTTATGGAGGACGGCCCTCATTCAGAGCGTGCGCTCTGCTCAGAGCGTCCGGCTCTGAATGAGGGCCTAGGTCTCTTACCTTTAAATAGTGTTCTCCATTCTGCACGCTGTGGCAGGCCGGGGCTGACAGGAGGAGGCGGTGCCGCGCACGTGGCCTCTCGGTCCTCCAATGATATCATACAGATGTCCGTGGGTTGTCATAGTAACGCTCCACCGATCGGATACACAGTCTCCCCGGCCCACACACAGAGACTGCAGAACGGAAGTGATAAATACAAACATACAAAGTTGCGGTTGGCAAAGAGATACTGGCAAACTAGCAGAGAAAATAGAATCAATAAAGATTATATCAAAAGTCTAAGACGGCATCCCTGTAAACAATTAGAAGTAGTTTCCCACCAAACATGGTAGCCGCACTATCAGAGACAATAAAAAGAGCTTCATTAAGATGGCCGCCAAATCGGAAGTGTAGTAGGTCCCGGATGCGTTCCACACACAGGAAGTGTGGACGCTAATGGGACAGGGAACCACCGCACGTAGGAACTTTGTCTATGCAGAACGCAGGTGGCAGGAGCACATTGTGGACGGACGTACATAGCGCCGAAACCGGAAGTAACAGTGACGCACTTCCGGTTCGGCGAAAAAAGGAAAAACATTGTATTTTAGATATTTTGGATATATTTTTGGATTGTTTATTTGTGTATTATGACACTATCCATCATAAGCATCACAGGGACAATAAGACTGTAAATTTGATGGTATCAGGACTTTTAATGTTATGACCTTTTGACCTGGAAGTGAATCACGCTAAGAGTATAAAAAGGATCATTTATACATTTGTCACTATGCCTTGAGGAAGGGAGCAGCAGACTCCCGAAACGCATTGGCTTACAGTGACAAAAATATCCAGGAGAGAGGAACTGCAGGAATACCCCTCAAATAAGGACCCCGAGACTGAGGTGATCCGGAGACCTCCATCTATAATAACTACGGGCCCTTTTTGAAGGGACTTCTGGTAATTCCCCCACTTTTGTTTTATAGGATTGCATACTCATATGTAGAAATATTTATCCTACACGCAGCACGTAGGAATTTTTTATCCTGCATATAGGATATTGAAGTATATTTCTATGTTTATCTTTTAAAGAAGTTCAATAAATTTTATTTGGTGATTGTATTACACTATGTTTGGCCGATCTTGTGTTTTTCATATGTACGGAAGTATCACCACATAATTTTGAAGAATATATGCGACATCTTCATTGGAGTCGGGGAAGTATTGTGATTACTATTCCTAATTTGATTTGGGAGCACTGTGCGCACTTAACTATACGTACCTTGTTATTATTCGTAAACTACAACAAGTATCACAAACAATACAACGTATAACATACAATTAGGCAGGATATTTAAATCTTCTATTCATTTATGTCAAATCTACATTAGAAATTAGGTGAATACATTTAGAGAAAGTTTCTCATTTAAGCCAGCCGGATAAATGGTATTCAGTCTATGAATCCAAGTGGCTTCCAATTTTAATAATTGACCTCCTCTGTTGCCTCCCCGTATTGAAGGCGGAATATGATCTATAACCTGATGTTTAAGTCCTGACAAAGAATGCCCAACCTCTAGAAAGTTGCGGGCCACTGGTTGTTCTGCTGATTTTTTTGTGAGCGCTATTTTAATGGCTGAGCGATGTAAGGCCATTCTCTCTCTGACCGTTCTAGTGGTCTTACCTACATAGTAATAGTTACAAGGACATTTAATTAGATACACAATGTAAGAAGAGGTACAGGTAAGTACATGTTTGATGTAGTAAATCTGATCCCGATGGGGATGCTTAAATGTCGATCCTGTAAGCATATGTTGACACGTAGTGCATTTAGCACATTTATAGCACCCTGGGGGTTTGGTCTGTAAAAATGTACTCTCTTTCTTAATATTTAATCCGGTGATATCGGTATGTACTACCAAGTCTCTAATATTTCTTCCCCTTGTAAAACAGGCCATTGGTCGTTTGCCTTTAAAACATGGTAAATCTTTATCTGATGTTATTAATGGCCACAAGGCTCTGGTTGCTCTTTGTATAACTGGGCTACTTGTTTGGTACTCCATTTTCCATGGTATGACATTCTTATCATTCTTAATCCTTGGTTTTAATAGTTCATCGCGTTTGATAGTTAGAACTTCATCTCTCTGTTTTTTTAAAGTATTTAATGCGTATCCTCGGGTCATAAATTTATCAATGAGTTTGTCCAGTTCATTCCTAGTTTCTTCAAGCTCACTCGATATCCTTGCTCTTCTCAACATCTGGGACTTAGGAAGCCCTCTTACTAACGCTTTTGGATGATGGCTACTAGCTGCAAGGAAGGTATTACGATCTGTCGGTTTCGAATAGACTCCAGTTATTAATTTGTCTTCTTTTATCGTAACTTGCACATCCAGATAATTTAATGTAGATTTACTAAACTGGTATGTGAGTCTAATCGGTGACTCTCATTCATTGATGTATGACATTAAAGATTCAAATGACTCCTCACCTCCAGTCCATAACATAAATATGTCGTCTATATATCTCTTATACACAAGAATATTTTTGCTGATATCCTCGTTCTTAAAGAACTTTTCTTTTTCTTCGCTATAGATAGGAGCTACATTACTACCCATTGCGCATCCTGACACTTGTAGGAAGAATTTCCCATTATACATAAAGTAATTATGTGTCAAGGTCATCTGAAGTAACTCTTTATCCACAAGGGTTAGTTGTTGTTCTGCGAGGAAAGATCTTACTGCTGTTATTCCTTGTTCATGCGGAATCGATGTATATAAACTGGATACATCCATGACACAGATCAATGTGCCAGGAGGAATTTTTGTAACAGATTGTAGTGTTAAAAGGAATGCTGTAGTATCTTTAATGAATGTTGGTTGTGATGTGACCATGGGTTGAAGAATAGTATCTAAATACATTGAAACGGGTCGGTAGAGAGAGTGTTTCTCCCCGATATATTTGTATAATGTATGTGTACATATATATATTGATATATATATATATATATATATATATATTGTGATAGGATCACTGGTAAAGTGGTCTGTGGCAGGTACATTTGTCCCAGATTCCTGTCTTTTGTGTTTTAAACCCCCAGGAGAAAGTCTGCAGTGTAGCAGGCTTGAGTTTCGGCTTTTTGAAAAGCCAGTTTGGGACCTGGGGGTTGTGGGTGAGAGGAGAGGGAGGGCTCCACCCACGGCCACTCCAGGTTTTGGTTCTCGCAGCCTGGTAACAGGATTGTTAGTTTTCCACCTGAGAGTGGCCAATATAAGCCTAGTTTGTTTAGGGCTGATTGTCTCACCTTGGAGAGCAGGCCGGGAGTTTGCTCAGAGACACTTGGAAACCTAACCGTGAGTGTTGTGCTGTGCTTTTGTTGCTGGCGAGGACATTAGGCCCTGCCAGGTTCTGGTAGTGAGGGAACTACCTGTGAAGTTAGTGCCCCGACAGGGCTAGGATTTATATTTATGTTTTCTTTTTGTTTCTGACATTGTACAATAAAGACTGGCGCCGACCAGCTTGTACTTGCATCCAGACTGGTGTGCTGCTTCCCTGCTGCTGTGTGTGTGTGTAAGGAAGGAGTCCCCTACCCAGGAGAGGGACCTCCTAATCTGACTGTGTCACAATATGGTGGAGAATGCGGGCAACCCACACACACTGAAGTTGCAGTAAGAGGAAAACTTTCCGTTTAAAAATTAAAGGGACAGACACCCAATTTGTGAGTGTGGAAATAACGCTGTGTCCTTGGAGTCCCATAGAGGAGGCATCAGCCAATGCTTAGAGAGGCAAGGTTCAGCTTCCAACCTACACCCCAGGACAAAATGTAGGACATTATTAAAGCCTTGCTCCAAGCTACAGCAGCTCAGCAGGAGAGAATTGCTGCGGTAGTGCCGATAGTGAGAGAGCACCTGGAACAGGCTCAACAGACACAGCAGAGGGTATACAACCGTAATGCTCGGTTACGCAGCTTTGCTCCTGGGGACAGAGTGTTAGTATTGGTTCCCACTGTGGAAAATAAACTTTTGGCTAAATGGCAAGGGCCCTTTGAAATCTTAGAAAGAGTGGGGCAGGTCAATTACAAAGTTTACCAGCCGGGGAAAAGAAAGCCGGAACAGATATACCATATAAATCTGTTAAAGCCCTGGAAAGATAGAACGGTACTGTCCGAGACCCTCCAGTAAGTTCAGGGCCCTTAGTTCCCGAAGTGACAGTGGCAAAAACCCTGTCGGCAATTCAACAACAAGAGGTCAAGGAGTTTCTGATTAGAAATAGGGTGCTGTTCTCTGACGTACCTGGGAAAACCTCGGTCATTAAACATGACATCATCACTGACCCAGGGGTTAAAGTTAATCTAAAGCCCTATAGGTTACCAGAAGCACAAAGAGAATCTGTGTCGAAAGAAATTAAAAATATGCTAGAGTTAGGGGTTATTGAAGAATCACATAGTGAATGGTCAAGTCCCATTGTGTTGATTCTAAAGCCCGACGGGAGTGTGCGTTTCTGCAATGACTTCCGAAAGTTGAACAGTGTTTCAAAATTCGATGCCTACCCGATGCCAAGAGTGGATGAACTGATTGAGAGACTAGGGACGGCAAGGTATTTAACCATTCTTGACCTAACCAAAGGGTATTGGCAAGTACCGTTAACCGAGAGCGCCAAACAAAAGACAGCTTTTTCAGTGCCAGAGGGCTTGTTTCCGTACAAGATGTTGCCCTTCGGGTTACATGGGGCACCTGCTACCTTCCAAAGAATGATGGACAGGATTCTAAGGCTCCATAGACGGTATGCGGCTGCTTATCTGGATGACGTGGTCGTTCATAGTCCTGATTGGCAGTCTCACTTACCCAGGGTGCAAGCAGTGTTGGACTCCATCTATAAGGCAGGTTTGACAGCCAACCCAAAAAAGTGTTGTCTAGGCATGGAGGAAGTAAAATATCTGGGATACACCATTGGCAGAGGCCTGATAAAGCCTCAGCTCAATAAATAAAGTTGATGCCATACAAAACTGGCCACGGCCTCTGAATAAGAAGCAGGTGAGAGCCTTCTTGGGAATTACGGGGTACTACAGGAGGTTTATACCCAACTTTGCCACCATGGCAGTCCCACTGACTGACCTGACCAGAGGCAAACAAAAAGTCATGGTAGAATGGAGTCCTGAGGCAGAGAAAGCTTTTCAGGAGTTGAAAGTAGCGTTGTGTTCCCAACCAGTCCTGATGACTCCTAATTTTGAAAGGGAATTCATAGTACAAACCGATGCATCAGAAGTATGTATAGGAGTGGTCCTGTCCCAGAACAAGGAGGGTGAGGAACACCCTATTTTCTATCTTAGCAGAAAGTTGAATGTACATGAGAGAAACTATGCCACAGTGGAGAAGGAGGCGTTGGCCATAAAGTGGGCGTTAGAGGCTCTCAGGTACTACTTGGTCGGAAGAAAGTTCAAATTGATCACTGACCATGCCCCTCTGAAGTGGATGTCTGAAAATAAGGACAGTAATGCGAGAATTACAAGATGGTTCTTGGCGTTACAAACTTTTAAATTTTCAGTGGAACACAGGCCAGGAAGCCAGCTGGCCAATGCTGACACGTTGTCACGCGTTCATTGTTTGGGGGCTTCAGTTGTTCCGCCCCACAGGTCGAAACAAAGGGGGGGGATATGTGATAGGATCACTGGTAAAGTGGTCTGTGGCAGGTACATTTGTCCCAGATTCCTGTCTTTTGTGTTTTAAACCCCCAGGAGAAAGTATGCAGTGTAGCAGGCTTGAGTTTCGGCTTTTTGAAAAGCCGGTTTGGGACCTGGGGGTTGTGGGTGAGAGGAGAGGGAGGGATCCACCCACGGCCACTCCAGGTTTTGGTTCTCGCAGCCTGGTAACAGGATTGTTAGTTTTCCACCTGAGAGTGGCCAATATAAGCCTAGTTTGTTTAGGGCTGATTGTCTCACCTGGGAGAGCAGGCCGGGAGTTTGCTCAGAGACACTTGGAAACCTAACCGTGAGTGTTGTGCTGTGCTTTTGTTGCTGGCGAGGGCATTAGGCCCTGCCAGGTTCTGGTAGTGAGGGAACTACCTGTGAAGTTAGTGCCCCGACAGGGCTAGGATTTATATTTATGTTTTCTTTTTGTTTCTGACATTGTACAATAAAGACTGGCGCCGACCAGCTTGTACTTGCATCCAGACTGGTGTGCTGCTTCCCTGCTGCTGTGTGTGTGTGTAAGGAAGGAGTCCCCTACCCAGGAGAGGGACCTCCTAATCTGACTGTGTCACAATATATATTATCTTTTTTCTTATTGCTGGTATTTGATTATATATTATGACCTTGGAATTGTGTGATTTATCTATAATATTATTGTAGGTGATGCTTTCTACTATTTATTTGGTCTTAACACCTGTCTTATAGAATTAGGTTATGGGCATGTTGTTTTGTAATACTGTTTGCTACTCTCTTTGATATGCTGCTGCTATTGGGAATATTTATGCTGTTGGGAATGTGTAATATTTTCTGCTAATATTTTTTGCTGCTATTCTCGATATGCTGCTAATAGTGGGAACCTTTGTGCTTAGGAACTAATCTTCCTGTGTGGTGTTGTGCAGAGTTATATATGTGTGCACGCCAGGTCTCTGGCAACAGGGGCGGGGCTTAGCGCACGCTGTGCCGGAAGTTTTTGGAGGTGTGGGCAAGTGCCGCAGACGGAGCCAGTGGTGATCCGGGTGCTGGGTGATGGGGTATTTAAGGTATGATGCATTCACTTTTATTGTATGTGTCCTGATGACAGGTGGAAATAAACCCGAAACGTTGAACTGATGGAGCTTGTCCGAAGTCTTCTTTTTATTTGATGTAACCCGTTGAGTGCCGCTTCCTCGATCTGGCTATTTTAACTTATGACTGGTACCTCGGTTATTGGCTATTTGAATGGGAGTGCCAGCACTGTGGATATAATAATTATATATATATATATTGGGTGACGTGTATTTGATTTACATGCTGTTTATGTAAATATGATACTGTATGTGTTTTATACATATTTTTTATAGCAAAGTGGCGATACATTTAGACAAGTTATTTTCTAAATCTATAAGTAGTTATATTTTTTTTAATATATCCAAAATTTCTTTTAGTACTGTACTATACTGTGAAAGCCTTTTTGTCTTATTTCATGTTTATCTTTTAGATCCATCGCTGACAGGGATCGCACAAGATGAGCAGCTTGTTGATTAATGATCAATAATTTTCTAATATCTTCATTTAGTGATACGTAATTTTAGTGCATTGTGGGTTTTTTGTGTGTATATATATATATATATATATATATATATATATATACATATATATATATATATTAGGGATGTGCAGGCTCGGATAGGTTCGAGTTTGCACGTGGAGTTCGGATTTTTCCCTCCAAAAAAACGGAACTCAGAAAGAGGCAAAACGTCATCTTGCACGGACGAACATCATCATTCCTGGACTTTTGTCCAGGAATGATGATGTTCGTCCATGTAAGATGACGTTTTGCCTCTTTCTGAGTTCCGTTTTTTTGGAGGGAAAAATCCGAACTCCACGTGCAAACTCGAACCTATCCGAGCCTGCACATCCTTAATATATATATATATATATATATATGTGTGTGTGCTGTGGACCACTTGTGCGCCCTATAATTTGAAGTTTAATAATATACTGTATACGTGTATGTATCTATATATGTGTATGTATATACTGTGTGTGTGTGTGTGTGTGTGTGTGTGTGTGTGTGTGTGTGTGTGTGTGTGTGTATATATATATATATATATATAATGTGTTCATGTGTTTATGTATTTATTTCATTATTTGCAGCGCATACCGTTTACCAAACTATATTTAATTACAAAGTCAGTCTTGGTAAATAAAATTGAAACAGAGAAGAAATGGTAAAAGCTTCAAATGTTTGAAAATGGCAATCTGAGACCATGTAATTTGAACCCGAAATCCCTTTTCTTGTGCTAAATGACATACAGATGGTCAGCCTTCTTCTGGAAGATTTGGGAACACAATTGCCCTTTTTATAGTTGCACATATGTAGTGGTCACACCATATTTGTGTCAGAACTATTTATTTCTAATTTTACTTAGTTCACTTCTACCACTAATTATGAAACATAGTATTTTATCAAGATAGATTAGCAAACAATCAAGGTCCCTTAAAAACAAAAATAGTTTCTGAGGGATAGCCATTTACAAAATATTTTTTAAAACCTTTGTCTCAATGACCCAGGACATTAATTTTTTTAAATTATGAAACAAGTTATGAAATGTGTAATGTCAATGACATAAACCAACATTTACAGCTAAATAAACTGCCTGTTTTATTCAGCATCATTACTCTGAATGCTGTGCATCTGAGCTTGAATTGCTTAAATATACTTGCTTGAACTTAGCAAGCATTTTATAGTTCATCTAAACTTCAAGAATTTATTGCAATTTTTCTTCACTTTTGGCCAATTCAGTAATCCAGTCTGAGAACCACTCCGAAACTAATGCCGCGTATCCACTACCCGATAACATAGAGCGATTGCACTATTACGACATCGTAATCGTGCAATCGTTTAGTAATCAGGCACATATCGGGGATCTAAATGTCGGAAACGACCAGCGATGTGCGCTCCCGCTAGTCGTTTCTGACATCAATCATCGCCCGAACATGCTGGTCATCCTGATAACATCAGATTGAGCATGTTAGGGGATGTTTGATGTGCCTACACTGAACGACTGAACGTTCAGTGTAGGCACAGCACCAGACTGAAACGACTGCACGATTACAATGTCGTAATCGTGCAGTCGTTTCTATGTCTGCTAGTGGATGTGCCCCTTAACCTGAGCACATTGAAACAAATTTGGGTGCACCACAAAATTGTACGTTTTGGGCGTACAATACAATCTCAAATTACAGATTTGTAATCACAAGTAGCATATTTAAATAAGTATGCTACAATTGTTTAGTGACAAAAGATGCCATCTTGCCACAGAAATCCTTGCTTCAGCATAGAAACAAGAGCAAATGGTATAACGTATTATTGTTTACTATCAAATTATTTAGGAACATTGACAATGTTTGAGGCAGCATGGATGGTGTAGAAGTCTTGAGTTCAATTTCCACTAAGATCCAAACTGGGTAGAGTTTGTATGTTATCTCTGTTTCTCCATGTACTCTGGTTTACTCCCAAAATCCAATGCTGACAAGGAGCATTTCAGTAAATTACTATGGTCCCCTAGTAACTATTTTGCGGTGTTCACCTGTGATCACCAGACAATATTATCCTGTGCTATGCAAAACATAAATTTTCCTTATATGGGTGGGATGGCACTACGTGCTCTCTTAGGTCCATTATTGGACTTGTACTTGTAGTGGCACCCACATTTAAAATTGGAGAGTCCCCTATTTGAAATTATGCAGCCCCATGTGATAACCAGACAATATTACCATGCACTATGGAAAACATACTTCTGTATATGGGCTGAAGGGAACTACGTATTCTTTTACACCCATTACACTTGTACACAGGGGGTCACGTCACCCACATTTGAAAGTGGAGAGTCCACGCTTTCAAACGATGTGGCCCCGTAGCAGCTATTTTCTGATAATCAACTGGCAATATCACTCAGTGTTCTGAAAACATTTCCTTTTTTATAGATTGAGGGGGCACATTGTGCCTTAACTCAATACTGGCCCAAACACACATGGGGCACTCTTGTTTGAAAGAAGGGAATATCCTCTTTCAAACAGTGTGCCCGCTCATTAGTTATTATATGGTGATCACCAGACAATGTCTTAAACAGCACACACAAAAACAATGCGTCTAAATCCCATATCTTCCCGTCATTTTATCAAATAAATAAAGGGGTCCCCTATTTTAATGTGGTATGTTTCATTGTTTAAGAAGTGATAAGCCTTGTTAGGCTTCAATATTATTTTTACAGATGGTTAACGTTTAAATTGAGACAGCGAAAATTTGCAAATGTGAATTAATGCCAAAGAAAAATCATAAAGTTTTAATTTGTGGTGTTTATAAACAAAAACCTAAAAGTCACACTTGCTTTGGATACTTCTTAGAATTAAAAAAAAAACAAAAAAAAACACTTTTTTGCCCATTTTGGTTACATTTTATTTGGTTTGTTAGACTGAGTAAAACGATAATGGTATTTCCTGAGAATATAACGCCTTCGGTAAAAAAATATGTATAATTTGTGTAGGCAATGCATAAAAAAAAAATAATTGATGTTGGAATGTGACTAGAGCAAATGTAAAAAAAATTACCTCAGCACAGGGGTGAGAAAACCCTCAGCAATGAACGGTTAATGTTGGCGTTAGCAGAGGCTTGATTAACCCTACATAGTACTATAATCTGTTGTGTGTGTGCATGTGGTAGGGAATATAGATTGTAAGCTCCACTGGGGCAGGGACTGATGTGAATGGCCAAATATTCTCTGTAAAGCGCTGAGAAATATGTGTGAGCTATATAAATAACTGGTAATAAATAAATAAATAATCAGAATTTGAGACTGGGTTGGTACTTGTATGATGAAATTACATAGATATGGGCTTTTCCTTATGGTTCTGAATTTATAGCAGGAAAAGGTATACTCTTACCTCTTCTAATGCTAAAGAGTGCCCTGGAAGCAGTCCATGGAGTAACCCATATAATGTTTGGAGCCCTAGCCCAACTGACTGATTAAGATATACCAAACTCTGGCTACACAAACTGGTCATAACAGAATTTTGGTTACCGGCTTTGTCCTGATCTTGTGTAGGACCTAACACTGGTGGGAGAAAGGCATATGGATGCCTTACATATTTCCCTGAAATGGCCATTGTATCCATCTTCCCTACTACCTTCTCTACACATTGGGTTTGCGACACGGTTAACATCTGGGGCCAAATGTAACAGGTTGCGGTTCTTTAGAGTTTGATTTTGCCAGAAATCGCAGCAAAATTCTGGCGACTTTGGCTTCAAAGTCACCAGATGTAATAGAAGGCGATTTTAAGGCTTATTTTGAAAACCGATGGCAAGTTTAGCGATCTATGGCAGATTAAAAGGACAAACTTGGCAGAAACTCGCTTCAAACTTACTGCCCGCTCTCTGCTGTGTCTCAGCAGTACTGCCCGCCCCTCTCGAGCCTAAGTGGCGCAGCCCCAGACTGAGGTGGTGGATGGAGAGGGGTACAGCAGGGAGGCCGCTCATATGTGATGTGCTCCCGTCCCTCACAGTGGTGCTGGCTGCTATTGATTTTGTATATACTAGAGCAGGGGAGGGACAGTACAAATTTAGAAGTGCCGGTATGGAAACGGTCATGATTTGCAGCAAATTATTTTTAGCTCTGATAACAAAAGTCTTTCTGATTTGTATACATATATGGCATTAATATTGCCACACAGCTGGTACCATGTACAATATTTGTAAAACTGAGCACGGGCATATTTCTTTTCTGTTTTGGTTAAATATGTTGCCTAGTGCTATCATGGCTGCTTCCAATCAAGGCAATAAAAGGTCTAGTTGGGTGTGACTCACAAAACAGCCCTATAGATGTTACCTCTGTACCTGAGAGGAGAGTGCATTAAACTCCATTGTAATGGTGTGTTGGGCATATGCTAGTGTAGGAACTTGCAGAGAATCGGGGTCCCAGATGATGGACTGAAAGTTTAAATGTTTTGATAAAAATATGAACAAAATATCCATGCTTTTATTTGCTAGATACACACAGATTTGTAGTATATAGTATTATTGTTAGCACCAATAGCAAACGTCTGTCTGTTTTATATACATATATGGATTAATGCTGCCACGCAGCTGGTACCATGTACAATAAAACCGAGTGCGGGTATATTTCTTTTTGTTTTGTTTCAACATAATGAATGCCGACATACTGACTGCATACCCTTGTACCCAGGTGTGGAACATAACATCGCCGTACCCCATAACAAAATTTGTAAGGGGAGACTGATGATGCAGGTATCATTCTGCTTTTCTGAGTACATGTGCCTGCTTGGGTGGCTGTGTAATGAAGCTAGGCCCTGCTTTGGCTTCACCGTGCTTGTGCTGTTGTGATGACAAAACTACCAGTGCTCATATCCAACCTCATGGCCACTGCACCCCCAATGCTGTAGTTCCGCCATTGTTTATACCTGTCATTCACTTTCTAAACTATGGCTATTTTGTATATTACAGAGCACATTCATTAATTGTCATGCTGGCAGGATGTTGCTTTCCTAAAATATGCACACATGGTTGTGCTCAATTGGGTTTTCGCTAATTAACTGCTAACTAAATGTTCTTAGCTATATAAGTTGGTGCACACTGAATAGCTTCCAACCTTTTATTAAAATAGAGGTTTGCGTATGATAAGTATGTCCTCACACATATTTAAAGAGGGCGTGGTGAGGCTGACAATGCGGTTAGTCTGGAGTAAAGCATGCATCTTGTCCCAGGCTCCAAAAATATGTCACTAAAGCACGGTTAGTGTAATGGTTAGCATTACTGCCTCACAGCATTAAGGCCTTGGGTATGATTCCTACTATGGCCCTAACTGTATGGCGTTTGTATTTTCTCCCCATGCTGGTGTGGGTTCCCTCCAGGGAACTCAGGTTTACTCACACACTCCAAAAATATACTGGTAGGTTAATTGGCTACTGACAAAAATTGTCCATAGTGTGTATGTGTGTGTGCATGTGATAGGGAATATAGATTGTAAGCTCCACTGGGGCAGGGACTGGTGTGTATGGACAGATATTCTCTGTAAAGCGCTGCGGAATATGTGTGCGCTATATAAATAACTGGTAATAATAAAGGTCATTTGTAAGATTAAAAAATTTAAATCCATAGTGCAAATACCCTTTTTTTTATAAAGTCACGTGCCTGCACCAGTGTGTCTAGGGGTAGCACATGGATTTGTGAGCCATGATGGTGGTGTTTGTGGGGGTGCAAAAGTGTGGTACATGACTGATGAGAGGATTTGACCTTACAACACTGCTGTTTAACTATGCATAGTGTAATATACAGTAGCTTCTGTGCTGAAGGTGCCATTTCTGCAAATTATGATTTTATTACAGTATATGATAATTAGTAGGTCTGCTACTTATTCAGAATTTTATGTAGAAACCGTCACATTTATTTTAATATAGAGGTTAATTTATAATTTAAAGTTTTAAAAATTATAAACGTATTTGGGGTGGTCCTGAACAGATTGGAGGGTACATTTTTCCAACTAATTTTGGTTGTAATGATGCGCCTTTTAGTTATTATTACAGTCTTCCATAACTTGTTTATATTAAATTAATAGAATATTTTTTTTATTATTTGTACTCTGTTGTGTTCCTCAGAGGTGCAGCTTCGTGTTCTCTAACGCAGATGCACAGACAGAAAGAAAGGAGTTCAATTAACCGTGCACTGGAAAAGACCCTGTTGAAGTGCTATGATTCCTGTAATATTACCTCATAGTCCTATGTATTTGAAACATACATATTCTCAGAAAACCCTCATATTTAAAACTTAGCCTTTATAAAATTTCTGTTCTATTTGCAATTATTTCTATTATGTAGAAAAGTACGTATATTATGTTGCTTTGGTTGGACTCCTTAGAGATTCCTTATTCAATATCTCTTGTTTGTCAATTTCCCAGAAAGCAGTATAATAATCTTTGATTGGTGTGATGATAGAGTAGTTCCCAAAACTTTGAATCTCCCCATAGTGGGCCTGATTCAGAGTCCCATGCGATGCTAATATAACACAAATGGTCGATGTCTTTTCTTCTGCACGTGTTAGAGTCGTCCCGATTGTTACCGCACGGAGACTTAGTACATATTTGGAAACGGGGATGATCCTGGGATGTAACAGTAGGGGGGCTAAGCAGATGCAGATGTGTTGATGTAAGCGGCTGCATCCAAAGACGTACAGCCGCTCACACAGGAGGCCATAGTCAGACAGAGAAACTGCACCACTGCCATAGGGCTGGTGTAAGTCTCCTTGCTGCAATTGATGGTGCATCTAAAGATGCACCAAGATAGAAATGCACCGGGCGTCTCAGTATTAAGAAAATGGGATGCAGCATTGGCATAACACACAGACGCGGTAAAAGGCGTGGATGCATCTGCTTGCGACTCCGAAACAGGCCCAGTGTATTATTTTCAGCTTGGAGAGTAGTGTATTGCCGGTGGTTTTTTACTGGTATTGTTTCACCAAGTGTTTTCCAGTAATACAGAGAAAGATACCTATTATAATCAAGCTAACTACCATCAAATTTTATTTATTAATACGGAGAGATTACTCCTCAGATGGAATGCTAAATTGGGTATTCAATTAGCCGTGTGGTATAATCTGCGACTAATTGCCGGCAAAAATCTCTGTGGTGCGGGGAAAGGCATTTCAATTAAAAAGCCTTTTCCTGTGCAGAAAAATCGTGATTCAGGAGTGAAAACACACAGAGTCCATGTAAACTGCGGTATCAATGGGTTTGTCCCCGCGTGCAACCCCAATTTTGTGATTTTTACATGCCCTTTATGATACAGTCCGACGGCGGGGACTCGCGCACGGGGTATTCTCCACAGCGGTAAACCCTGTGGCTAATTGAATACCCCCCTAGGTGTTCTCTAATTCCTTTTTGGTTGCTGCTTAAAGATGGTTTTAGAGTTCATTCAAGTGTTTAATAGGCAATAATGTAGTTTTGTTTGTTTTGTAAATACAACTTCAATTGTAGTGATAGTTACCAGAGACTACTAGAAAAGCTTATTCAATTACTCTGTATAGTTGCTGAGGTTTTATTCATATATAGGGGTTTATGTACTAAGTCTTAGAGAGAGGGAAAATGGATAGAGATGAAGTACCAACCAATCAGCTTCTAACTGTTACTTTACAGACTGTATGGGGCAGATGTATGAAGCTCTGGAAAGCGATAAAGTGCAAATAAGTGATAAACGTCCAGCCACTTAGCTCCTGACTGTCATGTTACAGGCTGTGTTTGAAAAATGACAGTTGGGAGCTGATTGGTTGGTCGTTTATCACTCTGCACTTTAAACCTTCCCAGAGCTTCATGTAACTGCCCCTGTTTGAAAAATAACAGCAGCTGATTGGTGGTACCTTATCTCACTCCACTTTATCTCTTGCCAAGGCTTATATTACATGGGCCCCATAGGTTGGTAATTCAGGTTACCACAGTGCTATTAAAGAAACATTGTAATCATTAATCCCCATCTTACATGGAGGATATTCCAAGTCACATGACTTCTCTGGAAAGTTTTTTTTTTTTTTTTTCTGTCTATGTGGATATTTTAAAAAGTGTCAGAATGGTTTGATTGCAATAAACTAGCCAGCAAGAGCTATTTTGTATTCTATTTTATGTTCAGACAGATGAGACAACTTTTACAGAATATATCATTAACTACAGTACAAATTCAGACTCTAGCACAAGTTTTAACATTCATTAGTACAACTGTCATAACAGAGAAAGATTTACCATTCAAAAATAATACAAAATTGTGTTTTAAAAAGATATGAGTTACGATAGGCATATGATAATTCTATTTTCCCTTCTCATGTAACAGTTGTTCCTTTATTGAAAAACTAGTTTCTCGAAATAGGAGAAATAACCACAATGTAATCACCACTGTACTTCTGTTGAAAGGACCAACATTTGCCACTGTACTAAATAATTGCATTCACTTGCAATTTGATATGCCATTGCAAAACCACTGAAATAGTACTGTGCAGGATATTTAGTGCACATTTGTATTAAGTAATTTGAAAGTGTTTAATAGTTGGCATAGCGTCTCTCATGGCAAAAATTGTTCTGAGGAACATTAGGTGAATTATATACTTTACCAAAGCAATGAAATACAAATGAAATTTTGTAAGAGCAGGAGAAGTACGTTATATATAAAGTTGTCTATTTTAATGTTCTTATTGATATTACAGGTTTTTTAATGAATGGTGAAAATGTTCTTTTTTTTTTATATATATAAAAATCATTGTTTTCCCTCCCCCTCTCTCTCTCTCTTTTTTTTTTTTTTTTTACCATTAGGTGTCACTATATATCCTGCTAACATCGTCAAGCATTTGATAAAATTATTGTAACTATGATCACCATGTGCCCTTCTATTGTGATGTGAGTTGTGTACCCACCTTGGCGGTAATGCAGCTAATCATGTGTGGACATAAGGCATATCTTCCTCCTTTACAATATAAAAAAAAAATGCACAACTGGGTGACTGGTCTAAAAGAGACCCGACTACTGGAGTAAAGTAAATATGTTACAGAGGTAATGTTTGAAATAGATAAATGACCCTAGGTAACAAATAAATTTCTTCTCATTAATCCGTCTGAACTAGGAGATGAACAGGGGGCACCAGGTGGCTAGGTCCTGTTTGATAGAGGCCTGTAGGAAGGGATAATTAGATTTAAAAGAGTTGTTCATAATGTTTTGTAATTTATTCACCTATGTACCGAATGGATGAGGGCCTCTATTAACTCAGATTTGAGCTCCAGAGTTTCGGATACATGAGGGGGTGAAGAGCTAGTTCTTCAGATTGCAAATGATTAATCCTCTAACCAGAAACCTGTCCGTAACAATATAACATTGTGAACAGATTAAGGAGGGAGTCTAAAGGATTGGTTAAGGTCAGCAAAACATCGTCAGCAAAGAGAGACTTCATTTAGATAAGTGACCACTTGAACCCCTTTCACAATTATGCATTCACAGATCGCAGCAGCAAGCGGTTCAATATACAAAGTATATGTAAGTGAGGAAAATAGTCAGCCCTGTCTAGTGCCATTGCTTACTGTACCTTGAATACAGAGGAAGTAACTCCAGTGGTGGCATCAGCAGAAGCAGAGGAATGAATGGTCTTCAAAATAATCACCTTCAAATCCAAATGTTTAGTGTTAAGGGCCTCATACACTGTGCGATATGAACCATGCGATGGCTGATCCGATGGCTGACATATTGGGCAGTCCCCACACACGGAGCGATCCACTGCCCTACCACCCAATATGCCGGCATCCCTCCCCACTGGACAATATCATAGCCACACAAGGAACTATATAGCAGCGATATTGTTCCAATCTGTCGGATCGGCTGTTATATCGCACCGTGTATGGAGGCTTTTAGAAACATAAAATACCAGGAGAGCCTATCAAAGGCCTTCTCAGCATCAACTGCCAAAATGACTGAAGGGATCTTAAACGATTGTTGTTGAGAGATGAGGTCTACTGTGTGTCTAGCATTGTCCAATGATTGGTGTGTGAGGACAAACCCCTCTAATAGAGTTCAATCAGAGAGGCCACATACTCATTGAACCTCATTGCCAGCATATTTGCAAAAAGCTTAATATCTATATTCAAGAGTGAGATTGGCTTATAATTGGAGCAGTTAGCAGGGTCCTTATGAGACCTATGAATTACAATAATATGAGAGAGGGTAGTGCAGGATGGAATTTTCGCCCTTGAACGACAAATTTAAGTTTAAACAGCTCGGTCAACAGTAGGATCAGTTCCTGGGCAAATACTTTGTAGTAAAACATAGTGAAGCTATTTGGGCCTGGAGCCTTGGACAATTTCTGGGTTTTAAGAACAATAGCTACTTCCATCTCCGTAATAGACCAAGTAAGTTTATGGGCTGGGCTGTAGCTTAGTTTAGGGCAGTTTGCATTTAGCCAATAAGTGCTGAATGGCAGAAATACTAGAGGTTAGACGAGGGTCAGCTTTATGTACCAAAAGGTATCATTGATGGATGGAGACTAATAAACCATATTCCCTGTAACATCTGGGTTGGCCTTCAGAGCCCTATTATCCTAAGATGCCTGGCTGCTTTGTTGCCCTTCTCAAAAAATGTTTATTTCAAACATTGGAGATTACGCTCCATTTTATTCTCTCAAAATCCTATTAATTTCACTCCTGACTTTCATGCTTTGTTGAAGTGTACTGGAGGAGTGGTAGCGTCTGCAATCAGCTTCTAAGGTTTGCGGTTGGGAGGTGAGCATGGTCAAGGTGTGAGATTGTTGTGCTTTATGATGCAAGGCAAAAAAATTATTGGCCCACGCACCACAGCCTTATGTGCATTCCAGATGGTAGAAGTGGGATCATCCACACTTTCATAAATCTCAAAATAGTCTGAACCTTAAAATAGTGTTTTGAAATATGTGTCAGTTTTAAAGTGCCTCATTGAAGCACCATTATGTACTCCAAAAAGAATTTGGAAGAAATCAAATGTGGCCTTTATCAAGGTGTAATCTAATCAAGAGACACTGACTGTGTCAGCCTCAGTAAGGTAAAGGATAAGACGCTACACCCTTCAGTAGAAATGAATGAATACTAGAGTAAGATGTGTGAGGAAATGAAAAAAAAAAGGTTAAATCATGGGTCATAGGACCTTATTCAGAGTCTGTCGTGAGCGCCGATGCGCTCGTAACCGACTCGATGGTTAGACCTGCGCACGTGCAGCAGCCGCACTGCGTGTTCGCAAGCCCCGGAGCGACAGAGAAACTCTGTAGCTCCGGAGCTCGCTACCAAAGGGGCGGCTGTCGATATTGATCGACAGCTGCCCCCGTTTGGTAGGCGGGCCGGGGGGTGGTTTCCAAAACGGAGGCGTTCCTTTACGAACGCCTACCGTTTTGTGGGTGGCCGCACTGACATCATCAGTGATGTCAGTGGGGAGCTTCCTGCTCCATCAGAGCAGAAAGTTCTCTGGGGCTTACGAGTGCCCAGACCCAACCTTAGGGTCTGGTCGTAAGCCCCGATGGTCGCGATGGTGATCACCAACGTGACCATCAACCTGGTCGATCGTTAAGCTGTGGGTGGTAACCCACAGCTTAACGATCGACAAGGAGGCGGCCGTTCAGGATGCAAGTGGCCGCCCTGATTCAGTGCGACCACTTGCAACTACCTACCGCCCCTGAATGAGGTCCACAGTATGGAGTTCCCTCTAGAGGTCAAACAGACCATACAAACATTCAGTGATTTTTCGGGAAAGATGCATGACTACACTACAGGTTACACTGAACTCTTACAGTAGATTGTGGGGTAGGTGTATTAAGCGTTGGAGAGAGATAAAGTGGATGAAGATAAAGGGGTCTATTTACTAAGCATTGGATGAAGATAAAGTGAACAGAGATAACGTACCAACCAATCAGCTTGTAACCGTAATTTTTCATACACAGCCTGTAAAGTGATAGGAGCTGATTAGTTAGTACTTTATCTCTCTCTACAGCTTAATACTGTACATCTCCCCCTTAGTGCAGGATAGGAAACTGATCACTATTAGTCTTTTACATTATAACAGTTTCCTGTGTTCCACTGAACAACAAATGGCTGCGATTACGCGCGCAGTTCAACTGCGATAGTATGCTAAACCATTGCGATCGCTATGCTGCCATACCATAACATAAGGACGCCCACTTTACCATACACATATCCCTAATGTTCAGCAAGACTGAAACCATCGGTACAATCGAGTACCATCGCAGCCTCACGCACACTTGCACAAGCTCTGACCTTACTCAGAAATCGCTAACTTCATCGCACGCTATGAGGCCTCAGGCTGCGTAGGAAATCACAGTGGATAATTTATGCACACCCCTGCAACGGCGTTCAAACGCACTGGAGCACCTGCGTTTCGCCATCCCTCCCCCTTTCACCACCCATAAACGACACTTCCTGTCAATCATGGGTTGGCAGGGTCTGCGTGGCCAATTGTGTGCGTATTAGCAACTGTGATCCAAGCTGAAACAGGCTTCTAGGTTGGTAGCAGCTTATCGACCAAACGCAGTGGAATCACAAAAGTCAATTTTTATTATTACCAGTTATTTACGGTATATAGCGTACATATGCCGCAGCTCTTTACAGAGAATATTTAGCCATTCACATCAGTCCCTGCCCCAGTGGAGCTTACAATCTATATTCCCTACAATATGTACACTCACACACTAGTTATATTTTTATTTGTAAGTAATCAATTAATCTACCAGTATAAACTGGAGTACCCGGAGGAAACCCAAGCAAATTCCACACAGTAAAGGTGCGTACACACTAGACGATTCGCTCCATGAGCGACATCGTCTAGTGTGTCCCCAGCAGGGGTGTGCTCAGCACACACACTGAACAATATCATGAACGATGTCACTCAGTGCCGGGCACCCTCCCTCATCCCCGAACATGCAACAACCTGGTTTGCCTGCATGTTCGGGCGATGAATGACAATGACCAACGATCCGCGAGAGCGTGCATCGTTGGTCATTCGTCGTTATCATTCATCGTTTTAGCGTACACACTGACCGATATAGTTAACGATATCATTCAGTCATTCAAAATATCAGCAAGTGTGTACGCACCTTTAGATCTGTGTTAGGAATTGAACCCATGACCTCATTGCTGTGAGGCCGTAATGCTAACCATTACACCATCTATTACACACTTGAACTACAAGTATTAACATGTGAATGGGGGCAGAACAAGCACATGATTTCACTTGTACTGCAGAATTTTGTTCTTGTAAAAAGGGAGCAATACAATTTCTTGTAACACTATGGGGTATATTTAGAAAAGTTTAATATTCATACATGTAACTATGTACAGGAGGTCTGCGCCTGATAAACAACACGATAGTGAGTGAGTGTAGAGCCAGGTGAAACAATGCCAACAAATATAATAGTAACAAAATCCCATTTATTTGAGTCACAATGCTCAGAGAATATAGATTATGCACATGCTTGAAATAATCTAATTTATCTGCTTGTTTGGTTTAATGAAATACTATGGGGACACGGGGGGGGAGGGAAGGTTATTTTTGGAAAGGTGATAAGAATAAAGTGATAACATTAAAATAAATCGCTACTGCAGAGTTTGCAATGGCCAACTGCAATATGAGGTGTCTGGATGGAGATCGGTGGGTTGTGAGGCGTCCCTCACCCCCACCACTTAACTGGCAGCGGCGCATGTGACCGCACCCAGCAGTGCTTCAGCTGGCAACGTTACATCACATGCAACCTCGCTGCCGCACTGCTTCCCCCCGGTTTTCGCAGAGGAGATCCGTCCTGCACTTGTGCAGAACGGATCTCCTCCGGCTCCTCGATGATCGGTCCCTCCCGACACACGCGTTGCTGCGCTCTGCATATGGGGAGGGCTGTGAGGGTTGGGGGAGTAACCAGGGGGGAAGATCTAACATCAGTGGGGGTGGGGGGGGGCACTAATAAAGAGTAATATGACTCTGAAAGGGGGGTAAAATAATAAAAACACATTATACTGGTCACAGGGGAGGAGGAAGATGGGGTGGGGAAGGAAAAAAGTTTTTTTTACAGGGCGGAGGGTTGGTTTGGAAAACTGATTTTTTTTACTATTAATGGGGAATGGGGGGGTATTATTATTAGGATTTATGACCCCTAGGGGGGCTGATCTATTGCCTATAGGGGGTAGGCAGTTACTTTAGAATGGGGGCAAATGGACACGGAGGGATGGGGGTTTGTAAAACACCACCTAGATATATATATATATATTTTTTTTAAATAAAATATTTAAATATATTATTAAAACCATTTTAAACTTTATTAAGTAATTTTTTTTAAAAATTACAATTTCTAAGCTGTTTTCTGTTAATTAAATTGTCAGTTAAGTTGTTAAATCAACCTATATCAATGCTGTGTTTCGGGGGAATAAATCACACATTTACTAACAGACAATTTTTTATTTGGTTTTCTAAGTGTATGTAAATTTGTGATTTAGCCCCAGAAACACAATATCGATTTAGATCAATTTAAAATCGGATTAAAATCGACCTTTAGTAAATATACCCCTATAAGTGATTGTGTGCTTGTGCCACAACTGCTAGCACCTGATTTAACCATTTTTCCCGGTCTCCACTGGCAGGGGTTATTTTGCATACCACCCATGTATAAAAATTGGGATACCAATCTTAGTCATGACCTTAGATGTACGGTTTACATTTACTAAATCACTCTGTTTTCAAAGCACCTGAATACCTTTTTGCACATTTTTGCACAATAATAGATCTACCTGGTAATGTGCATATATAGAAAGAAATAAGAACAAGCGGGAGAATACATTTTTAACCATCAAAGGCCGTATCCAAAATACTGTAAATACTTTAGCATTAAATAAAATGATCTAAAATAAAAAACAAAAATAAATAAGGTTCTTAGTTTCCACATTTGGGTATGGAGAGTGTGTTTTGAACTGTCCTTGCTTTTCCTTTTGAGAGGATAATGGTTGGAACATACAACAATGGGACTTATTCCAAGATGTTCGCTATTCCGATGTTCACGCAGTAGGGCGATTATAGGCTGTCTGCCCATGTGTCTGAGTTGCATTGCGCATGCATGAAGGTACAGTACTGTAGTTGCTCGCAGCAACTTTTCATTTGCAAAGTGATTGATAGGCACTATATGGGGGAGGTAATGGGGGGGTTCTCGACAAAAAACGCAGGCAAATGTCCCACCCGTTTTCGGGGCATGTTGTAGCCTGCGTCTGCGGTCCTGTACGCAGATAAAGTGGTTCTGACATCTCAGTTCAAGTAGCCATTCTGCGCAACCATAGGGCTAATCAGATAGCCGATTATCTAATGATCTGCGTACGAAATCGCAGCTGTGATTGCATTATCGCCCATCTCTTAATCAGGCCATTGTTTGTGATTGGTTGTATGAGGCTGTTTAATATTGCACAGCAAGGGTTTTGGCTGCAGCACATTTTCCTTGTTCAGGAAAATTTGTCCATCTACGCCTTCCTTATATTTACTGCTGAAATTAACTATTGAATGCAGACACTGGGCTGTTGCTGAATGCCAAACAATAATACTGCAATTAAAAGTAGACTGAGCCTTTTTTTGTTGTTGTTGTTATTTCCAGGGTTACGGAAGGAAAAAAAGACATGTAAGGTGGTCTACACTGAGCAAGAATTAAGAAAACGACTGACACCTAAGCAATACAATGTTACCCAAGAAAAGGGAACAGAAAGGTAAAATACAAGTTCTTAATATCGTTGAATCACCATTTATATAATATTACTGTCACTGGCCCCTTGTGTTTAACTTTACTATTGTATACTACTATTATTTTTATTATTACTACTATTATTTCTAAAATATCACAGTATTACGCAGCTCTGTACAACATGGGGATCCTAATACAGACCAATTACATGTTGAATAAGAGTTGGCCCTGTCTGAACAAGCTTGCACTCTAATGCCGGGTACACACTGGAGCGATGTCGGCATGATATGTCATTTCCGGCCAAATCTGAACGACATATCGGCTGCATCGTTCCGTCCTTCATTAGCTTGTTCTGTTGTATACCCATGATCTGATATGGCGGCCCGGGTACACATCGCTCAATGTGTACCCAGCTTAAGAGGCATGGAGAAATTTTAAATATAAGTTGGTGGAAGTTACTATTGAAGCTGCAGGTGGGGAACTTGAGTATCCATGAAGATATATAGTACAGGTTGAGTCTCCCATACTCAAATTACCCCTGGTCCCAAGCATTTTGGCTATCAGAATATTCCGTATTTTAGAATATTTGCATACTATGAATGGGACCCAAATCTAAACACAGAATGCATTTATGTTTTATATACACCTTATACACATAGCCTGCAGGTAATTTTATACAATATTTTCAATAATTTTGTGGCTCAAACACAGTTTGTGTACATACATGAAATTCATTTATGTTTCATATACATCTTATACACAAAACCTGAAGGTAATTTTATACAATAGTTTTAATAATTTTGTGCTTTAAACAAAGTTTGTGTACACTGAACCATCAAAAAACAAAGGTTTCACTATCTCAGTCATGCTAAAAAAAAATTCTCTATTTCGGAATATCTGGATATGGGAGACTCAACTTGTACTAAAGTAGAAAATGTATGGGTTTCAGTGAGCATAATAAAGAATTTACAGGTTGAGGAGAGTGGGGTCAAGATAGAGATAAGATAGATTCCTTGTAGCCAAAATGATGACTGGGTATATTAGAAGTTTGCAGGAGTGTATAGAAAGGCTCTGAGGCATTATCGTGGTTTCAAATGTAAGTAGAAGAGTTGTGGAGGATTTTTTTGGCTAGCAAATTCTTTTCGACCACTTCTTATCGCCACTTTTCATGGTAATATGAAATGAATAATCGCCTGGATTTAACAAACAACACATCCAGGGACAGGGGCTCCGATAATGTGATCACTTTACTTTCAGTTTCGGGACTATTGCACGCTACTGCGCAATCTGCTATGTCCAAGCAGAGAGTGGCAGATCCCTCTCTCATTAACCTTGATGTAAGGTAGGCTACAACAGCCGGCGACCTCTTTTTTTTTTTTCTTTCTTTTTTTTATCTCTCCTCCCTATTTTCTTATTTATTGTCTCTGTGTGTTTTAGTCACTTTCTTGTACAGCTATTTCTGTTTAGGCTGTATTATTTTTCTTTTTTATTAATTAAATTTTTTCACCACCACCCCCACTTCATTGTCACCAGGGGTGGATACAGAACAAAATGACAGGGGGTGGGGCACCACGATAGGGGAAGGTTTTAGGGTATTTTGCACACGTCCCACACCTTCCCCTATCGTGGAGAAGTGGGTGTGGCCTCATAGCAAGGGGCATGGTCTCACGAGGACTGCCATACCCACAAGCCACGTTCTTGTCTTCATCACGTTGCGGCATGGTCTACACACATTAACCAAGGCCAAGACAATTTATGGCCTACCTGCCAGCTGGTGGTCTAACCTCCGTTGGTAGTCTAAATCTTGGAAAGTTTCAGACCTGTCTGGGATAAAGAGAGGGAATAAATACCTGCATTTAAAAGTGTCAAATAATTTAGATCCCTTACCATGAATCTGCAACTGCCAGCCAACATAAAGCACTAAAATGCATGGATCTCTCTCATTGCCCTCTCCCTGCCCATATCTATTTTATTGCACCCTTCCTCCATATCACTCTTATTTCCCCCTCCATTGTTGTCTAATTGCCCTTGCATATCTCCTTGACTGCCCCCTTCATAGCTGTCTTATCTAGTCCCTCCTGCATAATATCCCTGATTGCCCCCTCCATAGCTGTCTCTCATTACCCCCTCCAAAGCTCTCTCACTGCCACTTCCTTCCATATAACATTGAACCCCTCGCAGCACACAGTGAACCCCTCACAACACAGCCATTGACTCCCTCATTGTCCCCCTAGCACCCAGTGTCCACCTCAAAGCACTCACTGACTCCATCACAGCACTCACTGTCCCTTTCATTGTCCACCATCAGTGCTACCTCATAGCACTCCCCTCCCCTGTTCTCCACACAGCACCCCCAGGCACCTTTAACAACCACCTCACAGCACCCCCTCAGCCCATCCAATGTCCACCTCGTAGCACTCCCCACTCACTAGAACAATTTGTGAGACATTTTTGAGCGCCCCCTTCCAACTTCCAGCAGGGCCTGCTTCAGATCCGGACGCTAAGTTGCGCTCGCTCACTCTGAACGATGGTCGCCCATCTGCGCATGCGTATAAGTCGCAGTGTGTGTGCGCAAACTAGTACGAGCAATCAGATTTTGCTCGCTCACCCTGAAAAGACTGCCCAGTTGAATGAGTGACAGATTGCGCCACTTGTGGATGGTAACAGGAGAAGGTGCTTGTGAACGGGGGAGTGGTGCTGCGAACGCAGGTGTGTCTAACCTTCAAAACGGAGTTTAATAGGTGTGCATAATTAGCAAAGTAGCGTCATTGAACACGTCACTTGGTTGTTTTTTTACCCTGAACTGCTTGCAGGAGGGTAAGGTCTACCTAAAGTGCTGCGAGCAGCTCCGATGGCTCTCGATGTTACCGATTAATCCTTCAAATATCGGAGATGACGTGTGTTGCGAGTGGCAAGGGGGCGTCTTTATACACTAGCGAGCACTTATTGCCGGGGCTCACTAAGACATAGAGGGCGTCCTTACGAGACGCAGTGCGAGCGCTTAATTTAAATATCCGGCCGCTTTTTACCAGCGAGCCCTATATCCATAATTAATACTTTTACTATTTTTAATATAATAAAACAGACATTGCCCCCATAGGAAAAAAAAATTGTCCCCAAAGGAATAAAACACACACATTGGCCCCCACAGGAAAAAAAAAATACACCCCTGCCCTTTCACAGACGACTGACCTGACCTGTCAGTAACAGAAGCTGTGGGTGGCACAGGTCTGGTGTTTGGCAGACCGAGTGAGTGAGTCTTTGGGTACGGGTCTGGTAGGTGACAGGGTGAGTGTGCGGGGACAGGTCTGGTAGGTTACAGGGTGAGTGTGCAGGGACAGGTCTGGTGGGTGATAGGGTGAGTATGTCAGGACTGGGGACTCAGGACTGCTTAGTAGAGACTCAGGTACTTGCTCACTGATGGTACGGGAGGTTTGCAATAAAGATGGTCGTAAATAAGTCATCCTCATAGATGGATTAAGCAACACAGCAATATACGTGGGTGTTAACAGAGAGCAAGGACTGAGAGTAGAATTTATGGTAGATACTAAATTGCAATCAGATTGGATCCTGACATCAAGATCCACTGGTGATAGAGTGAGACCAGACCTGGAGAATACACTGTAGTGAGGACAAACTTGAAGAATATACTGGAGTTGGAGTGGAACCAGACTTGAAAAATATACTGGAGTTGGAGTGGAACCAGACTTGAAGAATACACTGGAGTTGAAATGGAATCAGAATTGAACAATATACTGGAGCCGGAGTTGTCAAAGAGACTAGCACAACTAGCATGGGAGCTATAAATAAAGTGTGTCAGCGACGAAGTTCAGGCACTGAATGCTGTGAGGAGCGAAGCTTTATACCCTGTGCATCACCGGGATTGGCTGTTACTGTCAGGTGGCCACCGACCTGGTTACCCATTGGATACTTAGTAGTCAGCTGACAAGAATCAACATGGAGGCGCCCAGTGTCTGGGGCTAGGACCCTGAGCCCCCTGAGACCACCGGCACACTGAGATCCTCCAGAGACACATGTAGCTGGACAGGAGCCACCAAGACTGCACTCAGTGCCCGAAGCCAGCAGGAACGCCACGGGAGCTCTGGACCCCTGAGACCACCACCATGCTGGGGACCCACGCCAAGACAGTGCAGTGCGACCCTAAAGGTGAGCATGGTTCCTGACATTGTGTCTGTAGGCAGGTCTGGGCACATCACCCCTCCCCCCTATTCAATGTTCTCCTCTCACAGCACTCCCCCACTTCAATGCACTCTCCCTCCTTCACCATATCACCGCACCCTGCCCACCTTCCTTAAATATTCACCACATCACAGCACCCCAACTCTTCCTTCAATATTCACCTCACTTCGCTCCCCCACCCTTCAATATTCACCACATCACAGTACTCCTCCATTATATACCTCATAGTGTTTCTCCCCACAGGCAGCACCAGCAAACTGCTTACCTTCAAACTAACGCCCCTGCAATAGCAGCCTGCCCTGTAGTGACACTGCTGAGGAAGAGGGGAGCTAAGGGAGATAAAGATGCTCGGCTGCTCCTATTTTGTTATAAGTATAACAAATGCAGGGCTACTATTATAAATTGTGGGGCCCAGGACTAATAAAATATCTCCAGTTCCAGCCAGCCCCTCTTCTGTGTCTCCCCAACCAGGGCCCCTTCTGTGTCTCCCCAACCAGGGCCCCTTCTGTGTCTCCCCAGCCAGGGCTCCTTCTGTGTCTCCCCAGCCAGGGCTCCTTCTGTGTCTCCCCAGCCAGGGCCCCTTCTGTGTCTCCCCAGCCAGGGCCCCTTCTGTGTCTCCCCAGCCAGGGCCCCTTCTGTGTCTCCCCAGCCAGGACCCCTTCTGTGTCTCCCCAGCCAGGCCCCCGTCTGTGTCTCCCCAGCCAGGCCCCCGTCTGTGTCTCCCCAGCCAGGCCCCCGTCTGTGTCTCCCCAGCCAGGCCCCCGTCTGTGTCTCCCCAGCCAGGCCCCCGTCTGTGTCTCCCCAGCCAGGCCCCCGTCTGTGTCTCCCCAGCCAGGCCCCCGTCTGTGTCTCCCCAGCCAGGTCCCCGTCTGTGTCTCCCCAGCCAGGCCCCCATCTGTGTCTCCCCAGCCAGGCCCCCGTCTGTGTCTCCCCAGCCAGGCCCCCGTCTGTGTCTCCCCAGCCAGGCCCCCGTCTGTGTCTCCCCAGCCAGGCCCCCTTCTGTGTCTCCAGCCCCCTTCTTTGTCTCCAGCCCCAGCAGCCCCCTTCTGTGTCTCCAGCCCCAGCAGCCCCCCTTCTGTGTCTCCAGCCCCAGCAGCCCCCCTTCTGTGTCTCCAGCCCCAGCAGCCCCCCTTCTGTGTCTCCAGCCCCAGCAGCCCCCCTTCTGTGTCTCCAGCCCCAGCAGCCCCCCTTCTGTGTCTCCAGCCCCAGCAGCCCCCCTTCTGTGTCTCTAGCCCCAGCAGCCCCCTTCTGTGTCCCCAGCCAGCCCCCCTTCTCGGTCTTCTGTGTCCCTATATAAACAATCGAACATTCAGCGCTAAACCTAAATGTGTATATGGTTAGTGACCATAGATAGAGGAATAATATACAAATAACAATATGAAAACGAATATAGTGTTACTTAATGGATGCTTGAAATTCAACCAATGTATTATTAGACATGGAATTAATCAATAATATAAGACATACGAGTACATGTACACATATTAAAAACCGAAAGTGCTTGATGTGCACTACCTGGTATTGTGTCAAATACCCTACTGAAATCTCACACTGAGTGCACTATACTGAGACCTTGCTAATACAAAAACAAATGGAATATCAATGGTCATTGGTTGGCGTGGAATGGGGGAAAGAGGTTAGCGGCGTCCCGCTAACTCTTGCAGTGCATGTAATATGAATATCCTTGTTTAACAAGTCAGGTGAAGTGATGTCTAATCCTGATGCAATGTTGATGGTGGCTGCAGATATCTTCTGGTCAGGTAGGAGGAGACCACTTTGGACTGGGGTGCAGGGGCTCCGGACTGGGGTTGTGTTGGCTAGCAGCCTGAGTGAGTGATACGTCTAATGAAAGACTGTATCATGCACCCTGGCTCTGTGGCCTCACAAACCCCTGTCTGGGGAGGGGAACCGCTGGATGAGACCGCTCACGACCACAGCCTGATTCCCCCTCCGATACAGAGACTCACCTGTCTGCCTGTTGCTGCTTGTGGCTGGATCCCTCCTCCTCCCGTCCGTGTCCTCTGGTCGGCTAGCGCGGGTGCTCAGCGTCAGCGTCCTGGATTCCTGCTTCTTCTGGACTATGTGATCATAGTAATGCGTCTGTGTGTGGTCTCAATAAACAGTGCTCTGGTGCGAGTGCCAGCGGAGAAAGATTGCAATAATATCTTGGGCGTGCCTCCAATGCGTTTCGACCCGCATAGGGTCTTCCTCTGGGAGTGACGTATAGTTAGTTGTTGATCAGTTTAATGAGGTTTAAATAGGCTGTTAGTCTCTGTCAGATCATCTGATTGGTTAATTGACACATTTTCTAATTGGTTGCTCCCCCAGTCAATCACTTGCTGCAGGGGCTGTTTTTCTTGTTGCACTGAATGTTTGCCATGTAGGCAGTGTCAGGTGTGGATATTTGATTGAATGATCTATTCAATCCGTGTGGATAAGTACAGTTGAATCTTGTTATGTTAATTTATCTTAGATGATTAAGGGCATATAGCTGTTCAGTCACTAATTGAATTATAAAACAAATGATGTCATGGCTAACTGAATTTAAATGTAATGGTACTGTACCTCTAGCGATATTTCCAGAGGGTCTTTATTTACAGAGGGTAGCTAGTACTACCTTACTGTTGTCTAGAGCCATGATGGTAGATAATAGTCTAGAGACATGGTGGTGAATGGGCTAGGGAGTACACAAAAGAGGGTAATTAGTATTGCCATATATATGTCTAGAGCCATGATGGTAAGTAGGTTAAAGATTGCACAAAAGTGCAATGATGCAATTAATGGAATTTAAATGGATACTTAAACTGGTGGTCTCGAGGGGATCATGGTAAATAGTGCATTCTGAGGTGAAAACCAGTGGTTAACGGCAGATTATAGACCTGTGTCCCTAGCCAGCCCCCCTTCTCGGTCTTCTGTGTCCCCAGCCAGCCCCCCTTCTGTGTTCCCAGCCCCAGCAGCCCCCCTTCTGTGTCCCCACCGCCAGAAACCGCTTTCTGTGTGCTCAGCACCAGTAGCCCCCTTTCTGTGTCTCCAGCCCCAGTAGCCCCCTTTCTGTGTCTCCAGCCCCAGCAGCCCCCCTTCTGTGTCTGCAGCCCCCCTTCTGTGTACCCAGCCCCAGCAGCTTACCTTATGTAACCTCAGCACTAGTAAGCCCTCCTTCTGTCACTCCAACCAGCCCCCCTTCTGTGTCTCCAGCCAGCCCCCTTCTGTCTCTCCAACCAGCCCCTATCTCTGTCTCCATCCCCAGCAGCCCCCTTCTGTGTCCCCACCCCTAGAAGCCACCTTTTGTGTCCTCTGCACCAGCAGTCCGCTTCTGTGTCCCCAGCCAAGCCCCCTTCTCTGTCTTCTGTGTCTCCAGCCAGCCCTCCTTCTGTCTGTCCAGCCAGCTCCCTATCTCTGTCTCCTGCACCAGCAGCCACCTTTCTGTGTCCTCAGCAGCCCCCTTTGTGTCTTCAGCCCCAGCGGCCCCCTTCTGTGTTCTCAGCAGCCCCCTTCTCTGTCCCCATCAGCCCCTCTTCTCTGTCCCCCAGCAGCCCAAAAAATTAACATCTTGTTGCTGCTTACGGGAAGCAGCTCTGCTCTTTCATGAGGTCACGTGCGTCGGGTCTTTTAAAAAAAACCTTTATTGAAAGGCACGGGCGGCAATCATAGTAGCTGCGCGGCCCGGGGAAGGCTGACAGCCTCATCTTGGTGGTGGCCGTGCAGCTGCTATAAAGGTAAAAACAAAAGTCTTCTCCTAAACGACAAGGGTGCCCCCCTGAATTCTCCTATGATGGCCACTTGCCTCCTTGGATGTGCTGGGCTTGGCCTTAGGCTGTTCAGTGGTGGCTATTTTCCTGCGTTCAGCCAGCATATGCATTTCCGTGTGGAAGGCCCCGGGTGAGCACTGAGCAACTTCATGGCAGATTCCTTGTCTCTGGCGTTGGAACAGTAGAGTTAATGACACAGCACATGCATCATTAGTGGGCAGCGGTATGTTTTCTGGCCACCGTCTGATGCAGAGGTGCTTCTCTTTAACAGTTTTTTTGCTTTAATTGACACCATGGGGGGGGTTGGTTGCTGGTGCATCTGTATGGTAACCACCGCATCTGTGCTATTATGAATGGTGGTATAATAGATTTAAGTATTTTGAAATTCAGTGTCATATGCTTTAGGTTTGCTACATGCTCTAGGAAATATACGCATTGGTGTTTCACATAAACAGACTTAGGGGGGTATTCAATTAGACGTGATAATTTTTCGAGCGAATAAAACGGGATTTTAACATGTGAATTGCCTTCGGGCAATTCAATTAGATCCTGTTGCATTTGCCCGAAAAAGTATATTTTTTCAGGCGAATACACATAGGATCCGTGATAAGATCAATGCCAGCTCCTGCCTGAAAACATATAGTTTATCGAGCATTTTATTTTTTGGACCCTGCTGAGCTCCTGAAAAGAAATGCCCGATAAGTAGAAGCACAGAGAGGGGGGGGGATTACCCAGGCCCAGGTTGTTGGAGGGGTCAGTGTCCGAGCCGCTGCCCCCTGCACCCCCCCATCAGCAGCCCACTTACCCTCCGCCACCCACTGACCTCCTTAACTGTCAGCAGCCCAGCACACTCTGCTGTGTGCTGGGCTGCAGTAAGACTAGGGAGACTCCTGCCACTGAGCTGCTGCAGTCTCCTCTTCCTGTGCGAGGGTGTGTGGGAGCGATTACCCTGATCACGCTCCCCTCCTCAGACGGCGCTGGTAATATAGGGTTTTTTTCTAAGGGGGATGTGGCCACGTCTTCCGCGATTAGGCCACGCCCCTGAGAAATGCAGTCTTCGGGGCTAATTGAATTAGCCCAGGGGATCAATTAGCTGGCGGTAAAGTACTACGGCTAATTGAATTCCTCCCTTAATCTTACAGATTTTGTTACAGAATGTCACGTCACTGGGGTTTTGTAGAAACCAGCTTGGTTTTGCCTTTAAAATGATTGCCGCTAGCAGGAGTTCCCACAGCGGCTGCAGATCGCATCCTATTACATAAGCCCTCATACTGGCTAAACATACAGTAATACATTCCTATGCACTATATCATATCCTGTTTCACCAGAAAAGCCCCATGATGCTAACATATATATATATATATATATATATATATATATATATATATATATAGCCTCATGTCACTATAGGTTACACATGCCACCATAATAACAGTGTAAATATAGCCCCATACCCAGCAAGTAGAGTATTCACACCTACAGATTTGTTCTGTTAATGTGTCAAGATACACTAGTAGGGAACAACTAGCACTGACATTTTTTATTGGATTAAGTTGCATTACACAATATAGTGAATTCTGGTATGTTGTATACATAGCATACTCTTAATGCAGTAAACATTAATGCCATTAAAACTTAATTACTAATCTGATGTTTTAGCTTTTTTTTTTTTTTTTTACTGGTGAGAGAACTTGTTGTATAATGAGCTCTTAGAAAGGAGACACTATGTCACTGGCTGATACCTAGATAGTGTGAGCAGATAGGTACAGTATGTATTAGTGTACCTAAAATTACTTGCATTGCTTCTCCTTAAATATACATCTTTATTGGAAATACAGAAAATTATGCTATTGCAACTGATTTCTACTTGGTCAATGAAGCACTTAATGCAGCATGTAAGAGCTGTTTTACGTTACTGTAGAATGTGTGGAAGTGAGAAGGGTTTGGGCACAGAATGCTGGAAAGCAGAGCTAAGAGCACAGTGGCTGTGTGTCAGAAAAAGTTGATACTGAAGGTGGTCATTGTAAGCATAGACGTTTTGGCTGGGTGAGAAGGTAGCATAATTCAGTTCCTTTTCACTCCACTCCAATTTCTTTTTGAAGCACATGTGGAGAAAATATTTATTGGCTCATTTGTGGTTGGAATGTCAAAAATGTTCAATAACTGCCCTCACATGGCTTTAGTCCTTGGCCGCCAGCCCTACGTCCTGGAAAAAAAAAGTATTCCCTTCCAAAAGTGTTTTTAGTGAATAAAGTCTGTCTCAGCTGATTCCAGCATGAAGCGTAGCCTGCCAAGAACTAACCATTTTGTTGTCTAATTTATACCATGCAGCTTGGCAGCAAGCCCTGGCTTACCTCTGATCCAAAAGTATTAATGATGTAACTGCTTGTTTCCATTCATGACCTGAAAAGGCTCTTTACCACACATGGGGTCTCACTTAATAAGCAGCACTCTCTTCCTTGGACAGCAGACTATTTTCTGAATGTGAATCACTGGTACTACAGCCCATCAAATTAGCTGGCAGCAGATCATAACCTTGGCTTTTAAGACTTGCCATCCAGATCACTTACTAACAAAATGATTTAGCACATGCCAGCAATGAGAGATTAGGTCATTCTTAAAAATCCCATGTAAAATTATAATTTTAACAAGGTTCTGAGAAAGCATACTGTACTGAGGCATTGCAATTCCATTAGACACATTTCATTTTATATATCTGCAATGTTGTAACCTTTCAGCACTCATGTTTGTAAACAAACTTTTGTTTCAGTGCCTTTGCTGGAGAATATACACATAACACCGCAAATGGGACATACAAATGTGTAGTCTGCGGGGCAACACTTTTTAGGTAAGTCATTGTATAAACAAACCAATTTTTTTTTTTCTTGTACTTGAAAACCAAGAGCTAAATTTTAAGGAGCTGCATTTTTTTTGCAGCTGCAAATTTGTTAAAGTTGAGTATTGGATACTGCAACTGATGAAAACATAATGAGTTTTACAAGATAAGATCACCACAACCTTTGTTAATTATTGCTAGGTACAGTTGGTACTTGTGTACTTTACGGACTCATCGCAGAGAAAACCCGTGTCCTACTCTCATTATTATTATGAATCATGGTAACGTCTAAATCCCCTTCACGGAGAGGACCCTGACGTCATCATCCAGTGTCCAGCGTCATTCCCTACCATCCAAGTGGGCATAGAGGGGGAACATAACTTTGCGGCGAGCCACCGAGCCTGAAGCGTGGCGAGTGCAGTGAGCCCACGAGGGGACACCTTTCTTCTTTAGGTGGGGACAACTCGCAAGGGGACAACTTTCTTCTTTAGGTGGGGACAACTTTAGGTACTTGTGTACGTAAAGTACACAAGTACCAGTTAAAGCATTCATTGGGTTCTCTCTACAATGAGTCCGTAAAGTACACAAGTACCTCACTGTGTATTGTACAGTAACTGTATGCATCTACACTAATGCAAGTTAAGATGGGTACACACCTAAATTATATGTCTACAGATTGACTGAACAACCATCATTGCCATCTGGCCGGGGGACGCGTCACGCCCCCCCTTCTTGGCGTTCTGTGCAGCAAGTGTATGCCTGACCGTCTGTACACACAGCATGATATACAGATATTTCTGCAGATATATTGGGAATTGGCTGTGCTGAATGATGTCGTTCACAGACATATCGTCTGTACACACTGGCCGACGCACACACAATATATTGGCCGTTCAGTTGAACGGTTGATATGACGGCAAGTGTGTGCTCAGCATTAGTGTTGAGACAGAATTTTTTTTTAAAACTACCAAATTACTGCTCCATTGCAAGATTGGTCACAAAATAGTTCTTTCAAAAGCTTTTAAAATCCTATGATTGGGTTGTGTCTGCTAACTGTTGATTTTCTTTTCTAACAATTGCATGAACTCTAACTCAAACAACCGGATATATACTTAGAATTATCTGGATCTGTGCCTAAACTTGCTCAAATGTTACTGTCTAATTAGGCAGATAGTTTCCTTGGCATCACAAATAAAATATTTAAGGGTCCCATGCAGTGGCTGCTCCAGAGGTGGGGCTGCAACACAGTTCAAAATTAAAATAGGGGAGCTACACCAACTGCCACTGAGTCCCGGCCGGTGATGTTTGGCAGCGTTTTAAATGACAGTTGGTGTGGTTCCTCTATTTGAACCTCTGGAGCCGCCACTGGCCCCATGGTACTCTGTTATTTATTACATCACAGCTTGATTCATTATTAAAAATATTTTTTTTTTTTCTTTTTAATCATTTCTTTTATAAAGTGTTGACCTGACACCAGAAACTTTTAAATTTATATGACTAAGGGGATGCTAACTTTTTATTGTTATATTACAAAAGAAGATTAGATGACCCTTTTGTCTGTCCAAGAAGGTGCCCCTGGGCTTGACCACATTTGAAGAACTTCATTGGATCTAATAATTTTCAGTAAAACATAGAAACCGTAGGGTCTACTGTACAAAGTAATGTAGTTTTAATGGTAACAGTATCACACTATCCATGGTGGAACTACTGTGGGTGCAGGGATTCCAGACGCGCACACGCAGTCTACAGCATACAAATTCCCACATAGAGGCAGCACTTAGAAAATACATTTTATAACAAGCTAATGCGTTTAACTCCTTTTTCAGTTTATTGATAATTTTGTCAGGGTGCATAAACATAGTCAATTTCTTGCCAGGTTATATTAAATATCACCACAGGCTTCATGGTGTTTTGTCTTCACTTCCCCTTCCTGTCACATAAGACGCATGTTGCGACTCTGGTGAACAGTCATATTGGTAAACAACATAACGCCAACAGGGGATAAGTTTAGTATCCTGGCACAGGGGATGCCAGCTCTTAGAATCCTGGTGCCGAAACCCTGACACATGTCAGAATCCCGGGGCCTGCATCCCAAAGGTATGTAGTGTGGTTGGGGTTAGGGTTAGGCACCGGGGGGGAGGGTTAGGTTTAAGGTGCTGGAAGAGGGAAGTTAGGCTTAGGCACAAGAGTTGAGGTTAGGTTCAGGCACCGTGGAGGGAGGGTTTGGGTACTGGGAGGGTTAGGAGACCTACCGACAGGTGTCCGTGTCCTTACCTGTCAGGATGCCAGCGTCTGGATTTTGACGGCCGGTATCCCAAGTGCATTAAAGTATATTCCTATCCTAGTGGGATATCACAATGTATTTGTGTATTCATTACACCATGAATGGAGCATGTATTATTCCTCAAGTAGACCAAAAAAGTCTAACAGTGAGAAAAGAGAATCATATGAAAGGGGCTCCTTTTTCAACCTATTTATATCTGCATAGGCAGTCTCCTTCAACCCTATATGAAAAAGAAGCAAACATTACAGCCTTATTTTATAAAAGTTGCATCCATTAACCATGATATTGGAGCAATGTTTATTATGTGCAATTGATATCCGTAGCTTGTACACTGCAAACCTCATACGCAAGGTATCCAGGCTACTAGAATTCTTATCACAGGTAATAAGCACTACAAGGGCCCAACTGCTGATTTCTTCATGGTTCTTCTCATGGTCACTTTAAAGCAGAATTATTTCTATTACAATGGTAAACACTACCCACAACTTACAGGATGTAAAATGGAATCATATGTGGCCCCACCATTTGCTAACTCATTTCCGTTCGAAGTAAAGTACAAAATATTTTTTTGCATATGGCAATAACAGCAATAAAATCCTAATGTATACCTGGTACATAGATGATTTCTTCAACACGTGGCTATGTACTAAAGAAATTCTATTTAGCAACACAACATGACAGAATGTCCTATGAAATTAACTTCGAATTGGGAGTTCAAATCAATTAAATTGCTGTATGTAGTGATCAGCATAGTAAACAGCAAAAAGATTACTACCAGACACACCAACCCCACATAGCGGAATTAAATTCTTCTGGCCAAGAGCCACCACCCATCCACAGATACTTAGGGTAAAAGGAATGACAAGTGATATGGAGCAAATGGGATGTAGTGAGTATGCTGGCGGACAGGATGCAGGCCGTCGGAAGCCCGACCTGGGACTAAAGATAGGCCTCGAAATCCTGAATCTCAACAACCTCCATCCCTGTCGGCATACGAGCATCGGGATGCCGTTGTCGGCATTTTGACAGTAAGCATCCCGACCGCCGGTATTTCATACCCAACCAGGTAGTGTCTCAATAGGACAAAATGATCAACAAATTTGTTGAATGCGGTTACGGCTCTTACTTGCTATAAAAACAAAGTAGTGAACACCCTGAGGAAATCTGCACTCTACCATAGCCCTAAGCACAGTATTGAGGATAAGCAATTTTGGGTGAATACAAACAGTGTACTGAAGCAAGCACCATGATCAAGAATACATCAAATTCACTATGGCCAATTATACAAACTGACAATCAACTACCATCCATGAAAAAATTGTGGTAATATTAGTGACCCGGTGGATAAAACAGACATCTTTAATTTCATTAAAAAGGAGTCCACACATTTTCATACCAAACCTGTACTGGCTGCTTAAAGTTTCCGAACTGTCGATATGATTGCAGGGAACTCAGTTTTCCACCTCTATACTGGCTGAAAATTTCAGATCTAAAACCGCTTGACATGTTCCTCCAGATTCACTGTGTGTCTAATTAATTGCCCCTGCAGCCAACACTATGTTGACTATCCGGTCACTAGACGCTTTATTTAAGTAGCCCACTTGCTGGCTATCTTGAGATATCACATCATAGATCATGTGCTATAATATTGTGTACATAAATCTATTGATTGCAAAATTTGATTGCAAATGTATTTATATATAATTAGTAATTTGGAGTTGTGAACCTGTGATCTGTTTGTTTCTGTGCCTACAAGTAAAGTCTCACACAGGTAGCACCTCCCATTATATATATATATATATTCAGGGTGTGCAGTCCAGGAATCTTTCCTATATACGCTATAATATTGTTCTAAGGGTTTGCTACAATTTGATTCACAGTTTGGACTCTCTATCACCTAGAGACCTGAATGTTTCACCAGACCTACCATGTTTACTACAATAGACAGTCTTGTGTGCTAATGTGGCCGTTTTTTGTCAGTCACACTTTCTAGTATATTTTCTTACATGCATGTATTTTCAACTTATTTGTAATGGAAAAAGTGTCTTATACCAATTTCTGGACTTCATAAGTGTGTGCGTGCGTGTGTGCGTGCGTGTCTCCTGGGGTAGAGAGCAGCAATTCTCATGCAGCAACCAATCAATAGCACACCAGTCCAGGGCCTCAGTACAAGTATCCACATCTAGTTTTATTTAGCAGCATAAAATGAACAAAACATAAAAATAAATACTAGCCTGTCCAGCTCTAACTACCAAAGTTCCATCTATCCAGGTAGAAGGACCTAGTCTCCAAGTTGGAAACAACATACTTTTTAGCATAGCACTTAGAATCACAAGCAATGGTTTCTCTCTCTCCCTGCTCCCAGGCAGTGAGAGACAGACTAGAGAAACTGATGCACCTTTTATTAGCCTTTCACAGGTGGCCTGGCAATCAAGGTTGCTAATTAGGTAACTGTCTACCAGACAGAAGCTAGAAACCTGGTGCATATAGATCTCCCTTTGACAACTCCCCCAGGGTTTCTGTCACATATTCCCCCTCCTGGTTCAACTTGTGGGATGAACCTGTAGTTCCCAAATAAAAAACATGGGACAAAGCATCTGCATTGGCCAATTGGCTTCCAGGCCTATATTCTACTTTGAATTTAAAAATAACTTTGCAATGCCAAGAACCATCTTGTTAGTCTCTAGTTGCTCTCCTTATTCTCCGACATCCACTTTAATGGAGCGTGATCCATAATCAAGACCCTGATAACAATTGTTACAATAATCATAGATTTTTTGACAATTACTCTGCTACCGTCTTCATTCTCATAGGAATTAGGGGTATATATACTTATTTATCACCATGCACAAGCAGGTCAAGCGCAGGTACTCGTAAATCATACTTACTCCATATTGCAAAATAGGGGATTTGGGATAGACCCCTGAGTACCAGCAGCTGACACAACCAATCAACTGTGTGCAGGTTCTAAATAACCCATTTATGATCCATAATAAATCTAAATGTTCTCCCAAACAGATAGTACCTTAGTTTTTCTAATGCCCATTTAATTGCCAATGCTTCTTTTTTCACATTGACATAGTTTATCTCCTATACATTCAATTTTCTTATTTACATTTTCTACTTAAATAAGAGGATGCTCTTCACCGTATTTGCTTTGAGGCAACACAGCACCTATCCCTACATCTAATGCATTTGTCTGCACAACAAATTTGTTTTTTTAAAGTCATGTCTCAACAAAACTAATTGGGTGCACAACGCTGCCTTCAATGCCTGAAATACCTGTTATGCCTCAGGATTCCACTTAACCATAACTGACTGTTTGTCATTGGTAAGGTCAGTCAAAGGGACAGCAATGATGGCAAAGTTGGGTATAAATCTTCTATAATAACCTGTAATTCTTAGGAAAGTTCTCACCTGCTTCTTGTTTAGTGGTCTTGGACAATTTTTTATTGCCTAAATTTTAATAGGTTGGGGCTTTATCAAACCACTACCCATGGTGTATCCAAGATACTTCACCTATTCCAACCCTAAGCAATACTTTTTTGGGTTGGCTGTCAATCCTGCCTCCTGGATGGAGTCCATCATTGCTTGTACCCTGGGTAAGTAAGACTGCTAATTAGGACTATCGATGACTACACAATCGAGATTAGCAGCAGCATACTGTGTATGGGGACCTTAGAATTTTATTAATTATCCTCTAAAAGGTGGTGGGTGCCCTTATGTAACCCAAATGGCAACATCTTATATTGGAACAGACCTTCCAGTGCAGAAAAAGCTGTCTTTTCTTTTAGTTTGTCTGTCAATGGCACTTGCCAGTACCCTATGGCTAATTCTAGAGTGGTTTAGTACCATGCTGTTCCCAGCAAGTTCATCCACACGAATCATTGGGTAGGCGTCAAACTTAAGCACACTATTGAACTTACAGAAATCATTACAGAAGTTTTGGAATGAGTACAATGTGACTTGACCACTCACTATGTAACTCTTTAGTTATATTTAAGTTCAACATTTTTTAAATTTCTTTAGACACCGCCTCCCATTAGACTTATGGCAATCTATATGGCTATACAATAACTTTAACCCCTGGTTCAGTGATTGTCTTGTTTAATGACTGCTGTTTTACCAGGTATGTCAGAAAATAAATTAGACCCATGTTGTTGATCAGTTGAGTGTGTTTTGACTATTCTTACTTTGGGAACCAAAAGTGTGTGTGTCTGTGTGTGTATGTAAAAACAAAACTATATGATAAACAATCCTTGCGCCGACACTCTTCCAATGAACTGTTCAAATGATTTCCAATGAAGGACAAAAGCTTTGGAGTAACCAAATCTTCTTATCAATATATGTATTGAAATCCCATCAGTACATGAAAATAAAACACATAATATTTGGTATTAGCAATAATTCAAATAAATTGCTTATAGATGACACCTCTGAATGGAAACCATATAGGAGACCCCTCAAACCAATGTCCTCAAGTGTCAGATGGAAAAACTTACACCTCATGCATTATGAGAATATATAGATACGAATGCTCACATTAGTGTTACCTAGAAGAAATATGAGTAGATCCCTTCAAGGTTTCTTTAACCCATATATTGTCCTTCAATGGAAATCATTTGAACAGTTCATTGGAAGAGTGTCGGTGCAAGGATTGTTTATCATATCGTTTTGTTTTTACATGTATTCTGCAAGTTAGGGTGACTTGTTTTTATGATATTTCTTTGCTGCCAGCACGGTTGCGCTTTGGTGTGGTTTTTTCTTTTCATTTTTCGTGTGTGTGTGTGTGTGTGTGTGTGTGTGTGTGTGTGTGTATATATATATACAGTCAGGTCCATAAATATTGGGACATTGACAGAATTTTCATATTTTGGCCTCTATTCACCACCACAATGGCTTTGAAATGAAACAAACAAGATGTGATTTAACTGCAGACTTTCAGATTTAATTTGAGGGTAATTACATCCAACGGTGTAGAAATTACAATGGTTTCTATATGTGCCTCCCACTTTTTAAGGGGCCAAAAGTAATGGGACAAACTAAACAATCCTAAATCTAACTTTCACTTTTTAATACTTTGTTGCAAATCCTTTGCAGGCAATTACAGCCTGAAGTCTGGAACGCATAGACATCACCAGACGCTGGGTTTCATACCTGGTGATGCTCTGCCAGGCCTCTACTGCAAATGTATTCAGTTCCTGCTTGTTCTTGGGGCATTTTCCCTTCAGTTTTGTCTTCATCAAGTGAAATGTATGCTCAATCGGATTCAGGTCAGGGGATTGACTTGGCCATTGCATAACATTCCACTTTTTAGCCTTAAAAAACTTCTTGGTTGCTTATGCAGTATGCTTCGGGTCATTGTCCATCTGCACTGTGAAGCGCCGTCCAATGAGTTCTGAAGTATTTGACTAAATATGAGCATATAATATAGCCCGAAACACTTCAGAATTCATTCTGCTGCTTTTGTCAGCAGTCACATCATCAATAAATACAAGGGAACCAGTTCCATTGGCAGCCATACATGCCCACGCCATGACACTACCACCACCATGCTTCACTGATGAGGATCATGAGCAGTTCCTTTCCTTCTCTTCTCTTCCCATCACTCTGGTACAAGTTGATCTTTGTCTCATCTGTCCATAGGATGTTGTTCCAGAACTGTAATGGCTTTTTTACATGTTTGGCAAACTCTAATCTGGTCTTCCTGTTTTTGTGGCTCACCAATGGTTTGCATCTTGTGGTGAACCCTCTATATTCACTCTTGTGAAGTCTTCTCTTGATTGTTGACTTTGACACATATACACCTACCTCCTGGAGAGTGTTCTTGATTTGGCCAACTGTTGTGAAGGGGTTTTTCTTCACCAGGGAAATAATTCTTTTGTCATCCACTACAGTTGTTTTCCGTGGTCTTCCGGGTCTTTTGGTGTTGCTCTCCGATGCATTCTTTCTTTTTAAGAATGTTCCAAACAGTTGATTTGGCCACACCTAATGTTTTTGCTATCTCTCTGATGGGTTTGTTTTGATTTTTCAGCCTAATGATGGCTTGCTTCACTGATAGTGACAGCTCTTTGGATCTCATATTGAGAGTTGATAGCAACTGATTCCAAATGCAAATGTCACACCTAGAATCAACTCCAGACCTTTTACCTGCTTAATTGATAATGAAATAACGAGGAAATAGCTCACACCTGTCCATGAAATAGCTTTTGAGTTGATAGTCCCATTACTTTTGGTCCCTTAAAAAGTGGGAGGCACATATTGAAACTGTTGTAATTCCTACACCGTTCACCTGATTTGGATGTACTTACCCTCAAATTAAATCTGAAAGTCTGCAGTTAAAGCACATCTTGTTTGTTTCATTTCAAAACCATTGTGGTGGTGAATAGAGGCCAAAACATGAAAATTCTGTCAATGTCCCAATATTTATGGACCTGACTGTGTGTATGTATATGTGTATATATATATATATATATATATATAATATAGAATGGAAAGCGGCAGGCACTCAGCAGGACCAAACGCCTAAACAATAATGAAGCCAGACAGAGCCGGTGTATGGGTCAATGTTTCAGAAGAGCTAACTACTTTTATCAAGACATACAGATTAAAAGACAAATACATACATATATAGACTCACCCCGTGTCCATCACCACCACGGAGACCCAGCCGCTGCGCCGCGCGATGACGTCACCACCTGGGACACACCAGCGCTCGTGCATGCTGAGGGGGCGTGGTCTAGCACCCGTGCCGTCACCATGGCTACAAAACAATCACAATACAAATGTATAAAACAGAAAATGTGCGTAATTGCACCAAAATACATAAATAGAGCAGGCTAGAGCATAACAATCTGGGCATCAAAAACATTAGAAAGGGAGGTATCTCACTGCTGCCCATGGGTGAAGTAAACTAACAATATACAAATGGCTAAAGTAATATAACCCCACGAAAAACACCAATATATATAATATCAGGTCAAATAGCCTAGGGACAAGCAGCACAGCTAAATGATTAAAGGAACTGCAAAGATAACGGTAGCAAAAGAACAGCACTACCTTAAAGATAGCAAGTGAGAGTTAAATTCTCATTGAGGCCCATGGGATGTACAGTCTGCAGTGTATAAATCCATTTTGCTTCCCTCTGCTTCCCTCTGTCCCCTCCTCTAATACTCGGGGGTATCCAGTCTATCATCTTGTATTTTATACTTGAGAGATTATGTTGCTGTTCACAAAAATGGCATGCAACTGGTTGGTCACAACCCTTACCCTCCAGCGCAGCCCTAATACTGGACCGATGTAACGCCATTCGCTCCTTAAATTGGCGAGTAGTTTTTCCAATATAAAGCATACTGCATGGACATCTAATGTAATAAACTACATATTTACTTGAACAGGTTAATGCATGCTTGATAGGAAACTTTTTCCCTGATCGTGGATGTACAAAGGAGTCACCTGTTTCAAGAAAACTACATGTAGTGCATCCTGTGCATTTAAAGTTACACGGCTTACGTGTCATGAAATGACAAGGTTTGTTTTCAGAAAAATGGCTAATATCATTATAGACTGTGATGTCCCTGATGTTTCTCCCCCGTTTATAAGATGTCAGAATAGATGATCCTGCCAGAGCAGGAATTTTTCATCCGTGGAGACTATAGGCCACATCGCCTTAGCGGTTTGCATCAAATTGTGACTGCCCATGGAGAATGTTTGCATCCAGACCACTCGGTTCTCCAGTGTCTTAGAGGGAGCTGATAGAAGAGCATCCTTACGGCTCACCGCCAATGCACGGTCTCTCGCGCTAATCAATGTTTTATAATGGTATCCTCGTTGGAGGAACTTCATCATCATAAGCTAAATTTGCAAATTGGTATCTTGTGGATCACTGCAGATTCTTACCACCCTCAAAAAAAGGAAGTCCAAACTTAAGTTATCTGGGGTGTTGACTATCTGATGCCAGTAGAGTATTTCTATCTGTGTTCTTATAATGAAGAGAGGTGCAGATGGTCCCATCTGATAACATCTTGATAAAGACATCTAAAAAATGAATGCTGGTAAAGCTACTGGCAGAAGTAAGTTTAATAGGACAATTTTGTTTATTGATATCATTGATGACGTTATCATATTCATCTGATGTACCCTTCCATAATAGGAAGATATCATCAATGTAGCAGCAATAACCACATATATTCTGCTCAATAGACACATCAGAAAAAAGTTGGCAAAGCTCGGGGCTACACATGATCCCATGACACACCCCGAGTGTTGCAAATAGATTTTTTTGTCAAAAATAATATGATTTCTAGTGAGAGTCCAGGTAAGTAGTTGGATGAAGAAATCAATTTGAGGACTATCAGCTCCCTCTAAGACACTGGAGAACCGAGTGGTCTGGATGCAAACATTCTCCATGGGCAGTCACAATTTGATGCAAACCGCTAAGGCGATGTGGCCTATAGTCTCCACGGATAAAAAATTCCTGCTCTGGCAGGATCATCTATTCTGACATCCTATAAACGGGGGAGAAACATCAGGGACATCACAGTCTATAATGATATTAGCCATTTTTCTGAAAACAAACCTTGTCATTTCATGACACGTAAGCCGGGTAACTTTAAATACACAGGATGCACTACATGTAGTTTTCTTGAAACAGGTGACTCCTTTGTACATCCACGATCAGGGAAAAAGTTTCCTATCAAGCATGCATTAACCTGTTCAAGTAAATATGTAGTTTACTACATTAGATGTCCATGCAGTATGCTTTATATTGGAAAAACTACTCGCCAATTTAAGGAGCGAATGTCGTTACATCGGTCCAGTATTAGGGCTGCGCTGGAGGGTAAGGGTTGTGACCAACCAGTTGCATGCCATTTTTGTGAACAGCAACATAATCTCTCAAGCATAAAATACAAGATGATAGACTGGATACCCCCGAGTATTACAGGAGGGGACAGAGGACCTGATTCAGAGCCGCTCATAAGCGGCCGCTCGCTCGCTCCGAGCAATGTTCGCACATCTGCGCATGCGTATGGGTCGTAATGCGCATGCGCCAACCAGTCATTGCGGTCAGAAATCGTGCGCTCGCAAAACAGCGAGGGCCTGCTAATTTGAGTGACAGAATGAGGCGTTTGTGGGTGGGAACAGGGGAAGGTGCTTGAAAACGGGGAGTGGAGATCCGAACACAGGCGTGCCAAACGGTCAAAATGGGCGTTTAATTGGTGTGCATAATTAACAAAGCAGCGTCATAAACCACGTCACTTGGTTGTCTTTTAGCCTGAACTGCTCGCAGTGATTGCGGGAAGTAAAACCTACCACAAGCACTGCGAGCAGTTCAGACGCCTTTCGATGTACTCGATTAATCTAATAAATAGCGGAGATGACGTATGATGCGAACGGCCAGGGGGCGTCTTTACAAAATAGCGAGCGCATTTTTCGTTCGCTCGCTCAGACATCGAGGCGTCAACAGACCGCAAAGAGCCTGCGCTCAATTTAAATAGCCGGACCCTTTTTCTGAACGACCGTTCGCAAATAGCGTCCGGCTCTGAATTAGGCTCAGAGGTTGCATCCTCTTGCAGAGGAAAGCAAAATGGATTTATACACTGCAGACTGTACATCCCATGGGCCTCAATGAGAATTTAACTCTCACTTGCTGTCTTTAATGTAGTGCTGTTCTTTTGCTACCGTTATCTTTGCAGTTCCTTTAATCATTTAGCTGTGCTGCTTGTCCCTAGGCTATTTGACCTGATATTATATATATATTGGTGTTTTTCGTGGGGTTATATTACTTTAGCCATTTGTATATTGTTAGTTTACTTCACCCATGGGCAGCGGTGAGATACCTCCCTTTCTAATGTTTTTGATGCCCAGATTGTTATGCTCTAGCCTGCTCTATTTATGTATTTTGGTGCGATTACGCACATTTTCTGTTTTATACATTTGTATTGTGATTGTTTTGTAGCCATGGTGACGGCACGGGTGCTAGACCACGCCCCCTCAGCATGCACGAGCGCTGGTGTGTCCCAGGTGGTGACGTCATCGCGCGGCGCAGCGGCTGGGTCTCCGTGGTGGTGATGGACACGGGGTGAGTCTATATATGTATGTATTTGTCTTTTATTGTGTATGTCTTGATAAAAGTAGTTAGCTCTACTGAAACGTTGACCCATACACCGGCTCCGTCTGGCTTCATTATTGTTTAGGTGTTTGGTCCTGCTGAGTGCCTGCCGCTCTCCATTCTATACATTATTCCTTTGGCTGTGCACCCAGGCAAGCTGTGTGGTATGCATTTTTGAGTGCCGGACTACATCCAATGTTATATATTGTAACACAGGGTATAGAAATGAGGACTCCAGACAGGCAGGTACTCGGTGAAGCAGTGTCTTTTTAACGGTAGCAAATACTGCACCTTAGAATATGTGAGCATAGGCACACAGGCACATAACAAAAAATAAGCAAATAAACATAAAAGTTAATGTCCCAACACTCCCTGTGCTTAACAGTCAGCAGTTAGAATCTCTGTGGACCTTCCAGGTCCTGGCACCCTAATGCTAACCACCACCCCCAGCCTATCGCCTGGCCAGTTTGTCCGGCATCAGGAGCAATGAGCAACAGTTGTGTGAGAGTTTTAAACCCTCCCTGTGCTGCTGACTTCTGGCTGGCTCTGGGCGACATGGAAAACCCGGAATTCTATAGTTCCAGTTTGAGCTGTGCAGCCTAGAAAACCCGGAATTCCAAATTTATATTGTAGGTGCAGAATGAGCCGATCTTGTTTTCCTCTCCCTTGGAGTGAGCTGATCCCACCAGAATGTGGGCAATTCAGATGAGAGACCACCCCTCTCACCACACATCCCCCCCCCCTTTCGCTTTTCCAAGCTTGGGGAAGCGCACTTTTCCTTTCGCGACAGCCAAGACCATTCAGCCTTCTGAACCACCTTTCCAAGCGTGTCTTCTTCATACCCCCTGAACGTGACATTTTCTGGCAGAGCAGCCATCCATTTTTTTCTTGCGGATACCGGGTTCTGCTCTTTTCAGCTGCCCTGCAGACAAAGTATCCCTCAAAAAACCAGTGCGACATCCGAGTGGTCTAGTGAGAAGTACAGGGATTGGACTTTCTTATTGCTGGATAGCGTGTCGTCACGTGTCAGGAAAGCGATACGGTCGCTGCTTTATGACCACTCCTTCAGGTTTATTTATCTCGTGCTCTATTAAGGCAGTGTGCCGTGGTAGGGAAGAAAACACATCCTGATTATTACGAACTACGGCTTTCACTTCTTTTCGCTGTTTTGCTGACAAAGCGTCCGCCAGCGGACCTTCTGTAGGACCAGGCGAACTAGAGCGGTCCTATGATAGGATAGGGGAGCTTAGGACCAACCGCTGCGACCACCTCATGAGCAGGCTCACTCGCACCAGGGAGAATTTTTCTGTGGATCCATGAATGCAGAGTACTTCAACTAACCCTGGTTTCTTTTCCACTGGACTGGGCAGAACAATCTCTGAGATCAGGGTTAGCTCACTCCCTGAGTCTATAATAGCTGGGAGTTCTCGGCCATTCAGTAACAGTTTCCCACATTAATGGGGGTCTGGAATCCATGGGTACCATCGTGCAAAAAGAGGAGTACATAGCGCCCATACTAGCAGCCCCATACTCCATAGGCTCTGTTTTTCTGCGACAGTCCCACCTTATATGACCTGGCTCTCTGCACTCATAGCAAACGACTCTGGCATCTCCAACGGAGTTTCTTTGAGGAGGGGTGACAGTTGGGGTCACAGGCCAATGGGGTTCCATCTTAACAGGTCTCCCATTCCCTGGTTTCTTTTCTGGCATTTTTGTCATATTTTCTGCAGTCTCATGTTGCTCCAAAACTGTAATTAATTCCTATAAATTCTGAGGATCAGTGTGTATGACCCAGCGCTGCATATACCGCCCTAGGGTTCTTATACACTGGTCAATAACCACTGTCTCTACAATCTGAGCGGCAGTGCGGTCTTCTGTCTAGAGCCAACTCTGCCCTTGTCTGGCAAGTTCTGCAACCTGCTTCCGAATAGGGACCCCTGGTAATAGGGCCCATTCGTGAAAGCACTGCGCTTTCTCAGAAGGAGTGAGAGCTGAGCTAGCCAGAATGGCACTTTTGACTAGGTCATATTTCTCCACAGAGGCAGATTTAGACCTCATGGGGCCCTAGGCAAGATACCGGTTTTGAGCCCCCTCCCTCAAACAATCCAATGCACTATATTTTTGTTTCTGATTCATGCCCCCTACTTTATTTGTCATTTTTTTTTCCATTTATACAACCTTTTAAAGTTTTAAACCTGAACACTGCAAATATAATACAAAATTCTATGTTTAAACTTTTAAGGCCTGATATCACAGAAAGTGCAATCAATGTATGTAAAAATAGCCACCTTTAAAGAGCCCTGGCCCATAGCTATCCTATTCAGTCTGCTCTTTCCAAAATAGTAGAGAGTAAAACCAAAGATTCACCTATGCATTTATCATAGATAGACAATAAGATTCACAACTCTTCAGAGCCAGGTGTCATGGGAATCAGATAATTTACTTACTGTACTTAGGGCTTGCAGCCCGCCTACATTAGGTTAGCTTTCACTCACAGACTTTACATTACTTTCCCTCTTCACTTATTGCACCATGTCCCCTACCCTTCTAATTACCATTATTACACTCTCACTCACTGACTTATTATATTACTGTCCCCTCTTCATTGATTGTGCCAGACTCCCATCCTCCCTAATTACTATTATTATACTGTACCCCTCACTCTGACTGCATTATATTACTGTCCCACCTACACTGATTGCACCATATACGTCTAATTTCCACTATTATACCACTCAGTTACCACATTTTAGATCAGTGACCTCCTCACTGATTTTAGCAGGCACCCATGCCTTATAATACTTATTATTACATCCATTAGTGACCGTGTCATCATCCCCCCCTTCCCTACTCACTGATTGTAGCAGGCAAGCATCCCTTAATACTTATTGTTACACCCAGGGCCATTCTGTGCAGCCCAGAAAACCCGAAATTCCAAACTTCTATTGTAGGTGCGGAATGTGCCAATCTTGTTTTCTTCTCCCATGGAGGGAGCTGATCCATCTGAATGTGGGCAATTCAGGTGAGAGACCTTCCCTCTCACCACAATATAACTATTGGTGTGGCCACTCTTTGCCTTCAAAACAGCATCAATTCTTCTAGGTACACTTGCACGCAGTATTTGAAGGTACTCGGCAGGGAGGTTGTTCCACAGATCTTCTGTGGATGTAGGGTTGCTCAAATCCTTGTGTCTTTTCATATAATCCCAGACAAACTCGATGACGTTGAGATCAGGGCTCTGTGGGGGCCGTATATTTACTTCCAGGACTCCTTGAACTTCTTTAAGCAGAAGATAGTTCTTAATTACATTGGCTATATGTTTGGTGTTGTTGTCCTGCTGCAGAATACATTTGGAGCCAATCAGACGCCCTGATGGTATTGCATGATGGATAAGTACCTGTCTGTATTTCTCAGCATTGAGGACACCATTATTCCTGACCAAATCCCCAACTCCATTTGCTGAAATGCAGCCCCAAACCTGCAAGCAACCTCCATCATGCTTCACTGTTGCATGCAGACACTCATTATTGTACTGCTCTCTAGCCCTTCCTTGAACAAACTGCCTTATTTTACAGCTAATATTTAAACTTTTCACTCATCAGTCCAGAGCAGCTGCTGCCATTTTTCTGCACCCAGTTCCTAGGTTTTCGTGCATAATTGAGTTGCTTGGCCTTGTTTCCACATCAAAGATATGGCTTTTTGGACACAATTCTTCCACTTCTAGCCAGACTTCTCTGAACAGTAGATGGGGTGTATCTGGGTCCCACTGGTTTCTACCGGTTCTGAGCTGATGGCACTTCTGGACATCTTCCATTTTTGAAGGGAAGTAAGCATGATGTGTTTTTCATGTGTTTCCTTGGCCGACCACTGCGTCTACGGTCCTCAACGTTGCCCATTTCTTTGTGCTTCTTCAAAAGAGCTTGAACAGCACATCTTGAAACCCCAGTCTGATTTGAAATCTTTGCCTGAGAGAGACCTTGCTGATGCAGTATAACTACCTTGTGTCTTGTTGCTGTGCTCAGTCTTGCCATGGTGTATGGCCTGTGACATGAAACTGTCTTCCACAACCTCACCTTTGTAGCAGAGTTTGGCTGTTCTTCCCCCAGTTATAAGCCTCCTACACAGCTGTTTCTGTTTAGTTAATGACTGTGTTTCAACCTACATATGAAAATGATGATCATTATCACCTGTTTGGTATGATTGGTTAATCATACACCTGACCATAATCCTACAAAATGTTTGACTTTGTGCAAGTGTACCTAGAACAATTTATACCATATTTACTTTGCAGTTTGTTAATGGATAAAAATAAACTATTAACACTTCTATTTTTTAAAACATTCTTACTTTGCAGCATTTTTTCCACATCTGCCCAAAATGTTTGCACAGTAAGGTATATATGTACATATATATATGTGTGTGTGTGTGAATATATATATATATATATGTCAGGTCCATAAATATTGGGACATTGACAGAATTTTCAGATTTTGGCCTCTATACACCACCACAATGGTTTTGAAATGAAACAAACAAGATGTGCTTTAACTGCAGACTTTCAGATTTAATTTGAGGGTAATTACATCAAAATCAGGTGAACGGTGTAGGAATTACAACGGTCTCTATATGTGCCTCCCACTTTTTTAGGGGCCAAAAGTAATGGGACTATCAACTCAAAAGCTATTTCATGGACAGGTGTGGGCTATTCCTTCGTTATTTCATTATCAATTAAGCAGGTAAAAGGTCTGGAGTTGATTCTAGGTGTGACATTTGCATTTGGAATCAGTTGCTGTCGACTCTCAATATGAGATCCAAAGAGCTGTCACTATCAGTGAAGCAAGCCATCATTAGGCTGAAAAAACAAACCTATCAGAGAGATAGCAAAAACATTAGGTGTGGCCAAATCAACTGTTTGGAACATTCTTAAAAAGAAAGAACGCACCGGAGAGCTCAGCAACACTAAAAGACCCGGAAGACCACGGAAAACAACTGTGGTGGATGACAAAAGACTTCTATCCCTGGTGAAGAAAAACCCCTTCACAACAGTTGGCCAAATCAAGAACACTCTCCAGGAGGTAGATGTATATGTGTCAAAGTCAACAGTCAAGAGAAGACTTCACAAGAGTGAATATAGAGGGTTCACCACAAGATGCAAACCATTGGTGAGCCACAAAAACAGGAAGACCAAATTAGAGTTTGCCAAACAACATCTAAAAAAGCCATTACAGTTCTGGAACAACATCCTATGGACAGAGGAGACAAAGATCAACTTGTACCAGAGTGATGGGAAGAGAAGAGAAGGAAAGGAACTGCTCATGATCCAAAACATACCACCTCATCAGTGAAGCATGGTGGTGGTAGTGTCATGGCGTGGGCATGTATGGCTGCCAATGGAACTGGTTCCCTTGTATTTATTGATGATGTGACTGCTGACAAAAGCAGCAGAATGAATTCTGAAGTGTTTTGGGCAATATTATATGCTCATATTCAGTCAAATGCTTCAGAACTCATTGAACGGCGCTTCACAGTGCAGATGGACAATGACCCGAAGCATACTGCAAAAGCAACCAAAGAGTTTTTTAAGGCTAAAAAGTGGAATGTTATGCAATGGCCAAGTCAATCCCCTGACCTGAATCCGATTGAGCATGCATTTCACTTGATGAAGACAAAACTGAAGGGAAAATGCCCCAAGAACAAGCAGGAACTGAAGACATTTGCAGTAGAGGCCTGGCAGAGCATCACCAGGGATGAAACCCAGCGTCTGGTGATGTCTATGCGTTCCAGACTTCAGGCTGTAATTGCCTGTAAAGGATTTGCAACAAAGTATTAAAAAGTGAAAGATTTAGGATTGTTTAGTTTGTCCCATTACTTTTGGCCCCTTAAAAAGTGGGAGGCACATATAGAAACCGTTGTAATTCCTACACCGTTCACCTGATTTGGATGTAATTACCCTCAAATTAAATCTGAAAGTCTGCAGTTAAAGCACATCTTGTTTGTTTCATTTCAAAGCCATTGTGGTGGTGAATAGAGGCCAAAATCTGAAAATTCTGTCAATGTCCCAATATTTATGGACCTGACTGTATATATATGTAATTCCATGTGACTCATGTTGCATTCCATGTTAATTTTTAGAAGTTTAAATGCACCACACACAGAAAACTGGAGCTGAAATTCAACATTTTAAAAATATGACAATAATATATGGGGTAGATAGTCATATTGAATGCTTAGAAGCAGAAAAAAATGTACACTCTTAGTAGTTCAATGTTATTGTTTATATGCATGACTCATGTTACAACAGAATGGAATAAGGAACTGAGGGAAGTTATATATTTATTTAAATCTGCTCTCCTAATTAGTTTTACAATAAAACAAAAAACTGAATGTTAACCAAACTGTACTTAAAATCAATTTTGGCATGTGACTCATGTTACATACGAATGTGACTTACATTACATATCTGTCCCCAGTCAAAGGGCTCTGATACAAATTACTCAAATTTGCAGAATCCACTTGAATTAATCAATGTAGGGCCTATCTATCTTTCTGAGTAACTGTGAAGATGCATAAAATATTTCATCTGGTGTTGATGGCCATTTCCAGTTGCTGCCAGCTTGCTCCATTGTGCTCATTAAGTATTCACCATCTTTCATGTCCTTGATCTCAACTGGGTAACTTTTTCCATCATATTCAACCAGTCACCAATGTTAACTACATCATATGGTGTCACTGTGAAAGTTACATTAATATACTACGATATTTTAGCAGCATAAATATACTAAAATGTTAGCAGTTATGTGAAATTTTATTTTCATGTATTGTGTACTATATTTCATGTAATGACACATATATAGTGGCCATGCTTTATCATACATCAATGAATATGAATTACAAATGCATTATCCTTGCAATTCTTGTCGTCTTGTTGCTTGTCTGCATTTTCCAAGCTTACCAGAAAAATAGCCAAAGGGACGACAACAAAAAAATAAAATCTGTTCAGCTGTTCCTCAAAAATGTATAACCAGGAAATAGTTCTTCATGGGATTATGGGTACCATGAAGCACCACACACTTTTTCTCTCTGGAGTATTCAGATTACTGACAGAAATACACACCTACAAGTCATTAGATATTTTGTGCTCTAAATTTACTTTGATCTGAATGTAATTATCAGAATGTAATGGAACTATTAATCTGTTGTAAGATTATGATTTCCACTGTGCTGTAAGTAGGAGTTTATCATATAAAACAAGATTTTTGTTTGATATAATAAAGCATTTGGTACAATTTCTGACAGCTTTGTGAAAAGTTTCACAAAGAAGTTAGGCCCTCATTCAGAGCCGGACGCTCTGAGCAGAGCGCTCGCTCTGAATGCGGGCCGTCCTCCATAAAAATGGAGCGTCCTCCTGGACGCTCGTATAGCTGTGGGTCACCACCCACAGCACATACGAGCATGCAGGATGATGGTCGCGATGGTCTTGACCATCGCGACCATCGCCAGTGCGACCAGTAGCCTGTGGTCGGGGTTTTCGACCACAAGCCCTTGAGTGATTTTGGCTCTATCAGAGCCAAAATCACTCCCACTGACATCACTAGTGATGTCAGTGGGCCGGCTTCTGACGGTAGGTGTTCCCTTGGGAACGCCCCCGTCTGGGAGGCACGCCCCCGGCACGCCCACCAAAGGGGGTGTGCTGTCAATCAACATCGACAGCACGCCCCCTTTGATCAGACACAACGAGCGAAGGGAAGTCCTTCGCTCGTCGCGTCTCGCGCATGCGCACGACGGAGCTCCCTCCGTCGTGCGCATGCTCAGTGCACACCATCGACCCACTTGCGAGCGGACAGCTGCTCGCGAGTGGGTCTGAATCAGGCCCTTAGTTAGGTAAAGCCATTATTTGGTATATGTGGTTTGTATACTAGTCAAATGGTGCAGGATTGTATATGTTCAAGTTAAGCATTTTAAAGTGGTCATGGTGATTTACTTATTAAGCTAGCCTGTACATATATGTGATTGTTCATATTGCACCTTATAATGGATGCACCTTAAAAAAAAAAAAAAAAAAAAAAACCCAAGCATTATAGGAGTAAACAGAGCAACAGGAAATAATACATCATAAAACATGATTGAAGAGCCTGACTTGATGGTAATGTGAGAAAACAACAAAAGTCAAAGCAAGAATTGCTAAAGTTTGGAAACAATTTCACAAGTGTAGTAAAATATACAGTAACTGGTGGTCTGTGAATAGAGACATTGCAATGATTTACAAAGTGATAAGGGACATTTGTGAAAATTAGTGCACAAGAAAATGGTACTACAGGTTGAGTCTCCCATATCCAAAATGCTTGGGACCAGGGGTATTTTGGATATCAGAATATTCCATATTTTGGAATAATTGCATACCATATTGAAATGTCTTGGGAATAGGACACAAATCTAAGCACAGAATGCATTTGATTCATATACACCTTATACACACAGCCTGCAGGTAATTTTATACAATATTTTCAATAATTTTGTGGCTCAAACAAGTTTGTGTAGATACCTGAAATTCATTTATATGTCATATACACCTTATACAAACAGCCTATAGGTCATTTTATACTTTATTTTTAATAGTGTTGTGCCTTAAACAAAGTTTGTGTACATTGAACCATCAAAAATCAAAGGTTTCACTATCTCAGTCATGCTAAAAATATTCCATATTTCGGAATATTCCGTATTTTGGAATATTTGGATATGAGAGACTCAACCTGTATAACCTATAGCGAGTAGATGTCATTTACATATGGAAGTTTAGAACATGAAAGTAAACTTTTGACTGGCTATTGAAATGTCTCTTGGGTTTTCAAAATCTATTCACAAATGTTTACTAAAGAAAATATATGAAACTTTTGTTTAAAGCATGTACAATATAAAATGTACAAAGTACCTGGCCTGCCGAGGAGGCACAGCCATATCCTCAAAACCGCATGGCCATGACTCCTTCCATGGTGAACTAGTGCTGCATGTACAGAAGTGTCTGTGGTGTTTGTGGCAATTCAGTGTGTCTTTGGGGGAGGGAAGGGGACTTTGGGGTGTCCTAGTGATTCATAAGCAATGAGGCCCATTGAGACTTCACCATACCTAGCTTGATGTGGTCACCACTCTTTTCAAGGAAGGCCTAGCAATGCTCCCATCTAAGAAATGTAAATGTTTGCAGGTATGATATTGCCTATAGCACAAAACTAGTGCTGCAAAATAAATAGGAATTGAAGTTCCCTCAAACGACGAGTTGAAATATAGCAATGCCTATGTGTCTCCCAGTGCCAAATGCCACAATCTGTTTTTCAACTTTTAATGTCCATAAGTGATAGTAATTTCTCCAATGTATCTATCTGCAATAGATGATCCATTTAATATAAAAAAAATCAAGATTAATTACAAATGATCAACGTTACTATTAAAATGTATTTATATAGCGCCATAGCAAGAGCCCTTTACAATTAAATATAGATCTTACTTGAAGTACTGCATATGCTCTTTAGTTTCCCTTTTTTTTAACTAACTTATTACACTCATTTTGCTTTAAATGAATTCATCCCTGTATGAATGAGATACATTTGGCATACATACACAAGTTTCCACCTGCTTGTATGGGGTGCTGGTAAAGAGTCATTGCACAATATGCAAAGCATACCATGAACATGCTTCAAACCTATGCACTAATTGATTTGAAAGCTATTTGAAGACAATACATCCACACAGAGGTTTGGTTAGACAGACCCAGGCATTGGTTTAATTCTACATGACAGCACACCAGCAGCATCTTCAGAGTAATTATCAAAGTGCAGTTTTCCCACAGCTTCAAAGGCTTCTGAATTTACAACAAGTATTAACCTATATCTGAAACATGACATTCCCACAAAGGCTGAATTTCTCCCCCACAGGCACCTTATAAAATGGATAGACTCCTGGAGTCATTTACTGTCTAAGCTTCAATGCCTGCAAATACAGTTATTAATGATAATAATAATAATAATTTTTCATGCAAGGGAAAAACGGAGTATTCATCTGTAGTTGTTAAGTTTCAAATTAATGTATAGCATTTTTGAATACTATTTTGCATTTCAATAATGTTATCCATGTTTTTCTACTTGGGGGAATTAGTCATATATAAAAGGTACCTTGTTTAGATAGATGTATTATAGATATTAGATGTTTGCTTTGTATAAATTGGAATTAGGCAGGATTTTCAAAGATCAAATGTACAATATACCAAGAGACGAACTTTTTAGTTGTTTTTATTTCCTCCTCTCTTCCAAAGTTATCTATATAGTGCTATTGTACATGAACATGTCTGTTCAGCAAGTCACGTAAGTGTTGCACATGGATGAAAATGCAGGATGCATGGGTACAAAAGTTTTAAATTGCTTAAACATAAATACAACTTTGTTTCTCATCATGTAATTGGTAGTCAGGAACAGAAACTTCCACTTCATCTCAATTATTTTTTGTGTGACAAGAACACATTCAAGACTCTCTGCAGAGCTTCAGAATTCTTGTGGATTACTTAACTATTGTTGGTATCAGAAATCACCAGGAATTTTCATAAAGGCGGACCAGTTGTTCTTCATTGTGGAGTGACAAGTTGGCTTGTAGATACTGAAACAGCTGTGTTTGAATTTCAGTGTGGTCTGATAAAATATATACCAAAACTCCTCCTCATGTTTTTATTTATTTAAAAAGTATATATTTGTTTTTGAAATCTTTACAGGGTGCTGCTTGTTCATTAATAATTATTTTGTATAGTCTGTAATCTTGTTTCCTTTTTTTATGAATGCATATATATGCACACAAAGCTAAAATCTCTGCAGTGTTACTGTATCATTACAATGTTTCAACAAACATAAAAAAAAAAAAACACATTCTTCAAAAGTTTTGTATTTGCATGTGGCAAAATATAGATTAAAATGTATGCCACAAGTCAGTGTTCTGTCTTTGAGAGTAGGAACTGTTTTGCTGTCTCAGCAGAACAGGTGTGGAAAGCTCCATCGTCATGATCTCCCCTTTGAAGCAGTTGTCTAAATAATACAGTATAATAAATGAAGTGTCATTGTTTGCTGGAGGATGTGGTACATCCTGTTACAATCTATATAGAACATAAAAACAATGAGTACCTCTAGACAGCCTGCAAGATATCACATACTTTACAGGCCAATTGAGCATCTTCTTCAGTCAGTATTTCATTTTAATCTAGAAAACAGGCACCTAAAACACCAAAGCTGACACCTTATCTCAAGCCTTTGATGCTGTGGATGAAGGGATATCAGCTGGCCAAGGACAATTCATCCTCCTTGTATTGCAAAAAAAAACAGTTTTTGCAAAATCCAAGCCTAATAATTTTTGCTTGACTTCTACCCTGTGTGATTTTGCAGCATTTTGTGGTTCCTTTATAAATAGATGACGATGAACCTCTGGCAATACAGCAGTTGCCCTCCTGCCGGAGGCAAGGGCAGTATGGCCCTCCTGTCAGAAGGCAATTGCAGTATAGCCTTCCTGCCTGAAGGTTGACGGCAATATGGCCCTCCTGCTCAAAGGCAAGAGTGATATGGGCATCATGTACTTCGGTATCTTTTGCTGAAACCTATGTGAGGGAGGCAAAGGCTGCAACCTGTTAGGTAGGATGCAAAGGCTGACACCTGGAGATAGGAGGCCAAGGCTGAAACCACTAGACGGGAGGCCAAGGCTTCAGACTCTGAACTGCTGAAAGAGATTAGTGACTTGCAACTGCTGGCTGGAGTCAACATTCTATCATTGAAAACAACCTTGGAACTCTGGAAGTAAATACTGGTGATGGCATGATTTGGGTGAAGGGACAGACAACTCCATAAGCACATACTGATTCTTCTTGGTAGCAGATTGAAAGCAGTGCCTTTTCCCAGGAACAGTTTGTAGATATTCATCCTTTCTAGGAACCGTTTGGGGTAAAGGAACCCTCTTCTGAGCAGTCTGGAGGGAAAGGACCCGTGCAGAAATAGATTGGAGATACAGAACTCCCACTGAGGCTGGTTGGGAGTATGCAATTTTGACTGAAGCAGATAAAAACATTTACAGATTGCACAACACAAGCAGAGATGGCAATCAGCACCTTACTGGTTGGACAAACAGCTATGTGGACTAATTGCGGGCTACAGTTTAGGAGAATAGGAACATACAGTCTTTTGAATAAAGGAAGGAATCCGAGACCCTTGAATCAATTTCCTCCACAGGAAATCAATGTTTCTGTGGATTAGTCTCTTCTGAAAGTTACTGCCTTTCTGAAATACAGGCGGTTCTGGGCTAACAGCAGAAACTGGTAGCTGGTTGCAAAATCAATTGATGTGCAATTTTGAAACACAACAAAATGTCCAAGTGCAAGGCATGTAAGGGTTGGGTACAGAATGCCGGTGCTCGGGATCCCGGCGGTCAGAATCCCGACTGCTTTATCCTACAGGGTTGTGGCGCCAGCATTCTGTGCACCAGCATCCCGCACACCGGTATTTCAACTGCATCCCTTTTGTAATAGTGGTCCATCTAATACAAATGAAGAAACCCTATATGCCAGAGGTTCCTTAACTCTGTCATTACAGTGCAATTTAAGGATCTCCATGATTGAGCACAGGTGACTTACTGTAATTAATACCTCAGTCAATTTAATTTAACCATGTGGACTGAAGCAGGGATATCCTTAAAACCTGGATTGTAATGGCAGAGTTTGGGAAACTCCTGCTATATGTCATAGAATTCAAACTAGGGTTTACATTAATATCTGACTGCTGATGCGCAAAGGTGGGAAATAAATTCTCTGTAGCAGGTTTTAAATCATTATGGCTAGTCATAATGTTAGGAATCCGCAGTACTAGCAGGTAGGAAATAACACAAGCAGGAATAGTGGATAACAGTGCGGATATTGCTAGTAGATATCTAAGCAGATATAACAAGTTCAAGTCAGTACAGGATATTTACAGTAATGATAAAGAACCAACTCCAGCAAGAAATTGTGTGAACAATTAATCCAGAAGATGACTTCAGCAGGTGGAACTGTGCAGGAGTGGCCTGTTTTCTGGCCTACCCAGAGCAACCAGGAATAATGAGACTATGAATAGAACATGACGGACTAAGGGTCAGGTATAAAGAGTCCACAAACGTGCATTACCGGTAATCTGGTAGCTTTGGAGCTAGGGATTTATCCCTTACTGTGCATGTCCAGGGTTAAAAGACAAAGTAAGTTCATTTAAACTATTAAAAATGCAAATTGATTAAAATAAAAAAATAAAACCTAAAAAGATAAAAACAGAATGAGTCTCACTTCTTTGGATCCTTGCAATATGTTTCAAGGCTCAACTGCTTCCTTAGGCAGTGAATAAAAAGTGAGCAGGAAAGGTATGAATAGGCTAGGTAATTCTCAGTTCAATGACATTGGCAGAATAAGTAATGGATGGAGGAAAAAGAATTGATAGTAGATAAGTGAATTGGGTCATAAATATCTTTGTGGGGCAGTGTAATTCCGAAGCACTATAATGCAGACGGTATGTGTAATGAAAGTTGAGATAACATATTTAGAAAGAGAGTAGGCAAATGAAAAGTATTAAATAAAATAAATAGTGGGTCATAATTATAAAGTGCATAAGTAAGCTGGGGACTCACTCTCTGTGTGAGTAATTGTGATCAATGAGAGAAAATACTCTTCCAATCGCATACTTATGAGCTCACTCTGCTGCTGACATATACTGCAGGGAGCCTCCTCTCAATGAAAACAAATGGCGTCAAACATGACTTTATAGGGGGCATGATTAAAGTCTGCTCTCATGGTGCTGGGTGTTATTGGGAAAAGTGAAGAAAACCAAGAGTGCACATTGCTAAATGTTGAGGGACATAATAGATGGATTGTAAGGAGACCAAAAATGGGCAAATGGGATGAATGTGATAACAGAGTTGAGAAAAAACAAGTGGGCAGGGGGGATTTGATGTAGGAAAACATATGGAAGCAGGGCCCGATAATGGGGCGAGTGGAGCTGCAGTTCCAGGCACCCCCATGAAAATAGTCCCACAGGATCTGCTAGCAGCGTGGACAGGAATACATTTTTTCCTGCAACAGGTTGCCAGCTGCTGTGTGGTGTCTGTGCTCCCACCCACTTAATACTCCTCTGTCCTGCCGCCCTCCCCCCCCCACCCAGTCACCCCACCCAAGAGAATTCAATTCTCTCCAAATAGAGTGAGTCCGGGGCACAGGTGTAACTATTGTGGCATGGATGCAGTTGCTATAGGGCCCGCATTGTCTCCATGGCCAGCCTTCCCGTCTGCACCCTGTCAAACCATTGGACGAACAGAACACGACCGCCTGACCTTGTAGGAGGGACTGTATGAACAATGTGCCGGCAATGGGGACTGTACCACTAACACCATGTATAGTTGGCGTTAGCGATACAGTGACATACTGTACATACAGTACGCAGTGCTAAATACTGAATAGAGAACATAACCCATTTAATGAGTGCTAATGGGGTTATTTCTCATTTTTAAATGGGGCCCTCTCCCTGCACCTACGGTGCCAGGCCTCGGTCCCCGTGGCCGCCTCCTCCCAGCCTCAATCAGTGAGGACTGATGAGGAAAGAGAGGAAGAGAGGAAATGTTCCTGCCCTACGCACCATGACCACGGAGCAGATAAGTCTACTGTCGAGGAGAGGGGAGTGAGGAGGGCCAGGGGTCGCGGATCTAGGGGGGCCCCCCTAGGTCCAATTACGCCCCTGCTTGTGGCATAGCCCTGGTGGGTACAAAGGATCTGGACTGCTCTATATGAGTAAATCCATAATTATATTATTATTACTTGTAGAATTTCTAGTGTTGGGCCACAATTTATAGTTGTAATAAGCTATATATATATATATATATATATATATATATATACTGTAAAATCAACTAATGGGGTTATTCAGTTTCAACTAAGTGTGGCTTTTGCTTGCATTACAAATTATAGGCAGCAGTATGCAGAACTCCTGGGCAGGACTAGGCATACCACTGTGGCTGAACACTGCAGAGACATGTGTCTTTCTAAAAGCTACTAATCGGGAAGTGCTGGGGCCTTCAAAAATTGCTGTGGGACCGACAAAGTTCTACTCAAGCCTCTGGTCCGGGGCATAATATAGATGTTGCTGCAGTGCAGTGGAAGGCTTCAAAAAGGTATGCGTTCGGCATCCCGGTGGTCTGGATGTTGACGCACCTATTACCAGCGCCAAAATTCCTGACGCCGGTGAGAAGCCTGGCGCCGTCATCCCGACTGCCGGGATACCGAAGGCAAGTATCGGGGGGTTAGGCACCAAAAAGGGGGGGAGGTTTGGGTTCGGGAGTCTAACTGCCAGGACCCCGAGCGCCGGCATCTCATACCGATTCCTTCACAAGCCCTCCCTGCGCAACATAAAGTCTCATCGCCTCCTTCGTGCCGAAAGGCACAGAGTAGCTGAGCAGCCTAAAGTTGGTAAAGTTGGCTCAGGTCTCCTCATGCCCCGTCCAACTCTATATATACACACACTTGATAAAATCACCTCAGTCTGCCTCCCGCTCTGCCCTATTCCATGTATGTGTTACCCACAGCACAGGCCACAACCCCTGTGCTGACCCCCCACCACCACCACAGCATTTGGTTTGCCCACCACATCACTAGTCACCCCCCTGCGATGCTGGTGACACCCTCTGCGGCGACACACAATAAGCCCTTCATAAATTTCAGCTCCAGGCCCATGTGGACCTTAATCTGGCTCGGTGGGGAAGGGACAAGTGGGCAATTAAAGTGATGTAATATATATAAAAAAATGAAAAAAAAGCGGCATAAATTGAACAAAGTGTTGTGGAAGTGGGGAGGAGACATATTAAGTGTAAAGGCTGAATACTAGAAAAAAATAGAGAAAGCCAAAAATAATACATAACAATTACAATAAAAAAGGGGAATACACTTAGAACATGGTCAGAAGTGTCTGTGATGTTTGCTATGTAAAACCCAGACACAAATGCTATTGCAATTGCTGATTGTAATTCATCTAGAATTATGTTTATTGCCAGAAATATGCTACTTTTACATGCATTCTTTTTTTTGTTTTTTAAAGAATAATTCATGTACAAACGATGGGTTTGCAAGTTTAAGGGCTCGAGTTCGGCTGGCATGCGAGTGCATGTGAGTTAAACTGTGGTTAAACTCGCACCTTGTAATGCAACTTTCATTACAAGGTGCGAGTCACACAGAAGCCTTCACAAAACAGTGAGATCCGTGAAGGCTTCTGTGTGAAAGAAGATAGTAAAAGCACAACTAACACTGGGCTTTTTTGAGCTGGTCATGGTTGTGTAAATACAGGGGACAAAATAAGACTGGGTCTCCTATATTAGCAACAAATAGCACCGGACTCTTTGTAGTGGGGGTGTAATGCTGCAGCCTTCGGACCCGCTTTACGGGGTCTCCCTAACAATGCTAACACGCCATGCTAGTCAGCCCAAGTTGGGGATCACTGGGGAGGTGGGGACCCCCAATAAAGGTCCCCCTCTCCAGGGCAGCCCAGGCCTGGGCTGATAGCCTGGAGCTCTCCCCGGCACCCCTGGGCAGTGGTTGCTGAGTTGATAGTGTAATAAATAGCATAAATAATATTGTCCTTTATAGGAGTACTAGAGGTCCCAGCAAACCTCCCCTGCATGCTGGTACTTGGAGTACTACAAGTTCCAGCATGAGGAGCATTAAGGGCATGCTGGTACTTCTAGTTCACCTGCAAAATAAATAGTAAAATAAAGACAAGACTCACACACTGTAACAGTAAAACTTTAATACACTCACATTGACATGTACCTTGTCCCTGATGCAGATCGTGTCGCCTTGCCCGGTAGAATCCAGATTGGGACCTGTAAAAAAAAAAAAAAAAAAAAAACATACTCACCTACACCTTGGTTCCGTTCCTCTAAGGACGGTACTTCGCAAATGACGCTACAATCGCTGCATTTCCCATAGAAATGCATTGGCTGAATGTTCATTGGCTGAGAGAGGCGAGCCTCCGGGTCTCAGCCAATGAAAGGTTCTCACTATTGACTTGAATGGTGGGAACCGTTAGGTTACTAAAGTGCATTCCCACCATTCATTGAAGTAAATGTTGGGAACCGCTCATTGGCTGAGAGGCAGAGGCTCACCTCTATCAGCCAGTGAACGTTCAGCCATTGCATTTCTTTGGGAAATGTGGCAGCTGAACCGGCATTCGCAAAGTACCGTACTGAGAGGATGGTTCCGGGCATTGGATGGTTTTTTTTATTTTAAGAAGACAGTGGATGTCTACATGGACAGTAGAGGACTGTAACCAATGAGTAGGTGAGTGTGGTTTTTTGTTGTTTTTTTTACAGGTCATTATCTGGATTATGCTGGACAAGCAGACACTATCTACACCAGGGACTAGGTGAGTATGTGTGAGTGTATTAAAGTTTTACTGTCACGGTGTGTGAGAGTTGTTTTTATTTTAATAGTACCAGCATGCGGGGGAGGCTTGCTGAGACCTCTAGTACACCTGTAAAGGACAATATTTATTTTTCTTTATTACACTATCAAACCGGAACCCACCGCCCAGGGATAGCCCCAGGCTATCTGCCCAGGCCTGGGGTGCCCTGGAGGGGGGGGGAACCCTTTGTTGGGGGGGGTCCCCACCTCTCCAGGGATTCCCAGCATGGGGCTGACCAACATGGGATGATGAATGCTTGGGCCTGTGGACCCCGTGAAGCCTATTTTGGCAGGATAACAAATAAAAAAATGTATGGTCCGGGAAAAATTAGTTTTAATATATCAAGATTTACTCCTAATACAATGTAAATTGATGCAACAAATGATTACAATCTTGAATTAATAGCACAAAGAAAGGATGTTGAACTAACACAAAAATATGTGTAAGATTATTATTTAATTTCAATATAAAAATATTTATATTTACTTTAATAAGGTTGCTTCACAAATAAATTCATCCTTGTATTCACAGCTTTTTACTGGAGATTAGCATAGTTTATAAACCATACATTACATTACATTTACTGAATAAGTCAAAATAACCAAGCACTAAAAAAAATTGTATTATATGTGCAAATTGACTGATTTGAGGGAATACAGTACAGTATATAAAGCCTTGGAGAGAGATAAAGTGGAGAAGATGCTCAAAGCAACCAATCAGATTCTTTCATTTCATACAATAGATCTAATTTAATTTGATTTCATATTCTAGATAAATGACAGAAGGTGATTGGTTGCTTTCGTCAATATCTCCACTGTATTCATCTCCAAGGATTCTAAACAGGACACATGGAGAATTTGCAACCAGCCTAGTACATTCTATAAAATGATAGGTAAAATCTAGTTGCTATGGGCAACTTCTCTACTTGTCCTCTTTAGAAAGTTTGATACATCTCCCCCATTTTGTTCTAAATCATAAACTATTCGAAGCTAATGAGCGTAATATAGTCAAAACATTGTAGCAATTTTGTTTTCTTATATAAAAAAGGGAAGCAAGAGGAGTCATTTGTGGAAAGTACACTGGGATCTCTTCCAAAAAAAAAATATTAAAAATCACTATTTTATTGGAATGCTTTTAAAATGCAAAGTATCAGACAAATATCCTAGAATAACCAAATTAAAATATACAATTATTTATGTTAATACAATATTATGTTGATATTATGTTAATATTTAAGCTTGTAATTTTATTCTTTACATTATTCAATGCTTTGTAATAAGCTATAATGTGCCCTAAATAAGGTCCAGTTAAGCAAAGTATTTAAATTAATATAAAGTAAATTTTGTGAAAAGAAATAAGGTGTTAAAAATGTTCTGTGCGCTGTCTTCATTCAATATAATTATAAATAAAGTCTGTACAGTATGTGTGTGAGCTACAGTATCTCAATATATACAGGATGATAAATAGAACCAGTAAGTTTCTTATTTCATTCAAAATCAAAAATTGTATCTGTAACATATTTATATAAAGGCAGCTGAGTAGATTGTTACAAGAAATAATGACCATTGTAACTATTCGAAAAAGAATGTGTAACTATGGATAGGTCACAGTGTAAATACTTGATTTTGTTAATCTATTTCACAGTTAAATAGCCATTCTTCTCTCACTGAAAGACGAAAAATGTGTATGGAAAGAGGGATTCATTTCTAATACCATTTGTACATATGTTGGCAATGGCAGCTCTATTTTATATACCAGCTATTAAGTATACTCAGACACAGTTACTGTATATACAAATGAATATGCTGTTATATACTAGGGGTGTGCACCGGCCACTTTTCGTGTTTTGTGTTTTGGTTTTGGATCTGGATCTTTCTTCGTGTTTTGGATCTGGATTGGTTTTGCCAAAACCACCCTTCCGTGTTTTGGGTTCTGGGTTTTGTGTTTTGGATCTGTATTTTTTTTTAAAAAAGCATAAAAACAGCTAAAATCACAGAATTTGTAGGTTTTTCTGCTCCTATGCTATTATTAACCTCAATAACCTTAATTTCCACTCATTTCCAGTCTATTCTGAACACCTCACACCTCACAATAGTGTTTTTATGTCCAAAACGTTGCACCGAGGTAGCTGGATGACTATGCTAAGCGACACGAGTGGGCGGCACAAACACGTGACCCATCTAGGCGTGAAACTGCAGTGGCAGACAGGATGGCAGTTTGAAAAACTAGGCCCCAAACTGTACATAATGCAAAGAAAAAAAAGAGGTGCAAGATGGAATTGTCCTTGGGCCCTCCCACCCACCCTTATGTTGTATAAACAGGACATGCACACTTTAACAAACCAATCATTTCAGCGCCAGGGTCTGCCACACAACTGTGGCTGAAATGATTGGTTCGTTTGGGCCCCCACAAAACAAGCTGGCAATTAATGTGTCCCTGCACAAACTGGCTCTATGGAGGCAAGATGTCATCCTCATCCTCCTCATCCACCGATTCCTCACCCTCTTCAGTGTGTACATCCTCATCCTCACAAAGTATTAACTCGTCCCCACTTGAATCCACCACCACAGGTCCCTCTGTACCTTCTGGAGGCTGGTCTCCCTGGAAGAGCTGATAATTCATTTTGATGAACATCATCTTCTCCACATTCTGTGGAAGCAACCTCCTACGCCTTTCGCTGACAAGGTTCCCGGCTGCACTAAACACTCTTTCGGAGTACACACTGGAGGGGGGGCAACTCAGGTAAAATAGAGCCAGTTTGTACAGGGGCCTCCAAATTGCCTCTTTTTCCTGCCAGTACAGGTATGGACTGTCTGCCATGCCTACTTGGATGCTGTCACCGATGTAATCCTCCACCATTCTGTCAATGGTGACAGTATCATATGCAGTGACAGTAGACATGTCAGAAATTGTTGCCAGGTCCTTCAGTCCGGACCAGATGTCCAAACTTGGTCCTGCCTGTCCTGCATCACCGCCAGCGGGTTGCTTAGGATACCTAAGTTTTTTCCTGGCAGCCCCAGTTGCAGGAGAAAATGAAGAAGGAGCTGTTGACGTGTCACGTTCCGCTTCAGCTGACAGTGTGTTCACCAGCAGGTCTTTGCACCTCTGCAGGCTTGTGTCGGCCGGAAAGAGAGACACCACATAGGCTTTAAACCTAGGATCGAGCACGGTGGCCAAAATGTAGTGGTCTGATTTCAACAGATTGACCACCCTGGAATCCTGGCAAAGCGAATGAAGGGCTTCATCCACAAGTCCCACATGCCGAGCGGAATCGCTCCGTCTTAGCTCCTCCTTCACTTTCTCCAGCTGCTTCTGCAAAAGCCTGATGAGGGGAATGACCTGACTCAAGCTGGCAGTGTCTGAACTGACTTCACGTGTGGCAAGTTCGAAGGGCTGGAGAACCTTGCACAACACGGAAATCATTCTCCACTGCGCTTGAGTCAGGTGCATACCCCCTCCTTTGCCTATGTCATAGGTGGATGTATAGGCTTGTATGGCCTTTTGCTGCTCCTCCATCCTCTGAAGCATATAGAGGGTTGAGTTCCACCGTGTCACAACCTCTTGCTTCAGGTGATGGCGGGGCAGGTTCAAGAGTGTTTGCTGGCGCTCCAGTCTTCGGCACGCAGTCGCTGAATGGCGAAAGTGGCCAGAAATTTTTCGGGCCACCCAAAGCGTCTCCTGCACGCCCCTGTCGCTTTTCAGAAAATTCTGCACCACCAAGTTTATTGTGTGAGCAAAACATGGGACGTGCTGGAATTTGCCCAGATGTAATGCCCGCACAATATTGGTGGCGTTGTCAGATATCACAAATCCCCAGGAGAGTCTAAGTGGGGTAAGCCACTGGGCGATGATTTCCCTCAGTTTCTCTAAGAGGTTGTCGGCGGTGTGCCTCTTACTGAAACCGGTGATACACAGCGTAGCCTGCCTTGTAACGAGCTGGCGTTTCTGAGATGCTGCTACTGGTGACGCTGCTGCTGTTGCTGCGTAAGGTGATACATCTACCCAGTGGGCTGTCACAGTCATATAGTCCTTAGTCTGCCCTGTTCCACTTGTCCACATGTCCGTGGTTAAGTGGACATTGTGTACAACGGCATTTTTCAGGACACTGAGGACACTTTTTCTGACGTTTCTGTACAGTCTCGGTATCGCCTGCCTAGTGAAGTGGAATCTAGACGGTATTTGGAACCGGGGACACACTACCTCCATCAATTGTCTAAATCCCACTGCACTAATGGCGGATACCGGACGCACGTCTAACACCAACATAGCAGTCAAGGCCTCAGTTATACGTTTTGCTTCAGGATGACTGCTGTCGTACTTCATCCTCCTCGCTAAGGACTGTTGGAGGGTCAATTGTTTAGTAAAAGTAGTGGTGTTCCTACTTCCTCTCTGGGATGATGAACGACTCCCAGCAGCAGCAACAGCAGCAGCGGCAGCAGTAGGCGTAGCAATGCAGGATCCTCCAGAGGAATCCCGGATAGGAGAGTCAGTCATGCCAGTGACATGGCCTGCAGGACTACTTCCGATCCTGACTAAGGAGGAAATTGACGAGGAGGGAGTTGACGGTGTGGTTTGCAGGTGCTTGGATACAACAGGACAACGGGATTTAGGTGTCCCTGGACTGCTTACGGTCTTAGCCAAAGTTTCTGAACTTGACAGTAACTTTTTATGAACGCGCTGCAGGTGCCGTATAAGGGAGGATGTTCCTAGGTGGTTGACGTCCCTACCCCTACTTATTTCACCTTTACATATGGTACATATGGCAAGACAGTTGTTGTCCGGATTTGGATAGAAATATTGCCAGACCAAAGAGGTGGAATGTTTGGTCTTCTGCCCAGGCATGACCGTGATGGGCTTTTTCATCCCACGGACAACAACTGTCTCCCCCGGAGCCTGATTTAAACAAACCACATCACCATCAGAATCCTCCTCGCCAACTTCCTCCTCAGCGCCAGCTACACCAGTATCCTCATCCTGTTGTACTTCAACAGTGACATCTTCAATTTGCATATCAGCAAGTGGACTGTGGGTGCTCCTTTCAGCACTTGCAGGGGGCATGCAAATGGTGGAAAGAGCCACCTCTTCCCGTCCAGTGCTGGGAAGGTCAGGCATCGCAACCACCACCACACTTGGACTCTCCTTGGGGATTTGTGATATCTTCTTAGAAAGCACAGTTCTTCGCTGTGCTTTTGCCAGCTTAACTCTTTTGATTTTTTTAGTGGGAGGAGGGCTTCCATCGTCATGTGAAGCTGAACCACTAGTCATGAACATACTAGGGATCGACCTTAGCCGTTCCTTGCCACTCCGTGTCGTAAATGGCATATTGGCAAGTTTACGTTTCTCTTCAGCTGATTTAAATGTCTTTTTCAAGGTCATTTTCCTGAACTTTGCCATTTGGGATTGTATGTGCCCTCTACTATGACATTGGGCATCGGCCTTGGCAGACGACGTTGATGGCATGTTATCGTCTATGTCATGACTAGTGGCAGCAGCTTCAGCACTAGGAGGAAGTGGTTCTTGATCTTTCTCTATTTTATTTTTATCGGAGAAAGTTTGGTCCTCCATTTATGTTATATCGATTTGATATATACGTGCGGCTAAACACAGAAAATAATTTTTTTTTTGGTTTGGACTGGAGTGTACTTTGTGGGTTACAGCACCCTTTAACGGTCAAGCCAGCCGGCCCTTTACTTATGACACAGGCGCACTCTTGGCACTACTTTGTTGATGCACGTGCGGCTACTGCGCACACAATTCACAAACACAGAAAATAATTTTTTTTTGGTTTGGACTGGAGTGTACTTTCGGGGGTTACAGCACCCTTAACGGTCAAGCCAGCCGGCCCTTTACTTATGACACAGGCGCACGCTTGGCACTACTTTGTTGATGCACGTGTGGCTACTGCGCACACAATTCACAAACACAGAAAATAATTTTTTTTTTGGTTTGGACTGGAGTGTACTTTCGGGGGTTACAGCACCCTTAACGGTCAAGCCAGCCGGCCCTTTACTTATGACACAGGCGCACTCTTGGCACTACTTTGTTGATGCACGTGTGGCTACTGCGCACACAATTCACAAACACAGAAAATAATTTTTTTTTGGTTAGGACTGGAGTGTACTTTCGGGGGTTACAGCACCCTTTAACGGTCAAGCCAGCCGGCCCTTTACTTATGACACAGGCGCACGCTTGGCACTACTTTGTTGATGCACGTGCGGCTACTGCGCACACAATTCACAAACACAGAAAATAATTTTTTTTTTGGTTTGGACTGGAGTGTACTTTCGGGGGTTACAGCACCCTTAACGGTCAAGCCAGCCGGCCCTTTACTTATGACACAGGCGCACGCTTGGCACTACTTTGTTGATGCACGTGCGGCTACTGCGCACACAATTCACAAACACAGAAAATAATTTTTTTTTTGGTTTGGACTGGAGTGTACTTGGGGGTTACAGCACCCTTTAACGGTCAAGCCAGCCGGCCCTTTACTTATGACACAGGCGCACGCTTGGCACTACTTTGTTGATGCACGTGCGACTACTGCGCACACAATTCACAAACACAGAAAATAATATTTTTTTTGGTTTGGACTGGAGTGTACTTTCGGGGGTTACAGCACCCTTAACGGTCAAGCCAGCCGGCCCTTTACTTATGACACAGGCGCACGCTTGGCACTACTTTGTTGATGCACGTGCGGCTACTGCGCACACAATTCACAAACACAGAAAATAATTTTTTTTTGGTTTGGACTGGAGTGTACTTTCGGGGGTTACAGCACCCTTAACGGTCAAGCCAGCCGGCCCTTTACTTATGACACAGGCGCACGCTTGGCACTACTTTGTTGATGCACGTGCGGCTACTGCGCACACAATTCACAAACACAGAAAATAATTTTTTTTTTGGTTTGGACTGGAGTGTACTTTCGGGGGTTACAGCACCCTTAACGGTCAAGCCAGCCGGCCCTTTACTTATGACACAGGCGCACTCTTGGCACTACTTTGTTGATGCACGTGCGGCTACTGCGCACACAATTCACAAACACAGAAAATAATTTTTTTTTGGTTAGGACTGGAGTGTACTTTCGGGGGTTACAGCACCCTTTAACGGTCAAGCCAGCCGGCCCTTTACTTATGACACAGGCGCACGCTTGGCACTACTTTGTTGATGCACGTGCGGCTACTGCGCACACAATTCACTAACACAGAAAATAATTTTTTTTTTGGTTTGGACTGGAGTGTACTTTCGGGGGTTACAGCACCCTTAACGGTCAAGCCAGCCGGCCCTTTACTTATGACACAGGCGCACGCTTGGCACTACTTTGTTGATGCACGTGCGGCTACTGCGCACACAATTCACAAACACAGAAAATAATTTTTTTTTTGGTTTGGACTGGAGTGTACTTGGGGGTTACAGCACCCTTTAACGGTCAAGCCAGCCGGCCCTTTACTTATGACACAGGCGCACGCTTGGCACTACTTTGTTGATGCACGTGCGACTACTGCGCACACAATTCACAAACACAGAAAATAATATTTTTTTTGGTTTGGACTGGAGTGTACTTTCGGGGGTTACAGCACCCTTAACGGTCAAGCCAGCCGGCCCTTTACTTATGACACAGGCGCACGCTTGGCACTACTTTGTTGATGCACGTGCGGCTACTGCGCACACAATTCACAAACACAGAAAATAATTTTTTTTTTGGTTTGGACTGGAGTGTACTTTCGGGGGTTACAGCACCCTTAACGGTCAAGCCAGCCGGCCCTTTACTTATGACACAGGCGCACGCTTGGCACTACTTTGTTGATGCACGTGCGGCTACTGCGCACACAATTCACAAACACAGAAAATAATTTTTTTTTTGGTTTGGACTGGAGTGTACTTTCGGGGGTTACAGCACCCTTAACGGTCAAGCCAGCCGGCCCTTTACTTATGACACAGGCGCACGCTTGGCACTACTTTGTTGATGCACGTGCGGCTACTGCGCACACAATTCACAAACACAGAAAATATATTATTTTTTTAGCACTTGGGGGGAGCACCCCTGATGGACAGAGCACCCCCTGGACAACACTACAGCACTCCTTTAGGACTGGGACACTGCACAGGACTTTGGAGTGGACACAGCCCCTATGGAGAACTGACTGCACAACACAGTCCAGCCAGCCCCTATGGACTTTGAAGTAGTGGACACAGCCCCTATTAACAACAGCAGCACAGCACAACACAGCCAGCCCCTATGGACTTTGAAGTAGTGGACAACAGCAGCACTACACTACACTACACTACACAGCCCTAACTCCCACCCTCCCTCTTCACTGTCCACAGCCGAGTGAGAAAATGGCGCCGACGTGTGTACCTTATATAGGATCCAAAACCCGCGAGACTCGGAAGGCGGGAAGATGACGTTTTGCCTCGATTTCAGATCCGAGTCAGGCGGGAAAAGTCGAGCCTGACTCGGATCGGACTCGGATCGGGGGGGCTCGGGGGGGTTCGGATTTCAGAAATCCGAACCCGCTCACCCCTATTATATACTCATTTATTCTTGTGATATTAAAGTTTCCCAATCAAAATACATTGCAGGTTTAAACAGGGCTGCACATTCACTCCAAAAACAATATTTGGATCGTAAGAGCACAATATGTATAAAAATTCACATGTCCTTTCGCATCAGTGGGTATTGCTAGGTCCCCCTACTTATAAATGTCAGTATTAGAGCGTAGTCCATTTGAAGATAATATACCATATGTGCACAGTGACAGATGTGTGGATCTGATATATCATATGTATACACTATCTGATATCAGCTATGCAGTGCAGTCTGCTTAGTAAGAATGAATATTCCCTTATAAATTTAATAGATCGTAACTACACACTTTTTTAAATGTCAGTGCTAAGATGCAGTCTGCCTGACAATAATGTGTATATGAAGAGGGGTTAAGTTCTATTACCATATATACATTTATTGGAAATGCAGCATCCTACATAAAATATAAGGTGATTATTCCTGTAGCAGCCCCATTTTATATGTCTGCTTTTCAATGTGTATATGTATATCCTTGACAAAGTCCTTCTAAAAAAAACTGTTTAGTATATCTCTGGTCTAAGACATCCAGCAGCGATGAATGATGTCTCTTAGTGCTGAGAAAAGGGTCAGGATAATACATTTGCCCCCTTAGTAGCTGCTTTGAGGCTGCTGATTGTGCATCATAGAGAAGTGGACAACTACTGTGTGTGAAAGTCCCAGTTGAAGTGGAAAATCTAAAAGTTCTGTACGTTTTTACCTATGTCTCTAATGGTTAGTGCCTAAAACCGGGCACATAGAGACAGAATATAGTACCAGCCCGCTGAAAAGAGCTCTGTCGGTGGTAAACGACAATGAGCAGAGAATGCAGTGGAACCACTACATCGTGGCATTCGCTCAGACACATACCTTCCTTCGGAGATTTCACCTATGAAGGCCCCGTCCCTGGAATTCCATTTTTACTAAAAGGTAGGGGCATGGCAAGAGAGTTGTATGCCCTGGGACTACTTCTCATAGGAGGACAGAGCGTAGGCTTCAGTCAGGAGACTACTCTTGTCCCCAGACTGTCAGCTTTTCCATTCCCCGCCCTCAACTCTCCTCCTTTTATTCTGCTCCTCCCCCTGCTTCCATTGTACCCTTGCCATGCCTGCTATAATTACTGCTTCCACAGTAAGAAACACAGATGTTTCCTATGTTTGCCCCTGCCCTCATCCCTTCAAAGTGTATCCCTCACCCCCATCATGCCCCAAATGTGCCTCTAATTCACCTCCCTAAGTATTTCTCTTATGCCCATTCTTTCAAAGTATGCCTCTGCCACCCCCTCTCCAAGTATGTCTCTTACCCCATTCCCCTAGAGTGCTTCTGAACCCCCTCCCCAAGTATGCTTCTCACGCCCATCCCTCCCAAAGTGTGCCTCTGCCTCCCCCTCCCTAAGTGTGTCTCTTACTCCCCCCCCCCCCCCCCATCTGTGCCTCTGACCAACCCCTTCCCAAATGTGGCTTGGACTTCTCCTCACGTATGCCTCATCACTACCCATGTGTGCTTCTACCCGCCTCTTCCCAACTGTGACTTTGACTCCAATCCCCGTGACCGGGGGCTGCCAATCAGATATACCATGGATGGTCTGACACAAAAACTCTTTGGTTGTGCCAATTACATCCTTCACCTGGAAGTCGGCAAACCCAAGATATGGGACCCTGAGGTATCCCAAGCTTTCAGTCAATTAAAAAAGGCTTTTGCCGCCGCTCCCATCTTAAGATGTCCAAACATCCCTTTATTCTTGAAGTTCATTCTCCATCAGTCAACATACAGTAGGTGCTGTTCTTTCACAGTAATCTCCTTCAGTGAAACTCCATCCTTGTAGATATTTGTCTTGAATGTCACGACTGGCTGATAAAAATTACAGTACAGAACAGTTACACTATCTTATTTCCATTAAATTAGCACTGGAAGACTAGAGCGGTTTGTTTATGGGTGCTCTCTTACTGGTACATTTTTACAATGATCAGGAACTTCTAGTAGCTAAGATCTTTCAGCGTTTGAATTCCGACTTAGCAAGAGGGACAGTATTTTTTTTTTGCAATATAAATTGCTACTGATTTACCAACCCTGGCACACTTCCCTGGTCCTTTGATCCCTCTGGTGCTGAGTATCTCCCCGAGCTCAACCTGCTTTAGGTTCAAGTTGCATCTTAGCCATCACACATTTAGCTCCTGCCGGTGATCCCTGGTTTCTTTCACTTCATCAAGAACTTTTTTTCTTTTCAGTCTGCACACAGAATAAGGTACCTCTGTTTAAACAAACCCTGGACCCACCTTTGAATTAACTTCATTATGTATTTTCTCCCATCCAAGGGGTTCAGTAGAATTTGTGTGACAATAATTTTTTCAAGGCTGCTTGTGTCATTTCCCACAAGGACCTTGCTTTGGCCTCCTTATTCATAGAGTAGATATTCTGCTTACATGGTTGGCCTCTTGAAATTGTCTTCAACTGAGAGATCCAGTTTGTAGCCAAGTTCATGTGGGCATTCTACAAGATTGTTGGTATTACATTTAAGTTCTCCTCAGCTTATCCCTGTAAGCCAATGGGTAAAAAAGAAAGAACAAATCAAGATCTTCAGACATTAATAATGACTTACATTTCTGCTAACAAATGCTAATCAAGATAGCTGGCCCAATTTACTGCCTTGGGTAGAATTTGCTCACAACAACCACTGTCATGATTAAACTTTTCTGTGTCCTTTCTTTATTTTGTGTGACTGTCATCCGTGTCTTTCTAATTTGTCAGCTATTCCATCTTTCACAGTGCATGCAATAGATTCTTTTCTCTGATAATTCTCTGTTATAAGGTCTTAAGTCAACGAGAATCATACAAAATGCTACAAAGCCACTGATGATAATAAAAACATGTGGTAGTAAGGTTTGGCTTTCAACCCGGAATCTCCGTCAGGGGCTCCCTAGCAGAAAATTGCTCCTTGTTTTATCCATTCATTCAAGATTCTGGAAGTGGTTAATCCTGTTGTCATTTGGCTAGGACATTCTCCTACCCTACATATTCTAAATAGGTTTCATGTCTCTGTAATGAAGATTTTTCACATTAATTGCTTTTCTTTCTCCAGTTTACATCCATCTTTCACTGCAGTATAAGAAGAGGCGTATGAGGCCAATTAAATTCTGGATTTGAGTGACTCCAAAAGAATCTTGCAATCCCTCACTGATTGGAAGAACTGGAGACCTGAAGAAAGCACCTGGGCTTAGGCTTCTTATGTACAAGCTCCCCACCTTCTTAAATTCATCCACAAAAATATATCCCAATAAACCCTTTTTTAGGTGTTTGGTATACAACCTTAAGATAGGGTACTGATTTGTGCCAAACATGTTTTTGGTGTTCCATTCTGCCTATTTGCTCTTTGGATTTTTTTCTACATGCGGTCATCTGACTGCTGACATCATCAGCACCCCAAATTCATATCTGGCATGCTTATTTAAACAAGACTCTGGACATTTCTTAGTGCCAGATTATAGGTCTTCGTCTTGATTGGACTCTTACTGCTGCTAATTTGATATTCTACTGCTTGCCAGTGTTCCGATCTCAGACTCAATGACTTTCTGTTGCTGATTGTGTTCTTAAGGTACCAGCTTGTCACACCAGTCTGATACCTGTGACCTGAATTCTCCCAACAGCAAAGGCCTAATAACCTTGATTGGGTCACTGGTAAGTGACATGGGATCTGTTAGACTCCTCTATTCTGCAAGCAAAAATCCTGGTTTGCATCGGAGGATTCCACTGCCTCCTGATTTTACTCTGTAAAAAATGGCTAATGTTTTATAAAAAGAATCACAAGGCTATAGCATGTCTGTAAGGTTCCCAATGTCTGTTTTGTGTGAGCATAAAAGGCTTTCTTATATTATGCCTTTTCAGTCACTTGGATCTCCATATAACACATTACTGCTTATTGAATAATGTAAGAATGAACACATCTCATAAAGCAGGGATGGGAAACCTCATGCCCGGGGGCCGTATAAGACCCCCGGAATCATTTGGTCTGGCCCTTTTAGACTCATCTGGCTAGCAGGGTGCCTAGAATGGCAAACTCTAATCTGGTCTTCCTGTTTTTTGGCCACACCTAATGTTTTAGCTATATCTCTGATGGGTTTGTTTTGATTTTTCAGCCTAATGATGGCTTACTTCACTGATAGTGACAGCTCTTTGGATCTCATATTGAGAGTCAGCAACTGATTCCAAATGCAAATGTCACACCTAGAATCAACTCCAGACCTTTTACCTGCTTAATTGATAATGAAATAATGAGGGAATAGCCCACACCTGTCCATGAAATAGCTTTTGAGTTGATAGTCCCATTACTTTTGGCCCCTTAAAAAGTGGGAGGCACATATAGAAACCGTTGTAATTCCTACACCGTTCACCTGATTTGGATATAATTACCCTCAAATTAAATCTGAAAGTCTGCAGTTAAAGCACATCTTGTTTGTTTCATTTCAAAGCCATTGTGGTGGTGAATAGAGGCCAAAATATGAAAATTCTGTCAATGTCCCAATATTTATGCACCTGACTGTATATACCTTGATTACAATATATACAGTACATAGATAGCAAGCCATTTTGGAGAGAGAGAATATATAGACAATATATATGTTTTGATTCAGAATGATATTCTTGTATGATTTTGAGATATATTTGGCCTTCACATTGAACATTGCTAAAATCCTTATCAGAGGCCTAATTTTCCACATTAACTACTGCAACCTCCTCCTATGTGCCTATGCAGTATGTCCTCTATAATCCATCCTAATCCTCGATCTTTAAATCCCTCACCATCACCTTACACGTATCTGAACATGATATACTCTTCCTCACACCATTTTAGATCTCTCTATGACCTAGGCTTCAGCTCCTTTCTGATGACCAGCTGTCATTACTGCCTCCAAGACTTTCAAGTGGTTTCTCAAATCCCACTCCTTTACCAGAGCCTAAACTTCATTTGACACCACTACCTCTGGGTACTACTAGCTACCGTCGCAATCACCACTCTCAGCCCCACCATCTCTTGTTGTATCAGAATTGCCCTTTCACTCTATGGGCCGTCTTCAACTCAGAGCAAAAAGCCGAGATCCGCAAAAAAAATATTGCCGATTGTGACTTTTCCCCAGTCAGAAAATTATCTCCGTATTCAATTGCAAACGCTTTTGGCGTACGCGAAAATGCAATGTAATAGGCGAAAATGATTCGCCTCTGAATAGGTGGAGAAAAAAAGTACAAAATCGCTATTATGGGGTGCAAAGGTGGGGAAACCAGTCAGCACCCTTGGGACAGCCCCCAAAGGATAACTGCGTTAAAAAAAAGCGAGAAACACCCCAAAAAAGCATTTTGAAAAAAGGGCGAAGAATTGCAAAGTGGGGGTACAAACTTAAAAACTAGCGAAATAGACTTTTGAGGGGTATGCAAGTATGGGTGAGGTGTTTTTTGATTGCAGGTGTATGCTGAAGGTGCGTTTTTTATGTTTCTTATAACTTCACTTTGGCAACTTTTAAATATGCTTGCACCCAAATTTAACAGGACTATTTATTTTCTCCTAAAAATACTGCTTTATGCCATTCATCACCACTTGTGCAAAGACTCTAATTAGTGGCAATTGTGCGAACTTAAGTATACCAAATTATTTCATTAGGGCTAATCTGGCACTACTACATTGATCCCTAATGTTTCTGCATCATTTTGGGGGGTTGAGCCTGATTTCCCCGATTCAGACACCACTTTTCGCCTGTTCTGACTTTGCATGTCTCTGTTTTCGCGTCTTTTGGAATTGTATAGGGCGAATCGCGGGTACGCGTGCGATAAGTTTCCGTGGCTAAAATATGCTATGTAGGCGAAAACTATAGCATGCAAAACTTTATCGCGTACGCAAAACTAATTTGGTACGGCCCTAAAATGTCTAGTTTAATGAGCAGAGCTCTCTCTGCCTTCTGTCTCACATCTGTATCTTATTCGTCAACCTTGTGTGTACAGGGTCTAAAATGAGGATGATGCAAATAGTAGTTAATTGTATTACTATGAAAAGTGTATTTCACAGTTCTTTATGATTGATTATTTTTGTTATAATGTTCTCTATCGTATATAAAGTCATAATGCATTTTATAAAGTGGAATTCCTTGCTGGTTTATATGATTATAAAGATAATATTTAAATTTGTAACGCAATCCCTTGGACAGTTGGTTTGTGTTAAATACACTTTATGTATTGTGATGAGAAGGGTTGCCTCTGATCTAAATTACCCACATTCCTGTGGGATCAGCTCCCTTCAAGGGAGACTAAAGCAAAGCCTGTGCAGTAGCAGTGGAGGTTATGGAAATCCGGGTTTTCTGGGTTGCACAGGTCCAGCTGGAAGTCATCACTGGATGACAGGAAGGGTTTCAAACCCTCATCCACCTGGGTTATCTGGGCACTGATGCGAATAGCAGCCAGCGAGTAGGCCTGGAGTCTCATTGGTGCCAGGGACTTTTTTGAACTAGCTGTGCTAACGAGCATAGCAGATTGTGGCTGCATTCTACCACAGCAGACTGAACACTATCACTTTGGTGCTGGGTCATTTGCTTACACCCGCATGTCTAATTACCGTTCCTGTTTGTCCAGGCCTCTGTCTGTGTATGTTAAAGTGCAGTGTCTGTTACAAGTAAAAGGCATTGTATCACCGTGAACCTGCCTATCGTGTGGCCTACACCACCTGCTGCATTTGCATTATTGCAAGGACGTCATTGCAAAGCTGCCTGCGTAAAACTTTGCAATTGCGGTCCTTGCTGAATCAGGCCCTCAGTCATGCTTTTAATGTAATCTATCAAACTTAAGAAAAAAAACAACCATCTCGGTTTAGAGGTGCATCAACCTTTCTTTGTTAGTGTAGCATTAAATTAGGCATTATGACTAAACTAATTTCAATGCATGTTTTTCTGTGACCTTTCTAGACAAATAAAATACGGTTTCCCATTCCCTGAAAAACAACAAGTTTTTAGTTGATATATTCAAACAAGTATTTAACTTTTTCATTTTTGTTTGGCGAAACTGAGCCCCGTATCAAGGAGTATATGGATAATGGCCCTCATTCAGACCCGGTCGCAAGCGCTGAGCGCTCGCAACCGGGTCGATGTTTAGGCCCTGCGCACGCGCAGCGCTCGCACTGTGCGTGCACAAGCCCCGGAGCGAGAGAGAAATTCTCTCGCTCCGGAGCTCACTACAAAAGGGACGGCTGTCGATGGTGATCGACCGCTCGACCCGTTTTGTAGGCGGGGGGGTGGTTTCACAAACGGAGGCGTTCCTTAAGGAACGCCTACCATTTTGTGGGTGGCATAAGCAGTGATGTCAGTGGGGAGCTTCCTGCTCGATCAGAGCAGGAAGCTCGATGGGTCTCGTCAAAAGCCGAGATGGTCGCGATGGTCCTGACCATCGCGACCATCAACCTGGTCGGTCGCTAAAGCTGTGGGTGGTAACCCACAGCTTAGCTAGCGACCACGAGGCCACACTAGAACAGTCAAGCGGCCGCCCTCATTCAGAGCGAGCGCTCGCTTCTTGCGACCGCCTCTGAATGAGGGCCAATATGTGTTGAGAATTCGGTAAACATGCCCTTTGCATGTTTTTTATTGCTTTACCAATTACAGGTACTGGATTAAACACACAGAAAATACTGTTTAAAAATGGTAGACAGGTACAAATTATATGTGTGAGAATGGGCTTTACAAATTATTTAAATTAAAAAGTCTCTCAAGTGAGTTAAGAATCGGCCACTAGCCAAATTATAACCTATAATACTGATATCAGAGTTTTGCACAACAGAATATCTGAACATTAAAATTAGAGAGGTGCTTCCCTTCATGGCAGCAATGCTACAATCCCCAAATTGTCTTTTTCAGCAAGCAAATTGTTTTATGCCACAAGGAATTGAGAATAATGTTGTGGCTTTTGCAGTCTCTGAGTCTATACACAGCATCTGCTGGATGAAATGGAAAAAGCTTCACTGAGGCTAAGCACTACCTTATTTGTCACAGCAATGGAGTCAACATGGACCCATATCCCTGTGCCACAATTTCCATTTGTGCCTTGACAAATTCAGGCTGTATTTAGGTCAGATGGGGGAGAAACTCACTGTTTGCTATCTTTACTGAATACAGTAGCCAACAGATTTAAAGGCTGTCTATACCTCCACTGAGCAAACAGCTTATACTTTAAAATTTAAAAAATACAGAAAGATGAGTTTCTCAACAAAATTTGCAGTGTTGTGTATGTCCCATACTTTAATGACTTTAATGATTTGTCTTGTGCATTCTATAAAGTACTGCCTTACTTCACAATGGCACATACAGTATGCCTGGGGTGCTGGATAACTTATTTAGTGTCTGTTTTTATTAATTGTGTTATGTAACTTAAAATGTGAATTTTGTGTATACATTAGTTTGTTTATGTCTAGAGGCAGCATACATGTTATTTTAACAATGTGTTTGGTTAGAGCACAATATACATTATTTATCGTATATATTCACCCAACTGCAAAGTATTCATGGGAATTAAATTTTAATTTACATTACTATATGGTCTAGAAGATCACATACTGTATGTACCTATGCAAAACTATTACTATTTCCTTTTATTCCAGATCTGAAAAGAAATTTGACTCCAACTCAGGTATGTCTAACTGCAACATGCAACCCTAATAATATGTGCCTAATGCAGTCATGAACATATATTAAGCGGGATGTAGTTAAATTGCAGAGGAGCTGTCTGTCTTAATCGTAGCATCTAAATCCCGACTCGGGACTAAAGTAAGGCGTCGAAATCCCGATGCCCTTCTAGATCCCGACACTGGAATCTCGACAGATGGCTTCCCGAACGAAGGTAAGCCGGCCCGTCTTAGCTCTTAGCTGCAGGAGGGGGGGAAGAGGTTAGGTTTAGGCACCCCCGGGGGGATTTAGGGTTAGGCACTCCCCGGAGAGGGTTAGGGTTAGGCTGCGGGGAACTGGGGTTAGGCTTAGGCACCACCGGGGGGATGTTAGGGTTAGGCACTCCCTGGGGAGGTTAGGGTTAGGCACCACCAAGGGAGGGTTAGGGTTGGGGGAGAGAGGTAGGGTTAATGTACTTACATGCCCCAGTCGTGATCTTTCATGATCGAGTTTCCGGCGTTGGTATTTCACCCGCCGCCGGGATAACAAAACACAAAAAGAAGTAGCGTACAAGAATAGAATACACTGATAGGATTCTGAAGGTAGTTTTCTATAAATTGTCTCACAGTAGTTTAAACAGTTTTACTATGGATTAAATAGTTGTATTGAGCTATATCTGTAATATTATTTGACACTGTGGTTAATAAAAAATCTGTTCTAAATTATTAACTTTACATTTTTGTTGATTAACAATATCCTTGTTGTTGTTTTCTTCATTTTAGTTCTGTATTCTACCACTACAGAATTCTAGATTTTAAATCCAGAAGAGATAGCCATGTGCAATACACATGTATATATCAATGTATGATGTATGTTTTCTTTTTATAGGGCTGTCTCTTATTCTGTGCCAATTTCTTGAAATAAGGCCAGTTTTGTTATGAGTAGTATGGCATTTTTAACAGTCTTATTTCCAATGTTAAACTCTTACATCTTTGTAAAAGTTTAGTGTTTACATTACATAATCTTTTCACATGAATGTATTTTAGCAACATTTAAAATAATTGAGTTCATAAAAGAGTAAAGGCACAGACAAGGAATATATGTTAACCTTAGCCATAAAACATTAGTTTTATATTATTATTTCTGGCTTTAAGGATACATTGAGTGATTTTTTTTTTTGCACATTTTATTGTAGCATATGTATATTGAAGCCAAAAGATTTAGATTGTCTGACATACACACTAATCGCACGTTATTCTAATGAATAGGCAACTTCCTTTCAGATAAATTTAGATATCATAGGGGTTTATATTCATTACTATAAGACTAAAATACAGGAGTGTAACTAGAAATTTTGGGGCCTCCATAACAACATTTTGGGGTCTCCGAGTGTGTATAGAACGTCTCTTGTCTCAATGAGTCGTGTCACCTGTCCTACACTTCACTTTCTTCTCAGAGAGGAAGGGATGGTTTAGTCAAACCAGTTCTCTGGTGGCAGTATAATACACAGTCACTCTCCTTCCCTCTCTATAATCTTTGTTGGCATAATAATCGCACCCTTGATCTGTGGGGACAATCCAGTTAAATGACTTACCTCCTTCAGTACCTTGCTGACTCTCGGTGCAGTGGACAGGCCATGTAACAGCGTCTTGCAATCTGACTCGTGGATAGTTCCAACCATTCACCATTCTGTGTGCTACTTAGTATGACATGGTCATACCCAGTAATTGTGTTGCCTCACACTGCATGCATTAGCCTGGTTGCTGTGAAGCAGACAGATGGTGTTGCCCAGGGACTCTAATTTGGTTCCAGTCCAAGAACTGGCTCAGTGGCCCAGTTGGAAGAAGCCACCTTGCTCTCACGACCCAGGCTGCCCCTGCTAGGGGTTGCTCTGGATCCTCCACTGGCTGCTGCCCCAGTAGTTACACACGTAAGAAAAGACATCAGATAAATTGACATAGAATTGTAGAAAGAACTTTACATATTTTTTTATTATTATGGTGTTCGGGGTGAGAAGTGAGTTAATGACAAACCGATTAGAATGTGTGAGGGTAAAGGAAGGTTCACAATGCTAGGAGGCTGAATCTTGGGCAAAGTTTTTCACTGAATGTATTTCATGAAATGCAATAATTGTCGATGTGATTTCAAGGGGGCTGGGCTTGGTAAGTACAAGCAAATTTGTTGTGCAAACAAGGGGCTAGTTTAACCTTTACCAGAATTAATTTGATGATCTTTATAGATAAAGTGCAATGGTTTCTCAAATTAAATATTCAATATCATTGTATCAAAACAACAATGAAAACTAGGGGGCACAAAGATACAAAGACATTTTTATTATATTACATGTAGATTCAATTCTTTATATACACTACATTAATGCATTTATACATATGCACACATTGTTTTGTTTCTCAATATATGTTTAAGAAATTAACAAGTGTGTTTACCCAATATAGGGTACAGATAGATGGTCACCACAGATCTATTGGTAAAGTAATCCACCCACCCAGGGGGCTCAAACTAAGCAACTCCTGATATTATCAACATATATGGGAAACAAAATTAAGAAAATAACTAAAGTGTCATGTTAATGAAGAGACTCGGAGGCCTATTCATGATGTTAATTATAGGGGTCCGAACGGACCCCGATAATTAACATTTTAACATTGCTCCAGCGCGGTGACAGCTGGTGCAAAATCAGCTGTCCCTGTGAGCAGCTTTAATGCTCCTTTTTGGAGCAGTGAATTTTTTCACTGCTCCTTTTGGAGCAGTGATGGGACTGCGCATGCGTGACCTAAAGGTCACTCATGCGCATAAGAGCCACGATGTCCGGCGGAAGGAGCCAGACAGGGGCGGAGGGATCCGAAAGGATCCCTCATCACAACCCGGACCTCCTTCCTATAGGGAAGGCTCGGGTTGCGATCCCGGAGCAGGAGCATTTGCCACCGCTATTCCGCAAAAGGAAGTTAAGTAGGAGATATCTGTGATATCTCCTGCATTACCTTCTTGATAAATGGCCAGGTAACTTAATTTTTAGAAAGTAAGTGATGATGAATAGGCCCCCCAGATACATACTTACCTCAGTATTATCTTATGATATTGTATGTAGAAATATTCATTTGACTTTACGAATACTGTTTTGAATCTTGAAACAAATTGTAAAGTGAGTGACTCTGGATACTATCCTAATGCTTGGAAGCGAGTAATATTTATGCAACTTTTGTGATACTATTTTAAATCTTGAAATGCATTGTATATATAACTATAAGCCAGTAGCACTTTATATGTACCTGAAAGACACACTTGCAGTATTCATTAGTATTGACATTGATGTTTTTATGTATGTTTATATTCTTTGAGAGCTGTATATATATTATTATGATAGAAATAGCGACCCATCCAGGCTTCGCATGGGAACAATTTCATCTTGCCACAGCCCCCTGTATCTCATAACAACCTAAGCCATGTCACTACAGTCCTCTGCGTCTCACCACAACCCCCTGCATCTCACCAGTGTCTACACAACCCTCCCTGCAGCTGATTAGGGCCCGACCACTGGGATGTGCTGGGATGGGCAGGGGGATCATAGATTAGAGATTTGTATTGGAGCTACCCTAAGCATTATCAGCAGTTTGTCCCTGTGGTTGGGGCACCTGTGCATATTTCTGCAACCTCCATGCGCACCCCTCCCCAGCTGCCGAACATGGTGATGAGCAATATCCTCTTTGCCCAATGTACTCTGTATTTCCTGGGGCTTCCAGTTAAGCTTCCTCGTGTGGTGCCCCTGTCCGATAACAGCGCTGACTTCTATGGGAGGTGCCTCCTGTTCACCGAGGGTGTGTGGCTGAACAGGAACATCATGCTGGAGAAGAAGCACTTCACAGTGAATAGGTGGTGGCTGGGTCCACCTGCAGATTCAGCATAGGGATGGACTTCGAAATCCGATGGCTACCAACCATCTATGTTTTTGTTTGATGGTGGCAATTTGCCACCATCAAATGGAATTAATTTGATGGTGTTCTGATGGTTGTTATTTCAATGCCAGCCCTGGCTCCTTCCTTGCTATTGTGTCTGTTTTATGGTTTTGTTGGAGGCTGTCTCTCGCTCTCTGCCTGCCTCAGACTTGACCCTGCTCAGTTAAAAAAAGGGGGGGTGGGACTGCGCTGAACCTTAAGTATTGGGCTAAACTAGTTGCTGCTAAACAGTGAGGGCACTATTAAACCTCACTAGTTATGCAAATAGGTCTAAAATAGGAGGGAACGCTTAGCGCATCCTATAGCCCTTTGACAGTATAAAAATTGAGACAATCTTAGTACAAATGTAATCATTTATTAAATATTATAGACATATGCGTGCAGTTGAAAATCTATATAAAAAAATACCTAATACCGGTATATAACATTCAGGTGAAAACATATATACATTAAAACATGTTTTATACAGCAATACAACCACTGGAAAAAGGAATAAATAGAAAGTGTCAACAAAAAATGTTAGACCATTCTTATCTGTGCCAGGGGCTAGGATGTATAGAGTCAGGGAGTGATTGTGATTGAGGGGAATCACATTGGGTAAGGATGGTATCAGGGAGTGATTGTGAATGAAGGGTATTTTAGTGGGTGAGATATGGGGTCAGGAAGCAGTGGTGAGTGACGGGAATTACATTGGGTGATGTATGGGGCCAGTCAGTAATGGTGAGTGAGATATGGAGTCAGGGAGCAGTGGTGAGTGACGGGAATTACAGTGGGTGATGTATGGGGCCAATCAGTAATGGTGAGTGAGATATGGAGTCAGGGAGCAGTGGTGAGTGACGGGAATTACAGTGGGTGATGTATGGGGCCAGTCCGTAATGGTGAGTGAGATATGGAGTCAGGGAGCAGTGGTGAGTGAGGGGAATTACAGTGGGTGATGTATGAGGCCAGTCAGTAATGGTGAGTGAGATATGGAGTCAGGGAGCATTGGTGAGTGAGGGGATGTATGGGGGTTGGATACGGGATGGCGGCGTTCGGGATCCCGGCTGTCAGAATCCCGACGCCGACATCCCGACAGGGTTAGAATACTGACACTTTGTTGGTTGGTAACCCTCTCCCTACCATAACGCTCCCTCCCCGGTGCCTAAAAACATACTGGTAGTAATTTAAAGTGATGTTTGTACTTTTGCACAGGTGCCCTTTCAGATTTTTTGGCCTCCTAAGAAACTATGGCATACTTCCCCCAACATTTGGGAATGTGAAAATGTAATAATGGCGTAGCGACAACATGCTGGGACCATGGGTGATGTATGGGGGTTGAATACGGGATGCCAGCGTTCAGAATTCCGGCGGTCAGAATCCAGATGTCGGCATCCCGACAGGGTTAGAATATCGACACTTTGTTGGTTGGTATCCTAACCCTCTCCCTACCCTAACACTCCCCCCTAGTGCCTAAACCTAACCACCCCCTTCCCGCGCCCTAAACCTAAACCACTCCCCTTAGAGCCTAAACCTCCCCCTGGTGCTAACCCTAATCCTCCCACCAACACCGCTACTTACCTTCGGGATTCCGGCTGTTGGGATGCCTGAGCCAGGATTCTGACAAGTGTCGGGATTCCGGCGTCTGCATTCTGACTGCCGGAATCCCAGCTGTCTGGATATTGACCACATCCCAATGTATGGGGCCAGTCAGTAATGGTGAGTAAGGGATATTCAGTGGGTAAGGTATGGAGTCAGGAAGCAGTGGTGAGTGAGAGGAATTACAATGGGTGATGTAATGGACCAGTCAGTAATGGTGACTGATGGGGGATTATAGGAGGTGAGTTATGGAGCCAGGGAGTGATGGTATTTCTGTAGGTGAGGTATAGTGTCGGGTAGCAGTAGTAAGGGAGGGCTATTTCAGTATTTGGTGAATATTGTCAGGTTAGAAAGGATCAAAGAATAGATCAGAGAATGATATTACTGTAGCATACAATGTAATGATAAAAATTCTTAATTTATTTCAACCCAATAACGCATACAATACTTAATGCATAAGTTCCATAAAAGCAAGTTTTTGAGCATGAAACAATTATGTACTTTTCTGGATTGCATTTCTGTTGCTTAGAGTATTTGCACATTATACTGGTGTTACTAAAAAGTTTATATTATTTTGCCAATCTTATTGGTAGGGAACCCATAAGTTATTTGCAGTGGGGCCCCCACAAACCTTATATCATCCCTAATAATAGCACTGCAGTCAGTTGTTTGATTCCCTAACAGGACTCTATCTGTTTGAAATTTGTATGTTCTCCACATGTTTGCGTGGATACTTCTGCTTTTTCCCACACTCCAAAAACATACTGGTAGTAATTTAAACTAATAATTGTAAGTGATAAGAAATGTAACTTTAATGTGATGTTGCATAGGTGCCCTTTCAGATTTTTTGGCCTTCTCAGAAACTATGGCATACTTCCCCAACATTTGGAAATGTGGAAATGCAATGATGGCATAGCGACAACATGCTGGGGACATAATTGTGTAATAGTGTTTGTTCCCATTCTGTTGCAGCGCGCTTTTGAGGGACTGTTCCACCGAAATCAGGATATTGGGTAGTTCACAATGGGGCGCATATCCAAGGACCTGAAAAATAGGAGAGCAGTTTGAACTGCTCTGGGAAAAACCAAGGTGACAAAAGCAAACCAAAGTGAATTTGAGGTGCATATCCAATGTGATTCATAAATGAGGACCACATTTTTATGCCAGCTATTGGGATCAGCTGGGGTCATTTTCGTTTCCAAGAAAGCAACAAATTAGCTTCCTTATTAACTCTTCCTGTCCCAAAATTGCATCAAACTACTGTTCATTTATAGGATTTATTCTGACTCTGAATAATGCCAGGATTTGCATACAATGTGAATGTCATGCTGCTTGCTGCTCCCCATCTGTTTTCTGTAGAATGTAAAATAAACTTTCTTATTAAACATATAAACCAGAGGTTCCCAAACGCGGTCCTCAAGGCTCCCCAACAGCTCAGGTTTTAGAGATATCCCTGGTTGAGTACAGGTGACTTAATTAGTAGCTCAGTCAATTTGATTTAATCACCTGTGCGCAACCATGGATATCTCTAAAACCTGAACTGTTGGGGAGCCTTGAAGACCGTGTTTGGGAACCTCTGATATAAGCAATGGTTAAGTACAGTAAATTAAAATATATGTTTTACATCACTGAAAATGTGTATGGACAAATATAAACAGATACAAGTTTCTGAAAGAATAAAATATACAGTGGCCCTTGCTTAATGAGCACACTTTTACTTTTTACTGTTCTGTACAATAAATTTGGAACTAATGAGAAATTATAGGCGAGAAGTGACATCTAAAATCCACCAGGTGCATTGCCTCCATTAACCAGCCTGAACTGCATACTGCTACCATGAAATCATCAGCAATATTTAAGAGTCTGGTTTTAATTAGACCTCCATGTCTATCTACACAAATCATATAGAAATACATTCAAACATTAACAAGGATACAGCTCTCAAGTGTGTGTGTTAGCTTTTTATGAGTTTTGTTATACAAAATAATTTTCTTTGGATTGCCTTGATATAAACAGACACTTATGTAACCTATGTTAGCTACACACATTTCTTTAACAGCCTGGCACCAGATGACACAGGTTATGACATTGGGGTCTGCAGTTATAAAAGGATGTCATACCTACAACAATACTGCATTTGAAAGAACCTCTAACTCCAATTAAAAAGTGAGGAATATCTAACAAGTAGTTACCTAATTTATACATACCTTGCAAATGACATTGACTGAACAGAACCAATTCTGGTGGTCTGTCCCACTGCTCTGACAACTAGAATATTAGTCGTAACTGCTGGGAATGTCAGGAGTCATGTCCAGGACATCTCTGCTCTGTCCATTGGAACTGCAATGAGCCAGTGATGCATGCACTAGGAAAGCAAGTTGGGGGCAGCCTAGTGCTTCAAAGGCACAGTTCCATTAATTGCTTTCTTTTTCCCACAACTGATTTTATGGGCCAAAATTTTCTGACAGTCTAGGTGCTGATCCCCTCGCAATACAATAGCTTGAGGGCACGGTCTAATGATAAGATATATGTGTGACACATTTGGATGCAATACCTGTATATGATGTAATTGACATGGCAGTTCTTGAAAGGTCAGAAAATACAGCAGAGCAGACAGAGCTGATAAACACAATGGGGCTTATGTAATAGGTTGCGAGCTGCAGCCGCTGTGGGAACTCCTGCAAGTCTTCCCGTATTTTTAAAGAGGCAAAAATTTTAAAGGCAAAACCAGTTTGGTTTTGCCTTTAAAATTATTGCCTCTTTAAAAATACGGGAAGACTTGCAGGAGTTCCCACAGCGGCTGCAGCTCGTAACCTATTACATAAGCCCCATTGTCTTAAATATGCTTATAGCCGGCACAGAGGGATAACAAAAAACAAGTCTGGCGTCAGGATCTGTGTTTTGTTTAGACTCTGTACTGGGACCACTGGGCTAGGCTCAGGGGCATTTTAAGAGAGGAGTGGGCCCGTGTGCAGACTTTTACTGCACATGCGCGGGTTTCTGGGAAAATGGTGCCCACGCCTTTTTCCCGGGGACAGTAGTACTGCGCATGTGAGAGTCACCAGGAAAAAGGCCGTCGCCATTTTCCCAGTGATTTTTGCTGGTGCTGCAGAGCAACACTCTGGAGATTACGGACAGGTAAGTATAAGACTATATGGGTGCATGGTGAGCGGTTTGGGCACCCTTTATAGATACACCCTTGGCTAGACTCTTCCTCGTTTAGTATAAGTACTGGAGCTAATCTTAGTGTATCAGAACAGAATGGAATCAGAATGAGGCACTAGAGCTGAGGATGACTCATCTCCTGCCCTGCAATAAAAGCAGGCATTTGCTGGTGGAGCTTGCAATCAGTAGTACGCACTGCTAGAAAAGTAACTGCACACACTGGTAAAGGTTGACACCCTGCTGGTGATGAGTGACATTGCACGCAGGTAAAGGATGTGCCCTCTGCAGGGTGTGAGTGATAATGCATGCAGGCACTGGATATGCAGATGATCAGCAGTCTGGGAATAACATGGGACAGCAGTGGATATCTGTACACGTTTTGCAAGCTGGAGATAAACAGCAGTCTGGAAACTGCTCAGGGCAGCAGTGAATAACTGTACAAGCTTAGCAAGCTGGAGATAATTTGCAGTCTGGGTTATGGTATCATGCATGATGTGCTATTTGGGATTATTTTAAAGCTGTATGGCATTTATGTAGTATGTAGCATTTATTTATGTAGCACTAGCATACATTACATTACCTTACAATTGGGGAACAGCTTGGTTGGTGTAGTGGTTAGCATTACGGCTTCAAAGCCCTGAGGACATGCGTTTAATTCCTGACCACAGTATTATCTGTGCCAGGGACTGAGTGATTGACTAAAATATTCTCTGTGAAGTAACGATACTGGATCAGAACCTCTATATACCCCTGCCTATACCTTCTAATATCCTACCTATAAACCTCTAAGGATGACGCTAATTTGCATACGCAGTCATACAGTAAATAAAGACTTAAGACCTGGAATCTGTGGTTCCAAAGCACAAGTATTATTCAGGTAAAAGTACAGTCAGTTACACGCTATTGATCCAGACACAATTCGGCGCAAAGGAATTATACAGACCCAAGTACAGTATACATACGCAGCGCTTCCGGACCAGATGTTAGGCATCAGCAAGAAACCCCTCGTCTATCAGCATTCAGCACGAAGACTAACAACCCAGCGTTTGAGCACACATATTTATACCCCCCAGGAATAGACAAAACAATAGAGACGTTTGTTGCTGATGTCATTGGTTCCCAAGGGGGATATATCTGTTACAGAGCATTTAACAGGCTGATTCAAATAGACTCAACCCAGCCTCCAACAACTGGGGGTCTCTGCCCTCCCGCCCCATGCAACATCCTAACAGTTGTTCATATAATATACATTTTGTTGCTTGAAGTCTCTGCGGTCCATAAGTTGAGAATGCATGATGCGATCTCCACACCGATAATACCGGAATTCTGTTGAAAGAGTACGCATCAGTACAAAACCAAACACGGCTTACTTAGCATGTATAAAACCTTAGTTACCAAATAATCTTTATTTCACAGCATTTATACTAACTGAGCAAACTTAAATCTTATACCTTAAAGCTTATTAAACCTTTTATGTGAATATGTAATGTGTAAGTATGCGGGGTGTGATGTAAAGATGCTAGTTAACTTGAGGCAGATGCGTGCACATGAAGCTAATAAAACAGTGTTTTCATACAAGGTCTTATGCATTCGCTAATATGCGATTAGTTACCAGCGCAATTGTGCGTATTAATGTGTGTATGAGAAATGGTGCACTTAAATCTCACTAAGTGAACACCTAGCAGTGTGGAATGCTGAGCCTTATAGTTCCACACGACCCCCCTCTCTCAGCAGCCCCCACCTTTCCCAGGCTCAAAAGAAAAGTCCTTTGTTCTCCCAGACTCTTGTGTGAATGCAAATTTGTTACCCCCAGCTGTGAAGCTGGGGCCATTCTGTCTGGGTGTGGGACTAAAACCTGTTTAGGATTCAGACAAATTCAATTGTGTAGATCAATGCCTGGGTTATATTACAATTGCCACAACTATACTTGTCTGCATACAGGGATTCCCAATTTGTATGTAAAACACTCATTGTCTATTATATTTACTTTTTCTGAGGAGGCTGTTCTTCCAGTTGCCCTTGGTAGATTATCAAAAACATTGCCATCTGTACTTAGCTTGTGAGTTGTAACTTAAAATGGCGCTGGTCGCAAAATGGCGTCTTTATTATTATTATCATTTATTTATATGGCGCCACAAATGTTCCGCAGCGCCTTACCAAGCACATAAACAAGTTGTAGACAAGCGACTTACAGAACAATACAATACAGGACCAGGACATGGATAATACATTTTGCTACATTAGTGATCATGACACCCAGATAAGCAACAGAGCATAAGCAGCCAAGTGTTAGGTGCCTTAGTGGTGAGTAAGAAGTAGATGAAACTAAAGTAGGGAGAAGTACAAGAGGTTAGAGGGCCCTGCTCATAAGAGCTTACATTCTAGAAGGGGAGTGGAAGACAAACAGGGGTGACACAGATGTGGAGGAAGGTGTATGTATCAGGGAGTTAGAATGACAGCTGGAAGGCTTTGATGAAATAATGGGTCTTGAGAGCCCGTTTGAAGGATTGCAAAGAGGTGGAGAGTCTGTAGATTCTTGTTTCTAAAATGGAGTCTAGCTGCCATTCGCAAGATGGCGTCGTGCACGCTTCAATTTTAAACTGATCTTGCCAATTATCCAGCTTCGACAGAAGCACTGCATAATATGCATGTGCTATATAAAGAACCGATAATAATAATAATAAACCTAAGAGGTAGGAAGGCCTTTGTTGCAAGCTTACAATCTTTAGGAATAATGTATTTATCTTCCCAAATAATGGTTCTGTATGGTACCATAGGAGTATATTTATTAAGATGCGGTGACTACAAAGCTCTTCTGTTGCTGCTCCAATCGTGTTTATGCCTGAATTTTAAAAGCATGATGCTTTGACTTGCCCTGTTTTGCTAGTAAAAGCATTGCCCTTTTAAATTCCAGCATATACATGTAAATCAGGGGTTCCCAACCAAGGTCCTCAAGGCATATTAGCAGTCCAGGTTTCAAGGCTAGCCATACTTGAGCACAAGTATCTTAATTAGTACTGTACCTCAGTTATTTTGATTTAACCACCTGTGCTCAAGCATGCATATCTCTAAAACCTGGACTGAGGACCGAGGTTGGGAAACACTGATGTAAATAGTAAATGCAAGTCGCATTACTCTATTTACATATTACATTTAAAATGTGAGCTTTAAACACAAACATAAATACAAATTGACTATATGTAATCTGTTGTATTTCTTTTAAAATCAACTGGGATTTTCTTTCCTGCACTTGTCCAAATTGAAGTATCAAGTATAGCAAATATACGGCCACGAGTCGATATAATATTGTCACAATGATTACGATTTAAATCATGTCAACTAAAAAGGTTAATGTACACTCACGAATGTTCTTTATTGTAATCATTATGCACCAGTCCACCAGCACCTACAGTGCAACCTGGAAAGTATTCACAGCGCTTCACTTTTTCCACATTTTGTGATGTTACAACCTTATTCCAAAATGGAATAAATTAATTTTTGTCCTCAAAATTCTACACACAATACCCCATAATGACAATGTGTAAAAAGTTTTTTTGAGATTTTTGCAAATTTAATTAAAAAAAAACAATCCAATTAGCATGTTTCTACACGTATGCATATGTATTAGAGACTGTATTGATAATCAGATCCATATTCCACCGTGGTTCTGATAGAGTGGATTCGAAAAAGTTATCTACAAAAAACTAAGTTGCCTTTATATTGTAACAAATTAGTTATTTTTTATGTGGCTTAGAAACATAGAATTTGACGGCAGATAAGAACCACTTGGCCCATCTAGTCTGCCCATTTTTAAACATATTGTTACCTCAACCCTTATTGATCCTTACTTCTTCTGAAGGATATCCTTATGTCTATCCCATGCGTGTTTAAATTGCTCTACAGTCTTAGCCTCTACCACCTCTGATGGGAGGCTATTCCACTTGTCCACTACCCTTTCTGTGAAGTAAGTTTTCCTCGAATTTCCCCTGAACTTACCACCCTCCAGTTTTAGAATATGTCCTCTTGTTCTAATACTTCTCTTTCTTTGAAGAATGTCGCCCTCCTTTACCTTGTTAAAACCCTTTATATATTTGAATGTTTCTATCATGTCCCCCCTATCCCTTCTCTGCTCCAAACTATACATATTAAGGTCTTTTAGTCTTTCCTGGTACGTTTTGTGGTGTAGACCTTGCGCCATTTTAGTTGCCCTTCTTTGTACAGTCTCTAATGTATTAATATCCTTCTGGAGATATGACCTCCAGAATTGAACACAGTATTTGAGATGAGGACATACCAATGACCTATACAGTGGTATTATCACTTCTATCTTTCTACTACTGATTCCTCTCCCTATGCAACCAAGCATCTGACTTGCCTTCTTCATTGCTTTGTTACAATGTTTGCTTGCCTTTAAGTTACCTGAAATAGTGACTCCTAGATCTCTTTCCTCTTCAGTACTTTCCAGTATAGTGCCATTAATACTGTATTTAGCCTTTGGATTTTTGAGACCCAAGTGCATGATCTTGCATTTTTTGGCATTAAACTGTAGTTGCCACGTTCTTGACCATTCCTCTAGTCTACCTAGATCATCAATCATTTGTTTTACCCCTCCTGGTGTGTCTACCCTGTTGCATACCTTTGTGTCATCTGCAAAAAGGCATAGTTTCACTTCAATAGCATTTGCAATGTCACAAATAAAGATATTAAAAAGCACTGGTCCAAGTACAGATCCCTGAGGTACTCCACTGGCAACATTTCCCTCTTGAGATTGCACTCCGTTTACTACATCTCTCTGTTTCCTATCCTGCAGCCATGATCTTATCCATTCAACTATCTTTGTATCTAATCCCATGCTTTCCAGTTTATTTAACAGTCTGCGATGTGGAACAGTGTCAAAAGCCTTACTAAAGTCTAGATAAGCTTTATCTATGGCCCCCCTTTATCTATTTCCTTAGTCACCCAGTCAAAAAAGTCAATAAGATTTGTCTGACATGATCTCCCCCCAGTAAATGCATGCTGTTTGGGATCCTGCAAATAGTTGGATTTGAGATAATCTACGACTCTTTCTTTTAAGAGTGTTTCCATTAATTTCCCTACTACTGATGTAAGGCTCACTGGTCGATGGTAGCTTGCCTCTTCCTTGCTTCCACTTTTGTGCAGTGGGACAACAGTTGCTCTTTTCCAGTCCTCTGGAATTACTCCAGTAGCTAGTGACTGGTTAAATAATCTGTTAATGGTGTTACCAGCACCCCTTTAAGCTCTTTTACTATCCTTGGATGTATCCCATCTGGCCCCATTGATTTATCCACTTTCAGTTTTGAGAGTTCTGTTAGGATCTTCTCCTCTGTAAATGTGCTTGTTTCTACCTCATTTTTCTGATTACAGCTGCAACTTAACTGTGGCCCCTTTCCCTCTCTCTCAGTAGTGAATACTGAACAAAAATAATTATTAAGATGATCAGCTATTACTTTGGTTTCATGTTATACTAAGAAACAATTGTTTCACTTTTAATATTCTTGATATGTCACTTGTTGTTTTTATGTGAAGCATTCATCTTTTTGTAAGTGTCCATTTTTGTACTTATAATAAACCGGATTAATGATTTCTTAAACAAGCCACATGCTTTCCTATTGGAGAGCATACTTATTGATTTTTATAAAACAATTGTGTTTAAAATCATATACTGTATATCTCAAAACTTAGCACAGTAATCAATATGTATGAAATTTGTATTTTCAATATCATCCCTACAGTGAAGCATGGTGGTGGCAGCATCATGCTGTGGGGATGTTTTTCAGCGGCAGGAACTGGGAGACTAGTCAAGATAGAGGGAAAGATGAATGCAGCAATGTACAGAGACAGCCTGGATGAAAACCTGCTCCAGTGCGCTCTTGACCTCAGACTGGGGCGACAGTTCATCTTTCAGCAGGACAACTCTGTGAATGTCCTTGAGTGGCCCAGCCAGAGCCCAGGCTTGAATCCGATTGAACATCTCTGGAGAGATCTGAAAATGGCTGTGCACCGACGCTTCCCATCCAGCCTGATGGAGCTTGAGAGGTGCTGCGAAACTGCCCAAAGATAGGTGTGCCAAGCTTGTGGCATCGTATTCAAAAAGACTCGAGGCTGTAAGTGCTGCCAAAGGCGCATCAACAAGTATTGAGCAAAGGCTGTGAATACTTATGTATATGTGATTTCTTAGGTTTTTTTTTAATTTGTCTTAAATTTGCAAAAATCTCAAAAAATCTTTTTACACGTCATTATGGGGTATTGTGTGTACAATTTTGAAAACAAAAATGAATTTATTCAATTTTTGAACAAGGCTGTAACCTAACAAAATGTGGAAACAATGAAGCTCTGTGAACACTTACCGGATGCACTGTACATGAGCTACGCCTACTAAATTTATTTCGGTTTCGTGTACACATCTATATTGTGCCAAATTTGCATCCATACCCCCTTTCTGCCCCCCCCCCTCCACCCCACACACACACGTTATTTTATCTTTTTTCCAGCAAATCAGAAGTTATTGGAATGCAATTTAATTTCCAAGAACTCAGGTTTGGTAAATCATATTAACATTAACATGAGTCCGACAAGGTTCTTCAAGTATAATTGTCCTCCTGCCATAACTAGCTATTTTAAGGGGGAAAAAGTGGTCAGTTAATTAGCAAATTGGTCATACAGTCAGAGGCCTGTGAATTTCATACCAATTCCCCCAAATTTGTGACAATGTTACCAACTACTGTTATTTTTGCAGATTAACAAAGAGATACGTGACTCAGTGTAAATGGCAAAACACAGTCACTTATAGAAGAATCAAAGAAAATTATTGGGAATATTAGGGAACCAGTTTCTGTTCAAATACAAGAAATGCCTAAAGTGTGTGAACTAAATGTGTGAAAGAACTGTAATTTTGAAAACATCCGGAATTAATCTTCTTAGTGCCATAATTATAAATAAAAAGAAAAAATATATATTAAAATAAGCAGGAGATTTTGTCTGAGTAAAGTAATAGGAGAGAGAGACATGATTCAGTGTCCACTATATAGGCTCACAAATACTGTACCAGCTATACACAGACAATGCATGGTGTGAACCAAAATCCCATGGCACTAAGGAACGTCACAAAGAAGGGGTGTATAGAGGACAATATCTCGAGTTGAAAGTGACTTTGGGGTCAGAGCTGGGTATGGAAGAGATCACAGTCATTAATTGGGAGTGTACTGTATCTCTATAGTTGGCCGCAAATGTTTTCTGTAAACCTCAGCCAGTCATGCCAAAGAGCAGTAAATGCTGAGATTTTGTCTAAGGGCAAGCACTTCAGATTTTCCATAGTCATGGATAGGTCAGGCCTTCTTGATCACTGACAGATTGAAGGAGGAGGGAAGATCTCCAGGAACATTGGATAACTGCACTTCTCACATTCATGAGGTGTTTTAGGAGTGACTTCTTGATCTTAGAAATGGGTTCAACCCAGTCAATTTAAGAGCCAGTACTCAACATTAAAAGCGAGATGAGGCCCAGTTATTTCCCCAGAGATCTAACACACCTTATGCCAGAATCCTGACAAAATATGGTACCAGATATTACGTAGGAAACCTAGTGCTTTTTTGCATCTCCAATAAAGATCAGAGAGGCTGGGAGAAAGGTTTTTGCATTGTAATTTGTATTACCTGCACATAATTAGAGTTGGCATGGGTATACTAAAATATTTGGCTCCACTGGTCCTCAGCAATGTTGAGGTTTAATTCTCTGTTCGTATCTAAGCCATGGAGAGGGGAAGAGGATACCTCTGTACACAATTTATAGAGTTGGCAAATCAGGTGTTGGGGGGTGAATTATTTGCTGGGCAAAGCAATTTAAATGAAGTCATCTTATGGAGTACACAGTGATTAGGATACAAGAGCACATAATGGTATAGTATAGTTGGAATTAACGCCAAATAAGTGAGCAAAATATTTCAGCCCACCTTAATACATCATCCGGTCTTGTTTAAGTACACAATCTGGCAACCATTCTTTCAAGTATTTGGACAAGTGTCCAGACGGAAATTCTGGATTAGACTCTAGATGAATGAGTAGAGAGATGGGCTCAAGAGCTGAGTGTGAGAAGCCATGGAAGAAGCTTGTACTGGGGAGGATTGTTCTGCAACGAGGACCCACTGTTTGGCCATCGTATCGCAAGACACCTCCACTAGTCATACTAAATGGGATGACAAATAGCAACTAATGAAGTTGGAGTCTTCCACTTGAATTACTCTTATCATGAATATCATGTCCATGTCTAGTCCTCCACACTCCTCAAACAAATCCCCCAACAACTCTTTGGAGATCTTTAAAAAAGGAGAATATTTGACAAGTATCCAAATCTTTGGAACTTATTAATCATTGTAGCGAAGTAAGACTACTGGATTGGTATTAACAGGAAGAATTTTGTCTGCAAAATAGTTCATGAGTCATACCTCCAATTCCAATACCGATTCTATTAGAATTGGCTCTTATAGCTGTTACCATGTCCTCCATAAGGAGGACAGAAATGAGAATTGCGGGGCAGATAAGAAAAGGGAGAGAGAGAACAATTTATCCGCTTCTCGGCTAAAGGAGACCCATACAGAGATAGAATCCTATGGAGCCTGTGAAGGTCCAGTCCCATGTTCTTAAGTAAACCTGACCTAAAGTGCCAATCAACTCTTATTGAATGCCGTCTCTGCATCTGTATACCAAATGACCACATGGGGTTGTCCCTTGTCAACACGTTATATCAAACAAATCCTACTAGTTTTCTCATCTTTTGCTGCTCTACCCAAGATGAACCTGTCAGAATTTGTAAATTGTTTAGTCTCTGACCTGGGACCACTGGGCTAGACTGGCTGGTGTTGGGGTGAATAAAGTGAAGCAGTCATATGAGGCTCTTATAAACCGAACAGGAAAGATAACAGTTTAAATACTAGGCTGAGGAACTGTTATGCTACCCTGCTGAGGAGGTAATACGAGCTGAAGCCTAGAACACGGCTATACAAGAAATGCTCTAATAGGTGGTGTGTCAGGAACACGGAGGTATGAATGGTGCTAATATAGGTGATGTGACAGGAACACTGGATGTGAGTTCAGTCCTTATAGTGCACACTAGATGTATGTGCGCTCTGCAGAAGATGCCTGTATATTATGCTGATGGTTTGCAGACAGAGGTACTGTACGCAGGTATTAGTAGACTGTGGTTGGTACTACACATTGGTATTAGCAGACTATAGTTGGAACTACACACTGGAATTTGCAGGCTGAGGCAGAGAAGCGCACACACTGATGTTTGATTAGGAATGACACCAAACTAAAGCTGGAAGCAAATGGAGACAAGTGCATCAGCTGGGAGCTGAAGAGCACAGAAGCACTTGCAGGAGAAACAGGAGTCAGCAGGCAGAGCTGCTGATGCTGGAACCAGGAACAGGTATGATACAAGTTGAACTGGCCATGAGTAGGTGCAAGTGAAGGGTTTAAATAGGGTGCTATGAACAGTCATTGGTTGCACAGGTCACGTGGAAACTAATTTTTTTCTGATTGGACAAATTCGGAGTTAGCTGAACAAAGCAAGATGGTGGCGCCCATGCAGCGCTGGCCTCAGGAGAAACTCCAACACACAGATACTAGTTTGTCACAACGTTCACTTCTGGAAGACTGGCAAGTGAGGACACGCCAGCTGACGAACACAGTGTTAAGTGTGGTAAGAGGGTCTCAGAGCCTGCTGTATATCAGAACCCCACCTAGTTCTAATTGATTATATCTACACTATTTATTGCCTGCCGTGGAAAATGTATATACAGTATATACCCTGTGTCACGACCTGGCCCTTGAGGTTTCCAGTCAGAGGACTGGAGTCGGGACGACTAGGTGTGAAGGCAGCAGTAAACAAGGACGCCTGACTAGAAGCTCCGAATCTTAATCATCGGTGGTTTTCACCAGTGACACCTCCAATTGGGATATGGGTTTTAGCTGCGCCCAATGTACAGGTCGCCGTCCCCTGGTCAGGGACCCAGGAATTAGCAACTGACAGGGAGATAAGAAGACAACTGAGTGGCTGGAGATTATCAATGGTGAATAACGGTAATCACTGATGTTAGTAATACTGAAGTATATTAGTAGAGACCGATGTAGAATATCATTGGAGAAATATCGTTAATGACCGATGTTGAATACTACTGGTAGTGACTGATCTTGAATATCACTGAAGAATATTGATAGTGAATGATGTTGAAGAATATCGGTCGTGACCGATGCTGAATGTCATGGGTAGTGACTGATGTTGAATATCACTGAAGAATATTGGTAGTGACCGATGTTGAATATCACTGAAGTGACTGATGTTGAATATCACTGAAGAATATTGGTAGTGACCGATGTTGAATATCACTGAAGTGACTGATGTTGAATATCACTGAAGTGATTGATGTTGAATATCACTGAACAATATTGGTAGTGACCGATGTTGAATATCACTGAAGTGACTGATGTTTAATATCACTGAAGAATATTGGTAGTGACCGATGCTGAATATCACTGGAGAATAACAGTAGTGACTTAAGTTAAATATCACAGACACTGGTTAAGTGTACTGAGGATACAACAGCGTAGAGCCTGGAACAGCGATCCGAAGCTAGCAGCTTCTGGAGAAGAGAAGTTCAGACAACTTCTTGTTTCCTGGAGTTCTGCTTTATACCCTTAGATAGCTGTCCATTGGAGAAGAGAGTCAGCTGAGGTGACCAGGCTACCATTGGTGGAGGGTCCCGTCAGGTGAGACAGACAATATGGCTGCGCCCATGACCGCCGCCTTGGGAACTCCTATATGGAGGTTTGCGTGGAAGTCAACAGGGCCCTCGGGGATAATACTCAGCAGGTCACCTGCCGCCACACCTGGCGTCTGATCGCACGGCTAGTCAGTTGAAGCTGGCGCCACGGTGAGTAACAGCCGATCCAAGCTGAATACTGACACCCTGTGGATTCATAGATCTAGGCACTTGATCAAATCAAACAACTGTCTATTATTCTGCCTTGTCCAACTCACAGATTATACAGCATAAGTGATATATCTGTCATTTTATTCATCCCTTTTGTTTATGACTGTATCAGCATTTTTTTTCTAATTTGATGTTTAATCTATCATATCCAATGCCCTTGTTATATCCTTCTCTGCTGAGAGTTTTCCCATCCCAGTGCTGAGCAAAAATTTGTACGTCTGTGCTTTTTACATTATAAGATCAATATGAAATAGTTTTATACAATTAAAAAACCTTAATTGGGAGATATATAGATATAGATAGATAGATATATTATTATATAAAACATCATTTTCTTCCACATTTTGCAGGACTTCACACTCCTGCAAGACGTTCAGCCAGCGGCAGGGGGCGACTTTTTGGATCACCCATGACTGCTGGCTTGGTGGGTGTGAGAGAACAGCTGGAGGTGCAGTCCAGACAGCCCAGGCTGGTGGGTGGTCCTATCAGGTTTTCTCATTGCAGCCGCCCCCCTGCAACCAGGGGAGAGAAGGTTAGGCTGCACCTTCCTTGATCCCACACAACCTGGGCTGCAGTAAGACTATCTAAAAGGATTGGCCTGCAGTAACCCGACTGGCAGGAGGAAGCTGCAACCAAGGGAGCAACCGGGCGGCATGAGCCCGACGGCTACCGGAAGATAAACTTCCAGCAGCCGCTGCAGGCGTCTCAGAAACTGTTGCATCAGATGTGACGACACCAGGCAACTGATAAAGAAGTGTTACTATCTTCAGTAAAAGCTTAGAGCCTGATTCTGAGATAGATGTAATGCTGTTGTTTATGCAGTTGAGAGATTATCGGTGACCTGCGCATGCATCAAATTTCATTCCCATTGGTGGTCGCAGCAAGGATTTGGCCACAGAGTGATTGACAATCAGAGAGTGTTTGGGTGAGGTAACGGGGCAGTGGTAACGAAAACGCAGGCGTGTCACAACCATTTTGGGGGCGTGTTGCAGACTGTGATTGCAATCCTGTATGCAGTAAAAATAGCTCAGTCATCTCGGTTCCAGTGGCTATTCATAGTAACCATCAGAACTCTGATAATGGACTGATCTGCAACCGATGGTGTGTCAAATAAAATGTAACCAAAATGGACAAAAAAGTGTTTAAGTGATCTAAGGGCCTGATTCAGAGCTGCTCGTAAGCGGCTGCTCGTTCGCTCTGAGCGATGTTCGCACATCTGCGCATGCATATGGATCGTAATGCGCATGCGCCAACCAGTCAGTGCGGTCGGAAATCGTGTGTTCGCAAAATAGCGAGTGCATGCTAATTTGAGTGACAGGATGAGGCGTTTGTGGGTGGTAACAGGGGAAGGTGTTTGAAAACGGGGAGTGGAGATCCGAACGCAGGCATGCCAAACGGTCAAAATGGGCGGTTTAAGGGTGTGCATAATTAACAAAGCAGCGTCATTGGCCTTGTCACTTGGTTGTCTCTTAGCCTGAACTGTTCGCATGATTGCGGTAGGAAAATCCAACCACAAGAACTGCGAGCAGTTCAGACGCCTTTCGATGTACTCGATTAATCTAATAAATAGCGGAAATGACGGATGCGAGCGGCCAGGGGGCGTCTTTACAAAATAGCGAGCGCATGTTTCGTTCGCTCGCTCGCTCAGACATAGAGGCGTCAACAGACCGCAAAGAGCGAGCGCTCAATTTAAATAGCCGGCCCCTTTTTCTGAACAAGCGAGCGCAAATAGCGTCCGGCTCTGAATCAGGCCCTAAGAGCAAATGTGATTTATTTTATATATATATATATATATATATATATATATATATGTATGTAAACTTAGGCCGCACACAAAACTTATTATCCACAATAGCGGGTGCCAGGATGCTGTATTATATAGATTTGAGTCCAACCAAGGACAAAAAATCCAGCACACCATTTATAGTCAAAAAAGATTTTTTAAATAGTACCAACAGGGTAATAAACAAGCCATTTGCGATAGTATATAAAATTATACTCAGCACATATTCAGTGAGTCAAGCATAGTCTGGGGAGCCACGCTCTGAACCCAGTGGGCTCCAACAGCCGTTTCGTAACACCTTCCTCAGGGAACCACAAGTTTACACTCAGCAAATCGGCACGCTATATACCCCTAAAATCACCTCAAGTGAACTCACCTGTGCCGCGCGCCATCACCCCCGCCCACACCACGCTCCCTCCATCCACGACGATGCACACACGTCCCGTCCGCCGGATGTGACGTCATCCGGAACGAGTATGCACCCGCCGGAGGCCGGGGGAAGACATCATGGTTCCTGGGCGCCGGAAATGACGCCGGCCAACGCGGCACAGCTGTCCCCATGAAAACAATACACTTTAATTCAATAAAACATCAAAAATTGACAACACAAGACAGACAATACTACACTATGACAAGAAATGTTAAACATGCAGATACATAGCTGTAGAACTCTAATCCCAACAGATGGCAAAAACATCTGTGGAGACTGACATAGTATATACTCAAGGTACAAATGATAGTAAAGATAATTATCAATAAGCAGCAGTTGAGTACTTCTAAAAGCAATAATCAGCACAGAGGGCCAAACATCAGCCGGGAAAAATTAATAAGTATATTTTTAGAGAGATCTTATGTATTTCAATCGCCAACAAAAGGCGCAAATGTAAATTCCTCGTTTAGCCCATGGGGAACCATGGTTCCAAGCTCATAAATCCACTTGCACTCTTGTTTCAGAAGTAGTCTATGCCTATCCCCACCTCTACGTAGGGGGGGTATGTGATTAATAGGCATTACCCGGAAGTCTTTCAGAGAATGTCCCTCCATGACAAAGTGTCTGGCCACCGGAGGAGTCGAAGGCTCCATTTTGATAAAGGCCTTTTTAATGAAGGACCTGTGCATTGCGACCCGTTCTTTCAGCATCCTGATAGTTTTGCCCACGTAGATCTTCTTACATGGGCAAATGATTATATAAGTGACAAACTTCGTGTCACAACACATGCGATGTTTCAGACGATATACAGTTCCATATATGGGGTTTGTCAATGTATTGCCCGTTTTCATAAAGCGGCAATTGACACAGCCAGTGCATTTGAATGACCCTCTCTGAGGATTTAACCAATTTGTAGCACAATGGCTCACTGAGCTAACATCAGAGCTCGAGACCCTTTCTCTCAAATTTCTGCTCCTTTTGTAACAGAAGAGCGGTACGTTCTTGCAAATGTCCTTCAGTATCGGGTCTGTTTGTATAATGTGCCAGTGATGCAAAATGGCTCTCTTAACTAACCCTGAGGTAATGGAAAAAGTGCTGGAAAAAATCATTCGCATGTCTTTATCATCATCCTTTAAAGACGTTTTTAACAGGTCCTCTCTTTTTAGGAGCAGACATCTCTGTATCGCTTTCTTAACTTCTTTCCTTGGGTAGCCCCTCTCAATGAATTTAGTGCCCATCGCTTCCAACGCCGTTAGAACATTGCGCTCATCAGATGTAATGCGCACTACACAGACAAGTTGGGAGTAGGGCAAACCCCTTTTAAGGGGTAATGGATGGAAACTCGTAGCCTCTAAAAGCATGTTCTTATCAGTTGGCTTCCTAAAGATTTCAGTTGAGAACTGACCATCTATAATCCTAACACAAACATCTAAATAGTCAATACATTCTGCATTGTAACTGTATGTAAATCTAATTGAACCCGGCAAGTGGTTCAGAACCTCTACAAACTCATGAAGAGCCTTCTCCCCTCCAGTCCACAGCATAAATAGGTCGTCAATAAATCTAACATAAAATAGAATAAATCGTGAAAAAAACCTGATTAGCCATAATATGTAGATTTTCAAAACAATACATAAATAAATTTGCATAGGCTGGGGCCATATTAGACCCCATAGCCGTTCCTTTTAACTGCAAATAAAAAGCGTTGTTAAATAAGAAATAATTTTTATGCTAAATAACTTCCATTAATAGTAAAATAAATTCAATGGGTGGACCAGTGTACTGTGGACTGGAGGACAGAACCTCCCTCACTGCCTGCATTCCCTCGGTATGTCCTATATTTGTATATAGACTGGTGACGTCTAATGTCACCAGTAAGCAATCACTTGGTGGCTGACCAACAGAAGATAATTTTTGCAAAAAGTCAGATGTATCTTTCAGAAAAAAAGTTGTACCTTGTACCACCGGTTGCAGGTAGTAATCAACAAACTGCGATAAACTCTGACACAATGATCCACGTGAGCTAATGATTGGTCTACCCGGAGGCTGGGTAAGTGACTTATGCACCTTGGGCAATATATAAAGTAATGGTATTTTGGGGTAGTCTTGTAATAAAAACCGTAGAGTATGATCATCAATCCAACCATTACCATGGCCCATATGTAGAATAGAATCTATTTCTTTCTTGTAATTATCAGTAGGGTCAAAAGTAAGCTGCTTATAACATTGTTACTGCCAATTGACGCATCACTTCATTTATATAGTCATCGTGATTCATGATTACAATACCCCCACCCTTATCGGCGGGGCGTATGACAATGGATGGGTTATCACGCAAGGTACCAATAGCTTTGCTTTCAGCTCTAGATAGATTCAAATGAAATATCTTTGCCTTTTGTATGTGGAGTAGGGTGTCAGATTTAACTAACCTCATAAAAGTGTCAATCGAGGCATTAGGTGAGGGGGGATCAAAGGAGCTTCTCACTTTAAATGGTCTTTTAACTAACTCTTGTTCACCCTTTCTCACAAAAAAATCTTTAATTCTAAGTGTCCTATGAAAATCATATAATTCTCTCTCGTAGTCAAAACTGCGCTGTCTAAAGGTCTGTATAAAAGACAGGCCCCTAGACAGCACTGCCGACTCTTGTTCAGATAATATATAATTAGATAAATTAAACAGGGTTATTTCTTTGGTCCCCTGTATCCTCTCCCTCGTTTTTTTGTGTCTGAGCCCCCCTCTCCTACACGATCTTTTCCTTCCATTCTGTCCTTTGGGGTCCCACGTGTATGCATCCTGTCCCCTAAAAAATGACCTCCTGTACCAGGGACATCTGAATCACTTTGTGAAGTGTCAATATCAGTAAAATGTGTATCGATCCTTTTACGTGTTCCACCCCCACCTCTCCAAGGTCGTCTAGATACTTGATTAATAAGCCACGGGTAGACCTTCATATCCCTGTAGTCATCTTTTACCTTTTTATACTTAGATTTCTTAAAAACCAACAAATCAGTTTTAAATTTATTGACAATATCATCTAATTTGGTCAGCCAATCCATGTTGCTATCTGTTTTTAGAGCTTCCATGCCAGTCCCCTCACATGTAGCTATATCTTTTTTAACACATTCAATCTCACAATTGACCTGCTGTACCACAAGAACCATGAGGTCAAAACTACATTGGTTCAGGATCATGCACCACTGTCTACAGAAGTCCTTATTGTTACGTCCCAACGTGGGCTGATTGCGGATCCTAAATCCTCTAGGTATCAGACCTTCTTTATGGTACTGTGACAACATGAGACCATGTAATTCCAGTTCTACAATCCTCTTACGTAATCTGCATAAATCTGTAAAAGTCTCTGCTGGAGAATCTACATCAAAAGCCAGTTCAGCTGTATTAGAAAATAGAATTTTGGATATGTCCTTGTTGGAATCTTAAAGTTCCTGTGAGGTCTCCTATATCCTGTTCCATGGTGAATACAAATGAGTTCAGGAATAGTAAAAAATGTCTTTAAATAATCAAAATGGAAGTAGACAATCAAAAATAGAAATGCGTGGTGCAGCCTGGATATATCAGAATCGATATAGATATCATATATGTAAAGTTAGGCCGCACACAAAACTTATTATCCTCAAAAGCGGGTGCCAGGATGCTGTATTATATAGATTTGAGTCCAACCAAGGACAAAAAATCCAGCACACCATTTATAGTCAAAAAAGATTTTTTAAATAGTACCAACAGGGTAATAAACAAGCCATTTGCGATAGTATATAAAATTATACTCAGCTCAGCTTGACTCACTGAATATGTGCTGAGTATAATTTTATATACTATCGCAAATAGCTTGTTTATTACCCTGTTGGTACTATATATATATATATATATATATATATATATATATATATATATATATTAATAAACACCACAAAGAAAAAAAGCAAAATGCAGATTTTCATATCAAAATCTGCACTGTAAAATGATAATGCATTTTTTTCTTTGCTAATTTTGGCCATGTTTTAAATGCTTACAATGTCTAGGAATAATATGGTATTCCTTTAAGGCTATTACATTAAATTAGGGAACCCATTTTTTATTTCACACAAAAAGCAGAATAACTAGCCTTTAGATCTAAACTTATCTGTGGAAACGTTTATTTTTAGTCATTGTCTGGTGATTGTCAACTATGTGGGAGTATTGCTGCAGGGTTTATTTTGTGATGATGTCCCTTCCCAGGGACTTCTTTCCCTGCATGCTGCAATATATATATTTTTTTTTCTAACAGCCCATCTCTGTGGATGAGTAGGATTGGACTCATTGTATGCAGCAAACCAGTTAAATCTAGAATTTAATAAGTATTGTCGATGTTATGCTAATGAATCTATAGGCCTCTTATAATGAAAATGGTTGTTTTACCATGCTAACTGCGTTATAAGCTTGACCATTAGAATTTCACATGCTAGGACAAACTTTAATAACCCTTAATTATGATATAGAGAATGGAAGTTGCTCAAATCAATTTATTAGCCCACCACAGGTGCATGTAATGGTGAGGACACTATACAGATATATCTGCAGATAATGGTCGTTCATACACACTGAACGGCCATCATCTGTGTCTGGACGGGGGCGTGTCTCGCCGCCCTCCCCGGCGCTGCCCCTGTGTGTACGGGGGTTGATCTAGATAAGAAAAAATATACAGATTCCCCCAGCACACTGTAAATAGGCCAGCAAAAGAGACTTACATTGTACATGATATTAGTAATGCAGAGATCTCAGGTACATACATTTGCAAATATATGATAGGCCACCAGGCACTTCAAGGCATCTCTGTTCTGGTGGTCCTACACTACATGATGATAGCACCATTATTGGGTCATATATTAATGCAGGGCTTGACAAATTTTTCTAAAATCTAGGAGCCAGAATGAAAGTGTAGGAGCCAGACCACCGTCCCAATATAATATAAAAAATATATATTTTAATCATAAATTTTCCCCAAACCAATAAGTACATGTACTTATTGGACTAATTAAGCTAATTGGAAACTTCCAATTAGCCTAATTATTCATTAGTGGAGAGTCCAAAGGGTTCTGAATCAAGTCCTGACATTTTTATCTCAAAATAAGGATTAATGTATGTGAATGTGTTAAAATTCACATTTATCTATTAGAATATAAAGGATGCCAATGTTAGCTTTCTCACCCACTCCCCTATTCCAGCAATATGCAGCCTCTTCCTCTCCCCCCATGCCAGCCACCTCACCCACTCCCCTTATTTATGTCAGCCTCCTCCTTTCCCCTCATACCAGCCTCCTCACCCACTCCCCTTATGCCAGCCTCAGTCTCCTCACCCACTTTTATATTCCAGCAGTATACAGCCTCCTCTCCCTTCATACCAGTCTCCACTCCCCTATATCAGCCTCATCACCCAGTCCTCATTCCTGCAGCCGCCTCCTCTACCGATACCAGCCTCCACATCCACTCCCCTTATGCCAGCATCAACCTCATCACCCACTTCCCTATTCCAGCAGTATGCAGCCTCCTCCTCTCCCTTTGTGCCAGCCTCCACACCCACTCCCCTGTGCATGCCTCAGACTCCTCACCCAGTCCCCTCATTCCTACAGCCTTTTCTTCCCTCATGCCAGTCTCCACACCCGCTCCCCTATTCCAGTATCAGCCTCCTCACCACTTCCCTTATTCCTGCAGCATCTACCACACCCCTCATGTCAGCCTCCTCACACATTAATCCTCCCCTTATGCCAGTCTCAGCATGCTCATTCACTCCACTGTTCCAGCAGCATCCTCGCTCTCCCCTAATCTGCAGTCAGCCTCCTCACCCACTCCCCGGCTCATGGCAGCCTTTGCAACCTCACCCACTCCACACAGCAGCCAGGCTCCTCTCCCCAGACTCCGGTCTCCAAGTCCTCTCCCCCGTCTGATGGCTTCTCTCCCCACACTCCTTGCTTGGCTCCTCACTTCAGTCTCGTCTCCGGTCAGGTGTTGGTGCCTATTTCTCTCAGGCCTGTCAGGCGCGGTGTCCTCTTGGTGCTGTGGCTTTCTGGGCATCTTTACCCGTGGGGGCTGCATGGATGGGCGCCCGGACTGCATTGCTCCTCATGGTGACACGCTTCTACCTCCCTTCCTCTCGGCTGTCCCAGTGGCTGTATGCCAGTTGCTGCTGCTGCTGCTGCTGGGCTCCTCTACACTGCACAATGCCATGTGCGTGCAGAGAGCCAATCAAAGATCACCTGCTGTAGGCGGAACTGGGCTAATCACTCATAGCTGCATAGACTGATAGCTGGCAGCCTCGTCCTGTCGGCAGCGACAATATATAGTAATAAAATATATATTCTCCGCTAGGGCTGACGAGGATCTTCTCCTTCCCATTCTGGATTATCTGGTGGTCAGGTAGCAAAATCTCGTTGCCATTGCGACCTAGCCCCCGGGATTTGTTGAGCCCTGTATTAATACATTTCTAAATTGAGAGCTAGCTTACCTGGGGCACCCCAAGATCCCCAAATAGCTGTGGATGAGTGGGATTAGACTTGACATATGCAGCAAAGGGTTTAAATCTAAAATGTAAAGATATTGGCCCTGATTCAGAGCCGGACGCAAGTGGCTGCTCGTTCGCTCCGAGCGATGTTTGCCCAACTGCGCATGCGTACGGATCCTAATACGCATGCGCGAACCACTCAGTGCGGCCGAAATTCATGTGCTCGCAAAATAGCGAATGCCTGATAATTTGAGTGACAGAAAGAGGCGTATGTGGGTGGTAACAGGGGAAGGTGCTTGAAAACGGGGAGTGGAGATCCGATCGCAGGCGTGCTTAAAGGTCAAAACGGGTGTTTTATGGGTGTGCATATTTAAAACAGCAGCATCATTGACCACGTCACTGGGTTCTTTTATAGCCAGAACTGCTCGCAAAATTGTGGTAGCAAAAACCAACCACAAGAATAGCGAGCAGTTCATACCCTGGTTGATGTACTCGATTAATCTAATAAATAGCGGACATGACGTAGGATGCGAGCGGCCAGGGGGCGTATTTTTCAAAAAAACGAACGCAAGTTTTGTTTGCTCGTTCAGACATAGAGGCGTGAACAGACCGCAAACAGCGAACGGTTCATTTGAATAGCCACCCCTTGTTTTAGAACGAACGACCGCAAATAGCGAGTGGCTCTGAATGAGGGCCATTGTCATTGTTATGCTAATAAATCTGTAGGCAATTTTACAACAAAAATTATTGCTTTACAATGCTAACCTTGTTATAAGCTGAACCATTCTAATTTCACATGCTAGGACAAAGTTTCTTAACCCTTATTAGGTAGCACTTAAGGCACCAGCATTCAACGAGCATAGTATGTATCAGTAAATACATTTTAAGTGGTTTTGGGTTCTATTTCCTTTATTTTTGGGGATCTATTTTGGGGTGATTCAGCCAATCTTTAACTTGGCCAGTTTTTCATGATGAATCTTGTGTAGTCCCTTACAGTTAGCAATAACATCATGGACGCAGAGAAGGTTGCCCTTTTGTGAAAATTGGTGTTCAGTGGTAAAAAAAAGTTGTAGAAAATAGAGAATTGTCATTTCTATATTGTGTTATCATATGAAAATAGGACTAACTCCACACCTAATAACTGCTGCTAAAAAGTACTTTTTAGTGACATTTACATACCACATATGAACAATGAACAGAATATATTTACTCTTTCAGTGCTGTATATATAATATCTTCTTTTAAATCTTCTTTCAGTAGATATTTTGTTTACAAAGAGGAAATGTTTGCAGTGTTGTATTACCATAAATTATACGTGTTAACAGCCTTGAATTAACCAGGAAACAGCAGTGAATCCATTCTCCAATTAGATAGATAATAAGATACCTCACCAAACAGGAGAGTCCAAATACTCCGCATGGCAGAAACTTCAAATACCCTTACTTTAAGCTGTATATTGATTAGCCTTTAATATTCTTTCTTCATAGATTTCCCATCATCACCATATCTTCAGTTCACTTTGTGAAGACAAATAATAAAAATCTAGTGGAACACCTTCTGGATGTGATTAAATATATTTAATAAATTTCACTTAAACATATGAAACATAAATAACAGTCAAGGTTTGGTCTACTACCAGAACTCATTGATTGAAGACATATCAAGCAAGGCTGTAGGTCAGTCCCAGGCTTCACCAAGTATTGTTGGACACTGCTCCTTCAGATGTTAACAGCCTTATAAGTGACTTCAATGTTTCTCCATCCAAGCTGCTTGATGTGTTTTGATACTTTTGTGTCTTTTTTCAAAAGCTGATGTGAGGGAGGAGCAGGGCCGTAACTAGGGTAGTGCGACCTGTGCCATGGCACGGGACACCATGGGGCAGGGGGAGCTGTTTGGGCCTGCCAATTTTCCTGTTTATTACCATTCTCACTTGTAACTTCCTCTTCTATCATCCCCAGCATCTCCTGGCCTCCCCTATCTCTTCCCTGGCCCTTCCCATGAGGCCATGGGCCTTTTTCAGGTGCACTATGTCCCTATTTAAAAAATGGCGGGGAAGGGGGGGGGCGGCAATGATACAGGGTACCAAAAACTCTAGTTACGGCTTTGGGGAGGAGCACAAGATTTCTGTTTAAGCCACCTGCTCACATTACTAACACCTAATTTCTAACCAAACTGGATGTAGTACTCCCGTCATAGCTCTGAACGAAACAGTGGCAAAAAACACCACATTCTTTACTTTCCGAAATTAAATTTTAAGCTTAACTGGAAGCTGCTCCCGCGTTCCATCTCGTGTTCCAAGATACGAAAGTGAAAAGCGGAAAGCAAAGAGCGGTTTCTGTGTTCCAATGTCATTAAAGTGCTATTAAGGAATAAAAATTACAGTAATTACATTCAACACACATCTAAACAATATATTACAGTGGAAACAGTTTTCTCATATATATATATATATATATATATATATATATATATATATATATATATATATAAACAAGGTACATTTCAAATTGTACAAATCCAAAAGTAACAATTCAATGTACAATGTATTTTTAACGTGCTTTTAACAGTTTACAGATATATAGTGTTGCAGAATCTGATTTATTTATTCTATCTACTATACAAGTATTAATATATACACTGAAGTGCCAAATGTCATGGGATAGCAGTATGTAAAGGTAATGGTAGGTGGCGTCATCGTACTGTGACATCTTGGAAATGCCCAGTCCTGCACCAGTTTTAATCTGACATCTCGTGAGTCAGTTTGAACACCAACTAGGCTGCTCATGGCAAGACGACCTGAATTATCAGAGTTCAAACGGGGCACGATAGTGGGTGCCCGACAAATGGGACAATCCATTTCTGAAGTTGTGCAAACGTTCAACATTCCTCGATTTACGGTGACAGGTGTACTGGGAATATCTCATTGAAGTCATTACCACCCACCATGACAACGCAGTAGCCGACCACAGGCGCTTAATGATTGACCCTGGCACAAATCACATCGACATTCAATGCAGGAGGTACCAGACGCATATCCAGCAGGTCAGTGCAGCGTTCTTTAGCTTCCATAGGATATGAGAGCACCAGAGTCACCCTGTTAACACTGCAACATTGGACACAGCGCCTCACCTGGGCTCATGACTTTACTAATTGAACCCTGGAGGATTGGCAACATGTGGCGTGGCCCGATGAGTCATGGTTACAGTTGTTTTGAGCTATTGGTAGAGTTTGGGTGTGGTGCAGACCCCATGAGACCATGGATTCCACTTGTCAACAAGGCATCGTGCAGGCTGATGGTGATTCCATAATGGAGTGGGGTGTGTTCACATGGCATGGGTTGGGTCAGCTGATCCGCCTGACTACATTGACCGGTAATCACTACATTGTATTGCTTTGATGACCAATTTCAGCCCTTCATGGACTTCATGTACCGTACCTCTACAACAATTAAATATTCCAGCAGGATAATGTGCAGCATCATTGGTCCCAAGTTGTCCCGAAATGGTTTGAGGAGCATTCTGGAGAGTGCCGAAAAATGGTGTGGCCACCACGTTTGCCCAACATGAACCTAATCTAGCATTTATGTGACATGGTGGAGAGGTCCATTCGCACCCAAGATCCTGCAACTACAAATATCAAAGAGCTGTGAGAAGCTGTCTAGGAGGCATGGGTGAACAACTCTCCAGAGGTCTTCTGTCCACTTGTAGAGTTGATGCCATGTCGAGTTGCTGCACTTTGCCGGGCTAGAGAGATCCTACACAGTACTAGGCATCTAATCCCATGATTTTTGCCACTTCAGTGTGTATAGATATAATAAATTTACAGATCTATATATATATATATATATTTATATATATATATATATAGAACAGAGTAGGCACAGGCAGCACTCCTTCACAAACAGCAACAATGGCAGATAATCGCAGGTGCCCACCGTTACAGCCAGACAACCGTCAGATAGCAAACCATAAATAGCAGCGGGATGGCGGCACTCAATGCAAATAAATTGATTCTGCAGGCAGGTTATTCACCAACGTTTCAATACATGTTGTATTTTCGTCAGGGTGTAAGACAAAACAAACATAAACTTACCAGCTTAAATCCCCCTGTGGACTGTCCATGGTGCCGAGACGCTGGTGGGTCCCGTCAAGCGTGGTGACGTCATCAGTATCGCGGCGTCACGGAGGTCAAACCATGTGATCTCCCCTACAAACAGTGAAGGATCAAAGTCGTTGCTAGGATACATAAACATAAACAGGAAGCGTGATCTAATCAAGAAGGGGACAGCATAGAAAAATGAACGGGTGATCAATTAAGTCCTGCACATGCAAAAAAACTAATGCTGCACAGAAAAAGACCAACCCCAATACAGAGTGTATATCCCAGAGTGGGATCCCATACCCAACCCATGTGAAGGTCTTGTGTTTTGATGTTGCAAAATAACCATATGGACCTTACTGTACATCCATTGTTACATAGAATTTTATAGGTCAAGCCATCAGTTATTTGTATTTTAAATTGTGATGAGGCCTTGGCAGATGACTTTGCACATTTGGACATTCACATATCTAGGTGACTTAATCAAAGTAAACCTTGTTGACAACAAATGGCCCTCAATGCAGAGCAAATATAACCAGTTCTGATTAACATACAGTACCTATTCTTACTAATTTCAATACCTGCTAGTATATACAAATATACAAAGACAATCTGTTTCTCCAAAGAAACACAATGACTCAGTTAACACTGACCATACATAATTATCTAAACATTTAACTTATACAATGAAAACTATTTAATTTACTCTTTACAATAAAGTATATCTATTTACTATGGTTAAAATTACATTTAATCGTTAATTATATTTTAATTTAAACAATTTCCTATTAATCTTAATACCTAATATTAAATGATATTTCATGTTATTTATACAATTACCTATATCGTAACAATAGATACATATAACTCTGTGCCACCCTCCAAGAACTTTCTAGCTATGGGTCTGATTCAGGGTTGTACCCTAATCCTGTCGCGACTTCGACATTTTGCACAGATGCTTTGCGAAATTATGCAAATATCACAGCCACCAGGAGAAGTATGGAGATGCCCACCTGCAGCTTTGCAAATTCAAGCATCTGCGTAAAAAGCCTCAGCATCTGCATAAAATTTTGCAGCATCTGTCGCAGAACAGGTGATCATCGGCCTTGTGAGTAGCCCTATAGCTACTCACAATTTACAGCGAAACTAAGATGCCAGCACCAGTGAAGCTGCATACAAAGACGCAGTCACTGGATACAACTCTCCTATAAAACTGTTGTGGCACACCCGCGTTTTTCTAACTACCCCTCTGTTACCACCCATTACCACCCACAAATGGTCCGTAACTGTCAATCACTCTGTGTCTAAGGGGTCTATTTACTAAGCCTTGGATGGAGATAAAGTGTGCGGAGATAAAGTACAAGCTAATCAGCTCCTGCCATGTGATAGGAGCTGTTTGGCTGGTACTTTATCTCCGTTCACTTTATCTCCTTCCAAGGCTTAGTAAATAGACCCTTAAATCCTCACAGCGAGCAACATTACAGAGGCACTGGTACGCATGTGCTGTGCAACTTAGCTGCATGGTCTGTAATAAATGCATTGGCCAACTGCGTATATATCGGCATAGCGTACAACTCTGAATCAGGGCCCTATGTCCAAAGAAGGAAGAAACTATCTTCGAGTCCTTTTCCATTGAAAGAATGTTAATATTAATTGTCACTTTTGGATTTGTACAATTTGAATTGTAACTTGTTTATAATAATTTAAAATTTTTTACATTATTTAAAAAAAATTGACATTTTCTTTTATTTATTTTTTCAATTTAATAACACTTGTTGAAGTTATCACTGGAAGCCCAAGTTCAAGAATTTATTGGGATTTTTTTAACTTTAGGCCAATTCACTAATTTAGTCTGAGAACCGCTCTGAAACAAACTTGAGTGTTTTAAAATCCCAAGCAGCAAATGGATATAAGCGATGCAAAACCAAAATTGTCATCTTACTACAGAAGTTCTTCAATGAATAGAGTGAATGCAGAAAAACATCTTTTTGTGTTGCAGCTTAATTTATTTTGGTTTATATTATCTATACTTTTTCTTCATATGTTTTAGAGATAATAAATAGAACTAAAATATAATACTATATAACCTATTGGTGGAACCTGGGTGGTTTTAATAGGGTAACAGTGGAATGTGAAAAGAAGATTAGTCCCCACACAGGGCCTGATTCAGAGCCGGACGCTATTTGCGCTCGCTCGTTCAGAAAAAAGGGGTGGCTATTCAAATGAACCGTTCGCTCTTTGCGGTCTGTTCATGCCTCTAGGTCTGAACGAGCGAACAAAACTTGCGGTCGTTTTGTGGAAAACTACGCCCCCTGGCCGCTCGCACCCTACGTCATGTCCGCTATTTATTAGATTAATCGAGTACATCGACCAGCGTATGAACTGCTCGCTATTCTTGTGGTTGGTTTTTCCTACCACAATCTTGCGAGCAGTTCTGACTATAAAATAACCCAGTGACGTGGTCAATGACGCTGCTGTATTAATTATGCACACCCATAAAACGCCCATTTTGACCTTTAAGCATGCCTGCGTTCGGATCTCCACTCCCCGTTTTCAAGCACCTTCCCCTGTTACCACCCACATACGCCTCCTCATGTCACTCAAAATAGCAGGCATTCGCTATTTAGCGAACAATCGATTTTCGTCCGCACTGACTGGTTCGCGCATGCGTATTACAATCCGTACGCATGCGCAGTTGTGCAAACATCGCTCGGAACGAACGAGCAGCCGCTTACGAGCGGCTCTGAATCAGGCCCAGAGTCCTTAACCAGGCTTGTAGGTTTATTGGTAGCAGCAGTAACACAGAGAGTTAACAGTGGTATTACACGGTGACGGTGGTAATACTAGTATTGCAGTGCTGTGCCACTGTACACACTGGCTTGCTCCCTAATGCACAAGCGTGGTGGTGCCTCAGTGACGTCATCCCGCTGGGCTCACTGCACAGACAGGAGGAGACAGAGGTGTATCTTGTAAAACAGAAGGAGGCTAAGAAAGTAATCAGATGTGCAAAGGCAAAAGCTGAGGAGAAAATGGCACAGTCATTGGGTAAAGGGGGCAAAACTTTTTTTAAGTATATAAACGAAAGGAGAAAAACAAAAGGTGGAATAAAAAGACTAAAGACAGAAAGAGGGAGTCTTGTTGAGGGAGACAATGTAATAGCTGATCATCTTAATAATTTTGTTCAGTACTCGCTACTGAGAGAGAGGGAAAGGGGCCACAGTTAAGTTGCAGGTGTAATCAGAAAAATGAGGTAGGAACAAGCACATTTACAGAGGAGAAGATCCTAACAGAACTCTCAAAACTGAAAGTGGATAAATCAATGGGGTCTGATTGGATACATCCAAGGATACTAAATGAGCTTAAAGGGGTGCTGGTTACACCATTAACAAAATTATTCAACCAGTCACTAGCTACTGGAGTAATTCCAGAGGACTGGAAAAAAGCAAACGTTTTCCCACTGCACATAAGTGGAAGCAAGGAAGAGGCAAGCAACTACCGACCAGTGAGCCTTACATCAGTAGTTGGGAAATTGATGGAAACACTCTTAAAAGAAAGAGTCATAGATTATCTTAAATCCTGCAATTTGCAGGATCCCAAACAGCATGAATGAACTGGGGGGAGATCATGTCAAACAAATCTTATTTACTTTTTTGACTGGGTGACTAAGGAAATAGATAAAGGGGGGCCATAGATATAGCTTATCTAAACTTTAGTAAGGCTTTTGACACTGTTCCACATCTCAGACTGTTAAATAAACTGGAAAGCATGGAATTGGATACAAAGATTTTTGAATGGATAAGATCATGGCTGCAGGATAGGAAACAGAGAGTTGTAGTAAACGGAGTGCAGTCTCAAGAGGCAAATGTTATCAGTGGAGTACCTCAGGGATCTGTACTTGGACCAGTGCTTTTTAATATCTTTATTTGTGACATTGCAAATGGTATTGAAGGGAAACTATGCCTTTTGCAGATGACACAAAGGTATGCAACTGGGTAGACACACCAGAAGGGGTAAAACAAATGATTGATGATCTAGGTAGACTAGAGGAATGGTCAAGAATGTGGCAACTACAGTTTAATGCCCAAAAATGCAAGATCATGCACATGGGTCTCAAAAATCCAAAGGCTAAATATAGTATTAATGGCACTATACTGGAAACTACTGAAGAGGAAAGGGATCTAGGAGTCACTATTTCAGGTGACTTAAAGGCAAGCAAACATTGTAACAAAGCAATGAAGAAGGCAAGTCAGATGCTTGGTTGCATAGGGAGAGGAATCAGTAGTAGAAAGAAAGAAGTGATAACACCACTGTATAGGTCATTGGTACATCCTCATCTCGAATACTGTGTTCAGTTCTGGAGGCCACATCTCCAGAAAGATATAAATACATTAGATACTGTACAAAGAAGGGCAACTAAAATGGCACAAGGTCTACACCACAAAACGTACCAGGAAAGACTAAAAGATCTCAATATGTATAGTTTGGAGCAGAGAAGGGAAAGGGGGGACATGATAGAAACGTTCAAATATATAAAGGGTTTTTAACAAGGTAAAGGAAGACATTCTTCAAAGAAAGAGACGTATTAGAACAAGAGGACATATTCTGAAACTGGAGGGTGGTAGGTTCAGGGGATATTTTGAGGAAAAATTACTTCACAGAAAGGGTAGTGGACAAGTGGAATAGCCTCCCATTAGAGGAGGTAGAGGCAAAGACAGTAGAGCAATTTAAACATGCATGGGATAGACATAAGGATATCCTTCAGAAGAAGTAAGGATCAATAAGGGTTGAGGTAACAATATGTTTTAAAATGGGGCAGACTAGATGGGCCAAGTGGTTCTTATCTGCTGTCAAATTCTATGTTTCTATGACAGAGCAGGAGCCCACTTCCCTCTATCAAAGATAAGATAAACATATTACCCATACTTGCTTACAATCTGGCAGCCAGGTTGGCACAGCGGAGGACATGACACGAGATTGGAGGTAGAGCAGGGGCATGACTGTGCTACTGATTCATTGAGGCCCCGTCCCCGCTACCCAATGCCGAGATTACCAAAATGATTCGCGTTGTCGGCTCCCTCCGGACCACCTACTTGTATTCTATAAGTGGGGGGGGGTGAGGGCTTTTGGCAGCCGGCCCGGGAGACTTGCCCACTCTTCCAGATGGCCGGTAGCTCCACACGATTTTTGGGAGCTTTCCAGCCGTTTCGGGAGAAAGGGCATGTATGATATGATCTCTGAATCCTCTAGTAATGCTACTGTTTGGGAATAAGCAAAGTAATGGTATTATCTAATGTTCAGGAACTAATGGAAAAGAGTTTCCATCATTCTGTCCTTTTCATTTACAGTACACATATTTAGATGATGAACAGTAAGAAGAAATGTTTCATACACAGGAACAATTAATTGCAATAGTTAAAATAGTTGATAATGTCAAGGTAAATGTTCTGGCTGAGGGCACATTCCACTAGCAGCTGCAAATGTTCACAACATTCATGTCAGTAGAAGTATATCTCACATTCTCATGTCCTTTTAGCATAAACATGGACTATTTTAAATGGATTCCCAAATTAAACTTAAAACAGTATGCAGGTAAATTGTTGATTAAACAGGCAAAAGATAATGGCAGGGTTTACCTCAAATAACTCTTTGCTTCATGTCTTTTATAGCACTCCTGCCATTAGCAGCTCTCTGATCTTTAGATTGTCATTAATGTGGAACTAGGAACACTGCTTTGCTAGATGTTAATGGTGTCAGTTGGAAGCATTGTATGGTTCAACAGTTTTTTGCTTTGGACTAGCTGCTGCTACAGATAAAATAATACTTATATGAACTGGATGTTGGAGCACAGTTGGTGGTCCAGTATCACGTGACTAAACACAGTAACCTTTTATCTAATAATAATTGGAGTTCTTGGAAACAAAGAATTTAATTTTTGGGATAATATTAAGCAGTGTTGTATAGATGCTAAAGAGTGTTAACAATATTCACATGAGGAATTGGGTCACCATACTTAAAGGGTTACATTCATTCAGCTAAATATTGAAGTAAGCAAACTATGTGACATATTGTTTGGGCGTGTTAGGCGACATTCAATCTGATATCCTTGAAAAAGGCTGCCGAGGACGGCAGAAACGCGTTGGCCATCACAGCCTCCCGCAACAACACTATGAGATTACTGGCATCACCCAGCCCTCAGATAGACAGAAGGCGGACCTTGAAGGACGACCAAAATCCAAGACATGAGTGAAGGTAAGTTAGGTCTGTGTGCCATAACAGGGAAGACTGTCGGCGCTGGGGACGTGACGGAGGGCTAAGACCCAGCGGTGTACCCACTGCCTGGGCACTCCTTCTAGCAGCGTCATCAGATACCCCTCTTAGCTACAACTACAGGGATCGCTATACATGCTGCCAGTGATCGCAACATGTAACAGCGCTAGCCCGATACTTGCCTCCCGCACCAAACCAGCATCTGGGAAAACTGTCAGCAACTGCAGGACTGACAGCTCAGTTACAACAACAGTGGGTGAATCCGGTTCTCTCAAAGACATCAACTATTATATTGAATGTGCCTAATTGGATAGGAACCTACCTTGTTGGCAAATTTGAAACCTTTTTATATCAATATATATTTGATACATTGTCGGTTATCCACTCTGGCAACTTTTTAACAAGCGGATCGCTAGGACTGTTCTTCTAGGAACATTTTTATCTAATTTTATCATTTTTGACATGGAACTTTAATGCTTTTCATTTTATTGCGCTCCCACATTTATTTTCTTTCCCCCACACACACACTCCCACCCCCCATTTTCTTCGTTCTCCCCACAATTGCCTTTTCCCACTTTGTCTATGTTGGCCTGTTTGTCCAGTGAGCTAAATTAAAAAATAATAATTTAGATTTATAAAATAAAATAAAAACTGTACATTTTGGTTTTATCAATATCATATTAAACTTACAATCAGTAAATAAATACACATACCTCACAGGGGGTGTGTGTAGAGGAATTTTTTCTATATTTTATATTTATACCATGGGTGCCGATTATTGAAAATGAAGTCTCCAATAATATTTGTTTACTATATTTATTTATTTATATATTATAAATATAAAGTTCAATTAACATATGTTTTATCATATATATATTGTGATAGGATCACTGGTAAAGTGGTCTGTGGCAGGGACATTTATCCCAGATTCCTGTCCTATGTGTTTAAAATCCCCAGGAGAAAGTCTGCAGTGGAGCAGGCTTGAGTTTCGGCTTTTTGAAAAACCGGTTTGGGACCTGGGGGTTGTGGGTGAGAGGAGAGGGAGGGCTCCACCCACGGCCACTCCAGGATTTGGTTCTCGCAGCCTGGTAACAGGATTGTTAGTTTTCCACCTGAGAGTGGCCAATATAAGCCTAGTGTGTTGAGGGCTGATTGTCTCACCTGGGAGAACAGACAGGGAGTTTGCTCAGAGACACTTGGAAAAACTATCTGTGAGTACTGTGCTGTGCTTTGTTGCTGGCGAGGGCATTAGGCCCTGCCAGGTTCTGGTAGTGAGGGAACTACCTGTGAAGTTAGTGCCCCGACAGGGCTAGGATTTATGTTTGTTTTCTTTATGTTATTTCTGACATTGTACAATAAAGACTGGCGCCGACCAGCTTGTACTTGCATCCAGACTGGTGTGCTGCTTCCCTGCTGCTGTGTGTGTGTGAAAGGAAGGAGTCCTCTACCCAGGAGAGGGACCCCCTAACCTAACTGTGTCACAATATGGTGCAGAATGCGGGCACCCACACACACTGAAGTTGCAGCAAGAGGAAAACTTTCCATTTAAAAATTAAAGGGGCAGACACCCAATTTGTGAGTGTGGAAATAACGCTGTGTCCTTGGAGTCCCATAGAGGAGGCGTCAGCCAATGCTCAGAGAGGCAAGGTTCAGCTTCCAACCTACACCCCAGGACAAAATGGAGGACATTATTAAGGCCTTGCTTCAAGCTACAGCAGCTCAGCAGGAGACAAACAAAATTCATCAGGAATCTAACAGACTTCAACAGGTCGCCATTGAGGAAACCCGCCAGGCCTTAAGAGAGGTGGTACAGCACCTGGTCGCCCGGCCCAGGGATGTTAATACTGGTCCTCCCACCACCACTCACTCCGTACGAGCCAGTCACTTCCTCCAAAAGATGACTTCGGGCGATGATGTGGAGGCCTATCTCGCCGCATTTGAAAGAACGGCCGAAAGGGAGAGTTGGCCCCAGGAGCAGTGGGCAAGTCTGGTGGCACCTTTTTTGTCTGGGGAGCCACAAAAAGCATATTTCGACTTATGCCTGGCTGATGCCAAGGACTATAAAAAACTAAAACAGGAGATCCTAACTCGCTTGGAAGTCACCACCTTTGTTCGTGCCCAACGGGTCCACCGCTGGGAGTTCCATATGGACAAGCCTCCACGTTCACAGATGCATGACCTCGTCCATCTGTCCTCAAAATGGCTACAGCCCGAGACGCTGACGGGACCACAGATCGTGGAAAGGGTCGTGATGGACCAGTACCTGCGATCATTACCCGCGACTCTGCGCAAGTGGGTGAGCCATGCAGACCCTAAGACCGCGGACCAGTTGGTTGAGCTAGTGGAGAGGTACATGGCGGCTGAGGAGCTGAGGAGTATGCCCCACCAAGCCCCGATGGCGCACCGGCGAACTCCCACAGACACTGGTAAGACTGTTCCAGGGGAGAAGGGTGCTGAGCGGTGGAATGTACCTAAGACTGAGGGTGTAGAACCTGGAGACAGGCCTGCCAGGCCAGGAAGGTTCTTGCCCCATAAACGACCAGACATTAATATGATTCAGTGTTTCCGGTGTGGTGACTTCGGCCATATTTCCTCTAATTGTTCACTTACAACTGAACCTATGCAATGTGATACTGCTCATGTCTACCGCAGGGGGTCTTTCTTTGCACAGACAGCCTGTACGGCTGACCGGCAGGCTGAGACTGATAAGCACATGTGTGTACTCACTGTAGATGGCAACCGAGTAGAGGCACTGTTAGACTCTGGTAGCTTGGTGACACTTATAAAAGCTGAGCTGGTGAACCCCTTGAGGCATAAGGGGAAATCTGTTGATGTGACCTGCATACATGGGGATAATCGATATTATGTTACTGCCGAGGTGAACATCAAGACACCATGTGGCTCTGCTATAGTTTCTGTGGGTTTGGTGCCTGGTCTGATGTACGATGCAATATTGGGGAGAGACTTTGCTCACTTCTGGAAATTGTGGGAAAGCCGTTTTGTTCCAGAAGTGAACAACCCCGGTCCACTTGAGAAGGTTGTCGATATAGTGGAGGAGGGAGTTTCTTCTGAGTTATTCCCTTTTCCTACTATGGTTGGCGAACTAGAGAATGCGGAGCGTGACGGTGGCCCGCCAACTGATGTGCCTCCCATTGAGGTGGGAAGTGTTGTTGGGCCAGTGGATCATTTACCTATTATAGAGGTGCCGATAGTGAGAAAGAACCTGAAACAGGCTCAACAGGCACAGCAGAGGGTATACAACCGCAATGCTCGGTTACGCAGCTTTGCTCCTGGGGACAGAGTGTTAGTGTTGGTTCCCACTGTGGAAAATAAACTTTTGGCTAAATGGCAAGGGCCCTTTGAAATCTTACAAAGAGTGGGACAGGTCAATTACAAAGTTTACCAGCCGGGGAAAAGAAAGCCGGAACAGATATACCATATAAATCTGTTAAAGCCCTGGAAAGATAGAACGGTACTGTCGGCCGTCCGAGCCCCTCCAGTAAGTCCAGGGCCCTTAGTTCCCGAAGTGACAGTGGCAAAAACCCTGTCGGCAATTCAACAACGAGAGGTCAAGGAGTTTCTGGTTAGAAATAGGGTGCTGTTCTCTGACGTACCTAGGAAAACCTCGGTCGTTAAACATGACATCATCACTGACCCAGGGGTTAAAGTTAATCTAAAGCCCTATAGGTTACCAGAAGCACCAAGAGCATCGGTGTCGAAAGAAATTAAAAATATGCTAGAGTTAGGGGTTATTGAAGTATCACATAGTGAATGGTCAAGTCCCATTGTGTTGATTCCAAAGCCCGACGGGAGTGTGCGTTTCTGCAATGACTTCCGAAAGTTGAACAGTGTTTCAAAATTCGATGCCTACCCGATGCCACAGTGGAGAAGGAGGCGTTGGCCATACAGTGGGCGTTACAAACTTTTAAATTTTCGGTGGAACACAGGCCAGGGGGCCTGTTGTTTAAAGCAGACGCGTTGTCGCGCGTTCATTGTTTGGGGGCTTCAGTTGTTCCGCCCCATAGGTCGAAACAAAGGGGGGGATATGTGATAGGATCACTGGTAAAGTGGTCTGTGGCAGGGATATTTATCCCAGATTCCTGTCCTATGTGTTTAAAATCCCCAGGAGAAAGTCTGCAGTGTAGCAGGCTCGAGTTTCGACTTTTTGAAAAACCGGTTTGGGACCTGGGGGTTGTGGGTGAGAGGAGAGGGAGGGCTCCACCCACAGCCACTCCAGGTTTTGGTTCTCGCAGCCTGGTAACAAGATTGTTAGTTTTCCACCTGAGAGTGGCCAATATAAGCCTAGTGTGTTGAGGGCTGATTGTCTCACCTGGGAGAGCAGACAGGGAGTTTGCTCAGAGACACTTGGAAAACCTATCTGTGAGTACTGTGCTGTGCTTTGTTGCTGGCGAGGGCATTAGGCCCTGCCAGGTTCTGGTAGTGAGGGAACTACCTGTGAAGTTAGTGCCCCGACAGGGCTAGGATTTATGTTTGTTTTCTTTATGTTATTTCTGACATTGTACAATAAAGACTGGCGCCGACCAGCTTGTACTTGCATCCAGACTAGTGTGCTGCTTCCCTGCTGCTGTGTGTGTGTGAAAGGAAGGAGTCCTATACCCAGGAGAGGGACCCCCTAACCTAACTGTGTCACAATATATATATATATATATTTATTTATTTCCAAACATATGCAGTTCTCATACGTATTAATTATTATTTATGATTCCAGTGAGTTCAGACGTGAAATTCAAGCTCTGATTTCTGCTATTTATTTCCAAGCAAATCAAATTATACAGAATATGTGATATATACAGTAGTGACATATATACTAATTACATTTATGCTTCCTAAGACATAAGACTTAACAAACAATTCTACAAACTTATACCCCTTTTACACCAGAGCTAAAACCCGGGTTTTTGAAGGGCTAAGCCGGGCAGCTCCCTGGTGTAAAAGGGGAGAGGGCCGGGTCGCGTAACCTGGCAATCCAACCCAGGTAACAAGCAGGAAACCCTGCTGTGAGAACAGTGCACTCCGGGTCACGATGACCTGGAGTGCGCTGCTAGCCGGCCAATTGGTCCGGCTTCAGTGGTGCTTGGAGATGATGTCATCTCCAAGCGACCACTTTCACTCCGGAAAAGCCGGGTCTATGCAGACCTGACTCCGGTGTGATCGGCGCCGACTCGGGAATATCCCGAGTCGGCGCCGGCAAATTTCCGGGTCTGATCCGGATAGGAACTCTGTTCCAACTCCGGGTCAGACCCAGAATTTAGGTGGAAAAGGCGTATTAGACAATTAATAATAAGAATTATATACTTGCAAGTATTTATAGTTACAATACTTCCTCCTGCACAAAAACTTAAGTTACTTGTCCTCTCTCCCTGGACTCTGGACTACACTGTCCTTTCTCCAGACTGTTCTGACCCTCTGTTCTCTCCCACTTCCTCAACTAGCTCCCAGTGCTGTCTTTTTATCCCAAATCTTTCAATACAATTTTGCCATGTCCCACTCTGTCCAATGTGGCAGGTAATTACGGGTTTCGCTAAACCAGAATCTGTAGTGTTATAAAAGTGTCAGCTGGACCAGGTTAGATATTCCTGCTCAAACAACCATGGTGTCATAAAATGTAGAATTTCTATTCATTAATATTCCTTTGTGTTTGATGTGTAAATATATCTGTTAAAATATCTGTAAATATAGTAGCTACATTGCCCCTATTGTCATTGCCCCTGGCTTGGACAATGGATGAGCTGGTTTTATGAATAAACCAGGTTTGCTACACTACGATTCTCATCTTAATTATACGTATCGCCCACACACCAGTGCATACCAGTGCCCATTCCATTGTTCTATGACATAAATAGGCAAACCTGTTCAAATCTCTTAACAGTGATACATCAGACATATAAACTGGATTATTGAAATCATTCCCTACAGTATTTGATACATGTATACATACTCATATAAACTAATGTAACACGTCTACTAAACTTCTTGCTACAAAATATATATATACTATTAACTATGGTGTAAATCACATTCATTCATTAATGGTATTTTAATTCAAGCAATATCTAATCCTCATATTCCTAAAATATGAATAATTACCGAAATATCTAAATGTCAACATGTGTGTGTGAGCTGGCCACATCATCTTATTTAACAAGTTCCTTTGTATATCAAATATAAATTGGAATTACAATACAGCATATACAATAAGGTGAGCGCTAGATTGTTTAACTTATTATTCGGAAAATGGGGGTGGTGATCCCTAAAATATAGCAGCCCCCAGACCAACGCCCCAGTAAATTAACCAAAGTGCAATGCATCTCCAATAGACATTCAATCTGTCGATATTCATAATGCACTTGCTTAGCAGATCGACAATGACCAAGTTGACATTCATCATGTTGACACTAAATAAATAGTGCCGGTGATGCAGCGGCTTCTCTTACCTGCTCCGGTGGTGTCTTGTGGTCTTACAGTCAGTAGATGCAGAATTCCAATGGAGTCATCTGTGGTTAGTACGCTACACCTAACCTTAATCCTACATCCCATAGCCTAACCCAGATGTTGACATTGAACATATCGACATTTTGCAGATGTTGATATGTGAAATTACGGTATTTCAACAATGTTGACATCATTACTGTTGACATTATGACTGTCGACATTCTTTCTGACTGCATACCATGAAATGTAACTATTTTTGATAAATCAACAGTTCTGGCATTACAAGGAACGTACAGGGAAATCATTGCTGTACTTGATGGATTCACACAGCCCCTAAGCCACCCGCTGCTCCCAACTGTGCTTAGTGTTTGTTCACAGCTCAGTTTGGGATGTGATCTTTATGGAGATGGAAAGTCATCATGCTTGATATTTAGGGCTTTCACACCTTTCTTATTAGAAAAATGAGGACTAGGCACTCACTCAGCATTCAAGGCATAAGATGTTTATTGACAGTAGTAGAGCAACATCAGTCCAGACCACCCAACAACCGTTTCAGTCACTTAACGAGTGATTTACTTCAGGTTCAGTGAGAATCTCTCACTTGATAGAGAGGTTAAAGTAAATCTACACTATAAATAAGATTTCATCAACGAGCTTCATTGCTACCTATCAGAACTGCTGCACCTATCCTGGATAATATAACGGTTAGCATTACTGCTTCACAGCACTGAGGTCTTGGGTTCGATTCCCACCATGGCCCTAACTGTGTGGAGTTTGTATATTCTCCCCGTGCTTGCATGGATTTTCTCTGGGTATTTTGGCTCACTGGGGCAGGGACTGATGTGAATGCCCAATATTCTCTGTGTAGCGCTGCAGAATATGAGTGCGCTATATAAATAACTGATAATAATAATCTCCACCGACACCTAAATTAAGGTGAATATTGAATGAATAAGGACGTATACTGGAAAGTAGAATCAGATAAGCCTCATTATTTTAAGTACATATCCATTTGGATATATTGCTGTTTTGTTTTAAGAAGCTAGTGTGCCATCGGCGGCGCCATTTCTCTTTGTTCCTATATGCTTGTAATTGATCTCTTGTAGCCGGGAGCAGAAAATATACATATATACACGAACGCATATGTGTGTGTATATATTTGACTTAGTCTGATGATCTCCGTTTTAAAAGTAAAGTAATCCTGTAGTCCTGAAACAATCCTACATATTTATTTACATTTGTGATATGAAACATACATGTTAATTATTGCAATTGAGTAGCCCTGCATAACCTTCCCCGCAGATGCTGACTGCAGAAGGCCCCTTGGTTTCTTATTTTGCATCCTATTATGAAATCTGATCTAACTTTCCAGATGTTTAAAAAGCTTAAAGTGCATTGTTCAAAACAGTGAGTGTTTATGCAAAAGCTGACAGCGGTTATCACATGCATTTTAAAAAAAATTGTAAACAGGCTCCCGTGTTATTTTCTTTCTCATTGTTCAACTTTTATGTTTCCTCTTTAATTGGATAATTTAATACTGATGCTGGTTGTTTTAAGTTTAATAGAACAAATATATGCAGTTAATTTTATGGTGCTCTATTAAGTTAAAATTAGAGACAATTGGGTCAATCCAATTAGGTGCGAATTGCGAGTAGCGAGTTTGTTTCTTGAAACTGTAAGAAAAATAAAAAAGAAGACAGAAATGTCCCTTGGTTGGCGCACTAACAAAAAATTAATAAAATGTAACTTTTATTAAACAATATTAAAATTGTATATATAATAATCTCTCCAGTGAAATATAAAAAATGAAAAACGTCTCAGTGTGTTAATTATTGAAATGAATAGTGTTATTGGTACACCTGCGCGTGTAATGGTGACACAAAAGTGGATATTAATAAATAGAAAATCTCTCACAAATAAGTCATAGAATATATGCAAACCCAAAAATAGCAAATCAAAAAATGCATTTAATTGGGACCAATTATATGTGGCATGCTATAACATCCCTAAAAGTAGGATAATATTCTGCAATGTCCACTGCATGTCAGAATTGCCATGATATGCATGTGAGAAGTGGCCGCAATACACTCATATACCTAAATTGCCACCTGTAACTGAAATGCACATGGAATCTAATACATTTAAACAAGGGTTGACTTAACTGCTGCAAAGCCAACAAATAACTTTTAACATCTAAGGGGCTAGAATTATATTCCGTCAAGACTGACTAATATACTTGTAATCAGTCAATTGGCTCAATTAATGTAGATTTCATATCACAAATGTCATGTAGGAATAGGAGATTGATATCTTATATTATCACCTTATCCCCTCATGTTATTCTACCATGTTTTTGGACATGATTGGCTATTCATTAGGCTGCAGGTAAACATGCACATGTGCTGTCTGCAGTGTATTCAGCAAATCTCTGGAAAGAAAGCCAAATCTTCAGATATACAATGTTGCAGTGTCACAGTGTCTTGTTATAATGTTAACAGCACATGTAGCCATTTAAATCATAAGGGTATTTGCATTAGCTTTGACAATAAGAAAACCCATGCAAAACCCATGAAACTCGCTGACTTCACATTGAAGTGCGCTCCCGAGAACTCTCCAATCCAATTAAAAATGCCTGTTTGCACTACTCGCAGCAGAGCGGTGCGAATTGACTGCCAAATGAGATTTGAGAGAAGTGCATGAAGAAGTGGGGAGACCATTCTGGAACCCCCAAAATGGATCATTTAGTTGGCAGGACCATATAGAAGGCTGTATAAAATGCAAATAAAAGTAGGAAAACAGGTGATTTTTGAATATTTTGAGGGCGTTGAAAAATTTAAAAAAATGTATTTTTCAATTAAAAAAATATTGTAATAAAATTTGGGGTGTCTAAACTAATTAAAAAGTTGATTTTGGGGTAATTTGAGGACAATTTTTTTACCCCAAAAAATGACACGTAACTATTGGACTAATTAAGCTAATTGGAAACTTGCAATTGCCTAATTCGTCATTAGGGGAGGTGTCCCGACATTTTAACCTTAAAATGAAGATTTTCCTTTCCATCTCCCACCCTGAGGGAGGTGGGAATGGAAAGATGTGAATTCAGTCTGACTGATCAGTGCGAGTTGCTAATTGGCTTGCTATGTGAATTCGAAGAGTAAATAGCAACTCGCACCTCACAATTCGCACCTAATTGCATTGATCCCAATGTTACTTAGGGGTAATTTTTATGTAGCAGCCATATGTGCATTTTTTTAAATAATGCTCTATGCAATACATGGAAATCAATTAATTAAGTGTCATCTTGCACTATGTGCCTACGGCCACTTTCCTTGTATATAAATCCAGTTGTGGTGGCTGCCCTTCATTCCATTTGTCTTTTGAGTGTTACTGGGGATTTTCAGAATGTGAGTCATAGAATTCCTCTATTCCCCCAAGGATTTCCTCACTGGAGTTCCTTGTCTTTGTAGTTTTAGCTGGCTCCTTGAACCAGTTACTGTGCTGTGCAAATGGATGTTTTTGGACGGCTGTGTGTAAAATACCTGGGGAGAGAGGTCACGGATTGACTCCTGTTTTTCAAGGAAATTGATCTCTTTCATTTTAGCTGGAATAATTTCATTCAGAAACTTTCTGCAACTTTTTAACCTTTTCATTTCCCATTCACAGACTGCTGACTATTTGGATTAGAGTCCAAATGCTGCTTATAGGATTTGTTTGTGACTAATCCTATGTATCACCTCCTATAGATCACCATTGGCTTTTAGATTACAGGCCTCTTCCCATCAGGTTTTCATCATTCCCTTGATGTAAGGAAAGCAACTTAGAATTTCTCATATATTGGATCATTTGGGTCTTCAAAAGGAATTGATATCCTTTTACCTTCTTTGTGTTTAAAATGAGGTGAAGTACAGTTTAAAAGAGAATTGTAGACAATTCCTGGACCCATTTTTTTAAATTATTATTGTAAGTGTAGTCTTTGGAAATTAGCTTAATAAATTTCAGTACTGTTTGACATCTTAGAATGCAACCTCTGCCTTCAAAAGTATGTGTTTCTAACTCATTTATTTTCAGATATGTTTAATGCAAAACTATATTTTTATGTTAGTTTTGCTATTGAGGTGTATATAATTTTTGGGGGCTAAAGGTATAGGGTGCGATCTGATGCCGCTGCGGGAACTCTGCGAATCTTCCTGCATCACCAAGCTGGTTTTGCCTTTAAAATGATTGCTGATTTAAAAATACGGGAAGATTCGCATGAGTTCCCGCGGCGGCGCCAGATCACACCCTATTATATAATCCCCGAAGTGTTTCTTTTCCTGTCTCAAGTTAAAAATGAGCTATGTAACCTGTGGTCTTATAACATAACAAGCGTAGCTCACCTCTATCTTAATCCTACCACCTAGCCTGCCTGGCCCTAGACAATTGCTCCATAAAAATGCATTCCGATTCACATTGACATGTCAAAGTTGATAAAACCATCTATGTCTAAGGTAAAAAAAAACCCCAACAAGTCTCATAAGTTTCTGACTGCAGCTTGAAATGTTTATCCAACCGTTGTTGGAGGTAATCTAATATTTGTAGACTGAACTGGATGCCAGTGCTGTAGGAGCATGCTGTAGATACATTTTAGTTATACTATGTAATGAAATAATCTTATTATTCTGAACACAAGTGTATTTCCAACAGCTGATAATGGAAAGCATTTACTTGCTGTCGATGTATATACAGACAGTTTTAATCTTTGGAATGCTTAACACATGTTATCATTACATAATCTATAAATTTGTTTACAATAACCTGAAATTTTAGACCCTTGGGAAAGGAAAGACACTAGTACATTTTAAGTTATTGCGCTTTGCATGGGAAGTTGTACAACAACAATATACAGTATATACACCACATCCATACACTGCTACAGTGCATATTTCTGTGTGAAAATCCACATTTATCGGTTATCTGTGTGTGTGTGTGTGTGTATATATATATATATATATATATATCTCCTCCTTTAGCACACTTGTATAAATGTTACAGACAGGGGCGCCAAGAGGAGGAGGGAGCAGGTACTAAGTGGTTGGAGTTGATGGAGGACCCCTCCCTTACCTGTCAGCAGCTGCAGCCTGTGTCTTCCCAGCGTGTGTGCTGGGACCAGGGATGCTGCTTCTGATCAGTAGCACTCCCTATTCTCCTCTGGCTGTGTAGGGGGGGAGCGGTAACACTGATCACCACCACCCTGGATGAGGGGTACAACTCACTCCCCTGTGGAGCGTGCTACGCCGCTTTACTGCGCAGCAAATAGTAATTTTTTTAAGTAGGTGTGGCCACACCTACTTACATTAGGCAACAGCCCTCAAAATTACCAGGACACAACAAGGCTCTCTACGGCACTGGTTACAGCCATCATTGTGTTAAGTGCACTTTTCTCTATAGTCCACTGCTAAATGGTTTCTTGCCATTTCCTTTTTACTGTCTCATTGGTGGTCATTATAACCTGGTACAGTGGTTCTCAGCTCCAGTTCCCAAATACTCACAGCAGGTCATGTTTTCTGTATTTATTTATTCATGCACAGGTGAGTTGATCTATTTTGCTGGGTCAGTAATTATCCCACCTGTTTCCACATACAGAAATCCTGAAAACATAAACTGTTGATCGGCGTTGAAAACCACTGCACTAGTACACCCCACGTCAGTGGTGTCACTTACCTTACTTGCACCCGGTGTGGCAGTCGGTCCTGGGAGCTTGTTCTCGCGCGCCGGAGGCGTGCCTTCGTCCCACGAAGCCACGCCCACTCAGCACTCGCATGTCACCCCCCGTCCTCAGCATTCAGTGGCCAGGGGAGAGGCTAGGGGCTGCCCAGTAGCTGCTATGCTGCTCCACTGAGTTAGCCCGGCTCAGCGCAGCAGCTACTGGACAGCCAACAGCCTCTTACCGCAGTGTGGCTACTCGGTGACACAATCCGAGGGGGTGACACCAAAATAACAGAGCAGCTCTGCTATTTTGGTGTCACCCCCTTGGATGGTGTCACCCGGTGCGGCCCGCCCCCCCCCCCCCCCCCCCCCCCTTGTGACGCCAGTGCCCCACGTATTTGAGGTGAATAAATTCCAGCACTTTTTCACTCACGCAATATTGCATGGTTATTTTTGATTATTACTCTCCATGTTTTCTCACTGGTATGGTGCCTCTGTTTGTCATTAAGATACTACACTATATTACTATTTACTTTTTATAAGTATAATTTCAAGGCCTAGAAGCAGTAAAGGAGGTGGTGGTGGAATACTCCCAATATTGCGCATTCACACTTCTACCAAATGTCCCATCACTCACATTCACATCTTTAAATTTGAAGTACATGCTGTCTGGATTTTCAACCCATTCTCGCAGGTTGCTGTGATCTATCATCCTCCTGGACCACACCAACAAGATCTTGAACATTTCTCTGCCTAGCTCATTCATTTCTTAAACACTAACAGGCCACCATTATCATGGGTGATTTCAACATCCCATTCATAGTCAACAATCTCCACTAAAACTAATGTTTTCCTCACATAGGGGTGATTCTGTGTCGAATGCAACTCTTAAAATGGATGTATCTCCCGAATTCCAACTGACTGCGCATGCATCTGCATCTGAAAACATGACGTGCGCATGCGCCGCACAATGCTTCTGAAGTAGCATGTAGGTGCATCTTTGTCACATCTTGTACAAACTGAAGCTAACATGATGTAGACATTTCTGGGCGGTGAGTGTGAAGACTTACAGGACGTGCATTGTGTCTTCTGTGCTTTAGTTAGGTGTTCGGATGTAGTTGGGAGGCCTGTTTTAGATGGATCTCTTGCACCCAGCATGGGGCTGATGCATGTCCAAATACTAATGATGATGGCTGAAGCACAGATTCAATAAGCAAGTTAGCGAGCAACCGGGATGCAGGAAATCACACTTGCAAACTATTACATTTAGCCCTCAATCTGTGTTCAAATCATGTTACATACACTATATGGACAAAAGTATTTGGCCACACCTGTTAATTATGGAATTGTGGTGTTTCAATCAGACCTGTTGCCACAGGTGTATAAAATCAAGCACCTAGCCATGCAGTCTCCATTTGTAAACATTTGTGATACAAAAATGGGTTAGTGACTTCAAGCGTGGTTCTGTGATAGGATGCCACCTTTGCAATAAGATGGTTTGTGAAATTTCATCCCTGCTGGATATTCCACGTTCAACTTTAAATGATATTATTAGAAAGTGGAAGCGTTTAGGAACAACAGCAACTCAGCCATGAAGCGGAAGACCACGTAAAATTACAAAGCACGGTCAACGACTGCTAAGTAGCATGGTGCATAAAATTCGCCAACACTTTGCTGATTCCATAACTGAAGAGTTCCAAACTTCCACTGGCATTAATGTAAGCGCAAAAACTGTGTGGCGGGAGCTTAATGGAATGGGTTTCCATGGCCAAGCAGCTGCATGCAAGCCTCACATCACCAAGTCCAATGCCAAGCATCGGATGGAGTGGTGTAAAGCACACCGACACTGGACTGTGGAGCAGTGGAAACGTGTTCTGTGGAATGACTAATCACGATTCTCTGTTTGGCAGTCAGATAGGCGAGTCTGGGTTTGGCGGATGCCAGGAGAATGTTACCTGCCTGACTGCATTGTGCCAACTGTGAAGTTTGGTGGAGGAGGTATAATGGTATGGGGCTGTTTTTCGGGGTTTGGGCTAGGCACCTTATCTCCAGTAAAGGGCACTCTTAATGCTTCAGCATACCAAGACATTTTGGACAAAGCTATGCTTCCAACTTTGTGGCAACAGTTTGGGGAAGGCCTTTTCTATTCCAACATGACTGTGCCCAAGTGCACAAAGCAAGGAATGTAAATACATGGTTTGATGAGTTTGTTGTGGAATAACATGACTGGCCCGCACAGAGCCCTGACCTCAACCCCACTGAGCACCTTTGTGATGAACTGGAACGGAGATTGCGAGCCAGGCCTTCTCATCCAACATCAGTGTCTGACCTCATAAATGCTATACAGAATGAATGGGCACAAATTCCCACAGAAACCCTCCAAAATCTTGTGGAAAGCCTTCCAAGAGTGGAAGCTATTATAGATGCAAAAGGGAGACCAACTCCATATTAAAGTATATGTATTTGAATACAATGTCATTACAGTCCCTGTTGGTGTAATGGTCAGGTGTCTGAATACTTTTGTCCATATAGTGTACATCTAAGAAACCTTTCCAGAATATATACATATCTCACACAAGACACTGCAAAAGCTTTAATTCATGCACTTACCATCTCCCATATTGTTGTTCTCCTTTCTGGTCTTCTCTAAACAGAAATCTATATTGAATGCAGTGGCTAGACTGTTTTTCCTCAATTAACGTTCTTTTACTGCTGCTCTGCTCTGTCAGTTCATACATTGGTTACTTGTATTTTACCGGAATCAATATAAAATACTTCTGCTTGCATGAAACTACACCAACATACATCTCTTTGCTTGTCTGGATAACTCTACCAAACCTACACCCACCACTCTGCACAAGATCTACTTATCTCATCCACACTGTACCTGCCCCATTAATGTGTACAGGACTTTATTGGGGCACAACAGTGCTTTCTTCAAGTCTCTAAACCTGCAAACTTACCTCTTCGACCAAGCTTTTCAAATTCCTGACAACCCGCATAATCTCCATAAGCTATTCTAACTTCTGCAGCTCTACACAAAACTTACATATGATATTATTAACAGTTAACTATACAGAGCACACATATTCTACAGTACTTTACAGATAATATTTAGTCATTCACATCCGTCTCTTCCCTGCTGGAGCTTACAGTCTATATTCCCTACCACATATGCACACACACTAGGGTTTATTTTTTTTGTTAGAATACAAGTAACTTACCAGTTTGCTTTTTGATCAGTGGAGGAAATTGCCTGAGAGAAACTCACGCAAACATAAGGATAACATACAAACTTGATGAGAATTGAACCCAAGACCTCAGTGCTGTGAGGCAGTAACGCTAACCAGTACACCAACCATTCTCTTTCTACATTGTTGTGTGACTGGATCATGTAGCCCACCATGAACTTTTTACCTTTGCAGTATGGCTCGACCAATTCGCAGAATGTACTGTAGCACCTAACCTCGTTTATCAAAGCCCTATTTCCCTATAGATTTTAAATTAGCGAACAGGGCCCACTTAACTTTCTCTGGTATTGCTCATTAAAGAGTAATTTTCTATTCTAGTATGGTCAGACTTCACAAACTGTTTAAATGTGAAACTACAGTATCAATAGGCTACTTTTCATCTAAGCCAGGGATGGGGAACGGCAGGTCCGGGGGCCGTCTAAGGCCCCCGGAATCATTTGGTCTGGCCCTCAAAGCTTTTTTCTGCTAGCCCCATCTGGCTAGCAGTATGCCTAGAATGTCACCCTGCAGCCAGAATCTATGCAGCAGTGCCACCTGGAGCATCCTTTGGACGCTTCAGATGGTTACACTGCTGCCCTTACAGCTCCCTGGAACATCCTCTGGATGATCCGGGCATTGCTATAATCACCGGTGATTGTGGTATCGCCCCCGTGTGACATCACATTGAGGGGGCGTGGCCTGCACCAGGCCTGCGAATAATGTTATATAGATCAAAATGGCCCTCGGCAGAAAAAAGGTTCCCCACCCCTGATCTAAGCAATTAATGTACCCCTTTACACATACCTGACATTATCCTAAATATTCATTAGGAATATGTTTTACAGCACTGTGCAAAAACAATATTTCTATTTCTAATATGTCCAATTTAATTTCTCCTTATATGGTCCATGGGGGAGCAATTGGTAGCATCAGGAGGATACCCACCCAAACATTTGGTGAACAAAATTCTTGTGTTTTAGTTGAGAAGAGACAGGAAAGAAGAACAATTTGTTGGCAGTAATTTGTAGGTGACACTAGACAGGAAGAAAAAACAAAATAAGACAGAAAACTGCACTTTTTCAGGAAATTTTTGGTCCGAATGTTCGTTACAAACATTCTTTGGTCCAAATGTTGCTTTTAGAGATAATAATAATTTGAAGAGGTTGCAATAAAACCTAACTTAGTTAAATATGTAATATATTTAACATTTATTACACATACCCTCCAACATTTTACAGCAAGAGCCCAGTATAGGGGCTTGGCCACAGATAAATGGGCATGTCCATGGGGGCTTGAGGCATTTGGCGCTGGCTAGTTCATACTCTGTCCAAACAGGATTGTATGTGTGTGTGTATATAGATACAATAGATTCCAATGTTCCTGGCACTCAAAAATAAATGGACAATAACTTGCGTTGGTGCCTTCTACAGAGCTAACCTCTGCATATATATAGATACATATATCTATAAATATATATACCTATATAGATAGATTCATGTAGAAATATAGAATATATATCTACATGAGTAGTTTCACTTGGGGTGTTTATAATTTCTTTACATAGTGGGCGGACTACCTACCTCTCCAGGAGAACAAGTGCACTGTGAGTGTGTGCTAAAGATTCTTTTTACACAGCCACCGACATGACACCGCAGCCCTAGCTCAGCCTCACTGTCATTGTCTCGCGGGATGATGACGTCATCATCTCGCAAGACTTTGACTGGAGAAGCTCCTCAGTGGCCCGCTGTAAGAAACAGCTGAGAGCTGATTGAGAACACGGAGCCGCCTGTCATTTAGCAGCGCTGCGGGAGTCTTCTGCTACTATAGAATTCAGGAGATAATGGAGTATCACTCACCTGCTCTGCATTGTGTGTCAGATTGTACTCACCCGGTACAATCGGTACAGCCCCTGTTTGCTGGTACAGACCATTAAAAAACAGTACTGTACCGGCTAAATCAGTATAGTTGGATGGTCTGATTACATGGAAGAAGTAACCCTTTTACAGTTATGCTATACTTGTTAACACTGTAAAAAGGTTCTTATGGGGAAATAAATCGTTGCTCCTCAGTGCTGAGATGTGCTTTGTGATCAGGTGTAGATTCTCTACTCTGATTGGTGTTGCAAACGAAGGTGGCAAGTTCTGTTTTGCCTATTGCAAAGTTTTGCAGCATGCCAGGTGATGACCCTGTGGTGTGTACAGTGCTGCCACCTGTCAAGAATCCCTGTTAGGGCATCATTTTTATTTTTTTACAAAAAGTTTATGTTGTAATGCTATTGATATGTGTTAAAACATTAAAAAAAAAAGAGATGCCAACAGTGTAGTAAATCGTAAATGTGTTGTCTCCACATTTTTTGTAATTTATTTACGATATTGCACAAACAGCTGAACTATGTAATGAGACAGCCATATTGTGTGTATATGCCATTCTTTTTTTATCACTAGATTTCACTACTCATATTCATTGGACTGGCCAACAGGGGTACAAGGGAAATTCCCAGTGGGCCCCCATGCTTGAGAGCTCCACCCTCTTTGCCTTAGGGGTGGGGCTCAGACTGTGATCCAAGGTCTAGTAAAAGGAGCAAAAAATTTTTTGTAAGTGTTATCTAGTTGAAGGCTATATATATTTGTTTAATGAGCACATTCCCTGAGTTACACTGAATCTGTGTTAGATACCTTTATTCAGAAACATTGCTCTGCTGATAGTTATAGAGCCTGGCAGTTTGTAATGTCCCAGTCTCCACTTTATAATAGCTCTTTACTTGTTATAGTCAAATTTATAAAGTGAAAGCAGCACTTCCACCCAGTGGGTGGGTAGTTCTACAGGAAATGACATCAGCAAAGAAGGGGCTTCTGATTGGTGTACACGGCAAGTGGATGGCTCCTCCTCCACAGCTCCATCTTCCCAGTGACATCTTCAGGAAGATGGTTCTGCGCAGTGACAGAAAAGACTTTGGCACTGTGCCAGAGCCTTTGCGCTCTAGTGTTCAGGTACCAGCTTACTGAATATCTGGGAAGATAGTGCCGTCGAGGAGGAGGTACCCGCTTGCCAGAGCAAGGTAAGATGTCAATTGGGGGCGGCGTTGCTCTTTATACTTTTGAACATAGTAATAAAACAAGACTGGATATTAACAGAGAGAGCCCTGCTTTTTGGCAGTATTTCTGTTACTTGTTTTAGTACTGTGACCATTCACCATCTTTACTGATGTCGCCCAGTTGTGCTGTCCGTCTAAGATTGAAAACTGTAATCTTAGCAGCTATTTTTAAAAAATATCACACTATGTCCAAAATTATACATTAACAAAGGGTGACTCTAAGGGGTGTGGCAACACTGTGAGCTAATAAACGACTCGTATCATCAATGTAAAAAGTATTTTTCTAGTTACTCATATCTTTGAATGGGGAATGCTTTCCCCTCGCCACAGAAGATCGCTTTCAGTGTGCTTCAACTGCAAAACCAACTCTCGCCACAAAGCACTCTTTTGTGTCATGGGATAATTTCAGAAAATAATTATTAATCCTGAGAGTGCTTTTTACTTTTGGAAAACTAATTAAAACCTACGAACGTAATAATCGGCTATGGTCTGTCCTGTCTCCAACATGTGTGGTGGGAGCTCTCCCCCAAGGACCCCACTGCAACGACGAGATAGAACTGCCAGAGAGGACCACTCTGTGCTGTAGGCAATGGGGTGAGTATATAGCAGGGACGGAGTGGGAGGGGATAAGGCAGAGCAGGGGTCAGATCGAGGTGAACCAGCAATATGCTAGGTCCCTTTACTAGTATTGCAATAATTCAGCATCAATATTCACTAAAAATTATGTTTGTATATATTTCATACAGTTCTTGAATCCAAAATTTTATATTCAAAATTCTTTATTTTATTGTTACCAGTGGTTAGCACTGCTGCCTCACACAGCCGTACATAGACATTTTGATACCCTGTGCCAGAAAGAAAATTAGTGTGTGCACCCCCCCATCAATACCACCACCACCAATGTTTGACATAGGGACATTATGAAAAGAGGAGTAGCCTTATGACACACACCCATGCATCACTCTGGGTGTGTAACCAACATTACCAAAGATGTTGGGTTGCCCTCAGGCTCTCTCCCGCAATAAATATTATGTACAGCCTGCATCTCCCCTGTACCACCCTATACAGCCTGCATACCCCTGTACCCCATGTACAGCCTGCATCTCCCTAGCATAGGAGACACTGATATTACTCTTTCCCATACTTGCCAACTCTCCCTCATTGTCAGGGAGACTCCCTGAAATAGCAGCAATATCCCTGTCTCCCTGAAGAGTCTAGCAATCTCCCTCATTTCACCCTTACCCCCATTATGAAGCTGATATTTTAAAAAACTGAGATATATACATTCAAATGGGATCATTAGTGTAATTTCCTTGCATTGGTTATTATAAGGCACAATGATCCCTATGAATTTCTGCAATGTATTAGTGTGTTTTCATCAACAAACAGATCTTACTGACTGCTTTTGTGCTGGTTACATTTAGATGTAAGTCAGGTTTAGGACACGCCCCTCAGATTTATCAGTACACGCCCACTGTAACACGCGCTCATAGGTGCTGCTTTCACAATCTCCCTGAAATGCTTTTTCAAAAGTAGGCAAGTATGCTCTTTCCACAGTATTTCTGAATCCTCAAGTCCCTATATAGAGCCTGCATCCCACCCTTGTACTCCCACATACAGCCTGCATTTCCCCTGCACCCTCATATTCAGCCTGCATCCCCATGCACAGCCTGGATCTCCGCTGCACCCTCATATACAGCCTGTATATTCCTTGCACCCCCATTTACAGCCTGCATCTCCCCTGCACCCCCATATTCAGCCTGCATGTCCCCTGCTCCCCCATGCACAGCCTGCATCACCCCTGCACCCTCATATACAGTCTGCATCTCCCCTGCACCCACATTTACAGCCTGTATCTCCCCTGCACCCTTATATACAGCCTGTATCTCCCCTGCACCGCCATTTACAGCCTGCATCACCCCTGCACCCTTATATACAGCCTGTATCTCCCCTTCACCCCCATTTACAGCCTGTATCACCCCTGCACCCTCATATACAGCCTGTATCTCCCCTGCACCCCCATTTACAGCCTGCATCACCCCTGCACCCTCATATACAGCCTGCGTCACCCCTGCACCCCCATTTACAGCCTGCATCACCCCTGCACCCTCATATACAGCCTGTATCTCCCCTGCACCCTCATATACAGCCTGCATCACCCCTGCACCCTCATATACAGCCTGTATTTCCCCTGCACCCTCATATACAGCCTGCATCTCCCCTGCACCCCAATTTACAGAATGCATCTCCCCTGCACCCCCATTTACAGCCTGCATCACCCCTGCACAGATATATACAGCCTGTATCTCCCCTGCACCCCCATTTACAGCCTGTATCACCCCACTTATAGTTATTAATACATATATATAAAGCAATTCACACTCTCATTAACAGAATTTATCCACATAATCAATAGGATATGTTCGGAGCAGATACACATCCAGTTACTATTTTCTTGACTCTCTGAGAATGGTCCCTCTGTCACAACAGCAAGGAATGAGCAGAAAACAACATCTTCTCCCAACAAATGACTGTGCCAAAGGGAAGCCATATGGAAGAACACAGATATGCTGTTATACTGCTGCAATAGTAACAAAGCTGTTTTAGCCAGGCGTTGCACCCTGCCAGATTTGAAAGCGCTAAAATGCATCCTGCCCTTATGGCAGTGCCCCACTGAAACAGCCGTCCCCACCCGCAGGCCGCAGTGTTACGCAGGGGGGAAAGTTCTGGTGAAACAATCGCTGGCAAGGAAATAGATGCCGTGCGTATACACTTACGTATACGGCATCTATTCACACTGCGGGGAGAGTTTGGGGGAAGTGATGAATAGAGGGTGCATCTCAAGGCCATACACCCCTTTTGAGTAACCATGCCTCCCTTTTTTTTCACTTACTGCCACCCTGCTGCCAGCTCTCACAATTTCCTGGTTCTGGAGACTACACAGTACCTGGCTTCACTCCTCTCTGGGAGGAGCCTGCATGTTAACCCATTTGCTACCTGGGTATTATCCGTGTAAGGCAGAATGCGGCAGTGTGGGAGCCGTGTAGTTATCCTGAGTGGAGAGGAGCCGGGTGCACCATTAGTGAAACCTGCACACCCGACAATAGGGATTGGGAGGGGTGGGTGACCATGGCTCATTCCGTTTCCAAGGCATCCCAACCTGTGCGGCAGAACCAGCTGCAAAACCCTCCTTTCTTATGGCCCTGGCCCAACTCTGCTGGTACCATAGATTTGATTCTGACCAGGGTCCTATCTGTTTAAACTTTGTATGTTCTCCCCACGTTTGCCTGGGCTTTCCCTGGGTGCTTTAAGTTTCCTCCTACAGTCCAAAAATGTACTAGGAGGATAAGTGTGTGGAATTGTGTGGTTAATAATTTGAACTATAAGCTCTAATGGGACAAGGACTGACATAAATTATTACATATTCTCTTCACAGCTCTAAGTAAAACCATAGAGATAATTATATTAATAATTATATTTATCATGAACATGTAATAAAAATACTGCACATGTATATCTTTATTTGAGAACTTGAGTGGAAATGCACAACAGTGACAAACCTAAGTTTAGATTACCCACATTATGTTTCTTAATATCTTTTATCTTATTTTTATGTTTTGTGCAGGTTGGCCCTCATTTTATGATGTCGTCAATCCAGAAGCAATAACACTTACTGATGACTTTTCTTATGGGATGCACAGAGTGGAAACAAGCTGCAGTCAGGTCAGTCAGTTCCAATGGCTCAGTTTCAGAGCAAGACCAAGAGCGTAGCTACAGCTGCTATGGGATCCAGGCTGCCTCCAGGGCCCAGCCCTCCCCCTGCACCCAGTAACTCTGTCAGTGGCTTCTTACCAGTGTGCTGTTGCAGGGTCCATCTGCTGTCATGGATCTAGCCGGCTCAGTTTCTGTCTCCTCAATGGGAGGAGGCATGGCTGTGTGTGACTACAATTTTACCCATTCACCCCATGTCTTTTGCAAGGAGCATAACTAAGTGACTGATTTATTAGTGAATCATAGTCATCTTATATATCACGTTATATCATACACAATTTGGATTAGGGAGACTATACATTTATGGAAAAAAAAAATCAGTTTATAAAACTATATGCTAATCTCCATTCATTTAAATCTTCTTCAGTATATCAACTATGCAGACAGATAGTGAAAACATTAGATCATTTACAATCATTATGGATACATGTAACCAATATTCTCTAATGTTTGCACTATCTGCCTGCTTAATTGAGATACAAGGTTTAAATGAATGGTTATAAGTACATAGCAAGTATTTTAAACAATAAAATATATTTAAAAAATAATAATTATTATTTAGTCTCCCTAATCCTAATGTGTATGAAATAAACTGGTCATAATCCAATTCTGCACCTAATTTGTGATTGGTATCATGGCTCCATCTACAGAGAGAGAGCTGGCTGGGCACTGCAGCAGTGAGTGGGGAGGGGGATTTGTGGAAAAAAATTGCTATGGGGCCCCTATAGATTTGCTAAGCCCTTGAGCAAGACCAACCATGATGTAGTAATTTAAGGTGACACTAATCATTAGGGGTTTATGACATCCTTCACTTTACAATTCATTTAATGGAAAAGCTGTGGGCCTGATCCATACCCGCTCGCAGGCGCTATGCACTCGTGAGCGGGTCGATGTTTGACCACTGCACATGCGCACGCCGGAGCCAGCTCTGATGTGCGTATTCGCGGAACCCGGCTAGCGATGGGCGCTGCGTCGCTACGGGTCTCGCACCAAAGCGGGGCAGCTGCCGATTTTGATTGACAGCTTGCCCCGTTTTGGAGGCGGGCAGGGGGGGTGGCTGGCCAAACGGAGGCGTTCCCAAAGGAACGCCTGCCGTTTGGGGGCGGCCCCACTGACATCACGAGTGATGTCAGTGGGTGAGCTTCCGGCTCTAATAGAGCCGAAAGCTCACTGGGGCTTGCGGGAACGAGACCCTACCACAAGGGTCTCATCGCAAGCCCCGATGGTCGCGATGGTCGAGACCATCGCGACCATCACCTGGCCGCTCGCAATAGCTGTGGGTGGTCACCCACAGCTAAGCAGGTGGCCTAGAGGCCGAACAAAAAAAAAATGCCCTGATTCAGAGCGAGCGCTCTTTCAGAGGGACGGCTCTGAATCAGGCCCTGTGTCCAGTATTCTCTCCAAAAAATACAGGACATTCGCAGTCCAGCTTCTTGGATCCCCACCAAGATTTGTGTTTATGAAGCTGTGAGTGATGTAGCCTGTCAGGTGCTATAACAATTAATAATATAGCTCTTTACACAGAATATTCTTCTAGTATGTCTGTGGGAGGAAGCTGGAACATTTAACATTATTAAAAAGTAGCATGGTAAACATATGCAAATGCTATACATATTGGGCTCTGGTCAGAATCAAACCCACGACACTAGTGCTGCAAGGAAGCAATGCTAACCACAATGCTTTTGTGCTGTCCCAGATTCATCTTGATCATCTCTAGAAATTAGAGCCATGCCATTATGTGTCACTATTGTATGATCATAAATAAGTTCTATAGAGCTTATGTATTGTGTTACAGACTGATAATATAGCTGAGAGGATCACAACTACCTTCACCTGTAAACCTTTTTGCAAAAGTTAACGCACAGTCATTTCCTCCCATTTAAATTAATAGACATCTACACAAGAAATACTAATGTATCTACCTAATATGCATAGGGGCGTATCCATAATGGGTGCAGGGTGTGCAAGTCCATACAGTCTCCGGTGTCCAGGGCCACACCACTCACCCTGCACCCATAGAATTCTCTTTCCATCTACACATTTTCCCAGAGATATGCAGTTGTACCGTAGTCTCTGATACAGTGCCAGAGTCTACTCAGGGCATGGGTTGGCATCACAGAGTCTGCACACGGCCCCTTCCTTTCTTATAGTGCCTATGTTATGTACATTATAAATATCACCACATTACTGACAGAAGTATGGAGCATTTACTAGCAGGAACCTGTCTGTTTCTCTATTCTGAATGTAGTGTTTTGCACAGAGGAAAGCAGTCTACTCTATGAAATGTTGGGGTCCATAGAAAGCAATACATTCACGTATTCCTCCTGGAAATATGGCCTTGTTGCCTTTATAATGATTTCTAATAGCTGAAGTAGTGTGGGGTGTGTTACAAACAATACACACGTTGATGATATCAGAATTTACCTTTTATACAAATATAATATACAGGAGTTTATATCTATATTACCATTACTTGTGGATAATATAGAATTTAGAATTTCACAGCATTGCCTAATCTGTCTACATTTATATGTGCTATTAGTGAAGCTAAATGAGTTAACAAGAAGATAATAAATGTATAACTTGTTCTGTTGTAGTGTGGTGCACATCTCGGTCACATCTTTGATGATGGTCCCCGTCCAACTGGTAAAAGATACTGTATAAACTCTGCATCATTGACCTTCATACCAGAAGAGACAGGTGGCGCGGCAGAAAGTAGTGCCTCAGACTCACCCGGAAAGACTGAATTCTAATACACAGCTACAGTAAAGTGTTCTTAACATCAAAATCTACAGTTTAATAGCCATTACCTGGACTGTGTACTCTCTCTAATACTAACCTAGAAAAAAATAGTACTCCTAGTACATTTTCTGTTCAATTTAAAAACCAGCATTTTTCTGCTGTTGCATATAATGTATGATTTAATCTCCGCCTAGTGGAGTTGTCGATAATTAAATATGCTTACCCAAGTACGGAAAGTAAGCAGTCATTTCTCGTTGCAACTCCCTCTTCCCAGAAGCTGAGAACCCGATCGCCTGAAACTATGCTGGTTTTCTCTCCGTGGAGCCTTACAAAACAGTTTCATGAGGGAAACACCAGGGACATATTTAATTAATGACAGCTCAATAAAGACTTGAGTTACCTTTTAACAATTACTCATTTTCAGTGGTCATTGATGTGTATACAAAAAATGAAGGTACTGTAGCACAGTGTGTGAATTATATCAAAAGCTTAATATTAGTTTTATTATTACTCAATGAAACACAGTGGGCCAAAGTTTGTTCCTACAAGGAAAAATAAATTGCACATTACCTAAAAAAACAACAAACGTGTTTTGTCTTTGCGCCTTCTTTATCTATATTTTCTTATCTGAGTTATACTGATAACATACAATAATATGCTGTGTTATATAGCACGATATACAGCCATGACCAAAAGTTGTGAGAATGACACAAGTATTGGTTTTCACAAAGTTTGCTGCTTCAGTGTCAGATGTTACTATTAAAATGACAAGCATTTCATAAGTGTCAAAGGCTTTTATTGACAATTACATTAAGTTTATGCAAAGACTCAATATTTGCAGTTTTGACCCTTCTTTTCAAGACCTCTGCAGTTCGCCCTGGCATGCTGTCATTCAACTTCTGAACCACATACTGACTGATGGCCGCCCATTCTTGCCTAATCAATGCTTGGAATTTGTCAGAATTTCTGGGTTTTTGTTTATCCACCCGCCTCTTGAGGATTGATCACAAGTTTTCAATGGGATTAAGGTCTGGGGAGTTTCCTGGCCATGGACCCAAAATTTCGATGTTTGTTCCCCCAGCCACTTAGTTATCACTTTTGCCTTATGGCAAGGTGCTCCATTATGTTGGAAAAGGCATTGTTCATCACCAAACTGTTCTTGGATGGCTGAGAGAAGTTGCCCTTGGAGGATGTTTTGGTACCATTCTTTATTTATGGCTGTGTTCTTAGGCAAAATTGTGAGTGAACCCACACCCTTGGCTGAGATGCAACTCTACACATGAATGGTCTCAGGATGCTTTACTTAATGTAATTGTCAATAAAAGCCTTTGACACTTATGAAATGCTTGTGATTTTACTACAGTATACCATAGTAACATCTGACAAAAAGGTCTAAAAACACTGAAGCAGCAAACTTTTGGCTATGGCTGTACACCTGTGGGTACATTATTATATTTCTATTCAAAATAATCAAAAGACCAAAGAAAAAAAATAGAAGAAAGTACATGAAATCTCCTGTATAGGCTAATCTCAATCCAAACAATGCATTCATGGAGTAGACACTAATAATTACAAGATTTCAGAGTTTTCACCAAAGGTGGGTCAGTTAACAAGATATGGGGTAAATGTAATGGCCTGCAAATTGCAGGCAATAAGGGAGTTGCTGAAGAGGGGTTGGGTATGGAATCCTTGCACTCAAGATAAGTATGCTATCCCTACCCCATTTCACCCACTAACTCTCCTTTTCTCTACCCTAAACCTAACCCTCCCCCCTTAGTGATAATCCCTAATCATTCCGCGGTGGTGCCTAACACCCTCGGGGTGCCTAACCCTCTCTTCCTTCATCCGTGGGTAACAACTAAGGGCGCCCGCTGTACTTACGATTGGGATGCCATCTGCATCTCCACTCATGTTGGGATTCCAGTGCCGGTCTTCTGTCCGCAGTTCGGGATTCCTGCGCCGGGATTTCATCAGCCGGCATCCCGATCGTTGGTTTTTTAACTACATCCCCCTGCAGAGTGTGGCTGATGTTTAAGAGTAGCAATCATTTAAAAGGCAAAACCAATGAGACTTTACAAGTGGGGGTGAGGCCGCCAGCAGTATGGTGTAGCACAAATGCTCCATGTGGCTCTACACACTGCAGGGTGACTTTGGACACTTCAAGTAGTACTGCAGCAGAGCTAATGGCGCAGGGGCCGTGGGGCAGTTAAGGCTCACACACCCCTCCCTATGGCCCTGTTCAGATATCCTACTTTTAGAAGGACGCAGGTTTGAAAACCTAAGTTTTAATTTGCTAATGCATATTATGTACAATGCATATATTTAAAAAACAATTTTATACTTTTGTGAAAGGACTTTATTATTCAAATGGAGAAATGCCTATACCTATAGTATTATCTATAATGGGTGATTTCACTGGAGATAGAGCTTTTGCTTATCTAATAAATGTTCACTGCCCTGGATTCTCCAACTCTCAGTGGCAAAAGCTTCCCCATGCAAAGCATATAGAAACCTATTTAATAAGGCTTGCAGTGGTGCAAGTATTGTCACAATGTTACTTATGCTATTGCCATCTCAAAGTGGCTATACTATAGTAGAAAAAATTCTATGAAAAAAATGCTTTATTATTTAAATAAAGATTTTTATTAATTGAAAATTAATTTTCTAAAATTTTTTTAAACTTTTTGAAATTCATTTATTTAGCTCTCACTTTCAGCTTAATTGCATGTGTGCACTGGCTATGCAGAACATGCGCATATACTTTGAGACTTGCCCAGCCAAGCAGTAAATTAACTCTTACCCCCAATTTTGTCAAAGCAGTTCAATATTGCTCAGTTCCCCAAGGATATTGTATTGATAATTTATGGCAGTAGGTGACTGAAGCTGTAGTAAGTGGTGATAGAAATCAACCCTATCGCCAAGTGTTAACAGATAGGTCCATTAGACTTAAAACAGGAACAGAATAAGATCACTTACTACTAAAGATATTTTATGAAGAATTTATGTATTAATGTATTGTTTTTAAGATTTCTCTGCTGAACACTTATCCATAAAATAATTGCATGTAGACAATATTAGTTGCTGAGCATTTTCTTGAAAACATTCATAATTAACAGTATTGCAGTGTATAATGGTAAACAGCACAGGATGACGATATACAAAATATGCTAATGATGGCATTTCTCAATTAAAATTGCATTTGTAATCATTTGTGTGTGCGTGTGTGTATGTATTTGAGGAAGACCAGAGGCAACAGCAGTTGGATGTTGAGGAGATTCGGGGGCGACAGCGCCAAGACCACAAGGCCTTAAAAGAGGAGGTGCAGCATCTAGCAGCCCTATCTGGAGATGCTTACACAGATGTCACAACTCCTTACAGGCTAATAATTTTCTGCAAAAGATGACAAAGAGTGATGATGTTGAAGCCTATTTAACAAATTTTGAAAGAACAGCTGAAAGGGAAAGTTTGCTTAAAGGTCAGTGGGCAGCCCTTTTCCACCTTTCCTATCAGGGGAATCATAAAATGTATATTTTGATTTAAGACTTACTGATGCCAAACACTATGACAAACTAAAAACTGATATTCTAACTTTTTTTGGTGTCACGTCTGCACGAGCACGAGTTAATTGCTGGGGATACCAAGTGGATAAACCTTCCCGTGTGTAAATGCGTCACCTCATCCATCTCATCAAGAAGTGGATACAGACGGAGACTCTAACAGGGCCACAGGTCAGGGAAAGGGTCATTATGAACCGAAATATACGGTTCCTGCATACAGTTCTGCGCAAGTGGGTGAGCCATGGGGACCCTAAAACAGCAGACCAGCTTGTGGAAATGGTGGAGAGGTATGTCATGGCTGAGGAACTGTTGAGTGTACCCCAATGGCCCTTAGTCCTGCAACAGCAATCTTCAGTGGCTTCTGGTTAGACTGTTCCAGGGGAAGTGCTGGGCGGTGGACTGAATTTAAACATGTAGAGACTGTAGGCTTGAAACTTAGAGAATGGCCAGCTTAGCCAGGAGGGTTCTTGCCTCATATAAGACTTGATAAAGATATGATCAGATATTTTAGATGTGGTGGCTTGGGCCATGTTATGACTAATTGTCCACTTACCTCTGAACCTATGCAATGTAATACTGCTTATCTTAATTGCAGAGTATCTTTCTTTGGTCAACTAGACCGACAGGCTGAGCCAGATAAACAAATTTTTATAATTATAGTAGAAAGCAAACGGGTAGAGGTTCCTTTAGATTCTGATATCCTGGTTACTCTTGTAAAATCCGAGTTGGTGAACCCCTTAAAAGGTCAGGGGAAAAAGGTTGGTGTAACGTGTATTCATGGGGATAATCACCATTATGATACTGCTGAAGAGAACATAGAAACACAGTGTGGTCCCATAGTAGTCACTCTGGGATTAGTTCCTTATTTGATGTTTGATGCTATATTGGGGAGATATTTTTCCCAATTCTGGAAGCTTTGGGAAACCCAGTTGGTTACAGAAGTAAATAATCCACACCTGTTTGTAAATGTTACTGATACAGTTTCAGTGTGAATGTTCCCAGAGTCTAAAGTGTTCTCCTTTCCAAGCATGGTTGAGAAGTCAGAGAATGACGAGATCAGCAGAGAGGCACAGAGTGATGTACCCCCTAATGAAGTATAAATGGTAAAGGCTAGAGAGAATGTAAAAGTGGTTGATGGAAACCCAATAGAGTCTGATAGTAGATCTTCATAGCCTCACATGGTATTTCGTTGAGATTTGTTGATCAGATGTCTAAAAAATGAGAAGATATTGTGAAACAATTGTTAGTTCCAAAGGCATATAGAAGAACAGTGTTGGACCTGGCTCATGGTCACATAACTGCAGGACATCCAGGAGTAGAACATTTTGCAATATTTTTCCTCGATGTGTCTTACTACTGTGCATCCAGTCCTGATTGTCAGTACCATGCTCCCAGGCCACATTATAGAAGTCTGCTTATCCCACTGCCCATTATTGAGGCCCAATTTGAGAGAATAGCTGTGGATTTGGTTGGACTTCTAATAAAGTCTGCCAAGGTTAGCAGTATATTTTAGTGGTAATGGATTACGCTATCAGATACCTTTGTGCAATACGTCAACAAAGATGATTGTTAGGGAACTAGTACATGTCTGTAGCAGAGTAAGAATACCCAAGGAAATCCTAATGGATCAGGGTACCCCATTTATGTCAAGAGTTGTGCTGCCTGTTTAAAGTTACTCATCTAAGGACCTTTGTGTATCAACCGCAGAGTGGAGAGGTTTAACAAAACTATAAAGAATATTCTATAGAAAACCTGGTAGATTCAGATGGGAAAAATTTAAATTATTATGTTATTTATTGCTGGCAATTAGAGATGTTCCACAAGTTCCTGCTTTTTGATTGCTGTATAGGAGACACCCAAGGGGATTGCTGGATATTGCAAAAGAGACAACCCAGTCCTTATAAGACGTTTATTGAGCATGCTTCTTATGTGCAGGACAGAACAGCTACAGTAGTGCCGATAGTGAACGAGCACTTGGAACGGGCCCAACAGGCACAACAAAGGGTTACAATCGTATTGCGCACCTTTGCTCCTAGGTACAGAGTAGTTATTTTGGTTCCCACAGTAGTAAATTTTTGTCCGATGTGCAAGAACCATTTGAATTAATTAAAAAAGTGAGTGAGGTTACTTATAAGATGTACCAGCCTGAGGTAAGAAAGCCAAAACAGATCTACCATGTAAATCTTATAAAACCTTGGAAGGATAGAGTAGCTCTGTCAGCCACCCCTGTCCCTCCTGTAACAACAGTACCTTTGGTTCCTAAAGCAACAGTAGCCAAAATCCTAGATTAGTTTTCTAACATATCTGGTAAATTAACATGACATAATTACTGAACCAGCGGTAACGGTTAACCTAAAGCCCTATAGAATACCAGAAGGCCAATGGGAATCAATGTCTAAAATAGATATAGATGTTGGAATTATATTTAATTGAAGTCACATAGAGAGTGGTCAAGTCCCATTGTACTCATTCCAAAACCCAATGGGAGCTTGCACTTCTGGAATGATTTCTGTAAATTGAATAGTGTGTCTAAGTTGATGCCTACGCAATGTCTTGTGTGGGTGAACTTAATAAAAGGTTGGGAACAGCATGTACCTATCAACTTTAGACAGCAAACAGTACTGGCTAGTGCCATTGAGAGATAAAGCACAAGAAAATACAGCTTTTTCTGCACTGGAGGCCCTGTTTCAATATAAGATGTTGCCATTTGGGTTACATGGGGCATCTGCCACCTTTCAGAGGATGATGGATAAAATTCTAAGGTCCCATAGACAGTATGCTGCTGCTTATCTCAATTATGTAGCCATCTATAGTCCTGATTGGTAGTCTCTGTTACCCAGGGTACAAGCAGTGAGGTAGGATTGACAGCCAACCCAAAAGAAGTGTAACTTTGGGATGGAAGAGGTGTATATACAGGTGGTCAGAGTCCAATTACTTTTGTCTACATAGTGTATATATGGGTTCTCCATAGTGTGTAAAAGTTTTAATATTAATTTAAAAACCACTCAAGTGTTTCCAGGAACAGTAATATATTCGTAAACAAAATGCTTTATCAGGGGCTAACAAGGGGCTTGATTCATTACTGAACGCAACTGCGAAAGCAATAGTGATTATACGCGCAGTTTAACTGTGATAGTATGCTAATCCATTGCGATCGCTATGCCACCGCTGCACTACTAAAGGACACCCACTTTTCCTTACACACATCCGGAATGTTTAGCAAGGCTGCGGAAACATCGGTACAATCGAGTACCATCGCAGCCTCACGCACACTTGCACAAGCCCTGACCTTACTCAAAAATTGGTAACTTCCACGCACGCTATGAGGCCTTAGGCTGCGTAGGGCATCGCAGTGGCTAATTTGATGCCTCTGCAACGGCATTCAAACACACTAGCACGCCTGCGTTCGGCTAACCACCCCCCCGTTGCCACCCACAAATGGCACTTCCTGTCAATCACTCTGCAATGGTCTGTGTAGTCACTGCGATCTTAGGGCCTGATTCAGAGCCGCTCGTAAGCGGCCGCTCATTCGTTCCGAGCGATGTTTGCACAACTGCGCATGCGTACGGATCGTAATACGCATGCGTGAACCAGTCAGTGCGGCCGAAAATCGTTTGTTCGCTAAACAGCGAATGCCTGCTATTTTGAGTGACAGGAGGAGGCGTATGTGGGTGGTAACAGGGGAAGGTGCTTGAAAACGGGGAGTGGAGATCCGAACGCAGGCGTGCTTAAAGGTCAAAACGGGCGTTTTAAGGGTGTGCATAATTAATACAGCAGCGTCATTGACCACGTCACTGGGTTATTTTATAGTCAGAACTGCTCGCAAGATTGCAGTAGGAAAAACCAACCACAAGAATAGCGAGCAGTTCATACGCTGGTCGATGTACTCGATTAATCTAATAAATAGCGGACATGACGTAGGATGCAAGCGGCCGGGGGCGTAGTTTTCCAAAAAACGACCGCATGTTTTGTTCGCTCATTCAGACCTAGAGGCGTGAACAGACCGCAAAGAGCGAACGGTTCATTTGAATAGCCACCCCTTTTTTCTGAACGAGCGAGCACAAATAGCGTCCGGCTCTGAATGAGGTCCTTAGTCCCGATTGGAATGGCTAGTTCGCGCACCGCAGTGTGTACGCATGCGCCGTACGCAACAATCGGCCGATTGCGTGCGTATTAGCAATTGCGTTCCTTGCTGAATCAGGCCCATGGATGGCATCTCTGTGATGACTACACTGCCCAGAGCAATCCTGGACAGGGGGTAACCTTACCTCTATATACACAGACATGCTGCCATTTTGCTAAGACTAAGGGCCTCATCTCAACTAACAGGCCATGTTAATCTTGGCCCCTGCGAATCTCTAATTTCCAGTGATGAAAATATAATTGGGATCAGTTATTATTATTATCATTTATATGGCGCCACAAGTGTTCCGCAGCACCTTACAAAGTACATAAACAAATTGTAGCAAAGCGCCTTACAGAACCATACAATACAGGACCAGGACATGGATAATATATATTGTTACATTAGCGACCATAACACCCAGATAAGCAACAGAGCATAAGCAACCAAGTGTTAGGAACCCTAGTGGTGAGTAAGAAGTAGATGAAACTAAAGTAGGGAGAAGCACAAGAGGGTAGAGGGCCCGTTAGAAGCTGTTTTAAAAATCGGGTCATCTACATACACAAGTATATCTTCAGTTATTGCCTAAACGCATTGTACTTTCATCCTGTCAGTAGTTTTTTTTATATGTTATTCCACAATCAAGTTAAATGCGCATATCTGCCTTTTTGTGCCCAGCAATGCTGTCAACCTGTTCTCAGACTGCCATTAAATCCATGTCTGTAACTCTCCCCTTCCAACACTTTAAAACGAAAGAACTTTATAAAATATGGTATGCAATACAGCTGGATCTATTCCCAGCGGACCAAATAGCAACGCCGGAAACCCAAACAGTGAAGATCCCAACTAGGGCTGGTAATACCCCGTCCCCTCTCCTCCCCCCCCCAGCCTTCCCTTGGGGGTGCCTAAACCTAACCCCCCACCTGCCCCATGACTAAGCGCCATAAAGCCCCGGCTCACCGTCATTCGGAATGCCGGGCATCAGGATTTTGGCATCGGGCATAAAGATAGGTGACGAGAGTTAAGATAACTATCTTTAGTTCCTGGTCGAGCTTTCAGGGTTGGGATTCCAACAGGCAGCATTCCGGGCAGCGGTATCTTAACCACATCCCGTATCGGAGCACTGTTTGCCCAAGTTAGTACCGAAACTAAAGGAGATCCTGCACAGAAACTTTATTTTGAACATAATTAGTATTTAGAATCAAATATGTATACATATAAGTGCCCTAATATAATGGGGGGTAACATGACTGGTGGTTCTCCCTACAGTCAGAATACAGGGGATTGGTATGTATGGCCAGCAGTTCAAATCCCGACAGCGCATGCCCAGCAGGGGTGGAGATCCCGACTGCTGCTAAAGGTATGTACTGCTCATCTTTCCCCAACCCTAAACCCTCCCTTAGGGGTGCCTAACCCTAACCCCCCCTCCCCCTCCAGCGCCTAAGCCTAATCCCCCTTCCCCGCTGCCTACACCTAAGTCTCCCGGGGGGGTGCCTAACCCTAACCTCCCCCTGGGGGTGCCTAACCCCCCTTCCCCTAGCCTAAACCTAACCCCGGCAAGGTACAAATGACAGGTGTCCGACGCCTGTCATTTTACCTATGTCGGGAGCCTGACAACCAGCTTATCGATCGAAGGTAAGCTGGGCGCGGACAGTTGCGGGTTGGGGGAGGGTTAGGTTTACGGCTCCCGGGGGGACTTAGGGTTAGACACCCCCCCTGGAGCCGTAAACCTAACACTCCCCCAACCTGTGGCTATCCGCGCCCAGCTTACCTTCGATCGGTAAGCTGGTTGTCGGGCTCCCGGCGTAGGTAAAATGACAGGCATCAGGATTTCGACATCTGTCATTTGTACCTTGCCGGGATTAGACAGTCGGGATTGCGTCCGTCAGCTTCCCGGCTGCTTCCCGAATACAGTACTGCAAACAATAGCAGACTCTTTTTCTAGGGCACTCTTAGGGCAGTATTCAATTAGCTTTGCACCTGCGATACTTTTTCGCATACTGGACTTTTCGCCTGCATCGCGTATTTTAGCCGCGGAAACTTATCGCGCGTGTCCCCGTGTTTCGCCATATTCAAAGAGGCGAAAACACAACCCGGCGAATGCAAAACAGTCAAAGTGCTGTCAGAATTGGGGAAATCAGCCTGACATCCCCTAAAAGATGCACTAACATTGGGGATCAATGTACATAGCTTTATTAGGGCTAATGTTTAAAAAACATAAAAAACTTATCTGAAGCAAGCACATGCAATCAATAAAACACCTCACCCCTGGTGTCTATTTCGCTACTTTTTAAGTTTGTACCCCCACTTTGCACTTTTTCGCCCCCATTTTCAAAGTGCTTTTTTGGGGTGTTCCTCACTTTTTCTTTAGAGTTTTTTTTTACGCAGTTATCCTTTGGGAGGCTGTCCCAAAGGTGCTGAGTGGTGTCCCCACAGTTGCACCCCAAAAATAGCTATTTTGCACTTTTTTTCTCCACCTATTCAGAGGCAAATCTTTTTTGCCTATTACATTGCATTGCGTTTTCGTGTACACGAAAAGTGTTTGCAATTGAGGGCCTGATTCAGAGCTCTCCTACCTAAAAATGGAGCGGCCTCTTGGACGCTCGCATAGCTGTGGGTTACCACCCACAGCATATGCGAGCGTCCATGATGATGGTCGCGACCATCGCGCTTGCGACGAGAACCTGCGGTAGGGTCTCGTGGCCGCAAGCCCTGGAGTGATTTTGGCTCTCTCAGAGCCAAAATCACTCCCACTGACCTCACTAGTGATGTCAGTGGGGCCGGCTTCAGACGGAAGGCGTTCCCATGGGAACGCCTCTGTCTGGGCAGCCACGCCCCCGGCACCCCCATTAAAGGGGGCGTGCTGTCAGTCACCATCGACAGCACGTCCCCTTTGGTGCGAGACCCCGAGCAACAGCTTGGCTGTCGCTATGCGGGTCTCGCGCATGCGCACGACGGAGCTCCCTCCGTCGTGCGCATGCGCATTAGGGCACCATTGACCTGCTTGCGAGTGTCCTGCACTCGCGAGCGGGTCTGAATTAGGCCATGAATATGGAGATAAGTTTCCGCCTGGCGATGACTCGCAATCGGCGATAATTTTTCGCGGATTCCGACTTTTCATGGCTAATTGAATACGGGCCTTAATTGTAAATATATGTGTATATTAAAACGTAACTTTAATAAAGGCTATAAAATATTGTCTCAGACTATCATTTTATCCACTTTCCTGAGAACACTCACCATAATAATAATTACATATTAAACTAAAGGTGCCCACACACTGGACGACTCACAAAAGATGCAATGTCATCAATGATTTCCCTTTAACTCACCAGCACTCCTGGACAGACTATATCTTGCTAAACTGTGCAATGTGACTAACGACCTATCGTGCATCCTTAATGATTTCCAGTGCATCGTTAAGGAGATTGCTAGATCTTACTTGCAGTAGCTAAGATCTGAAGATGCAACAAATGACCCACAGGACCGCGCATCGGATCGTTATCATTCCTGGAAGCAGCACGATTTGCATGTTTTTAAATGATGTTTCATTCCGATGCATCTTTTTTGTGCAAATCGTGCCTAAAATCATCCAGTGTGTGGGCACCTTTAGATATATCTCTATCTTTCTTGTACTGGCAAATAAACATGAAGTCTAAATGGAGATGTATTCACTCTCCAAATCCTATGTCAGTACCAAATTAAAACAATGGATGGCGAAAATATCTTATGTATTGGTGATTCTTGATCAAAAATAACATCAAATAGTCATATGAGTTGATGGATCAGAGATATGTCTCCTAATTTTACTACTGGAAGCATTGGTAAAGTAACATTCCTTCAGGTGTGTGTTCATAAGCTGGTAAGTTTGTACACATATTAATCACCCATGAATAAGGTATATTACTACAGGAGAGTAGTAGAGTGAAACAAGGTATTTTAAATGCAATGCAATACAACATGTAATACCCTGCAATTGTCATACATTTCTTAGAAGGTATAATTCACTCTTCACATCATCAGTGTCTTACCTCTATACTCACAATAAATATTAGTAAGGATTATGTGTGTACGGTAAGTTTGATACAGATAATCAGAATCTATACAGCTGTTGCCATACTGTACTTCTGCTTCTCATATGTGTGCTATTGAAAGCAGTGAACATCTGAGTGAGAGTATAGGGGAAGACAGACCGATTCTAATGAAATTAGAGGAAGAGATGGGATCTGCTTTTGCAGGGAAACGCCACTCCTGTCGCCCTGTTAGTATAAACAAGTGCAGGGGAGGAACGGGGCTAGCACCTCAGTGAGGTCTAATGCTAGAAAATATACAGATAGATGGGTGGCATGTTAGAGATATTCGTGATATGGTATAGCAGGTAACTCTCTTGTCAATGATTCTACCAGCTTTACATTCAATGCTACAAAGTATTTACCACATTTTTGCTATACTTAGACACAGCAGTCATGCATCAATAAAGACATGTAAATACAGATACCAGGAGTTGTGTGGTGGTCCAGTCAGTGCTGGGCATGGTGAACAAGCCACACAAAGGCAAAACACGCGTCCGGTTACGGTAAAGTTCCAGTCAGTGCACTGGCTGGACCAACACACAACTTCTAGTATCTACATTTACATGTATTTATCTAGCTTACACTGGGACCTAATAGTGAGAAGATGATTGTGCTCACTGACCAACAGCATTCTTCTAACTGCAGTTTTCGACATGCATATTTTTCATGTTTTCATTGATATCAGTTGATCCATCATTGGACATCACACTAATTTTTAGTCGACTCAGTGATTTGCCCAATTTCAAAGTCAATACATAAACAATTTGGTGTTGGCTTTGAGCTCATGGCTTCATTCATGGAAAGTCCACATAAACCTTAGTCCGGTGTTAAAGAAATGTAAGGAGCAGGAGGTTACACACTTTTTTCTTATTTTCTTTCTTCTGCTGAGGATGGGAAGCAGGTTGTGTTTCGGTAGGCATACCTACCATTTATGCAGGTGGCATGTTGAGTATATAGGTGCCAAGCGGGTACACAAAGCAAACATGTCTTATATGTGGGCGAACAATGTAAATATGCACCTGCCTGATTTGTATTTAAAATAGATCAAACATATTGCAATTTATATTATCTAATTAACATCATAGATTTTATGCTGAAAATACTGTGTGTTGTGGACTGTATTGTATTTCAATTCACAACTTGCCCATGTGCATTATTTACCTGCTATACAGATGAGGACAGTATAATAAAAGTTCTATTCAGTCCAAACAATGTGCCCTGGCACCTCTTAAAGCCAGAATTATTCTGAAAAAGATGTTCTCCATGTGTGATCGTAAATAGTTTGGATAAAATGTGCCACTTACACCATCATATTAGAGTACAGCTGTTACACAGGAAACTCTGAATATAATAGTAAAGAACCATATTTGTTCCTAACTACATATTTTAGCAGCTGCACATTAGCGTAACGGGAAAGCTGTTTACAGTGACTGCATAGGTTACTCTTCTGATCACTCACTGACTGGGTTTGCACCCAGGATGTGGAGCCGCTTTAGTAAGGAAGCTGAAGTGGCATTAATTCTTATTCATATATTGGCTTTGGTTCGGTACTTTACACACACCTGCTAACTCCAGCTCAGCTGTGGGCTTTAACTCTTGTGGAATCACCAAATAAGCCCTGAGAAAATGCAACATCTGTTTTTCTTAGCATCACACATCTTGATTTTTTTGCCATAAATTATTATAGCCTGTGAGAGAAAAGCACATGAACAATGCCATGCTTTCCATGAATTCTGATTCCCATTGTTTGGTGGGAATGGTTTGAATGAAGACAAAATCTCTTCTAGTTCTGTCTTTGGTGGTGCTATTGCATGCTGAATAATAATCTTCATCTCCTACTTAGTACATGCAAGAGACATCGTAGTGACACATCACATATTTTGAAATAACTATAGATTGTGAGAGATAATTTCAGTGCAAAAAGCTGCTGTAACCTACCAATTACATTCTATAATTTTGCTACTGATTTGCTTTGGCTAACTCAGTGGACAAGTCAATCTGTAGTATTATCAATGGCCTCTGTAAAGAAGCTGTGAATTCTGCTGCTAATGCCTATAGGCAGTGAACCCAAGGCTAACACCATGCAATAATGCCAATGCAACATGAAGAAAAGACCATTGTCAGGGGAGGTGCACACGTTCATTATTAGAAGAAAATACATCAGAGCTGCTAGATGTCATCTATAGTATAGAATACATGCTCAAGCAAAGATCTATAGGTAAAATGTAAGATTATAAAGTCACCTCTGATAATGTCACTGGGGATGGGCCCAAACAAGTGCAGATATAAAGGTAACTAAAGGTTCACGAGCTTATTGATGAGCACAGCAATACAAGTGTGAGCTTGCACCACAGCAGATAAGAACCTGGCATCTCAGTAGCCCACAACAGTTAAAGGAGTATTTGGAGGATTAAGTAAATGTTTAAAAAAGAGGTTTCACTGAACTGGTTCAAACGTTTTAATATTAAAATATACAGCACTGTGCAAAAGTTTTAGGCAGGTGTGGAAAAAATGCTGCAAAGTAACAATGCTTTAAAAAATAGAAGTGTTAATAGTTTATTTTTATCAATTAACAAGATGCAAAGTGAATGAACAGAAGAGGGCTCTGCGGGAGCCATATTATCACTTCCAGGACTCCTTGTTCTTCTTTACGCTGAAGACAGTTCTTATTGACATTGGCTGTATGTTTGTTTTTTTGTCCTGATGCAGAATACATTAAGAGCCAATCAGACGCCTCCCTGATGGTATTGCATGGAGGATAAGTACCTGCCTGCATTTCTCAGCATTGAGGACACCATTAATCCTGACCAAATCCCCAACTCCATTGCTGAAATGCAGCCTCAAACTTGCAAGGAACCTCCACCATGCTTCACTGTTGCCTGCAGACACATTATTGTACCGCTCTCCAGCCCTTCAGCAAACTACCTTCTGTTACAGCCAAATATTTAATAGTTTGACTCATCTGTCCAGAGCACCTGCTGACATTTTTCTGCACCCCAGTTCCTATGTTTTTGTGCATAGTTGAGTTGCTTGGCCTTGTTTCCACGTCGACAATATGGCTTTTTGGCCACAATTTTTCCATGAAGACCACTTCTGGCCAGACTTCTCCGAACAGTAAATGGGTGTGGTTGCAGGGGCGTGCTAAAATTATCCACTGCAATGCCATACGCAGCTTGTGTACTCACAGCGTACGACAAGGTAAGCAATTCCTGAGTAAGGTCAGAGCTTGCGCAAGTGTGTATGAGGCTACAATGGTACTCTATGTTACTGATGATTTTGCAGTCTTGCTAAGTGTTACGGATGTGTGTAAGGTAAAGTGGGCGTTCTTATGTTGTGCTGCGATGGCATGGCGATCGCAGTGGATTAGCAAATCATCGCAGTGACACTGTGTGCGTAATCGCTATTGCAATCATAGTGGCGATCTGTAATGAATCAGGCCCAATGTAAGTTGGAATTAAAACATACTTCTCACCAGCAGCTTGGCCTATTCTACTATATTTACAGTTACTTAAATATATTAATAAAAAAATATTGGTGATTAAGTTAGTTGATTTAAATCGGCAATAATATTAAAGGCAAAACCAGGTTGATTTTGCTTTTTAAATAATTCCTGCTATGGGCGTAGGTGCAAGCGGCGCAGCTTCTATGTGGCCCACACAAGGGGGTTTATCTTCCTTGTCAAAGTGTTATATACATTTTTGACCATTGGGTGGTACATAGGGGCCCTTACAAACTTTTTCTATGGAGCCTCCAAATACCTAGTTATGCCCCTGCCATGCAAAGGTCACTGATGTAGATCAGATGTTCACCAAGGAAGCACCAGACTTCACAAACATTTACTGATGTTCTATAACTGTGGCAGGTAGAGTCCAGACATGATCTAAGCTACAGCCATCTATAGCTGCTGCCTGCATGCATGCATGCATTATGATGTCACAATTCATGTCACAGCCCTATATAATGGATGCCCAGATACTGGCAGCCATTTTGTGGTGACATTTTGTCCTACATTGATGCTCTCTGAGTAGTTCCTGCTTTATTTAAGCAACTTTGGATAACAATTACTGATAACGACTTTGGATTAGATCTTCCAATAACTTCCTGAAAAGTAACATCTTCAGAAAAAGAATCTGAATAACATCTTCAGGTAAAAACTATATAACAAATTTTGGCCTGTCACCTTTACCCCTTCCTCCATTTTATCTGCAGTTTTTAATTTAGAAACAATGGATAAAACTAATTATTCATCTGATATGATGCGGCATGACTTAAGATGGCTGCAGACTTGTTCAATCCTCCAGGGAGCCAACGCCTGATCAAACTGTTGCAACAATCCTACTGGAGACCTGGATGCAGATTCAACACCCAATATATGCCAGTGGCGGATCCAGGAGGGGCGATCACCACCCCTACACACATCGCTAAACAGCTGCTGCAGCTCAGAGCACTGGAGGTAGTACTCGTCCTGCAGTGCAGCTTGTGTTATGTTCGGTGCCAAATCAAGGTGGCATGCGGGAGGCACATGTCTCTCCCCCCACCCCACAAGCGCACATTTATTCTCCCGGCCGCATATTTGGGGGTGGGCCAGAGGAGCAGAGGAGTCGGGCCAGAAGAGGAGCATGGGTGGATCAGAGAAGGTGGGCCAAAGGAGGAGTTTGAAGGCCAGTGGAGTAGTGGGGCAGGCTGGAGGAGTAAAGCGGGCCAGAAAATGAGTAAGAATGGGCCAGAGGGAGTGTGGGGCGGATGTCACACACTCACACAGCAGCAGCATACAGGGTGTCCTGACTCCTCAGCTGCACACAAACTGCAGCTGTTAAGCCCACGGACAGGGATGGCAGTTACTCTGTCATGGACACAGGACCAATCATTAGAAGCTGGCAGACTAGCAGTGTCCAATGAGATCGAGTCTGCATTTTGAACCTGATCTTATTGGCCAGGGCTCATCTGCAGGAACTAATGATTGGCTGCTGTCCTGGAGCTGCTGTGATTGGCCTAAGTAGCTCTTGCCACTTAATGTACAGGAAAGGAGAATTTAGAAATCAGTTTGAGGGTAGACAGGGACTGCAGGTGGGAAAAGGGGGGGGGGGTGACAGGTGAGGAGGGAGCATTAGCCAGAACAGAGAGAGTGTCAGAGGAGGAGGGAGAGGGGAAATATAACAATGAGAGGGAAAGCTAGGAGAGAACAGACAGATAAGGGAAAGAGCAGGAGATAAAGCTAAAGCATGGAGGAGGGAACACATGGGACATAGGAGAGGGGGGGATTTCTGTTTGGTTGGGGGATTTGAAATGAGAGTCCTGGATGGATATACCTGCAGCCGTTGGCGTAATAATACAGGACCTCCAGACTGAGTTCAACAAAAGAAGGAATTGGATCAGCCAACGGCATCAGAACCCCTGCAGCCAACTGTTTTGAAGTTAGTGTTTGTGTGAATGTATACAGTTAGTTTACATTTTTTATTTGATTTCACAGTGTGTGTATGTATGTATGTAAATGAGGAGAGAAGTCAGGATTAATTCGTAAACTACCCCCCTAAAAGAAAAGTCTAGATCCGCCCTGATATATGCCTACACACCTGTCCAAAATTGCGAAAAGGATTGTGTCACCATACACATACACTCTTCCAATCTTTGGCAGACCAGCTGACACTCACAGGCAAGGGTGTAGCTACAGTAGGTGCAGGGAGTGCGGCTGCTACAGGGCCCGGGCTGCCTCTGGAACCAGGCCCTCTCCCTGCATGGAGTTATACTGGCATCTCCTAAGCCCTGGTTCTTCTATTCTCACTGCAGGGTATCAGCTGTCACTGACACGGCTGGATCTGCATCTGTTTCTCCTCTCTAACTACTTTATTAGTGAATCATAGCCCTCTTAATTTGTTTTATTTATTTACTTATTTTACTGAAATCCCAAGTTTGGGCTAGGTGAATCATGGATACACATTTCCCGAGAGACTGACTCGGCAAAGCTATAACATACTTGCCAACTTTTTCTGGGAGGCCACCGGCAGATCCGTGGAGTAGAGGTCCAAGTGGAAGGGGAGGAGTGAGGTGTGAACTAATTTGTGCCATCGCGGCCTCGCCATCTGCAATGATTTGGTGGGGACGCGATAAAGCAATTGATAATCACGTCATCACAGCCTGTGCCTCACCCACTTCACAGGGGAAGTGGGCGAAATGCTGGACATTTGCCGAGTATATGAGCTGGGATAACCCACAAATTTTGGAGTCGCCAGTAATTCCAGGAGAGTGGGTGACTATGTGCTGTTAGTATTAGCACGGTATTGCCTAGGATGCTGTGTAAAAATGTCATTGATAATTTGCAGCGATAACAGATAATGCACTTCTGCGTTAGCAACAATCATCTATAGTGGTTGAATTTGAACTATGCACATTTGTGAATTGAACTATGCACATGTGTAAAAAACATTGTAGTAGATTAACATTGTACTGGTTATGTCAGAAGAATACATTGTGTTTAAATAATCTGTTCAATAAAGTAGTTGGAAAAGAAACATGCCTTTTATAGAATATGACTTTTCTAGACTTTCTCCTGGCATTTGAATATTTCTGATGTGTGGAGACAAGATAGGTTAGAACAGTTTGTTGTTTCAGCAAGGACCAGACCACTAAAGAATTTTCTATTCCCTACATACATCATACCATCAAAGGATTGTGTTTTCAGGGACACTGCGAGTGTGAGGCTATGAGGACTGAAACCCACCCATGTTAAGATGAAGTGAAATGTGTCTTTAGGAGCATTCTTTACATTCTTTAGGGGCATGTATAAGCAATCTTTTTTAGGCTTGGATTGTGTAAATCCTAAGTAAATCTCTCCTATAACTGAAGTATTTAAGAATTAGGAACGTGTCTTTGTTATTTTTAGCTATATCAGTCTGCGCGAACTAATTCATTCCAAATGTTTACAGATTTTACCTGATATACTCCTGTTATTTAATTATAGCAATAGTAAAAAAAAAAGAACACAAAAACTGTTCATATCTATAGATCCACCTAGTAAAATAGATATAAGTCTCTGTTTATATAAATCTATGTAGATATAGGTACCCACATGTACTGGTGAAGAATGTGGAAAAACTTTGCAAACCTTGGAAGAAGCCAAACATCCGTGCTTGGGCTGCTTTATTTCATCACTTTGTATATGGATCATAAAAAACTCCAATATATTTAGTTTGCACTGAAGCTAAACCCTCACCAAGCTGATGGGTGGTTTCCTCTGTTCACGCCTACTTACAGTATAACACAGGATACAATATGTGAAAGCTGATGTTCTCCCACAATCCTTTGATCCATAGACACAAAATATTCACAATAAACTTTACATGTCATTTATCCCCACCACATACTTGCTGCCAAGTCCATCAAAACTACTGACATTTGTCTTTGGAAAACTTTTGTTGCCACTGATCTCTGCCACAAGCTCCTATCGCAAGCACAGAACTCCTTGTTTTCAGGCCGCACTGGCATATAGAATACCCCTGAATTGATCACCAGTATATACTGTAGGTGTGGTTCCAATAAGGAAGGAAGTGGAAGATTTAGTTTCCGTTTATGCAGTATTTCAGAATAAAACTCTATGGGGGAAACCTACTAAGCAGCAGGTTCAGAGACTTTTTCAAATCTATGGACACCGCTGACAGTTTTGGGGGCCTATACACAGTATTAACTATTAGTTTTGGACTCACTGATTTGTGCAGTGGACCTGTAAAAAATATTTAATCTCATAACTGGTTAAAATAATAGCTATTTAGACCTGACTCAGTATAATTTTATGAACAGATTACCAGCCCTATAAGAAGAGCAGCCAGCAGCAGGGTGCTGGAGTTCCTGGGGATCGTCCATCATTGCTTCCTGGAAACTGAGAAAATAGGGGGAGGTGTGGCTTCAGTGAGCCTAGGCTACAGGAAGATTATCTTTCTATAGCTTTGGGTGGTTGATCCAGGACCGCCAATCACTGTGGCCATTGGTAGCTGCGACTGCAGTAATCCATTAGAATTTAGACTGCAAATTTTTAACTGCAGCCACAGCCTAGGAGAGAAGGAGGAGGCTGGGGCCGGAGCTATGGGTCAATAGGGGCTGGGGCAAGCAGTGTAAATCCAGCAGCCGCAGGTTGGCATTTCTGGCACAGTTGCATTAGATGCAACTATGTCAAAGAAAGCCCAGCCTGGCCTGGTCGCATCTTATTCACTTCAGTCCCATCCCATCTAGAGTACAGTCTAAATAACACATACACAAACCAATACATATATTTTAGTCAGCAGCCAATTCATTTGCTGGTTAACACTGGAGTAGTAACTTGAATCTGCATGCAAAAGGATCCAAGTATAAAAAGAAGGTAAATACTACCAGGGGCATTCCATAAGTGGCACTACTACTGGGGGCACTGCATAAGGGGCACGACTACTTGGGGACATTAAGGGGCATATGGAATGCAAAGGAATGTTCCCAGAGTGATGAGAAACGGTGGTGTGTCATGTTGACACACTCTCATTTTTCATTGGCCACTCCCCTTGTGGCATGATGTGGTCACACCCACTTTATTGGAGCGTGCGCATAGGAAGGGGGGGCTCCATTTTTCATATTGCCCGGGGCTCCAAGGACCCTAGTTACGCCGCTGTAGCTATAGAATGCCAAATGGCTAATCTGTAAAAAAGTACACCTATATTTTATACCCTACATATGTTTTGTAGTCTTTAAAAGTTAACCAGCTGAACAAAGTAGCTGTACTCTGCATTTCTATGTTGCCAAAGTGATATCCTCCATAGACATTTAGATATCAAATCTGTGAAACCAGTCCCTAATCGACCTTTTCCACATTATTGAAGTGCCTTATTTTATTATTTATTTATTAACAATAATTTATAAAGTGCCAGCATATTGTGATTTACAATTGGAAACAAACCGGTATTAAAACGAGAGTGGGTAATATCAGACAGACAGAGAGGTATGTGGGCCCTGCTCACAAGATATTGGAGTTTTACTTATGTTTAGACTACAGAAATCCATGCCATGACATGTCTCAAATTATCTTTAGAAATTTGAATCACTCCCTCCAAAAACAGTTGAGGTTTTCGGGCATAGCCAGGAATTTTATAGTTTTTATTTAGGTTAATGACTATAATTTAAAATGTACACACAAAATAGAAATTGAGTTCCTGGATCTAGTTTTGCAAAAAGAGAATATAAATGAAACTGGCGCTATTGCTACACAGAATTTTATTTAAGTGGTAGATTCTAACTAGAGATGTTCAGTCTCAGATCGGTTCGAATTTTCCTGCCAAATTTCGGGTCTCAGAAAGAGGCAAAACAGCATCTTTCATGGACAAACATTATCTTTCATGGACTTTTGTCTCTTTCTGAGACCCGAATTTTGGCAGGAAAAATTAGAACTTGGCAGTAAAATCCAAACCGATTCGAGCGGAGGCTGCGCATCTCTAATTCTGACTAATAGCTACATACATTACCCAAGTTGCCATCTGGATAAATAATATCCCACTGTCGCAATTCACAAGAATTAAGATAAACTATGTCAGGGTAGATTAATTGAAACAATAATCAGAGATAGATGAATAGAGATTTAATGATAGAAAACACCCTTAACCCTGAATCGCTGGTACAAAAAGTACGTAAAAAATACTAAAATATATAGAGGAAAAATATAAACTCTGAGAATTTCTCATTTATAATGGAGTTCTGCTCCTACAATAAAAATATCAAATTAAGTTTAAGTTAAGCAATGGGATATACTACTTATGTTAGATCCACTCAAAGGTTCAGTCATATCAGACAGACGTAAACTGATATTTAAAAAAGACACCTACTTTAAATGATATTGTAGTCCTCAGCTATTTCAGTAAATCAGTAACCAACACTATATTGGTTATGCTGGCCATACACGCTACAATTATCGGGGCGAACTGCCTGATATCGGCGGATCGCCCCGATAATTGTAGCGTGTGGGGGGGGCGACCGAGGGTTAAATATTGCTCGGTTGGGCATGCCGGATTGTCCAGCATGTCCGTCCGAAGCGATATTTCCCGGTAAACTGTCGGCCGCATCGGGCAGTGTATGCCCAGCCGCGGCCGACAGACATTTCCTGTGTTCCTTCCTACGAAAGGAACAGGGAAATGTCTCCTCCCCCGGGGGCGGAGCGCAGATGTCTGCCGAATACACTGTGAGAGAAATCTCACAGTGTATGCCGGCGACATCTGCGGCTGGCAGCCGGCCAGATAAAATGTCTGTCGGTCTGACAGGCATTTTATCTGGCCATGTATGCCCAGCATTAGGGAGCAACAAAACGAAAGAATGTTTAAATGTGACTACTGTATGATATGTCATTATACTGTATGGACACATCTTTGAAGACTTTTATTAATTCTGGTGTAAAACATAAATATAAGATTAAAAATTCTGTAAACTGTTGAAGTACATCAGTTATATATTTATTATAGTGTAACCTTATGTAAATCAGAAAAACTAAAAAGACAGTTTAACATACATTACCTTCTGTGGCAAGTAGATTCTGTGTCCACTGAAACACACCAAGGTTGGAGCTTACACGCCAGAGAGTCTTTTCAAACCAGGTGTTTTCTGTTCTATTGGTTCTACTCAATAATATTCCATGAAAATAAAAAAAGGAGTATCTTAAGCCGAATACACACTAGACGATAAATTGAATGATATCGTTATTGTTCATCGTGGTCAATATCATCCAGTGTGTGTGCAAGATATCGTTAACGATGCATGCTACCACGGATCGTTAACAATGTCTTTCATAACCTGTACTTGCAGGGCAACCTGACGATATCATCAGGTTCTGCATGTTCGGGAATGACGGAGGGTGACGTCACTGAATGATATCGTTAACGACATTGAGTCTGGCAGTGCAAGGGAAACACTTAACGATATCGCTCATGGAGCATATCGTTATGTGTGTATGAGCCTTTAGTCTTAGGGGTATATTTACGGATTTACAAAATTGGCAATGTTGCCCATAGCAACCAATCAGATTCTACAGTATATATTATTTTCTAGAAGACACTAGATAAATTATGAGTACAATCTGATTGATTGCTATGGGCAACATCTCCACTTTTGTAAACCCGCACTTTAGTAAATATACCCCTTAGAGTAAGTCTTAGGGGAATATTTACTAAAGGTTGATGTTGTGTTTCTGGGGCTAAATCACACATTTACTAACCGACAACTTTTGATTAAGTATTAGTAAATGTGTGATTTAGCCCCAGAAATAAAACATCGAAATTGATCAATTTTAAATTGACTAAAATTGATTAAAATCAATTCACGAGTATTAATATAGGACTGTACCTGAGTCAAGATAAAAGGATTGCATAATTCTTAGCCAATAATGAGCTGTAAATCACAGATTGTACATCTGGTTAAATCAATATATTATGTATTTATTAGTAAAGCACTTTAGTTACGAATCTCCAAAATATTGGATACTAATGTCTTGAAGAGTACGATCTCACAAAGATAGACAATATAAAAATAAATATACTTTTATAATAATAAGGATAAAAATCACAGTATCAGATAAATATAGCAGGCTTTAGAAATATAAAAATAGACACCAATGTTTTAAAATAAAAAATAAAGCATAAAAGCAAAAAAAATGTATTTTGTAATCTCTGGTTTTGCTGCAACACTGGATAATTATTCTTTGTATATCAATCATTTTCCCAATAACCTGAGAGATTAAATTTGAGGTATTTTATTTCAAATATTGCACTTTCTACATTTTAATATAGTTTAAGTTATCTTACTGTATTTAGGTGTATATTTTATAATCGACATAGAATGTGTTGATTCTGGAATACTTTAAGAAGAAATTTTTATATGAATTTAATACAATAATTGTGTGTGTCTAAAAATGTCACTTTGTGATATAAATTTGAAACTCTCAGGCATTCCTATATCAATTGGACTACAATGTCCGTTTCATGGACATATATATTGTTCATTGATTGAGGGTTGAGCCATCATTTTAGCTTATAGTATAAAAGCCTTGTCTCTACTGAAAGCAGAACACCCAACTGATGAAGTTTTAGGATTAATAGGAGAGCTGCTATATTTTATTTGTCAACATGGTTGGTCATTGTGCCCCAACATCTTCATGTGTTTTAAAATGACATATTTTGGGCGGGAATAGTGCCTCTTCAAGAAGGTTTTTTAATTAGGACCTTGACCAGACATACAGATAATGTATTAATACTTGGATGTGTATTTTTTACACTGTATTTCACTTAATATTCATCTGGTGATCTTTCATATATTCCCCTATTTACCTGAGGATCTATACCCTCATTCCACTGGGATTTCCTGAGATTGAAGTGTCCTGAGATGTCTTCCCATAAGAGTGCCAATACCGAAAAGTGATTGGCTTCATCCTCACTCTGTATCCAAAAGATAAAGACCACTAACTGCAGGATATTTGAGAAATTATCATCAAGTATCTAGTGAGTAGTTTGGACATTTTAAATAATTACCAGAGGGTTCTTCCTCTTTCCTACATTTTGATGAACTTTTATCCAAATAGCAATGGTTTATGTTAGATGATTGCCACCCTTATCTAAGGGGGTAACATATATGGACTTCTTCCTTGACTAATCTTTAGTTTATTTTTTTGGGTCAAAAATTTGCAGTATCAATCTATACCTTTAATTGTTTTATATCTGCTTCTTCATATTTGTAGAGCCTACTTATCCTACACCTGTGACTTACATGAAATATTACAAGTCATACATTTTTTTCTTTACTTCTCCACTACTATAAATGACACATTGAGAGGGTTTCCTGCACTGTGAATATTTGAGGAGGCAAGGTGAGAGCTCTATACAGTTTGAGCTTGGTTTATGGTTAGGATACAATGTTTTTGACTTAAAGATAAGTTCAGGTTTAAGGCTTAAGCTTATTTTAGATTTATGTAAGGGTTAGATTAAGGTTATGGCTAATCTTTTTTTAAGGTGTTTTATTTAAAATTGTTTTCATGCTCATCGAGGTTTTCCTTATAAAGTCAACAAATTCATTAGGATGTTCAAGAAACACATTCAATACAAATATCTACAAACCAGCAGTATCAGCAATGGTGCTTCACTATGTGAAAGTCTACAACTCTGCATGAAGATAAGAGCTCATCAATGTCTCAATAAAACACAAAGTGATGGCTGAATGGATCTTCATCTTGTATTGCTGTGGAATATCTTACATCTTTTTTCTCCCTTCACATTAATACAAGATAAATTCCTATCAAGCAACCATTTTGTGTTTTATTGAGACACTGCTGGACTATTACTTCCCAGGACTCTTGAATACAGTCTTATAGTGCAGAGGTTCCCAAACTCCACCATTACAGTCCACGTTTTAAAGATATTCATGCTTGAGCACAGGTGACCTAATTAGTACATCAGTCGATTTGATTTAACCATCTGGACTTAAGCTTGGATATCCTTCAAACCTGGACTGTAATGACGGAGTTTGGGAACCTCTGATATAGTGAAATGCCATTGCCAATATGGATGGTTTGTAGAAATTTGAACTGAAGGTATTGGTGGCACCATTGGTATTCTAGCTGGGCAGCACCATTGTGGAGCACTGGGGATGTTAGTGTTGTTTCTTACTCCTGTAATTCAGGAAGACTGTGGTGTAAAGCACACCCCTACATCAAAAAGACAATCACATTATTTCACCCAAGAGGTCTTAAGATCAGCTTAGTCAAGCAGCATCTTAATTTTAAAAGAGACTGTTCATTTTTTAAACAAGGTATATCTATTTTTTCTAGAGCAATTTGGTCTGAGAGAGAACTTCCTTTTGGTCTTCTCCTATCCAGGCTTCATTACTAGTAGTTATTAGTAAGGCTTCTAGCAAATTCTCCTTTTTGCCCTTTTATAAAAATGGCCCTGTCTACCTGGTTCTTTACTCTGTCATAAACTGAGTCCTTACAGCTTTAGCATTAGAAATATAATATGGTATGGGAATTTATATGTGATTGGGAATGACATAAGGTTATCCCCATTTTTGAAAAAAAAGCTAAGGATCAAATAGGGTGTGAGGTTTTTACAAAAACTTTTACAAATAAAAAAGAGCAGACTAAATGGGCCTCGTCATCCCCTATTTGGTGAAAAGTGAGCAATAAATAGGAAAAAGAGGGAATGTGTGGAGAAGTTTTTATTTCACTAAGACATATTTTACAAGGTGTTTTGGTTTTTAACAGTGTTTTTTTTTCTTTTTTCTTACAAATAGCACTCCCTGGCAGTCATAACATATAAACATGACAGGGCTTACCTGGACTTGTAGTATGCCAGGAAAATAAAAAAAATAGAAAAAACAACACCACATCCAATGCTCACAGGTGTAGGATGAACCCTAGTTCTGTCCATACGAGACTCATTTTTCCTGGTGAATTCAGGCCCATTTTGAATATATTGCTGGACCTTTTGGCAGGGGGATCCCACTATGTGGTGTCCCCAGTACAGCATTTCAAATTCTAGTGCTGTTAGTTGCTTTTTAGGAGTGAGCCCAAGCTGGTTGTCCTTCCAATTTTACCACTACTAAAACTGATTTTTTTCCCTTTAACTATTTCTTTATAATTTTAGCCCCATGCTGGCGACAGTGTGTGGGTTTTAAACACACCTTACATTGCCAGTAGCTTGCGATCTCATATTTCAAATCGTCGGCTATTACATCTCTGCAAATTGTGGTGACATATAAATAACCACAAATCCGGAGTATATTACATTGCAGCCAGTTTCTGCATAGAGCAACAAAACGAATGCAAAAAAATATAAAATAAGTTTCCCAAAGGGTCACAAGTGTAAACTACAGAATATGTAATTGTAGGCGGCCCCCTTTTAGAATGCCTGCCGCTAACAGTTTGAATTTTTTGTAGAATGTCTTACGTGCATCTAACATTTCATTTCATTCATTACACTATTCTAGCAGTCTGCAATTTTCCTGAAACTTTTCTGTGAGCTTGTAATCATGAATGAAGACTATTGTTGATAATCTGCAGGAATGTTTGAAATTTAGAGGAATGGAAAGAAAATCCTTTAAACTGGACTTTTAACCACCAAGAAATAACAATAATATCTTTGAACTTTATGTAAACATTTCTGGGAAAATACTAGTGCAATAAAACGGCTGTAGTGTGGATTTGGGCTGTATGTAACCTGACCTTAGGTTTGAGGTCTTGGTACAATTACACACTAGTCCTATGGAGTTCTTGTGTATGTAGCTATTTTAGAAGAGTAATTGTAAGATTTAAAATAGTATTTTCACTTATTCTTAGTTTCTGACAGGTGCACTGAAATGAAAATTGTAGGACCTTCCTAATGTGTCACAGATACATCTAGAAATGACGTTTTCCACTACCTAGAACAAGAGTGTGGAATGTAATGCATTGGTGGTCTTCACCAGGAATTTTGGCTTCACTGCACCTGGTATGCAGGTTGCATTCCCCTGAACTGATACCTTGCATAGTAGGCTGGAGCATGGTCAGCAAGGTAGGTGCATAGTATGGTGTCGTCAATGAATAAGGGAATTAGTGGAGAGTGGCCTGGAATCTAGCTGAGGTCAAAACAGGACAAACAGATTGCAGCAGAAGGGTCAGGTAGAGCAGTTCAGGACTCAAGCTGTGTTAGTACACAGGAATACAGCCAACAAACGATCAAGGAATACTGGAGCTAAGCTGTGAAGCCTAATACTCTGGCAACTGACAGGTGTTAGTGTGGGGTTTAAATATCCTGAATTGGTTTAAGTTTGGCACCTAAGCAATGTCAGCGTTCACAGCAGAAGATGCGCGGCTGACCCTATAGGAGGGAGCTGGACATCAGCTACAATGCACACATGTGGAGTCAATGGAGTGAGCAGGGAGGCAGCAGCCGCTTGAAGTAACAGCATCAGACTTGTAAGTATCCACCAGATTTCGCCATGGTCTGATATTACCCTCTACTTTAGACATTCCAAACATTCATTTATATTGTTTGTGAGGAAATTTCTGATGGAAGCGATGTACAGTAGGAGTTGAGGTGCATGAATATTTAAAGGTCTTCACTCAGCATCTCCACTAAATATGATAGAGATGGAGAGGAGGTGATAATAATGAATAAAGAGGTGTAGATAAAAACCCCTTGAAAGTAGGGTCGCTGCCCATCCAGGATTCCTCCAGACAGTCCGGTAATCAGCAGCTCTGTCTGGAGTATGGAGGCTGCCCAATGCCAGATTGGTGGTGTCCGGGAAATCTATCAGCTTCAGCTTGTTCCGCAGCAAAATTGATCCTCACGCTGCCTGCTGTTCTGCAGTGTCAATTTGTAGTCTGTATCTGTTATCTACTACACAGCGTAACTTAGACTGGTTGCATCGAGCACAAATTGGCTACATGCTAGCACCACCAGAAGACTAAGGGGTCGATTCAGACACGGATGCTAAGCTGCGTTCCCTCGCAGCCAAAAGGGCCAGGTATGCAAATTCTGTGATCGCACTGTCTGGTGTAAGGACGTCCTCTATGTTTTAGAGAGTGACGGCAGAGTGAGCGCACGCCACTATAAAGACGCCCATTTTTCTTTCTTAGCACACGTCATCTCCAGGAAGTGTATGATTAATCAGAACCATCAAGAACCATCGGAGCTGCACGCAGCGCTTGAGGCAGACTCTACCCCACTGCGATCACTGCAGGCTGAAATACAACCGAGTGACGTGTACAATGACGCTTCCATGCTAATTATGCACACCCATAAAACTCCATTTTGATGCCCAGACACGCCTGCGTTCGCAGCACCACTCCCCTGTTACCACACACAAACGGCACTATCTGACACCCAAAATAGCGCACAACTCCTGATCGCAGTTACTGGTTCGCGCACGTGCACTGCGATGCATACGCATGCGCAGATGGGTGACAACCGCCCATAGCGTGCGTCCGTAGCTTAGCGTCCGGGTCTGAATCGGGTCCTAAGTTCCAAACTACCGGGGGTATATTTACTAAAGTGAGAGTTTTTAGAAGTGGAGATGTTGCCCATAGCAACCAATCAGATTCTAGCTATTATCTTTTAGAAGGTGCTAGTTAAATGTAACATAGAATCTAATTGGTTGCTGTGGGCAACATCTCCACTTCTACAAACTTTCCCTTTAGTAAATATACTCCCAGGGCCTTACATATTGGTGTTTCTATAATGGGTGCAGGGTGTTCGGTGCACCTGGAATGAGGGGGCCCACACCGCACACCTTACATGTTCCCGGAGACTTGTGCATGCGCAGTACACTGGCACTGTCTACTCACCTGCCACCCATGTGTAGACTGCACATGGGCCCTCTTTTCTCTTGAGCTGCCCCTAGCATATATAGGGGTCTATTTACTAAGCTTTGTTAGGAGATAAAGTGAACAGAGGTAAGGTAACAGCCAATCAGCTCCTAACTGCCATGTCACAGGCTGTGTTTGAAAAATGACAGTTAGGAGCTAATTGGCTGGTACCCTACCTCTGTTCACTTTATCTCCTAACAAAGCTTAGTAAGTAGACCCCCATAATCTTTATATATTAACAGTTTATAGTTGCTAGCAGTGGAGGCTCCAGATGTGAGGCTGCAGCACAGTCCAAAATTCAAGTAGGGGAACCACCCCAACTGCCATTTCAAATGCTGCCATACATAGATGGCGATTCACTGGCAGTTGGTATGGCTCCCCTATTTGAATTTTGGACTGCGCTACAGCCCCATCTCTGGAGCCGTCACTGGTTGCTAGTTTTGCACTTTCTTACTAAAAGATTATCACAATGATTCTAGTTGTAGTCTCTAGTATTTGATGGTAATAAATATAATTTGCAAAACTTTGGTATTGAAGAATGTTTCTTGTTAGTTCAAAAAGGTCTGTGGATGATTGAAATAGTAGAGCCCCCCTTCCCCCTATGGATTTCATGTGTTTTGAGATACTAATGATATCATATTATGATCATGTTATACAAATTTGACAAGTTCTTATTGCTTTGTCTAGAAGAGCAGGTGCTTAGATTTATATATCATTTGTGTCGCTGTTTTTTATTCTCCTTATGTCAAATAATACAAGAATTCAAAACCACTAAAGTGCATAACCTGCATATAAAGTGCACTGTAATTATACTGTTGCCTGTCTGCAGTGGCCATCTGATCCTGCTGATTGGCTTTGAATGACCAGAGCTGCAGGAGAGAATGCACAGAGATGCCAGTCTCGGACTTCTCTGTCTGTGTGACATCAGGGAACACTTGGTCAATGGGGAGGAGTGTTGGCAGTAGGTACAAACGAACAGAAAGGAACTCCAGGAAGAACTAGATGCACTAGATGAAAGCTGTATTGAATGAAAAATGGAAAGGATAAGGTTGCTTCATGAAAGCAATTATTGTGAGCAAATGTGCCCCATGACAATAGATCTACACAATTTGTTTTGGGATGTTGCAAAATGGATCTTGAGGACCTTCTCCAGATCCTGATTCACTTGCTCATATGAGTGTGGTAGGCTGCAATCAATTTAATTTAATCTTAAAACATTTACATATTACAAGTTATTTCTTGTGGAAAAATGTCTTTGATGAAATGGACTGCGAGGTAGGATGTTGAAGGAAGTCCCTTTAGAAGAACAAGGTGTCTGCTTTGGCTAATCTGTCTTCAATGACCCATAATATGTTGAAGCCAAGTTATGATGGAAGAGCAGCTTGACTTTCTATCACCAATGCATTTTGGCTACTAACGTACCCTTTTTCAAGAAACCTGTGGTCTTTTCAGGAGTATGAGTCCCTTTTATACCAAATACAATGCTACAAATACCTGATTCTAATGCCGCTGCCACTGTAGCAATTCCAGAAGAGGAATCTTTGTGGAATGTAAATGGAAGTTGGTAAAAGGGACTTCGTGTTAGCGTTCCATCTCCATGACGCAGTCAGGATTGCTGAAAAATGGGATAAAAGGATACATATTAATATAGCAAAGGCAAAACAATGATAAATTCAATCACGAAGAAACCACTTTAGTTCAAATTCAAGATTCAAACAATTCATATGCAAAGCTCATAGTCTGTGGGTCGTATTCAATTAGAAGTGAAAAGTCCGTTTCGATGATATTTTGTCGCCAATGACGTAATTTTCGCCAGTTTATACTTATCCCGTATTCAATTTTAGCGTCTTTTCACCGGCGCGATAACGCAATGCAATGTAATAGGCGAAAAAGTTTCGCCTATGAATACCCGGTGGAAAAAAGTGCACAATTGGAGTTTTGGGGTGCAATGCTTTTGGAAACCACCCTGTACCATTTGAACATCCCCCCTGACGCTAACTGCGTTAAGAAAATGCAAAAAAAACCCCACAAAGGACACCCCAAAAAAGCACTTTGAAAAAATGGGCGAAAAAAGTCAAAGTGGAAGTACAAATGAAAAACTAGCGAAGTAGCCTTTGGGGGGGTCTGCAAGTATGGGTGAGGTGTAGTTTGGATTGCAGGTGTTTGCTGAAGGTGCGTTTTTGGCACTTTTTAATGCTTGACTTTACACACTTTAAAATATGCTTGCACCCATTTTCATGTTCCCCAAATTTGATGGGAAAAGTAGCAAAATGCTATTCTTCACCACTTGCTAATAGACGCTAAATAGCGCCTATTGAGACCATTTAAAAACCCCAAATACCTTGAGCAGGGCTATTCGGGGGTACCCATAGTGAACCCCCATGTCAGAGCAACTTTAGGCGGGGTGTCAGCTGATTTCCCCAAAACTGACTGAACTTTTCGCCGATTTCAGATTTGCCGGGTCCCGTTTTCACACATTTGCAATTGAATACGGGGATACGTGGGGATGCGCGCGATACTTTTTCGCTGGCAAAACCTCCGATGACGCGAAAAGTCTGGCCTCAGACTTTTCACTCCAAATTGAATATGGTGCTAAGTATTACTTACATTTTGGGCTGCTAAGCCAGGGCTGCATTTGCAAGAGTGCTTATATTTTAAGTGCTTAATTTAAAGTGTAAACTAGAATTTTTAAATTGAAGCCGGAGTTATTCAGGAGTTATTACTAACTATACTTCTACCTGGGAAAGACTGATGTGATTTTTCATTTCTTATCATCCACAGGTAATCTAACTACTGCTCCCAGCATATCTTCCTGCTTGGTGTTTCTTTTACACAGCCTTTAAAATTGCTAGGTAATCTAACTATAGAGAATTTCATATAGTTTTAAAATCTGTACCAAGGCAGGAATTTACTCTGTATCTGTGTTTGTGGGTTGTCCTCTCACCATTTGTTTATTTGCTTGCTGACCCTTTACTGTTTGGGGAGGGGTAGAATCAGTGTGGACACCTGGTTTCAGCCATACTTATTACTTACATTTTGGGCTGCTAAGCCAGGGCTGCATTTGCAAGAGTGCTTATATTTTAAGTGCTTAATTTAAAGTGTAAACTAGAATTTTTAAATTGAAGCCGGAGTTATTCAGGAGGAGAACAGAAGGAGAAACTAACAAATCAATTATTCCTGCTATTAAGGACTGTTTTTTAAAAACCACCACACTTCCACCATGCCTATGGATTGTGCCTGTACCTGGATTCCCAATGCTGCTCACATCCACCCTGACCTCCTCATGCAATCTGCTTATCCACCCCAACTATGCCATACCGAACGACGCAGCAAATTGACCCCTCTAATGGACCTTGGTTGTGGCCCTAAATCTTGAGGCTTGGTGAAATATGGATCAACTCATTGTCCTCTCCTCTTAAGTTTAAACTAACCTTTACATAAATGTTATAATACTGTCACCCTTGTATCCAGCCCATCTGTGTCACCCCTGTCTGTCTGCCCCCTCCCCTTAGAATGTAAGCTCTCACGAGCAGGGCCCTCTTCCCTCATGTGCTTCTCCTTCACTTGATTATACTTTAATATACAACAGTACCACACCCTTGGTTGCTGACACCATGCAGCTTATCTAAGTGTTATGCAGCAATGTATTAATCATATATCTTTCCTGCATTGTCTGTACTGTTAATAACTGTTTTCTTGTGTGCTCATTTGTTTATGTACATTGTAAGGCGCTGCGGAACCCTTGTGGCGCCATATAAATAATTGATAATAATAATAATAATAATAATAAAGTATCCATTGTATTTCTGATTTAGCTAATTTGACCTCAGACTCCCTATCTTTCCAATATCCCTGTATATGCTGAAAAGCCCAAAAACCTTTTATATTTTGTACAGGACAATTGTGGAATTTTTTTAAATGGGCTGGTAATGTGTCTCTAAACCCTTTATTATCTATCGTAGGTGTACACTTAAATACGTTTTTAAAGGGCCTAGAGGTGTGACCAACATAAAATACATGTTACAAGGGAAACATTTTGAACTTTTAGTTGTGGAAAGAATCCAAAGTGTGACACCGTGGACAGTCCAAATGAGTTGGTAGTAACAGCTGGAGACCAGGTAAATAACACAAAGCAGTAAAATATAATAGAAGTGCACTCACACTTTAGGGAAAAAAGATGTGTCATGTTAATTTAATACTATGTAACACAATTTTTATTAATCTACACAATGGATTAGTACAGTCGAGCAAAAATAATACACTTAAAATTGAGTTCATTTACATTAATAACCAGACAATTTTCAGCTAATCTCTGTCACCATAAAAGTAATAGGATCTATCCAGTTTCCTAGTTGTGATCTAGGTTTGGGTAGGAGCTCAGTATCCCATGTGTTTAAATGGGATGCGGTCAATTAGGGGCTGGCTGGCAACTTTCAGGCTGGGGGGCAAGCCCAAGTGAGTGGCCCCAGGTTTTCTCCCAAAAAGTTAATGGGGGGCATCCACTAGACGATTTTATCCCTGTCCAACCTCTTAACGATTTTCCCTTGAAGTTTCCCTTGAAATTAGATCTTCCACTCTGAACAATTTGCAAAAGATGTGTAATGGTGCGTACACACTGGGCGATAAAGTGGACGACTGAACGATAACGATATCGTTATCGTTCAGTCGTCCACTTTATCGTCCATTTTTAACACCAAAAAGATGAACGATGACCACGACGCGCGTTCCCGCAGGTCGTTCATCATCATCGTTCATCGGGCTGACATGCAGGCCAACCTGACGATCTCGTCAGGTTGCTGCATGTCAGGGAATGGGGGAGAGAGCCCGGCGCTGAACGATATCGTTAATGATATCGTTCAGCGGCTGTGCTCAATGTCATGAACGACATTGAACACAGCCTGCCGGGGACACACTACACGATATCGCTCAGGGAGCATATCGTGTAGTGTGTACCCACCATTAAAGATTTGTAAAAGATTTGCAAAAGATCTAATGATAAACTATGTTCTTTCAATCTGTGATTGAGAGCTTTCAGCTATAGTGGGCAGATAGTGGTTCATCGTTTGATCGTTCAGCTTGAACGATGTGTAAACGATTTGTAAGCAATCAAGTGAAATTGACCTGCATATTCAGTCGATGGAGGAGACAATCAAACGACCAGCGGGAGCGTGCATCGTACATCGTTAGAGACAATTACTGCACAATTTGCAAACTATGTTCAAACGATGTTTGAACGATTATCGAACAATTTTATCATTATCGTTCAATCGTTCAACTTTATGGTCTAGTGGATACCCTCCTTAAGAGTGATTAATCAGACAGGGAGGTGTGTCTCCTTATTCATTTGATGTGAAGTCCTGTGAGTGCTGCCCGTCGTTTCTTTCTGTATACTGGACATAGCTGAGATTTAAGTCCAGGAGGGAAGGCACCGAAGCATGATAAAAATTCAGTTCACACAGATTCTGATGGTAGATTCATTATATTAACTGGTAGACTGGGTAGTCTGGAATGCACGATAGCTAATGTGTATGCTCCTAACAATGTCCAGTTATCATTTTTCAACTCTTTTTTTCCAAATTAAATAAATATAGAAGGGGCTACCTTCTTGTAGGTGGGGACTTCAATGCCGTCCTCAATCGTGAACTCGAAAAATCTCCTGCGCCTACTATTTTACGGCCTTGCTCTTTGACTAAATCTTTGAACTCACATCTTCGTGAATCAGGCCTTTTCGATACTTGGCGAGCCCTTCATCCCACATCCCGTGACTTCACCTTTTTTTCAATCCCTCATCAATCTTACTCAATGATTGATCTTTTTCTTTGTTGCACCCCAGCATCTAAACACCTTTCCGACACATCTATAGTCACTAACCACTGGTCTGATCATTCCATAATTACTGCATCATTTGATTTTTTTGACACGCCCACATCCCAACCTTCTTGGCGTCTAAACGAAACGCTTTTGAGGATCCCAAAATTTCAGGAGAAAATTAGATTTGCCCTTAAAGATTATTTTACCCTGAACACTACAGACTCTATATGCACACCATTAGCTTGGGAAGCACATAAAGCAGTAATTCAGGGATATATCATTAGTTATGCCTCCTTCAGAAACAAAGAATGTAGATCCCAAATAAAGTCCCTGACAGAAGAGGTCCACCGCCTAGAAACCGCTCATAAACGTTTCCCTTCTTGCTCTCTATATAATCAACTAACTACTGCAAAAGCATCCCTCAATGCCCTTCAGGCCGAAAAAACTGAGCAGTCCTTACGGTGGCTTAACCAATCATTCTATGAAAAAAGTAATAAAGCAGATTCCCTACTAGCTAATAGGTTGAAGGCCCGGAAGGCCAGGACCGTGATCCCAGTGTTAATAGATGATCATGGCACTCAACAATATAACCCTACTACTATTAATTCAATATTTAAAACGCATTATGAGCACCTTTATAATATTTCCCAGTATTCTCCTCTTCCCTCCCCAGCCGACACTTCAGTTACAGATTACTTAGCCTCCTGTAACTTACCCCGCATAAATACTGCGACTTCCACTGCCCTTGATGACCCTATCTCCGCCGAAGAAATTCTCTCAGCCCTTAAAACACAGAAACTCTCTAAAGCCCCAGGTCCCGACGGATTTCCAATGTCTTATTATAAAACTTTCCAATCCTCTCTGATACCCCACCTAACTGCGGTCTTTAACCAAATCCTAGAAGGAGCTTCATTTCACCCGGATACGACCAAAGCTACTATCACCGTCCTCTCAAAGCCAAATAAAGACCCATTGCTAGTGTCTAACTACCGCCCCATTTCACTGCTTAATACCGACCTAAAACTTTTCACCAAAGTACTGGCAAATAGGCTAAACCCACTTCTCCCCACCCTGATCCACCCGGACCAGGTGGGCTTTGTCCCGTCCAGGCAGGCACTAGACAATACTAGACGTACTATTGATGTGGTTCACTATATCAATACTTACAAGCTTCCTTCACTGGTGCTTGCCTTGGACGCGGAGAAGGCCTTTGATAGGGTCTCTTGGACATTTATGTTCCAAACATTGCGTACCTTCGGGTTTAACGGGAAGTTCTTGCAGGCCATTCAAGCCCTTTATTATAACCCCCTCGTCTCTGCAGGCGGTCTATTATCAGATTCATTTTCTATCAGCAATGGGACCAGACAGGGATGTCCTTTATCACCCCTGATATTTGCACTCATTATAGAACCGCTCGCTAGCCGTATAAGGGAAAACCCTAATATAGCCGGTGTCAAAATTAAACAATCCCAATATTCCCTTTCCTTATTTGCTGATGATATACTTTTCATGCTAACAAGACCACTCACCTCACTTCCCAACCTGTTTCAGGAACTCTCCCTGTATGGTTCTTTGTCGGGCTACAAAATTAATCATGACAAATCTGAGGCCCTTCCTCTCCATCTTCCTGGAAACACAAGGAGGTTATTACAGACAAATTTTAATTTCATTTGGAAGAGGGATTTCCTGAAATATCTAGGGATTTCCATAACAAAATCCTATGACTCACTCTATAAAACCAATTACCCCCCCCTTATCAGATCAATTAATAATGACCTGCAACAATGGCGAAAATATTTTCTTTCATGGATGGGACGTATTAATGCCATGAAGATGAATATTCTTCCCAAACTGCTATATCTTTTTCAGACCTTACCTGTACCTATCCCATCCCACACACTTGACTCTCTTCAAACTACGCTCGGTAAATTTGTATGGGATAATAAAAAAACCCGCATCCATTGAGACATACTTGTTAAACGCACATGGGAGGGAGGTTTGGGTCTACCCAATCTACGGTGTTACTATAATGCTACCCGACTGAGTCAGTTGGCATCATGGCATTCTCCTCGACACATTAAGCGTTGGGTCGACCTGGAAAGTGAGCCTGTGGATATACATTCAATCTCTTACTTGCCGTGGCTGCCTTGTAAACACAGACCCAAGTCTTCCTTTCTATTTCCTACTATTAACTCAACGCTTAGTAATTGGGATCTAATAAATAAAAAACTAAATCTTTCCTTGCACCCTTCCCCTTTAACACCCATCTGGAATAATCCCGCATTCCCCCCAGGCCTCTCTCTTGGTATGGCTCGCCCCTGGACCTCGGCGGGTATCACAAGGTTCCATCATATCGTTGGGGCATTCCCCCCTTTGTCTTTAGCAGATATACAACACAAACGGAATCCCTAATACTCTACACTACCAATACTTACAAATCCGCCATTTTGTGATTTCCTCTTTCTCTGCCAGACCGACACCCAACCCCTTACCCTTTGAAAGACTATGCATTTATAAATTTAACGACAAAGGGGCTATTTCATCTGTATACCATTCTATCCTAGCATTGGAGTCTCCTCCACTTGAGGCACACGAACAGGCATGGGAATCAGATCTAGGCCTGTCCCTTGGAGAGGAGGCCTGGGATAATATACGCTTAGCTATCTCCAAGTGTTCTATCAGTGTAGCCATCAGAGAGAACTCTTACAAGGTGTACACCAGATGGTACTTAGTGCCAGAACGTCTTCACCAAATGTTTCCTAACTCTTCTAACTTATGTTGGCGAGGATGGGGTCAAGTAGGTACATTTTTCCATACATGGTGGACTTATCCCCTGATCGTCCCATTTTGGAACATGGTTCGCTACCGACTCTCCCAACTCGCGTAGGAGCACCAGAGAACCACTGCATAAATTTTATCAGCACTGCCATCACTGTGACCCGAAAACCCCCCTCTCTGCCTGCCTCAGCCTCCTCATCTTCGGCGAGTCGAGCTCACAGCAGTCCGGAGCCGCGTGATTCCCCTACAGCCCGTGACATCTTGCGAGATCGTGGTGTTGTACGGGATCCGGCACATGGACTCTGTGGGGACCAAGCCTGTAACTGCACAAGCGGCAGTTGTCGGAATATGGCCCTACCATTGGCGGCAATAGAAGGGAAGCGGGGAATCCTAGGGCAGAACAGAACGGGACCAGGAACCACTACACGTTCATCATCAGGTGAGGCCTCACTAGGATTTTGACTACTCACAGACCATTTATTGGTCTGACCGATTCAGACTTTTGAACATTGACTTTCTTCATTTGACTTTGTTTTTTCTGTTAGGTGCAGTGGGGTCAGGGACGCCCTCCCTCTGTACCGCCATTTGCCAGTTACTGAGCATCCCATTCAAAACTGATCAATCACCTTGGTGTTGATCCCTCCCCCCCCCCTTTTTTTCATTTTTACCTAGTCACAGACATTATCTCCCTCCCCCCCCCACTGGGTTTGCTCACCCACATTCACCACATCTTGTGATTGAGAGTATTTGTGAATAAATATAATACACGTTAGTTTTATCAGAGTTTCTCAGACTAAGTTATTCTCATATATTACCATCTCTACACCATCCACGGAGCGCAGTCCCGTTTATGATACATATGTGTTATGCACACATGGGTCATCCCTAGTTGCAATTGCTATAGTTAGACTTGGGGTAGTCTAATATTGGGATCTGCAGCACCTTTTGCTTACTCATATTCCCCAAAAAAGAAGCGAGCGCCGATCTAAATCAATTTATTGTTACCAAAATGTACCCCTCCCCGGTTTTGGTTAATGTCATGATGATCACCTTTGCTGTAATTTTTACCTCTAAAATCCCCCCCTGACTCGCTCCCCCCCCCGCATTTCTTTTCTTTTTCTTCATTCCCCACCCCTATTTTCAATTTTATCTATTAAGGCCAGCTCTACAAAACAATGTTTACAGTTTTATCGTTGCTTTGAATAGTCTTGTAATGACTTGATATTACTATTTTTTGCATTTTCTCAATATACTCTCAAATCCATTCAATAAACGATTACAAAAAAAAATGAAAAGAGGACTGTCTTATGGACTAAGAGGTTAAAAAAGTGAAAGCATGCTTCGGAAGAGAGCATTAAAAGAAGGTAGAGAAGGAGATAAGTAGCAAAGTCATGGGCCATGAAAGAGGGGAGTGCCTAGGAGGGGAGGAAAATTGGGAGGACATGAGAGATTTGAAAAGTATTTCTGTTTATATAACTAGCTAAGTAGCAGCCAGAGTATTCCCCCCAATGGCTCCCACTGGTGGCAAGACACGACAGATGAGGAGGGTAAGTATAATGGGGTGAAGGCAGAGTGCGGAAGGAGGTTGGGGATTTAGCACAGAGGTGGGGACAGAGAATTGGGGAAGGGCGTGTGAATATATATATATATATATATATATATATTATGTATATATATATATACAAATAAATGTTAGAGAGTAGTGCGCTTCGGTACTGTCTCTTGCATACATCTGTGCACTGAGACCTGAAGTCCCCGGGAGCTCCCAGATGTACGACTCTGTTTACCTGCAATTACCTCTGTTGTGACCACTGCTGTGTTACCACTGTGTATCCTGTTAACACCGTTATATTACCGCTGTTGCTGTTACCAATAAACCCAGTATCCTAGTTAGGTACATCTGTGTAGGCTAACATCCATTTTCACATCCGCTGTCATCCTATTGTGGTTACCCCAAGGTTTCACTAATAGGTCATATCAATAATAAATGTATGTAGTTATCACTTTGTGTGCACAACATTTAAACATTAATTAACGTCTGCTAACGGCATCATACATTTTTTTTTCTAATTTCACATGAAAAAGAATTTGTAATTGTGCATATAATTTATTATATTTGAGTAATGACAGAAAATATAACTATTTGATTTTAATGGGTATGTTGTAAATTGTTATTGCTGGTCCAACTCCAAATTCCAATGCAGTCTTGCAGCCATTTCAGATTGTGGTAACAGCATTTTCTTCTTTCTTTAGGTCAGGTTTTTATTGCCCCTATAAGATGAGATGAATAATATATCTCCTTCACATACAATGTATCACAGAGCATGGAATACTATATAAAAACACAGAGTACAGATTTGTTGACAAGGTCATATAAAAGGCATTAGATGAGCAGGAATGCCTATAATCCACACTTTCATGTCATCCTCAGCCTGACAGATCTCACACGCAGATATCATACACACCACTTGCTAGCTCCCACATTATGGCAGCTCTAACAGATTTCATTAACTGTCAACATTAGACGATCTTTGAGTGCTAACCACCAGTGGTGTAACTAGGGTATTTGGAGCCCAGGGCAAATTTGCAAAGGGAGCCCCCCCTCCCCCCGATGTGCGGCAAAAAAATGGGCGTGGTCACTTAAAAATGGGGCGCATCAACATGACACACCCCTTTATTTTCAAACTGAACATTCCTATCCATATGCACCTTAATCCCAGTAGTACCCCTTATACAGTACCCCCAGTATGCATTGTGGTCCCTCTCATGCAGGCCCATAGTAGTGCCCCTTATACAGTATCCCCAGTTGTGGTCCCTCTTATACAGCCCCCAATTAGTTCCCCTTACTCAGTACCCCCAGTAGTGGCCCCCCCAAATGCAGTGCCCCACGTAGTGTTCCCCCTTATGCAGTGCCCTCAGTAGCAGTCCCCACAATGCAGTGCGCCCAGTAGCGGTATCCCCTTATGCAGTGCCCTTTATATGGTGCCCCCAGTAGTAGTCCCCCCCCTATGCAGTGCCCTTTTATATAGTGCCCCCAGCAGTAGTCCCTCCCATGCAGTTTTCCCAGTATTGGTCCCCTTATGCAGGCACCCTGTAGTGATCCCCCCTATCTAGAGCCCCCTGTAGTGGTCCCCGCAGTGCACCTAGCAGTAAGCCCCTTATATAGTGCCCCAGCAGTAGTCCCCCCCTCTCCCATGCAGTGCCCCCAGTAGTGGTCCCCCCGATGCAGGCTCCCAGTAGTGACCCCCCCTATCCAGTGGTCCCTGTAGTGGCCCTTCCTATTAGTGGTCCCCCGAGTGCAGTGCCTCTAGTAATAGGCCCCTTTTAGAATGCCCCCAGTGGTAGTTCCCCCCCAAGTAGTAGTCCCCAGTAGAGGTCCTCCCAATGGCGCCCCCAGTAGTAGCCACACCTCCCCCAGTAGAGGTCCCCCCAGTAGTAGCCACCCCCCTCCCCCATTGTGCAGATAGGTTAAAAAAAAATAATATATATATATATATAAAAATATACTTACCTGATTCCACGCTGCTCCTGCTCCTGTCCGCGATGCCGCTCCCGCCCGCCAGTCCGCCCGGGCTGGCGCGCTCAGCATTATAGGACAGACGTCATGACGTCAGTCCCATTACCCACTGCAGGAGCCGGACGGAAGTCCGGCTCTTGCAGTGGGTGCTGCAGCAGTCAATGAGAGTCTATCTGATTCTCATTGGCTGCTGTTTAACACACGCATCGCCGCCAGCGCTGGCGGCGATGCGTGTGTTATGCACAGCCTGAGCCCGCCTCCTAGCGCTATTGGGCAAGCGCTCAGGGGGAGGGAACGGGCTCAGGTGTGCAGCACAGGACCGGCGCTGGAAGCCTAGCGCCGGTCCTGTGCAAATGTGTAGCGCTGACCGCACTCATTGCAGTCGGCGCTACACTGGCTAACTAGGGCGGGCGGGCCGGCACCGTGGCCGGCGGCGCCCCCCGCGCAGCCGGTCCAACGGCGCCCAGGGCACAAACCCCGCTCGCCCTGCCCTAGTTACGCCACTGCTAACCACGGTTCTCTTAGTTGATTAATTTAAAACATATTGTAAGCAAAATATACAACTGAACATGTAATGTTATCTTACTTTGTTGGTCCATTGTAATGATTTTTTTAACATGAAAATAATTTTCAGTAAAGTTTATATTCTGCGAAAAATGGAAATTGTCACACAACAGTGTAAGTATTTGAAATGTGATGTTATGAAATGCATGTACTTAACTAGTGTTAATATGATGATTATATCCAGCGTAACCTGCAGGGGAAGTTGTACCTTACAGCTGTCTATTGCAGCCGTGTGATTGGTCATGCCCCAGTACTGGGAGTGTGCGGCTGCAGCCAGGAGGTAGCTATTGGGATCCCTTCACAGAAGCTGCACCCAAGGATAGTTGGCATCACAAACTGTGATAATGATTGCTTGCAACAATTGCCTTTGCGCATGACTGGCTTCAAGTACTGACCCTTGCAGACAGCCATATTCAGTGTCACTCTTTGCAGACAGTCATTGTCAGGGACAATTGTTGCAGCCAGCCATTATCAATGACTATCCCTAACAATGGCTGACTTAATTGGATGTCCCTGTCAGTGGCTGATACAATGACTGGCTCTGATGATGGTTAGGCAAAATGGCTGGCACTGACAATAACTGATGGCAATGTTTTACCATGGCAATGGATAGCAACAATGGCTGGTTTCACCGGATGGCCATGAAAATAGCTGATAAAATGGCTGTCTAGGACTATGATCCTGATTAAAGCTGGCTGTAAAAATGGATGACTAAATTGGATGACCCTAACAATGGTTAGCCGTGACAGTGGATGGCTGCTGTTGATGGCCCTAACACTGGCTAGCTTTAATGGCTGACCCAGACTATGGCTACCTGCAGTGAATGCTGCTGAAAAGAGATGGCTGCCTTGGTTGGCTCTGACAATGGCTGATAATGAGAGATATGGTAAGAACCTTTGTTATCTCTATTTCTACGAAGTCCATAGGGTCCACAGGGAGACCTTGGGATATAGCTGGATCTGGATCCACAGGCACCACGCAGTTAAAAGCTTTAGCTCCCAGGAAGCACTGGGTCCATCCTCCTCTATACCCCACCCCCGACCCACAGGCACCTCAGTTGGTAAGTAGCCAAGGCCGGAGGAGGAAAAAGAGAGAGAAGGAAGACTGGAACACACGAGAATCATACTCACAGAAAGGGAGACGGAAAACCGGTGAGCAGTACTAGAGCCCACATGAAGACCGGTGTGGCAGGGTGGGTGCCCTGTGAACCCTATGGACTTCAAAGACAGAGAGATAACAAAGGTAAGTTCTTACCATATCTCTCATTTTCTTCTTCAGGGTTCATAGGCTCCACATGGAGACCTTGGGGATGTCCCAAAGCAGTCCTTTTAAGGGTGGGGATGCTCCTGCGCTGAGAGGAGAATCTGGCGCCCAAAGAAAGCAATCTGAGAGACGAAGGTGTCAAATGCATAGAACCTCAAAAAGGTTTGGATGGAAGACCACGTGGCCACCTTAGCTGAAAAGCAGAGGAGCCACGGCAAGCTGCCCACGAGGGGCCCACAGACCGAATAGAATGAGCTTTAACAGAAGCCGGAACAGGCAGGCCTGCCTGTGTGTAAGCCTCTGAGATTGGCTAGATTGCTTTGTATGACTAAGTTTATTTGTTGGCTGGCCATCCCCTCTTGTGAAATCCAAAGAGTACAAATAAGGAATCCGATTTCCAAAGGAAACTGATCCAGTCCACAAATCCTGAGAGCACGGACCACATCCAATGAGGCCTCACCAGCTGAGAGGTCTGGTGACTGAAAGGCCGGTACAGTAATTTCCTGATTAATGTGGAAAGTAGAAACCACTTAGGAAGGAACCCAGGGTGAGTGCGAAGCACAGCCCTGTCCTGGTGAAATATCAGAAAGGGAGGATGACAGAAGAGCACCCCCAATTCTGATACTCTCCTGGCCGAAGCAATTGTCAGGAGATACAAAGTCTTGGCCGTCAACCACTTTAGTTCCACAGAATCTAGTGATTCAAATAGAAGACCCTGAAGGGCCTGAAGAACAACCGCCAAATCCTAAGGCGCTACTGGGGGGACAAAGGGAGGTTGAATCCGGAGGACATCCTGGTAAAGGTGTGGATATCCGGGAGCAGAGCTATCCTTCATTGGAACCACACAGACAGTACAGAGACATGCACTTTCAACAAGGTCAGGAATAGGCCTAGTCCCAAACCAGATTGGAGGAATGCCAAAACTCTAGAGATAGGAAACACCCGAGGATCGTAATCCCTTGTGCTACACCACTGAAAATAGGTATGCCACACTCTGTGGTAGCCTAGCTGAGACAGGCTTGCGTGCCCAAAGCATCATGCTGATGGCCGAGCTAGAGAATCCCTTGGACTTTGAGATGGATGTCTCAAGGGCCACGCCATCAAAGACAGACAACACAGGTCCAGGTAAAGTCAAGGACTCTGAGACAACAGGTCCAGACGTTGAGGCAACAGGAATGGAGTGTCAATGGAGAACCTCCAAAGATCTGAGCACCAATGACATCTGGGCCAAGCTGGAGCCACCAGCAGGAACGTGCCTCCATCCTATTTTAACTTCCGAAGAACCCAAGGAAGCAGGGATATTGGAGGAAAGAGGTACGCAAACTGGAAGGTCCACTTCACTGACAGAGTGTCCACCAAGCTTGCATCGCCATCTCTTGTCCTGTACCCATCCACTGGCAACTTGTGATTGTAACGGGAGGCCATGAGGTCCACCTCCGGAAGACCCCATTTGTCCACAAGGAGTTGAAACACCTCTTGGTGAAGAGACCATTCCCCTGGATGCACGTCATGATGGCTGAGGAAGTCTGCTTTCCAATTGAGGACTCCCGGAATGAACACTGCTGAAATGGCCGGGAGGTGATACTCTGCCCAAGACAGGATGTGGGACACCTCTGTCATTACTGCATGACTTCAAGTGTCTCCTTGATGGTAGATGTAGGCCACTGTGGTGGTGTTGTCGGACTGAACCTGCATGGCTTTTCTGTGAAGAACGTGTCTTGCCATCATGAGGGCCCTGTGCACAGCCCGAAGCTCCAATATGTTGATTGGAAGGGTTGCTTCGTCCGCTGTCCACAAGCCCTGAAATGAGTGCAGCCCAGTCACCATGCCCCAACACCATAGACTGGTGTCCGTTGTCAGAAGTACCCAGTCGGGGATCCAAAAGGGGCATCTTGGTGAGATGAGTCTTTTTTAGCCACCAAGACAGAGACAGGCGCACCAAGGGAGACAGCACCAGCATCTGTGTCCTGATCCGGTGAGGTAACCCATTCCACTTCGATAGTATCAGCCCCTGCAAGGGCCTGGAATGGAACTGGGCATATTCCACCATGTCGAATGTGGACAGCATGGATCCTAGAACCTGCATCGCCGAGTGTACCGACACTCGGCGACTTCGCAGGCAACTGCGCACCCGTAGTTGTAGAGAGGAGATAGATGTTGCTGAAGTACCTCCGAAGAGCCCGCCAGCAAAAGGAGGTTATCTAGGTATGGCAGGAGTCGAATACCCTGACTCCGCAGGTGGGCTGCCATAATTTTGGTAAGTACCCTTGGAGCCATGGAGAGGCCAAATGGCAGTGCCCGAAAATGGAAGTGTTGGTGCAGTATAGCAAACCGCAGATACTGCTGGTGAGAAGGCGCTATGGGGACATGTAGGTAGGCATCCTTAATGTCTAGCGATACCATGTAATACCCAGGTTCCATAGCCAGTATGATGGATCGCAAAGCTTCCATCCTGAACCTGGGCACCCTGAGGAATCTGTTCAGAGATTTGAGGTTGAGGATAGGCCGATGAGACCCATTAGGTTTTTGAACCAGAAACAGAGTAGAGTAGTAACCAGTCCCGCGCTAAGATTACAGAACTGGCACAATTACCCCTGCTGTCAGCAAGGACTCTATGGCTTCCTGAATCTACAAGGCCTTGGTCTCGTCCAGAGGAGGACTCGAGCAGAAAAACTGGTGGGGAGGGGGACATTGACGAAACGAGAGGGCATACCCCTAAGAGACCACTTCTTTTACCCAAACATCATTGGTGGTGTGACATCAGTACTGGGTGAACTGAAGAAGTCAGCCTCCCACCCTGGGATCCCCCAGAGGGAGGCCCGCCCCATCAGGCTGAGGGTTTATCCTCTGACTTGGAAGCAGGGTGTCTGACGCTCCAGGCCTGCTTCTTAGGATTAGAGATCAACTTGGCTGCTGATTGTCTAGGGAAAGACTGTCCTTTAGGCTTTCCTTGAGCGCAAAAAGACTGAAAGGAAGAGGTTCTAGCCTTTGAAGATGCAGATGAGGATGGCAGAAAAGCATACTTAGATTTTGCCAGAGTATCTACAATTTTATCCAGGTCAGGACCAAACAATATCTCCCCATTGAAGGGCAGGGCCTCCAGGCCCTTTTTGGAATCAGCATCTGCCCTCCAGGAGTATAACCACAAAGAGCAGTGAGCAGACATGGCTGAGGCCAAGACTCTGGAGGTTAGTAGACTGGCATCCAAAGCCGCCTCACCAATATAGGCGGCTGCATCCCTCATGTGGCCCACTTAAAGAGCTTTGAGCCTCAGGGTCCTCCTCAGGGAAGGTGTCCCAACACATTTGCCCAGCTCTCAATTGCCTTGGCCACTCATGAGATAGCTATGGATGGATGGGCAACAGCTCCTGAGAGAGAATAAATCAATTTCAGGCACGTCTCCACCTTCCTATCAGTAGAATCCTTCAAAGAAGAAATGGAAGGCATAGGCAGTGTAGCACTCTTGATTCGCTTCCGGCTGCAAGTCCATAGTGGTCAGGATATGGGGGGCCTGCCACCACTGCCAGCACCTCCAGTCTGTCCCAAGAGACTAGAGGTAAAAGACTGCTTAATACACAGATCAACGCAAGTGGTGATCCGCTCTTACCTATCCCCGTGAGCCCGGCAGCAGTCCAATGGATGTCTGCAGAGTCTGGCTAGCACATACTCTGGGGTCCTGCCGAGATCCCCAGATCTGTACTAGCGTTGCGGTGCCGGCAGAGTTACGGAGCAGCAGCACGGACATCCTATGGATAGTCCACCACTTCCTGCTCTGGAGTTAAAAGAATAAAAACCAAAACTCATAAAATTAAATTAGCTTTGGGGCTGCTAATCAGTCCCTCTGCGCAAACGGTGACCCAACTCCAGCCGGGTTTAGTTTAGACATGACACGCAAAAGATCCACATAAAGTTGTCCATGAGAAATACAGTCTCCACTTAGGTCAACTCCAGCCACATTAAGTGTCTGACTCTGTGCTTTATTTATTTCCATGCCAAAGCAGACTCTTACTTGGAATTGGACTCGTTTGAAATGAAAGAATTGTTTTTCACATAAATGAAATAGGGACGGTAAAAAAATGGAAAAACTGAAATTTGCTTGGGATTTTAATTTTTGAAGCAGATTGCAAGAGTGAGTTGCTATGTCCATTAGTTCCTCAATTAACTCTGGGATGAGTAGATGATTGTTGATAAATTCATCTCCCATTTTACTCATATCCAATCATGCTGAGGGGATGTGATGTACAAGCAAGAGTTGTGACCTCAGTAGTCCTTTTTTTAGATTTGGTGAATGAAAGCTACTGGTTAGTAATGCATTGTTGACATCTGTTTCTTTCGTGTAGTTGGAGATCTGATATGATGATCTAGAGTTGAGACCTGCACATCCAGGAACCAGATAGTGTGCTCATTATGGGTCACAGTCAGATAATGGGACAATCAAGGTGGTTAATGTTATCCAACATTGTCTCCAAAAGTTGTACCGGACCACTCCATATAAAAAGATAACACCTATGTATCTATGGTAACGTAATATATGTTATCTGTATTCCAAATTGTTTCTCTTTAAAGGCAGACATGTATGCAACAGCATAAGATGGTGTCACTGCAGTACCCATTGCTGTACCCTTAATTTACTAATAGTAGTTTTTCATCGAGATAGTTTTGAGAAGCTTTAAAAGAAAATTGTTAAACAGCAGACTCCCAGACACTGTTACTGCACCTTGTATTGCCAGTTCATCAGCTGGCATGTTCCTGCTGGTCAGTCTTTCCAAGCAACACATGCTTTGACAAGAATTGTCTCTGTATGATGGCGTTACTCCTGCAGTTGGCACAACATGGGCGCCACCATCTTGCTTCTAGTCAGCTGACTCCTGAGGCTCCAATCGCTGACTTAATTCTTTCCACATGATTTGTAATACCAATCATAGTCCAGCGCATCCTATTTAAACTCCTCACTTGTACTGGCACAGTGCCAGTGCAACTTGTATGTTACCATTAGATTGTAAGCTCTCATGAGCAGGGCTCTCTACCCTCTTGTGCTTCCCTTTACTTATACCTTCATCTACTCCTCACTCCCCACTTGGGCACCTAATACTTGGTTGCTTACGTCCTGTTGAATTTTTGAGTGTTATGATCGCTAATGCAGTGATGTATATAAACCTTGTCATTGTCCTGCATTGTACTGTACTGTAAGTCACTGTTTTTTTTTTCACTTATTTATGTACTTTGTAAAGCACTGCAGAACATTTGTGGTGCCATATAAATAAAGGATAATAATAATAGTACTGTTTCCTGGTTCCAGCATCAGCAGCTCTGACTACTGACTCCTGCTTCAGATTGTGCATCAGCACACTTGTGCTCATCTACAAGTACTATGCTAGTTTTCTCCTGGTCCTGTATTCAGTTGGTGCTTAGCCTTTCCTAATTATACCAGTGTGCTTCTCTGCCTCAGCCTTCATATCTGCTGGTAATACCTCAGGCTGCACTTTCATGTGTGCAGTCCAAACCTGCACATACCTGCTTGCGGACTTTACCTGCACATAGCTACCGTCTGGATAGTACCTGTATTTATTGTGTGCAGTCTCTACCAGTATATTCCTGCAAGCACTATTTACCATCATCTGTTAATTCATCCAATAGTCCCAGTTGCAGCCTGTGTATTCCTGTATACAGCTCACACTACAAGTCTGCTAAATATGACACTACAAGCCTGTAGACAGAGCAGTACCTGTCTTTGTCTACAGGCTTCCAGCACCTACTCCGAACCTCACCTGCAGAGGACACATATCCCTAGTGTGTATTCTATATGTAGACTGTTCCACCGTGTTCCTGACACTACATTATCAAGTACCATTCTTTCACTAGTGTTCTAGGCTTCAGTTGTGTTACTACCACAGTCAGGTAGCAAACCAGTTTCGCTGCCTAGTGATCACTCTGCTCTCCTTCCTGTTCAGTATCCTGTGAGTAAATCTTATTAGGAGAAACCTTATTTGTGCACCTAGTTTCCTTCACTTTAGTTCATACTAGTCCTGTGCAGTGGTCCCCGTCTGTATCCACAACAAATACTGAATCTGACAAAAAGCAATCTTAGGGCCTTTGTAAGCAGGGGTGTTACCAGGGGAGTATCTACAGTGGGTGTGGCTGCTATGGGGCCTGCAGTGCCTTTGAGGCATGCTTCCCCTCTGCACCCACATTTGGTGGAGGTTACCAAAGGGTAAAAATGGCAGACTAGATGGGCCAAGTAGCTCTTACCTGCCGTCAAATTCTATGTTTCTATGAACACTGGATGAGAGGAGGGTCTAAGCTGTTAAGTCTGATAGGGACCCTCAGCACTTATGATTCCTCCTGTGAACTGCTTCTTAGTCACACACACACTTCAGCCTGTGACTAGGATGCAGTTTGTTGCAGGAGTTCATCAGCACTGCAGGCCCCTGTCAGACTCATCAGCCTGTTCTCTTCTCATATGACTTTTCAACAGCATCAGTAAAGAGAGAAAAAAATATGGTAGTTGCTCAATCAGCTTAATAATATACTACAATAATAAACTACAGGTGCTTGTAAAGGGCGGGGTTTACACTGAACACAGAAAAAAGAAAAAAGAAGAAAGAAGAGAGAATTATATGACCCAGAGTGGGTGCTACTATTCTGTAGCAATAATTATTTTGGGGTGAGCGTTTGGGAGTGGGGCCCCCGGGGTTGTTCTGGCTGGACCTTGCTCATGGCATCACCACTTAATTGACATAGAATATTTTTTCACTTCTCTATTCGTTTGTATATTATTTATGTCATTTTAATTCTTTTACATTTCATTAACACTTATTGATTTATCTTTACACATCTATCCTTTTACACTTCACTATCACCTTTTTTCCCCTTTTCATGTGATGCCCTGGGGATGGTCCTTGGCTGGAATTTTTTGGGGTGCCTTGCTTCTCGGACGTGAACCCTTTAATGTTAGGGACACTGGTATAGAGGAGCCTTGACGTCGGCCCAGCGCTTATTCACATATTTGCAAATGTATGTAAACCAATACCTCTGAATTTCTATTATCATGTAGGATTCAAGTGTTTTTGATTTATCTGCAGTGTGCTGGGTGGCAATTTTCTTTTTTCTGTGTTCAGTAAAGAGAGACACTGCAATGGGGGTCCCATAGCAAACTTTTTATAGCTGCCACCACCAGCATTGTGTCCCCCCTGCCACTTGTGGTTTTCCAAGTAGCAGCATGGGGCAGCCTTGCTCGGATCTTTAGTTCCACTGCAAAGAACAATATTAAATCTATCGTTTACATATTACCCACACATCCAACACCACCAGGGATGCCAGGGTTGGTAGATCCTTGGGAGAGGGGAAACCAATTTTTGGGATCCTGACTTTGAGGATTTACAGCTGTGGGCTGACCAATTTGAGGCTGGATAATGTGATGGCATGGAGACCCACTGCTGTGTGTCCCCCTGCTATGGCAATACCAACCCGGCTGTTTCAGCCTGGTGCTGGTTATAGGTAAATAGGGAGAAACCCACACCTATTTTTTCACCTATTTTCCTGTACCAGCCCAGGAAGAATGGTCCATGGCTGGTTAGGGATTGGACCGGGGTTGGCTGGTTATGGATTGTTTATTTTTTTACTTTGTAACACTTTTCTTTACTTTTAAGTTTTAACCCTAAGAAGTCGGCACAGATCACAGTGATCTATGTAGTACTTCTCCCAAACTCTGGTGTTTCTATAGTCGGCTATGTAAAAGCATCGATGTAGGACCAATGTTTTGATTCTGCTGAAAGTTGTTGTTTTTGGTTGATTTCTAGTTGATTTCTAGTTGATTTTGGCTTTGGTAAATCTCTGATTTCAAAATCAACAGAAAATCGACCAAAAAAACCAATTGGATCAAAATCGCCCTTTAATAAATTTATGCCTAAGGTTCAGAAAAAAATGGGGCTACATTTAGGAAAAAAACAGAAGCTAGAGACAATTATTGAAAAGATATGTAGAAAAATACATTATGACAGAATATTAGATTGTTCTATGCGATCTTCTCATTAAGAACTTTTGGTATTACTGTGTCTAAGCGCATAATTCATTTGGCATCCATCCGCAGGAGCGCTCTTGCTCGATATATATATAAAACACAAGACTCAGCACTCACCACCATAAGCTCACACACCATAGTGAGGTTTGGTTCATAGATTGATCAATGCCAGAGGAATCACCGGTTCTGCTGACACCTGGTGCGCACTCCATATCCCCCTCGCACGTCCGAAAAAGGGGCGTTATTTAACGTAAAGTGGCGTGGTCTCGCTGGAAATACCTCCGGGGGCTTGCCCAGCATCCCTGGTGATGCTGGGCTGCCCCCGTAGACTATTGCCTGCGCTGTCGGCTACTCTTCTGTGACAGGAGCCGAGTGCTGCAGGAGAATATCACACTGCAGCACCTGGCCCCTGCACCCAGATAGCGATGCCACTGATCAAAGCATTTAAGCCTGCAGCCCACTTAACGGAACCTCATTTCTCTGCAGGTCCTACACTATAAGTCATGATTCTGAAACCTGGTAACTACTATCACACTGGTTTAAAGCTCACTGCAAAGGGGCACTACTGGGAGCACTGCAAAGGGGCACTACTGGGAGCACTATTGGGAGCACTACAAAGGGGCACTATTGGGAGCACTTTATAGGGGCACTACTGGGAGCACTGCAAAGGGGCACTACTGGGAGCACTGCAAAGGGGTACTATTGGGAGCACTGCAAAGGGGCACTAGTGGGAGCACTGTATTGGGACAGTACTTGGGGGTGTCAGTAATGGGCGGGACTGTATAAGAGGCAATCCTGTGGGCTCTATTAGTTTTTATTAATTGTTAATCTTTTTTTTTTTAATTTCCAAATGTCCAGTCTAAAAACAGGTCATTTTGGATGGGATTCAATGAAATGTACCAGGACAATGAGTGTTTGTGGAAAGTTGCCAGTAAGGACTATGCAAACAGAGTTGTAAAGAATCAGGCACTGAATAGGCTGGTGATCTACAGTCGACGCCTTGAACGTGATTCTGACATTGATTGGGTAAAGGCGAAGATTCAGAGCTTGCGAACAGTGGAGCTGATTCAGAGCCGCTCGCTAGATGCGATCGATCGCACAATGTGTATGCAAATTGCGTAGGCAGTGTAATCGCACAGCAGTGCATTAGCATGCCCAGTATTTCTTAGTGAGCGATCACACAGTGTATGTAGACACCCACCAGCCTGTCTTCAGATGCCCACTTGTGCACGTCATGTCCAGGAAGTGTATGCAAATATCGGTACAACGGGTAATATTGGATGCTATCGCATTCAGTGTAAAAACAAGCCAGGTGATGTGTACTATGATGCTGTCTTATAATTATGCACACCTCTGAAATGCCATTGAGATGCTCAGGCACGCCAGCATTTGCACCTCCACTCCCCCGTTTTTAATGGCCAGGCCTTGTTACCACCTACAAATGGGTTCCCCTGTCACTCACTCTGCTATGCAGTCTATGCGCAGCGAGCAAACGCATTGTGAACTTTTGCTAAGGTATGCGCATTTGCACAACGATGCATACGCATGCGCACAATGTATACACACTGCATACCATTGGCAGCAGCGAGCATTTGCATCTTAGCGAGTGGGTCTGAATGAGCTCCAGTGTTCTTAAAGCAGCGCAAGAAGTACAAGGAAGCGCAATGTTTGGGAGCAGGTGCTGATGAGGTCCAGAAGCCCAAGCTGTGGTACTATGACCTGCTCACATTTGTTCTTGAACAAGAGCCAAAGACATGGTGCTCACTGGAGCCAAGGGTCGAGGAGGAGGAGGACGACCTAGAAGAGGAGGTGGAGGTCCAGGTCAGGTAAGCTATTAAAAATGTAATTAATTTACAATTGAGTAGTTGAAGTCAATTGTTTTAAATTAACAAAAATGTCAACTGATTGAGCGTCTGAACTTTTACATTTCCCAGGGGTTTCTGATTTTCCATATCAATTTATGGGTAAGTATAAATGTGTTATTAAAAATGTATTAATTTTTATTTATTTTTTCTTTTAATTCCAAGGTTGATGTTCTTGACGTGGATCCCGAACTTCCATCCAGCGAGCCCACAGACGTCGTGGAGTTAGAAACGGAGAGGCCAGCTGAGTCAACTTCAGCTGCTGATACTCCAGCAAGGAAGAGACGCAGACCGGCTTTCAGGACTCCCGCCTCTGGACAGACAAGGACTGACCAATTTATTATACACACGGAAGAGGTTTTAAAGGTTCCCCTGAGTGCAATTCAGGCTTTTGGAATCAATGTCGGCCACGACATGGATAAGATGACTCCAACTCAGCTTATCCATATTAAGAGAGTAATATATCACTCTATAATCCTTGCTCATCAAGAGAAATTGCTTGAGCATATGGATGTAGGGTCATATATTAGGTCTCAGACCCCCCCATCTGCCTATGGCAATCTCCCCATCCCACCTTGTACACCAGCGTATCCCCCTTTTCCTCTGTCACATCCCCACCCGTATGCTGCATCGTGTAGCCCAGCGCCACCATCTCCCTATCCTGGCACATCAAGGAGTGCTGGGCACTCATCATGGATGACCGCACAAGCTACACTCCAGGCAGACGAAGATTTTTACAATTAGTACATTTTTTATTCTTCAGTTTTTTAGTGTTTTTTTAAATTGGTCAGTCCTTTTGTCTTTGTTTTTTGTTCAAGAATGACTGTGAGTTTGGTCATAGTGCCATGACTAGGGCAAATGGACTTCTTTGGACTTGTTTCCTGAACGTTGTGACATCTATGTACTTCTTGTGCTCAAAGAACACTGTTTCGAAGTTTTGTTTTTTCTTCTTGACGTTAGCATCATGTTCAATGGTGTCGACTATATTTCACTATGTTTTTCAGTGCCTGATTCTTTTTGTTTGCGTATTCCTTAATGCACTCATTGGTCTGGTACAACTGATGAATCCCATCCAGAATTATTTAAAAAAATTAATAGAAAAAAAGTTTATTTATCTTAACAAACCATTTTGTGTTTTTATTTATCTTTTTAATATTTGTAAATGTTTATTTTAAAATGTATGGGGTAGGGCTACTGAGATTGTTGTTTATAGCCAATTGATAAAGTTTTGGCTGTCTGTATCACAACAGGAGAAGGCCCATGTTGTTATTAACATAGACGTCCAAATAACGACACCTATCTTAATCACAATGTCAGAACTATGATGGACAACACATCCTACAAGGTAAAGTTCCGTTGAGTGGAGGGGTTTAGTTTTAGGAATTGTTTAGGGGTTATGGTTAAGCTTTGTACAGGTGGGGGTGAGGGATTAGGTACAAACCCCACTTTGGGAGGGGTAGATTCTTGGTGTGGGAAACTTTGGTTAGCGTTTAATAAAGATTTAACGTTTGTCACCCCTATGAGAGGGTTTATTGTCCTCATGAGAGCACCACGTATCCCTTTAAAAAAAAACATCAAGGATACACCTTCTTTAATGAATATGCACCCAATTCATTAAAAATTACCACTCCCTTGTCTCTTCAGCGACAATCCTTGGTCCTTGGTCTTTAATGGTATCGTTCACAAAGTCTTTCATGTTTGTGAAAGATTTTTTGCATGAAAGACTTTTTTGTTAGCAGGAAAAGTCTTTGGTCTTTCACAGAAAAAAGCTTCTAATGGATAGGCCCCTTTACACATTTCAAAATAACTATTATTTCATGATTTGACCATGATCCTGTAGCAGCAACTCCTCCATTTTCATATTAGCCTAGTATGCCCTGGAAATGATTAGCCTGAGTAAATAATAAGTGTTACACTATTTCTGATCTACAAAGGCAATAAATCTTGCATGAACTCTCCTAATCTAAGATGAATTATAATTGCTAAAGCCAATGTGAGCTCTTGATCATTAACCATATGTTCTAAAGATATCCTCTAATTATTTAGTTACATTTTGTTGAATACTTCAGATATCCTGGTATCTGTTACTTGTATAATTTAGTCAATCACTACTTTTCTTTAACAAGAGTTTAAATGTTAGCAAACAAATCAGAAGCGTGACTCACAATCACCAGGTCCCAAAGCAACATCCATGGCCTGAACATTACATGTGGCACCAAGTATGGCTCTACATATTAGACTTGGCACAATGGCTCTTTGTCATAAACTTTGCTTCAGATAGTGATCTACATATTACATTTAGCACCAGATATTGCTTAACTTTGTAGTATTATAGTATTACAAATCTGCAATGTATGAAATATAGTATTCTTACATTTATTCCATGCATTTTGAAAGCCTGCGGCCTGGTATCTGGCAGGAAAGCATGTACATATTTAATATAAAGTATATGCATCATCCTACTTGTTAAACTCTCTGCTCTATTGCATCACTGAATTATAAAACTGTTATTGATACTCAGTACTGATGAAGGACTGTTCTATGTACTTCACACTATCCAGATAAGTATTAGTTCTTCATCTACATTGAAAACCCCAAATACATATGATGACACTGTAAATGTCAGAACTTAAATTGTGTACTCTTTGCTGTAAACTGCCATCACAAGAGATTATAGTTGTGGCATACAGTCATTTACCTGGTTCATTGAGAAGAAACTGATATTGTCAAAGTTGTGCTGAGAACATGAAACACAACTGCACATCGGGTGGTGAACACCTTGGCGCTGTAGGAGCACCTGGTCATATGGGCACTTCCTTATCTCTGATGTGTCACAATTTGTCTTCTCCATCTTCATTCAGTTACACTTCAACCTCTTTGGTATTATTTAACCATCTCCATTTCCATTATCTAGCGTCTGTTGGCAATCCTATGACTCGTTTTCTCACCTTTCCCAAATAAGAGATATTACAAGTTGTCTTGTCACCGTGCTCTACTCAGTCTAACAGTATCCTTCTTCTCTTCACTTCCCATACCTTTACTTTCCCTTTCCCCAAAACCTACCCACCAACTTATTTATTATTCAGACAACTCCCCAATCTGCAGTAACTGGAACACCTAAGTCTTCAGTGCTTGCTTCATATTTAGGGGTCTATTCATTAAGCCTTGGAGAGAGATAAAATGGTGAAAGATAAGTTCCAGCCAATCAGCTCCTAACTGTCATTTTTCAAACAAAGCCTGTAAACGGACAGTTAGGAGCTGATTGGCTGGGACTTATCTTTCTCCATTTATCTCTCTCCAAGGCTTAGTGAATAGACCAATTACTCTGTAAAATGGTTGACAAATTTAGTTTCATGACATAATACTCACTTGTTCTTCCATTTTCTACTGGTTATCATTACAACTTTCAGCTTACTAAAAGCTACAGAAATTTGATAATTTATCCCATAGTTGAAATAAATTATTCATGCCACCTGAACCAGTGTCTGCCCCTCTGCCTAACCAATGAGGGTACAGGACCATGCCCAGAAAGGTAATATCAGAATTACAATTTAAGGACAAATTTTGATTTACTTTTGGGTCCCACTTGGTATCATTGAAAACTATAGTCAATTTATAACCTTTTACATCTATGTGCACTGTAATATCTGGTAATTGATTTGTGTTGGCTTTTATTCAATAAGCAGCAAAATTATATTGAAGTTATTATATTGCCACCAGATGGTGGCCTGATTCAGAATTGCAAACAAAGCAGCCACATTTGTGATTTTCCACACTGTATGCTCAGAGGGTAAGCCTATGGCCTGTGCAACAATCCAGCAATTTCAGATGGATCTCTTGCACCCAGTTCGGGAATGGTGCAAATTCATGTGGATATTGAAGATGTCTGCTTTTACATTGGATGTATAGGGGTGGTACAGCTGGGACAGCACTCTAGGCCCACAAACTGTTAACAAAGTTTAGTAGAGTTTGCCCTTTAATAGTACTCTGGGCCTAGGGAGTACTAGTGTTGTGTGCTGGATTGTGTAGCAGGTGTGTGAGTGGTGGCAAATCCACACAGGAGGCAACTTAACCAGGGCTTAATGTCCCTCATACATCTGCAGGTTGTTTCACCGATTCCCCAATATGACTGGAACCACTGATCCACCGGTTGCAAATGCTGATCAGCAGCCATCAAGGAGCGCTGATCCATCGGGGAATCGGTGAAATCCTTTATGTTCATATTTTGATCATCATCGGCAAATCACAGAAATACAACATGTTGGCTTTCACAGATGCATCAACTCCAGCATGTAGAGATCGGGGAATTGGCCTAATACATCGCATTATTAACTAGGTAGATTAACAGGTGGTTTGGACACAAGACAGATACAGAGCAGTTTCTGTGTTGGGTGCAGCCTGGAGCGAGAAAGGTGATGATGGGCGATGTGATGCGCCAGGTGATAACAGTACCTGTGCTACTGGTGGCACATTGGTATGCTCCTAGTGCTATGCAGTGGTGGCACAGAGCATTGGGGGCACACTATGGGGGCCTCAATAGCACTAATGCCAAAGATACATGATCTATAGACACCAAGGAGAAAGACGTGCGGTAAACGTGTGCATGGTCAGTAGCGCATGTCTGAGGTCAGACCCTCTGACCGAGCCGCGGTGGGTACAAGAGACATCTAAATGGAAGGAGGCAGTGCAGAGCGCTCCTTATCCAACAAATTCTTCATACATAAATGAATGCAATGTGTACATGAAGTATAGAGCAGTGATGTGCAACAGGTGGTCTGGGGCCTCTCAGATGGGTGAGAGGACATGAGTCATTTGTTCTCCTGTATCTACTGATATATTTCTTTGGGTTTAAATGATTATATCAGAGTATTAGTGTATGCTTTAGCTTTCCATTGATGTGAGATTTAACAATAAGGACTGAGGGCCTGATTCAGAGGTGGATGCAGTTCCGATTCTTTCACAACTGGACAATGTTTTGTTTACTGCGCATGCTTCTGAGCCACACTGAGCATGTGCCGTGATGGTCATACGGGGCGTAGTCACTGTATGGATTTAGATGCAGTTTGATTGACAGCCAGTGTATGAGTGAACAGTACTCAGAATTCTCAGCTCTAGAATCCCGATGGCTGCAATCCGGATGGTAAGTGTTAGGGTTAGGCCATAGACGTCTTTATAATGGGTGCAAGGTGTATGCTGCACACGGGCCCCTGGGTCAGGGGGGCCCACACCGCATACCATGCACCCATAGTTAATAATATATTTACCTCTCCATAGATTCACCGGCCCGGCCCTGCAGAGCAGCTAAAACTCACTGAGAAAATGTCGGCGGCCATTTTCCCAGTGGTCTGCAAATGCACTAAAAAAGTCCCCAGCAAAATAGGCGCAGGCGTCATTTTCCCGGAGACCCGCGCTTGAAGCCAGAATCTACAGCGCTTAGCGTGCTGACAGAGAAGGGGGCCCAAACAGAGGCTGCACATGGGCCCCCTCCTCTCTTAAAACGCCCCTGGGTTAGGCACAAGGAAGAGGGCTAGGAATAGGCTGCGGGAGGGGAGGGTTAGGAGTAGGGTTGGGGGATGGGTAGAATACTTTTATACATCTGGGTTTCCAACATCAGGTTTATGCTGCTGGTAGTCTGACCGCCGGCATTATCAGCAGCGGGAGAGCATATTAACCCGACTGAACAATTTATATCATACCAGGTTCTAATGTTCCCAGGAGACGATTATTTCATTTATCTGCTCAAGAATTAATGCATGCAATACATTGCTGAATATCTCAAGAAAAGTTTTATAACATCGTCCAAGTCTCTCTTAGGAGTTAGGTTGATTTTTGTAGACAATACAGAAGGTGGACTACAGAGGTCTGAATAATATAACCTAAAAAAAGTATTCACTACAATTAATCCCAAAAATATAATATCAATTAAATAGATCAATATATATAAATAAAAATGTGGGCCTCTGAGTTGTAGTGTAGTGTTTAATCCAATGGGGGACAACCAATGTTTTTTGAGAATTTAAGTTGAACTTTTAGGTTTTGTTTATAAATGCAACAGCAAATTTTGGGGCAGGGAGTGGTGGAATGTGAGTTAGGGGCTGGTGGCATGTGCCTCTACTTAAGTTTTCTGATCATGCATTGGAGCTAGCGCATAAAGAGTGGAACCACAGTTGCTTTCATTTCCACTTTTACATTTATTATGGGGGCCTCCAGAGCAGATGGGTATCTATCGCTGCAGCCATCTCCCCACCGCCGGTACCCAGATCAGCCACTGTAGTAACACCAGAGCAGATGGGCACCTACAGTATCCCTGCAGCCAACCCCTCATCACCAATACCCAGATCAGCCCCTGTAGTAACACCATAGCAGTTGGCCACCTATCCCTGCAGCCATCCCCTTACCGCCGGTACCCAGATCAGCCACTGTAGAAACACCAGAGCAGATAGCACCTGTCCCTGCAGCCATCCCCTCATCACCAGTACCCACATCAGCCACTGTAGTAACACCAGAGCAGATGGCACCTGTCCCTGCAGCCATCCCCTCATTGCCAGTACCCAGATCAGAAACTGTAGTAACACCAGAGTAGATGGCACCTGTCCCTGCAGCTATCCCCTCATCGCCAGTACCCAGATCAGCCACTGTAGTAACACCAGAGTAGATGGCACCTGTCCCTGCAGCTATCCCCTCATCGCCAGTACCCAGATCAACCACTGTAGTAACACCAGAGCAGATGGCACCTGTCCCTACAGCTATCCCCTCATCGCCAGTACCCAGATCAGCCACTGTAGTGACACCAGAGCAGATGGCACCTGTCCCTGCAGCTATCCCCTCATTGCCGTTACCCAGATCAGCCACTGTAGTAACACCAGAGCAGATGGCACCTGTCCCTACAGCTATCCCCTCATCACCAGTACCCAGATCAGCCACTGTAGTAACACCAGGGCAGATGGGCACCTACCCCTGCAGCCATCCCTTCACCACCGGCACTTAGATCAGCCCCTGAAGTAACACCATAGCAGTTGGCCACCTATCCCTGCAGCTATCCCCTCATCGCCAGTACCCAGATCAGCCACTGTAGTAACACCAGAGCAGATGGCACCTGTCCCTGCAGCCATCCCCTCATCGCCAGTACCCAGATCAGCCACTGTAGTAACACCAGAGCAGATGGCACCTGTCCCTGCAGCTATCCCCTCATCGCCAGTACCCAGATCAGCCACTGTAGTAACACCAGAGCAGATGGCACCTGTCCCTACAGCTATCCCCTCATCGCCAGTACCCAGATCAGCCACTGTAGTAACACCAGAGTAGATGGCACCTGTCCCTGCAGCTATCCCCTCATCGCCAGTGCCCAGATCAGCCACTGAAGAAAAACCAGAGCAGATGGCACCTACCCCTGCAGCCATCCCTTCACCACCGGCACTTAGATCAGCCCCTGTAGTAACACCATAGCAGTTGGCCACCTATCCCTGCAGCTATCCCCTCATCGCCAGTACCCAGATCAGCCCCTGTAGTAACACCAGAGCAGATGGCACCTGTCCCTGCAGCCATCCCCTCATCGCCAGTACCCAGATCAGCCACTGTAGTAACACCAGAGCAGATGGCACCTGTCCCTGCAGCCATCCCCTCATCACCAGTACCCAGATCAGCCACTGTAGTAACACCAGAGCAGATGGCACCTATCCCTGCAGCCATCCCCTCATCGCCAGTACCCAGATCAGCCACTGTAGTAACACCAGAGCAGATGGCACCTGTCCCTGCAGCCATCCCCTCATCGCCAGTACCCAGATCAGCCACTGTAGTAACACCAGTATAGATGGCACCTGTCCCTGCAGCCATCCCCTCATCACCAGTACCCAGATCAGCCACTGTAGTAACACCAGAGCAGATGGCACCTATCCCTGCAGCCATCCCCTCATCAACAGTACCCAGATCAGCCACTGTAGTAACACCAGAGCAGATGGCACCTATCCCTGAAGCCATCCCCTCATCGCCAGTACCCTGATCAGCCACTGTAGTAACACCAGAGCAGATGGCACCTGTCCCTGCAGCTATCCCCTCATCGCCAGTACCCAGATCAGCCACTGTAGTAACACCAGTGTAGATGGCACCTGTCCCTGCAGCCATCCCCTCATCGCCAGTACCCAGATCAGCCACTGTAGTAACACCAGAGCAGATGGCACCTATCCCTGCAGCCATCCCCTCATCGCCAGTACCCAGATCAGCCACTGCAGTAACACCAGAGCAGATGGCACCTATCCCTGCAGCCATCCCCTCATCGCCAGTACCCAGATCAGCCACTGTAGTAACACCAGAGTAGATGGCACCTGTCCCTGCAGCTTTCCCCTCATCGCCAGTACCCAGATCAGCCACTGTAGTAACACCAGAGTAGATGGCACCTGTCCCTGCAGCTATCCCCTCATCGCCAGTACCCAGATCAGCCACTGTAGTAACACCAGAGCAGATGGCACCTATCCCTGCAGCCATCCCCTCATCGCCAGTACCCAGATCAGCCACTGTAGTAACACCAGGGCAGATGGGCACCTACCCCTGCAGCCATCCCTTCACCACCGGCACTTAGATCAGCCCCTGAAGTAACACCATAGCAGTTGGCCACCTATCCCTGCAGCTATCCCCTCATCGCCAGTACCCAGATCAGCCACTGTAGTAACACCAGAGCAGATGGCACCTATCCCTGAAGCCATCCCCTCATCGCCAGTACCCTGATCAGCCACTGTAGTAACACCAGAGCAGATGGCACCTGTCCCTGCAGCTATCCCCTCATCGCCAGTACCCAGATCAGCCACTGTAGTAACACCAGTGTAGATGGCACCTGTCCCTGCAGCCATCCCCTCATCGCCAGTACCCAGATCAGCCACTGTAGTAACACCAGAGCAGATGGCACCTATCCCTGCAGCCATCCCCTCATCGCCAGTACCCAGATCAGCCACTGCAGTAACACCAGAGCAGATGGCACCTATCCCTGCAGCTATCCCCTCATTGCCGTTACCCAGATCAGCCACTGTAGTAACACCATAGCAGTTGGCCACCTATCCCTGCAGCTATCCCCTCATCGCCAGTACCCAGATCAGCCACTGTAGTACCACCAGAGCAGATGGCACCTGTCCCTGCAGCCATCCCCTCATTTCCAGTATCCAGATCAGCAACTGTAGTAACACCAGAGTAGATGGCATCTGTCCCTGCAGCTATCCCCTCATCGCCAGTACCCAGATCAGCCACTGTAGTAACACCAGAGTAGATGGCACCTGTCCCTGCAGCTATCCCCTCATCGCCAGTACCCAGATCAGCCACTGTAGTAACGCCAGAGCAGATGGCACCTGTCCCTACAGCTATCCCCTCATCGCCAGTACCCAGATCAGCCACTGTAGTAACACCAGAGTAGATGGCACCTGTCCCTGCAGCTATCCCCTCATCGCCAGTGCCCAGATCAGCCACTGAAGTAAAACCAGAGCAGATGGCACCTACCCCTGCAGCCATCCCTTCACCACCGGCACATAGATCAGCCCCTGTAGTAACACCATAGCAGTTGGCCACCTATCCCTGCAGCTATCCCCTCATCGCCAGTACCCAGATCAGCCACTGTAGTAACACCAGAGCAGATGGCACCTGTCCCTATAGCTATCCCCTCATCGCCAGTACCCAGATCAGCCACTGTAGTAACACCAGAGTAGATGGCACCTGTCCCTGCAGCTATCCCCTCATCGCCAGTGCCCAGATCAGCCACTGAGGTAAAACCAGAGCAGATGGCACCTACTCCTGCAGCTATCCCTTCACCACCGGCACTTAGATCAGCCCCTGTAGTAACACCATAGCAGTTGGCCACCTATCCCTGCAGCTATCCCCTCATCGCCAGTACCCAGATCAGCCACTGTAGTAACACCAGAGCAGATGGCACCTGTCCCTGCAGCCATCCCCTCATTTCCAGTATCCAGATCAGCAACTGTAGTAACACCAGAGTAGATGGCACCTGTCCCTGCAGCTATCCCCTCATCGCCAGTACCCAGATCAGCCACTGTAGTAACACCAGAGTAGATGGCACCTGTCCCTGCAGCTATCTCCTCATCGCCAGTACCCAGATCAGCCACTGTAGTAACACCAGAGCAGATGGCACCTGTCCCTACAGCTATCCCCTCATCGCCAGTACCCAGATCAGCCACTGTAGTAACACCAGAGCAGATGGCACCTGTCCCTGCAGCTATCCCCTCATCACCAGTACCCAGATCAGCCACTGTAGTAACACCAGGGCAGATGGGCACCTACCCCTGCAGCTATCCCTTCACCACCGGCACTTAGATCAGCCCCTGTAGTAACAGCATAGCAGTTGGCCACCTATACCTGCAGCTATCCCCTCATCGCCAGTACCCAGATCAGCCCCTGTAGTAACACCAGAGCAGATGGCACCTGTCCCTGCAGCCATCCCCTCATCGCCAGTACCCAGATCAGCCAATGTAGTAACACCAGAGCAGATGGCACCTGTCCCTGCAGCCATCCCCTCATCACCAGTACCCAGATCAGCCACTGTAGTAACACCAGGGCAGATGGGCACCTACCCCTGCAGCTTTCCCTTCACCACCGGCACTTAGATCAGCCCCTGTAGTAACAGCATAGCAGTTGGCCACCTATCCCTGCAGCTATCCCCTCATCGCCAGTACCCAGATCAGCCCCTGTAGTAACACCAGAGCAGATGGCACCTGTCCCTGCAGCCATCCCCTCATCGCCAGTACCCAGATCAGCCACTGTAGTAACACCAGAGCAAATGGCACCTGTCCCTGCAGCCATCCCCTCATCACCAGTACCCAGATCAGCCACTGTAGTAACACCAGAGCAGATGGCACCTATCCCTGCAGCCATCCCCTCATTGCCAGTACCCAGATCAGCCACTGTAGTAACACCAGAGCAGATGGCACCTGTCCCTGCAGCCATTTCCTCATCGCCAGTACCCAGATCAGCCACTGTAGTAACACCAGTGTAGATGGCACCTGTCCCTGCAGCCATCCCCTCATCACCAGTACCCAGATCAGCCACTGTAGTAACACCAGAGCAGATGGCACCTATCCCTGCAGCCATCCCCTCATCAACAGTACCCAGATCAGCCACTGTAGTAACACCAGAGCAGATGGCACCTGTCCCTGAAGCCATCCCCTCATCGCCAGTACCCAGATCAGCCACTGTAGTAACACCAGAGCAGATGGCACCTGTCCCTGCAGCTATCCCCTCATCGCCAGTACCCAGATCAGCCACTGTAGTAAAACCAGAGCAGATGGCACCTGTCCCTGCAGCTATCCCCTCATCGCCAGTACCCAGATCAGCCACTGTAGTAACACCAGTGTAGATGGCACCTGTCCCTGCAGCCATCCCCTCATCACCAGTACCCAGATCAGCCACTGTAGTAACACCAGAGCAGATGGCACCTATCCCTGCAGCCATCCCCTCATCGCCAGTACCCAGATCAGCCACTGTAGTAACACCAGAGCAGATGGCACCTATCCCTGCAGCCATCCCCTCATCGCCAGTACCCAGATCAGCCACTGTAGTAACACCAGAGTAGATGGCACCTGTCCCTGCAGCTATCCCCTCATCGCCAGTACCCAGATCAGCCACTGTAGTAACACCAGAGTAGATGGCACCTGTCCCTGCAGCTATCCCCTCATCGCCAGTACCCAGATCAGCCACTGTAGTAACACCAGAGTAGATGGCACCTATCCCTGCAGCCATCCCCTCATCGCCAGTACCCAGATCAGCCACTGTTGTAACACCAGAGCAGATGGCACCTGTCCCTGCAGCTATCCCCTCATTGCCGTTACCCAGATCAGCCACTGTAGTAACACCAGAGCAGATGGCACCTGTCCCTACAGCTATCCCCTCATTGCCGTTACCCTGATCAGCCACTGTAGTAACACCAGAGCAGATGGCACCTGTCCCTGCAGCTATCCTCTCATTGCCGTTACCCAGGTCAGCCACTGTAGTAACACCATAGCAGTTGGCCACCTATCCCTGCAGCTATCCCCTCATCGCCAGTACCCAGATCAGCCACTGTAGTAACACCAGAGCAGATGGCACCTCTCCCTGCAGCCATCCCCTCATTTCCAGTATCCAGATCAGCAACTGTAGTAACACCAGAGCAGATGGCACCTGTCCCTGCAGCTATCCCCTCATCGCCAGTACCCAGATCAGCCACTGTAGTAACACCAGAGTAGATGGCACCTGTCCCTGCAGCTATCCCCTCATCGCCAGTACCCAGATCAGCCACTGTAGTAACACCAGAGCAGATGGCACCTGTCCCTACACCTATCCCCTCATCGCCAGTACCCAGATCAGCCACTGTAGTAACACCAGAGCAGATGGCACCTGTCCCTGCAGCTATCCCCTCATTGCCGTTACCCAGATCAGCCACTGTAGTTACACCAGAGCAGATGGCACCTGTCCCTACAGCTATCCCCTCATCACCAGTACCCAGATCAGCCACTGTAGTAACACCAGGGCAGATGGGCACCTACCCCTGCAGCTATCCCTTCACCACCGGCACTTAGATCAGCCCCTGTAGTAACAGCATAGCAGTTGGCCACCTATCCCTGCAGCTATCCCCTTATCTCCAGTACCCAGATCAGCCCCTGTAGTAACACCAGAGCAGATGGCACCTGTCCCTGCAGCCATCCCCTCATCGCCAGTACCCAGATCAGCCACTGTAGTAACACCAGAGCAGATGGCACCTGTCCCTGCAGCCATCCCCTCATCACCAGTACCCAGATCAGCCACTGTAGTAACACCAGGGCAGATGGGCACCTACCCCTGCAGCTATCCCTTCACCACCGGCACTTAGATCAGCCCCTGTAGTAACAGCATAGCTGTTGGCCACCTATCCCTGCAGCTATCCCCTCATCGCCAGTACCCAGATCAGCCCCTGTAGTAACACCAGAGCAGATGGCACCTGTCCCTGCAGCCATCCCCTCTTCGCCAGTACCCAGATCAGCCACTGTAGTAACACCAGAGCAGATGGCACCTGTCCCTGCAGCCATCCCCTCATCGCCAGTACCCAGATCAGCCACTGTAGTAACACCAGAGCAGATGGCACCTATCCCTGCAGCCATCCCCTCATCGCCAGTACCCAGATCAGCCACTGTAGTAACACCAGAGCAGATGGCACCTGTCCCTGCAGCCATCCCCTCATCGCCAGTACCCAGATCAGCCACTGTATTAACACCAGTGTAGATGGCACCTGTCCCTGCAGCCATCCCCTCATCACCAGTACCCAGATTAGCCACTGTAGTAACACCAGAGCAGATGGCACCTATCCCTGCAGCCATCCCCTCATCGCCAGTACCCAGATCAGCCACTGTAGTAACACCAGAGCAGATGGCACCTATCCCTGCAGCCATCCCCTCATCGCCAGTACCCAGATCAGCCACTGTAGTAACACCAGAGTAGATGGCACCTGTCCCTGCAGCTATCCCCTCATCGCCAGTACCCAGATCAGCCACTGTAGTAACACCAGAGTAGATGGCACCTGTCCCTGCAGCTATCCCCTCATTGCCAGTACCCAGATCAGCCACTGTAGTAACACCAGAGTAGATGGCACCTATCCCTGCAGCCATCCCCTCATCGCCAGTACCCAGATCAGCCACTGTAGTAACACCAGAGCAGATGGCACCTGTCCCTGCAGCTATCCCCTCATTGCCGTTACCCAGATCAGCCACTGTTGTAACACCAGAGCAGATGGCACCTGTCCCTACAGCTATCCCCTCTTTGCCGTTACCCAGATCAGCCACTGTAGTAACACCAGAGCAGATGGCACCTGTCCCTGCAGCTATCCCCTCATTGCCGTTACCCAGATCAGCCACTGTAGTAACACCAGAGCAGATGGCACCTGTCCCTACAGCTATCCCCTCATTGCCGTTACCCAGATCAGCCACTGTAGTAACACCAGAGCAGATGGCACCTGTCCCTGCAGCTATCCCCTCATCGCCAGTACCCAGATCAGCCACTGTTGTAACACCAGAGCAGATGGCACCTGTCCCTGCAGCTATCCCCTCATCGCCAGTACCCAGATCAGCCACTGTATTAACACCAGAGCAGATGGCACCTGTCCCTGCAGCTATCCCCTCATTGCCGTTACCCAGATCAGCCACTGTAGTAACACCACTGCAACACATACAAATAAAGTATTATGTTAAAAAAGGACAATTGAAGTTTGCCCTGCTTCTGAAAAGCAGAGTACTAGCAACATCTCATACATTAGGTTTCATTTTTTCCTTTGCCAATTTGTCACTCAATTCATTACATTTTATGGTGTTTTCTCCACAAGTTTAATTGCACAATTTTTACAAAAAAAAGTAATAAAAAATTGCACATTAGTTGTTATGTCACAAAGTTAATTTACCGAACATTGCAAGCTCCAGTGCAAACAACAGGAAATTAAAAATTATTATTTTGTTATTAATTTGTAATAAGCTTTTCTTTGGAAGTTTTCTTTAGTTGATAAATAGGGCTAAAATTACTAGTTATACATTTTTTAATTACTAATTTAGATCATAATATACCAGACTACTTTACTTAACAAATATATTTATTTAAATAATTTGAAAAGACACATTGCATGGGCAACACAGATGGTGTAATGGTTACATTACTACCTCACAGCACTGAGGTTGTGGGTTTGATTCCCACTACGGCCCTGTGTGGAGTTTGTATATTCTCCCTGTGCTTGCGTAGGTTTCCTCCGGGTACTCCGGTTTCCTCCCACACTCCAAAAATATACTGGTAGGTTAATTGGCTCCCAACAAAATTAACAATTAACAATAAGTGTGTTATGCGTGTGAGCATGTGGTAGGGAATATAGATTGTAAGCTCCACTGGGGCAGGGACTGATGTGAATTGCTAAAAATTCTCTGTAAAGCGCTGCAGAATATGTGTGCGCTATATAAATAACTGGTAATAAATAAATTACATGATGTTCTTGCAAATGTAATTATTCATTGCAAATTTAATTATTCATGTCCCTAACTGTGAAATGAAACCATATTGTACAGATGTTCCTTAAGTGAATCCCATGCAAACATAAGTTATAAAATCATATTTATTTTAAAATTAATATATGGGTGGATTGTTAGAGCATACAACTAACCATGTTCTGTTTCACAGCACTTTGAATGATATGTTCTATAGTGTTATGCTTCAAATTTCCACAGGATCATCAAAAATAGTGCACATGAAAACTATTATGTGCTGTGATGTCTGGTTACAATCTAAACTTCAGAAATACTGGGAAAATACAGTGTGGTTGGCCATCATGAGGGCTCAGTAAATCTGGTTCCAAGTATTCTGATATATTGTATGAGGTTGATAGGTTCTCTATTGGTGGTTTAACACTGCTTTGATATATGATGAAGAGCTTGTTGCTCAGTGTATGTATGAACACAGTTTCCTTTCAGCTGTTTCGTTTTTCTTCAAGGTTACAATAGTTCTCAGTCAAAGCAATATGATAAACATTTTGTGGTGGTAATCTCTCCAATTTATGTCGCATTTGTGTGTTGGTTTTAAAATCCATTTTGGACAAGTCCTTACTAATGTTACCTACTTCTCACTTGTAACAAATAGGAGGGTCCCTCCCTTGGGACGTTAAAATTACCTGATGCCAGGATCTGCCAAAGCCAATGGCGCCTTGAGGTTTCAGAATGGGAAGAGTGGCTTTCCCATAAAGCTCCATAGTAGCAGATCCTGGCTTTAAGTAACAGGGTCCTTCCACGTGCAGACCACTCCCTTGGGATTGATTTGCTAGATGTGGGGTTATGTAACAATAACCTAAAAGTAACCTATAATGTAACCTATAATGTAACCTAAAAGTGACTTGTCTTTTTAAGACACACTTTTGGTGTATTCACATCTTTGCGTATAATTATACTTATTGTTTTGTACATATTTGTAATTTCATTTATTGATTTTTTTTTAAATCATGTTTTTTAACACTGTTCTATGAGAAATGCTAAGGGGAGTTACATTTTAAGGCAAGTTATTTACAATTTAATAAGTAAGGGCAGAATAGTGCAAAATCTTCTTTTACTTTGATGAAGCATCATGCAACTACTTTTTATATGTGACTTGCATAGCTGCAAAATTGGGGAGGAAAGTGGTGAGGTTTGTACAATTTATACACAATTGTGCAACTTTTTTCACTTCACTTAATTGAAAAAAGGAAGACTTTGATCCGTTCAATTTAAATTAATTGCAAAAGGTGTAGTAAGGTCAAAGTGTTAGACAATGCCTGATTTGTGACATAATACAGAGACTTTGGCCCTCATTCAGACCCACTCGCAAGCGGGCGCACGTACGTTAGGCGTACGTACAAAAATATTTAAATTCAATGGCTCGCTCGTATTTTCGTTCGCATCTAAAATTCCTCCCAAAACTCTGACGACCCCTCCTCTAACTAACGAGCGTACAAAATAGCGAGCGTACATCCCCGAAATGGCTTGAAAGGAACGCACGCACAAGTATAAACAGGAAGTGGCCTTGTCAGATGTCGATTACCTGCTCCTTTATTCTGCCTACCTCCATCAATCGTATCATGCCAATCAATGTATCAATTAGCTTAATTGTTTGTTTTTTTCAACACAATGCAAGAAACTTTACTCTTGTCCGTGTTTGTGTTTACCCGCAGAATACGTACGGATGAAACATTCGCTTTTATTGTTCAAAAAACATGTGAACCACAATTAAACAATTGTACTATTGCTGTGGATCCCCGCATATTTCCCTGGGTTCATTTCTTTATTTAAATTTGCTTACGCATGTCACTGCATCAAGCCTATCATAACTCTCCAGAGATTTCTGGCCCTGTCGAACACATGACTCATACACTAACCAATAAAATTGCTCCTGTTAATTTCCAAAATACATTAGCCAATCAGAAAATGTTTACACACTTTATCAAAAATGATTGTTAAGAAAAACACCATTGCCATCATGAGAGCCTCCGCATTCACCAGGCGCGAGCTGCTGGTGCTTACGGAGGTCATGGATCGCCGGATCACCAGCCAGCCTCAACCCATGACCAACCGGCAGAAGCGCTCCGCGTATGCGGAGGTACGGTCCCGCCTGCGGTCCTTCGGCTCACGCCGCAACATCGGGCAGCTGGAGCGCAGGTGGTCCGACCTGCAACGGCGAACGCCCCGCTTGCTGGCATGCTTTCGCATGCAGATCCTGGCAAGTAAGTGTTATGTATTGTGGTTTTAATGTTTGTGTTTGTGGGGCAAACTGCGTGTGCATGTTTTCCTGTCTGTTCTATTTATTATTTGTACTCATATCTGTGTCTGCATGTTTTCCTGTCTGTTCTATTTATTATTTGTACTCATATCTGCGTCTGCATGTTTTCCTGTCTGTTCTATTTATTATTTGTACTCATATCTGCGTCTGCATGTTTTCCTGTCTGTTCTATTTATTATTTGTACTCATATCTGCGTCTGCATGTTTTCCTGTCTGTTCTATTTATTATTTGTACTCATATCTGCGTCTGCATGTTTTCCTGTCTGTTCTATTTATTATTTGTACTCATATCTGCGTCTGCATGTTTCCCCTCTATTTCAGATTTTTTAATTCTACTGCTATTTGGTTTTTTTTTTTTTTTTTTTTTTTTAGTTTGGTTGCACGGATTTGTCCATAAACTAAACGCAATTTCTTTGACATATTTTAGGGGGACAGCCAAGACTCCGCCATCACCGTCCGTCCAGACGGCGTTCCCGCCCACTATCCCCAACCCCCAGCCAACACTCCACCCCAAATCTTTCCCCTATTCCCCACTCCTACCCATCCTTCCCAGACCCTCTCCCGGAAATGTCGGGCCTCCTTCCCCTCCGTCCCACTTCCCCCTCTCCTCCACCCACCCCTCTTCCAATTACCCCCTCCCCGGAGTCCATCATAACTCCGCCCCATTCTTTGGGTAATGACGGATCCTCCGAGGAGGATCATGGAGGTTTGCCCGGAGCTCCCGTTTTGTCTCCCGGTATGTTTTTTTTAATTTTTTTTTTAAGCACAAACTGTTTGTATGTAATCATGTGTCGTGCCTTTCTTCGTGTTTTTGTGGCTTGACTTTTGTTGATTGTGAAGGTTTGCCTTTACCTCTTCCTGGTGATTTAAACATACACATATCATACCTGTGGGAATTTGTACCTAGGCCTTGTATTTTTGCCAGCCCACCCTTTTTATTTTTGTTTTTGGGTTTAGGAGTGATTTGGTTGTTTTTTTTTATTTTTCTGTGGATTCCCTATTGTTGTATTAACCCACACACTTTTCTCACCCACAGAGGAACAGAGGCGTCGGCAAGAGGTGGCGGATGTTGTGGGGCAGATGCGCCAACATGTCATCGGCATTCTGGTGGCCCTCGACCGGCTGTCTGGCCTCCTTCGGCATTAGTTTTTTTATTTTTGTTCTATTTTCCAATTAAATTTATTAAGACAAATATACGTTGTGGCTCATTTTTAAAAACCAAAACCAAGATAGTTTAGCCTGACATAAGTAGACTGTTCCTGCAAGGATTTCCCTTTTTTAAAAGTTAGATTGTGTTTTGTCTTTGTATGTCAAACAGACACAAGAAACACATAACAGTAACAATGTCATTTCCCTTTTTGGGTGTAGTGTCAATTACATATTTCTACATTTTCCAGGTTCCTACTTGGTGCGCAAGCTGCTTAGGCCAATCTTACAAATCCCAAGGTTGGGCCAGGCTTCCTTTTGGTGTGGATTGGGAAGCTGAAAACATATTTCAGTTTAGCTCAACTGGCGTCAGTACTGGTTTACCCCTTAGTCAAATGTAACTTGTGTTAACCTGGTTACACTTGCTGTTAACGTTCCAAAAAAGGAATACCATTTCACTCTTCAAACATTTATTCACAACATAACAGAGAAAACAAAGTGGTCACTCCCAAAAAAAATACACAGTGATAAATTCAAATACAACACATACCAAGAAATAATTAAATAAAAACACAAAATCAAGAACTGGTTGACGAAGGACCATGCCAACATGATTCCACAAACATGGCGTTGCGATATGGGTTCCAGAATATATGCCCAAAAGGACCAGATCCAGGTTTGGTAAGGGTAGCAGGAAGTAGTGAGCGTTGGAGTGCGAAAGATTATGTGAACAAACAGAAGATGGTGAGAAAAATAAAAATAAATTAGATGTTCGCCAAAAAACACAAACACATTAGGTATAAGCACTGGAGTTTTGTTCAAACTTACCTAAAAAATCTGGCCACCACATCATCGCGTATGGCCCCCCCACATACTGACCTTCGACCAACCTCGGGGGGGCCATCCTCAGGTAAGGCATCCTCTGGCTGCATTGGGACACCACTCCTTATGGCAATGTTGTGAAATATCCCACACAGGACCACAATTTTCGACACCATATCCGGCACATACATGAGCTCGCCACCAGAGCGGTGGAGGCATCTGAATCGGCCTTTTAAAAGGCCGATACAGCGCTCCACCACTTGCCTGGTGGCTGTAAGTGCGGAATTATACGCACTTTGTGGCCCTGGTGTGGGAGCCAAATAAGGAGTGAGCAGCCAGGACATGCAAGGGTATCCACTGTCTCCTGTGAACAAAAATAGACCACATCAGAAACACTGTGTATCAAGCTTAACATTGTTATGTACTAAAGGTCTCCACTTACCCAGAAGCCACGCATCACCAGCTTGTAGGTTGGTTAATTTCTGCCATATCCCTGATTGCCGGATGACGAAGGAGTCATGAGCACTTCCGGGTAATTTAGCATTCAGGGACAGGATCTGGAGGGAGGCATCACATACCACCATTACATTCAGGGAGTGATAGTGTTTCCTGTTTCTAAATATTGCCTCCAGCCGTGCTGGAGGCTGAAGTGGTATGTGAGTACCATCCACAACCCCTATGATGTGTGGGAAGCCAGCTATTTGGTAAAAATTGGCCTTGGCCACACTAAGGGCACCCATATCCAAAGGCATTTTAATAAAATGATGGAGGTGCTTGAAAAGTGCCTCCATCACTGCCCTCAGGATCCTGGAAAAGGAGGATTGGGAGATGCCCGCCACTATTCCCACCGTTGTTTGAAACGATCCTGAGGCACAGAAATGTAACACCGCCATAAATTGCGTCAGTGGTGGTATTGCTGTTGGACTGTCAATTTGCCGCTCAAGATCACTTTCTATTAATGAGAGAGTGTCTATGATGATTTTGGGAGGTAGACGGTAGCGTCTTAAAACCTCATCATCGGGCATTCCAAAAAGGGTGACACGTGTTCGAAATATCTGGGGCCTTGCATGCCTACGATGCCTACGCCTGGGACGAGTTTGAGGTTGGTTGTCTTCCGGGAGCAGGGCCAGAACAATTCGCCCCAGATCTACCTGAAATTCAAAGTTTACAATGTAAGGCTTTTGACCCACCCCAAAAGTAACAAAAAACAACTTAGCTTTCTGATACCATCCATAGCTGCTTACATGCCGGGGTATTGTCATGATACGTATAAACTGTAAAAAAGCCAACAATGAGACTTTAAAAATTTAGAGGGTGATTTTTTTTTATTCAAATTGTTGCAAGCCAACACAGAAAATAGCGGAAACACACATTTGGCCATCGATGAAAACGACATTGCACACCGTACGTCAAATAGGGTTCAAATGGACCCAAAAAATGGAAAAGGGAAAAGCAAAACTGGATTACATGATGAATAAGCCGCCAAAAATGCGTAAATTATTTCGCAAATGCAAGTCACTACACCAACAGTCAAAAATGCGTTAATTATTTCGCAAATGCAAGTCACTACACCAACAGTCAAAAATGCGTAAATTATTTCGCAAATGCAAGTCACTACACCAACAGTCAAAAATGCGGTAATTAATTCGCAAATGCAAGTCACTACACCAACAGTCAAAAATGCGTTAATTATTTCGCAAATGCAAGTCACTACACCAACAGTCAAAAATGCGGTAATTAATTCGCAAATGCAAGACAAAAAATGGACTTACCCAACTCAAATATATAAGATTTCACAAAAAAACTTCTTTGGGTCCGAAAACCAAAAAAAACTAAAAAAGAAGAAATGAGTGTTAAAAAAATTAACTAACCACAAAACAGAAGAAGACACCAATTGGCCACAAATTTGACTGCACAAAACTTACCAAATCAGGAAAGGATGTGGAAAAAATGAAAAAAATGCGAACGGAAAAACAAAAGAAATGTAGCAAAAACAAACAAAAAACCAACTCTGCCAAATCCTCCAACCGCAAACAACCAAATCCAAACAACTTAACCGACAACACTCCAACAACCCCACCTCGACTCCACACACACCAAGCCATAAATAGTGTTTATTTTCCCGCACAAATTAAGGATGAATCATAGGGACGCACAATCAATGATGCGGCCGCAAACAAAGGACGCATGTATAAATACGTCACGAAATCACATTGAATTTCTGGTTGTTTTCATTCTGGAAGCAGAAACATGGCTTCAGACCAGGGAAACAATGGCCAAAAATCCGGCGGTAAGGCCTTCATGCATTTTGTCTCCATGATTATTTTCAAACAAATATATTGGTCAAGTTGTGAAGTGGCTAAATCGGAATATTTACCCAAATAGGTGAGGAGGATGACATGGATGAGACTGCTGGCCCCAGTCAACCCGCCAAAGCTGCCAAAAAAAAAAGGCAGCCACATTTCACAAGCAAGGAGATGGAGGTTTTGATCCAGAAGTGCGTTGACATCCTGCCCCAGGCAGCCAGGAATATGAGCCAAAGCCAGAAGTGGAGAATGTGGGAGGAGGTCGCCGTTGCTGTCAATAGGGTGGGTGATTATGTCCGTCTAGCCCGGGATGTCAAACGGCGGTAAGTAAACACTTTCCCATCCTATAAACAAACCCCATTGTAAAAAAAAGGATAATGGTTCCAAATTCATTCCACAGATGGGCAGACTTCAAATATCGTCTCAAACAAAAACTTGCCGACAGGGCTAGGCATGCAAGGGGGACAGGTGGGGGTCCCACCCCTGTGTCATTGGAGTTGACAGACTTAGAAGAGATGGCACAGGGGTGTGTGCAGGCTGTGGAGGTGTTTGGCGTGTCCAACATGGATACGGACATGCCAGACTTTGTGGCTCCTCATGTTGGCCAAGGTAAGTCTTGTGATGTCACCAACTCTGAAATGCTATTGTGCCAATATGTAGATTCTAATGTGAGTCTTTTCTCCAATTTCCTAACAGAGACAGAGGCGGATGAGTCTGCTCCAGAGGGGAGCCTTGGCCGCAGAATTTCTGCTGGCTCTGCAGGGGAGGAACCAGTACATCCGGCTGAGGACCCTGCAGAAGCCAGTCCAGGGCGTGCCCCCTCGCAGGCAGTGGGCCTCCTCACAGAACTCAATTTTAAATCGGATTGCCATACGGAGATTCTGCAGAGGATGGACGCCAGTCTGATACGGGTGGCTGAGGCCCTGGAGCAAAATGCTGCGGCCAACGTGACCATTGCTCAGGCCCTGGCGGAAAATACCAGGGCCAACATCCGCATCGCCGATGCCCTGGAGCAGCTCGTTCGCCAGCACATGGTGGAGCCGACCTCCCTTCCTGCCGGAACATCCGGATCCTCCACCTCTGGCACAACATCAGGCAATCCTCCAAATGTGCCTAGCCCTGTGCCTAGTCCAGAGGCCACAACATCTGCCTCTGGACAGGCCAGCCCGATGGCATCCCGGACCCGGTCTGGCGCCCACCCTCACCCAGCCAAACGGGCGAGAAAACGGTGACAGCAATGGCGACTTTTCCCACACTCCTTCTGTGCTTGGCTCATATTCCTTTCTGGTCAAAACTTCCCTCTCCTTTCTTGTGAAATGTTTTTAAATTTTGTATTTACGCTTATGTTAGCAGTTATGGTTTTTTTTTTTTTAGGATCAAATATCTTGGCCACAAAAAAAGGCAACAAAATATTAGGCCAATTTGTTTGTGTTTAAACAAAAAATTAAAAACAAAAAACTGACATTGTATTGTGACATTATTGTACAAATGGGTTACATTTAATCCTGGCCCTAAAGGCAAAAACTGACCCTCTTAAAAAAAAAAAAAGGCCTCTTTAAGGAACGTTTCAAAAATCACATAGCGATGCAAATTCCACAGTAAACCAAAAAAAAGGGGAGCTAATTAAAAGATGATGACATTATTGTTACAATAGGCCATAACCAACAAATTGTGGCCAAAATAAAACCCCAAAAATGTACGCTAATTGATTGTGTAATCATGACATTAGCAGCTCAGATTTCCACCTGCGTACGCTTTTGTGCTATCCCAATAAACTGCTTTCCAAACACATACCAAGCCGGATTTCAATCCAACACTAATTACTTTACTGACCAGCCGCGATTAATCGCTGCACCATCGTGGAGTCCCGGGACGGAGGAGAAGGCCATCGCCAATGTGGTCGAGTAATCCTGACCCTAAGCTGTGCGAGCATTTTGAAGGGAAAGCGGATGTTTCAGTGACGTATGAGACGGTCCGAACACATTTGACGTTCGCATCTGCTAATGTATGTACGCCCCAAAAACGCCTCGCCACGCCTGCGTTTTTTTATCTCCACCCCCGTCAACACCCAAAAACGCCCTGTTCTGTCAATCACATTTGACATGTCACTTCCTGTACGCTATTTTAGGAACGAGAGAAAAAAAGCTCGCAATCTGCCGTACGCACATGCGCAGTGTAACACCGACGCATGCGCGGTTAGTCAACATCGAAACGCAACGAGCGTACTGTTGTTAACGTGCGGCTCTGAATGAGGGCCCTTGTGCTATGCAAATTCCTAGATTTACTGCATTCATGGAAGGAACAATATAGTGGGACAATATTTGCTCATCCTAGACACATAAGATACAGAAAGTTATATAGTTATGCACAGCAACACCAAAGTAATTGAAACATTAAATCAATAAATATAACCCATGAAGTACATACAGCCTTTCTATCCATCTACTATAATGATTTATCCAACAGTTTAATGAACAATATATTGGGTAAGAAAAAGTTCATATCAATGAAAGGAGAGGTGCAAATGTACAAGAAGACAGTGCTTTGAAGTAAGTTTCTTATTATTGCAGCCACATGAACACTGAAGTGGCATATCACAACATTCTGAGTGCTGAATCAGAATAGGATCAGAACATGTGCACTGAGGGCCTGAACATCGGGAATCTGCGTAGGCGCATGACCCGTTTTGCACATGCGCAGATCCCGCTCGCAGACTGGCAGCAGACTCTCAGTGATTGACAGTTTGCTGCCATTTGTGGCTGGGGAGGGGGCGGCGATGGCCTCCGTTTCCTTAAACGCAGGCATGTCGCCGCAGTTGGGAGGGAAGAGACCAGAATCTCCGCCGGCTGATGGAGATTTCCTGGCCACTTCCTCGCAGCTGCGATGGTCGGCTGCAGTACCCCATGGGTCACCTTAGCTGGCTGATGTTAAACAGATTATCTGATGCTGCGTTGGACAATGCAGCTCGGATAAGTAATGCACAGGGGGCGTGATGCCTCCTGTTGCATTACCATATCTGCAAGGATCGCATTGCAAAGCTGCCTGCGTGCATACATTATATATATAGCCTGCGTGCAGCTTTGCAATTACGATCCTTACTGAATAAGGTCCTGAGAGCTGTCCAAGATATTGCAAACATCTTAGGGGCATATTCAATTACCCGCGGGACCTCTCCCGCGAGTAATTGATGGGTGAAAGTCCCGCGGCGCGGGGTAAAGCTATTCAATAGAATAGCTTTTTCCCCCGAGTCCAAAAAACAGGACTTCCACGCGAGAACACACTGATTCCGCGAGAACTGCGGAATCAGTGAGTTAATATTGCTCGCGCGAGGCCGAATAGAGCGGCCTCACGCTGATTTTACCTCGCACCTACATGAGCTAATTGAATATGCCCCTTAATGTACAATTGTGACATATGCTCAATTTTTGCTTCTTAAATGACTCCCCAAATCTATTAAACACTTTTCACTCACAAATTATGTATGAAATGCACCATAAAAACCTACAACATGCATCAGGGCAAATGCTTTCATGTTTTAACAAATTATTGTCATTATATATGAGCGAGATCCAGCTCTAGATCTATACTGGATATTTGCTTTATTTACCAGAAGAAGGTGTGCTACAAGAAAATGGTCACTGCACTCCAGCAAACTGATGTTGTCATTATTTTAAGTTCTCCAAATGTTTTCCTCTGGATAACTGGCCAGTGATATTGTGGTACATATAGAGTATATACTGTAGGTCTAAACTGTGTAAAGGATAATTCCCTTTATGTACACTTGTCACATGTAGCGCTTAGTGTCCTGATGGTGGCCTGCTCTCCCAAAGTCCAGAGAATATTATTTCGTGGGTTATCCTAGTGCTGTGGATACCAGACATTTGCAGCCATCACTCGAACCAGGAAACATAAGCAGACAGTGAGCTGGCTGAGCAGTCATCATTGCCTTTCTCGCCATAGGTACACTACTCCACCTACCATAAAAAGGATCTGCACCTAGCATCCTTTGCTAGGTGATTAGGCTCTACTCTCTAAGAGTTAGCAAGCGGCATTTGCCAAAGGTACCAGATGGGCAGTATGGCCCTGTGTATATATGTACTTCCTCATAAGAGAATATCCTCATGAACAATACAGATAGAATCACAAAGACTAAGCGCTGAAAGTAATAGATCATTTCTATTGTTGCTACAGTAGTTTATTTTAGACAAGCAGCACAGCTATTGTTATTGTCAAGCACCACCATTTGCCCACACAAAGTTTGTAAAGAGAGAGAGAGTGTGTGTTGGTGGTGGTGGGAAGGGGTGCTGAGAGTTGTTGGGAGTGGGTACTAATTACCTGGGCCTGGACTTGCTGGAGGGGCCTGGCGGCGCCCCCCCCCTCCCTCTTACATCACAGCAGCCCAGCACACGCTGCTGTGTTCTGGGCTGCACTAGGATATTGCTCACGGCTGCTAAGCAGCAGTCGCGGTAGTCTCCTATGCCTGTGGGGGGAGTGATCACACTGATTGCACCCTCCACTGGCTATGAGCCAAGCTGAGCGGCTCACATAGTGCCCCCCTCCCCAGCGCGCTGCAATATTTTTTTCTTTTTCTAAGGGGGCGAGGCCATGCTTAGGTTACACCCCCTTCACCCGACCCTGGTTGTTGGCGCACCATTTTTTTTGTATTTTTCGCATTCGCAGTGAGGAAATCGCCGGGAAAATGGTGCGGCTAAATTGCGCATGCACAGACTAGTGCCCAGAATGTACTGATGCTGCGGTCGCTGGTCAGTCTGCTGTTGGCCACTGGGGAGAGAGAAGGGGGCCCCGGACAGGGAATCCATACGAGCCCCCTCCTCTCTTAATACGCCCCTGGGTGAGTTTATTTATTTAGCTGGGTCCCACCTGCTTCCACAGATAGAAATGCTGAAACAATAACCTGGTATGAAAACTGTAGGGTTGAGGTTGAGAACCACTGGTCTAAAACAAACTTGTTACATTTATACCTATAGCACGTAAGACTTTATACTCTGTATTTTAATCGGCATATTGCATACAACAGTGGAAAGAGAAGCTCGGGCATTTTGAACCAGTTTTGAAATTCTACTGCAGAACAATAACCAAATGACCCAGAATGACTTCAATGTGGTTTGAAATTTGGGTGTATGTTCACCATTTGCAGTCTGCATTTGTCAATCATGTGCAAGCTTGATGTTTGCAAATCTTTTACGAGGTTTGGTTTGTAGTTATTGGTGTGTTTAAATATTTTTAATGATTTTTTAATAATTACAATGATTATTACCTGTTTTTCCAAAATTAACTGTAAACGCTTCAGATTCGCCAATAAAATTGTCAAAATGTATACATTTCAGCCTGAATATGGACAAACAAGCCCCAATATGGCTGGAACAAATAGGCCAAGTTCAGTAAGGTTAGGTTCTCTTAAATACAACTCATTCAAGCCACAACAAAGATGCATATCTGCCCTTCAGGAGCTTTTATATATATATATATTAGGGGTGAGCGGGTTCGGATTTCTGAAATCCGAACCCCCCCGAGCCCCCCCGATCCGAGTCCGATCCGAGTCAGGCTCGACTTTTCCCGCCTGACTCGGATCTGAAATCGAGGCAAAACGTCATCATCCCGCCTTCCGAGTCTCGCGGGTTTTGGATCCTATATAAGGTACCCGCGTCGGCGCCATTTTCTCACTCGGCTGTGGACAGTGAAGAGGGAGGGTGGGAGTTAGGGCTGTGTAGTGTAGTGTAGTGTAGTGCTGCTGTTGTCCACTACTTCAAAGTCCATAGGGGCTGGCTGTGTTGTGCTGTGCTGCTGTTGTTAATAGGGGCTGTGTCCACTACTTCAAAGTCCATAGGGGCTGGCTGGACTGTGTTGTGCAGTCAGTTCTCCATAGGGGCTGTGTCCACTCCAAAGTCCTGTGCAGTGTCCCAGTCCTAAAGGAGTGCTGTAGTGTTGTCCAGGGGGTGCTCTGTCCATCAGGGGTGCTCCCCCCAAGTGCTAAAAAAATAATATATTTTCTGTGTTTGTGAATTGTGTGCGCAGTAGCCGCACGTGCATCAACAAAGTAGTGCCAAGCGTGCGCCTGTGTCATAAGTAAAGGGCCGACTGGCTTGACCGTTAAGGGTGCTGTAACCCCCGAAAGTACACTCCAGTCCAAACCAAAAAAAATTATTTTCTGTGTTTGTGAATTGTGTGCGCAGTAGCCGCACGTGCATCAACAAAGTAGTGCCAAGCGTGCGCCTGTGTCATAAGTAAAGGGCCGGCTGGCTTGACCGTTAAGGGTGCTGTAACCCCCGAAAGTACACTCCAGTCCAAACCAAAAAAAAAATTATTTTCTGTGTTTGTGAATTGTGTGCGCAGTAGCCGCACGTGCATCAACAAAGTAGTGCCAAGCGTGCGCCTGTGTCATAAGTAAAGGGCCGGCTGGCTAGACCGTTAAAGGGTGCTGTAACCCCCGAAAGTACTCTCCAGTCCAAACCAAAAAAAAAATTATTTTCTGTGTTTGTGAATTGTGTGTGCAGTAGCCGCACGTGCATCAACAAAGTAGTGCCAAGCGTGCGCCTGTGTCATAAGTAAAGGGCCAGCAGGCTTGACCGTTAAAGGGTGCTGTAACCCCCAAAGTACACTCCAGTCCAAACCAAAAAAAAAATTATTTTCTGTGTTTGTGAATTGTGTGCGCAGTAGCCGCACGTGCATCAACAAAGTAGTGCCAAGCGTGCGCCTGTGTCATAAGTAAAGGGCCAGCAGGCTTGACCGTTAAAGGGTTCTGTAACCCACAAAGTACACTCCAATCCAAAAAAATATATATTTTCTGTGTTTGTGACTTGTGTGCACTGTGGCTGCACGTGCATCAACAAAGGAGCAGCGCCAAGCGTGCGCCTGTGTCCCATAAGTAAAGAGCTGGCTGGCTCATTTCTTAAAGGGTGGTGTAACCCACAAAGTGCACTACTCTCCAGCAAAAATAAAAAAATATTTTCTGTGTTTGTGTGCGCTTTAGCCGCACGTATATATATCAATATAACATAAATGGAGGACCAAACTTTCTCCGATAAAAATAAAATAGGGAAAGATCAAGAACCACTTCCTCCTAGTGCTGTTGCTGCTGCTGGGAGTTGTTCATCATCCCAGAGAGGAAGTAGGAACATCACTACTTTTACTAAACAATTGACCCTCCAACAGTCCCTAGCGATGAGGATGAAGTACGACAGCAGTCATCCTGAAGCAAAACGTATAACTGAGGCCTTGACTGCTATGTTGGTGTTAGACGTGCGTCCGGTATCCGACATTAGTGCAGTGGGATTTAGACAATTGATGGAGGTAGTGTGTCCTCGGTTCCAAATCCCGTCTAGATTCCACCTGCATCCTCAAAGCAGCAGCGACAAGCGTGCGTCTGTCTGTTAAAGGGTGGTGACACCCTCAAAGTGTGCTACACAAACAATTAAAATATTGTTCTTTTTTTTTCGGTCTTTGTGAAATGTGTGGGCTGTAGCCGCACCTGCATCCTTAAAGCAGCAGCGACAAGCGTGCGTCTGTCTGTTAAAGGGTGGTGATACCCTCAAAGTGTGCTACACAAACAATTAAAATATTGTTCTTTTTTTTTTGGTCTTTGTGAAATGTGTGGGCTGTAGCCGCACCTGCATCCTTAAAGCAGCAGCGACAAGCGTGCGTCTGTCTGTTAAAGGGTGGTGACACCCTCAAAGTGTGCTACACAAACAATAAAAATATTCTTCTTCTTTTTTCTGTCTATGTGAATTGTGTGGGCTGTAGCCGCACCTGCATCCTTAAAGCAGCAGCGACAAGCGTGCGTCTGTCTGTTAAAGGGTGGTGACACCCTCAAAGTGTGCTACACAAACAATAAAAATATTCTTCTTCTTTTTTCTGTCTATGTGAATTGTGTGGGCTGTAGCCGCACCTGCATCCTTAAAGCAGCAGCGACAAGCGTGCATCTGTCTGTTAAAGGGTGGTGACACCCTCAAAGTGTGCTACACAAACAATAAAAATATTCTTCTTCTTTTTTCTGTCTATGTGAATTGTATGGGCTGTAGCCGCACCTGCATCCTTAAAGCAGCAGCGACAAGCGTGCGTCTGTCTGTCTGTTAAAGGGTGGTGACACCTCAAAGTGTTCTACACAAACAATTAAAATATTGTTCTTTTTTTTTCGGTCTTTGTGAAATGTGTGGGCTGTAGCCGCACCTGCATCCTTAAAGCAGCAGCGACAAGCGTGCGTCTGTCTGTTAAAGGGTGGTGTAACTCTCAAAGTGCTCCAAAAAATAAAAAACTATTTTTTTAATGTGTTTGTGACTTGTGTGCGATGTAGCCGCACTTGCATCCTCAAAGCAGCAGCGACAAGCTTGCGTTTGTCTGTTAAAGGGTGGTGACACCCTCAAAGTGTGCTACACAAACAATTAAAATATTGTTCTTTTTTTTCGGTCTTTGTGAAATGTGTGGGCTGTAGCCGCACCTGCATCCTTAAAGCAGCAGCGACAAGCGTGCGTCTGTCTGTTAAAGGGTGGTGACACCCTCAAAGTGTGCTACACAAACAATAAAAATATTCTTCTTCTTTTTTCTGTCTTTGTGAATTGTGTGGGCTGTAGCCGCACTTGCATCCTCAAAGCAGCGCGACAAGCGTGCGTCTGTCTGTTAAAGGGTGGTGTAACCCTCAAAGTGTGCTCCACAAACAATAAAAATATTCTTTTTTTTTTCTGTCTTTGTGAATTGTGTGGGCTGTAGCCGCACTTGAATCCTCAAAGCAGCAGCGACAAGCGTGCGTCTGTCTGTTAAAGGATTACATCGGTGACAGCATCCAAGTAGGCATGTCAGACAGTCCGTACCTGTACTGGCAGGAAAAAGAAGCAATTTGGAGGTCCCTGTACAAACTGGCTCTATTTTACCTGAGTTGCCCCCCCTCCAGTGTGTACTCCGAAAGAGTGTTTAGTGCAGCCGGGAACCTTGTCAGCGAAAGGCGTAGGAGGTTGCTTCCACAAAATGTGGAGAAGATGATGTTCATAAAATGAATTATCAACTCTTCCAGGGAGACCAGCCTCCAGAACGTACAGAGGGACCTGTGGTTCCAGCAGGGACGAATTAATACTCTGTGAGGATGAGGATGTACACACTGAAGAGGGTGAGGAATCGGTGGATGAGGAAGATGAGGATGACATCTTGCCTCCGTAGAGCCAGTTTGTGCAGGGACAGATAAATTGCCAGCTTGTTTTGTGGGGTCCCAAACGAACCAATCATTTCAGCCACAGTTGTGTGGCAGACCCTGGCGCTGAAATGATTGGTTTGTTAAAGTGTGCATGTCCTGTTTATACAACATAAGGGTGGGTGGGAGGGCCCAAGGACAATTCCATCTTGCACCTCTTTTTTTTCTTTGCATTATGTACAGTTTGGGGCCTAGTTTTTCAATGCCATCCTGTCTGCCACTGCAGTTTCACGCCTAGATGGGTCACGTGTTTGTGCCGCCCACTCGTGTCGCTTAGCATAGTCATCCAGCTACCTCGGTGCAACCTTTTGGACATAAAAACACTATTGTGAGGTTTGAGGTATTCAGAATAGACTGGAAATGAGTGGAAATTAAGGTTATTGAGGTTAATAATAGCATAGCAGCAGAAAAACCTACAAATTCTGTGATTTTAGCTGTTTTTATGCTTTTTTTCAAAAAAAATACAGATCCAAAACACAAAACCCAGAACCCAAAACACGGAAGGGTGGTTTTGGCAAAACCAATCCAGATCCAAAACACGAAGAAAGATCCAGATCCAAAACCAAAACACAAAACACGAAAAGTGGCCGGTGCACACCCCTAATATATATATATATATATATATATATATATATATATATATACAGTAGCAGGAGTAACAAAAGTGTAGGGAATAATCCATCATAGCACTAAACTAAAGGAATACCTATCGGATAGGCATGCATAAGCCAACTGTTGTCCCGATGAATGCCCAGGATTGCCTGGCTTTTGTTTATTTTCTTCTCTCTGTCTCTACCACTCCATAACTCTTTTTTTTTCCATTCCTTTCCAATTTTTAATAGTTGACCTGCGGTTCCCAAAAATCACATATTGCTGATAGAAGTGCGTCAAATAGATCTTTCTCCTATTTTTGGCGCAATAGAAACTCAACTAAATAAGATTTTAAGTGGCTACAGGTTGTTCCTGTGTTTCTTATTTCTCCACTTTGCTGATCCCCAGTTTGCTGGTGTATGAGATGCCGGCTGTTTAAATCCCAGCATCGAAATCCCGACCTGGGACTAAACACAGGTGTCGAAATGCCGATGCCAGTTTAGATACCGACGCCATCCCGATCGTAGGTATAGCGAGGCGCTTTAGCTGCTAGCCACGGGGGGAGGGCTAGGTTTAGGCACCCCGGCAGTTAGGGTTAGGCTTTGGGGGGGTTAGGGTTAGGCACCACGGGGGGGGTTTCGGCACCATTGGGGGGAGTTAGGGTTAGGCACTAAGGGGGGACGGTTAGGTTTAGGCACCAAGGGGGGAGGGTTAGGTTTAGGCACTAATGGGTAGAGTTAGTGTGCGGGGTGGGTTAGATGACAAAAATGGAAGGTTAGGGGGAGAAGGGGGGAGGGTTAACATACTTATCTGACCCCTGTCGGGATACCGGGCATCGGGATGCCGCTATCGGCATTTTGACAGAAGGCATCCCGACTGCCGGTATTTCATACCAATTCCTATCTATCTATCTATCTATCTATCTATCTATCTATCTATCTATCTATCTAACTATCTATCTGTGTGCTTGACCACTGATGTTGATGACAATCGGCAGCTGCTTGTGATTGGTTGCTTGAATCTTGCTCCCTCTACTTGATACTATAGAAATTACAAGTGTGGTTGTTGCAGTCTATTTTAATTATTTCATTGATATTTGCATTCTGGGCCTGATTCAGAGCCGCTCGTTCGCTCCGAACGATGTTCGCACATCTGCGCATGCGTATGGGTCGTAATGCGCATGCGCCAACCAGTCAGTGCGGTCGGAAATCGTGTGTTCGCAAAATAGCGAGTGCCTGCTAATTTGAGTGACAGGATGAGGCGTTTGTGGGTGGTAACAGGGGAAGGTGCTTGAAAACGGGGAGTGGAGATCCAAACGCAGGCATGCCAAACGGTCAAAACGGGCGTTTTAAGGGTGTGCATAATTAACAAAGCAGCGTCATCGGCCACGTCACTTGGTTGTCTCTTAGCCTGAACTGTTCACATGATTGCGGTAGGAAAATTCAACCACAAGCACTACGAGCAGTTCAGACGCCTTTCGATGTACTCGATTAATCTAATAAATAGCGGAGATGACGTATGATGCGAACGGCCAGGGGGCGTCTTTACAAAATAGCGAGCGCATATTTCGTTTGCTCGCTCAGACATAGAGGCGTCAACAGACCGCAAAGAGCAAGCACTCTATTAAAATATCCAGCCCCTTTTTCTGAACGAGCGAGCGCAAATAGCGTCCGGCTCTGAATCAGGCCCTCTGTTCATAACAGAGGAGAATTTAAATCTAGAATCAATGGCTTTTATAAAACAAATTGTATTTCTTACTGTTGTCCAAATAACTTGTTGCTGTCTGGAGTCCATTACAGTATGTGCACCAAATGTATACATTATGATGGAAATGTATGTGTATGTTTGTCCTTTATGCACGGACAGAGTTTTGTACCTAGCTTCACCAAATTTGGCATGGTAGTGTAGTTTGACCAGGGTCAGGTTTATGTTTGGTTTGAACTTCGTCAGGGCCCCACAAAACTAGGGAACTCTTAAATTACACAGGTTCTGGGGCTTGAGGGGCTGACTTCATATACACACTGTTATGCTATCATCTCTCCCAAAGCGCTGTGTTATATAATTTTTCCAACATCTGTATACATGAAATATGGAGTTAGTCAGCCCTCTGTGTTTGCATGTTAAACTTTGACATTAAACAGTGTGCATTATTAGCATTTCACTCACTGTCTCATCTTACAGCAGCTACATCTGGGGTCTTAGCAGAGTGCCTGGCAGGCTCATGAACAGCTCATCACTCGATACATTCAGACAGTGGCAGACAGTATAATCAATCTACAATCTTTGATCAAGGCAAAGCTTAGCATACAGAGATTACAAACAACAGGAGAGATTACTTGCAGCCACACATTGCCACTGTGGGTGGTCCCCCTTTTGACTGGAAATAGGACTACTCCAGTCCCGGAATTTCAATCCTGATGGCAGGTCTGCTAGACATGGTCTTCAATGTTGGTCTACAGAGTGATGTCAGGTGATTGCAGTAACAGGGATCATGCAGATTCCTGTTTATTGCGTCTGACCCATACTGCACATGTGCAGTATGGGTCTATGATCACACACGCAGTCCGGCAGCAGACAGTCAGTGATGGACAGTCTGCTGCCATTTCTGGGTGGGGAGGGAGTGGCGATAGCCTCCGTTTCCCAAAATGGAGGCGTGTCTTCGCCATTGGGGGGGGGAGTGGAGAGACCAGAATCTCCAACAGCTGATGGAGATTTTCCTGGCCTCTTTTACTCATCTGTGGCAGTCGGCTTGCGTGACCCCATGGTCACTCAGCCGGCCGAAGGGATTGCAGTTGATTCGATGCAGCAATGCATGCAGGAGGCATGACACCTTCTGCTGCTTACCATTACTACAGCTGTCGCAGCTACTAACATATTAGCAGCTACGATCGCATATCCAACCGCAGCAAAATCACCCATCTGTTCTGCAGTGATTTCTGAAACTCAAGTGATTTTGGAAGCATTACTGATTTCTGTTCAGAAAGTCAGTCTGCTCCTGATATACCACATTCCAAATGGTATGAGTATACATCTGGACTGATTCAGAGGTGGACGCTATTGCAATTCGGACGCAGACTGAGCGATTGTTTGCCATTGCGCATGCGTTTGCATCACAGTGCACGTGCGCGAAGGCAGCTGTGCATTCCCGCAGACCACTGAGACCCATTGCAGATTGATTGACAGGAAGTGACCATTTGGGGGTGTTGTCGGGGGTGGTTAAGGAAACGCAGGCGTGTCTGGGCGTTTGAACGCTGTTTTTTGGGCGTGCAGAAATTAGCCACTGCAATTGCATACGCAGCCCTGCGTGGCAGAAGAGCTCCTTAGGCTGCGGCAGGTCAGACCTTCCGCAAAGGTAAAATGACCACCGATGTCCTTTGATGTTACAGATATTTATGCGTGCATGCGAACGCGCATGCAAGTACGAAGGCAGCAGTGGGCGTCTTTATGCTCTGGTGATCTTTGCTAACATTAGCATATTTTCACAGCTGCGAGCATGGGAATGCGCGTCTGCGTACGCATTAACGTCCACCTCTGAATCAGGCCCAATATACCAGCTTTCATATACATTATTGCCCACTCTATAGAAACAATAATCCATACCACATATTGATTAGATAAAAAGATTTAAATAGAATATATTATGCTAAAAAGTATGTATAAAGTAATGCAGGTGTTTTTCCAGTGTCTACTAACAATTCACCAATGCAGATTTTTAAGCCTGTGTCTGCTGGATTTGTGTGGAAATACTGGCTTTGTGCTAACTGAAAACACGTGAATACTGTTATGAAATAATAGGTTTTCTACGGGTTTTAAACTTTTAAAAAAGCCAGTTTCGTAGGGGTCATTCAATGTACTGATGGCATTAAGCACAGCCAATAAACCATTTTAAAATGAAAATGTAAATTGAATCAGTCCAGGAGTGATCATTGATTGAATTTAAAGAAAATTTAATGTGAGCTTTTACTTCTACGGTTGGTTAATACACCGGGTCCCAGAGGGCTCTGCCCATCACTAACCTTTTCTAAGGACTTACTTTCCCAGCTGGGAAGGAATTTAATATATGACCAGAGTTCAGTGGTAAATCTGTCTAGTTGGAGGCAAGCCCAGTTCATTCACAAAATGAGTTCCTTTAAAATAATAACTTAGGGGCAGGGAGAGGAAAAGAATGTGAGCACACACACAAACCAATAGCAATCTGCTCAATATCTACTATCAGAGTATTTAGCAACTGGAATTTTTGCATCACCTGAGGGATCTTCTAATATAAATATAGTGTGTCACTGCAACAGAAACAGGGTAAAGCATATTTTCTTACCAGCAGTAACTGTCTGAATGTCCCATTTTTTTGGAATATAGTCAGCCAAAGAATTCAGGCAGATAAATTCTATGCCGGGTCTTCCTAATGAGCATTATAAGATGCAGTCCTCCTGATGTACACTTACTATACTATACATAGTCCTCCTCAGGACAGGGGGGACCCGCACCGCACACCCTGCACCCATAAAATTTACCTCTCCGGAGTCCCACGTCGGCCCTGGTGTCTTCGCCTGTAAAAACAGCTGGAAAATGGCTGCGGCAGCCATTTTCCCGTTGTTTGCGCATGCGCAGTACAGGGGAAATGGGTGCCGCAGCCACATCCCGGTGACCTGTGCGTGCGCTATAGTCTCTGGGCACACTCTAGTACCCAGAGTCTATAAATGCGGCGCTGGCTGTGCACCGCTCAGTGCGCAGCCGGCCACCGGACGGAGAGGAGGGGGCCCGTGTTGGTGACTGCACACGTGCCCCCTCCTCTATAGAAATGCCCCTGGTCCTCCTGATGTGCATTATACTATGCAGTTCTCCTAATGAGCACTATACTATACAGAGTCCTCCTGATGTGCATTATACTATGCAGAGTCCTCCTGATGTGCATTATATTATGCAGAGTTCTCCTGATGTGCACTATACTATATAGAGTCCTCGTGATGTGCATTATACTATGCAGAGTCCTCCTGATGTGCATTATATTATGCAGAGTTCTCCTGATGTGCACTATACTATATAGAGTCCTCGTGATGTGCATTATACTATGCAGAGTCCTCGTGATGTGCATTATACTATACAGAGTCCTCCTGATGTGCACTATACTATATAGAGTCCTCCTGATGTGCATTATACTATGCAGAGTCCTCCTGATGTGCATTATATTATGCAGCGTTCTCCTGATGTGCACTATACTATATAGAGTCCTCGTGATGTGCATTATACTATGCAGAATCATCTGATGTGCATATTATACTATGCAAAGTCCTCTGATGTGAATATTAAACTATGCAGAGTCACCTGATGTACATTATACTATGCAGAGTCACCTGACGTGCATATTATACTATGCAGAGTCCTCTGATGTGCATTACACTATGCATAGTCACCAGATGTAAATTATACTATGCAGATTCCTCTGATGTGCATTATACTATGCAGAGTCCCCTGATGTGCATTATACTATGCAGAGTCATCAGATGTGCACTATACTATGCAGTCATCTCATGTGCATATTATACTATGCAGAGTCACCAGATGTGCATTATACTATGCAGAGTCCTCCTGATGTACTATATACTATACAGAGTACTCCTGATGTACATTATACTATGCAGAGTCACCTGATGTACATTATACTATACAGAGTCATCTGATGTGCATTATACTATGCAGAGTCTATTGGCAGTTGTCCATCTGTGACTATGGGCCAAATGTAATAGGTAGTCAGTTTTAGTAACAGTACAAACTCGCACTTTCTCGCACTTTTAAAAAGTGCGAGTTTGTACTGAAACTCGCAAATTCAATAGCCTGCGAACTTTTCAGCTCGAGGCTACTGCATTTGCGAGTGCAGGCGAGTTTAGGACTATGTAAACTGACACCTTTTAATGCGAGTAGCATTAAAAGGTGCGAGTTTTAGAGAAGCCATCACAGATCAGTGAGATCCGTGATGGCTTCTGTGTGTGTTAAAAAAAACAAAAACGTGCACCCCCCTCCCCAAAAGCATAACCAGCCCCGGGCTTTATAAAGGCTGTTCTGGTTCTATAAATACAGGGGCCAAAATGCGTAGGGGGCCACTGTACATTAAGAACCAGCACAGGGCTTTGTTGAGCTGGTCCTGGTTCTGGAAAATTCCAGAACCAGCACCGAACTCTGTCTAGCGGGGGGATAATGCCACAGCCAGGGAAAACCTTTCAGCGGTTTCCCCGGCCAAAGCATTACCCCTGACCGCTAGTCAGTCCAGGCCAGGGATCCCTGGGGAGTTGGGTACCCCCCCAATAAAGGGGTACCCCTCTCCAGGGCACCCCAGGCCTAGACTGATAGCCCGGGGCTATCCCCGGCACCCTAGGGCTTGATAGTGTAAAGTGTAAAATTTAATTTTCCATATTGTCTTTATTTGTAGAACCACAAGTACCAGCAAGCCTCCCCTGCATGCTGGTATTTGGAGAACCACAAATACCAGCATGCGGGCATTACGGGCCCGCTGGCACTTGTAGTTCCACAACTAAAGAAATACGTAAATAAACAAACTGACACCGTGAAAGTATAATTTTAATAAAACATACATGCACACTCACACTCACACATACTCACATAGTATCCGAAGTAATCCATAGGGGTGTACCTGAAAAAAGAAAAATCCATACTCACCTCTCCTATGCGTCGATCACGTCCTCTTCTGCAAGTAGGCAATCCAGGGGTTAAAATAAAAAAACGGGAAAAAAACGAACCATACGGGCCGAGCAAAGGTATGTGTGTACACATACCTTTGCTTCGCGTAAATGACCGGGGCACACGTGTGCCCTGTCAGTGAAGAGGCCGCCAGCCAATCAGGGAGCATCTCCGTCGGAGCAGCTCCCTGATTAGCTGAATGCGGCCAGCCTGTGTCTCCCATAGACGTCTATGGTGAGAAATCCCCATAGACGTCTATTGTGGGAACCGCTACATCGTAGCCGCAAGATTAATTGATGTTAATCTTGTGGTTACATCAATGATACAATGTCGCGACAGGGGTAATGCTTTGGCCGGGGAAACCGCTGAAAGGTTTTCCCTAGCTGTGGCATTATCCCCCCGCTAGACAGAGTTCGGTGCTGGTTCTGGAATTTTCAGGGGACCCCTACTCGTTTTGTCCCCTGATTTTCCAGAACCAGGACAAGCTCAACAAGGCCCTGTGCTGGTTCTTAATATACAGGGGCCCCCTACGCATTTTGGCCCCTGTATTTTTAGAACCAGAACAGGGTTTTATAAAGCCCGGGGCTGGTTATGCTTTTGGGGAGGGGGTGCACGTCATTTTTTTTTTATTAAAAACATTTAACATAAGTACACACAGAAACATGTACATATCTCATGGATATGTGCATGTTTCTGTGTTAATCTGACCTGCTCAGGATGTACTCGCTAGCCTGAAGCAGGTCTATTATTTGGGGACTTTTGGTAACCTTTTTTTTGCGAGTCTGAAACAGACACTCTATTACATTGGGCGAGTTGATTGTTTTCAATATGAAAACATCTGGATGCGAGTTTGAGAATGGAGAGTTTTAGTAACTCTGAAAAATGTGAGTTTTAGTGAACAGACACCCTATTACATTGGAGAGTTGTGAAAAATTGCGAGTTTAGCACCAAACTCGCAATTTACCAAAACACACTACCTATTACATTTGGCCCTATATGCTAATGTCACTACAAAGCCCTTCCCTGGTGTATATCTGTGTGTCTCAATGTGCAAGAACTGAGACATCCCCTATCAGCATCTGTAGGTGCTGGAATAGCGATTGGTGTGTCTTAATGGTGGCAGTAACAGCTTCTCTGTCAATGTATGGCCTCATATGTGTGCGGTTGAGCATCTGTGTATGTAACCACTTTCACCGACATGCCTGCAACACTATCATAACACTCCCATAAGACAGACCATCTCCTTGCGTCTATTTAGTCACCTCCCAGTCATTGCCCTGGGACCCCCAGCACTTTTCCAACACATTTCTGATACAGTGTGTCTCAATTGCAAAAGCAGCTTTGTGCATAGACTCTGTGTAACACATGCACCACAGGAGTTTTTAGGGATTTTCACACACGCGCAGTAGCAAAAAATTGCTCTACTACAGGTACGTGAACATCGGCATTGTGTGCTGCTCTATATCAGGCTCAAAAATGCAGAACTAAACTGACTTAATCTATTTCAAAACTTGAAGTTCTCCACCAAATGATTACAGGGGGTCAAAAAGATCAACAATGGGAAGCATTGGCATCCTTTTTTCATAATTATGCTGATCAGGTTATGATCATAATCTGTTTGAAATTGCATCCTACAAAAGTGTCTTTGCTTTCAAAATTCAGAGGTGTTTCTGCAGTATTGTGGATCCATCCTCCATTCCCCATATTCTGAATTATCTAAATTCAGTTCTGCCCATCTCTTTATCAGACTATTCACAGACTTTTCGCATTTATAATATATAATACAAAGAAAATTAAAGTGACAACATTTAATTACAGATTGCATACACCTGTGGCTAGCTCGCAAAGAGGGATGCCAGGGCAGAATCACAGCCCATCAGCAGAGCAGAGAGGTTGGGTTGGGAGATATTTTAAAACAAATTGATGGAGCGTACACACGGTCAGATTTGTCAGACTTGTCAGATTTGTCAGATGAACGATTTGAACGATTTGAACGATTTGAACGATTGAACGATTTTTGACTGCATTAAAATGAATGGAATCGTCCAAGTCTGACTGCAAACCCATCAGATGTCAGATATCGTTATCTGACAAACGGGAACGCGCATCGTTGATCGTCCATCGTTCAGGCATGTCAGATATGAACGATTTTCCTTCAGATATGAACGACTGAACGATTTTTAAATCGTTATCGTCCATATCTGAAGAAAAAATCTGATCGTGTGTATGCACCATTAGAGATGTGTGTTGGTGCACTTTTGTTAATGGCATTATATGTTGGAAATGTTTTATGTTGGACTAGGTAATTACAGAATGGAGCAATAAAAAAAGAGCCTTTTGACAAGAAAGAAAATAAGTCAAATAGATTATAGTAGTAAGGAGGGAATTGCAATAGTTAATTTGGGAGATAATGAGTGCATGAATTTGACTTTTTGCTTTGTCTTGTGTGAAATGACATGAGAAAAAAAGGAAATTCTATATGGAGTGGGACAAACAAAGGAGCACCACTGTAGTTGGATGTAGGAGTTTTGAAGGTTGTAACAATGAAACATAACTTTTAATGATATATTTCTAACAAAAGCAAAATATAAAACATGACTTAAAAAGTTTGAAGCAACCTCACTGTAGCAGTTGTGTAATTTATGCCTTTTCCAGGATTTTTGTATCTTTGTAATGACTGTTGCATGATAAACACTTTTGTACATGTGTTGTCCTGATTTATTATCTGCATTTATGCAATCTATAAGGTATAATTTATGCAACTGTTACTGTGAGGTTAGTTCAACCTTTTTAAGTCATGTTTTATGTTTCACTTTTATTTTAAATATATCATTAAAAGTTATGTTTTATTGTTACAACCTTCAAAACTTCTACAGCTAACTACAGTGTTCCCACTTCAAATAGAAATTTCCCTTTTTCTCATGTTATAATGAATGGCTATTCTGGGGCACAGTGCAATTTCCCTTTTTCTCATGTTATAATGAATGGCTATTCTGGGGCACAGTGCTATCATTATATAAACAGGATTCAAATGATTTGAAATAAGATTTTCTTATATATACATTATATACTGAAGTGCCAAAAGTCATGGGATAGCAGTATATAAAGGTAATGGTAGGTTGTGACACCATACTGTGGCATCTTGGAAATGCCCAGATATGCAACAGATGTAATCTGATATCTCATGAGTCAGTTTGAACACCTACTAGGCTGCTCATGGCAAGACAATGTGAATTAGCAGAGTTCGAACGTGGCATGATAGTGGGTACCTGACGGATGGGACATTCCATTGCTGAAGTTGTGCGGATAGTCAACATTCCTTGATCTATGGTGTCACGTGTACCGGGAATACCTCATGGAAGGCTTTACCACCAGTGCAGTCAGTGGCTGACCATGGGTGCTCAATGATCGTAACCAGCTGCATCTGGCCAAAATTGTCCATGGTAACAGACAAGCAACACTGGTTCAAATCACATCAACATTCAATGCAGGAGGTACCATATGCATAGCCAGCAGGTCAGTTCAACATTCTTTAGCTTCCATGGGATATGGGAGCAGAAGATACACCAGAGTGTTCCTGTGAACACTACGACACCAAACACAGCACCTCAGCTGGGCTCATAACATCGCTAATTGGACCCTGGAGGACTGGCAAGATGTGTCGTTTTCTGATGAGTCATGGTTCCGGTTGTTTTTGGCTGATGGTAGGGTTTGGTTGTGGTGCAGAACACATAAGGCCATGACCCCATTTGTCAACAAGGCACGGTGCAGGCTGGTGGTTCCATAACGGTGTGGGGTGTGTTCACATGGCATGGGTTGGGTCTGCTAGGCTGCCTAAACCTGTTATTGACTGGTAACCGCTATGTTGCATTGCTTGATGATCATTTGCAGCCCATCGTGGATTTCATGTACCCCCACAACGATGGAATATTCCAGCAGGATAATGTTATTGGTCCTAAGTTGTCCAGAATTGTTTTGAGGAGCATTCTGGAGAGTTGCGGCCACCAAGTTCGCCCGACATGAACCCATTCAAGCATTAATGGGACATGATAGAGAGATCCATTCACACCCAAGATCCTGCACCTACTAATATCAGGGATCTGTGGGAAGCTATCCAGATGGCATCGGTCAATATCTCAACAGAGGTTTTCCATCCAGATGTGTAATCAATGCCACATTGAGTTGCTGCATTTTGCATAAATATGTGAATATATATTCATGATCACTGTACTATCTAATGCCCATGAAACAGAGCACATCAGACCAATATACAATGTAAAGCCATCTGATGGCTACTATACAGAAGAGAGCCTTTTGGATAATAGCATGTGATACAATTGGTGACCAATGTGTAATACAGAGTCCATAGATGATCCTTATACACCATAACTGAACAACCAATAATGAGAATGCTTTCCCCTATACCAGGGTTTGGCAACCTGTGACGCTTGAGCCTGTTTCAGATGGCACCCGGCAGTACCTCCTTGACTAATACCCATGGCATTTCCCTCCTGGGGCCAGCCACTTATAGTTCTGGATGCCACAAGTGTTGAGAGGAATGGATCTCTGAGATTTGTTTATCCCTTCACTTCCACACTCAATCTGAGTGCACCACCCCCCTACCCTTCAGTAGGCTAGACATCTCATCAGTGGATTTGACTTGTGCGCGCCGACCCAGCATACAGTGCTTTAGCTAGGACTCCTGGGAGCAGGGTCGGGCCAAGCCAATTTGGTGCCCTAGGCAAGATTTTGGCTGGTGCCCCCTAGAAGATAATCCCACCACCAATTTTAAAGTGGGTACACACCAGATAGTCAATCTGCAGATTATGGTTGTTCATACACACTGAACAACCATCATCTGGGGCCCCAGTGGCCGGCCGTCACATATTGATCCCCTTCCCGCCGGCCACTGCAGCAAGTGTAAGGCCGATTGGCTGAAGATTTTATATATATATATATATATATATATATATATATATATATTAGGGATGAATGGGTTCGGTTCTCAGAGAACCGAGCCCACCCAAATTTTGCAGATCCGAGTCGGATCCAAGCAGGCTCGGATCTCGAAACCGATGCAAAACCAAGTGGTTCGCGAGCTTATGCCTCTATGATCAATGTAGTATATAGGGACCACGCGGCGGATGCCATTTCACTCTGGCTGTGGAGACTGAACAGGGAGGGTGGGTAGTGTAGGGCTTGGAGAGTGGTGCTGTGCTGTATGCTGTGTCTTGGGCTGGTGCACTGCTGAGCCATTCTGGGCTGGTGCTGCTGAGTGCTGATCCATTCTGGGCTGGTGCTCTGCTGTCTGCTATGTCCATCTGGGCTGGTGCAGAATACATCTGGGCTGGTGCTGCATCCATCTGGACCCAAGTTCTGGACTCCCGAAAAAAAATAAAAAATATATATATTGTAAAAAAAATAAAAATAAAAGTGTCTTTTAGAGTAATATTGTTCTGTGTGTGTGTGCGTGTTAGGCTTAACCGCACAAGATCCAGCCAGCAACGCAAGTTGCAACCTAATGCTACCCGACTCCAGTCGTGATCAATCGGTGCACTGGACTCAAGTTCTGGAGCTTAAAAAATTTAAAATCAATTCTTTTTTTCGATCTTTTACTGTCTGTGTGTGTGTGTGTGTGTGTGCGTGTTAGGCTTTATCGCACAAGATCCAGCCAGCAACGCAAGTTGCAAACTAGTGCTGCCCGACTCCAGTTGTGATCAATCAGTGCTCTGGGCTCAAGTTCTGGAGCTGAACAAAAATTAAAATCAATTGTCTTTTATTTAAATCTTTTACTGTCTGTGTGTGTGCATGCGTGTTAGGCTTAACTGCACAAGATCCAGCCAGCAATGCAAGTTGCAACCTAGTGCTGCCCAACTCCAGTCGTGATCAATCGCTGCTCTGGGCCCAAGTTCTGGAGCATAAAGAAAATAAAAATAATTTTTTTTTTTTAATCTTTAACTGTCTGTGTGTGTGCGTGTATCCAGCCAGCAATGCAAATTGCAACCTAGTGCTGCCCCACTCCAATCGCTGCTCTGGGCCCAAGTTCTTGACCATAAAAAAAATAAAATTCAATTGTCTTTTTTTTAATCTTTTACTGTCTGTGTGTGTGCGTGTATCCAGCCAGCAATGCAAGTTGCAACCTAGTGCTGCCTCACTCCAGTCGTGATCAATCACTGCTCTGGGTCCAAGTTCTTGAGCATAAAAAATTTAAATCAATTGTCTTTTTTTGATCTTTTACTGTCTGTGTGTGTGCGTGTATCCAGCCAGCAATGCAAGTTGCAACCTAGTGCTGCCCCACTCCAGTCGTGATCAATCACTGCTCTGGGCCCAAGTTCTTGAGCGTAAAATAATTAAAATCAATTGTCTTTTTTTATGTTTTACTGTCTGTGTGTGCACGTGTATCCAGCCAGCAACGCAAGTTGCAACCTAGTGCTGTCCTACTCCAGTCATGATCAATCGCTGCTCTGGGCCCAAGTTCTGGAGCTGAAAAAAAATTAAAATCAATTTTTTTTTAGTGTAATATTTTTGTGTGTGCACACGGCTGCACGTGTGTGAATTTTGTAACCGCACCTTGGCTACACTATTGGTGCTTGTGACACTGCTTCAAGACAGCAGAGAACATGACAGGAGAGCAAGGCCAAGAATCACATGTTGTAGCTGCCGCCAGCAGTGCAAGGCCGTCATCTTCCTCATCCTCTATGAAGGCCCATGCCCCAGGGCTTAATTCACGCCATCGATATGGTAAAGTTACTTTTACTGAAGTTAAGAAAAAAAATTGAAAGGAAATTTGCCTTTAGATAAACAAAAAATTGCCAATATTCCATTCACTACACAAAGTGGCAAGGAAAGGATAAGGCCTTGGCTTTTCTTTATGAAGACTGCTGATTCTGATAGCCCTTCTGCTTGTAGTAGTAGTGGTGGTGGTGGTCCAATTAAAAATGTGAAAGTTGTTAAGACAGCTCCGGAAAAACCAACTGTGTGCCCTGAGAAATCGAAATCACAAATCCCCGAGGAGAGTGCAAGTGTGCCCGCTGTTGTCATGTGTGAGCCAGACCTAAATACTAGTGTACTGGAGGATCCTCCAAGTTCCAACATTTATGTGCCCTCTGTAAATGTGGGGAAGGGCAGTCAACATCTTGCAGACGTAGTCATTGAGGATGCTTCTGTGGAATTGCACACGGAGGAGGAGGATATTTTGGTAGTTGAAGGCACTAAGGATGATGAGGATGTTGATGATGAGGATGTTGATGCCGAGGATGTCCTTTGTGTAAGTAAGGCAACAGCTGTTGCCCATGGATTGAAAAAGCCAAAGCCCATTGTTGTCATGCCGGGGAAAAAGACAAAAAAAATACTTCTCACGTGTGGAATTATTTCCACTCCGATCCGGACAAGAGGTGTCAAGCCATATGGGACCATTGCCATGCAAGAGTGAATAGAGGGAGGTACCTAAACCACCTAGGAACCCCCTCCTTGTTACGTCACTTGGAGCGCATTCATCAAATATCAAAGTGTTTGGAGCCAAGTTCCAAAACTCAAAAAGTAACAAGTCCTGTGTCACCTACCTGCTCGCTCTCTGTGAGATCCAAGAGCCTTCGATCTCCAACACCAACACCTGCATCATCAACATCCTCATTCGTCATTGGGAGTAGTCCTGCTGCATCCAATGTTGGTATTTGAAGCATGATTGACTCCTCACCTATCTGTGATTCCTCAGAAGGATCCATGATGCCTACGCCTGTTGCTGCTGCTGTTGCTGTCAGTGGATCTTCATCCCAGAAGGGGACCAGGAGGAAGACTACTTGTAGTGTATCCTCCAAAAAACAATTAACTGTCAAACAATCGTTTGCAAGGGCAAACAAGTATGACAGCTATCACACAGTTGCACAGTGGATTACTGACGCCATAACAGCTATGCTGGTATTAGATGTGAATCCAGTATCCGCCATTACCGCAGTGGGGTTTCAACAGTTAATTGAGGTCATGTGTCCTCGCTACCAGATCCCTTCTAGATTCCACTTCGCTAGAACAGCAATTCCAACTCTGTACAAGGACATTAAAAAAAACCTTATTAATGTCCTCAGAAATGCCTTTGTACCCACTGTCCACTTGACCACTGATATGTGGACAAGTAACACAGGGCAAACTAAATCTGGCCACACATCCAAAGATTATCTGTCCAACCAGCCAACTATTTGATTGGTTGGAATGAAAACCTGGTAAGGTATGAAAGCAAATGATAATCAGCAATTTGCTCCCAAACGCTGGAAAATGGACCAAAACTGTTGTTTGAACAAATAGTTTAGATCAAACATTTAACAAACTTGTCTGAACGAACATTTTCATCTGTTTTCTGGCATTTAGGAGCAAATTGCTGATCATCAGTTACTCCCATATGTTACCAGATTTTCATTCCAACCATTCAACAAGTTGGCTGGTTGGATGTAAGTTGTTCTAGTGTGTGGCCAGCTTTAGGATTACATGACTGTGACAGCCCACTGGGTAGGTGTATTGCCTATAACAGCAACAGCAGCAGCAACATCTACCAAAAGACAGCTGATACAGAGGCAGGCTACTCTTTGTATAACTGGTTTCACTAAGAGGCATACCGCTGAGAACCTCTTAGAAAAACTCAGGGAAATCATTGCTAAATGGCTTACCCCACTTGGACTCTCCTCGGGATTTGTGATTTCGGACAATGCCACCAATATTGTGAGAGCATTACATCTGGGCGAATTCCAACATGTCCCATGTTTTGCTCACACAATTAATTTGGTGGAGCAACATTTTTTAAAAAATGACATGGTCGTGCAGGAGATGCTCTTGATGGCCTACAAAATATCCGGACATTTTAGACATTCAGCGAACGCTTGCCGAAGATTGCATGACCAGCAGGTACTGTTAAATTTGCCCTTCCATCAGCTGAAGCAAGAGGTACTAACTTGATGGAATTCTACCCTCTATATGCTTCATCGGATGGAGGAACAGCAAAAGGCCATCCGGGCCTATACAACGGACTATTACATAGGCCATGGAGGGGGAATGCACCTTACTCAAGCGCAGTAGAGAATAATTTCCGTGTTGTGCAAGGTTCTCAAACCCTTTGAACTTGCCACACGTGAAGTTAGTTGAGATACTGCCAGCTTGAGTCAGGTCATTCCCCTCATCAGAATTTTGCAAAAACAGCTGGAGAGACTGAAGGAGGAGGTGAAACGGAGCGATTGCGCAAAGTATGTCGGACTGGTGGATCAAGCCCTTGATTCACTTCACCAGGATCCAAGAGTCGTCAATCTATTGAAATCTGAAAAATATATTTTGGCGACCATTCTGGATCCTAGGTTTAAGTCCTGCCTTGTAAGTTTTTTCCAACAGACCGAAATCTAAAACTGTGCAAAGAGATGTTGGTAAAAAAATTGTCAGCTGCAGCCGCACGTGAAACGCCATAATCTCCTCCTTCAGTTTCTACAGCTGCCAGGAACAGACTAAATTTTCCTTACAGAATGCCTGCTGGTCATGCAGATCGTTCACCAAAATATGACATCTGGTTAGGTCTGAGAGAATTGCCTACTAGTGACATGTCTTCTACCGTGACTGTGTGTGATACGGTCTCCATTCACAGAATGGTGGAGGACTATTTCAGAGATTACATCCTAATAGGCAAGTCAGACAGTCCCTTTCAGTACTGGCAGGAAAAAGAGACAATTTGGAGGCCCATACACAAACGGGCTTTGCATTACTTAAGTTGCCCACCCTCCATTGTGTACTCCGAAAGAATTTTCAGTGCACCTGGCAACCTTGTCAGTGATCGGCGTATGGGGTAACTTCCTCAAAATGTGGAAAAGATGATGTTCATTAAAATGAATTACAAATTCCACGAGGAAGACCTCTACCAACAATTACATAAAAAAATTACAGAGGCACCTATGGTGGATTCCAGCGGAGACGAATTAATATTGTGTGTTGAAGAGGATGTACACACTGATGGGGATGACGAGGACAAGGATGAGGATAACTAGTATGTAAAGCTAGTTTGTGTATGGGATCATTTTCATTTCCATGTCCATATCACATTGGCAGCTTGTTTTATGGGGGTCCAAACAAACCAATAATTTCACCCACAATTGACAGTCCTTGGCGCTGAAATGATTGGTTTGTTAAATTGTGAATGTCCTGTTTCGTATACAACATAAGGGTGGGTGGGAGGGCCCAAGGACTATTCCATCTTGAACCTCTTTCCTTTCCATTATGTGCTGGTTGGGGAACTGCTGCCTGACATTTTAATTTAATGTTATGGTTGGTTTAGGAACCAATGATTTGTTTTTACATTAATTTCTTATCAATTTTACAGCCAGGGGCTAAACCAATGAATTAATTTTTATTAATTATTCAGCCAGGGGCTGCACTCAATTAATTTTTTTTTACTTTTTTAATGAATTATTATTAATTATTCAGCCAGGGGCTGCACCAATGAATTATTTTGTAATTAATTTATTATCAATTCAATGAATTTCTTTTTATTAATTATTTAGCCAGGGGCTGCACCAATGAATTGTTTTTTAATTAATTTATTATCAATTTTACAGCCAGGGGCTGCACCAATGAATTTCTTTTTATTATTAATTATTCAGCCAGGGGCTGCACCAATTAATTATTTTTTAATTAATTTATTATCAGTTTTACAGCAGCTGCACCAACTATCAATTCTTCAATCCTCAAGAGTATCCCACCCATCATCTTTGCACAGTCCTCAACTCTATTAAAAATTATATCAATCAGTTTTGACCCTTTAACTAGATAAAAAAAAATCAATATTGTGAGCCGTGAGGTGGTCAAAATTGACTGGGAATGAGTGGAAATAAATGTTATTGAGGTTATTAATACTGTAGGAACAAAAAAGGCCCATATTATGTGATTTTAGCTGTTTTTTTATTTTTTAAGAAAAAATCCAGATCTAAAACCAAAACACGAAAAACAAAACACGGAGGTGAGGTTTTGTCAAAACCAATCCAGATCCAAAACCAGGGGAGATCCAGATCCAAAACCAAAACACGGGGGTCGGTGCACATCTCTAATATGTATATATATATATATATATATATATAAACAGCATGTGGTAGGGCACTCAAGGAATATGGTTCTACTGCCGGGGTGCCTTCCTAAATGCAGATTTTCACATAGCAGTTCTTCCCTATAATAGAAGTAGGCGGCACTCCATCAGACTTATTTAACAAAGTATCTTTTATTCAGCCTATGTTTCAAAGCCTACACGGCTTTGTCATCAGGGTGTGAAAAGTGAGCACCGGAACCCGTTGCTAAGGTAGAACTTCTACTCAGACGGGACCCGACTGCGTCCCTAATTACTGCCCCACAATGCCACTGTCTGCCTTGCACTGCTGTGTGACGTCACTGACCTGTGGCACCCGGCGCCCGGAGGAGGAAGAATGGACGCTGAACTAGCACTGTTACTTGTATCATATAAAAGTAAGCACTTGCACTTTTGTCATTTTTCGCACCCTGATGGCAAATTTGTTTAGGATTTGAAACATCGGCTGAATAAAAGATACACTACTTTTACACATTAATGCCACGCAGCAATGCCCGGCCTTATACATATCAATGCCACGCAGCAATGCCCGGCGTTTACACATAATCCCATGCAGCAATGCCCATCCTTTTACACATTATGCCACACAGCAATGCCCATCCTTTAAACATTATGCCACACAGCAATGCCCTTTCCTTTACACATTATGCCACACAATAATACCCATCCTTTACACATTATGTCACACAGCCATGCCCATCCTTTACATATTATGCCACAAAGCAATGCCCATCCTTTACAAATTATGCCACAGCAATGCCCATCCTTTACACATTATGACACACAGCAATGCCCATCCTTTACACATTATGCCACAGCAATGCCCATCCTTTACACATTATGTCACACAGCATTGCCCATCCTATACACATTATGCCACACAATAACGCATGGCCTTTAGACATTATGCCACACAATAATGCATGGCCTTTAGACATTATGCCACACAATAATGCATGGCCTTTAGACATTATGCCACACAATAATGCATGGCCTTTAGACATTATGCCACACAATAATGCATGGCCTTTAGACATTATGCTACTTTCCTCTCCCCCATCCTATTTACCCCAGTTGCCTCTTACCTAGCTGTGTACCTCTAGCAGTCCTCACCTACATCAATTGGCTGGGGCCCCCACGGCAGGCAGCAGCACAGCTCCGGCACTCTGTTCAAATATGGTGCTGCTCACCAGTCAATCAGATCTCGCAGACCAGCAGCCACTGCTGATTGGCTGCCAGTCCGCGAACTCAGATTGGCTCGCGACCGGAGCCTGTTTGAATGGCAGGAGCGTAGTCTCTCTCTCCAGGGCAGCTGGGTCAAGTTCCGGCTTTGGGGCATGGGCTGTGCTGCACTTCAGTACAGTGCCCTGGTCCGATGAGTGCTTGCTGGTGGGCAGCAATTACGGAGGCGGAGCCATGAGTTGTCACTCACGGCTCCGCAAAGGACCATGGGAGGAGTGGCTGCAGCTGGGCATGCGCAGTATGCGGTGCAACGGCCATCTTCCTTGTCCCCTGTAGCCAGAATGAACTTCTGTTCAGAAGCGACATGCAGGGAGACGGGCTCCAAAAAGAGCCTTTCCCTGCGATGTCTCCAGAAGGCAGTCGGGGCTTCTGCGCATGCGCAGTCCCGCGGACAGGACATGAGCGGCACCCACTGCCGGTGGAGGGACCTGGAAGATCCCTCCGCCGGCTGATATGCGGTAAGTCCCCATCGACTACAACGGCTAACGCTGCGTTAGCTGCTGGGGCCAATATCAAGAATGCTTCACATTCCCGATATTGATACATTTGGCAGCATCGTATCCCACATAGAAACCTATGGGGGAGGCGGCTGTCGGCAGCAATGGAGATACTTGCTGCGATCCCTCCTTCATACATCCGGGGGATACTTAATGTTTGAGGTAAACCCCCAAAAACAGGTTTTTTCAGGGAATTTACCTCAAATTCAGCTTGATAAATGGGCCCCTGAGTGCCCACCCAGTGGAAGATGTTTATATACTCTGTATTAGATGGCAAATTGTCAGGATTTTGGGAAATCAGTCATATTGATGAGCTGTCCGTTCTTCCAAGCCAATTTCCCCTCGGCGCAGATTATACAAGTCGTATGTAAGTTTAGATTTTGCTACTCTCTCCTTTGTATTTTATTTGTTTTGCTGTATGTTATGTCATCTTATTACTAATTGGTTTTATAGACTGTAAGCTTTGTACCTTTTTTTTCACATATTAAATTCCAATTTAATAAGTAATGTCTTTATTATTCTAAACTCGCGGTCGCCAACCCGTCGCTCGCAAGCTACTGGTGGCTCGCGGTCGTAATCCGGGTAGCTCGCCTTACGGCACCCTGGCAGTGGCTTGCCTGACAGCACTGAGCTCACGGCGCGCAAGCCGCACATAGGATGTCATACGCAGTTCAGCGGCAGTGCATGACAGTCACTGCCAGCAGGCTCACTGCTGGCTGCGTGTATAGCACTGTTCTTTAGAGCAGCATTGACAGTGTCTTTATAGCAGCGCTGACAGTGTGTTAGAGCAGCTCCGACCGGTCACTTGTTTTGCACTTGTTTGGTGGGAGTGTGGGACCAGGCCATCCACTATCCCAACTGCAGCCATAATACATCCAGCAGCACCCTACTCCCCGCTGGCAGCTCTCAACAGGTACAGATTGGGCACTTTGAAAAGGGGGTGTGGGACCAGGCCACCCACTGTCCCACCTGTATAATACATCCAGCAGCACCCTGCTCCCCGCAGACCACTCTCCACAAACATCACAATAGAGATCAGGCACTTTGAAAGGAGGCGTGGAACCTGGCCATCCACTGTGTTCTTTCTGCACAAATAATCCAGCAGCACCCTGCTCCCTGCTGACCACTCTCCATGAACATCACAACTGAGCACATCAAAATGGTATGTGAGATTCCATCTTATATGAGGCATATTTACTAAGCTGTGTATGGAGATAAAGTCCCAGCCAACCAGCTCCCAACTGCCATGTCATAGGCTGTGTTTGAAAAATCGCAGTTAGGAGCTGATTGGCTGCCACTTTATCTCTGTTTCACTTTATCTCCATCCAAAGCTTAGTAAATAGACCCCTTTATCACTGTATTAATACAGTGATAACGGGACAGCTGCTGCACATGCCCTGCCGCAGCAGCTCCTCCCATGAGCCTTTGCAGAGCCCCGGGCCGTCAGTCAACACTGACAGCCCCGCCTTCAGCCCCTCTGCGGCTCGCCTCCTACACAGGCAGCAGATGCAGCACAGTACTGCCAGCTGCGAGCTGCCAAACAAGAGGAGGCGGTGGTGGCTGGCAAATATAACTGTGCTGCGTCACCAGGCTGGCACCAACAGAAAAATAAATAATATTTATTATTATAAATAATAAAGTAAGTAGTCTATTCTAATCTGTATTATTTTAATATGAGATATATATATATATATATATATATATATATATATATATCATATATAACTATCATATATATATATATATATATATATATATATATATATATATTCAGTCCAGTAGGCTGCACTCACATGTCAGAGTGTATGATCCGGAGTGCTCCATTAAAGACAATAGAGTCCAGAATACAGGCAATCAAGGATGGGCACTCACTAATCAGTAGAAAGTATATTTAATTACTCACAGATCACATAACATAGGTCAATGTTTCGGTCCCAAAAGGACCTTTGTCAAGACATGAGAACCACCAGAGAGCTACCACCAAGTCTCCTTTGTGGTAGCTCTGTGGTGGTTCTCCTGTTATGTGATCTGTGAGTAATTAAATATACTTTCTACTGATTGGTGAGTGCCCATCCTTGATAATATATATATATATATATATATATATATATATATTTGATATTAATTATACACACACACGCACACTATCCTCTATCACATATATGGAAACCCCCCTTTACAAATCCCACGTTTGCCCATGGGATTTGTATCTAAACCATTGGGTTTGTGTACAAATCCGAATCAGTCCCACAGTCTGTTCTTTTCTAGTATTTATACATACAGGCTGATATTTATTGAAGGTATTAAAATTATTATGGAATGCAGCTCACGCGACCTACATAGATGCACCTGCAAGAATCAAAATCATACTACAAATGTAATAAGAAATTAATTTTAAATGAGAGCAACCACATTCTAAATTTTTTTTTATAATACAATAATGTTTTTAAAAAAATACCTAAATTCATACTGTTGCTTAGCAGAACTCCTTTTATACATTTGGAAAACATCCCACCATGTGTGCATTTACAAGCACCTTTATTTTTGTTAAATGTTTTATTTGTAAAGATTAATCTCAGCTGCAGCATTGTAAATGTGCTTGGCTTTAAAGCAGGGACAACCTGTTTCTGCATGTTTGCTATTTAATCAGAAACAAATGTAAAAAATATGTTACTCATATTCTGGGTTATCATTTTAAAACAACCCAACATGTGCACCAGTCCAGTTATAACTGGAATTCTTTATGTCTAAAGGTGCATACACACACAACGATTTTTTGAACGATTATCGATAACGATATCGTTTATCGTTCAATCGTTGAAAAAATCATTCACTGTCTGAGTTAAAACGATGAACGATTATCGTTCATGCGTGTTCACTTTTGTAGTTTGTAGTTCAGTCAGACTGACCAACTCAATGATTTTCAGTAAGGGAATATGCAAAAGTCGTTTGTAGTTCAAAAAAATCGTTCATTACATTTAGTATATGAACGATTTTAGTAAACAATTTTCGTTCACTTTTCCCTTGAAAAAATTAACGAAAATTGTTTACTAAAATCATTAATTTACTATATCATTGTGTGTGTACGCACCTTTAGTTTTGCAAGTCAAACACATAAATGGTGCTCAAGAGCTTGAACTGTGGGCCTGATTCAGAGCTGGATGCTCTGAATCAGGGTCGGCCTTCTTGTTTTTTAGAGCGGCCTCCTGGCTGCTCGCATAGCTGTGGGTGACCACCCACAGCTATAGCGAGCGGCCAGGAAGATGGTCGCCATGGTCAAGACCATCGCGACCATCGGGCTTGCGACGAGACCCTTGTGGTAGGGTCTCGTTGTCGCAAGCCCCAGAGAGATTTCGGCTCTCACAGAGCACGCGTGTGAGAGTGTGGCACGCGCATCGGCCACACTGCGAGTGCACAAGCCCCAGAGCGAGAGAGAAATTCTCTCGCTCCGAAGCTCACTACAAAAAACACTACAAAAGGGACGGCTGTCGATGTTGATTGACAGCTTGCCCCGTTTTGTAGGCGTGGTGAGGGGGTGGTTTCACAAACGGAGGCGTTCCTTAAGGAACGCCTGCCGTTTTGTGGGTGGCTGCACTGACATCAGCAGTGATGTAAGTGGGGAGCTTCCTGCTCAATCAGAGCAGGAAGCTCCTTGGGGCTTGTGGTTGCCTAGACCCAACCTTAGGGTCTCGTCACAAGCCCCGATGGTCGCGATGGTCTTGACCATCGCGACCATCAACCTGGTCGGTTGCAAAAGCTGTGGATGGTAACCCACAGCTTAGCTAGCGACCAGGAGGCCACACTTCAAAATACAAGCGGTTGTACACATTTAGAACGATCGCTCGCAATTTGCGAGCGCCTCTGAATGAGGGCCAATGTCTATGTGGGATGCAGTAGAGCTAATTTTTTTTGCTACTGCGCATGCACCAAAGTTGCACTACACATGTGCAGTGATTGGTTAGAAACAGATATTGCAGAGAGGAGTTGTTGTCCGATGGATGAATTGCCTTTGGAACGGCATTGAAACGCTGGCAACGGCACGGCAATTCACCCGCCTCGCGGGCAAATCTCACCCCGGGCAATAGGAGTAGGTGATAGGCGCTCTCAGGATGATCTTCTAACTATTCCACTATCTGCTCGCTCTATGAGGTGTTCCAACCTCCTGTAGATCATCAAACAATGGGGGGAAAAGATTATGCGCTCTACGGTATAGGAATGTTTATAACAACTCCTTGTCTGGTATGTGGTGTAATCTATGTACTAGGTAAGTTGGATAGTACTTACCAAACAGCTTCAGCTGGTCCTACTGGTTGCCGGCTCGTACTTCCGTGGGTGCAAGTAAGAGGGTAAATAGTAGTATAAATACTCTGAATAATGGTGAAAGTGCATATAATATAAAAAATACTCATTTATTTGTATATTCAATTGCAGCAAACAAATGCTGCTGAATTAGCTGCAATGTCCTTATAAAAAATCAATTGTGGGTAAAGTTCTGATGGTCCCAACCTGTTACTGCAGTGAGCCTGTGTGGGGGCCCAGGGACGACAGCCCCTGTCGCCCCCTCCCCCCCCCCCTAATGCGGCCCTGCTCGTGGCATGTCCCATAGGTCATTGCATTCACACCACATCACTCAGGGGCGTTTCTCTCTAACACATCCATCCAAATGGGCAGACATACAGTATATATAACTGGCCACTCTTGTTTTTAAACTTCATTTGTAATATCTACTTAAAACTGATGCATAATTTCAACAATCACAAATGAAGCCATATGACTGAGGGACAGCAAATAGCAAAATTTATCAGAAATGGGGGCCAGTCCAATTGTCCACAAAGGGTGCGAGCTGCCGTTACCATGGCATTAAAACGCCGGTAATGGCACCTGAACTCGCACCCCTTGTGGCCAGCACTGAGCTTGAAATCCGCGAGATCATCGCAGCTAATTGGATTGAACCCATAGAATGAGAAATATTGCCCAAGAGTTTATAATGTAATTCTCTGCAGTATGGCAGATTTATAGATATTCAATATAATTATATTTTATTTTCAATTTTTAAACTGCTTTATTTTAATTTTTTTATAAGCAATGAGCATATGATATGACAAACACCAAACCAGTGAGAAGCATAACATAAAAGAATGTCAACATGCTTAGCATGTTGACAGTGACCATGTCGATATTCACCATGTCTACATGGATAATATGTTGATATGGTGAACTGTCGACAAACCATCCCTGGTGGTCGAGTGGTGTCTTACCTTCCTTCGGTTGCAGCTCTAGCGTCTTCTTCCAGGTCCCAGCAGTCACCAGTGGTGATGTCTCAGCAATAGCGTTCCACTGAATAATACCCCATACACCTAATCTTAGGGCCTGATTCAACTTCGTATGGAATTGCAAAGCTTCTTGCAAGCAGTTTAGCTATTCTGTCTGTGCAGATATGGTAATACAGCAGGAAGCATCACTCCTCCTGCTGCATTACTTATCCGAGCTGCGTTGTCCAACGCAGCATCAGATAATCTGCAGAACTTTGGCCAGCTAACGTGACCCATGGGGTCACACAGCCGGCCGCCGCAGATGAGATAAAGAAGCCAGGAAATGTCCAGAGATCCTGGTTCTTCCCTCCCTCCCAACGGAGGCAACATGCCTCCGTTTCGTGAAACGGAGGCCAACGCCACCCCCTCCCACAAAAGGCAGCAGACTGTCAATCAATGACAGTATATGTGCGGGATCGCAGACCCATTCTGCACATGCGCAGAACGGTTCAGGTGCCTGCACAGATTCCCGATCATCGGGAATCTGCGTTCAGCAGTGCACTAGCGTGCACTGTTGAATGAGGACCTTAATCCCTAACCCTAGTGCTTAACCCTAGTCCCCTCCCCCAGCAACCTAACCACAACCCTAACGGTGGTGCCTAACCCTAAAGGTCGGCATCCTCAGAATGCTGACATTTCACATGGCGACATTACAGATTGTGAATATGTCGACATTCTAAGGATGTCAACATGGTGTCTGTTAACTTGTTGAACCATGATGGCATTTTAAGGTCGACATTATGAATATCGACATGGTTACTGTTGACCATCTGACTGGATACCATTTGAAATCATTGGGTGCCTAAGTTAATGTCAGTACAAAGAGGAGAAAGTACCCTATGGGATGTTGGTATATTAAGAGTGCAAGTTGGGTGAAACCAAGATGGGTGAGGGAAAAATCCCAAAGTTGGAACCCCTAATGGACTAATGGGCTGGAGAGAGATGCATCAAGCAGTATAAAGAGTAGAGAAGTGGGCCAGTGGAAATGTTGCCTAGAGCAACCAATCAGCATTTACTTATCAGTTTATAGAATGTACTTGATAATTGCTTCCTCAAAGCTGATTGGCTGCTATGGGCAACCTATACACTGCTCTACTCTTTACACTGCTTGATATATTTCCCCCAGTTTTTGATAATTGTCCAATAGAGATTTCCAAAGGTATAGACAGACCCCATAGATGATGTAGGTGGTAGGGATGTGAGACAGAGGCTAATCTATATGGTACATTACTTAACCATGTCTTAGGTTTATTAACCGGGCAGAACAGGTTTTCAGGATAACACAGGGTTAATGGAGCAGGTATGTATAACAGGTACACAGTGCAGTATATGCATGCACTAGATCCAGCCAGGAACATATAAGGGAGCACAGGTGGTGTGCTATGGGATGTAGTTATCAGACCGGCGGTCTGAATCCCGACTCTGAAAGTCCGACACGGGACTTAAGATAGGCATCTAAATACTGACGCCTATCTTAATCCCGATGCCAGAATCCAGAAGGACGCCAGCCAGAATGAGGTAAGTCCGGGGCGCCCTTAGTGTTAGCCGCAGATGGAGTGTTAGGTTTAGGCAGTATAGCAGGGTTAGGGTTAGGTTTTGGGGGGGAGGTTAGGGTTAGGCACCCCTAGGGGGGAGGGCTAGGAACCACTGGGGAAGGGTTAGGGTTAGGCACATCGGGCCTGTCGCTGTCGGTATTTTGACAGGAGGCATCCTGACAGCCGGCATTACATACCGATTCCTGTGCTACAGGTGGCAGCACACACCTGTGTCTGTACATATAGTGGTGGCAATGGAGTATGCACTTTGGTTCTGTACAGCAGCTGGTGTTATAGCGGTGTTGGTACAGTGGAACTAACAGGGGTCAGTGGCCTGTATAATGCCATCTCACAGTGAGTATAAAAGGAGATTCTCAGGGGCACATCCTTCTAGCATGGTGGATGGATTGAAGATTAGTGGACACTCCACGCATACACAGTAGCGCACAAGGGGGGTCCTAGTGCCTGGATGGAGAGAAAGCACAGGGTTCTCTCTCCTAACACACACCCCCCTTGATCAAGGCTGTCTTTGGTTACACTTAAAACATAAGACATATCACATTTTGAATGCTTCATATGTAACCAAAAACATAAGCGGATATGAACAAGCATAGGTATTAAGTATATGTGAAGTCAAACCTTTGGTTAACATATCAGCTAGATTTTCCTCATTAACTACATATCTTCCACTGATCAGAGTACTATCTACCAACTCTCTGATGTCTGATGAAATACAGTAGTGTCTGATAGCAATATGCATGGAAGGACCATGCTGTTTGGTGCTGTAAAATAAGTTGATTGCACCTTGAATGTCAAATGCAATGTTGATGGTATTATTCGGATTTAGAAGACTTGATTCAGACCCGGTCGCTAGATGCGTTTGCTCGTTCCCAGCGTATGCAAATTCGGCTAAGTGACGGAATGGAGGGCAATCGCACGGCAAGGCATAAGCATGCCCACTATGTCTTACCGTCCAATCGCTTTGTGTATGCAGACGCCCACCAGCAAGTGTATGCAACCATCGGTACATCAGGTACCATCGGAAGCAAACGCAGCGCTTGAGGTAGACTATGCCCTACCTCAAGCACTGCGATCACTTCAGTGTGAAATACAACCAGGTGACGTGTACTATGACGCTGCCTGTTAATTATGCACGCCTCTGAAATGGCGTTATTTCGGTCAGGCACGCCTGCGTTCACATCTACACTCCCCCGTTTCTAGTGGCTAGCCTCTTTTACCACCCACAAATGGCTTCTCCTGTCACTCACTCTGGTGGGCTGTCTATGCTGGTGAGTGAACGCTTCCCGATCTTTCGCAGTGGTTCGCGCACGCGCACCGCGATGCATATGCATGCACAAAATGCAAACCATTGGCAGCTATGAGTGAACGCTTCTTAACATCCGGGTCTGAATCAGGCCCTTAGCCTCTTACAGCCATAACGCCTCTTTAGCTCATACTTGCCAACATTCCTGGGCAGCTTTCCAGGAACAGCAGGAGGGGACCTGCTGCTCTCCTCTTAGGAGGTGGGGCCAGACAATAGACGGCATTAGGTCCCACCCCTACAGCTACAGTGCACACAATTCACAAAGACAGAAAAAAAAGAATTTTTTATTATTTGTGGAGCGCACCTTGGGGGTTACACCACCCTTTAACAGACAGACACACGCTTGGCACTGCTGCTTTGAGGATGCACGTACAGTGCACACAATTCACAAACACAGAAGAAAATGTTTTATTTTTGTTGGAGTACACTTTGGGGGTTACACCACCCTTTAGCGGACAGACACACGCTTGGCGCTGCTGCTTTGAGGATGCACGTACAGTGCACACAATTCACAAACACAGAAAAAAAATATATTGTTTGGAGCGCACTTTGGGGGTTACAGCACCCTTTAACGGACGAGCCAACCGGCCCTTTACTTATGACACAGGCACACGCTTGGCGCTACTTTGTTGATGCACGTGTGGCTGCTGTGCACACAATTCACAAACACAAATTTTTTATTTTTTTTGGAGTGCACTTTGGGGGTTACAGCACCCTTTAACAAACAAGCCAGCCGGCCCTTTACTTATGACACAGGCGCACGCTTGGCGCTGCCCCTTTGTTGATGCACATGCAGCCGCAGTGCACACAATTCTCAAACACAGAAAAAAATTTTTTATTTTATTTGGAGTGCACTTTGGGGGTTACAGCACCCTTTAAAGGATGAGCCAACCGGCCCTTTACTTATGACATAGGCACACGCTTGGCGCTACTTTGTTGATGCACGTGCGGCTACAGCGCACACAATTCACAACACAGAAAATAAGAATTTTTTATTTTTGTTGGAGTGCACTTTGGGGGTTACACCACCCTTTAACGGACAGACACACGCTTGGCGCTGCTGCTTTGAGGATGCACGTACAGTGCACACAATTCACAAACACAGAAAAAAATATATTGTTTGGAGCGCACTTTGGGGGTTACAGCACCCTTTAACGGACGAGCCAACTGGCCCTTTACTTATGACACAGGCACACGCTTGGCGCTACTTTGTTGATGCATGTGTGGCTGCTGCGCACACAATTCACAAACACAAATTTTTTATTTTTTTTGGAGTGCACTTTGGGGGTTACAGCACCCTTTAACGGACAAGCCAGCCGGCCCTTTACTTATGACACAATCGCACGCTTGGCGCTGCTCCTTTGTTGATGCACATGCAGCCGCAGTGCACACAATTCTCAAACACAGAAAATTATTTTTTATTTTATTTGGAGTGCACTTTGGGGGTTACAGCACCCTTTAAAGGATGAGCCAACCAGCCCTTTACTTATGACATAGGCGCACACTTGGCGCTACTTTGTTGATGCACGTGCGGCTACAGCGCACACAATTCACAACACAGAAAAGAAGAATTTTTTATTTTTGTTGGAGCACACTTTGGGGGTTACACCACCCTTTAACAGACTTATGGGACACAGGCGCACACTTGGCGCTGCTCCTTTGTGGATGCAGGTGCAGCTACAGTGCACACAATTCACAAAGACAGAAAAAAAAGAATTTTTATTATTTGTGGAGCGCACTTTGGGGGTTACACCACCCTTTACCAGACAGAAGCACGCTTGGCGCTGCTGCTTTGAGGATGCACGTACAGTGCACACAATTCACAAACACAGAAGAAAATGTTTATTTTTGTTGGAGTGCACTTTGGGGGTTACACCACCCTTTAACAGACAGATGCACGCTTGGCGCTGCTGCTTTGAGGATGCACGTACAGTGCACACAATTCACAAACACAGAAGAAAATGTTTTATTTTTGTTGTAGTGCACTTTGGGGTTACATCACCCTTTAACAGACAGGCGCACGCTTGGCGCTGCTGCTTTGAGGATGCACGTACAGGGCACACAATTCACAACACAGAAAAGAAGAATTTTTTATTTTTGTTGGAGTGCACTTTGGGGGTTACACCACCCTTTAACGGACAGATGCACAGTTGGCGCTGCTGCTTTGAGGATGCACGTACAGTGCACACAATTCACAAACACAGAAGAAAATGTTTTATTTTTGTTGGAGTGCACTTTGGGGGTTACACCACCCTTTAACAGACAAACGCACACTTTGCGCTGCTGCTTTGAGGATGCACGTACAGTGCACACAATTCACAAACACAGAAGAAAATGTTTTATTTTTGTTGGAGTGCACTTTGGGGGTTACACCACCCTTTAACAGACAGATGCACGCTTGGCGCTGCTGCTTTGAGGATGCACGTACAGTGCACACAATTCACAAACACAGAAGAAAATGTTTTATTTTTGTTGGAGTGCACTTTGGGGGTTACAACACCCTTTAACAGACAGACACACGCTTGGCACTGCTGCTTTGAGGATGCACGTACAGGGCACACAATTCACAACACAGAAAAGAAGAATTTTTTATTTTTGTTGGAGTGCACTTTGGGGGTTACACCACCCTTTAACGGACAAACGCACAGTTGGCACTGCTGCTTTGAGGATGCACGTACAGTGCACACAATTCACAAACACAGTAAAAAAAATATATTGTTTGGAGCGCACTTTGGGGTTACACCACCCTTTAATGAATGAGCCAACCGGCCCTTTACTTATGACACAGGCGCATGCTTGGTGCTACTTTGTTGATGCATGTGTGGCTGCTGCGCACACAATTCACAAACACAAATGTTTTTATTTTTTTTGAAGTGCACTTTGGGGGTTACAGCACCCTTTAACGGACAAGCCAGCCAGCCCTTTACTTATGACACAGGCGCACGCTTGGCGCTGCTCCTTTCTTGATGCACATGCAGCCGCAGTGCACACAATTCACAAACACAGAAAATAATTTTTTATTTTGTTTGGAGTGCACTTTGGGGGTTACACCACCCTTTAACAGATGAGACAGCCGGCCCTTTACTTATGACACAGGCGCACGCTTGGCGCTACTTTGTTGATGCACGTGTAGCTACTGTGCACACAGGGCCTGATTCAGACCCGCTTGTGAGCACTTTGCGCTCGCAAGCGGGTCGATGGTGGCCCAGTGTGCATGGGCACGATGGAGCCGGCTCCATTGTGCGCATACGCGAGACCCGGATAGCAATGGGCAAACCGTCGCTCCAGGTCTCGTACCAAAGGGGGCATGCTGCCGATGTTGAGTGCTGTCGATGTTGGTGGGTGGGCCGGGGGCGTGGCTGCCCAGGCAGAGGCGTTCCCATGGGAATGCCTACCGTCTGGGGCCGGCCCCACTGACATCACAAGTGATGTCAGTGGGAGTGCTTTCGGCTCTGGTAGAGCCAAAAGCACTCTAGGGCTTGCGGCAACGAGACCCTACCACAAGGGTCTCGACGCAAGTCCGATGGTCTCGATGGTCTTGACCATTGTGAGCATCTTCCTGGCCCCTCGCTATAGCTGTGGGTGGTCACCCACAGTTATAGCGAGGGGCCAGGAGGCTGCTCTGAAAAACAGAAGGCCAGCCCTGATTCAGAGCAAGTGCTCTGTCAGAGCGTCCGGCTATGAATGAGGCCCATAATTCCCAAACACAGAAAAAAAAAATTTTATTTTTTTTTGGAGTGAACTTTGGGGGAGCACCCCTGATGGACAGATCACCCCCTGGACAACACTACAGCACCCCTCTAGGACTACAGCCTTTATGGGACACTGCACAACACAGTCCAGCCAGCCCCTATAGACTTTGGAGTGGACACAGCCCCTATGGACAACTGACTGCACAACACAGCCCAGCCAGCCCCTATGACAGCAGCACAACACAGCCCAGCCAGCCCCTATGGACAACAGCAGCACAACACAGCCCAGCCAGCCCTAGCTACCACCCTCCCTCTTCACTGTCCACAGCCGGAGTGAGAAATGGCGCAGACGCTGGGACCTTTTATAAAATCCAAAACCCACGATTTCCGGAAGGCAGGATGATGACGTTTTGCCTCGATTTCAGTTCCGAGTCAGGCGGGAAAACCCGAGCTGGACTCAGTTCCCGGCTCTGATCGGTGGGGGGGGCTCGGGGGGGATCGGATTTCAGAAATCCGAACCCGCTCAGCCCTACTCTTTTGTAGGACCGATGGCGAGTTAGCTGACACAACTGACTGCAAGCATGATGTCTGAACATGTACCAATGTTAGCATACGTTAAAGTTCCAATGGCCCTTTAAAAAGGAACTCCTTTCCTCCATCTATGCCTCTGAAAATTGGTGTCACACATCAGAGTTTTAGTCTTACTTATCTTGTCCAGCGGAGTTATATCATGGTGTCCTGTGCTTCTCCTGGCCACTGCCGACATTCCTGAGTATTAGCATCTCCATTGTGTACAAACTTCCTGACTGTGTGAGCGTGGCCATATTGGATTCAATTAGGTGAACACTTCCTTGCAGACAGCTCTCAGGAGCTGAAACACATGAGTGACTTTTACTACCAATTAAGGGAGTGCCCTATTTAAACCAGTCCCTGTGAGTTACCCATTGCCAGAACAACTCACTCCTTAGAAAGAGGATTCTCCCAGGTTCCATGCTCTAGCTGCTTATGCTTTGTTCCTGTGTTCGCCTGCAAGTGCTCCTGATTTCCTACAAGTTGCTCTTGTTGTTCTGCAAACACTCCTGTCATCTGGAAGTACTTGTGTACACCTGCAAGCATCTCCATTTACCTACAAATACGCTTGTGTTCCTGCAAGCGCTGAAAGTACCTTTTGTTTACCTGCAAGTGCTCCCAACGCTCCTGTTATCTGTAATTGCTCCTAGGTCTCCACTGGTGCTTCAGCAAGTCCAATTGCTGCTGCAAAGGATACCTCATTCCATCCTGGGATTCTCCTCTATTCATCCACCATCTGTCCTCAGCAGTACTCTGCCTCCATCTAGTCCCTGTCTCGCTACAACCCACATACCAGTCCACCTGTGGCACACCCTAGGTGTAGGAGTTTGGTAGCTGAGTTCTGGTTATCTGGTAGTTGGGGCTAGTGCTCAGTCTCAGGTTCCAGTTTCAGATCTATGCTAGTAAGTGGGGTCTGAATCTGGATATCTTTGGATGCATAGGTCTCAGCTCTCTGCTGCTAGGCTCAGTACCAAGTTCTGAGGTCTTGATTCCTGTCTAGATCAACTTTGGTTCTGAGTCTCTACTTGTCTTTTCCCTGAGTTCCCAGTAGTGGGTGCCAACCTTTAGTTTCTGGGGTTCAGGGTCTGAGGCTGAGTTGGCCAAAATTGGTTCCAGTGTCTTATTCTGGTGGATACTAGTCCCTAATTCCAGTCCAGTCTCTGGTTCCAGGCTCATTCCCTAATTCCAGTCTAGTCTCTGGTTCCAGGCTCATTCCCTATTCCCAGTGCTAATCTGGTCCTGGTCTCAAGTAGATGAGCAGAAGTGTTATTATAGATCCTATTTTCTACTTCTAACTAGCTTCAACTAGACCCAATGGTCCTGACACAGATCAAACTACATAGAATAAAGGTAGGGAGGAGTGGGATACCCTAAGCACTGGTACCAAAACATAGAAAATATGGATTTAAGGTAGAAATGCTCCACAGTTTAGTAGTAAATAGTAGTAATCATTTACCAAAGATTCTCATTTCTTCACTATAAGAGTAAACTGAGTATAGAAAAAAAGTACTCTCTAGGGTTTGGGGCACAAGTTCTACCTTAGTTATTGTATGTAAAATATAACCGTTATTGATTGTTATTAAAAAACACTACTTATTCATAGGAGAGGCCCGTGATATGATAGACAACATGTACATTTTTTTTTAAAAATAAGGCCAAAAGTTAGCCTCAGGAGTGGATATTGCCAGTGGTCAGCGTAATCATGAGCTGTTTAGAGATACATAGGTATCTATTATCAGGAGGGCCACTGGGTCAATCCTAACGATTGTGATTGTAAAATACCAAGGTGAAATATTAAAAGGTTATGGGCTTGATTCAGACCCTTTCGCAAGCAGCCGCTCGCTCGTACGCGGCCGATGTTATGCATTTGCACATGCGTATGCATTGCAGTGCACAAACTAGTTTGAGCGATCGGGAGGCGCTCGCTCGCCCAGCAAACACAGCCAAGTGGAATGAGTGACAGGAGAGGCCGTTTGTGGGTGGTAACAGGGGCAGGGTAGTAGTAATGGGGGAGTGGAGGTGCAAACGCAGGCGTGCTTGATTGTTTCAGCGCTGTTTCAGAGGCGTGCATAATTAACAGGCAGCGTCATAGTACACGTCACCTGGTTGATTTTTACACAGAACTGCTCGCAGTGCTTGCGTTAGGGTACAGTCAACCACAAGCGCTGCGGTCTGATCTGACGGTTCCCAATGTACCGATGGTTGTATATACGTCCTGGAGATGACGTACGCTAGTGGGCGGCTAAAGACAGGCTGGTGGGCATCTATAAACACAAAGTGATCGCTCACCAAGACATAGTGGGCGTGCTTATGCCTTGCCATGCGATCGCCTACCTTGACGTCACTTAGCTGATTTTGCATACATTTGTGAGCGAGCGGCCGCATCTAGCGAACGGGTCTGAATCAGGCCCTATGTTCATATAATTATAGGGATATTATATTAATTGCTAAAATTTTATATTATATTATACTGTTTAACTGTTTACACCCTCCCTTAACAGCTGCTTCCACCTCTCCGCTGGCGGCACCTGGATTGTTTTCTTTTTTGTTTATTTTACTTCAGTATTTGGCGGCATCTTTGCGATACAACCAAATGGCATAGAGAATGCAAATGATATTAGTACAACCACAGCTTTTCCCGAGGTAAGATGTTTTAGAATATGATTGAAATGTTACCCTTGTGCTCATAGGTGTGCCCCCAGTACACCTCTTAAAAAACCGCAGGCACCTGCTGTTGGTACACATGGCATTGAAGGGGAACCTGCTAGCAAGGCACATCTCCCAAATATGCTGGAGTCCTGATCCGCGGAATGCTGGGCCAATACCCTCAAATTGGGGCTGTCCCAACCAGTGGCATCACTAAGGGGTGCAGACAGCACCAGGGGTAACCCTCCAAGGAGGTGACACCAAAATGCCGGCTCCTCCTCAGTTACAGAGAGCCAGCTCCTGGTCACTGAGGAGCAGGCAGTGCAGGGAGAGTCTCTGGGGGCAGCCTAATATCTCTGGGAGTGCTAGGCACGCCCCCAGAGTGATGAAACCGGGGGTGTGCTGTGAGGGCATGCCCTCCCAGCTAGGCCACACCACCTTTTTTGGGCCAGAGCGCCAAAGGCATGCACTACTGCCGCACTAGATTTCATCGACCCCAGTGCCGCCAATGGTCATACCTAAATTGGAACAGTTGGGAAGTAACTCTTGTTAAAGTCAAACATTTTTTTCAGCAAAGAATAGTTTCAGAATTGTTTACCTTAAATAAATTTTGATATCAACAACTGGAATAAACACAATACTTTTTTCATTTAAATATTTTTCATGGAGATTGCATTGAATAGTTACTCTGTACAATTACTTATGCAATCATTTTAAGAATTGTGCTATATGTGCAGAATAAGCAAGCTAAGCATGAATATGTTCCACACATTCTCAGCATCTGAACACAGTTGTTATTTTCACACAAAAAAGTTTGCAAATTTGGCTGAATTTAATAGATTCTCATTTTTAAAAATGACTCTTTATGACTTGCTAACTTTTTATTGTCTTTCATCACTCACATTGAACAAAATGTAAACACAAGATACACTAGCTTTAAAAGAGGAGATACAATAAACATGCTGTATCAAAACAGTTGAAGTACATAAAATGAATAATTCATATTTGTACTGAGAACATTAATATCCCTTTTCCACTGCTGCAGTAACCTCTTTTATTGCTGAGTCTTCCCAGGTAGCGGTTCAGTGGAAAAGGGCCCCTGAAAAATAACCCGGGTCAAGTGACCTGGAAAACCAACCTAGGTAGCTACTAGGGTTGGACCTGGGAGGGACCTGGGTAATGGTGCAGTGTAAATGGCACGTTCCGGGTTATCCAACCTGGGTCATGCCTAAAATGAGCTGATCGGTGGCTGTGGAGCAGTCACCTCCCACTTTTTATGACCTCACAAGTTTAGCAAGGCAGACCCGTGTTCAGTGTGAATGGGGCTGACCCAGGAATAACACGGATCGAAGGTCCTCTGTTTTATCAGGATTCAGTCGCAGCCAACTGGCTCTCATCCTGGAGCTCAAACTAGACAGCCATATAAAGTTGTTATTAGGTTCTAGGTACCCGGAGTAAAGGACAGGTAAAGTTGTGTATCATCTGTATAGCAATCTGTATAACAGTGGTAAATCAGGCCATGATGTTTGATTATCTCACCAAGTGATAACATGTATAGAAACCTGTGGAACACCGCATGGCAGTGGCACTGGTGGCGATGAGTATACTGCAGAAGAAACTCTGTAACCTGGCGGTGAGAAATGACTTGAACCAGCTAAGGACGGTGCCATCCAGACCACAGACATTTTTCAGGCACTCAATCAAAATTCCATGGTCCATGTTATCAAATGCTGCAGAGAGATCCAGAAGAATTAAGATTATGTCACCTCTGTCTCTTGATTCCTTTGTTGGGGGGAGGGCATTCAGTTGTGAGGATATATATGAAGCACAAAACAATAGTATATAGCCACAATATACAAAACAAAGAGTAAATGTATCTAATTTACTATGTATTTCTATACTATCACGCAGAATGTGACTGTCTTGCCATCAATTTATATATGATAATAGCCCAGGCTGATTGATTATCCCTTAAGAGTAATTAGGTAGCATTAGCAATTTAGCATTTTAGCATTCATATTACAAATGATCTTCAAAATAACCACATCAATTGTGCCTGTGCTACTTAGAAAGCCTGTTCAATTAGTAAGTAAATTGCCTACATATCTTTAAATGACAAGTGAATTCTTGGCATCTCTCTATATTTGTGTTGAAAGTAAAACTGTGTATATGTTGGACTCATAGTACAAAACCCTAATCATATGTGTTGTGTCACAAATGGCATACAGTATATCCAAACCAATCATCACAGTATTATTCTAATAGAGCTGCATTGCTGACAATATGGATTAATAGCAAGCCTAGGCTACTTTCGGCTATGTAAATAAAATATCATGTGTTTCGCTCGTCTGAGCTTAATCATAGAAATGAACCTGTCATAGAAGTTCAACCGCTATTTGAAGGAATTTCATCCAGTTAAATTTCAAGAAAACCTGACTGAAAGTCAACCTACTGGAATAGGGGATTTCATTGGGATCGATACACATGGCCGATGGATCAAATCCCAACAGCGGCAGCCCGACATGGGTAAAAATCCCAAACGTACGGTGATTAAGATAAGTAATCCCCCCCTAACCCTCCCTTAGGTATGCCTAATCCCCCCCCAGTGCCTAACCCTAATCTCCCCTCTAAGTGCCTAAACCTAACCCCCCCTTCCCCGCTGCCTAAACCAAAGTCTCCCAGGGGGGTGCCTAAGCCTAACCTCTCCCCGGGGGCGCCTAACCCTAACCCTCCCGGGGGGGTGCCTAAACATAAGTCCCCCCAGGAGCTCCTAACCTAACCCTCCACCCCTCACCGTTGTCCGCACCCGGCTTACTTTCGATCGGGATGCATGGGCTCCCGGCGTAGGTAAAATGACAGGCGTCGGGATTTTGACGCCTGTCATTTAACCCTTGCCGGGATTACACCGTCGGGAAGTCGGCGGTCAGGATTCCATCCATCAGCTTCCCGACTGCTTCCCAATTTCATTATCCATGGTTTCTACCCATGGCTTACCACTATAATCCACTTTAAATGTAGCTGGAACGGGGATCTTTCTTGCTAAACGTTCATTGTCTGTTACTCTGATCTGTCAAACCCTCCATTGGTTACTTGTATTCTACCAAATTCAATATAAAATACTTTTACTTACAGTAAACATAAGGCTATTAACCAAACTACACGGAACATACATCTCTTCGCTTATCCCATCCCGACCTCTCCACTCTGCACAAGATCTGCATCTCATCCTTACGCAATACCTGCTCCTAATCAAGGTTACAGGACATTTTTTATTTTTTTTTCCACTCTATGGAATGCCCTCCCATGCACAATAAAACTTACCTCTAGTTTCCAGACCTTCAAGCGTTCCCTGAAATATCACCACTTCAGACAAGCTTACCAAATTCTAGAACAACCCACATAACCTCCATAATCTATCATACCTAATTACATCCCCTCTGTGCAGTCCATACATAACTTTACATATTTTCTCCTTCTTCACTTCCTCCTGACCATTGGCCAACATTCCTGTGTGACTGGATCATTCAGCCCACCAAGAACCTGTGCAATCTGGCTGGGCTAATATGCAATAAGTAGCACCTATCCTTGTGTATCAATGTCTATTTCCCTATAGATTTTAAGCTTGCAAGAAGGACCCTATTACATCTATATCTATATGTTATTACCCAGTGTTGTTCTATAACTGTTTGTTCTTAAATGTAAAGTGAAAAGGAATATGCTGGCACTATATAAGTAACTGATAAAATAAATAAATACCATCAAGATCATTGGTGGTCTCTTGGTTTGTTAACAAAATAACTACACACTAGCTTGTCTGTAAGGTCTGTAAGGCTTGTCAGAGGCGGCCGGTCAGCATCCTCCGACCGCCACTGAATGAGGGCCTGAGTCCCTTATTCATTAGCCAAAAGGTTGTTACAGTTCATTTTCCTTAAAACTACAGTAACTTCAGGGACTATACAACATGTGAACCCACCGGTTAATATAGAGTATTCCTGTCAACGGATTCCTGGGTGAAAAAAACATGAGTTAATAACTGACTTAGGGGCTGATGCCGAGTGGCAGGCAATGTGGCTGTAGGTGTGGGCAGCCATGAAAGCCTGGTTTACTCATGCTGATGCAAGATTTCTTAGGGCTAATGTTTATCTGCAAGCGGAAACCCTGTGCTCCCCCCACCTCTGATTTTATGACAGCCGCCACAACTGTCATCATTAATATCAGCACTTGAACCAGGCCTGTGCTTGGTATAAGAGCTCCACCAGAAACAGGCCCATGACACTCCAACAAGACAGGGCGGTTTGGTGTGCTTACATTGGCGCCCCCATTTGCCGCCATGTAGTGCTCAATTTCTCAGACTGACAGATCCGGACAAATTCTGCATGACTCAGAATATGTGTAATTACTCATCTGCACATGCACTGTTTGCAAAAACTTACCATTTATGTCGTGGCACCATTTGTGTCTGACTCACAGTCAGCCCCCTACTGTCTGTGGGCCTTATTCAGCTTCAGACGGAATTGCAAAACTGCACGTAGGCTGCTTTGCAATTCCGTTCTTGTTAATATGCAAATACAGCAGGAGGTGCATAACACCCCTTGCAGCATTTGCGATCCTAGCACTTCAACCAAAGTCTCAGCTTACTCAGGGCCAGCTTGCGAGGTCAGGAAATTGTGTCCGTTGACGCAGTCCCTGGCCTTGTGACTCCCGGAAAACGGGGCAGGTCCCCATTTCCAAGAACGCCGGCTGCCACTGCCCCCAGCGCAGAGGCATCAAAGGGGCTGCCTGGGATTACGCAGAATCTGTGTTCAGCATTGCACGATCAGCCCCTGTGAGTGTGCAAAAGATGTAGATACACATTGATGCCATTATTTTGATAGAACCCCAGAAACATTTCTCTTTACCCTAGAAATCTATCTAGCTCATTCGGAAATCTATAAGATTAGTGACCATCAATGTATTTGTGACAAATATTTGTATTTGCTAAAGTTAGATGTTGTCCAGTGCTCAGCTATCTGTCTGGTCTCAGCAGTATACATTCCGGAGGTCACAAGCAGCTTGGCACTATTCACAGCACCTCTTAGATGTGCTTTTTATCCCGAGCCTTAGGGGCAAACGGCAGTACAAATGAGCTTTTCCAGATGAGCCTAAAGGTCTTTCTTTCAGCAAGTTGAATTTTCTCCAACATAGCTCATTTATACTATAATTAGATCCAGAAAGTAAGGACCATATAGGTTTTAGTGAATTCAGGTGACATCTTAAAAGAAGCTGAAATGCACTTATTAAAGAATATAAAAATGCTTGTTCTTGAAAAGTAAAAATACCAGAGCTTCTCTCTCTCTCTACATTAGCCCCCACAGAAAAAAATAATAAACAAAATGCTCCTCAAAGAAAGAAAACAAACACTCACATTGGCCCCCACAGCAATAAACAATCATATTGGCTGGTCCCCACAGAAAAAAAAATTCACATTGGCCCTCGCAGAAAAAAATTAATTAACTAGCTGAGAAGGCTCACTGCCGTCCCTGTCCTGTCACTCATCGGCTGGGATTGCTCACTCACACTCAGTGACTGAGCACACACTGCAGAGCTGGGAGCAGCGTGCAGGCAGGCATGCAACACAACGTGTCTGACCTATGTCATGCCGCCGCGTCTCTATAGGTTATGGCCAGGCTTGCCTGAGCCTTCCTGAAGAGCCCAACACTGCCCGGGCTAGCAGTACAAATCAGCTCTGACTGCACTGACCTCGCGGTACACTTGACAACCACTTGCGGCACACTAGTGTGCCACGGCACAGTGTTTGAAAAACGCTGCTCTATATATATATATATATACATATATATATATATATATACATATATATATAATATATATATACTGTATGTTAGCAGTTAGTCGGCACTCCTGGTATAATAATTGGTTTACTGCGTCCGGTGCCCTCCTTTTACCTCCCATGGCTGGGGGAAAACAACATAGCGTATAAAACAGGCGGCACTCGCGGAGACTTGAAAGAAATACTACATAGACTCCACTGGTTAGAAATCAACGTTTCGAAGCACTTATCATTTTCATCAGGATACCCCCTTGTGTGCAAGTGTACCTAGAAGAATTTAAGTATTGATGCTGTTTTGAAGGCAAAGGGTGGTCACACCATATATTGATTTGATTTAGATTTATCTTCTGTTCATCCACTTAGCATTTTGTTCATTGATAAAAATAAACTATTAACACTTCTATTTTTGAAAGCATTCTTACTTTGCAGCATTTTTTCCACACCTGCCTAAATCTTTTGCACAGTACTGTATATCAGGATACCGTAATAGAGGGCGAAGGACGGCATTCAGTGAGACTCCGCAACAGACAAATAAATCACAGAACTACTTTGCTTCTCTGGTCAAAGTTTTAGTGTTCTATCACTATTATCAAGACACAGAGATAATAAAGAAATACATACCTTAAATAATTTTTACCCAGTGTGCCATCACCACGCTGCTCCGTCCCAGAGGGGATCTGATGATGCCATCAGTGGGCCGGTGTCATTGTTATCCCCATCACCTAGGCAACATGAACTGAAAACACTATTCTATTAGCAGCGAAAACGGCCATTTTTTGACAAAAAAAGGGCAATATTTTCACAAAAAAAGGCGATAACGCAATTGGCGAAAAAAAAACTGGAGAAAAGTTTTCTCCATCCAAGAACAGGCGAAAAAAAAAAGCAAAATCCCTATTTTTGGCTAAAAATGTGGGGATTTCTTTCAGAACCCTTTGAATACCCCCCTAATGATAAATGACTAAAAAAATTTTTAAGTTACGCACTTTGGTGACAAACGGCCATGCAAATTTTGGGTAAAAAAAAAAACTTTGAAAATGATTTTAATGTATTGGGTCTGATTTTTCCGGGGACGATATGGATGCGTCATGAGTTTTAAACATCGCACGCAGTCGCAGGAGGTGTTTTTTTACGGTTTTTAAAATTGCGTATTTACGACACGAAAATATACTTGAACTCATTTTAACGTACCCCCATTTTACGTGGAACAGTAATTTTCTGGAAAATAAAATTGCTTTGTATCATTTTCAACTTCTGAAAATTTTTTGGGTAAATGTATCATTAGGGGGTGTCCAAAGGGTTTTCAAAGAAATCCCCACATTTTTAGCCAAAAATAGGGATTTTGCAATTTGTTTTGCCTGGTCTGGGATGGAGAAAACTTTTCTCCAGTTTTTTTTCGCCAATTGCGTTCCACCTGTTTTTTGGCAAAAAAACTGCAATTTTTGCCGCTAATTGAATATGGCCTTAAGTACTATAGATTCATACAACGCTGCAACAATAAACTAAATCAAAAATATTTCTATACTCTAATTCTGGTAAATATGAAACATGTACAGGTTGAGTCTCCCATATCCAAATATTCCGAAATACGCAATATTCCGAAATACGGAATATTTTTAGCATGACTGAGATAGTGAAACCTTTGCTTTTTGATGGTTCAATGTACACAAACTTTGTCTAAGGCACACATTTATTAAAAATATAGTATAAAATTACCTATAGGCTGGGTGTATAAGGTGTATATGAAACATAAATGAATTTCACGTATGTACACAAACTTTCTTTGAGCCACAAAATTATTGAAAATATAGTATAAAATTACCTTCAGGCTGTGTGTATAAGGTGTATATAATACATAAATGCATTCTGTGTTTAGATTCGGGCCCTATTCCTAAGAAATTTCAGTATTGTATACAAATATTCCAAAATACGGAATATTCCGATATCCAAAATACCCCTGGTCCCAAGCATTTTGGATATGGGAGACTCAACCTGTATAGAGAATGTGGTAACTAATCGTGAGGCTAAGATAGGAAGATATGATTAGGGACTTTTTGGATAGGGGATACCCTCCTTTCCTTCTTGAGAGGTCTTTAAGAAGTGACTCTTATAGAAGGGGAAGAAACTTTGAGGATGACTCCAAAATGTGAGGGAAAAGTTAATAGAAATAATGAACTTTGTTATATATATATATAAAAGATCATCTTATCAGATTAAACATATATTGAAACAAAATGATCATTTACTCAAAATGGATCCTATACTCAGAGAAATTCTTACAGATGAACCTAAAATAATATTTAAGAAGAGTAAAAATCTCAAGAAAAGTTTAGCTCCCAGCTTTTTAGACCATTTTTTTAATAAATCAAAAAGGGAGGAGTTGAGTTGGTTACCACCACCGATAAAAGTTTTTTTTTAAATGTAGTAGGAGCAATAGAATCTTCTCCAATAGAATTTACAATATTAGAGAGTTTATTAACTGTAGTTCTATCCTATTTGAGAGAAGAGAATATATAAGATATAGTGTCCGGTGCACTCTCATGGGTTCGGTGTACCCATGTTATGGTTTCTGAATTACCAATAAAATATAACTTTTATTAATGTTTCTTAAAATATTATGTACAGATATACTTGGCGAAATATAAAAATAAAGAAATTAGAGAGTGAAAAAGGTTATAATGAAAAGTGATTAAAAACACTTCCTGGTGCTGTCAGTCATTCGGATCTTTCTTAATATCTATCTGTGAATACTCAATTGGCTAAATTTCATTGTAACAAAATTGTTATAAATATTCAATGTAACCTTTGAGTGTTGCCTCAAAGTAACTCTCTAGAGACTGGAGAGTGAAATGAAAGATTAATCAGTTGCCTAGTAACAGCAGCTTTTGTATCAAATATTATATGGGTCCTATTCCCTATAATGGTGTCTAGGCACTCAAATCTCTATGGTCTCACTGTGATGATAGCATTTCATTACTCTGTCCCAAAATAACTAAAGCCAATAAAAACGTTCATGACAATGCTGTGTCAATTTATGTGGATGAGGTTAACCACATCATGGATCATAAATCTAAAAAATATCTATATATCACAATGATCTAGAATAGTTCAGATCGTAAATCTCAGTACTATCTCTGAGATGTAATAGTCCTAGAGTGTCCCGCGGGTGTAGTAACAAGCTTAGTGGGCATACCAATGCTCTCTCCTGATTCAGGTGTTAGCCCTCACGAACGCACATACATACACATATTTGACATGATATTACAACATATTACAATATATAATGTTTGATAGTGATTCTATTGCCGCATTCAATTGTGTGGTGACCGGCAGCACTCAGGGAGCGCCGACGCGTGTTTCGCCTTTGGCTGCTTTATCGAGGCAGTGTAGTTCTAGTTATGTTGTGAATTTATTGGAGTGTTGCTGTAATTTGAAATATGTACTGTCTGAAGAACAACGAGACAACTGTCCATCAGATTCAGTGAACACAAACGCAACATAATGGGAGGGCTTATAACACATAACGTGTCTAGACACTTTGTGGAAATCAATAATAAGAACACTGAAGAACTTAAGAACACGGGTATGCAACATATTACATCTGCAGTCAGGTGGGGGGTGATAGGTACTTACAGTTATGTACACATGAAGCATTCAGGATTAATAAATTTAACTGTCTTTCTCCTCTGAGATTGAACGAGACCATTAATTTAAAATGGGCTTGTTTAAACAATTACCATGATGGGTAGGACTATATACTCTGGGGGTAAGGCAGTGTGTATAATTGAATTATGGTTCTTGGGTAGTGATTTGTATTAATTAGGTAGACAATGAAGTAATTTTTTGTATAAATAAAAATCTACAGATATACGTATATATATATATATATCAATATGAAGGATCACAATTAAGCTTTTTTGATAGTCTCCTAGTGCCATTGTTTTTCCAGTACGTGTATACATATATCTACTGGCACAGGAGCAATTTTCTCATTGTCTAGCAGAGTGCCGGTCCATTGGTCATATATATGTTTTTTTTTTTGAGGAATATAAGAACATGTATAGCGGATCATCTATTATATGGAGGATTGTCTGTGAGATTTCATCATAGAATTTTAATATATTAATATCCCATTATGTGGTAGATTTTCAATATATGAGCTCACGCAATATACTTTGGGATTTTATTATGTTATATAGTTTGAATCTATCAATACCCCAATATGTGGAAGGTTTAAACTATGTGACTCTATCCGTGCTTTTGCTCTCTATGAATAAAATCAAAGGCAAAATGATAAATAGATATAATGTTATTGAGAATATCTAAGTAGGGGGCATGGCCTGGCAGCCGTCAGGAGAGGACGAGTCCAGACAGAGCTCCCGGGAAAGTCCTCTGCTTTGCCGACTTCCCAGTGACATCGCAGGTTTGTGGGGCCTCTACTTTGCCCTCTCTACTAGCAGGGGTCAGGGTACTTGGTCCACAGACCTGGGGACCACATTAGGTGGTCCTGCGGGTTGCACCTGTCTGCCCATCTGAAGCCCCGGACTAGAGTACCTGCCAAAACTGGCATAGGGATCCGAGGTGGTGCTCCCTGCCATGTCTCCTGCACTGCCTCCTGCTGCATCTATCCTGCTCCATGACTGCAGGGGACTTGGTTGTGGAGCTGCTGCCTGTGCCAGAACAGGGGCTTCTTCTTTCTGGCTGCATTGAAGCAAGCTCCTTCAGATAGCATTGTCAGCGCTCCCTGTCTGATGCATGTGGGAGCCTTACTGCAATAAGGGACAGTGAGTACCTAATTTATTGAAAGCCCTGAAAGTATCCTTTATTGTGTACAGAGCCCTGTTGTCCAGCCCCACTGGCTGTGAGTGGGGGATTTAAGAGCTAATTTGAGGGATCTTTGATTCAATTAAATTAGATTCTAACCCTTATTATACATTGTGGTGTGCCTGGACATTATGTGAATTTATTCCTGGCTCCTTTGCACCATCTAGTGGCAGAACATTTTTATTACAGTCCTGACTGTTCTAAAACATGTGAAACCTACACTTACATGTGTACTCTCCTGATGGCTTCCTAGTGCTCCTTTGGGGGGGTGATGGATAGGGACCCCCGACACATACTGAAATTATTATGTGACAGATGCTACATCCTGTATCCTGTTGAATACTGCAGCCCCAGAGTGACACTCGTTGCCTAGTGATTTTTGTCCAAGGTGTGCCGTTGGGTTGGATCTGTCTTTGTGATGATTATCCTGTATACTCCGAGTTTGGAAATTCTATCCGCATTTGTTCTCCATATTTGTCTCTCTACAGTACTGATCTCCTTTCATGAGTCAATGATGCAAAAGTTGCTCGAAGAGTGTTTCCCACTCAGCTGAAAAGCTGCCCAGTTCAGATCTACGGCATTTTCTTCACTCTCCCAGAGAACCCACCATGTGTGCTTCGCCGAGCCCCCCCTCATCGGCCCACTCTTTGACCTCGGTGACCCCTTCTGGCATAAGGGACCACTCAGATACTTCTGCCCTAGAAGAAGGGATATCTAGAAGGTTCTTTATCTTCTCAAAACCCTCCCCACTAAAGCAGAATGCTCACCAAGGCAGATTTTGAGTCTTTGGAGAGTAAACTTAGAGAAGTGGTGCACTCGGAGGTTGCCACACTTCAGACAGAGCTCACACACCTGGGGTCCCATATCACCACCCTTGAGGACCGTGGTGAGGCGACTGATGATTTCCAACATGCACTCGTCAAGGTTCTGAAGGAGCAGGCTGAGGAGATTCAGAGTTTGTGAGACCACCTATATGACCTGGATAATAGAGGATGCTGCAATAACATGAGGGTATGAGGCATTACGGAGGATATCCCACATCAGGGCCTCCAGGACGTTATTACTTAATGAAACCCTTGGACATGATCCTAACGAATCTATCGTCTTTGACAGAGCCCATAGGGCATTGCACCCCAGAGGTCTTCAATTTGACCATCCGAGGGATGTCATATGTTGCCTGCACTACTCCCAGAAAGATGAGATTCTTCAACGACTCTGTGGATCTGGAGGTCTAGAATTCGATGGTCATCAGATCCAGATGTTTCAGGACCTTTCCTGGCATACCTTTCAAGCGAGACATCAACTTAAACCTCTGACTCAATATCAAATATTGCTGGGGCTACCCTTTTGGTCTCACCGCTACTCATGGAGGTAAATCAGGAAATGTTCATGACCCTGAGGATGCTGCCTCCTTTTGTTCAACCCTGGACATTGCTCAAGTTCAGGTTCCAGAGTGGCGGACTCGTCAGACTCGTCTTCTCCCACCTTCGGCTCCTCCCAAGATAGCCCGTTGTCAGACTGTGGGAGTGTCTCCTAGATCTCGGAGATGCCATCACCCAACTCCTCCATCATCTGCAGATCCTCCAGTCACTGGTACCTGACCTTGAGGGGCCTGTTCAACATTCTGAGAATCCCCATCTGAAGATATGCTTGCAGCTTTTGGTCCTTCAGGGTCGGATCACATGAGCTGCGGGTCTCTGCCTGGTCTCTCTAGGACTATGATAACCTGACTCATTTATAAAGACTACCATGTGGCCTAGCTTTATTGTCTATTCTTCAGATTATGTTGTATTGGCACTACAAGATTTTTAACTTTTGGGCTATGTCCCTCAGTTTTCTCTCGATAGATTGGTGGGGTTCCTTATTATCAGTGTGTTACTAATTTTTCTTTACTAGGGCTTATTAGTTTTGATAAGAGCTTTGTTTTTTCTTTAGGGTACGTCTTTTCTAATATATGTATCTGTCAATTTGAAGTTATATTATTATATGTGTTCCTTTTACAATCTTGTGTCGGTGGTTCCGCCATTTTTCCCCAATTGCCTCTTTGCGCCACTAGATTTGGTCCTGGGCCTAATGGTAAAACTGGTTTTTGTCAGTATGTTGCTCAGGAGCGGTGTTGTTCTCTTTATAATTTTTGTTGTTATGTTTTTATTTTTGGGATGTTTAAGGCTCTTCTTTCTTTTTCCCTCTCTTTTTTCTCTTTTCTTTTTTCTCACTGCCGGGGTACTGCTTCTTTTATACTTCTTACCCATTTTTCTTATTTGCTCTGTCTCTTTATTTGTAGTGGATTAATGAGGTTCTTTATTGCCCTATCTTATATGCATTGTATTACTTTTCAATGTCTCAGTTAAATATTGTTTCTGTTAACGCCAAGGGACTCAACATTCCTGAGAGGCGTTCTCGAGCGTTACGTGAAACAGAGAAAGCTGATGTTGCCTTCTTACAGGAAACACACTTTAAAGGTGCTGATACTCCACCTCTCAGGAATAGAGATTTTCCATGCGGGTATTTTTCTAATAATCTATTGTATGTGAGCAAATGACAATCGTCCATTTGCTCACAAACACTGGAAAATAGCCAAAGATGGTTGTTCAGACAAATTGGTTAAAACACACAAATTTAACTAATTTGAACAATTTTTTTTGTCCTTTTTTAAGTGTTTAAAACTATATGATCGACTGTCATTTGCTCCCATACATTACCAGGTTTTCATTCCAACCAGCCAGATTGGACAGATATCTGACAGAAAATTGTATAGTGGATGCCCAGCTTAATACTTTAGGAGTCGCAATTTTATTTGATCACCATCTTCCCTTAGCAGATGTCACCTCCCTCCAGTTAGTTATAGGCCGTGTTTTGCTAGTGAAGTGTATAATATATTCCCAGGTATTTACCTTCGTCAACATATATGTTCCAAATAGTGCTCAACCGACATTTCTCGACAAGGTTTTTAATCTTGTTCAACCACATGTCCGGGGGTGATGGTGCTGGGGGGCAATTTTAATTGGTCCTTAGATCCTACTCTTGACTCCCCTAGCTCATCCCCTAGATACTCAGACAAACTTCACCGTCGAGTCAAACGTTCTCTACATGAACAACAACTGCTTGATGTGTGGCATATACACCATCCCACTGTCCGAGATTTCTCCTTTTACTCACATCCACACAAGGTTTACACTAGACTTAATTATCTCTTTCTACCTCACAGGTTTCTACACTTAGCAATAGCTACCAAAATAGGCACTATTTCTTGGACAGACCATGCCTCTATCTCGTTGAAGACTGGATTGCCCTCACCTTTCAAAGACCTACTGTATTCTTGGCATTTAAATGATATGTTGCTCCAGGACTCAGTCTGTAGGCAACAAAATGAGGAAGCTATTGCAGATTATATTACCACAAATGACCTACGTGAGACGTGCAAGGTAACAATCTGGGAAGCACATAAATGTGTTTTACGGGGTAAACTTATTCAGCTTGGGACACACTTAAAAAGGCAGCGATTGGCAGAGAGAGAGGCTTTATTGTGGAAGATACAGACCCTAGAACTTGTACATAAGTCCTCCCTGTCTGCGGAGATTCTTCAGTCCCTAACAGATGCTCATCAGGCCCTTAATATTCTTATGTCTAACAAAATCAAACTAGAGGCAATGTCGTAGTTATATTTTTCTTTGTGGTAACAAACCCAGCAAGATGCTGGCTAGAGCCCTCTGTACCCAACGTGCCTCTACATACATTGCCCATATAAAAAGTCACTCTGGATCTGTTTGTAATTCCACAAAGGATATAGCTTCAGCTTTTCACTCATACTACTCCCAAGTATATAATCTGAAAGGTATGGAAACTGATAATGCCTTGTCATTAAAAAAGACTTCCATTAAGGCTTATCTTAAGGAGGTTGGCTTTCCCATTCTTCAGGACACTGATGTACAGGCCCTTGAGGAGCCATTTACACTAACTGAATTGGAGGGGGTCATTAAGTCAACTTCTAACATTAAGAGTCCAGGCCCTGATGGGTTTCTATTGCCTATTATAAAACTTTTAGTGATGTTCTCTCTTTCTTGATGCTTCGGGCATTTAATGAGGTTTCAGATCTCTCACTTATTTCCTCTCAATCCTTACTCGCTCATATCACTGTTATACCGAAGGAAGGGAAAGACCCATCTCAATGCTCCAGCAGGCCCATATCCCTGTTAAATGTGGATTTGAAGCTTTTTGCAAAACTAATGGCTAACCACTTTAAATTGCTTGTTCCTACTTTGATCCATTCAGATCAGGTGGGATTTGTTCCTGGTCGTGAGGCCAGGAATAACAACCACCAAAGTTCTGGACCTAATTCATGTGGCTTCAAGTGAACAGATCCCAACTATACTCTTGTCTACAGATACGGAAAAAGTGTTTAACAGGGTTAAAACAAAGGGGAGGGGACTGCGCTCTACCACTGTAGTCAGGTAAAATATTGGTAGCTGCTGTGTGTGGTGAGGGCACTACGTACCTCACTTAAAATATGCACCAATGAAAACCTAAACACTCAGCGCTTACCTTTACCTGATTTCTGTACCTATACAACCGTAGATAGTGTGTATGTCTACAGTTCTGTATGTAACCAAATGTAATTGTAATATATAGGAAATAAAAATAATAATAATAATAAGTATAAAACCAATGATATAATATATAGGATGTCAAGCAATAAGAATTTATGCAAGATAAACCAGCATACGATATATGGAAAAAACTAAATATAAACCATGTATCTGATAAAAGACAAATTTATTGAAGTTTATCAAGTAAACAGAAAAATATAAAAAAATCCCAAGCATGCAAGGGAATGGGGTCTGTAGTGACAACTATTTCTAATCACAATTATGGAATAGAAATAATAAGGGAATATCCCTTAGTATAGGAGTATTCTATAAAGTGTATAAAATAGGGGGAGGGGGGGGATCTGACCTAATTTGAATGTCTGTGCAATCCAAAAGACCATACTCCTATACTAAGGGATATTCCCTTATTATTTCTATTCCATAATTGTGATTAGAAATAGTTGTCGCTACAGACCCCATTCCCTTGCATGCTTGGGATTTTTTTAATATTTTTCTGTTTACTTGATAAACTTCAATAAATTTGTCTTTCATCAGATACATGGTTTATATTTAGTTTTTTCCATATATCGTATGCTGGTTTATCTTGCATAAATTCTTATTGCTTGACATCCTATATATTATATCATTGGTTTTATACTTATTATTATTATTTTTATTTCCTATATATTACAATTACATTTGGTTACATACAGAACTGTAGACATACATACTAACTACGGTTGTATAGGTACAGAAATCAGGTAAAGGTAAGCGCTGAGTGTTTAGGTTTTCATTGGTGCATATTTTAAGTGAGGTACGTAGTGCCCTCACCACACACAGCAGCTACCAATATTTTACCTGACTACAGTGGTAGAGCGCAGTCCCCTCCCCTTTGTTTTATACTGTTTGTAGCACTACATTGGGGACAGCAGCATTACCACCCCACTTCCAATTGGTAACTATTACAGATTACAAAGAAAAAAGGATCTCAGACTGCACATTCTGGACATATATATATATAATTGGAGGTACTATCTGTGGAGACCATTGATATATACACAAAGAAGAAATACAGGTGCACAACTCCAAATTAACTGATTATATATAAATAAATACATTTTGCAGTAAATACAATAGAGGTATTTGGCATAATCTTGGCCAAGCTTATGGGTCTGCCCACCATATCCGGGTAACCTCTTGTCGGGCAGGTCCCTAACATACTAAGGCTCAAATCCAGAGCGCAGGACACCCCCAAACTAGCCCAGCCAATCCACCCCAAAGCACCGCTCTAATAAGGAAAGTGAAGTGTTAAGAGCAGCCACTGGCCGCATATAAAGCATAAAAATAAAAAAGTGAAATACATATATATATAAAGGAAACAGACAGTGAAGTATTAAAATGTGTTAAAGGAAAATGTGTTATACTGCGGTGCCCTGAAGCAGATCAGCAAAGCAATCTAGGGGGACCCACACCCCAAAAATGAACCAAAGCTGCACTACACAGTCTAAATATTAGCAGGACTTACCTATTATTGTGCCTCTAACTGGTGTGCATATTACATTGCCAGACTCCATGCTGTAACCAATGTAGTAGAAGTGCTAGTCTGAGTGGGAAGTGGCTCAGGCTTCCCAGGTGTGCAAATCAATGCACTAATTAGTTTACAAAGAAAAAAGGATCTCAGACTGCACATTCTGGACATATATATATATAATTGGAGGTGCTACCTGTGGAGACCATTGATATATACACAAAGAAGAAATACAGGTGCACAACTCCAAATTAACTGATTATATATAAATAAATACATTTTGTAGTAAATACAATAGAGCTACTTGGCATAATCTTGGCCAAGCTTATGGGCCTGCCCACCATATCCGGGTAACCTCTTGTCGGGCAGGTCCCTAACATACTAAGGCTCAAATCCAGAGCGCAGGACACCCCCAAACTAGCCCAGCCAATCCACCCCAAAGCACCGCTCTAATAATAATCAGTTAATTTGGAGTTGTGCACCTGTATTTCTTCTTTGTGTAACTATTACAGATTCCCAAGACTGGTTAGACTACCAATGGCCTTAAATAGAGAAGAAAGATATAAACACCTGGAATCTTTTATCCCATCAAACATACAAACACATAGAGATAATGCACAAATATCAGAAGAGAATTTCTGCAGTTTGTATTTGATGTTAGAAAGATTAAAAACCACCGAAATAAAACAATGGTGGGAAAGTACCACCCTTAGCAGATATTTCGAACAAAATATGATTCCTAGGGGACTAAGAATAATTGAAAAACCCACCTTCCACTCGAATAATGAGGACTTTCAAAGAAGGTGGAATGAGACTCTGGATGTATGTTCCCACAATTTAATGAGGTTAATTATAGAAGACAGAGAACAGTCTCTGAAAATACTGAGAAAAGAAATTGAAAGAATCAACAAGAAAGTGGAACCTCTGAAAAAACTTGAGGATTTCAAAAAATTAGAGGCCTTAACAAAGAACAAATTAAGGAAAATTGAAGAAGATGTAATTGAACAAAAGAAGAGGAAATTTGCAAGGGATGTAGAGGACTACAAAAAAGATTACAGGAATTGGAATATGGAGAAAAGAAACCCTAATCCACTTATACAACAACGTCCTTACTGGCGAAATTGGGAAAAAGAGGGTACAAGACCAACATTTAAAACCAGATATGCGGAATATGGATACCCCCATCGCCCAAATATGGAGCAACATCAACCCCAAAAAAGAAGGGAACAACAATACCCATATACCAATAGGGAGGCATACTTAAAAGAAGGAAGCAGGCAATACAACCATACTGCACAATCAAGAGTTTTTAGAAACCACCAAGTAGAACAAGGATATCCCACCAGGCATATGTACAAACAACAGAGAGAGGAAGAACGTAGATACCCAAGTGAACAACAACTCATTAATAGCTTCAACCAAGGAAAAAGGAATGTGGAAGAAGAATCATTCATGTCGGAACACACACTAATGAATCGTTTAAATGGAAAAAACATCAGTTTCCACTCACAGAGGGATCAGCCCTCGAATGAAGAAAATGAAGAAGATGAAGCGGAAGGATATATGGATGCTTTTTTAGACCTGGTACAGAGCAACAACAGAACACATATACAAGCTGGAGCAATCCAGAAAAGTTCCCAGGGACAGAGGAACAAGGGGAAAAGGAAAAAAAGAACAAGTTCAAATACAAGCGAGGAAAGCGAGGAGGAACTAAGAACAAAAAGAAGGAACAACAGGAGGGAATCAAAGAAAAAGCATCAAAAGGCATATTCAACTTAAGCCAACGGACACTGAACGAGACAGAAATAAACATCTTACAAAAAGGACTGAAGTATGCACCAGCTAATATTCTTAATAAATTTGACACCTTTATCGACCTACACAGGATCATACGTAAACTCACCTTAAAGAAATATTTTACCAAAACCAGATGTCTAACAAACCCCCGAATACCCCACAAGAAGAACGAGGGGATATATTCAAGCACACAGAACTACAACCAAAATCTACGTTCTATCCTCAATATTTGAAAGGACCACTTGTAAAAACCTTTCAAAGATTAGTAGAACAAGACATAGAGAGCATGACCAATAAAATAAAGAAGAAGAGAAGAAACTTAACAAAGAAGGAAACAGAAGCCTTAAAATCTTTAAAGGAAAACCATGAGTTAGTGATTAAACCTGCGGATAAAGGTGGAGGCATCGTCGTTATGGATAGGACAATGTATGATGACGAAGCCCTGAACCAACTACGCAATACATCAACCTATGAACCACTCAAAAAAGATCCCACTACCGAATATAAAAAAGACCTGGGAATACTCCTTAAAAAAGGGCTGGATTCAGGAATTCTAAACACCAAGGAATATCAATTTCCCAAAAAAGAAGACCCGATTATTCCCGTATATTACCACCTACCTAAGGTGCATAAGGACACAAAGAAACCACCAGGTAGACCCATAGTGGCAGGGATAGGGTCACTTACAGCAAATTTATCTGGATACGTGGACAAATTTTTACAGCCTTTAGTTATACAACAGCAAGGACACATTAGGGATACCACCCACATCCTGAATATCTTGAAGAACATCACTTGGGAAAAAGATTGCATTTTAGCGAAATGTGACATTAAAGCTTAATATACGTGCATTGAGCATGAAAAAGGGTGTGCAAATGTGAGAAAACATATGGAAAAGGATTCAGGGCTTAATATGTTACAAATTGATTTCATTATAGAAGCGATTAATTTTATTTTATGTCATAATTTTTTTTTGGTATGGAGATACATTCTTTATACAACGCAAAGGGACAGCGATGGGTACCAAATTTGCGCCATCATACGCCAACCTCTTCCTGTCCCAGTGGGAAGAAGAAAATATTTGGAACGACGAAAGTTACGGAATACAGCTTAAACTATGGGCGAGGTACATCGACGATGTGATTATTATATGGAAGGGACAGAAAGAAGACTTGGAATTATTCATACAGAAGATTAACCAGAACACGGTCAATTTGGAGTTTACAAGTATGATTAGTGAGGACACCATAAATTTTTTAGACCTTACGATTTATATAGAGGAAGGACAAATTCACACGAAAACATACATCAAGCCCACAGACTGTAACAGCTACCTGGAGGCCACTAGCAACCACCATAAAACATGGTTGTCAAACATCCCAGGAGGTCAATTGAGGAGAATCAGGCGAAATTGTTCAAAAAAAGAAGATTTCGACGTACAATCGGAAACATTAATGCAAAACTTTGTTGATAAAAAATACAAACGCCAACATCTGGATGAAGAAAGGTTGAAAACCATGGCCATTAATAGGGAAGATCTCCTCACACACAAAGATTTACCCAGAAAAAATCCACAAGATCTCATGTTTATCTGCAATTATTCCGCACAGTGGCCCTGATTCAGAGCCGCTCATAATCGGCCACTCGTTCGTTCTGACCGATGTTCTCACATCTGCGCATGCGTACGGATTTTAATACGCATGCGCGAACCAGTCAGTGTGGCGGAAAATCGTTTGTTCGCTATATAGCGAATGCCTGCTATTTTGAGTGACAGAAGGAGGCGTATGTGGGTGGTAACAGGGGAAGGTGCTTGAAAACGGGGGTGTGGAATTCGAATGCAGGCGTGCTTAAAGGTCAAAACTGGCGTTTTAAGGGAGTGCATAATTAATACAGCAGCGTCATTGACCACGTCACTTGGTTTTTTTTTACTCAGAACTGCTCGCAAAATAGCGGTTGAAAAAACCAGCCACAAGAATAGCGAGCAGTTCATACGCTGTTCGATGTACTCGATTAATCTAATAAATAGCGGACATGACGTATGGTGCAAGCGGCAAGGGGGCGTATTTTTCAAAATTACAACCGCAAGTTTTGCTCGCTCGTTCAGACTTAGAGGCGTGAACAGACCGCAATTAGCGAACGGTTCATTTGAATAGCCACCCCTTGTTTTAGAACGAACGACCACAAATAGTGAGCGGCTCTGAATGAGGGCCAGAGTTCCTTACTGGAAAAAAGTATAAAAAAACACTGGCATATATTACGAGCAGATGAGGACCTACAAAAACATCTACCGGAATACCCTAGGATAATTTATAGGAGAGCCCCCAACATCAAATCCTCACTTGTCAAGAGTCATCTAAAAGAGACAGGTTCTAGAAAGACCCCTATAACTACAGGCTTTTCAAGATGCGGAATGTGTACGGCATGCAAGAAGACAAAGTGGAACAACACACAGATTACGAAACAAATTAAATCCTTTCACAATAATAAAATCTTCAACATTAAGGAGAGGATCAATTGCCAAACTACAGGAGTTATATATGTGCTCACATGCCCATGTGGCCTACAGTATGTGGGCAAAACAAAAAGAAAGTTACATGTCCGAATACAGGAGCACTTATGCAATATTCAAAACAAAAAGGATAATCACAGCGTCCCATTACATTTCAAAGAAAAGCATAATAGCAACCCAAAAGATTTAAAATTTGTTGGATCGAAGAAGATAGTGCCACCATGGAGAGGAGGGAATATAGATGAAGTTCTCAGTAGAGAAGAAACTAGAACCATATACGAAATGGGAACCCTCACCCCAAGAGGCTTGAATATTGATATGGAAATTGCACCATTTCTTAGGTAATACTATCTGCTATAGGTCTCTTCACTTCGAACCTTTTCATTATCCACCTCCCACTTGCCCTATTCCATATAACTTACTCCACAGTCAGTGTGTGCACTATGATATGCCATTACCATCCAATACATGCACATAGACATTATACGTATATACATCATAACCCCCTTCTCCCCCCTCCTTTGGGATTAGTGATTTAGACATATCCTAGTCACCAACAGGGAGTTGGTCATCTCCCATCCTAAGGATCTAGACCAATATTTTAGACCATCAATAGAGCTAAGAGTAGCACTATTACCTCCCCCCCCCTCACTGTAGATTGGAGGATGTACTCTCTACAAAGTTTTCATATATTATTTAATTAGCCCTAGGAGCGTATTCTATGAGATGTTTTTTAAAAAAATCTGACCAATATTTTATAGCATAATATTTTAAATTTATTGATGTTTTATTTCTGTGCTAAACACATTCTATGTTTTATGTAATGTCCCCTTTGTATAGTTATGTCTTCTTTTTTTATATATATATATGTATACATGCACTTTCCTAACTAAGAAGGTAAAGCCTTTAACACCTGGTTAAAAACGACTTGTACAACACTGCTATAAGAACAAACATGAGAAGGGCTAACCACGCTGTAATAGCCCATTTTCAAAATGGCCGAAATGGCATCATAGCAAGACTGCATAAAAAGAGCCCAGGCTGGAGGATCATGTTATCTGCTATCCTGAGGAAGCTATCAGGCAAAACGCATCGATTGCAGAATCATCGATCCCAGCACGAGCCGCTCAGTGCACATCGCGGCCGTCCTGGTAGTCTGCCGGCAGACCCCCAGCACTTCGGGACCTTGGTTTATTTCCGGAGTCCAGGAGAGACATCCACGAGCAAAACGAAAGGTAATTTACCCAGGATCCATAGCGGACACGCAGATCAGGACCCTGATCATACCCGCATCCCCATTTCACACTCTACGGACCCCAGGGTTTGGCTTTGAAGGGGCATTCCCCTACAGACATTACAGGACATTACAGGACTTTATCCACCTGTTGGACGCAATTGAACATCTTCACTGTGTATATGTAAATATTTACTACAGGGTGAGTAAAACGCTACTCAGCGTATCCCCCTGTGCACTGACTAACAGTGTCTTCTATACGTCTATGTTATATGTTATATGTTATGTTTTTAGTACCAGTATAGTCTGGTCTTTTGGATTGCACAGACATTCAAATTAGGTCAGATCCCCCCCCCACCTATTTTATACCCTTTATAGAGTACTCCTATACTAAGGGATATTCCCTTATTATTTCTATTCCATAATTGTGATTAGAAATAGTTGTCGCTACAGACCCCATTCCCTTGCATGCTTGGGATTTTTTAATATTTTTCTGTTTACTTGATAAACTTCAATAAATTTGTCTTTTATCAGATACATGGTTTATATTTAGTTTTTTCCATATATCGTATGCTGGTTTATCTTGCATAAATTCTTATTGCTTGACATCCTATATATAATATCATTGGTTTTATACTTATTATTATTATTATTTTTATTTCCTATATATTACAATTACATTTGGTTACATACAGAACTGTAGACATACACACTATCTACGGTTGTATAGGTACAGAAATCAGGTAAAGGTAAGCGCTGAGTGTTTAGGTTTTCATTGGTGCATGTTTAACAGGGTTGACTGGGACTTCCTGCTGGGTGTGCTGGAGCATTTGGGGCTGAGTCGGATTGGTATCCAGAGGATACAAGCACTTTAGTCTATTAGTATTAGGATTAATGGGGATCTGTCGGACCCTGTTTCGATTTCAAATGGCACTTGCCCTTTATCTCCTTTTGTATTTGTTCTTTGCATGGAGACGTTGGTGAGGGCCATTCCACAAAACTTTAATATATCAGGAGTTTCGGTAGGTGAAAGTGAGTTTAAATTAGCCCTTTTTGCAGATGACCTCCTGGCCATAGTAACAAACCCATTGATCTCGGTTCCTAACCTTCTTAAAGAGTTTCAGCGCTTTGGCTCCCTCTCTAATTTTAAGGTAAATTTATCCAAATCATTCGCCTTGAATCTCACCATTGACCAGGCCACTTTACAAGGCTTACAATCTATTTCTCAATTCCAGTGGCATCCTACACAGATTAAGTACCTAGGGGTTATTTTACATAGGAACCCCTCCCAAATTTTCTCCTTTAATTTACCTTTATTGCTTAATAAGATTAAATAAGATCTTCAGACCTGGTGCTCTAAGATGATCTCATGGACGGGGAGAATAAGGGTAATCAAAATGAATGTTTTACCTAGGGTTCTGTATCTTCTACAAACTCTTCCCATTTCAATACCACACTCTTGGTTCACGTATTTGCACCGTGTCACCAGAGATTATGTGTGGACAGGTCGTAGACCACGATTTAAGCATGAGGTGCTTTATAGACGAAAACACTTGGGGGGTTTACAACTGCAGCATTTTCACTCCTATTACCATGTTGTTGTGCTTCTTACCAGGGTAAAGGAATGGTGTAGAATTGAAGATAGAAAACAATGGGTGATGATAGCAGCTGCCTCTCTTTCTACTCTGACTCCTGGGTTGCCTTGGCTACATACCCTGCCCAGGTCACGCCACCCACTGCTGGGCCCCACTATTTTATGCTGGCAGCATTTTCAATCCATACCTCTTCTCTCGCCTAGCCCCTCCCCTTTAACTCCACTGTTTGGAAACCCGCCCTTTCCTTGTGGGCTTGCACCCAACTCATTTACCTTATGGCACTCACAGGGAATCTTGACAGTAGGCCAACTGCTTTACTCTTCTAATGTTATGAGTTTCCCTTTAGTTCAGGCCAAATGGGATCTACCTAATAGGGAAATATGGAAATATCTGCAGATTAAGCACTGTCTTCAAGGCTTAAGACCCACTAGTGCCTACGGCTGTGAACACACCCCATTCAAAAGCATGTGCACATCATATTCTTATCCCCCACACTCTTTGTCCTCTATTTATAAACTACTTCTTTTCCACTAGGCCTAAATTCACGAAGGATTGGAAGGTTGATCTGCAGGGATTAGTGGGAGAGGATGATTGGCCGGAAATCTTTAGTAACACATTTTCTAGTTCTCTTAATATGTTGGTGATGGAGACACATTACAAAGTGTTATCTCGTTGGTACCGTTGTCCTAGTTTATTAGCTAAAATGTATATCCTGGGGTGTCTAATTCATGCTGGAGATGTAATGAGGCTTTGGGTACTCCACTGGATATCTGGTGGGAATGCTCCTTATTACGTACCTTTTGGGATAAGATAATAGAGACTACAGGTGTTATTCTTCAGGAAGTCCTACCTTCCTGCCATAGCTGTTGGCTCTTGAACCTCTTAAGAAGACCACAGGTGCTCTTTAAGAAAAATTACTGCATCATATACTTAGTGCCTCAAAAGCAGTCATCCCCTTGCATTGGAGGTCTGCTACAGTTCCCAACATGAAAGAGTGGTGTGCTCGGCTTGACCATTATATGTCTATGGATGACCTTATATTACCTTAATCTCATAGTCATCAAGATTTCACATCGATCTGGTACCCCTGGCTCCTAAAGAATCTGATAACTACAAATTGCATTGTAGGGGGTAAGGGAAGTGATGTGGAAGGAGGTTGAGGTTTTTCCTTGTAGGCAGTGTGAAACATTGTGACAGACGTCTTTTCTACTAGTGTAGTGCTGATATGTATTTTTCTTCCCTGGCAGTGAGATTCTTTAGTTTTTTATTTCGTTCCTTTTATTACTTTTCTTTCCTTTTCATTATGATTATGTTTTACATTTTTTGTTGTCAAACATACTTACTATGTGATGTTTATTTGAAAACTGTGAAATAATACTTTCTACTGTTCTTTTAACATCATGCACTTTGTATTTAGTGTGTTTTTGATGTGTCTGTATTGGATATGGCATTCTCAAATGTTTTCTTTTGGTATTGGTTTCCAATAAATATAAATTGCAAAAAAATATCTAATTCATATACAGATCAGTTTGAGACAGTTTCTACTTGCAACTCTTTTAATAATAATAATTTTTATAATATTATGATACTTTCCATATATATTATATGTGCATGTTCTGAATAATATTTTTTTTGTATATTAGCATCCATATATAGAGACAGCTACATAATGCTAAGGCAGTGGTTCTCAAACTCGGTCCTCAGGATCCCACACAATTCACGGTTTTAAGGTCACCCAGCAGGTGCACAGGTGCATTCATTACTAAAAGATCCATAGGTGGAGATAGTTATTTAACTTGCGATTCTGTGAGAAGACCTGGAAAACATGCACTGTTTGGGGTCCTGAGGACCAAGTTTGAGAACCTGTGCGCTAATGGATCAATACATTTATTTTGAAAAACGGACTTGTTTCTGCCGTCTAAGAGGACGCTGATTTCTATGCGGCTGTTTGTTTGGGAACAAACACCTCAGGAAAAGTGGGGAGTTTTATAAAGGCTCCACCGATCCCTACATACATGTGTATATACACAGAGTCAAAATAGACTTTTTCACCAAGTGGTTTTAAATATATTGGCCGATATATGGACATTGAGTACATATATTAGTATCCTTGGAATGTATTGCTATTTTGAAAAAGAAAGGTTATTTAGCATGTATATGGGAATATTGTATGAATAATAATAAGTAGCTTTTGTGAGAAGGATGCTTATTTAGATATTAATGTGAATTGGAATTTTACTATGTGTTTTTTAATAAATAAGATTGATTCTTATTGATTGATTGTGTGATATTATTCACCACCACAGCGCTGTATAAATTCTGTGTTTTTTATACTGGGCTGGCTACCTATTTACAGCTGCTTCTAGTGGTGATTACAGAGATTCCTCCTTCCCAGCACCTAGTTATATCTTGTTTGTGTGTGTGTATATATATATATATTTTTTTTTTATTAATTTTTTTTTAAACATTTCAGTCAATCCCTCATGACAAAGTCTTTCCTTTTTGGCACATATATCAGGAAGACTCTACCACAGTCCTTCGAAGGTTCACCTGGAAATCTGAAGGACATTAGTCCATTCCCTTGTTTTGTAAGGAACTTGTTAACAGAGGCTTAAACTATTCCCAATCCATCATTAGTAACTTGTTCATATTGATACAAAACAACTCAAAAAATGTATGTATTTGAAACAAATATTTTTATTTGCTAAAGATAGATATTCTCTGGTGCTCATTTATCTGTCCAGTTTCCGCAGTTTAAATTTCAGCTATTTAAATAATACATTCATTATTTAATAGCCATTTTAGTAGTAAAAAAAAATCAGCTAGTACACACAAATATATTGTAAAATACTATCTTATTTGAGATCCATTTGTAAACCTCAACATCTTACTTCAAACAATGTTTTACTGTTGTAAACAAGGTGGAGACTAAGTTTTCCAAAACAAATGCTTATTGTTGGCATCCAGATCTAGTGCTATCATATAGTCGCTTAGCTTTATCTTTTGATGCATAGAAGCATTTAAACCATCTGCAGTCACCAAGTGATATTTTGCTTCATGAAAGACTTTCACTGCTTGCTACTTGTAATTAGGGGTGTGCACCGGCCACTTTTTGTGTTTTGGTTTTAGATCTGGATCTTTCTTCGTGTTTTGGATCTGGATTGCTTTTGCCAAAACCACCCTTCCGTGTTTTGGGTTCTGAGTTTTGTGTTTTGAATCTTTATTTTTTTGGAAAAAAGCATAAAAACAGCTAAAATCACAGAATTTGTGGGTTTTTCTGCTAGTATGCTATTATTAACTTTAATTTCCACTCATTTCCAGTCTATTGTGAACACCTCACAATAGTGTTTTTATGTCCAAAAGGTTGCACCGAGGTAGCTGGATGACTATGCTAAGCGACACGAGTGGGCAGCACAAACACGTGGCCCATCTAGGAGTGACACTGCAGTGGCAGACAGGATGGCAGTTTGAAAAACTAGGCCCCAAACAGTACATAATGCAAAGAAAAAAAAGAGGCGCAACATGGAATTGTCCTTGAGCCCTCCCACCTACCCTTATGTTGTGTAAACAGGACATGCACACTTTAACAAACCAATCATTTCAGCGCCATGGTCTGCCACACGACTGTGGCTGAAATGATTGGTTCGTTTGGGCCCCCACAAAACAAGCTGGCAATTAAACTGACCCTGCACAAACTGGCTCTACGGAGGCAAGATGTCGTCCTCATCCTCCTCATCCACCGATTCCTCACCCTCTTCAGTGTTGTGTGCATCCTCATCCTCACAGAGTATTAATTCGTCCCCGCCGGAATCCACCACCACAGGTCCCTATGTACGTTTTGGAGGCTGGTCTCCCTGGAAGAGTTGATAATTCATTTTTATGAACATCATCTTCTCCACATTTTGTGGAAGCAACCTCCTACGAATTTCGCTGACAAGGTTCCCGGCTGCACTAAACACTCTTTTGGAGTACACAGTGGAGGGGGGGGGGGCAACTCAGGTAAAATAGAGCCAGTTTGTACAGGGGCCTCCAAATTGCCTCTTTTTCCTGCCAGTACAGGTACGGAGTGTCTGACATGCCTACTTGGATGCTGTCACCGATGTAATCCTCCACCATTCTGTCAATGGTGACAGTATCATATACAGTGACAGTAGACATGTCAGAAATTGTTGGCACGTCCTTCAGTCCAGACCAGATGTCCAAACCGGCCCTTGACTTATGACACAGGCGCACGCTTGGAGCTGCTGCTGTGTTGATGCACGTGCGGCTACTGCGCATACATTTTGTACACAAACGCAGAAAAAAAAGAATTGTTTATTTTTTGTGGAGTGCACTTTGGGGGTTACACCGCCATTTAACAGACTTATGGGACACAGGCGCACGCTTGGCGCTGCTCCTTTTTTGATGCATGTACACTGCACACAATACACAAACACAGAAGAAAATGTTTTATTTTTGTTGGAGTGTACTTTGGGGGTTACACCACCCTTTAACAGACAAACGCACACTTGTCGCTGCTGCTTTGAGGATGCAGGTGCGGCTACATCCCACACAATTCACAAAGACAGGAAAAAAAATATTTTTTTTTGTGGAGCGCACTTTGAGGGTTACACCACCCTTTAACAGACAGACGCACGCTTGTTGTTGCTGCTTTGAGGATGCAGGTGCGGCTACTGCACATACATTTCACACACAAACACAGAAAAAAGAAGATTGTTTTAATTTGGTTGGAGCGCACTTTGGGGGTTACACCACCCTTTAACAGACAGATGCACGCTTGTCGCTGCTGCTTTGAGAATGCAGGTGTGGCTACAGCCCACACAATTCACAAAGACAGAAAAAAAAGAAGAATTTTTTAGTTTTTGTGGAGTGCACTTTGAGGGTTACACCACCCTTTAACAGACAGACGCACATTTGTCGCTGCTGCTTTCAGGATGCAGGTGTGGCTACTGCACATACATTTCACACACAAACACAGAAAAAAAGAAGATTATTTTATTTTGGTTGGAGCACACTTTGGGGGTTACACCACCCTTTAACAGACAGATGCACGCTTGTCGCTGTTACTTTGAGGATGCAGGTGCAGCTACAGCCCACACAATTCACAGAGACAGAAAAAAAAACAGAATTTTTTTATTTTTTTGGAGTGCACTTTGGGGGTTACAGCACCCTTTAACGGACAAGCCATCCGGCTCTTTACTTATGACACAGGCACACGCTTGGCGCTGCTCCTTTGTTGATGCACGTGCAGCCACAGTGCACACAATTCACAAACACAGAAAATAATTCCTCCACCATTCTGTCAGTGGTGACAGTATCATACGCAGTGACAGTAGACATGTCAGAAATTGACATTGTTGGCACATCCTTCAGTCTGGACCAGATGTCCAAACCGGCCCTTGACTTATGACACTGGTGCACGCTTGGCGCTGCTGCTGTGTTGATGCACGTGCGGCTACTGCGCATACATTTCGCACACAAACAGAAAAAAAAGAATTGTTTATTTTTTGTGGAGTGCACTTTGAGGGTTACACCACCTGTTAATAGACTTATGGGACACAGGCGCACACTTGGCGCTGCTCTTTTGTTGATGCACGTGCAGCCACAGTGCACACAATTCACAAACACAGAAAATATTTTTTTATTTTGTTTGGAGTGCACTTTGGGGGTTACAGCACCTTTTAACAGACAATCCAGCCGGCCCTTTACTTATGGGACACAGGCGCACGCTTGGCGCTGCTCCTTTGTTGATGCACGTGCAGCCACAGTGCACACAATTCACAAACACAGCAAAATAATTTTTTATTTTGTTTGGAGTGCACTTTGGGGGTTACAGCACCCTTTAACGGTCAAGGTATGACACAGGCGCATGTTTGGCATTACTTTGTTGATGCACGTGCGGCTACTGTGCACACAATTCACAAACACAGAAAAAAAAATTATATTTTTTGGAGTGCACTTTGGGGGAGCACCCCTGATGAATTGTTTTTTTTGCTCTTGGGGGAGCACCCCTGATGGACAGATCACCACCTGGACAACACTACAGCACCCCTCTAGGACTACAGCCTTTATGGGACACTGCACATCACAGTCCAGCCAGCCCCTATAGACTTTGGAGTGGACACAGCCCCTATGGACAACTGACTGAACAACACAGCCCAGCCAGCCCCTATGACAGCAGCACAACACAGCCCAGCCAGTCCCTATGGACAACAGCAGCACAACACAACCCAGTCAGCCCCTATGGACTGAGTGGTCACAGCCCCTATGGACAACAGCAGCACAACACAGCCCAGCCAGCCCTAGCTCCCACCCTCCCTCTTCACTGTCCACAGCCGGAGTGAGAAATGGCGCTGACGTGGGGACCTTTTATAGAATCCAAAACCCGCGAGATCCGGAAGGCGGGATGATGACGTTTTGCCTCGATATCAGTTCTGAGTCAGGCGGGAAAAGTCGAGCCTGACTCGGATACGACTCGGATTGGGGGGTTCGGATTTCAGAAATCCGAACCCGCTCATCCCTACTTGTAATACAGAACCTTTACCAGCACATGCTCCTTGTAGTCTATGGGAACATGCCTAAAATTGTTTATTTTTTGTGGAGTGCACTTTGGGGGTTACACCGCCATTTAACAGACTTATGGGACACAGGCGCACGCTTGGCGCTGCTCCTTTTTTGATGCATGTACACTGCACACAATACACAAACACAGAAGAAAATGTTTTATTTTTGTTGGAGTGCACTTTGGGGATTACACCACCCTTTAACAGACAAACGCACACTTGTCGCTGCTGCTTTGAGGATGCAGGTGCGGCTACATCCCACACAATTCACAAAGACAGGAAAAAAAATAATTTTTTTTGTGGAGCGCACTTTGAGGGTTACACCACCCTTTAACAGACAGACGCATGCTTGTTGTTGCTGCTTTGAGGATGCAGGTGTGGCTACTGCACATACATTTCACACACAAACACAGAAAAAAGAAGATTGTTTTAATTTGGTTGGAGCGCACTTTGGGGGTTACACCACCCTTTAACAGACAGATGCACGCTTGTCGCTGCTGCTTTGAGAATGCAGGTGCGGCTACAGCCCACACAATTCACAAAGACAGAAAAAAAAGAAGAATTTTTTAGTTTTTGTGGAGTGCACTTTGAGGGTTACACCACCCTTTAACAGACAGACGCACATTTGTCGCTGCTGCTTTCAGGATGCAGGTGTGGCTACTGCACATACATTTCACACACAAACACAGAAAAAAAGAAGATTATTTTATTTTGGTTGGAGCACACTTTGGGGGTTACACCACCCTTTAACAGACAGATGCACGCTTGTCGCTGTTGCTTTGAGGATGCAGGTGCAGCTACAGCCCACACAATTCACAGAGACAGAAAAAAAAACAGAATTTTTTTATTTTTTTGGAGTGCACTTTGGGGGTTACAGCACCCTTTAACGGACAAGCCATCCGGCCCTTTACTTATGACACAGGCACACGCTTGGCGCTGCTCCTTTGTTGATGCACGTGCAGCCACAGTGCACACAATTCACAAACACAGAAAATAATTCCTCCACCATTCTGTCAGTGGTGACAGTATCATATGCAGTGACAGTAGACATGTCAGAAATTGACATTGTTGGCACATCCTTCAGTCCGGACCAGATGTCCAAATCGGCCCTTGACTTATGACACTGGTGCACGCTTGGCGCTGCTGCTGTGTTGATGCACGTGCGGCTACTGCGCATACATTTCGCACACAAACAGAAAAAAAAGAATTGTTTATTTTTTGTGGAGTGCACTTTGAGGGTTACACCACCTTTTAATAGACTTATGGGACACAGGCGCACACTTGGCGCTGCTCTTTTGTTGATGCACGTGCAGCCACAGTGCACACAATTCACAAACACAGAAAATATTTTTTTATTTTGTTTGGAGTGCACTTTGGGGGTTACAGCACCCTTTAACGGACAATCCAGCCGGCCCTTTACTTATGGGACACAGGCGCACGCTTGGCGCTGCTCCTTTGTTGATGCACGTGCAGCCACAGTGCACACAATTCACAAACACAGCTAAATAATTTTTTATTTTGTTTGGAGTGCACTTTGGGGGTTACAGCACCCTTTAACGGTTAAGGTATGACACAGGCGCATGTTTGGCATTACTTTGTTGATGCACGTGCGGCTACTGCGCACACAATTCACAAACACAGAAAAAAAAAATATTTTTTTTGGAGTGCACTTTGGGGGAGCACCCCTGATGAATTGTTTTTTTTGCTCTTGGGGGGAGCACCCCTGATGGACAGATTACCACCTGGACAACACTACAGCACCCCTCTAGGACTACAGCCTTTATGGGACACTGCACATCACAGTCCAGCCAGCCCCTATAGACTTTGGAGTGGACACAGCCCCTATGGACAACTGACTGAACAACACAGCCCAGCCAGCCCCTATGACAGCAGCACAACACAGCCCAGCCAGACCCTATGGACAACAGCAGCACAACACAACCCAGTCAGCCCCTATGGACTGAGTGGTCACAGCCCCTATGGACAACAGCAGCACAACACAGCCCAGCCAGCCCTAGCTCCCACCCTCCCTCTTCACTGTCCACAGCCGGAGTGAGAAATGGCGCTGACGTGGGGACCTTTTATAGAATCCAAAACCCGCGAGATCCGGAAGGCGGGATGATGACGTTTTGCCTCGATATCAGTTCTGAGTCAGGCGGGAAAAGTCGAGCCTGACTCGGATACGACTCGGATCGGGGGGTTCGGATTTCAGAAATCCGAACCCGCTCATCCCTACTTGTAATACAGAACCTTTACCAGCACATGCTCCTTGTAGTCTATGGGAACATGCCTAGAAGCTCTTCAATGGTACAAAAGAAATGGCACTTTTCGTTCCTTATCTGGAACTTTTTCAAGTGCTTTAAGTGCCCAATTGTGCAAATCTACTTATTTGCCTCTACAAAGACATCAAGCCTAATATTAAAAATGTATGGGATTGAGGTCAATAAAAATATAATGTATCTATATAAAAAGTGAGTGAGACTCTGTGTGTGTGTGTCTGTCTGTCTGTCTGCCTAGCCTACCTAGCTAGCTCCACCAAATTTGGCATGGTGGTCTAGTTTGACCAGGATTAGGTTTTTGGCTATGTTTAAGTTTGTCAGAGCCATGGAAGTCTACATGGTGCCCAACAAGTAGGCCGTGGAGTCTCTGTTTTCAAATTTGTGTTTAAGTTTGCTCAGGATGTCTTCCAGTGCCTAAAACTGCACTGATCTGAAGGCACAGGCTGATATGTACCAGTAAAGGGCAGGAAGAGCTCCTACAGGAGAGCAGTGAGTCGGAGGATCAACTGTCACACTGCACCTGCACCTGCACTGACAGTTACTCATTTCCTCCAAGCACATTTGCATTAGAGGTGTGCACTGGCCACTTTTCGTGTTTCGTGTTTTGGTTTTGGATCTGGATCTTTCTTCGTGTTTTGGATCTTTATTGGTTTAGCCAAAACCACCCTTCCGTGTTTTGGGTTCTGGATTTGTGTTGTGGATCTGTATTTTTTTGGAAAAAAAAGCATAAAAACAGCTAAAATCACAGAATTGGGGGCCTTTATTGTTCCTACGCTATTATTAACCTCAATAACATTAATTTCCACTCATTTCCAGTCTATTCTGAACACTTTACACCTCACAATATTGTTTTTAGTCCAAAAGGTTGCACCGAGGTAGCTGGATGACTATGCTAAGCAACACAAGTGGGTGGCACAAACACGAGGCCCATCTAGGAGTGGCACTGCAGTGGCAGACAGGATGGCAGTTTGAAAAACTAGGCCCCAAAGAGTGTATACTGCAAAGAAAAAAAAGAGATGCACGATGGAATTGTCCTTGGGCCCTCCCACCCACCCTTATGTTGAATAAACAGGACATGCACACTTTAACAAACCAATCATTTCAGCGCCAGGGTCTGCCACACGACTCTGGCTGAAATGATTGGTTCGTTTGGGCCCCCACAAAACAAGCTGGCAATTAATCTGTCCCTGCACAAACTGGCTCTACAGAGGCAAGATGTCATCCTCATCCTCCGATTCCTCACCCTCTTCAGTGTTGTCCTCATCCTCACAGAATATTAGTTCATCCCCGCTGGAATCCACCACCACGAGTCCCTCTGTACGTTCTGGAGGCTGGTCTTCCTGGAAGAATTGATAATTCATTTTGATGAACATCATCTTCTCCACATTTTGTGGAAGCAACCTCCTACACCTTTTGCTGACAAGGTTCCCGGCTGCACGAAAAACTCTTTCGGAGTACACACTGGAGGGGGGGCAACTTAGGTAAAATAGAGCCAGTTTGTACAGGGGCCTCCAAATTGCCTCTTTTTCCTGCCAGTACAGGTACGGAGTGTCTGACATGCCTACTTGGATGCTGTCACCGATGTAATCCTCCACCATTCTGTCAATGGTGACAGTATCGTATGCAGTGACAGTAGACATGTCAGAAATTGTTGGCAGGTCCTTTAGTCCAGACCAGATGTCCAAACCGGCCCTTGACGTATGACACAGGAGCACGCTTGGCACTGCTACTTTGTTGATGCACGTGCGGCTACAGCGCACACAAAGAAAAAAAAGAATTGTTTTTTTTGCACTTGGGGGGAGCACCCCTGATGGACAGAGCACCCCCTGGACAACACTACAGCACCCCTTTACGACTACAGCCTTTATGGGACACTGCACATAAGTCACAAAAGCACTTTGGGGGTTATACCACCCTTCAACAGACGAGCCAGCCGGCCCTTGATTTATGACACAGGCGCACGCTTGGTGCTGCTACTTTGTTGATGCACGTGCGGCTACTGCGCACACAATTCACAAACACAGAAAAAGATTTTTTATTTTTTTTTGGTGTACACTTTAGGGGTTACACCACCCTTCAACAGACAAGCCAGCTGGCCCTTGACTTATAACACAGGTGCACGTTTGTTCCTGCTACTTTGTTGATGCACGTGCGGCTACTGCGCACACAATTCACAAACAAAAAAAAAAGAATTGTTGTTTTTGCTCTTGGGGGGAGCACCCCTGATGGACAGATCACCCCCTGGACAATACTACAGCACCCCTTTAGGACTACAGCCTTTATGGGACACTGCACAACACAGCCCAGCCAGCCCCTATGGACTTTGGAGTGGACACAGCCCCTATGGATAACTGACTGCACAACACAGCCCAGCCAGCCCCTATGGACAACAGCAGCACAACACAGCCCAGCCAGCCCATATGAACTTTGGAGTGGACACAGCCCCTATGGACAACAGCAGCACAACACAGCCCAGCCAGCCCTAACTCCCACCCTCCCTCTTCACTGTCCACAGCCGGAGTGAAAAATGGCGCCGACGTGGGGACCTTTTATAGAATCCAAAACCCACGAGATCCAACAGCGGGATGATGACGTTTTGCCTCGATTTCAGATCCGAGTCAGATGGGAAAACCCGAGCCAGACTCGGTTCCCGGCTCAGATTGGGGGGGCTCGGATTTCATAAATCCGAACCCGCTCATCCCTAATTTGTATATGCCATGGTCTGAATTTCTAAACTGCCAAGTACCGCCAGGGATGCCTCTGCACACATTATTTCTGAAGGTTGGTGCACCAATCATGCTGCTTAGAAACCTGAATGCTCCAAAGCTTTGCAATGAAACAAGACTTTGCATAAAAACTCTAAAAACCCGTGTCATTGTAGCCACTAACAAAACAGGATGTGTTCGTTCTTCACATCCCACTCATACAAATAGATATGTCAGTTGAATTAAAGAGATTGCAATTTCCAATCCGACTGTCTTTTGCAATGACCATCAATAAGGCCCAAGGTCAATCATTGAAACCTGTAACTCCTTGCTTTTTCCATGGGCAGTTGTATGAGGCAAGTTCAAGACTGCTGGCTTCATACAGCCTTTTCATTCTGGCTCCTAATGGAAAAACAAACAACATTGCTGTTGTTGAGGTAACAGTGTCTAAATACTCTATATATATATGGATAGGTCCTTTTCAGAGTTAAACCATGTTAGCAATGAGTGGGGTACTTTTCAGGAATTAATGGAATGGGGTTATAGGCGAGGACAATGTCAAAAATGAAAACTGCAGATTTACTTCAAGGTCCATTCTTCAACATGGACAACGCCGGGTATCCCAGCTACACTAGTTCTTAATAAAAACAAAATTAGACAGACACAAATACTGTTGTGTTCAATAATACCAATAAGAATCAATCCTATAATTCAATAATAACAATTCAATTAAATTCTCAGAATATTCCCAAATATTCTAAAAGTGTCCTTAGTAAATTTCTGTGGCCACAGAAAGATTAATACATTTCAATCTCTGAGGATATACTGTATATGTGTAAATATAGTGTTAATCTTTAGTGAGGTACATTCCACTGTCTTGTTTATTGCACAATAAAAGCTGTGAAGTCATTCAGGATAGTTTGTTGCTTCCATGCTGAAAATCAGCACATCAGATATATATAGGGACAGTGTCAGCGGTGTACATTTTACGGAGCACAGCAAATCAAACTAGGTAGTTGAGATGCTAGATGTAAGCACTAGGGCCGTAACTAGGGTAGTGTGACCTGTGCCATGGCACAGGGCACCGGAGGGTAGGGGGCGCTGTTTGGGCCTGTCAATTTTCCTGTTTACTATCATTCTTACTTGTAGCTTCCTCTTCTTTTATCCCCAGCATCTCCTGGCCTCCTCTATCTCTTTCCTGGCCCTTCCCCATGACGCTATGGCCCTTTTTCAGGAGCTCTATCTTATGTCCCTATTTAAAAAATGGAGGGGGGTGTGCCAATACTCTCTCTGGCACAGGGCACCAAAAAGTCTAGTTACGGCTCAGGTAAGCACATCAAATATTTAGAAACACTTCAGTAGTGAGTATCCTATCCAGGGGCGCCGAGAGGGGGGGGGGGGGAGCGGGTACAGATTACCCTGGCCCGGACATGGCAGGGGGCCTGGGCTGCCCACAGCAGCAAACCACCGTTTTTGTTTTTTTTCTTCATCCCACTTTTTTATTCCTATGTAATCCTCCGCAAGTGGTAGTTTGCGCGGGGGGGGGGGAGGGGGCGATAGGGTGGGTCACCGGCCACGCTGTCTTGTGTGTCACACACAGCATGTCAGGTGCGGCTGCCACTCACTTGTTGCAGCAGCCTGCACTGCAGCCGCACTGCTGCGGAGCGAATGCTCTCGTAAGATGATGACATCATCATCTTGCGAGGCTGTCTCTCAGTCTCACACCAGGCACCACTTTCAGGCTTCGGGCGGGGAGACGGAGGGAGGGTCCATGATTACAGAAAGGTAGTCTGGGTGGGTGCCTCCAATGTTTGCAGCAGACTGACAGTGGATGAGAAGGGAAGGGAAGAGCCAAGCACGCCACTGACTGCTGTAAGTCTGTGAGTTGGATATCTATGATGACACTACGTTGCTGCCACTACCTGCTGCTGAAAGTTCTAAAAAATCTATAAATCCTATATAATTTATAAAAATGCATCCATGACTAGTAGTGTATACTTGTATATATTGTGTGTATATATATATATATATATACATATATATAATGTGATATATAGCATATATAGATAGATATAGCTATCTAATCATGTTTGATATATATATATATATATATTTATATATATGTGTGTGTATAAATATATATCCATGTGTGATATATAACTATGTTATGCTCCTGTGGGTGGGTGCTACACATGCTAGACACGCCCCCAAAGAGGTGCAGCCTTGTCCCTAACATGCTGTGGCCATGGGAAGTGGCTGTAGCGGGGCCCAGGATTTCTCTTGGCAGCCCTGATCCTATCGCATCTTATACTGCATCTTCTACTGCAATTGCTGATGCAGTCCAGACGATGTCTGCCACTCTTGAGCATAAATTAGAGCCTCTATTGGTACTCACCTATATGACAATACTAAATGACAAAATATAGTGCTGTTACAATCCAAACTATCAGACCTCAGGTTTAATTAACAATCTGAAAAACAGGTATAGACATAACAACCTCCGGTTTCATTAAGGAACAGGAGCTCCTGGACTTGATAAGTAAAACACAACTAGACTTGTTAGCTAAAAAAAACACAAATAGAAATAGAGACGCTATATATATTAATGGTCAGAAATATATTGTATGGAAGAGCTGTTAAGGTCTCAAAAGGCAAAACATTATTTAATAAACCATTAAAAAGATACATAATAAAATACATTTAAAAATGCTAACAAAATGCTATCACACAAACTGACATAAGGCCCCCATACATCAGCAATCTGAAAACCACAATTGAACAATTTGAAGTTTTATTGCCCAATTTAGGATTTCCCAATCCAGCAATCTGCGCCCATACATTACAGATCTTTTTCAGTGATTTGCAGATCAATTGCAGCAAACACAGATCTGACAATCTTGAAAGGCCCATCATTTTACTGGCAATGGTCTGCAAATCTGCTGATCATGCCCATACACTAGCAATCTACAGCCCCAATCCATCTGTGAATCCAACATGTTGGACAATCTGATTTAACAATTAAAATCACTTTTTGGTTGCAATCTGCGATCTGTGAAGCCCATACATTGCAGATTTTTATACACAATCGATTGCAAACTGCAGAATTGCCGCAATCGATTGCTGATGTATGGGGGCCTTTACTGTAACCTAATTACTAATGCCAAATATATATTGGTCTGGATGTATCAATGAGCCAATTTGTTTGCTTAACAGATAGTGTGGGCTTGATTCAGACCCGGTCGCTAAGCTGCGAACGCTCGCTAAGTGCGATTATCGCACATCTGCGCATGCGCGAACCAGTCGCTGCGGCCAGGAATCATGCGCTCGTAGTACACAGACTGAACGCTACTTTGAGTGACAGCACCATTTGTGGGTGGTGACAGGGGAAGGTGCTTGTGAACGGGGGAGTGGATTTGTGAACACAGGCGTGTCTGAGCGTCAAAACGGAGTTCAATGGGTGTGCATAATTAGCAAAGTAGCATCATTGAACACATCACTTGGTTGCATTTTAGCCTGAACTGATCGCAGTGCTTGCGGTGGGGTAGGGGCTACCTCACGTGCTGCGTGCAGCTCCGATGGGTCTCGATGTTACAGATTAATCTCACACTTCCTGGAGATGACGTGTGTTAAGAAAGGAAAGTGGGCATATTTAGACACCTGCTTTCGCTCACTGCCGTCGCTCTATAAGATATAGAGGGCGTCCTTAAGCCAGACAGTGCGATCACGGGATTTGCATACCCGGCCCCTTTTCGCAGCGAGCGAATATCCCGGCAGTCGGGATGCCGTTGCTTAGAAAGCCAATGCCGGAATTCCGACACCTGTCAGCATCCTGATAGTAAGTACTGCGTTTAGGGGGACGGTTAAGGTTAGGCACTAGGTGGAGGCTTAGGATTAGGCACTAAGGGGGAAGGGTTAGGTTTAGTGTGCGGGGAGGAGGAGGTTAGGTTTAGGCACTAGGGGAGGAGGTTAGCTTTAGGCACCGGGGAGGGTCAGGGTAGGGTGAGGGTTATAATACTGACTGACAAGTGTCGGTATCCTAACCCTGTCGGGATGCATCCCGTACCCAACCTCCAGGATCCTGAGTGTCAGCATCCCATAAACAACCACTCTTTTAGGATCCCTGAGAGCACATGGGAATATGATGCTCCAATGCTGCTGTCCTGTTGATAAATGAGTGGACTTCTGCTGGACTCAGGTGCACAGAAAACAAGTCTTCTGCCATGTTTCTGCCCAGTCTGTGCTTTTATCAAAGGTACTTTGAAGGGGTAGGGTACGCAATGGTGATCACAATCCAGACGCCGGCATCCAGACATGGTTAGGATACCGACACTTGTCGGTTAGTATCCTAACCCTCGCTCCCCATAACATATACAGCGGGTAAAATAAGTATTGAACAAATCAACATTTTTCTCAGTAAATATATTTGTAGTGGGGCTATTGTAATGAATTTTTCACCAAATGTCAGCAACAACCCATGCAATCCACACATGCCAAGAAATCAAACCTTAGATGTCCATAAATTAAGTTATGTGTAATAATGTGAAATGACACAGGGAAAAAGTATTGAACACGCTTACTGAAATTTATGTAATACTTCGTATAAAAGACTTTGTTGGTAATGACAGCTTCAAGACGCCTCCTCTATGGAGAAACTAGTCGCATGCATTGCTCAGGTGTGATTTGGGCCCATTCTTCAACACAAACAGTCTTCAAATCTTGAAGGTTCCGTGGGCCTCTTCTACGAACTCTTATCTTTAGTTCTTTCCATAGATTTTCAATTGGATTCAAGTCAGGTGATTGGCTGGGCCATTCTAGCAGCTTTATTTTCTTTCTCTGAAACCAATTGAGAGTGTCTTTGGCTGTGTGTTTGGGATCATTGTCTTGCTGAAATGTCCACCCTCGTTTCATCTTCAGCATCCTGGTAGATGGCAGCAGATTTTTATCAAGAAATCCTCGTTACATTTTTCCATTCATCCTTCCTTCAATTATATGAAGTATGTCAGTACCGTATGCTGAAAAATAGCTCCACACCATGATGTTCCCATCTCCAAACTTCACTGTTGGTATGGTGTTTTTGGGGTGATGTGCAGTGCCATTTCTCCTCCAACCATGGGGTATATTATGGGATCCAAAGAGTTCAATTTTGGTCTCATCTGACCAGATTATATTCTCCCAGTATTTCACAGGCTTGTTCAAATGTTGTGCAGCAAACTTTAAACAAGTGTGACAAGGTCAATGGCATCATAGTGGAAGGCAGGTATATTTGCCCTAGATTCCTGACCTACTGTATGTCTTTTGAAACCTCAGGAAGGTATTTGTGTTCGGAGTTTTTTTGGTTATTAGCTTCACAGGAGGCTATTTAGAGTTTTCAGCTGTGTGGCTGTTTTTTAGTGCTGTGAGGCTGATCATTACAGAGAGACACTGCCTGGGGAAAGGACAGTCTTTCGTGTCTCTGTGAGAGAATTAGCTTGATGAAAAGCAGGGACACTAAACCTGGAAAAACCTTCTTATACTTTGTTTATTAGTGAGCTAGGATCACTTCTGTATAGCTAGTGCCAGACGGCAAGGTGTTTATTTCTATTTATTTTGTTTGTATTGCCTAATAAAACTGGCGGAGTCCAGTTGCACCAGACCAGTGGACTTTGTGTGATTTCTCAGTTGCTGCACAGTGCCATCTACCCCAGAAGATGGTACCAGTTCCCCGACCTTGCTACACAAGCTTCAACATGCTTTTTCTTCAGCAATGGAGTTTTGCGTGGTGAGCGTGCATACAGGCCATGGCGGTTGAGTGCATTACTTATTGTTTTCTTTGAAACAATTGTACCTGCTAATTCCAGGTCTTTCTGATGCTCTCCACAAGTGGTCCTTGGCTCTTGAACAACTCTTCTGATAATTATTTTCACTCCTCTGTCAGAAATCTTGCGAGGTGCACCTGGTCATGGCCGGTTTATGGTGAAATGATGTTCTTTCCACTTCCAAATTATGGCACCAACAGTACTCTCTGGAGAATTCAGAAGTTTAGAAATCCTTCTGTAACCAATGGCATCAGTATGTTTTGCAAAATAAGGTTGTGAAGTTCGTGAGAGAGCTCTTTGCTTTTGCCCATCATTAGATGTTTCTTGTATGACACTTTGGTAATGAGACACCTTTTTATAGGCCATCAGTTGGGACTGAACCATCTTATATTCATTTGCGCTGACAAGGGGTAGGATTGCTTCTAATTACTAATAGATTTCAGTTGGTGTCTTGGATTTCCATGCCTTTTTTGCACCTCCCTTTCTTCATGTATCCAATACTTTTTCCCTGTGTCATTTCACATTATTACACATGACTTAATTTATGGACATCTATGGTTTGATTTCTTTGCATGTGTGGTTTGCATGGGTTGTTGCTGACATTTGGTGAAAATTTCATTACAATAGCCCCATTACAAATATATTTACTGAGAAAAATGTTCAATACTTATTTTACCCACTGTATAATGAATTCATATGCAATGTAAAGTCAAGCTAATCACTAAAGTAATATACAGCCCATTGTTGGTAGGATGTGCTGTAAGTTGAGTAGAAGTATTGAAGTTGTCAGTAATTTTAAATGTTGGGGGTACAAAATATGCCAAGAGGAAATATAACTCATTGGGAATACTCACAAAAATATATACAGTAAACTCAGTGATGTAAAACAAGCATTAATGAACTTTGTGCTTTTGCAGACAGAAAAGCATGATACTCTGAAGCCTAGTAAATATACAGTAGAATCCAATGAGAAATTGTTTCCCAGTCACAAGAAACCACTGCAAAATCCATTGCATGTTTTTTTTACACACACTGCCTCAATGGTGCCAGTAGAATTGAGTCTGTACTAAAAGTTGCAATTTTGAATTATGTTTTTTGTAAGAAGTAAGGCTGATGGTGGGTTGGGCATACGCTAATCTACTTAATGTAAAATATGCAAATTTGTACTGAGCATGCCACAAAAAAGACATAAATCCACAGCCATATGCAGTCATAATAATAATAATAAGAAGAATAAGAATAATTTTATTTACAGTCAGGTGCAGTCAGTCAGCAACTGATTCCAAATGCAAATGTCACACCTAGAATCAACTCCAGACCTTTTACCTGCTTAAATGATAATGAAATAACGAGGGAATAGCCCACACCTGTCCATGAAATAGCTTTTGAGTTGATAGTCCCATTACTTTTGGCCCCTTAAAAAGTGGGAGGCACATATAGAAACCGTTGTAATTCCTACACCGTTCACCTGATTAGGATGTAATTACCCTCAAATTAAATCTGAAAGTCTGCAGTTAAAGCACATCTTGTTTGTTTCATTTCAAAGCCATTGTGGTGGTGAATAGAGGCCAAAATATGAAAATACTGTCAATGTCCCAATATTTATGCACCTGACTGTATATAGCGCTTTTCAACAGAAGGACTCAAAGCCGCTTTACAAACATCAAAATCATAGCACAGATTTTTGTATTACAGGCAGAAGAAAACAAACTGAAAAACAATGAACATAATGAATATTACGTGGGTAATGAACTTAATGCAGGGTTGGTGCAGCCATTTTTGGTAATAAATTCCACAGGTTACATAACCCACCCACGAAAGGTACCAGACAAGGCAGCCTTTTTTTGACGTGCTACATAAATTACCCTGGGTGGAATAAGCAATGTCTAGAAGAGATGACACACAATGGGGAAGTTGCAGCGCATTAAAGGTAGAAGCAGAGCCCTTTATAATCATCAGTTCCAAGTATTTTTCATTCCATTCACTCCCACCAGTCAAGGCAGCCATCTTGGGTGCACTAGTAAGGTTACAATGCCTGAGATAAGCCATACAAGAAACTAAGGGCATGATTCAGCAAGGTACGCAGTTGCTTATGTGCACGCAATTGGTCAATTGTTGCATTTTGCACATGTATCGCAGTGTGCGTGCACGAACCTGTCAATGCGAACGGGAATGCGATCGCAAAGACTATGCAGACCCATCGCATAGTGATTTACAGGAATTGCCGATTGTGGGTGGTGATGTGGGGGGGTGGTTGGCCGTATGCAGGCGTGCCAGTGTGTTTGAACGCCGTTGCATGGGCGTGCATAAATTATCCACTGTGATACCATATGCAGCTTGAGGCCTCATAGTGTGCGCTGAAGTAAGCAATTCCTGAGTAAGGTCTGACCTGCCTTACTGTGCATATGGGTCTGATGATTCTCGATTGTATCGATTTTATCACAGTCTTGCTAACCATTATGGATGTGTGTGTAAAGTAAAGTGGACGTCCTTATGTAGTGCTGCGGCGGCATTGTGATCGCTATGGATTAGCATACTATCGCACTGAACTGCGTGCATAAGCTATATTGCGTACCGTAATGAATCAGGCCCTAAGACATATACACGTGACTAAAACGTGTGTAATATGATATGCACTGAATGAATAGATCCACGTATTGTTCATCCTGCCCAAGAAAGAACCATCCAAAGCAGCCATCTTGGACGCACTGTGTAGGTTGCATCTGGCAGGGTGTGCAATTAGCGGAAGTATAACATTCAGGCGGGGAAAAGAAGAAGAAAAAAATTATAAAGAAAAGCTGAATACAAAGGCCTAATACAGCAGTATTAAAACAATGGTGATAGCATTAGAAAAAATGGTAAAGTTAATCAGAAATTAAGAATAATGAAGTAAACTGCAACAAGCCACGTGACTACGCCTGCGTCTAGCTTCTCCCTCACTAGAGTGTGTGGTCTTGACGCATCCAGCAGTTTTTCGAGTGCAATTGGGCTGTAGCATGAGACTGCCCCTGAATCCAGGCAGAGTTGAATGAAGGGTGAAATAGTAGCATTCCCAAGCTGTAGTGTTTGAGAACTTGTTTAAGTTGGGGTTAGAAAGTAGCCAAATTCCAAATCCAGGTCAAACTCTGATTCTAACTCCATGCTTCAGATGACATGCAACTCCAGTTCTAACTCCATGCTCCAGATGACATGCAACTCCAGTTCTAACTCCATGCTTCAGATGACATGCAACTCCAGTTCTAACGCCATGCTTCAGATGACATGCAACTCCAGTACTAACTCCATGTTTCAGATGACACACGATTAAGATGCAGGCTAAGATGGCAGGCCAAGCCTGTTTGTTTAGGCTTTCAAATAACTATAGTTATGATACTAGCGCCTACTTTACGTAGAGAGGTGGAGTGCCATAGGGAAGGGATGATCTAATGTATGTTGAGTAAAATAAGGGGGTGTTTGCATAATTGCAACTGTGGCTGAACCACACAGAGATGCATATACATCTTTTAGAATCCATATCTGATCTTTCTTTACAAGTTGGAGCACCATAAGACTTTGTCCTATACCGTCAGAATTTCACAATCTGAACATCTTAGGACGGAATTGCAAAGATGCATGCAAGCAGTGTTGCAATCCTGTCCTTTCTAATATGTAAATGCTGCATTTGCAATCCCAGTGCTGTGACCGAGGTCTCAAGCTGGGATCACCATTGCGACCATCAGTTGTGATGGTGGACAGTGCCGGGCCGCCGACCAGCTGAGTAAGCCTTAGCTTACGCATGCTGGCCGATTTGCAAAGCCAGGAAACTGAGTCCATGGACACAGCCCTGGCCTTGCCACTCCTGGAAAACGAGGACAAAGCACCCCGTTTCCGGGAGTGGCAGCTGTCCCCGCACCGCCCCTTAAATGCTTCTGTCTGTCAATCAGGCAGAGGGTTAGCAGGGGTTGCAGTCACACAGGACCTGTTCTGCACATACGCAGAACGAGTCCTGCTCACCCGCAGACATAGGCGAAACTAGACATTTGGTAATGGGTGGTCCCAGTTCCAGCCCATTACCATGTCCCCAATTCGATGACTCTTCCGGAAGCAGGACACCAGCGTGGCAGCAGTGATGGGAGGTGCTTGGTGTTGGTATATATGTGGGTAAGTGTTATATTATTCATTTGTATCATCTGTTTGGTCCTGACGACATGGCAGCAGCTCCAAAACGTTGATGTCCTTGTCAATACAACTTTTTGCTACATTTAAATACTGCTCACTAGCGCCGTTTTTTTATGGAGTGGTGTGTGTGTGTGTGTATATATATATATAGATATATATATATAGTGAAGAGTGCCTGGCACATAAGTAGAGTTAATGTACATACAAAAAGCCAGCACAACCAGGTTAATGAAAAATAGAAATAACATTTATGTGCACAAGCATAAAGTGCATTATAGTATATACTGCATCAAGGCAGAGAGAAGGGAGGCTTTAAGCATCATGGTAAATCAACATCAGTAGAATCAAATATGAGAAAAGTACTCATCATATCAATATGTGAATGTACTCTATCCCAGTAATAGCCAGCCCAACAGCCATTTTGGGGGTAACAACCACCTTCGTCAGGAGCACGCCCAGTAATGGGACAGAAACATACCATATACCATTAATCTAAATCAAGCTCACCTGAAACCACTTAAGAACAAACACAGTCTTCCAGTGTCGCGCAGCAAGCACCAGAAGTGACGCGACGGCAACTCGTAAAAATACAAATACAAAAAGACAAAACAACACACAAGAGAGGCACTGAAGAGAATGACCAATACACCAGAAAAAAATATAAAACAAAAATAGAAAAAATACACTAGAAAACTCCCACAAAAAAAGTCCAAAAAGAACAGCATCTGGGCATACTGAGCGAAATGTCTAAGAGAACGATGGGTGTCAGACCAGAAGAAGATTCCACCAGGAGATTTCCTTCAATATAGGCACAAGTTTAGGGACGCACTCACATCATAGATAGAGTCATCATCACTGGGGTGCCTCCTGAAGATGGCCCTATATGGACCGAAACGTTGGGATATCTTTCTTCAAGCCTAACCTATATGCTCTATATGGAACAAACCTGATTGATACATCTTTAAGAAAACTCTGGTGAGTGCTCCTTTTTTCTGCTCTGTATTTATGGACCCAAGTCCTGGATGCACCCCAGTGATGATGACTATCTATGATGTGAGTGTGACCCTAAGCTTTATATATATATATATCTCAATAATGACGAAGGGTTGTCCCACTGGAACCTTACCTGCTCTGCCAACCTTGGCGGACACAGAAGAATACCCTCTGCACCAGCCCTTACCTGCAGGGGTCAGCGCCGCTCCTCAGCTTGCCAAGCGCTGGATCCTTACTTGCCTATCGGCGGTAGTGTGACTTCACCGGCTACTTGACTCCCGACCGACATAACTTGAACATCAAAGAAGCCGTTATTAGATCTCTCTTTCTCTCTCTCTCTTTCTCTCTCTCTCTCTCTCTCTATATATATATATATATATACACACACACCTACTCATACACATGTAAAAAGAATACATATTATGATTGCCTTAGTATATTAGTATAGTGTATATTAGTCCCATTTTTCTTCTTCATAAGATATTTTGAGATTTATATATATCCTTTATACTAACATTACTATTGCCATCATAACATATATTATTTTTGCATTATCATACCCACACTGTGCTCCCTCTTTCCTCATGTCACCCACACTGTGCTCCCTCATCTCACCTACATTGAGCCCCCCTTCCCTTATCTTACCTACACTCCCCTTCTTCCCTCATCTCACCCACACTCTGCCCCATCTCACCCACACCGTGCTCCCTCATCTCACCTATACTGAGCCCCCTTCCCTTATCTTACTTACACTCTGCCCCCTCCCCTTCCCTCATCTGACCCACACTGTGCTCCTCCCTCCCCCTCACTTACTTATGACAACGCATGCCAGAAAGGGAACTTCTTAGTCCTTCTCCTCTGAGCCTGGCTGCTACAGCTGTCATCAGGCAGCCAGGCACCACCCCCACTCCGGTGATGCTCTGCTCAGCTTTCTCCAGGACAGACAACGCAGAAGATGCTGCTGATGCCCACACTCTCAGCGCCGCGTCCAGGCAGCCTCTGGGGGTAGTAGCGGGCGGCCGTAAGACCCCCGAATGTCCGGCCATTGGAGTAGGTAGGCAGAGCGTGGAAGGTGCCCCCCCCAAGTATCCGGCCAGGACCATGATGCCGGTCCTGAGTGATTTGGGCTGCCATTGCAACTCCGCTCCTCCAGTCCTCACAAGAATGCGGTCGCGCACGGCCCGACGTCATGACGTCACCGCGCGCTTGTGCATCAGCAGGATCAGATGACTGATCCTATTGGTGCCGATCCAAGGAGGCGGATCTGGGGAAGGTCCTCCTGGTCAGACGCGGAGGTAACGCGTTACTGACCGGGTGGCGGTGCCCATTAATTACATATAAAAATTTTTGAATCAGCACCAGAGACTAATGGGTGATCTGGTGCACCCCCAGAACAACCCATTTGTTTCGCCTATGCCCGCAAATTCCTGATAATCTGGAATCTGCGTTCATCATTGCACTTATGTGCACTTATATGCAATGTTGAATCAGCCCCCTAGTCTTTTGGAAAATTAATAAGCTAATTTCAATATCATCTCGGTACAGATGAGACCCAAATTTCCTTATCCTCTCCGGATTTTTTGTACTCTGTGTCGAAACTGGATTATTGGCTGAGACAAGATCAGTTTAAAATTGAATCGCAGCGACGCCATTTTGCGAAATGGCCACCTAAGCGCCATTTTAGATAAACTCACACTTTAGTACATGTGGCGATAATACTATTAGCATCATGCGAATGCATCTGTGACCATCGCCATAAGTTACGGTGATTCACCAAAAGCCTATTTCATGACTTTACGTATTATAAAGGATATATTTCAGAAATGGCTTTACAGTATGTCAAAATTGGATTGTATTAGATGAACAGAGCAAATGGCCACATGACAACTAGCTTGTGTAGATAAGCTTCCTGGACAGTGTCTGCTCTCACTACAGGTGGCCTGGCTCGAATACACACCTTACATTAGCAAGCTTCCTGCAATGAAATGACTTCAGAGACTAGAGTGTTATCTTAAGTCTGTCTCTTGTAGTTGGGCTATTTGCATTCACACAAGAGACTGGGAGAATAAAGAGTTTTTCTTTTGAAGCCTGGGACAGGTGGGGGCTGCTTACAGAGGGGGCATGTGGAACTATCAGGCTCAGCATGTCACACTGCTAGATGTTCACTTAGCGAGATTTAAGTGCATCATTCCTCATACACACATTAATACGCACAATTGCGCTGTTAACTAGTCGCATATTAGCGAATGCATAGGACTTTGTATGAAACCGCTGTTTTATTAGCTTTATGCGCATGCATCTGCCCCAAGTTAACTAGCATCCTTATATCAAACCCCGCATACTCACACATTACATATTCACACATAAGGTTTAATAAGCTTTAAAGTATAAGATTTAAGTTGGTTCAGTTAGTATAAATGCTGTGAAATAAAGATATTTGATAACTAAGGTTTTATACATGCTAAGAAAGCCGTGTTTGGTTTCGTACTGATGCGTACTCTTTCAACAGAATTCCGGTACTATCGGTGTGGAGATCGCATCATGCATTCTCAACTTATGGACCGCAGAGACTACAAGCAACAAAATGTATATTTTATGAACAACTGTTAGGATGACTGTTAGGGGGCGGGAGGGCAGAGACCCCCAGTTGATGGAGGCTCGGTTGAGTCTATTTGAACCAGCCTGTTAAACGCTCTGTAACAGATGATTCCCCCATGGGAACCAATGGCATAAGCAAGAAACTTATCTATTGTCCTGTCTATTCTGGGGGGGTATAAATGGCGGTATCTGGTCCAGAGCGAATGCATATGTATACTGTACTTGGGGTCTGTATAATTCCTTTGCGTCTAATTGTGTATGGATCAATAGCGTGTAACTGACTGTACTTTTTACTTGAATAATACTTTGTGTTTCGGAACCACACGTTCCAAATCTGGAGTCTTTTATTTACTGTATGACTGCGTACGCAAATTGGCATCATCCTTAGAGGTTTATATATAGGATTTTAGAAGGTACAGGCAGGGGTATATAGAGGTTCAATTTTAATATCGTCAGATGGGGGCTCATCGAGTGAAGTCACTTACCTACTCACACGGCACATACGGCTATCGATATCTCAACAAAGGGTGGAGTGGCCACATGCAGGGTTTTCCTGCAACCGCTTTGTGCAGAAAAATCGCTATCCATTTTCGTGTGAGCTAAGGAAGCTGACTAGAATCCAGGGACAAGAAAGGAAAAAGTTTATTTTCCTTTGTTGATAGAACCTAATGTTTAAAAGGGGTGCCGCAGTATTGAGTATGCGGCTGAGTCGCAGTTTTGGGCACAGTAAAAGACGCACTTTTGCGTATGCAGCTAAAAAGTCATTTTACGGTTGTGTGGTAGGCGCATTATTTTGTATGTGTCTGGCTCGCACAATAGCGTATACGTGCTTCCGGTTGTGCTGCCATGGTGTTTAAACAAAGCCATTAAGGTTTACATTTTTCAATTGTTAGCAATATCTGGGTTAACGTTTATTTTTCTGCGCAGGAAAAAGTGTGTAACAGTGAGTATGTGTTGGACAGTTAAGGGTATCGTATGATCCTTAAGGGCTAGGTGCAAGGGTTAGTCTAGCCGCTCGGTAAGCAGCTTACACAGAGCAGGTGTATGGTTTGTTATTTTTGTTAGGGACCAGCTCTCAGTGTGACTGCAGTGTTCAATAATAAGGTTGGGTTATTTGAGCATTGTAGTTGAGCCGCACTAGGTGTGATTGTGAGCTGAGAGATAATAGGTGAGCGGGGGCATCTAGAATTTCTTCCGTAGGTTAGCGGGGGCATCTAGAATTTCTTCCATAGGTGAGCGGGGGCATCTAGAAATTTCTTCCGTAGGTAAGTGAGAGTATCTAGATTGTCTTTCACCAGTTTAAATCTTTATTGAAAAGCGTAGGATTTTGTCTCAAAATGGGAGCCATGCAAACAGTAGAGATGTTAGACAATGATGTGCTGCTAATGAAAGCTCCAATTGGATCGGCCCGTCGTATTATGCATACTAAGTACGGTACTTATGCAATAAGGTATTGTGATGTATGGTTTAAAATGACGATGAAGAGTGTTAGACCGTTTCCCAGAATTGGTAGTTTTGATAAGGATGTATTAGATAATGTCCGGGATCACATCAGTTTGATGCGCTCCCGAGAGAAAAAAGTCAAATATTGTGAATGTTTAAAATTGTGGCAGCATGAAGGGGATGCGTGGCTTAAAAATGTGCAAGCGACGCAAACTAGCGTCGCGAGCGCATTGCCAGAAAATACATCCGCGACGCTGAATTGCAATATGGGCGAGCCGCAAAATGGCGCACATGTGCGGCAAGGTAGCGTTGTTGGGAGTATTGCCAGCAGTTCACGCTCACCTCCCCCACCTTATGTGGATGGAGGTGCAAGTACAGTTACCAAAAATACCCATAAAAATGTAACAAGCAATTTGTGCCCTCTCTTAAGCAACCATAAGGAAAATGTTTATGATGTGGATGATGAGCCTATTGTAATGTCTGCCATTTCCCATGCTGTGCAAATGATAGATGCTGCATCACCACAATCACGGGTGGTGCTGCCATCTCCATTGGTAACAGCAAGGGAAGTGTTAACACCCTCTGCACCCGTAGAGGAAGTTATTCATACCATACGTAGCAGCAGCAGATTAAACCCCCAGCCAGGTAACCAGGTCAAAGGTAGCAGCGCTGCCGGTCTGCATCCCATTCGGACGATAACTGTTCCGAATGGAAATGCAGATGCGAACGGTGTAGTGCCCACGAGGGAAGTGGTAATGCATTGTCCTTGGACAAGAGCAGAACTAAAATCCATCATAAATGATTTCCCTGATCCCAAAAAGGAACTAGCCAAATGTCAAAGATTTTTGAGGAATTTGGGTAGTTCTCATGAGCCAACTAATGAAGATTGGCGTGTGGTGTTAAGGGCCTGTCTGCCACGCAATACCAACGTGACAAAATTTATCACGGATTGTGTATTGGATGGCGACGTTCCCTTAACAGACCAAGTAAACCAAGGTAACATTTCCAGCATTGTAACTCAATTGGGTATATATTTTCCAGTAGTAGTTAACTGGAACAAAATTTTCACAATCAAGCAAAAGGAGAGTGAAACTGCAGAAGACTATTGCGACTGGGCTCTGCAGGCTATCAACCAGTACACTGGGATAGAAGATATTAAAGATAGCACTCACCACAGTGGAATGATAGTCACGGTACTCGTGGATGGTCTGAAAGTGAATTTAAAGACTCGGGTTCAGACCTCACAGCCTGGCTGGAGGGGACTCACAATAGATAACCTCATAGAGTCTGCCATAGAACATGATAAAAATATCACAAAGAAGAGAGAGACCCAGAGCGAAAAACTAATGGCTGTCAGTATCCAAGCTCTGGAAGGAATGACAATAACATCACAGCCAACCGACACACCTGCACCCACACACACACCTGCACCTGAACAATTACACGTCCTCACCAATCCCACACCACAGCAAACACATCCTTACCCCACATATCATACACAACCACAGGTCTCATACTACACACAAACTTCATACCTCCCACAATACCCTTATCCTTCACATCCTTACCCATACCCACCATCTTTCCCTCTTGCTCAAATCCCACAACAATCTTTTCATCAACCCCGTTCAAAATTATGTTTTAACTGTCACCAAGTGGGACACATAAGTAAGAACTGCAAAGTGAAGAACACCACACATGAACACGAGTTTCCCATGGGTTCATAGGTAACCCCAGTATCTTCTCCCAGGCCTTATATGACAGTTTACAATCTTTTCAACCTATCAATGGATCTGTTCTAATGTAAAATGTGGACGATTTATTGTTGTATTTTAGGTCATGTTTAAATGATATTAAACTGTTGTGCTTTATCTCCCACTCATAGGACACAAGGTTGCTAAGGATAAACAGCAGCCATGCCAGGCTGAGGTCGACTACTTGGAATACTATCCAACCCAGTGGCCCAGACATTATTTAGAGCAGTAGCTATTAATAACAAGATTTAATTGCAGGAACCTATATGCAGATACTATATCCCTAGAATTATTAAAAATGATAGGGGGACTTATTTTACAGGTGATGTTTCCAAGAACATGTGTAAGGTGATGGGTAACAACACTAAGATTATCCCAGACTGTCTTTTCCATTATTTGCCCCCCTTTGAGATACTGTTCAAACAGGCAGCCTCATGTGAAAATATGATAATGAGGTTACTGTGCAGGGTCTCACGAAGATGAATGAGAATAACCGAAATTGAAAGTGTTATTAACTAACATGTCTAATGCAAACTGTCATGATGTAAAATCTGGAGAATTTTTTATGATCCAAATTTTTTTAGCTCAGGTTGTTTGACTGATCAGTGGAAAGGTCCGTATCTGACGATACAACATCCTCAAAGGGTGGCCGAGGAAGATACGTGGGTCAATTCCACTCACTATAGGGAGGTTAACCAACCGGTGGAGATACAAGGCGGAGACAAGGCCGATAACGTGGACCTGTCGATTGCGAGCTTGTGCCAGAAGGATTAAAAAGGTGATGGTGAGATATCTGAGCTAAAGAAATGTGTAGATCAGTGCTTCCAGCAATGGAGTGGTCTGCTGTGGTCATCCTAGTTTTTTTTTTTCCAGAGTTTTTGTCGTGATGATCTGTTTGGGGATACTCAGTGTCTGTGATGGAGGACCAATTAAGGAAATGGGAGCTGATGGCAGTGCTGATGGAGTGGAGTCAGGAGGAGCGCAATGCCAATCAGGGGAGTGTCTGACCAATTTTAGTATTGTAATTGTTATGTTATTTGGGAAGAATACTTCCAGAAGTTATGACCCTCACACATGTTGAAATGCTTGGTATACATAAAAACACACCGTCACCATATCTTCACACGCAATATGAACACAGAGGCAAGAGAAATATGATACATGGTGACGTGCGTAAAGCCGCTCAGTTAATTAGTGAGACAACTGGCTTTCAAGCTTTAGTCGCACTGGATCCCACCAGAATTGCTCGGGGTACATTAAATTTTAGATATATTCAGGAACTTGCTAAATTGATAGATAATATCACCGAGATGTACGATAACACATTCAGGTATACAGGGAGAGAATTGCAAGCGTACAAGAAAGAACTGGTGCTACACAGGCTAGTGTTAAATTATTTAACTGCTGTTACTGGAGGGCATTGCGTAACATTAGCCACCCAATTTGGGTAAAATGTTGCACCTATGTCACCAATGATACCAGCGACCCTAAGGAGGTGATAGACCGGAGGATGGATGAAATTCTGCAGCTAAAATGGGAGTTTTGTAAGAACCATAATGCTTCAGTGGCTGAAGTAGGGGAAAAGATAGAAGTATGGGTGTCATGGCTGAACCCAGTGAAATGGTTCTCAGGTCTAGGAGAATGGCTCCAGGAAGTAATCGCCAGCATAGGTAAATTCTTAATCCTTATACTGAATATTATCATAATAATTGGCATATGTGTCCGGTGTGTTCCTATTGTGTTGAAGTGTGGAAAATGTAAAAATAGAGTAAAACGAAAGAATGAAATCATGATGGTGGCCAGTATGAATACAGAGGTAAATACAGAACTGCATTACAACCCTGAGCTAGGAAATACCATCATTTAATGTATTATATTTAGCCATGCATAAAAATGTATTATTGAAATTTTATTTTTAAAACACCTCGGATAATGTAAAGTCTAAATTCCCCTTCAAGACTGCTTTTATAAGACTGGTGCATCCCCACACCTTTCACATGATCTTCCAAGATCCGCGGTGTGCGTATAATAGTAGTTTTATGTCCCCACTCAGAGACACATTATTGATGGATTAAGAACCACCTTGTGCCATCCCATTATAACACTAAATAATATGTAACTGTAAGCCTAAATTAAATTCTAATAGCAGATTGTGATAGCATGTTGTTCGCTATTAAAGGGTGGACTGTCGAAACTGGATTATTGGCTGAGACAAGATCAGTTTAAAATTGAATCGCAGCGACGCCATTTTGCAAAATGGCCGCCTAAGCGCCATTTTAGATAAACTCAAACATTAGTACATGTGGCGATAATACTATTAGCATCATGGGAATGCATCTGTGACCATCGCCATAAGTTACAGCGATTCACCAAAAGCCTATTTCATGACTTTACGTATTATAAAGGATATATTTCAGAAATGGCTTTATAGTATGTCAAAATTGGATTGCATTAGATGAACAGAGCAAATGGCCACGTGACAACTAGCTTGTGTAGATAAGCTTCCTGGACAGTGTCTGCTCTCACTACAGGTGGCCTGGCTCGAATACACACCTTACATTAGCAAGCTTCCTGCAATGAAATGACTTCAAAGACTAGAGTGTTATCTTAAGTCTGTCTCTTGTAGCTGGGCTATTTGCATTCACACAAGAGACTGGGAGAATAAAGAGTTTTTCTTTTGAAGCCTGGGACAGGTGGGGGCTGCTGACAGAGGGGGCATGTGGAACTATCAGGCTCAGCATGTCACACTGCTAGATGTTCACTTAGCGAGATTTAAGTGCCTCATTCCTCATACACACATTAATACGCACAATTGCGCTGTTAACTAGTTGCATATTAGCGAATGCATAGGACTTTGTATGAAACCACTGTTTTATTAGCTTTATGTGCATGCATCTGCCCCAAGTTAACTAGCGTCCTTATATCAAACCCCGCATACTTACACATTACATATTCACACATAAGGTTTAATAAGCTTTAAAGTATAAGATTTAAGTTGGTTCAGTTAGTATAAATGCTGTGAAATAAAGATATTTGATAACTAAGGTTTTATACATGCTAAGAAAGCCGTGTTTGGTTTCATACTGATGCGTACTCTTTCAACAGAATTCCGGTATTATCGGTGTGGAGATCGCATTATGCATTCTCAACTTATGGACCGCAGAGACTACAAGCAACAAAATGTATATTTTATGAACAACTGTTAGGATGACTGTTAGGGGGCGGGAGGGCAGACACCCCCAGTTGTTGGAGGCTGGGTTGAGTCTATTTGAACCAGCCTGTTAAATGCTCTGTAACAGATGGTTCCCCCATGGGAACCAATGGCATAAGCAAGAAACTTATCTATTGTCCTGTCTATTCTGGGGGGGTATAAACATGTGTGCTCAAACACTGGGTCTTTAGTCTTCTTGCTGAATGCTGATTGACGGAGGTTTTCTTTCTGAATGCCGGGATCTGGTCCAGAGCGCATGCGTATGTGTACTGTACATGGGGTCTGTATAATTCCTTTGCGTCTAATTGTGTATGGATCAATAGCATGTAACTGACTGTACTTTTTACTTGAATAATACTTTGTGCTTCGGAACCACACGTTCCAAGTCTGGAGTCTTTTATTTACTGTATGACTGCATACGCAAATTGGCGTCATCCTTAGAGGTTTATATGTAGGATTTTAGAAGGTACAGGCAGGGGTATATAGAGGTACAATTTTAATATCGTCATCTGTACTGACCCATATTCCTGACTGTTCTTCTGCCATTTCATCCTGAATGTTTTCTTGCCACCTCAAATTCAATCTTCTAAACCCAGTGCTAATGATATTCCCACCAGTCAACAGAAGTTACCTACCTGACATCTTTATATCTGTTGACAACACAAGCCTTCTGCCTAGGTGTCATCTTTGACTTGGAAGTCTATTTTGTTTCCTACAATCAATCTGTTTATAAACCATGTTAAATACATCTAAAAATTATTTCCAGAGTATACATATACATGCCATACAAGACACTGCAAAACTCTCTAATTTATGCACTCATTATCTCCAGCATTGACTTTTGCAATGTATTCCTAAACAGATTTTCACCCTACAATCTATTTCAGTGTTTCTCAAACTCGGTCCTCCGGACCCCTAACAGTTTGTTTTCCAGTCCACCTGTAATTCTTATTAAATGTGACAGAGTTAGTAATGAATACACCTATACACTAGCTAATATATCGGGACAATGGAGCTCTTTCAGACCCGCTCGCAAGATGCGATCGCTTGCTGATAAAAAGGGGCCGGATATTTAAATTAAGCGCTTGCACTGCGTCGCGTAAGGATGCCCTCTATGTCTTAGCGAGCTATGGCAATGAGCGCTCGCTAGTGTATAAAGACGCCCCCTTGCCACTCGCAACACACGTCATCTCCAGGAATTGTAGGATTAATCAGTAACATTGAGAGGCATCGGAGATGCTCGCATCCCTTGAGATTGCCTTTCTCCGCCGCGAGCACTGCGATCAGTGCGGGCTGAAATACATGCAGGTGACGTGTACAATGACGCTACTTTGCTAATTTTGCACACCCTGTAAATGGCAGTGCGCCTGACACACCTGTGTTCGCAGCACCACTCCCCCGTTCACAAGCATCTTCCCCTGTTACCACCCCCAAACGGCACTATCTGTCACTCAAAGTAGCGACCTGATAGTGGCTTACGAGCAACCAAAATCAGATCGCAAATACTGGCTTGCACACGCGCACTGCGAACTATACGCATGCGCAGATGGGTGAAAATCGCTCACAGCGAGCGAGCGGGTCTGAATCAGGACCTATGTGAGCTGTTAGGGGTCCTGTATTATACCAAATCCAGTATAAAGTACAAGGCCATAAACAAGACTATATCAACACACACCTCTTCTGTTGTCTCAAAATACCAGTATATCCCAACTCCACTCTGCACAACATCGGTGTCTCTCATCCATACACATCATTACCTGCCCGTATTCCCAATGACAGGACTATTTTTATGTTGCACCCAAGCTGTGGAATGCCCTCCCTCGCACTACAAGACCTCTAGTCTCCAAACCTTCAAGCGTTTTCTGGAAATCACCTTCTTCAGGCACACTTATCAAGTGATGTTGTTGAGAGTCCCCAGCACTAGCTAGCCACTTCTGATTGGCTTCTTTTGGTCATGCATATATAATATGATTTTTTGAAAATATAAAAATAAAGATGTTTTCTACTTGCATTTGTACCTATAAAATAATATTTTATCTGCTGTATATTAATTTGTGTTTTATTTAAATCAAACTTAATAGAAAATGCGTTTGTTGCTGTCAACACATATTAACAATATTTTCTTTTGGCGCAGATACTATTGCTGCAGAGCTGGATGAATCTTCTAATGTGTATACCTCAGCATATGGTGTAAATACTTTATTTTTACGTGTGGCTTTTTGGAACTTAATCTTTGAATGCATATGAGGCAAAATCTGCATCAGCCCCAATGGGTTCAAAGGTGTTGAACAATGGTGCATGGAAAACAAACAAGAACAATTTCAGTAGGGCAATTCTTGTAACACAAATCTATCTTGAGTGATAATATAATGTAAAATAATATAAATGGGTAAAAAGTGCTCAGTAAATATAAAAATGTAATTATTTGATATTTTTCTTTGTTTAGGTCTTCTACTAAAAATACCCTTTTAGTTTCCTTGCTTTTGCATTTACTGTAATTAAGATTTGTAACTACTTCACCTGATTTGGTTGAATTCAGAGCTGGATTGTAAAACCAAAAAATGTCTTCCTCTTGTCCTCAGTAATGTAATGGTGTAAGACATGTTCTCTCCTTTAAAGTGTGAAAGGTACTCACAGAAAGTGCGGATAGTAGTTTGGTACATTTAGCATTATAATACTTATAAAGGCAGATGCAGTTTGTAGGAATAAGTATTTTGCGGCGCCAAAGTTATTGGGCATAAAATACCACAATGTTTGAGTGTTGATAAAGGATTTTGTTGCATTTAGGATCACAAATGTCTGTAATTCATACTTTCTATAGTCCGAAAACCTGTGTCCTGGCATACTGTAGGTGTTTGCAGCAGTGGAATCTGGGTCTTTGCCAGGGGCGTATCTATAATGGGTGCAAGGTGTGCAGTGCACACGGGCCCCTGGGTCCAGGCCTAGATGAAGAGAAACAAATAAAGAGAAATAAGGGAGCATTATCCGAAATTACAATATCAAGTTTATCAGTATACAGTATGTTAGGACAAATGATGCGCTCAAGAAGTAATCAAGTCATAAAAACGTGCAGTGTACAGGTGAATGAAAGGTATTATTTTGATCTTGTGGATTGTGCAAGCGCCATAGGTTGGATAGGTCATGTCCAGAGCCGTAACTAGACTTTATGGCGCCCTGTGCCAGAGAGAGCATGGTCGCCCCTCCCCCATTTTTTAAATAGGGACATAAGATAGGGCAGCTGAAAAAGGTCCATGGCCTCATGGGGAAGGGCCAGGGAAGATGCTGGGGATAAAAGAAGAGGAAGCAACAAGTGAGAATGATAATAACCAGGAAAATTGACAGGCCCAAACAGCGCCGTCTGCCCTGCGGTGCCCTGTGCCATAGCACAGGTTGCACTACCCTAGTTATGGCCCTGGTCATGTCTCACTTGTAAAAGCAAAACTACACTATGAGAATCAACCCATGTAAACATTGGAACAGATCAAAAATCCCCATCTAGAATAAAATTAAAAGTGTCTCTCTGAAGCAACATTTGTGAAAGGGAATTATAGAAATCATAATTAGGCGTATTTGGGGCATAGAGATTCACTATTGTAACAAGTTTAGAACCAGTGGACATATCAAGTGATATAAAATGCCCATCTAGGTCAAGGACTTGTCTAGAATGGTATAGTTCAGGTCTCCATGGAAGAAAATGGTGCACCCCCCTTTCATTTTTTTAAATATAGAAGACAGAAAAGCACTAACCTATCCTGGAGGCTACATTATCAGACTGCACCCAATAGGTCTCTTGAAGAAATAATATACCTGTCTTTTTACTGACCTGTTTAATTGAGGAATTAAAGATGTCCACATTTCACAAACTAGTATGAAGTGAACACAGAGAACGGGATCCGGTCATAATACCGACAGTTGGGATGCCGGCACTTAGAATGTTGGCGCCAGAATCCTGACACCTGTCAGAATCCTGCTGCCGGCTTCCCGATGGTAAATACCTGGGTTAAGGGGAGGGTTGGTGTTAGGCACAAGGGGGTGGGTTAGGTTTATGCACAAGGGGGAGGGTTAGGGCTAGGCACTAGGGGAAGGGTTAGGTTGTAGGGCATGGGGGGGTTAGGTTTAGGCACTGGGGAGGTTAGGGGTAGGTAGTGGGGTGAAAGGGTTAGGGGTATGGAGAGGTGGAGAGTTAGGATACTGACCAACAGGTGTAGGTATCCTAACTCTGTGGGGCTGCCATGTCAGGATTATGACCACTGGGATCGCGAGTGCCAGCATCATGTACCCAACCCCAGATAATGATTGCCCTCCTGCAAAGCAGACAAAGGGGCAAGAACATCACCATACACCACAACAAAGGTGGCTTAATTGCTGACTATGACTATATACTCTAGAGGTCAATGGATTTGTCTCCCAGCAGGATAAGCCATGGGAGAGGTATAAAAATGGCAGTCACACCCAGAGATGTCATAAGAAGTATAATCCATTTATTTGATTAACAACAAAAGTAAAAGCTGTGAATTTATACATAGGAAGTAAAAATTCTAGCGTCCCAAACCAGAACATTTTCCAATTTTCATCCAGTAAAAGTCAAGTCGACATGTTAAAAAAAAAAAAAAAAATGGAACTACTGCATAACAAAACCATAAGGGGGAAACAAAAAACCTTCAGAATGGTTGTCAATTCAGTGACTTAATTTATTAACAGTTATTTCTATAGCATACACATATTAGGCAGCACATTACTGAGAATATTTATTCAATTATATCAGTCCCTGTTCCAGTGGAGTTTACAATCTTGTAGACATGTCCTCTGGTAGGTGAAGGCTGTGCATGAAGTGCTACAGTAGCTTGATGGACATCATCAAAATTATGAGTTTGACCTCATCTGACATATGCAGATGTCAGGGTACAATTATGGTGAAGCTCACATGGATGTCAAAAAGAGATTTACAAGGGGCTGGAAACTTGTTATGCCTCTGAGATGGAATAAGTTAAGAATATCGACAACTGGGATTTCCGGCACTCAGAATGCTTAACTACACTCCCCTGTCACTGGAATGGGCTGTCTTAGGGAGAGTGAACCCTTCTTTAGTATTTCTACTATAGGCCTTTATCTTTCTATACTTTACTTTGTAGACTAAGGGCCTGATGCAGAGATGTACGCTAATGCCGCTGCGAATTTGCACTCGGTGGCTTTGCGAAAATATACAAATGTTGCAGCTTCGCAAATCCAAATGACTGCCTACAAAGACGTCGCAGATCAGTTGATTATTGGACTTCTGAGTAACCCTATGGTCTTGCAGAATGGCATTGGGAACTGAGACACTGGAGCCATATTGACTGCGTATGAAAGCATAGTCACAGTTAAAGCCCCAAAAATGGTTATGACACGTCTGCGTTTGAGTCACCACCTCCCCGTTGCCACCCACAAAAAATGCCCTTACCTGTCAATCACTCTGCAAATAAATCCTCATTTCTAGCGACATTGGTAATGAAATGATGCATGGGCAATGCAACTCATATGTATACGCAGACCACTAATAATCTCTCAACTGCATAAACGTCGTCATTGCATCCATCTCTGAATCAGGCCCAAGTGGAGGCCTCATTATGAAAATACTTTTGCACCAAATAGTTGGGAGTGTTTTATAGAAAGTTTACCTCTCACACTCTGTAGGCAAATCCACAGTTGTTTTAAGAGCACCATGTGGTATGAGATACCACTTTTATTAGAAGGCCCACCAATCCTTCAAACCCCCCACTTCTAATCCTTCTTTGAGACATGATACCATAGTCTCCTTTGTGTTGGGGCTGGCTATCCTACACATTTATATTTTTCTCCTTTCTATGTCGCTTTTGTGCTACCATAATGGAAAAAAATTTTTGGACCTTGTGTATTATACATTTCCTGTATTTCAAATGCCGTATATGTCAACTATTTAAATTATTGACTATGTTTACTTCATTGTTGATTGTATTTTTTGTCTGTACAATCCAATAAAACATATTAATAAAAAAAAACATTTGTATTAAAATATGTCTCCAAAGAAAAAAAACAATACTAATGATTTTTCTTCTAAAGTTATTTGCAATGTCAGCAGATACTATACACTCATTCTCTTACTAAATATCTACCAGGTCACTTCTTTAGTAATGTCCCTATCATATTTTTCTAGGCGGACAGAGATAAATAGAGAAAACAAAATGTGGATGAAATATACAAATGTTTAAGTGTAAATTAAACAGTGATTAGCATTCAGCTGTTTAATTGAATTATCATAAAGCTAGTTCAATAAACTTGAGGAATGGTGGAAGAACTGATACTGAGATCACATACTGACCTAAATAACTTGTTACCTTTGCACAGAGTATGGTATGCAGGAAAGTGAATGTTTATTTTCCCTAGAATGTTACTGATAAAACACTTTCTATATATTAAATCATTTGTTAATTTCTAATCTTCTCTTTGACATAAAAGGTGCCTCAAAAACAAGATGGCATTATCATTACTTGTAATGCACTAACACATTCCTAGAATACAGTGGTGAAGAGTAATTTTTTATTAAACTAATATACAATCCAAAAATAAAAGACCACAATCAGATGGAATGGTAGTTTTACTCATATAAAATGATGGGGTATATGTATCAATGCCTAAAAACACATTTTGTATCACCACTCTCCTGCTGGAGAGATCCTGCACAAACCTACCTCTCCAGCAAAGTGTTTTCTCTAACCGATACCTGGCTGATGTGATAAGGCAATCTCAAGTGTTTCAATACTGCACACATGTGCGAGCAGTATGTACTAGGTCTGCTAAGTGATAATCAAATAATAATCAAAAATCCATCATAGTTCATTGATCATAAATGGAAGCAGCAATGGGTATAACTTCTGTAGTACCACACGATACTAAGCACAATGATCAGACACTACTTTGCAGTAAAGACCACCGAATATATGCACTGAAGAGAGGAGGAAGAAAATCAGCAGCTGGTGATCACCATCGCGACCATCGGGGCTTCAGACCAGACCCTAGGGTTGGGTCTGGGCACTCGTAAGCCCCAGGGAGCTTTCTGCAGAGCAGAAAGCTCCCCACTGACATCACTGATGATGTCAGTGCGGCCGCCCACAAAACGGTAGGCGTTCGGAAAGGAACGCCTCTGTTTTGGAAACCACCCCCCCGGCCCGCCTACCAAACGGGGCAGCTGTCGATCAACATCGACAGCCGGCCCTTTGGTAACGAGCTCCGGAGCGACAGAGTTTCTCTGTCGCTCCGGGGCTTGCGCTCGTGTAGTGCAGCCGCTGCGTGTGCGCAGGCCAAACCATCAAGTCGGTTACAAGCGCATCGGCGCTCGCAACCGACTCTGAATGAGGTCCAAAGTACCATCCAGTCAGCTGCTAACTGCCATTTCACAGGGCGTGTTTGAAAAATGACTTTATCTCTCTCGAAGCTTTGATAAATCTCCCTCCAAGGGGGAGATGTACTAAGCTCTGGAAAGTGATAAATTGGAAAGTGATAAACTACCAGCCACTCAGCTCCCAACTGTCATGTTACAGGCTGCGAATGAATAACGACAGATAGGAGCTCATTGGTTGGTAGTTTATCACTCTTCAATTTATCACTTTCCAGAGGTTATGAGGTTTAATTTTCAAGCAGTGAAAAGCGTGGAGAGGTGGACCAGTGGCGAAGTTGCCCTTAGCAACCAATCATCTATTAATTTATAGACTGTACTTGATAAATGCTACTTCAAAGCTGATTGGTTGTTATGGGCAACTTTTCCACTGGTCCACTTCCCTACGCTTTTCACTGCTTGACAAATAAACCCCTAGGGGGCAATTTATTAAAAAGATAGATTAAAAAAACATAAGAGGTAAATCAGAGACAAGAAAGTCATCTGTGATTTTCCAGAAATGGCCTTAATTTCAGAAAGATGTCATGTTACCAGGATATTACATGAATAAAATTCAGGCTATTATAGCAAGTCACACAATCTTCAAGCTACAAAATGTTTATTTAATCGGAGTATTGGAGTATGTGAAAGCTGTCCAGCGGAGCTAAAGAAGCAATTTGTCCACTAGAACCATACCTTTAACTACAGATTAACGCATACAGTCTCTAAATGGTTTGAAACTGAGCCTCTCTGGTGTCATTTATCTGCTCCCCTTTTCATGATACTATTGAATCTCCCAGACAGGTCAAATAGATGGTCAGAGACAGGGCCATATAAGAGCCACTTACAGCTTCTTAAATGCTAAAAGCTGCTTTCTACCATAAGGGTTTTAATTAAACATATTATATATTGGGCAAATTTTCTAAGCTGCTGGATTTCTAGTGCCCACTTGATTTTTATCATGCAGATCACTAGTTTCCTAGGTGCACATCATTAGGGTACTAATATTAGTTATTCTCTATGCCATTTATAACATATAGTTTTGATTCCATCAGACATTTGACATTTGTGTCCAATTTTCAGCTTATGTAGGGGTGCAGGAAAATCTGCATTGACATGTGCAGTAATATGAAGTTCAGCCCAAAGCAATCTCACACACTTCTATCCTGCATACCCATTCCAAACAGTGGTATGCTTCCTTTCCTACAATCAGCATAAACTAAATTACAGACAATATAATAAAAGGGAGTGCAGTTATGACCGTGTGGGCCACTGATTGTATTATCTCTGGAAAAGGCCATCAATACTTCAATCCATTCTTCTACATGGGTAGTTTGTGCACAAAAACAAGTACAAGTGGTCTCCAAACTCATCCTTTAGCTTTGATGTATATAACAAGATTAGGGCAATTGTATGTTCATTATCCTTCTCTTAATATGAATGAAATAAAAACAATCCTTCTGACTTTCCAGGGAAAAATCCAGCAACACCATTACCTTCACTTTATCATATATTTGGGGAAAATTAATTGTTTTATTGCACCCTATCTCTCATCTAAAGTAAGATTGAGGTGTGATATTCAGTTTTTTTTACGCACCCATGTAGACAGGGTTTAGCCACGTAAAATGGCTAAACCTGTCCAAAGTCCTGCATTCCGCACCCAAAGTGCAGACTTATCGCACATTTCTGCTCACCTGACGGTGGACTGTGAGCAGAAATGTGTGCTCCTGCAACTGTACACGCCTGAACAGGGCTCCCAGCACTATCAGCTGCGGGTGAAAAGAATTGAATTCCCCCCATTAAGGGGCCTCTTCATCTCCATAAGTACAGCATATACAATCCATATCCCTGACGGGAAGGGGTTTAGCTGTGAGCGTTCTTGACCAGACCAGACCTCCTCAGCTGCAATGAGATTGGTAGGTGCAGTATAGCTTAATTTATGTAGAGACCCCTCTAAAAAATACAGGATGTTTTAAGACATTGGCTTTGGGAGTACCCTTTCTGTACTTCCTCTCCTTTAATAAAGGTAAATTTTGATCGATGTGAAAATCGATAAATATCGATCTACATCAATGTTTTGTTTCTGGGGCTAAATCACATATTTACTAATACTTAAAAAAAAAAAATTGTCTGCTAATAATGTGTGATTTAGCCCCAGAAACATAACATCGATGTTGATAATTTTACATTAAGTTTCTTTGATTTTAAATCAATCAAAATCGACCTCAGCATGGATCGCAGTTGCTAATACGCACGCAATCGTCCGATTGCTGCATTCTGCGCATGCATATGCATCGCAGTGCGTGTGCGCAAACTATCTATTGTGATCAGGACTGCGATCACAGAGGCTACGCAGACCCCACGCAGAGAGTTTGACAGGAAGCACCCTTTGTGGATGGTGACGGGGGGATGGTCGGGGAAATGCAGTCGTGCCTGTGCATTCACACATTGCAGAAGCATGCATAAATTAGCCACTGTGATGCCATATGCAGTGTGAGGTCTCATGGCGTGCGCGGTTGTTAGCAATTTCTGAGTAAGGTCAGGGCTTGTGTAAGTGTGCATGAGGCTACGATGGTACTCGATTGTACCAATGGTTTCACTATTCTGCTAAACATTACGGATGTGTGTAAGGTAAAGTGGGCGTCCTTATGTTGCGCTGAGTTTGCATTGCGATCGCAATGGATTAGCTTGCTATCGCAGTTGAACTACGTGCGTACTCAATATTGCGATCCGTAGTGAATCAGGCCCATACTCCCATGACTTTTCTTTAATAGCATTCAATAGATGAATTTGGGAACACATTTGCTACAGAAATTTACAGAGTGAATTACCCTAAACTTATTTTAGAGTATTGCTAGGCTTATTGTACACTTGATTTTCAATTGTCATACATTTATTGTAAATACCAATTTTAGACAATGTCCAGAGTACTAGAATAGTTATCATTGGTCCCCGATAATGACAATTCTTCTATGATATTATAACAAGTTGATCGCCCACACCACTATTTTAAATGTGGTATAGATTAGAAGTGCAGAAATTGGAACTCCTCCAAGAATTAAATATGACATCACCGTATATGGTAGTCTAAAATAATATTTGTTTTTTACTTCAATATAAACAAATTAAGGGCCTGATTCAGACCCACTCGCGAGCGGCTGTCCGCTCGCAAGTGGGTCGATGTTATGCACTGAGCATGCGCACGACGGAGGGAGCTCCGTCGTGCGCATGCGCCAGACGCGACGAGCGAAGGAAAGTCCTTCGCTCGTTGTGTCCGATCAAAGGGGGCGTGCTGTCAATGTTGATTGACAGCACGCCCCCTTTGGTGGGCGTGCCGGGGACGTGCCTCCCTGACGGGGGCGTTCCCACGGGAACGCCTCCCGTCAGAAGCCGGCCCACTGACATCACTAGTGATGTCAGTGGGAGTGATTTTGGCTCTGATAGAGCCAAAATCACTCCGGAGCTTGCGGTTGAAAACCTCAACCGCAGGCTCCGGCTCGCAATTTCGATGGTCGCGATGGTCTCGACCATCGCGGCCATCAAAAAGCACGCTCGTATAGCCTGTGGGTGGTGACCCACAGCTATACGAGCGTCCAGGAGGACGCTCCATGAAAATGGAGCCCGGCCCTCATTCAGAGCGTGCGCTCTGCTCAGAGCGTACGGCTCTGAATGAGGGCCTAAATTTGCTGTATAAAATATTTAATTACTTGCATCTACATTTTTTTTTCTTAAACATACTGCTCCCAGTTATATAAAGTGGTGTCATAATTTGTTTTAAGAAAATACAATGTTAAATACATGAGAAAGAAAGTAATCCTTTGATTTTATTAAAAGGTTTCTAAAATGAATGATACTATAATTATTTTAATAAAGACAGATTTGTCAAATGAGTAATGCCAACATCAATAATTGAATTCTTTATAATTAGTGAGTACAATAATTCATAAATAAAATATAAGCAAGTGTTACGTTATCTCAAATACATTTCAGGAGTCTAAGTACCAATTAACTACAGGTTAACGTCCTTACTATGGAATCACTTTTTAACTACACAAATAGTAAACTATCCTTTTTCATGACAATTGAAAAAAAACATACACAAGATGAAACTGAAAAGTGTATAGCTGTTTTTTAATTTACATGGTTAAAAATATTTAGCTTTTGTCTTAATACGCAAGCCAGTAATAGTAGAAGTTGTTAACAAACAATAACAGCAATATATTGTTAAGAAAAGGCTGTCATATATATATATTTTTACCTTATTGAACCATTCAAATGAAACTATATGTTTGGAAGACATTTTGCATAATAACTTACTATTTTAATTACTAATAATTTCATTGATATAATGTTCTAGTAATTAAAAAGGTGAAAAATGTTGTTTAATGTTTTAAAACAAATTAATTCTGCTTAATCTTACACTCACTAGTTCTTGGAGGTCAGCACCCCAGAATACTTTTCTGATTCATGGAGTCTGGAAACAAATATTTGAATGCACTGAGTTGTCCTTAACCCAAATTCAGGAAAATGTTTCCTGCCTAGCTATACCTCTTCTACAAGGAAATAATCATTAGCACATAACAAAACAACCAATAATCAGTAAATATAGCAAACAATAGGCAACAACACAATCAAACCAATCTCACAAATGGAGTGGGGTGGTCGGTGAACATCCATATGTAATGAAGAAATAGCTTCCTCAAACAGTCAATTTAGGTATCCCTAAATCCTACCCCTACATAACCCATAGACTAGACCTCCATCACAACAGTTGTCAAACAGCCACTTAAAGTAACTCTTAAAAAACATGCTCCTATACAATATCTCCCTCACAGCCTTCAATTATCTAAATTTACTGTAATTGTTTGTAGAGAATACAAAATATACAAAGTTAGTGGGAAACAGTGCACACAGTAAAATACTTAAAATAAATAAATTAATGAGTGATTTACAAACTGCACAAATTGTGCCTGTGGGAATGTATAAAAAATGTGACTCAAATATTAGCTATTACCACCTCCCCCCCAAAACACTGCATGGTTCAGCTTAATTTAGGTCTTTAATAAAATATGACATTGTGGCTGTCATTATTGTATGTGTTGCTATTATTTTAATGATTTTATTACCTTGGTTGAAGTTCTGTATACCTGAAAATGCTTGGATTAGACATCCCTCAGAAAGTAGGATGATGCCTGATCTATGCCCATCAAGTCCCTAGTGGGGAGACAGAGAACACCCACCCCCCTAAACCCTCTTAACTTTATTTATTTTTTTATAATCTTGTCCCAGAAACTTTTTTGCTTGTGGGTGCATAAAAGGCACATTCACCTATCCAATACTCAGTAACAAATGTCCTGATTCACATAAAAACCTTGTAAAACCCTTGTTTTCACACAACAGGTACAAATGACATTTGTACTCCAGGATCCACTATGCGATTTCCTAAATGATCCTAAATACCTATACTCAAAGTGAGTAATGTATACAGTAAAGGGTAAATTTACTAAAGTGAGAGTTTTTAGAAGTGAGTTTTAAAAGTGATGTTGTCCATAGCAACCAATCAGATTATATCTATTATCTTCTAGAAGGTGCTAGTTAAATGTTAAGTAGAATCTGATTGGTTGCTATGGGCAACATCACTTTTAAAACTCACTTCTAAAAACTCTCACTTTAGTAAATTTACTCCTAAGAGTGATATCATCTGTCAGGTGATAGGATCTAATTAATCACTTATAATTTTCGCTTCAGTTAAGAATGGTTAAAAGAAATGGTCTGAGATAAAAAATATTGTTTTTTATTGATTAATTAATGTTCTGTTATTGTAAACAAAGCTACATTTGTGAATATTTAGTTATCAACATATAAAATGAATTCTCCATAATGTCATGAAGTAGAGCAAGTAGAACTAAAGGATCTGTATATGGCGCACAACTTAAACATTAAAATTTAACTTTTATTCAATTATAATTTAAAATATATCCATATTGAATTACAAAAAGCAATATAATCGATAGTTTAGTAGATAATAATAATAGAAAGTGTTTGTAGATATGATAAATGTGTAATAAAATTTATATATTTCACTGATGCCTGTTTATTGCATCTTCTTCTATTGTATATAGTGTGTATTCCGTCTATATTTAATCCATATTAATGTTAGAAAAATGTCTAAATGGAGATTGGTTGCTATGCAAAATTGTTCCTATTTAAAAGGAATAGTATATTATAGAAATATAGTTCTGCTATGGATCATATATAGTGATATACATTTATATTGCACATCACCATAAGCCTAAAGATAGCATAGATGTCTAATTATTCAGATAATCTTATTCGTTTATTGTTGCAAAGACACATATGGTTATCCCCTATGGCGCCTTGGAGATTATATAGTTGTATATACAGTATGTATTTAGGTAATTTCCTTTATCTCCTTATTTTAAAGTCGAATTCTAATAATTCAGCTTGGATTGTTCGTGCAAATCATCTCAAAAGCCAAAACAAGCTAATATTCCTAGCAATGATCAGAAGTATATGTTGCAACTCAAAACTCCATTGCAACAAATGTAACAGATCTTTGTAACAGCAATCCACTTTTCTTTATTACATTACAAGCTGTCTGCTCTAGGGTAATTCAAATGAGCTCAGTAATAGTGGTTTAATTAATAAAGAAACAACGTTATCTCATTCACCAGCATGTATCAGCTACAATTCGTATGCTGTGCTCATTCAACATCTAATCATGCTTATTCATGAGGATGAGCTCAGAGTTTTATGTGGCATTTTTAAATATCAGTATCTGCTATTAAGATGGCACACCGATCTATGGACCTGATTCAGACCCGCTCGCTAGATGCGTACGCTTGGCGTGCGATCGCTTTGTGTATGCAGACGCCCACTAGCCTGTCTTATGATGCCCACTTGCGCACGTGATGTCCAGGAGGTGTATGCAACCATCGGTACATCAGGTACCATCGGATGTGATCGCAGCACTTGTGGCAGACCATACTCTACCGCGAGCACTTCAGTGTAAAAACCAGCCCAGTGACGTGCACTATGACGCTGTCTATAAATTATGCACGCCTCTGGAACGGCGTTAAGACACTCAGGCACGCCTCCATTCGCATCTCCACTCCCCCGTTTTTAATGGCCAGGCCCTGTTACCACCCTCAAATGGCTTCTCCTGTCACTCACTCTGCTGGGCTGTCTATACGTAGCGAGTGAACGCTTACCAATCTCTTGCACTAGTATGTAATTTGAAAACTGTTAATTATATGTCCAAATATGTATTTAAAGAGGTAACTAGCGCTAAAACACTGGGCAGTAAATATATTACTGCCAAATTGGTATGTCACTGTGGATCGACACTTCAGTCAGTCGCTGTCCTTTTTCCCGAACAACCAGATCAGGACTTACATTCGAATTCTGACTCGACTGCATAAAAAGGAATTTGGCAGTAATATATTTACTGCCCAGTGTTTTAGCGCTAGTTACTTCTTTTAATACATATTTGGACATTATTTTGTGACAAGGGTGTGCCCATTTAGAAGTTACAAGCTGCTGAACTACTGATAAAATTTAAGCAAAACAAGAGAACAACAGTAGATCGTGATTATGAAGAAAGGAGAGTCTATACTTGGGTCTCCACAATCTTGTAATTATTACAGAAATAAAAATAAACGCTTTACTTTGGAAACTGAAACCTAGTGGAGGGGTATCCAATAGCGATTCGGAATGTGCTGGCACTTCAGAAAGTATCTCTGTACGCAGACCCCCTTTAGGGGTAACTACAAGGGCCAAAAAAGATTGCGCCAAAGATCCCACACCAGACAGGAACAACAGTGCAAAAGACAAAGGAAAACGCGTCTTGAAAAAGAAGAAATAGTCCACAATTTATCATCACGAGTCTTTACCACTGATGAACTGACTGTAATGAATAAAGGATTTAGGACCTCATTCAGAGGCGGTCGTTAGATGCAAGCGGTCACACTGAATCAGGGCGGCCGCTTGCATCCTGAACGGCCGCCTCCTTGTCGATCGCTAAGCTGTGGATTACCACCCACAGCTTAACGACCGACCAGGTTGATTGTCGCGATGGTGATCACCGTCGCGACCATCGGGGCTTACGACCAGACCCTAAGGTTGGGTCTGGGCACTCGTAAGCCCCAGGGAGCTTTCTGCTCTGATGGAGCAGGAAGCTTCCCACTGACATCACTGATGATGTCAGTGCGGCCGCCCACAAAACGGTAGGCATTCGTAAAGGAACGCCTTCATTTTGGAAACCAACCCCGGCCCGCCTACCAAACGGGGGCAGCTGTCAATCAACATCGAAAGCCGCCTCTTTGGTAGCAAGCTCTGGAGCGACAGAGTTTCTCTTTCGCTCCGGGGCTTGTGCACGTGCAGTGCGGCCGCTGCGCGTGCGCAGGCCTAACCATCGAGTCGGTTATGAGTGCATCGGTACTCGCGACCGACTCTGAATGAGGTCCTTAGTTTTGTTCCAACTACTATTCATTATGGATTAGATAGTAAAATCGATATGTGTAAACTTAATCGTCAACTTAGGTTGAAAGAATACTTTGGAGCACAAGTTGAACCATTATTCTCATCAGTAAAGGACTGTCCTGTTAAAACTAAATCAACTTTTGATCCTCCGTCATCTAATACATCAATAAAGAGCTTTACGCGAATAATGAACACCTGTATTGACTCTCAGGCAACCCTTAATTCTAGGGTTCATTCGAATTTATCTTATGATGAAAAAACGGCTTTGAGAAATCTTAGCTCATATGATGAAGTAGTTTTCCGCCCTGCGGATAAAGGGGGGGGTATTGTAATCCAGAATTTAACCTATTATAAATCAGAGGCACTAAGGCAACTTAACGATGATATGGTTTATAGAAAATTAGACAGTGACCCTACACTGTAATTTTCTAAGGAACTTGATAATATCCTCCAAACAGCAGTAGAAGCTGGTATTATATCAACCAGTACGGCCAAAGCTCTAACTCGTGAACATCCACGTATCACGATCTTCTATACACTTCCTAAAGTGCATGAACATCCAAATAGACCACCAGGGAGACCGATTATATCGGCTAGAGGATCTCTTTTCTACAATGTTTCTAGATACTTGGACTATTATCTACAGCCCGCGGTACAATCAGAATGGACCTATTTGAGGGACACTTTTTCTTTCCTTCAAAAGATTAGAAATCTTGTGGACTTACCATCTTCCTGTTGGATGTGCACTGTTGATATAGTAAGTCTATATACCAACATACCACACAATCGTGGCCTGGAGGCCGTGAGGCGCCTGATTATCAACAATCTGCAGTATAAAGGACCAGATGCAACTTTCTTTGTGGACTTATTGAATCTCATGCTCACACGGAACTATTTCTTGTTTGATAAGAGCTTCTACATACAGTTACAAGGTTGCGCAATGGGTTCATGCGTCGCACCTACCTATGCGAACGCCTTCATGTTCGATGTTGAGAGAGATCTCTTTTTCAGTCAGCCCCAATATTCTGCAAACATCAAATTCTACACTAGATATATTGATGATATCTTTATGATATGGCTAGGCATGAGGGAACACTTCAATGAGATGATGGAACATGTGAATACACAAGACGAAAATATTAAATTTACATTTTACATCACCAATACCTCAATTAATTATCTGGATGTACTTGTTAAGTTTAGTGAGGGTCAACTGACTACCTCACTGTATCATAAACCAACTGCGTGTAATAATGTATTACACTATCAGAGCTACCATCTGGCACATCTTAAACGAGGATTACCTTATTCACAATACTTATGGATTCATCGAATCTGTAGTGATGCCAGTGATGAATTAAAACAAATGGAATACATGACTGATAAATTCTTGAAAAGGGGTTATCCACGAGAATTATTGATTAAAGCTCAAGATAAAGCCTTAGCGGTACCAAAAGAACAGTACATCTCTAGTAAAAAGCAGTTAGATACAGTCAGGTGCATAAATATTGGGACAGTGACAGACTATTCATATTTTGGCCTCTATTCACCACCACAATGGCTTTGACATGAAACAAACAAGATGTGCTTTAACTGCAGACTTTCAGATTTAATTTGAGGGTAATTACATCCAAATTATGTGAACGGTGTAGGAAATACAACGGTTTCTATATGTGCCTCCCACTTTTTAAGGGGCCAAAAGTAATGGGACTATCAACTCAAAAGCTATTTCATGGACAGGTTTGGGCTATTCCCTCGTTATTTCATTATCAATTAAGCAGGTAAAAGGTCTGGAGTTGATTCTAGGTGTGACATTTGCATTTGGAATCAGTTGCTGTCGACTCTCAATATGAGATCCAAAGAGCTGTCACTATCAGTGAAGCAAGCCATCATTAGGCTGAAAAATCAAAACAAACCCATCAGAGAGATAGCAAAAACATTAGGTGTGGCCAAATCAACTGTTTGGAACATTCTTAAAAAGAAAGAACGCACCGGAGAGCTCAGCAACACCAAAACACCCGGAAGACCACAGAAAACAGTTGTGGTGGATGACAGAAGAATTATTTCCCTGGTGAAGAAAAACCCTTTCACAACAGTTGGCCAAATCAAGAACACTCTCCAGGAGGTAGATGTATATGTGTCAAAGTCAACAATCAAGAGAAGACTTCACAAGAGTGAATATAGAAGGTTCACCACAAGATGTAAACCATTGGTGAGCCTCAATAACAGGAAGACCAGATTAGAGTTTGCCAAACAACATCTAAAAAAGCCATTACAGTTCTGGAACATCATCCTATGGACAGATGAGACAAAGATCAACTTGTACCAGAGTGATGGGAAGAGAAGAGTATGGAGAAGGAAAGGAACTGCTCATGATCCAAAACATGCCACCTCATCAGTGAAGCATGGTGGTGGTAGTATCATGGCGTGGGCATGTATGGCTGCCAATGGAACTGGTTCACTTGTTTTTATTGATGATGTGACTGCTGACAAAGGCAGCAGAATGAATTCTGAAGTGTTTTGGGCAATATTAAATGCTCATATTCAGTCAAATGCTTCAGAACTCATTGGACGGCGCTTCACAGTGCAGATGGGCAATGACCCAAAGCATACTGCAAAAGCAACCAAAGAGTTTTTTAAGGCTAAAAAGTGGAATGTTATGCAATGGCCAAGTCAATCCCCTGACCTGAATAAAATTGAGCATGCATTTCACTTGATGAAGACGAAACTGAAAGGAAAATGCCCCAAGAGCAAGCAGGAACTGAAGACATTTGCAGTAGAGGCCTGGCAGAGCATCACCAGGGATGAAACCCAGCGTCTAGTGATGTCTATGCGTTCCACTTGAGGCTGTAATTGCCTGCAAAGGATTTGCAACAAAGTATTAAAAAGTGAAAGTTAGATTTAGGATTGTTTAGTTTGTCCCATTACTTTTGGCCCCTTAAAAAGTGGGAGGCACATATAGAAACCGTTGTAATTCCTACACCGTTCACCTGATTTGGATGTAATTACCCTCAAATTAAATCTGAAAGTCTGCAGTTAAAGCACATCTTGTTTGTTTCATTTCAAAGCCATTGTGGTGGTGAATAGAGGCCAAAATATGAAAATTCTGTCACTGTCCCAATATTTATGCACCTGACTGTAATTCAATCATCTGGGTGAATAAGTGTACCACAGCAAGCAGGAGCATTATTGATATTGCTGGAAAATTTTGGCCGCTAATTAATTCAGATGAGGATCTACCACTACTACATGACTCCAAACTCATCCCCTGTTATAAACGGGGACGTAACATTATGGATTGCTTAGTCCATACTGACATTTCTAAATCCTTGACAGTACAGAAACCACACTTTCTCTCTAGACGAGCAGGAAATTTTAAATCTCTATGCTGCATTACATGCAGCTATTTGGAGATAGGAGATAAGTTTGTACATCCCCATTCAGGCCAAAAATTCATGATTAAGCATGCTCTGTCTTGCAATAGTAAATTTGTTGTTTACTATATACGTTGCCCCCGTGGTCTTCTCTATATAGGGAAGACCATACATCAATTTAAGGAGCGTATGGCACTCCATCGCTCTGCGATTAGACTAGCACTGGAGGGTAAGGAAAGTGAGCAACCTGTGGCTCACCACTTTTGTGCCCATAAGCATACACTAGCCACAATTCGCTATAAAATGACTGACTTCATTCCAGAGGATCCTAGAGGAGGAGACCGTGCTCAGGCTTTACTTAGAGCAGAGGCTCGGTGGATATATCGGCTAAACACTGTGTATCCGCACGGGCTTAATGAGCATCTCACCCTAACATGCTTTTTGTAGAACACATATTGTCTCTGATGTTTTTCTTTATTGGTATATACAGTTTTTGCATTTAGACTTATGTCTTAACTATGTACGGCGTTGAGGAGTTATTAACATTAACCTGTATTATCCTGTCAGTATTTGTTGGTGATGGTGTATGTTTGTCACTATAGCAACGGACCCTGGTCGACGACGTCATTTCCGCTATGCCGCGCAAGCATGTGACATCACTCTCACTCCGGGTCCAGCCAGCACAGACGTGGTGTTACTGTTTGTATTTAAAGTAAGTTTTTTGTTATATTTGATATTCCTGATGAAGGTTGAACTTGAAATATACCGAAACATTGAATTATTGATTGGGCTGTTGTCCTCATTTCTGAAAAAAATGTGAGTGCCGCCATTTGGTCTGTTGTCTATCTTAAACTTGCTTGGAAGGCACCCGGTAAGCTGTCTCACTCTAATTCTGGAGTGCTGAACGTCCGAACATTTGTATTATACAGTATATATATATATATATATGTATATATATATTGTATATATATTTATATACTGTATATATATGTATATATATATATATATATAAAAAGCACTAATCCACGGCACTCACCATTCCTAGATTTGGGGTGCAACATGGTATGTGACCACACTGTTAAAATAGAAATCATAGGGGCTCTGCACTCACCATAATAACTAACAATAATAGTAATAAACATAATAAACAGTGGGGTTTTGGTTCATGAATTGATCAATGCATTTAAGCTTGCAGCCCCCATCACGGGACCCCACTTTACTGCAAGTCCCTACTCTATTGCTCAGAATTATAACATGGACATAGCCATCACATTAGTGTTAAACTCAGGGTATGCTATCAAGGTTTAAAGCTCACAGCAACTTTGCTTTTAAATGTGAGACAGTTACCAAGCATACCTGTTGCATAGCAGCTAGGAAAACAGCTGACACAAGTTAGATAACTAGTTAAAAAGGGTGCATGAGAAAATGTGATCACAAAAATGATTAATTATAAAAATTAATCATATTAAACAAAAAGCACTAATCCACGGCACTCACCATTCCTAGATTTGGGGTGCAACATGGAATGTGACCACACTGTTAAAATAGAAATCATAGGGGCTCTGCACTCACCAAAATAACTAACAATAATAATAATAAACATAATAAACAGTGGGGTTTTGGTTCATGAATTGATCAATGCATTTAAGCTTGCAGCCCCCATCACGGGACCCCACTTTACTGCAAGTCCCTACTCTATTGCTCAGAATTATAACATGGACATAGCCATCACATTAGTGTTAAACTCAGGGTATGATATCAAGGTTTAAAGCTCACAGCAACTTTGCTTTTAAATGTGAGACAGTTACCAAGCACACCTGTTGCAAAGCACCTAGGAAAACAGCTGACACAAGTTAGATAACTAGTTAAAAAGGGTGCATGAGAAAATGTGATCATGGAATGGTGTGCCGTGGATTAGTACTTTTTATTTATTATGATTAATTTTTATAATTAATCATTTTTGTGATCACATTTTCTCATGCACCCTTTTTAACTAGTTATCTAACTTGTGTCAGCTGTTTTCCTAGGTGCTTTTCAACAGGTGTGCTTGGTAACTGTCTCACATTTAAAAGCAAAGTTGCTGTGAGCTTTAAACATTGATAGCATACCCTGAGTTTAACACTAATGTGATGGCTATGTCCATGTTATAATTCTGAGCAATAGAGTAGGGACTTGCAGTAAAGTGGGGTCCCGTGATGGGGGCTGCAAGCTTAAATGCATTGATCAATTCATGAACCAAAACCCCACTGTTTATTATGTTTATTATTATTATTGTTAGTTATTATGGTGAGTGCAGAGCCCTATGATTTCTATATATATATATATATAAACTTACATATGTACTGCGTAGATATCAAATAAAATGCCAAAATATGCATAAAAATATAATAATACAATACAATTATCAGGCATTTATTATCAAAAGACCTAAGGTAATTGATCATTGTATAATATACTCATAGTAATTACACATGTGAAAAAATGTGACATAAAGTGCCAATACCAGTGATGAAAAATAGTGACCAAATCATTAAATAATTTGTTATAAACCATAAAAAGTGACGTAATTAATATAAATGTCCATATTACATCACTTTGACTACTATTTATGAATCCTTTATAGTGATACCATTATCATAACTGAATAGTATGTATGGCTTCATATAATTGGGAATCATAATAAGGTTCACATAAATTGTCCATAAGCTTACGGATGTTGTAATATTTAATGGTTCTTATTGGAACAAACATTATTGAAATCAGATTGTATCAAAAATGCTAACACAAGTAATATGTATACGTTATAAAGTTCTATATTATCCTTATTGTTATAAACCATATGTATCTTTTTAAAGTTGATTCATTAGAAGCTATCTAATATAAGATACATGAGATCCATTGAGTTGTTTCCAAATATCTCTATGTCTAATTCCCCCATATTGATAGATAAAAAAGTAGTTCAACAAAGTCTATTTTCCCATATTTCAGGATAGGAAAAGCTTTAAAGGAGATTACTGATATTATATCCTGAATAAAGTCAAATAAAAGGCAAATAGCTGTTACTTTCATTGACACCTTTTAGTGCCATACTCCCCATGAGGAATATCCACTTGCAGGGGTATTCAATATGGGAGCGAAAACATCGTTTTTGCGTTAATATCGCACTTTTGACGTCATTATCGCAGGTTTGACTTTTACACCGTATTCAATTTCAAAGACTTATCGCAGGTTCGATAAGTCTTTGATCAAAAACAGGGATAACTTTTCACCATTGAATAGGTGTCGGAAAAAAGTGCAGAATTGGGGTTTAGGGGTGCAGGCTTAAAAAAATAGCCTGCACCCCTGGGAATGACATTTAAAAAGAACTGTGTCAAAAAAAGTTTTAAAAAAAATTAGGGACACCCCAAAAAATTAATTTAAAAATTGGGGTGAAAAAAAAAATGGGAAAAAATTGTTTAAAAATAGGGAAATAGGTTCAGGGCTATTCTGCAAGTATGCGGCAGGTGTTTTCTAGAATAGATTTATAGCGGCAGGTGCACAATTGCAGAATTTTTAAAAACTTACTTTAGGGACTTAAAAATATGCTAGTACCCATTTTCATGTACCCCAAATTTGATGGGACCACTTAAAAAAATGACAAAAATAACCTAAGTGCTCTTCTGCATCACTTCTTCAATGTCGGGAAAAAACACCTGCTGCAGCTATTTAAATCCCCGACTTTCAATTACAGGGTAAAACGGGGGTACCCATAGTGATCCCCCATGTTTTTACAACTTTAGGGGGGTCCTACAATTTTTTTAAGGAAAAATTCGTAACTTTACGCAAATACAACTTCGGAGTCTCCCGTTTTTGTTAATTTCATATCGAATACGGGGATAAGCGGGCGCGCGCCCGATACTTTAACGCAGGTAAAAACTCCGATATGAAACGTAAACTTCGACAGCGAAGTTTACGTTTCATATTGAATACCCCTCTTGGTCTCCCTTCTCAAAAGTTCTTGATCCAAATCTCCACCACGTATTCCCATATTGATTCTTTCTAATGCAAACCATTAAATATTAAATGTTCCTGTGCAATAAACCCTCTTATTGGTTCTTATACATGAAGCAGAGTATCATTATAATATTTTTTTTCCAGGTCCATTTTTATTAAATGTGCAATTTGCACTTGGCAGCATATGCACATCAATCATTGTCTCATCATCTGAGCAGCCTAAAAAACATCTAGAATATGCTAAGAAGGGTAACATTTCTGAAAGGCCTGAAGGAAATAGGTACCATCTGTAGATAATTTGTACATACAGTCCTTGGCAGTTTGTGCCTCCACTGCTAAAACCCTGGACCATGTTTTGTCTGTTAAATCAAACAAAATTGGCTAGTAGGTTACAGTTGTGTGACGAAAAATAGGAATTAGTACAAACATATACCACAGTCGTGTATGTCAGACAACTTTATTCAGGTACATCAGTCCATGCCCTATTTCTGCTCACAATGAGATAGATGTGCTAAGCCTTGGAGAGAGATAACATGGACAGAGCTAAAGGCCAAGGGGCTGCTGCGAGGGGGGGGGTGGGCTGCTAGGAGATGTCATTCTCCCTGCTGCTGCCTCTGTGGGAGTTACACACACCTGGGTATCACGCACTTATACTTACACACACTCACATATCCTACACACACACTCACACATACTAGTAAATACACACTCACACATACTTACACACACCGCTGCTGCAGAAGACAGGATCCCGACGCTGGAGGAAAAAGACACCACTTTGTAAGCTGAGTAATTGTTAAGTAAGCTAATTGGAAACTTCCAATTGTTTAATTAGTCATTAGCGAGGAGCGCCACAGGGGTCCCAGAGTAATTGCCAACCATTTTTCCTAAAAGTATGGATTTTAGAAATAAATTTGTCGTGCTCTGGGGCTGCGATAAAAAAAACCTCCTGCCGCTCAAAAACATGAAAAACCCTGCACCCAATTGAATTACCCCTCTAGGTATCTTCCAATGAGGGCTGCTACTCTGCAGGTTCAGGCAGCAAATTTTGATCTCTCTGCAGTATTGAGTGCCTGTGAAGATACTTGTTCCCTTGTCTATTACTATAATAGGGATGTGACGGCTGTAAAGGATATTATCACTCCTGTTTGTATACAACCCCGCATACCACACCTCTAAGCTTCTTTGGTTTAACAACAGTATTAGAGAGCTCAACAAGAATGGTTGCAGGCTTCAAAGATGATTGACTAACCTAGTAAAGCATATTGAAGAATAGCAATCCACAATCACCTATAAGAAAACCAAGTTCCTGCCAAGTGAGATCATGGCTGCAAACAACAGACCTGCTCAGCTTTCCATACGGTAGAGATGCTTTGCAAACCAGCATGTCTGCCACCTGATCACAACTGGTATTGCGACCACTCTGATGTCTCCTGTCATAGGCCAACGTGTATCGAGCTTAACTCTTCATCAGATTGCCCTGACAAAGAGTTAAGCTCGATATGCGTTGGCCTATGACAGAAGACATCAGAGTGGTCGCAATACCAGTGAGGTAAAGTTGGAGTTGGAGACTGATACAAGTGAAGTCTGGTAGTTCAAGAGCCACCATCCCAGGAAAGATCTACTTAATTGCAAAATCAATCACATGAATCTGGTAATGTTCCCATCTGCACCGTTGTGATTGAATTTTAGACAGGATTGTTTTATGGAAAGTTTTTATGCATAGTATATGAATGCTATGTTTTGGATGGAATTAATACATTTATTGTTACATTTTACACTATGAAAAATTTCTATTTCTCTATTTTTCATGTTACAAAACTGATCCCATTGCCAAGGTGATAAGAGGAGAATCATCACCTAAAGGGAAGTAATTGAGTTTATGCCATATTGGCTTTTATATATGAATATGTTGAATGTGTAAACACATATCATACATATCATACATATTAGTTAGTGCATGGGGAGGAACGTTCCTCTATCTAGGTTAAGGCAGCTGTTGTGTTCTATTGTGCCCGGACGGTTCTCATTCTTTTAGTAATTTCTCCTGAACCACTAAAGGAAGCAACTGTGAGGCCTTTAAAAAAATATGAGATATGGTAAGAACTTACCCTTGTTATCTCTATTTCTACGAAGTCCATAGGGTTCCACAGGATACCTTGGGGTATAGGTGATGACGTCAGGCATCGGGCACCATAGAGTTAAGTTTTCAGTCCTCCCAGGACATCAGTCCCTGTCCCAGTGGAGCTTACAATCTATATTCCCTACCACATGTATACACACATACAAACAAGGGAGAGTATTCTGTAACATCTACTAACTTTAGGACTTACAATACTGATGATTAAAGAGATCTATCATTGCAGTCCAGTATGATGGTTCAATAACAATACTAACACACAGTGCCTCAAGTACAATTTTCTATGTTGCTCTTTATGCCTATGCTAATCTGATGCCTCTTGTTTATGGGGGGTGAGGGAAGAAACTTGTATTTTCAAGTTTGTATCAGTTTTAGAATGTTTATAGTTATTTCAAATAAGCTGTATATTATATGTAATTATCAGTTTATTTCCATAAAAGTATTTTTGCATTTTAAAGAAAACAGTGTTTCTTATCTGTTTCATGATCTTTTACTTTTGCACACTTCTGCCTTGTCCCTTGTTAATGATACATAATTATAGGTTAAAGCAAATTGATTTTGGGCCAAACGTAAGAGGGTGAGAGTTTAGAAAATGTGAGAGTAAACTCTCACACTTTTTATAACTCGGCCAATGTAATAGAGTCCGTAAACAGAGCAAGCTTGCATGTTTTTCAGACTCAAAAATCTCTCACGATTTAGACTCTCATCAAGATGTTTTCCCATTTTAAAAATACAACTCGACCAATGTAATAGTGTAAGAGGTTACTGCTAAACTCTCACATTTTCTATACTCTCACTGTATTGCATTTGGCCGAATGTGTGTACAATTTTAATTAAGAATATTATAATCAAATTTATGATTTTTTTATTCTAGTAATGGGAAAACGTTTTTCCTATACACTTCAATGAGCCATTCATTTAAATATTTTTACATGTACAATTTTTTTTATCTTATATACAGTACCTATTGTTTACTGCAATCCTGTCAGGATAATTATCAGCTCTATTTCTCCAGTCACATATCTCTTGAATAAGTACACCTGCCTGCCCAATCTCACACAGGGCAAGCATAGTGGTTGCAATTAGAGATGAGCGTTTCAGATTCTGTGGAATCCGAACTGCTCCAAACACCGGGGGTCCGAGTCCACCTGAGCCGAGGCTCGGATGCCACTTCGAGGCCGAACGTCATCCTCCCTACGTTGGCTTCTAGCGAGAGTTCGTTTCTATACAAGATGCCGGGACTCTGACCCATTTCACTGTTCACTCACACGCTGTGCACTGCTCTGCAATGTCTCTCTGCATATGTTAAACTGGCTGTGTCCAGAGTGGTTGTGCTGGTAAAGTGACTGTAGGGGGCCCACTGCACGCTGATGTATGCTGCGGTACTCTGCTGATTAAAGTGGTTGTAGCCTGTGTCCAGACTGCAGACTCACAAGTAGCTGGGCTGTTAAGTGACTGTGCATAGGGGGCACACTGCACGGCACGCAGTGTGCGCTATACTCTGCTGATTAAAGTGGTTGTGTCCAGACTCACAAGTGGCTGTGTGTACAAGGCATGCTGATGTATGCTGCGCTGTACTCATGCCCCACTGCTCCAGTGTAAAAAAAGGTCAAATTATATTTTTTTAAAAAGTTAAAAATAACTAAAAGTTAAAAAAATATATATATTTTTTGTGCTGTATGTCACTGTGTACTGTATGCAAGCATACCTCCCAACATGACCCTCTCCAGGAGGGACACAATGCTCTGGTCCTGGACTTCCCTGGTAATGTATGATTGGTGGAGGCTCCAGAGGTGGGGCTGCAGTACAGTCCAAAATTCAAATAGGGAAGTCACACCAACTGCCAGTGAGACCCAGCCAGTGATGTTTGGCAGCGGTTGAAATGGCAGTTGGTGTGGCTCCCCTATTTGACTTTTGAACTGCGCTGCAGCCCCACCTCTTACCAGGGAAGTCCAGGTATGTGCAAGCACTGTGACTCCTTGGGCTGCAGCCCTCTGTGTATACTGTATACATGCATTGTGATTCCTTGGGCCGTAGCCCTCTGTGTATACAAGCACTGTGACTCCTTGGGCTGTAGCCCTCTGTGTAAGCAAGCACTGTGACTCCTTGGGCTGTATCCCTCTGTATATACAAGCACTGTGACTCCTTGGGCCGCAGCCCTCTGTGTATACTGTATACATGCATTGTGACTCCTTGGGCCATAGCCCTCTGTGTATACAAGCACTGTGACTCCTTGGGCTGTAGCCCTCTGTGTAAGCAAGCACTGTGACTCCTTGGGCTGTATCCCTCTGTATATACAAACACTGTGACTCCTTGGGCCGCAGCCCTCTGTGTATACTGTATACATGCATTGTGACTCCTTGGGTCATAGCCCTCTGTGTATACAAGCACTGTGACTCCTTGGGCTGTAGCCCTCTGTGTAAGCAAGCACTGTGACTCCTTGGGCTGTATCCCTCTGTATATACAAGCACTGTGACTCCTTGGGCCACAGCCCTCTGTGTATACTGTATACATGCATTGTGACTCCTTGGGCCATTGCCCTCTGTGTAAGCAAGCACTGTGACTCCTTGGGCTGTATCCCTCTGTATATACAAGCACTGTGACTCCTTGGGCCATAGCCCACTGTGTATACAAGTACTGTGACTGTGCTGGCCGTACCCCACTGGGTGGGTGGCAGGGCACAAGGACAATTACATCTTGTGATACTTTTCATTTCTGCCACTGCTGTGTGGCAATGTTTCATAGATGTCCTTTAAACTTCGGTGTCTGTGCTGCTGCTCTGTCGCTTAGTAACCAGCCAGTCCACTGCAGCCTTTGGCCAATAATGGTGAAAACAATATTGTGAGCTGTGGGGTGGTCTAAATTGACTGTAAATGACTGAAAATTAATTTATTTACAGTTTCTTATATAGCGCAGCATATTCCGTTGCGCTTTACAATTGTAGGAACAAAAAAGACCAAATTATGTGATTTTAGCTTTTTTTGAACATTTTTGTAAAAAATCCAAATCCAAATCTAATCACAACGGTTTGGCAAATCCAAATGTCGAATCAGAGCCAAATCCAAACTCAGCAAAAATGGTCCGGCACACATCTCTAGTTGCAATACAGTGACAACATCATCACTCTCCACCCAACATGGAGCAAACAGCATAAGAAACATGTGCCGCTACTATCCTGCATCACTATCCTGCACACCGAGTGGCTGTGTGCACAAAGATGGTTGATGAATTACAGGTGATGTGTGCCCAAGGAAGTTCCTGGAGATGTGTGCTCCATTAAAAGGCATGTTTGATGCCTTACAAGATGTGTGTGCTTCATTACAAGCGGGTGTGTGCTGCACTATAGAGGTGTGTTTCCCAACTCCAGTTCTCAGGGACCTCTAACAGTGCTTGTTTTACGGATCTCCTGTGTATCACTAGTGAAATAATTAACACCACCTGTGAATCATTTAAAATGTGTCAGCCAGTAACCTGTCCACCGACTAGGGACTCTGGAAAACATGCACTGTTAAGGGTCCTTGAGGACTAGCATTATGAAACACCTATATAGAAAATCTTTGCCAAAGGTTGTTTGCTGGTAACATTACATATCTACTGTCCGTTACATGAACATTACTGCATAGCTTCCAAATACTGTAGATGGAAGATGTATAAAATATAGTATTACAAGGTAAGTGGAATTTAATTCTTCTTATTATTATTATCATTTATTTACATGGTGCCACAAGTGTTCCATAGTGCCTTACAAAGTACATAAACAAATAGGTGACCAGTGACTTACAGAACAATACAATACAATACAGGACAAGGATATGGATAATATACATAGCTACATTAGCAACCATAACACCCACATAAGCAGCCGAGCATAAGCAACCAAGTGTCAGGTGCCCTAATGGTGAGTAAAAAGTAGATGAAAGTAAAGTAGGGGGAAGCACAAGAGGGTAGAGGGCCCTGCTCATAAGAGTTTACATTCTAAAAGGGAGGGGCAGACAAACAGGAGTGACACAGATGGGGTAGACGGGGAGGAAGGAGCATGTATCAGCGAGTAACGATGGCAGCTGGAAGGCTTTGATGAAGTAGTGGGTCTTGAGAGCCCGTTTGAATGATTGTAGAGAGGTGGAGAGTCTGATGGGGAGATGGAGATAGTTCCAAATGTGGGGAGCAGTGCGGGCAAAATCTTGGAGGCGGGAGTGGGAGGAAGTAATCAATTGGCATGAAAGGTGGCATGCATTAATTTAAAGAAGAGGGCGAACAGGAGAGTGAAGGGATATGAGATCAGAGATGTAAATGGGAGAAGATTGGGTGAGGGCTTTGTAAGCGAGCGTGAGAACCTTAAATTGGGTTCTGAAAGGGAAGGGGAGCCAGTGGAGTGCTTATAGGAGAGGGGAGGCAGATGTAGAGCATTTGGAGAGGAAGATGAGCTGAACAGCAGCATTGAGTACACAGACTGGAGTGGAGAGAGATGGGAATTGGGGAGGCCAGATAGGAGGAGGTTACAGTAGTCCAATCTGGAGATGACCAGTGAGTGTATGAGGGTTTTAGTAGCATCCCGGGTGAGATAGGGTCTAATCTTAGAAATATTTTTGAGATGGAAACAACAGGACTGCGAGAGGTTCTGGATATGTGGTTTGAAGGAGATGGATGAGTCCAGGATAACTCCAAGACAGCACACTTTGGGGCTGGATGAGATAGTTGTGCCACCAATTGATAAAGAAATCATGGGAAGTGAGGTTATGTGGGAGGGTGGGAAGATGATCAGCTCTGTCTTAGACATATTAAGTTTAAGAAATCGCTGGGACATCCAGAAAGCGATAGCAGAGAAACAGTTGGAGATACGAGTCAGAAATTTAATGTGTTTTTATAAGTGTAATTTACTTTCTTTGCTGAAAAACGTAGGTTGACAATTAATTACAAATTCTGGTCTAGCTTTCTGTAACTAACATTACATTTAAAGAGTGATTAAAAGTAATAGCCATTGTTACAATTGAATTTTCTGCTTTTCTATATAGTTGATGTAAATGGCAACTTTATACTGTAGTACAGCCAGCAGTAAATATGATCAGGTTAGTATATTTAGTTAAATGAAATACCATAGGTTTCAATGGTGTTTAATATTTATAAAATAGATGTTCTTGTAACTAATGTTACACACATGTAACTAACATTACAAAGAGAGAATATAATACAAGAAAATTGTTCTCTATATAGTACAGGTTGAGTCTCCCATATCCAAATATTCTGAAATACGGAATATTCCGAAATACAGAATATTTTTAGCATTACTGAGAAAGTGAAACCTTTGCTTTCTGATGGTTCAATGTACACAAACTTTGTTTAAAGCACAAATTATTAAAAATATAGTATAAAATAACCTTCAAGCTGTGTGTATAAGGTGTATATGAAATATAAATGCATTCTGTGTTTAGATTTGGGTCCCATTCCCAAGATATTTAATTATTTTATGCAAATATTCCAAAATACAGAATATTCCAATATCCAAAATACCCCTGGTCCCAAGCATTTTGGATATGGGAGACAACCTGTATAATAAGAATAAATAGGGAGGGTTCATTTAATTAAAATGGTAATACAACTAAAATTCCTATATGTTTTTCAACAGACCCCCGTTTATCTCCATGCCTCAATTTTCAAAAAAATGAACAGTATGATCTCCTCTCTGATTTGGGTAGATAAAAGGCCATGCATTAAGTTAATTACACTCACTAGTTCTAAAGACTCAGGAGGTTTGGCACTGCCCCACTTTCGGTATTATTATTTTGCAGCTCAGCTGGCACATATGCGGGTATGGGTGCAGGATAATGATGTAGGCTCTCTCCCGGCCCTATTAATTGCACAAGTGACACCTGGGCATACACCACTACAAGCTTTGATGAGTGATACCTTTTGCAGGAAGAATCCCCCCTTATATATACAAGCAGTGAAGATCTTGCGGGCAGTTCATACATTAATGCAATTTCATGATGTTGACCCAGATACCTAATTAAGGAACTCCCATCAGCTGTTGGAAATCTCCTCCATTCATCCTGGTGAGGTATGGGGCAGAAGAGGCATTACCACGATTAACTAGCTGTACCAGGATGGGTTTCTTAAATCCTTTACTCAACTTGCAAATGAGTTTAATCTCCCACATTCATACTTTTTTAGATATTTACAACTATACCATGCACTGTCCGCCCAATTTGCTGATAAACCCCCCTCCATACAGCATTCTCCATTAAAAACTTTCCTCCTTCAGTTAGGTCCTAAACGTACCCTTTCTTGTTTATATACATTTCTATTGTCATATCACCATAGTTCTGGATTGTCCAGACTACAGCAGAGTTGGAAATCAGACGTGGGAAGGTTATCTGACAAAGAATGGAGTAGGGCAATAGCATGTCCTTGTATATCTACTGCCTCTGTCCGCTTTCAGCACATTCAAATGTTTATTTTGCACAGATCATATACAGTATGACTTCAGTTAGGATAGTGAAGTTCGGTGGGCTGAAATCTGATGCATGTCCCAAATGTCAAGTAGCTTCAGGTACTTTTTGGCATTTATTATGGGAATGTCCAAAAGTGCAATCCCTTTGGGTTCAGGTGTGTCGGGTGTTAGCGGTCACGGGGATTGCGTCCTTGATTCTTACACTTAGGTTCTGCTGTATTGGAGTTGTTGACGAAGAACATCTAGATAAGAGTAGTTTGCAATATGCAGTGAATTTATGTACTATACCCAAGGTCTGCATTGCCAGACGTTGGATGGCTCACGAGAGTCCGTGTTTTCAGGCCTGGGTCTCGATTATTAATACAACGATACAACATGAAAGATATTTGCATATTGTCCGTAAAGCAGAATCTAAATTTGACCGTATTTGGTCTAGATGGCTCTCCTCAAAGTATGTGTCATTTTGATATCCTACCTGATGATTGTTATAGTATTAGGTGTGATATGTGACTCCTCCCTCTTTTTTTTTTGTTTATTATTTTGTGCTGCAAGTAATTGAATGTTTGTTTTGTTAGTTGTTTATGTATAATTGATGGAAAACAATAAAAAGAATACTCAATTAAAAAAAAAAGAATAAATTCAATTCTACTTGGTAAATAAGAGAATAATGTTTCTTAACAAATTTTAAAAAGTTAGGACTACATGCCATGAATGTTTTAAAAACCTCAGTATTAAAATTTATTTTTTATAAATTTGTTAAATGAGGTAAATGGCAATTTTTCCCTTTGCAATAGCTATAGTCCTACATGAGATTATGTTTGTATAATTAGTTAAATGAAGTAGCATACATTTTCAGGTATGTTTATGCTTAATATGTATCAAACTAGGCATCCATTTTTATAACTAATATCACATAATATATCTATGTTACATAAAGAATATACATTATACTCTGTGCTGTATAACAATAAACATTTAACAAAAGTTAATATTACGTGGAAAATCAAAGAAATAATGTTTGCCACGGGTTTCACGTAGCTTTAACGAAGTACACAGCACTAAATCTGTGCTTATGATACCTATATCATCTTTCTCAGGAAAAACAAAATATATTTCTGTAAACCCTAGACTACCTTTTCTTATCGGGTTGAGTACGGGATGCCGACACTCGGGATCCCGGAGGTCAGAATCCCGACACCTGTCTGTAAGTATCCTAACCCTACCCCTAACGCTCCCTCCCCATACAATAAACATAACCTACCACCCTACTGCCTAAACCTAACTTTCCCCCCATAGTGCCTAACCTTAGTGCCTGACCCTAACCCTCCCGCTAACCCCACTACTTACCGTCGTGATTCCAGAGGTCAGGATGCTGGTGTCAGGATTCTGGTGCCGGCATCCCGAAAGCCGGGTTTTCAACTACATCCCTTCTTTTCAAGTATTGAACACTAAGAAAGTTGTCATACTGATACTTATAATGTTTCCAATGTAGGTTTTGTGAAGCTCTTTAACTGTAAGGTATTTAACCATTACAAAAGAGTTTACAGGTAGAACTGTGACCTGAGATTCAACAGCAGATTTATCAATAATTGCATGTTCATCAGAAGTTGAATTTTGAACTTGACCGTTTTCCACTTATCATATACTTATTATTTTCTTAGATCTATGAAGGCATGGGAATGGGATGTTTGGCTTTCTACTTAGGGGTCTATGTACTAAGCCTTGGAGAGAGATAAAGTGGATGGAGATAAAGTATCAACCAATCAGCTCCTAAATGTCCTTTTTCAAAATATTATTTAGAGTTACAGAACATACTGTAATCAACCTACAATTCTAGTCTGAGCTTACACCAATGCTGTACCCAGACCCCAGCATACAGTCTGCCACAGAGCAGTGACATCCTGGGAGCCGATCAGTGGGAAACGCAGGCAGCTCCTACCACAGTGCCAATAACTTATACACACAGCATGGGGTATATCTGTTAAAATGCAACAAGTCCATGGGCCAAATGTAGTAGGGTGAGAGTTTTTAAAATGTGAGATTTTTCTCACACTTTTTAAACTTGACCAATGTAATAGAGTCCGAGAACAAAGCAAAAGAGCAAACTTGCATGTTCTTCAGACTTAAAAAACTCTCACGATTTAAACTCTCATCAGGATGTTTTCCCATTTTGAAGATAAAACTCGACCAATGTGAGAGTTTACTGCTAAACTTTCACCATTTTACATTTGACCCCATATGTTTCACATATGAGGTCCTCCATCTATTACTTACTTTGTCATCGCAAACATAAAAAATATTAACGCCCCCCCAAAAAAAACGTCTAAAGGGGTGGATGTCCCTTGCCCTCAAATGATCATCACCCTGCCAATGCTTCCACCTTTTGTATATTTTAATATACCAGGAGTTTCATAATTTCATTAAAAGAAAAAACAAATTAAGCAGTTTTCTAAAACCTGTTGTATTTTCACACTCAATGTGATTTACCCCTAGTAAGTTATAAAAGAGGACAAAGTTGGAGATAATAATAATTGTGTAGCCTACAGTATGATAGACTGAAATACACATGTATGAATAATAACAAAAGACATTAACGTTAGTTACAGTGAAAATGTGTAACGTTAGTTACCATTTATGAGATAAGCTGTTTTATTTAATGGCCATCATTGGACTTTGAGGTATTTACTAGATGTCCATAATCCTCATATGTCTTATGGTATCTAAAAACTACACATCTTACAAAGCTGAAGGAAACTTATTCATGTTTTGAAACTAACATTACAAGTTAGTTATACTGATGTTTACCTTCAATATTCAGCCTCAGACACTGATTGCTCTTGCATGTGAACACATGTGGTCAACCAACATTTACTAATAGTAATACCACCTAGCGATAAATTGTGGAACGGGAGTTGCAATATGGGAAATTCAAACATTAAATTGCATCCAAAATCAACATTTTCTTCTTTAGAATTATGTTAACTTTACATAATTTTCTCTTTACTTAATAATTGTCACACGCGGTGTCTTGTTGGACAACAGTTCTCCGGGCAGCTCTCTCAGGCCCGTTACTAGAAGCATTGGATGCCACACTGCTACTCCGTGAAGCCCTCCTACCTGGCTGCTCCGTCATCTCTGCCTTTACCAGATTTGTTCCTTCTCCTTATTCTTTCCCGCTTGTTGGTTGCTCAGATGCTGGTGATAGTGTTCAGCGCAGTTCATGCTTTCCGGTTCCTCGGTGTGGAATTCTTGCTCCTGTGTGTTCCAGCTTCTCGTGTCCAGCGTGTATTACAGCCTCAGTTGCATTTCAGCGTCTGAGTGGACAATCTGCGTCAAACATCACAGCGGTCTCGGCCACACTTCAGCGACTGAGTGGACAATCTGCATCAAACATCACAACAGTCTCAGCCGCACTTCAGCGTCTGAGTGTACAACCTGCATCAAACAACACAACAGCCCCCAAGGCTGCAACTCGGACCCAAGGCCGCCCCTCAGCCAAGTACACAACAGGCCTTTTTCTTTCCCGCTTGTTGGTTGCTCAGATGCCGGTGATAGCGTTCAGTACAATTCGTGCTTTCCGGTTCCTGGGTATGGAATTCTTGCTCCTGTGTGTTCCAGTTTCATGTGTCCAGCGTGTATTACGGTCTCAGTTGCATTTCAGCATCTGAGTGGACAATCTGCATCAAACATCACAGTGGTCTCAGCCGCACTTCAGCATCTGAATGGACAATCTGCGTCAGACATCTCAGCAGTCTAAGCCGCATTTCAGCATCTGAGTGGACAATCTGCATCAAACATCACAACAGCCCCCAAGGCTGTAACTCGGCCCCAAGGCCGTACCTCAGCCAAGTTCACAACAGCCCCCAAGGCTACACTGTTCCCCTGTTACCTGCTGTTTGCACGATTCAAGCCTCCTTCCGGAAACCGCTACTCAGAATGTGCCATTAACTGGCAACAAGTCAATGCAATTCATCATATCCAACCTTGTCAAGAGGAGTTGTGTTAGTAAGACCGCACTTCCCTTTAATTGTGATATTTGATCATTAATAAATAGTCATCTGTGTAGATATTTAAATATGTGACAAATTGGCAGGTGGAATGAATCACTTTTCTAGCATATATATCTCATCATAAACACCTATTTATATTGTGTTACAAAAACAAATACGCATACAAATTAATACATGAAAAGTACCAGTGCAGATTCAGTTTTCTAATAGTATTCATATACACAGGTACTGTGATCTTCTAATGAAAACATGAACAGGGAGTCCTGGATGTGATGATATGGCCCCCACAGAGCCCTGATTTTAACATCATCGAATCTGTCTGGGATTACATGAAGATACATAAGGATTTGAGCAAGCCTACATCCTTCAAAAACTTTGTGCAAGTGTACCTAGAAGAATTGATACTGTTTTGAAGGCAAAGGGTGGTCACACCAAATATTGATTTGATATATATTTCTCTTCTGGTCATTCACTTTGCATTTTGTTGATTGATCAAAATAAATTATCAACACAATCTATTTTTTAAAACATTCTTACTTTGCAGCATATTTTGGGGTCTGTTGAGGGGGCAGGGTCTGTGGGGGAGGGGTGGGATACTCCCTTCTCATGTGGCCTGATTCTGAGTCGAAGTCAGTCGTGTCCTTCCTTTTGCTGCAGTTTGTCTGTGACTGCTAATGCAGCTACAAAACTGGCACATCAGGGAAGAACACACCTGTTAGTAGGAAGCGCCGTGGCTCCATTTTTAAACCAGGAACCAGCTTCCAATATCCTCATATTTGCCCCATATATGCCAGTCTTTAACCTTTATGTTTTACTTGTGATTTATGAGAGTCTTTCTTACCTTTATGGTGGTTTTTATGCAACAGGGAACCTCTGAAGAAATTCTTTAACCCTGGAAAGATGGTGACTTAGTTGGTTTTCATTATTCTCACGTGGTCTAGAAGATGCCTGTGCAGGAATATGACCAATGTCATAACCATATAACAGAGGTTCAACTAGATAATGCATAGTAACAGATGTTTTGGTACAGGGTAAAATGTGCTTGTTAATTTGGTATACCATTTGTATCAGTAATGTTTCTTTAGAATTGCTGCCTTAATGATGATTACTGTTCCTGTTCCTTTTCCTTCTAATTCTGCCAGTTGGGGATAATCTCCAACCACTTCACCCCAGTTCTCTTTAGCTTCATTCCCACTTATCTCTGCAGCATTCCCCCGGGACTCTGCAGCTGCAGCCTCCTTGTGTCCCTCCAGCCTCATTCCCCATGTATATGCAGCTCCAGCCCCACCTCCATGATCCTCTCCAACCTCACCATATCACCAGGTCTCAAACCAGCTCCAGGCTCCTTGTTTCTCTCCAATTACTCAGTGTCTCCAGCACCCCAGTGTCTCCCCAGCTCCAGCCTCCTTGTGTCTCTCCAGGCCTGCAGTGTCTCCCCAGCTCCAGCCTCCTTGTGTCTCTCCAGCACCCCAGTGTTGTAATCTTCTTTAGCCCTTTAGTTTCTCATTGCCAGAATCTGAAAGCTTGATGTTTTGTTTATGACTTATCTGAATATAATTCAACTGTCTAATGTTAATAGACAAAGCAGATATGTCCTTAAAACATTACTGAAAAAATTGCTATCTCAAATAACTGAAAAAAGTAATTGTCCTTTTCAAAATTGATAGTATGAAATTCCTTTGCTGTTCTAACCTTTGGTGTGGATAATGTTGGATGAAGGCCATAATTTGTGACCGAAACGTTGACTTATATACGAGGGTTGTCCAAAAAGTAATGCCTAAATGCTCATAATCCAATAATAATGGAATCCAAGATGAAACAAAGAGCCGTCATTGAATTTCTGGAAAAAAAAAGGCTGCAGTCCTACAGAAATGCACAGAAGACTGAAAAAAGTGTATGGTGAGCATACAATTGACTATAGCAATGTCAGAAGGTAGATGAAGTTTTTTCAATTGGGAGAAACATCCGTGTGCGACAAACCTCATGGTGGCAGACCATCAACTGCAGTGACAGCAGAGAACCAACACAAAGTCGATGCCATGATTCAGAAAGTCCGTCGTGTGACCATCAGACCATCAGAGATATCAGTGATGAACTTGAATGTAGCCATGGCACTGTAGAAACACTAATCAATGATTTGGGATATCGTAAAGTGTGTGCTAAATGGGTTCCAAAGCAATTAACCAGGGATCATAAGGCCCAGAGGGTGGAAGTGTGCAATGACCTTTTGACCAACTTTGAAGCCAACCCTGAGACATTTTTTGGGAAAATGTCATTACAGGAGATGAGACCTGGGTATTCCTTTATGACCCAGAAATAAAGGCCCAATCAAAACAATGGAAACACCCAAGTTCACCTAGGCCAAAAAAGTTTAAATCACAGTGATCCGTAAACAAAGTTATGGTCACATTCTTCTGGGATTGCCGAGGTGTTATTCTCATTGATTACTTGGAACCAAACCAATCAATCAACAGTGATCGATACATTATTACACTTAAGAAACTGAAAGAAGCCATCCGCAAAAAAGGTCAACAATCCCATTGTCAAATCTCATCTTACACCACGACAATGCCAGATCTCACACTTCGATGGCAACATCTGCGGCCATTGCCAAAATGGGGTGGGCAATAATGCCACATCCACCATAGAGTCCTGATTTGGCTCCTTCTGACTTCAATCTGTTTGGCCCTCTCAAATACTGTCTCCGGGGTCAACATTTTGAAGACATAGTGGATTCACAGCTTGGGTTGAGAGGTGGAGAAAATGTCTGAGGGCAGATGGTGAATATTTTGAGTAGAGTCATTCTGTTACTAAGACTTCAAAGTATTTTACTGCAAATTTTCAAATCTGTGGGCACTCAAATCAATCCAAATTTACAGCAAATTCAGGTGCAAATTCAGGTGCCAAAGAAATAAAAGTGTAGATTGAAGAAGGAATACGGCACTCCAGGAGTAACGTTTAAATACAAATATGTTTATTTAGCATGTGAGCATAAGAGCAATGTTTCGGGCACGTCAATCCCTTTATATAGCATATGTTTTTAATCCACATTAAGTTCAAATCATTTAAACATATTAACACCACTGTGTGCCCCCTTACTCGTTATTATATATACCTAAATAAATATATATTACACATGTATATACACACACATGGTTTATATGAGCAAAACTATGTAACTGCTTTGGGGCTCATTTAGGGACCTATGTATTAATAATCTTGGAACTGCCGAAATTATTAAGTATCATTATCGTTGTGGATATTTAAATTTTCTATGTACAAAGAGAAACTCACAGGGACAGCGGTTGCGCTAACTGCTCTTCCAGGTGAAGAAGTACTAAGCCTTGGAGAGTGATGGAGAGTGATATTGTGGAGACAGATAAAGTACCAACAAATTAGCTAACTGCTATGAAACAGGATGTGTTTGAATAATGACAGTTGATTGGTTGGTAGTTTATCTCTCTTCAGTTGGTAGTTTATCTCTCTCTCCAAGGCTTAGTACATCTGGCCCCCTGTGAGTTATATCCCCAGCATTTTGTAGAAGTCTTTCACGTTTGTGAAAGACTTCTCCGGGGGAAGCTGACACTGCGCATGTGGAATATCTCTCTCCTGCTTTTAAGCCTCCATAGGCTTAAAGCATCTTAAATGGCACTAATTTACTTGTGCATGAAAGCAGTCAGAAATGTTGGTGTTACGGTAAAATAATGGATTTTGTGAGCTTTTCCTGTTTCAGAACCTCATAACTGCATTCTACATATTTCATACTGTATATCATTTATATGAATTAATAATGACAAATAATCACCATCATTAGTTTTAGAAATGTACATTTATTTTGTATGATATATTGAGGTAACAATCAAGAAATATTCTGAAAACTGTAGTTTGTGAGCTGTAGTTGTGGCTACATTAAGAACGCTGTAAACTACTACTGTATTAAATGATCATTTTTGTTTCTGTTTGCTCGCTTCAAACTAGTAACTGATATTTGCCCAGTACTAAAGTTCAGGATTGGATTAACAAGGGGCCTGACAGATGTTGGTTTTATGGATCTGTGAGGTTTCTTTTCTTTTCTTTTTTTTATTCTCTATGTTCTTGACAAGACGACTTAACCAGAAGGAGACATCTGTTGAAGCAAAACAAGGTGGCCCACTTCCTCAGGAAAATAATATATCAATTGTTGAAAAGGAAAATTACTGTATCAGTTGTTCTGAGATAGCAATTATTTCAGTAATGTTTTAAGGACATATCTGCATTGTCTATTAGCATTAGACAGTTGAATTATATTCAGATAAGTCATAAACAGAACATCAAGATTTTCGGATTCTTGCCATGAGACACACAACGGCTAAAGCAGATTTCAATACTGTACAGAAATAAATGCAAATATGTGTTTGCAGTGCTGTAGGCATCTCTGTGACCGTCCATATCCATATGTTTGGTTCATATCGGTCATTATTATCAGGTCACACTTTTACCATCTCTATCCCTGGCACAAAAGATCCATCTGAACACAGGTATAATTACACATATGAACAACTCTACATAGCTCCCAATTCTTCCATGCTGAACTTTGCCTACGTGCAGTGCATTAGTAGTGATATACATGATACATGCATTGCTTGTGCTTGTCTCCAGAAAGTATACAATATATGTTCCACAAATGTACTTGCATTCACCTCTGTATCATTCCCAAATTGTTTATAAACACAGCTGCTTACTTTGGACCTGAGTTATATTTAGCCTTAGGCCGGTATCCAATTAGCAGCGCTAAAGTAGCGCTGCTAATGGATGATCGCGGGGCTATCTAATTAGCCATGAAGTGCCGCCTGACACTTTTTTCGGGACCTGGTGTGTCTCGAAAAATAATCCACAAAAAGTGCCGTTTTTTGCACCCCCGCAATGACCAGAACACATAGGTCTGTGAGCTTATCTTATGTGTTTTCGGACGAAATATACTATTTTTTCATCCAAAATAATAGGATATGGGAGAAAAAAAATATCGTCGAAAAAGATGGAATATCGGCAAAGAAATCCCTGTTTTTAACCCCCAAAATAATATCGGAGCTAATTGGATACCCCTCTTAGTTGTATTCATAACAGCTTGATAAAATAGAGACACTGATCCCTACTGTAAAAACAATGTCAGTCAATATTTTCTCTGGACACTGAATGGATCTTTTTCTCTGGACACTGAATGGACCTGGAGTGCATATACTACAGCAGGATGGGGCCTGGATTTACAGTGAGCAGCTTGCTTCCCCTGCTTCTGATTGACAGACTGCCTGTGAATTAAAAGCAGTGGATGACCCAGCCCCCCTTCTGGGAACAGCCACCAATCAGCCATGTTCGCCCCTCCAGGTCATTCCTTTGCCTTCCCATAGTCTACTAGCAGCGTGTGCAAGAATTTATGTAGCGCCTTAACCCAGTGAAACTACATCTTCCCCACAGTAACAAAAAACACGAATTGGCCCACATAGGAAAAAAGAAAAATTTTCCGACACAGAAAAAAAAACACACACCATATAGTAATATCCCTGTCTCTGCACTACAGTAACACCACAACTTCCAAACTCACATTACAGCAACACAGCTGCTTCTAATACTGCACTAAAGAAAACCACTTCTACAACTGCACTGCAGCAACACCACCATTCATAAACCTATTCTGTTACAGCTTTTGGGAATATAGGGGGGTTTGGACGCGCTGTTTGGATTTGAAGTGGGGTGAAAAAAAGTTATAAAATGGACAAAACAGTTGTGTACAGATGTATCAATAGTTATATATATATGAGACCGGCAATTGCTAAGTAAGCAGAGGGCTAAAAAAGACACATAGAAACAAAAGGATGTTCATAGCTCTTTCATTGACAAATGTGTGTGTTGGAAGAGTAGTAAGTATGTTGCGGCAGTCCCGTGTCTTGCACGCTGAGAGTGGAGCAGCGGTATAGTACTCACCCTATCTTACCCTACTGACGGCGCAGACTGGAGTCCGCTGATGACTGTTGGGAACAGGTGGTATCGGCTGTGTGCTTTGCGTTGTGGCCGTCCTGCTGCAGTTTCTCCGGGCTGTGTTTTTTCAGGCTCTGTGATGCGAGCCGAAGTCCGGGGTTCCCGCTGCCGCTTGCGCTCCTGCTGTCTCTCTGTGATCTTGCTACGGGCTTTTCCTAACACCAATGCGTTTCGTCATTCAATTACTTTTTCAAGGTGTCTGTCAAAAGGATTCCAGCCTCCTTAAATACCCATTGGAGTGTTCTCATTGTGTGGTTTATTTACTGGAATGTCCTTGCGGACTCCAGTACATTGGCTGCACCATTAGAAAATTAAAAACGAGAGTGGGAGAACATATAAACAATATTAAAAAAGGCTTCACAGCACATAGTGTTTATTACACCATCAAAAGAACCCGAGGGGGTTGAAATTTACAGCAATAAATAAAGTGGAAAAAAATTGGAGAGGAGGACAGTATGTGGATAAAATTTCAAAATCTGAAACAGAATGGATTTATAAAATGGGCACTCTCCAACCTAGGGGTCTGAACCTCGATTTTGATTTAGGAGCTTTTTTGAGGATTTAATGAACCAGTATATTTTACAAATCATTTCTAAATATTATTTTATAAATAATTTTATACAGTTATTTTATAAAATTCATTTTATACAGTCTTTTAACATTCACAATTTTTAATCAAATACTAATTTGAGGACCTGGCAAACACCTGAGTAACATTGATGTGCTTAATCAGTACTATTAACAAAGGAACATATGTAGCTCTTTTTATTTAACAAATTTTCAAGTAATTTTTTAACATTTTAACCCCCACATGTATTTTAACCATTAAAGATTGTTGCATTCATCATTTTTATTCACATATTCATTACATCAGTAAGGCCACAGAGTGATAAGAGAATCCAGCCGCTAATTAAGAAAGAACCAATGAGAACACTCCAATGGGTATTTAAGGAGGCTGGAATCCTTTTGACAGACACCTTGAAAAAGTCATTGAATGACGAAACGCGTTGGTGTTAGGAAAAGCCCGTAGCAAGATCACAGAGAGACAGCAGGAGCGCAAGCGGCAGCGGGAACCCCGGACTTCGGCTCGCATCACAGAGCCTGAAAAAACACAGCCCGGAGAAACTGCAGCAGGACGGCCACAACGCAAAGCACACAGCCGATACCACCTGTTCCCAACAGTCGTCAGCAGACTCCAGTCTGCGCCGTCAGTAGGGTAAGATAGGGTGAGTACTATACCACTGCTCCACTCTCAGCGTGCAAGACACGGGACTGCCGCAACAGACTTACTACTCTTCCAACACACACATTTGTCAATGAAAGAGCTATGAACATCCTTTTGTTTCTATGTGTCTTTTTTAGCCCTCTGCTTGCTTAGCAATTGCCGGTCTCATAGATATATAACTATTGATACATCTGTACACAACTGTTTTGTCCATTTTATAACTTTTTTTCACCCCACTTCAAATCCAAACAGCGCGTCCAAACCCCCCTATATTCCCATTATTAGAGTGTCAATCAGGTGTCTGATTACACCCAATAGAACAGCTGCTAATTTATTGATTAAGCGCGCAGGATCATTTTGAACAAACTGTTACAGCTTTTGCCTGAAACGTTGCTGACTTGCACAAAAATCACACCTTGTTTAGTGCAGCTGTTCCAGGGTGCTATCTATTGTTTGCTCTCTCTACATTACATTGCGCTTGACACCAGGACCTTCATTTTTTCTGATTTGTTTTCAGTGCGTTTTACATTTTTTATATATAATATATTAAAAAAATGAATATATAGCACAAAAGAATGTGAACAGCGTTAAATAGTCCAAAAAATTTCCAGTAATAACACAAATCACAGCACCCTCTTTACCCTTCCCTTCCTGAAGGGCAGCATATGGATAATCTAAAACAAAAAGAACAGGGGGCACAGTTAGTGTAGTATTTTATAACAATTAAATATTTACCAATTGCATGTATATCAGAGATAATAAAAGCCAGCATACCAGGGAAAACAAGCCTGTATGAAGTCAGTGTCAATACTCTGTTTCCTGTACCAAGTCCTGTCTTTACAGATCCTTTACATAGAGTGTAAGCTACACTGGAGCAAGGACTGATGTAAATGGCCAAATACTTTCTGTAAAGCACTGCGGAACATGTATGTGCTATATAAATAACTGGTAATAAATTATATATATCTAAAAGGCTAACACTGCTCCTCGCCTCTATGGGGGAATTCAAGTGTGTTGCGTGCTGACGGCCACTAGATGCCGCCCAACGGAGCAATTGTTGGTCCGTTCAGGCACGCACAGTTGCTGCTGCTGACATTTCAGATCGCAACCCCCCCGAGCTGGAGTGCAGAAATGACTGAATAGTGACCCATATAAGTGATCAAACTGAACTTTTCGCGGGTGCAACAATTTCCCGTCATTTTGATGGGCTGCTTATTAGTGTGTGTGTATATATATATATATATATATATATATATATTTATATATATATATATATATATATATACACAACTATTTTCTCTATGATGGGAGATTTTTTCTACAGCTAGCAGGATGTGCGATGGGGTCTAATGTGGCCCCATCATACACAAAGGCATTTGAATACTGTGAGTAGTGAAATTAGTCATATTGCCAAATGTTTATGGCCTATTGTGAAATCTGATGGTAATCTGAATTTAAGTGAAACTAGCTTCATGCCCTGTTATTCCCGAGGAAGGAACATACGGGATTGGGTAGTTAAAACCAACATAACAGGTTTGCATTTGAAACACAGTGAACAGGATTATTTCCTTAAACCGAAGAAGGGTTGTTTCAGATGTTTAAATTGTCTAACTTGTAGGTACCTGTCTGTTGGCAATAGCTTTTGCCAGCTACTTAGTGGTAAGAGATTTTCAATTAAACATAGATTAACCTGCACTTCTAAATTCATTATATATTTGATCATGTGCCTGTGTGGGCTTAGTTATGTGGGTAAGATAGATAGGACCCTCAGGGAGCGAATGGCATTACACCGCTCTCCCATTAAGGCAGCGATTGAGAGCGGACAGAATGACTAGCCAGTGGCACATCACTTCGCACAGGTAGGTCACAATATTTCAGTCCTACGTTACATGATTATCGATCATGTCCCCCCCCCCTTCTATAGATCTTTGAGTTTATTAAAGTGTGAATCAACATGGATACATAGATTAGTAACTATGGCTCCTAGGGGCTTAAATGAGTACAGGGGCTACACTGTTTTCTATAGGCTGCATTATTTCCTCACTATTCTATCTACTGAGTAAGTTTTTTATTATGATTTTTTTGTATTTATGCATATGATCAAGCGATTTGTATGTGCAAGATTGTGATTATCTCATTTGCCAGCAGTACAATATTCTGTTTCTATCTGATTAGCAGCTGCTTTTATTGTTTCTTTTTAGGTTTGTTCACTTTGTATATTGTTTACAGCTAATGGACGATGTGTGATGATGTCATTTGTGGACGTCTTCCACCAGACCCGGAGACTGGCGTTCCACATGGCGTGGTAATGGTTATAAGCTCAGTAAACTTTTGTATTGTTAATATCCTGATGACGATGGAATAAACATCAAAACGTTGACTATACCTACCTGTGTGGTGTGATAATCTGAGTGCCGTCTGCATTGGATGTATTTGTTGAGCCCCACGCCAGGAGAACCTATGGAGAGCACAGTTACTATTGAAATTTGTACATAACATAAGTGCTGCCCCATTGGATTCTTGATATATATATATATATATATATATATATATATATATATATATATATATAAAAAATGACAGCCAGCTCATGCTGTGTTTCCAAAATTCAGGCTTTGCCTGGGGTGATTACCTCAATTATGATACACAATCATCATATCCATAATAGAATAAAGCAGAGTTCACTCACCAGGGCTTCTCTTCAAAATGTAAAAACACCTACTTTAATAATCACATCATTGGTGCAGTAAAAGTCGACGTTTCAACCGCAAAAACGTGGCCTTTTTCAAGACACCTCCATGTGTCCTGTCTGTTTGCGCTGGAGGTGTCTTGAAAAAGACCAAGTTTTTGTGGTGGAAATATCGACTTTTACTGCACCAATTATGTGATTATTAAAGTAGGTGTTGTTACACTTTGAAGAGAAGCCCTGGTGAGTGAACTCTGCTTTGTTCTGTTCTATTATATATATATATATATATATATATATATATATATATATATATATATATATATATAAATGTCGAGCTTGAAATACTGTTTAGGATGATACATCACGTCCACTCTTTGCCTAGGGGTGGTGATCATGGCAAATTGTTGCTTAAATGTGAAAGCACAATGGATCCATAGGCTAGATGTAATTAGCCCCCATGGCCTTAATTAATGTTTATCAATACATGCTTCTCCAATTATTGGAGTAGCTTGAGTTCTGCTGATATTGTAGCTTATTTATTTGTGTGGAGTTATTATGCAGTTCACTAAAACTGTTTTTTTGCCTATAGGATGTCTAATATTATTAGTTTATGTCTCTTTTATATATATATTTAATAATATTGATTCCCTTTTTCATCTGTTTATATTAGTGTCTAGGCTTTTTAAACATATATTTATTTATTTTCAATCTTTGTATGTTCTATTTAGTTTTGGTTCCCATGGTGATGGGTATACACTTGTGTCACACTCTGTGCATGCGCTGCGCATGAGCAGGATCTCACGAGCCTGTCAAGCCAATGGGGCACTGGGTCCCACTTCCTGCTATGCGTGGTGTGGTTGTGATGGGGATATATGTTAAGGCTATTTGTTTTATGCTTTTGTAATCCTGATGACAGTGGTGAACACACTGAAATGTTAATCTACAACTTTTGTACAGTCCAGAGTGGCGCATATATATATATATATATATATATATATATATACACACAAATATATACATTGTATATATATATATATATATTATATATAATAGTGCAAAGGTGCGGCACTCTCATCAAATAATTAACCACGACAACTGTGTCAAATATAAATCGACGTTTCAGTACTTTAAGTACGATCCCTACCGGTGTTGGCTTTGGATGACGTCATCACGTACGCTGAGTCGCGGGCGTGTGACGTAGTGCCCATCACCAAGCAACGAGCCAAACAAATGATTTATAGCACTAAAATCGAAAGCAAAATATATATGTGGTCAAAGAAAGTATAAAAGTATTTAATTATAGCACACTTAAAAAACTTACATAAAGGTTATCATGATTCAGCATTCAAAGTTGCCACCAATTGCGGGATACTTCGTGCCTAGAGACAGCAGCAACGGGAGTAATGGTAAGACCGCATGTGTTACTGCAATTCCTGCAGTGAGGGCAGCACCCCGGCTTTGGATCCTAGTAAAATTTTATGTATATTACATTTTTGTATGTATTACACAATTGTTTCTTTGAACCCCTGGTCTGAGCCCATAAGCTAAAGCCACAGTATTGTGTTGAATGCAAATTTGTCACCATCAATTTGATATATTATTATTATTCTGGTAGTTGGAAAATATATTTTTGCACAATTTGAAGTGTTTTTTTGTGTTTTATATTTATCTATAATCTTTGTATATTTTCCTTCACTATTTCACTATTGATATTACATAAGAGCTCTATAATGGAATATCAATATTACACTATAGTATTATTTTCCTTTTTAGAGTCCATATTCTTCATACAAATATCCTGCGATGGAGATGAGGGATAGAGAATAAGAAAGATCGTTCTGGTATGCATATCACTATATATTGTTGAGTTTGTATATTCTCCCTGTGCTTACGTGGGTTTCCTCCGGGTACTCCGGTTTCCTCCCACACTCCAAAAATATACTGGTAGGTTAATTGGCTCCCCACAAAAAAATGACCATAGTGTGTATGTGCGTGTGCATGTCATAGGGAATATAGATTGTAAGCTCCACTGGGGCAGGGACAGATGTGAATGGTAAGATATTCTCTGTAAAGCGCTGCAGAATATGTGTGCGCTGTATAAATAACTGGTAGTAATAATAATAATATTTTGTTGGATATTGGATACACTATTCCTTATTACTATTTGGATTTATTATTGGTGATTTTTGGGTTATGAATCACATTAGAAGAATATGCATCCACCTTTATATATAAGGGTGTGTACACTTTTGTATTGGGCATTTATTTTGGACTTCTGAGTTTGTTACTAGCTGATGTTGTAGGACTTCTTAAACACACACACACTGACTAGGACTATCAGAAGCAAATGTCCTCCTTGCTGACCATTTTTAGTGCCCTGTATAAGAGGCTGCTGCTTGTCTACATTTTACTCAGATCTTGTCCCACAACCTTGTTTGACTTATTGTTAGATAAAATGTATATCTAAACAGTTACTTGTTTGCTATAGGTTATCACATTTGGAAATCTGTGCTCTGGAAGAAGATTGTTCCCTGGTATAAACACAGTTCACATGTTATATGTGGCAATGTTTATTCCTGCCAGCAAATTCCAAGACAGCTCTGATACCTTGATGTTAATCTATGCATGTTTTGTTTCTCTGATTACTTGGAAACTGCATCAGGTCATTCAGACTCTTTGAAGAACCATAGGTCTCATTCCAGGGGGGAGCCCACTGAATTTGTGAATGAATGAAAAGGTAATTGAGAAAAAGTAGAGAGCTGTTGCTGCTAATATGAAAAAGACTGGAAATAAATCATAAGTATCTTATAACAAAGACATAAAAAGCTCTACAAATAAATTAGTCTATCCTTAGTTATTTGTAATAAAATACCTAACAATGTATAGATGCACTGTGTGTATTATAACAAGTATACAAATGGTGATGGTTTTTATTGCATATTTGATAATGGTGAAAACATATTTTACAAATGAATTGTGTATGAGTTTTTATTTCATTTCCTGTAATCATGTAATATTATGCAAGGCTGATAATTCTATCTGAATAAGCATTCTCCAAGAGATAAAAGTAGATAGAGATGCTGTGATTTTTTTTTTAGCAATATTAATATATTACAGTAAATAAGCCCCATCTTATATAATTGCAAAAAATAAAAATAATTAGGGGACCTAGATAAAGTTATTCTTTGTAAGTAATCATGTGTTATACAGAGAACACTATCAATATGGAAATTCTTATTCATGAATAATAAAAGTGTAGGTTAATCTACCAGTTAGAATAAAAGTAACAAATAGGTCATTCCTACATAAAAAAAAAACAACTGTATAAAATCCATTTTAAAATATTATCCCTTTTAACCTCTTTATATCTGAGTGTATCTGAGGCAAAACCAACCTTGTTTTGTCTTTAACATAATTGCCATATCTGTCTATCTTGTGGGCTATTACAATTGGCCCCCTCTGTCTTCTGTGGATCCCTAAAGTTACATAGTGCCAGCCGAGGTCCCAGTTAAGTGCATTAGCAACTGCCAATAAATGGCTTCATAAAAAGTCTATGCTGTAGAATTCTAGTCACTGGCCCACAGTAAATCTGTTGTGATTTCCCAGCCAGTGGTTGAGGTGTACCTAAAATGGAACTAAGCAGTGGCGGATTTTATCTAGGGGCTGCAGGTAAAATCTGCCACCTCATTGAGCCAGTTGCAGTCCGTGACTGCACTGGCTACACTGTGACTGGAGGTGGCTTCTGATTGGAAGCACTACCTGACAGTCATATACACAGCAGGCAGTCTCAGGAGGAGGTCTCTCCTTCCTCTGGGTCTACCAGTCCGAGCTGCTATCTGCCTTTTGGCCAGCCCTACCCGGCTCCTAGGGGCTGCAGCCCTTTGGAAGCCAGTGATATGCGCACGCGTAGATTTCAAATGGTTAGGGACCAGTATTTATTTCCTAAAAAAAGGCAAAACATCTATGTTATGTTATTCACTCTTGACTAATCCCCAAGGAAATTTCCTCTAATAACTTTCACTACACCTTCTTGTTTGTTTTTATTTGCTGTTGTTGTAAAGGATGGGTTTATTCAAGGTTTTTCTTAATATACTGTGTGTATAATTTTTCTGCCACTTGATTATTAATTAGGGAGTCATGAATCTTTGATATTTAGACTTTCTATATATAGTTTTCTAATGAATGACAAAACTTATAATGATATATATCATTAAGTAAGAGAGCTTGTATAAGGCTGATTTTATGTTCTTTATTATACTGCCTAACATGTTCATATTAGTGGTATATCTTTGCTAAAGGAGAACCAGTCAGTACGTCTCAGTTTTGTGATTGCTGGAAGTGCTATTACTGTCCACAACTACAGTAACTATTTTAATTTGCAGTGGGCATAGTTTGTTAGGTGGCTGGCTACAGAAACGCCAATGCGCGTTTTGCCAGTCTTGCTATATCATAGGCAACTTTACATATGTAAACAATTGTGCTTTTTTTATGAATATATTTTACATCTAAAAGTGACTGAGGTAATAGGCACTCTTCTTCATACATTGTGAGTATGCAAAGCTTAATACTGCCAAAATAAAAAGAGATAAAACAAAGAACAATTAAAGGAAATAAGTAAAAAAAAAACCCTATATAAACAAAATATAAATTAAAGTTCAGTTAACAATTTAGTGTATAATTCATGAATTTATGTTGCTAACTCCTTAACCCTCCCATACTAGAGCTCAAACTTACTCTAGTGCCACAAGTGGACATTGTCCAAATATGTCTAAAGAGAAGGGCCCACAGTAGGAAGCACAGGCAAGAACTATTAAGGTTGTTTGATCCACATGAATAATCAAATACTCAAATTAATGCACATCAAATCCAGCATCTGGATTTTCTCTCTCTTTCTCTCTCTGGGGAGCCAGGAAGTGTGAGGTGTCAAATTCAAGCTGAATCCATTTTACATAGTTTAAATGCATTTTAGATGTGCTAGTAATGCAATAAAATGGATTTTAAGCTGGGTCAAAAATGCATATTAATTTTATGTAATTTTAAGTAAATAATATGTAAGAACACCATATCTATAACGTAAGAATTGCAAGATCCTTCTCCTCCAAAAAAACTGTGTCCATAGGCTTAAAGCAGCTACTGCCATCTGACAATGGTGGCAGCCTTCTGGGCCAAGCTATGAAAAGCAATGCGTTTGGAGCTTGGTACATAATTGCCAGACCACTGTCCCTTATTGAGAATAATGGGGACTGCGGTCTGAAGCGCTAATTAGCCTTTTCTAGGGGATTTCTGTAAAATCTCCTGCATTTGGCTGTTATTACATAGCCCCGATATTTAAATCTTGTGGTAACTGTAGTTTCTTCATGCTTTTAAGTAAAAATGGACTTGGCTCCTATGCCCCATAATCTTTTTTTTAGCAGTGCGCATTGCAGTGGCAAACGCATGATTTCTACAGAGGGGTTTCCAAATGCTTGATTTTAAAACAAGTGTGGCCAGTCCATGAAAAGGGCATAATCATACTTAACCAGCTATAATATATGTCACACGAAGGTAGGAAATAATTCGGACATACAGGACCAGCAATGACAGATGCCATTATATGCGAAAGTGGGGCCATCCTGTCTGAGCTGAATGTTTTTATTTCAGATGTGGGCTCCATTCCAGATCATTTGAGCAAGTTTAGAAGTTTAGGAATCTGGGGTGGGGGGTGGCAGAAAAAGAACCTTGCACTGCCCTAGATGGGCAAATTTGTCTCTTTATGTACTGGATAGTGTAATAATTGACCCTACAGATGGTCTGTATCAGTGCACCCATAACAGTGCATGTTTTCCAGATCTCCTAGTTGGTGCACAGGTATATTCATTACTGGCTGACACATTAACAAGATCAACAGGTACTGTAGTGCTAGTTCATTTGTGACACTGATTTAAAAAAACATGCAACTTTAGTATTATATGCTATTCCTATTGTAGTCATCATGGTGTGGGCTAGGGAGGGGGGTTTCCAGGTAACCGTAAACCCCCCTGCATTTGCCTATACATTGATGCTTGATAAATAGGTTATGCTTTATGCAAAATTTTAAACATTTAAATTCAAGAGCACAATGGTGGGAACACCATCATTTGCTCTTATCTATACATAAAGTACGATAAAATAAAGTCCCTGGTAGGCGTCTGTCTGTTTGTCCGGGCTAATCTCAAGAACCACTGGACAGATTTTGATGCAATTTTTACTATACTATAGAGCATTTGTTGACGAAGGTTTAGGTGCATGAAACATTAATGTATGACAAAAGAGAGTCGACCAGTGACGATTTTAGAGAAGCAAGTCAATGAAAAAAATGGACGTTCAAGTACTTTCTTGGCTTACGCTACCTAGACCGTTAAAGATATATCACATTGATTTTATTTTATACCATGTAGAGATTGATATGTATTATCCAGTCTTTCCAGTAAAATATATGTAAGCCCTGTTGACTGATACAAAATTTAATTTTTTTCCCTACTTCCAGTTCCGATTTAATTTATGTGAAAAACGATTCTTTAATTTCAAACGAGTCCAATTCCCGCTAAGAGTCTGCTTTGGCATGGCAATAAATAAAGCACAAGGGCAGACACTTAGGGGCCTATTCATCAACACTAAAATAACGTTTTTAAGGACATTTTCCTTAAATAACGTTATTTTGGTATTCATGAACAGACTTAACACAGGAGATATCACAGATATCTCCTTGCTAAGTTCCCCTGCGTTAATTTCCACACTCCCCATACATTAGTATGGGGATGTGGAAATTATGGTATTCATCAAATTCCGAAAATTATAAATTTTCGGAATTTGATGCAGTTACTATTCGCCACTGTGAGGTGGCGAATAGCAGAATAGACTTACCTGTATCAGCGTGTGCAGGTCCCCCGACGAGTCCCTCCGGCGCTCTGCTCCGTCCTCAGGCTCCAGAGGCTGGTCTGTCATGTGTGCTCCCCAGCAGAGCACAAGAAAGTTTAGAAAAAGAAAAAAAAAAATTTATTTTTTTTTCTAATCTGTCATGTGGTCTGCTGGGAAACCACATGACAGACCAGCAGGACGGAGCCGGAGGCTGCTGCGCGGACAGGTAAGTCGGGGGGGGGAAGGTGAGCGGAGGGGGGAGGGGGGTGGGGGGGATACGAAACTTAACGCATCTGTAGCCAGTGCTGCGCATGCGCTGGTTTTACAGATGTAACAGCGCATGCGCAGCACTGTTTCCAGATGCAATAAGGTAGTGTAGGCAGGGAAAAGTATCTATTTCCCGAAAAGCTGTCATCGCAAAAATGACAGCTTTTCGGAATAGATACTTATGGAGAGGTGGAATGATGAATTCCACCTATAATTAGCTAGAACTCCATGAGAGTTCTAAAGCTAATTATCTCCATTGCATTTTTATGTTTAATGAATAGGCCCCATAGGGGCATATTTATCAAAGCTTGATGTGAGATATATATCACCAACTAATCAGCTTCTAACTTACATTTTGCAGGCTGTTTTAAAAATGATAGTTAGGAGCTGATTGGTTGGTGATATATATATCTCACAATTTTATCTCACATCAAGCTTTGATACATATGCCCCTATACGTGGCTGGAGTTCCCTAAGTGGAGAAGGTTTTCTCATGAACAGCTTTACATAGGTCTTTTGTATGTCACGTCAAAACTGAGGGGCATATGTATCAAAGCTTGATATGAGATATATATCACCAACCAATCAGTTTCTAACTTACATTTTGCAGGCTGTTTAAAAAATGATAGTTAGGAGCTGATTGGTTGGTGATATATACCTCACAATTTTATCTCACATCAAGGCCCATATCCAATTTGGAGCGAAAAGCCGGAATTGGCGAAAAAGTTTCGCAGATGACGTTATTTCACCAGGCGGAAGAGTATTGCCGTATTCAATTTGAAAGACTTTCCTCAATGCAATGTAATAGGCGAACAAGTTTCGCCTATGAATAGCAGGCGGAAAAAAGTGCAGAATTGGGGTTTTGGGGTGCAACGTTGCGGGAACCACCGTGCAGCCTTCAGACAGTCCCCCAGAGGTAAACTGCATCAAAACAAAAAAAACACTTAAGAACACCCCAAAAAATCATTTTCAGTTTGGGGGCGAAAAAAAATGTTGGGGGACAAAGTTAAAAACTAGAGAACTAGACTTCTAGGGGGGTCACCAAGTATGCCCCATGCATTTTTTTTTTATTGCAGATGCTTGCAGCAGGTGGCTTTTTCACGATTTTATAAACTTAACTTTAGCAACTTTAAAATATGCTGGCCCCCATTTTCAAGTACCCCAAATTTGCTGGGATAAGTTAATTTCTGCAAAAGAAACTCCTGAATACTATTCTTCACCACTTGTACAAAAATACTATTTAGCAGCTATTGAGGCCGTTTAAAAACACCAAATACCTTCAGCAAGCCAAATCGGGGGTAACTGTGGCTAACCCCCATGTCGGAGCATCTCTTGGGGAGTGTCAGGCTGATTTCCCCAAATCTAACAAGACTTTCCGCTTGTTTCAGTGGGACCCGTTTTCGCCTACTTTCAAATTGAATACGGGGATACGTGCGATACTTTCCACATTCAAAACAGGTGACGTCAGCGGAAAGTTCGGGAGTCGAAAAAGTATCGCGGGTGCGAATCAAATTGAATACAGCTCCAAGCTTTGATATATAGGCCCCTAAATCTTTTCGTGTTGTTGTCTAGAGGAAAAACAACTAATGTCGTCTGTATGGCATTCTTATAACCTCAGTTAAAAAAATAAAAGAGACTATCGCAGTAAAGTGAAGCCAGGGAGGGTCAACTAGTATATTATAGTTGAATAAACTTTTCAAGCATTATTGTTTGAAAACTGTAAAAATAAATAATAACAATATGATAGATTCAGGAGTACCCAGGGAATATTTGATCAGCAATACATACAGAATATTTTGAGTTCCCAGCAATACACATGTAATATGTCTCAACAGAAAACAAATAACATATATGCAAAACTGGAGAACTCACTTTTATGTACACAAATCTAGACAAAAATAACTTAAACAAAGGTGATATTTCACAATAAAGCCTATGTTCTGAGTGAGTAGGGACTATAAGTAAATAAACACAAGATGGCGCCAAAATATACTGGTGGACACAACTGTAATACTTATTACTGAGACAGTGTTATTAACGGTTATATCTGTTCTCGGTGTGTACAGCAGAGGCATCCAGGCACCGGGATCAATGATTCTTATGCTAGCAGGATAATCAGAGAGGATGGTTCACATTGTTCCCCTGAAGCACCGAATAGCCAAAATCGTATGAAAAGCCATTATAAATTACAAAATGCACATGTATCTTGTGTAAAAAAAATAAATATAAAAAGGGTACATTGAGTTACACAGAGGTTTGACAGCAGATTCGTTACCTCTGAACAACAAAGTTATTGACAATGCCAACTATATAGGACATTGTAGTAAGCACAGTGGCACAATTATAGAGGGGAAAGGGTTCTAAAACAAATAGACAAACTATGTAACATCACAAGTGTACATATATTTATTTGGATAGCGCTTCTGAGTACACGAGAGCCTGGTATTTTGCATTAGGGATGAGTAAACATTGCAGGTCAGTCTCTCTACTGCAGAGCACTGCCGGCAGGATCTCCAGCCCAGTATCAAAGGAACCGATGATCCCCGGCTTTGGTGGCTGATGCAGTGCTCACACACTACTTCCTGCAGTCATCTGCGGCCAATGCTATTGATTGTGTCCATCTCTCTATTCGTTCTCAGAACCTGACGCCGCTCAGTCTGGCGGGGTGGAGTCTCGCCATTAAAGGGAGACTGGGGTGGGGGATGTTAATAAACAAAACGCTGAGAAAGAGGGAAAGTTGAAAAAAAAAGGAGGAGGAGGAGGAGGAATCCCCCCGGGCAGCCACCTTCTTTGGGGGTCTAGGTGCTATTTTTTATGAATGGACTGAATGCCAGTGACAAATTATTAAGCGCTGTTGGTGCTGTGGCGAAGGGGAGGGAGAGGCTGAAAGGCGTTTGAGGTAAAAGCCTTGTTATGAAAAACACAGGCTACACTTAGCTGTACTATGCACACAGGTAAACGTGTAACAGAATGTAATGTAAACTTAGTTGCAGAGAGTGCTGCTGTGTAACCCTGCTCTATTGAGCAGCAGTCTCTAGCGGCGCCATGCACAGCCCCCTCCTTCCCCAGCACTGAGAGAGGTTAAATTAGGTAATGCAATTATATCCGCCTTCCTTTCACTCTTCGACCCCTCTCTGCTTCCCGACATGCAAGAGGCCAGCAGCAGGCGTCTATATGGCACAGATTGGATCCAGTAGAATGTATATGAAACACTTGCAGTGTTTGTATATACAGTATTTTGTCCTCCTCCATAAACGTGTTTACATCCCATACTGCTACTATTATCATGCACATGTTGTGCACAGCCTCAGGAGACTGCAAATAGTCGTCAGAACGTTTGGGAGTGCAATGTTTGTCTATGATGTAAAAAGCTCCGGGCTCATTCTAATAAATTCCTTAATACATATCGTTTCCTTTTAAGAAACTTTGATGGCAACTATTAGCTGCATGTTTATCCTCAGAATGACCTCTGCCTCACATAGGGTGACAGCACCACCTCCTCTACCCATTTGTGTCTTTGTTTTTCCCTGGTGTTTTTATTTAGTCACATTCCCCGCGCTGCCCCCCTTGGTGTTTAGCTGTCAGGGAAGGAAGGTGAGAGGAATGTGGCTGTGTCTGCTCTGGTGTGTTGCTGCTGCTGAGCTGACTGCCCTGATCGTGGGAAAGTGCCTTCACGTAAAGCACCATTTCTTTGTCCCTGTTGTTCTTCTGTAATCGATCTCACTTCAAGTCGTGGGGCGGAGAACTTCAAAGGGAAGCCAGGCTGTTGGAGGTCTGAGCAGAAGCACAATCGTCTCACAAATGCAGCAGCACCCACTTTACCACCCCCCTGTCCCCTCTTCTCCAGAGGAGAAAAATAAAGAGCCTAACACATCCTTTCTTTAAAAAAAGGAAAAGCATACATACATACATACATACACACCCAATCAATAAATAGCATGCAGACTCCGTGCAGGAGAGCGGGGGTGAGACTAGCACACAGGTAATCAGACACACAGGAAAAAGCAGGGTACAAACTTGCGCTTTCATATCCTATGATGCTGTGAAAGTTGTTACAACAAAACAGTATAAAAAAGGTAAAATAAGTTGTCGTTTAAAAAAAAAAAAATAGGCTATATTTATATCGTGTATACAGATTAAGGGCTCGTAAAGTAAGATCCAGATAGAGTTAAAGTGCTGGTGTTGTTTAGAAACCTGATAGCTAAAGTATCTAGTCCTGGTGCCACACAAGGCAAAGGAGTTATTTGCTTACAAATCTAGGTGGTCCATCAAGCTGATTATGCAGAATTTTATATCTTACTACCAATGCAGATCGCAGTCCCCATTATTATAAAATGGCACTACGGTCTTAGCCCTATGTAACAAACTTGAGGCATTCTTGCAGGAGAGGGATCTTACAATCACTCTCCCTTAAGAGGCACATCCACTAGCAGACTTTGAAACGACTGCACGACTACGACATTGTAATCGTGCAGTCGTTTCACAGTCTGTGCTTTGCCTACATTGAACGTTCAGTTGTTCAGTGTAGGCACATCAATCATCCCCTAACATGGTCAACCTGAGGTAATCGTCAGGTTGACCAGCATGTTCGGGCGATGATTGATGTCGGAAATTACCAGCAGGAGCGCGCATCGTTGATCGTTTCCGACATCAATGTGCCCGATTCATGCACGATTGAACGGTAACAATATCGTTATCGTTCAATCGCTCATAGAAATCAGCAAGTGGATGTGCGCCTTTAGCTTCCATCCGGCTCTGTAAACTGACACTGTGCGTTTGTGCAGTGTCAGTTTCTCAGGAGTCGCCTTTCAAAAATGTGAAAACGTCCTCCGATATGTAGGGACAATGGTTATCGCTACCACTGTCTCTGCAAGTTACAGTTAGTATATAGCGGAGATACTCATGCAAAAGATTTTCTGGGGGGTTGTGTATATATATATATATATGTGTGTGTGTGTGTGTGTGTGTGTGCCTAATAAACACGCACACATATATGTAATAAGCATGTATAATATATAACATACACATTAACACATACACACACACACATATATATATATATATATATATATATATATATATACATACAGTGCCTTGCAAAAGTATTCACCCTCCTTGGCTTTTTACCTTTTTTGTTACATTACAACCTGTAATTTATTAATTTTTTTAATCTGAAATTTAAGTGATGGATCTGCACAAAATAGTCTAATTTGGTGAAGTGAAATGAGAAAAATATATATATAAAAAAGAATCTTTATAAATAAAATTCTGAAAATTGGCATGTGCATATGTATATCATCCCCTTTGCTAAGAATCCCCTCAAAAGTTCCGGTGCAACCAATTACCTTCAGAAGTCACGTAATTAGTGAAATGAAGTCCACCTGTGTGAAATCTAAGTGTCACATGATCTGTCAGTATAAACACACCTTTTCTGAAAGGCCTCAGAGGCTGCAATACCTCTAAGCAAGAGGCATCACACCATGAAGACCAAGGAACTCTCCAAACAAGTCAGGGACAAAGTTATTATTTATTTATTAACAGTTTCTTATATAGCGCAGCATATTCCGTTGCGCTTTACAATTGTAAACATTAATAGAATAAAACTGGGTAATAACAGACAGATATATAGGTAGGAAGGCCCTGCTCGCAAGCTTACAATCTATAGGGAGTTGTTGAGAAGTACAATTCTGTTTGGGTTATAAAAAAATATCCAAATCTTTGATGATCCCCCGAAGCACCATCAAATCCATCATCATCAAATGGAAAGAACATGGTACCACAACAAACCTGCCAAGAGAGGACCACCCACCAAAACTCACAGACCGGGCAAGGAGGGCATTAATCAGAGAGGCAGCACAGAGACCAAAGGTAACCCTGAAGGAGCTGCAGAGTTCCACAGCAGAGACTGGTGTATCTGTGCATGTGACCACAATAAGCTGTACACTCCATATAGCTGGGCTTTATGGAAGAGTGGCCAGAAAAAAAACATTACTTAGGGATAAAAATAAGGAAACACGATTTGAGTTTGCCAAAAGGCATGTGGGCAACTCCTCAAATGTATGGAGGAAGGTGCTCTGGTCAGATGAGACTAAAATTTAACTTTTCATCCACCAAGGAAAACGCTATGTCTGGCGCAAACCCAACACATCCCATCACCCCAAGAACACTATCCCCACAGTGAAACATGGTGGTGGCAGCATCATGCTGTGGGGATGTTTTTCAGCAGCAGGGACTGGGAAACTGATTCGAGTTGAGGGAAAGATGGATGGTGCTAAATACAGGGATATTCTTGAGCAAAACTTGTTTAAGTCTGCCTGTGATTTGATACAGGGACGGAGTTTCACCTTCCAGCAGGACAATGACCTGAAGCATACTGCTAAAGCAACACTCGAGTGGTTTAAAGGGAAACATTTAAATGTGTTGGAATGGCCTAGTCAAGGCCCAGATCTCAATCCAATTGAGATCTGTGGTCAGACGTGAAGATTGCTGTTCGCAAGCGGAAACCATCCAACATGAAGGAGCTGGAGCAGTCTTGCCTTGAGGAATGGGCAAAAATCCCAGGGGCAAGATGTGTCAAGCTCATAGAGACTTATCCAAAGCGACTTGCAGCTGTAATTGCCGCAAAAGGTGGCTCAACAAAGTACTAACTTTAGGGGGGGGAATAGCTATGCACGCTGAAGTTTTCTGTCATGTTGTCCTAAATGTTGTTTGATTCACAATATTAAAAAAAACACAACTTCACAGTTGTAGGCATGTTCTGTGAATGAAATGATGCACACCTTCAAACAATCCATTTTAATTCCAGGTTGTGAGGCAACAAAACATGAAAAATGCGAAGGGGGTTAATACTTTTGCAAGGCACTGTGTACACACAGCCCCGTTCCAGCCTTTGCTGCCTGTAAGATGGCGGATCGTTTTCAAGATTGGCTTACTGACTTTCAAAGCCCTACATGACCAGGGCCCAGGGTACATGAAGCAGCTACTGAAACCTTACTGTCCCATTCGATTACTGCAATCCATTGATGGAGGAGTATTAACAGTACCTAGAATCTCCAGGAATTCATTTGGTGGTTGAACTTTCTGCTTTGTGCCTCCGACTATATGGAACTCACTTCCCCGCACAGTTCGAGAAGCCTCCACTCTAAAATCCTTCAAAAATAAACTTAAGACTCACCTGTTCACACAAACATTTCACTAATATCCCTTGTTAAGCTTGTTTTGATTTTTGTGCTGTAAAGACAAATGTAAAGCACTTTGAGTCCTCTTAGGATAAAAGTGCTATATAAATATTATTATTATTATTATTATTATTATTATTATACACACTAACACATACATATACACTAAGACAGTACACATACACACTTCAGCACAAGGGTATAGTTAATAATTATTAACAGCTTTTTTTATTACTAAACAATTCGCCTTGCCAATTTGGCACAGCTTATTGGGATATCTACCCATATAAGCACATATCTTATAACTTTTTCTTTTCTTTTTGCATATTTCTTTTGTCAATTCTTTTCACCTATTTTTCTTAGTATGGCTTATTAAAATTTAAGTTTTAATTATACCATTCTCACATAAGAGTGCCCCCAACCAAGAGTCTTCTTTTTCTCTCTTCCCTACATCTTACAACATGTCTGGCTGTACATAACAAGCATACATCATGTGTTAGGTTTATGCCAGGAGTGTTTATACTTATATAGAAAGCCTATCGAGTTGTTCTTCGGGGGCTTGCCACCTAAAAAACTGCTGGTGGGTAGTGAGCAAGCCCTAGATGCCGCTGTAATAAGAAAAAGTTAACCGTTTTCAGTCATCTTGTTCCCATAGTGGAGGAGAACCTCTTGAGCTGTGTGCATGTTAGAGTCATGTGCACGCTCACACACACCCCTCAGGCAGGTCAGATGACAGTAACAGTAACATTACCTCAGTGCCTGAAGTAAATTCTCAAGACAATAATTCCTTATCTTCTTCCAGAGACGTTTCATACAAAAACGTGAGGGGACATGGGGAAAAGGAGACATTTGGATGAACTTCCACTCAGTGACACCTGTTCAGACTAAATGTTAGCTTCCCTGAAGCAGGCAAAACACTTATGTCCATACCAGACACACATCCTCTGCTCGTAGCTGATATAGCACATATGCCCAGAGCAGGCACAATGAGAGTTTGTCCATTATACATCTCTTTACAATTCAAAGTATTTTTCCCCACCAGGTTCCTGTTGACTGGAAGACAGATGCGGTCACAAGGTTCTGATCCTCCTCTAACAGGGGTGAGTATAGCAATATACAGATGGCAAGAGTGGTATAAGCCACTAAGCTATTCTCACATAGGTCACTTGGTGAAAAATTAGAGGTATATGTTTGCCCAGCTTGCATTTACAGTAGAGCCACACTTGTTAAAGATGATAAATAGGTTTTGTGGAGTTAGGCAATACACCTGCACGATCTGCCCCTGAGGTGAATCCTGCCTTAAGTTCCCTTGTTGGGAAACTCAGTCACAGAGATCTCTCTCTCTCCTTTGCAGTGTTAGCACCTTTCTTTTTTCGAGGTGGGGGGGGGGGATTTATAAAATCTTGGCGAGAGTGGATAAGTTCCCCATAGCAACTAACTGGCTGCTATCATTTTACAGTCTGGGCTAGAATAATGAATAAAATAAGTCTCCCCCTTGTTTGCTATAAAGGAGCCAAAATTGGTTCTAAACCCTTCCTAAATAATAATGTTTTTAAGGTTCCTCATTGCTACCCTTCATCCTTAGGGACCATTGAACATGGATAAAATTATTCTGACTCCCCAAGTTGGACATAAGATGGTTTGATTGCTTTACCTTCTCCTCTCCCCAGGCCACTACTGGATCCCCTGGGGGGGGGGGGGGGGTCAATAAGCCCCCAATAATGAAGACTCCAAAGTCTCACATATATCACTTGTAAATAAAGGCAGAAAAGTTGGCTCTCATGTCTTTGGTATTAGCAGAGTAATATGAGTCCATAAACTATTAGTAAAACAATGGTAGAGTGGTCAATTATAGTACCTGTGTGTTTATGTTAATATGAAGTGCAAAACAGATTGTGCTGGGTGCAGTAGTTTTCCAGACAAGATGGTACACCAGGGTACGCCAGTGTATAAAATATCTAGCCAGAATGTGAGTGGTATTGAATAGGTGTATAAAGCAGTAGTTGTTACTGGTGGTGGTTTAGCCACACGTGTTATGCTTTACCGGCTCTGAGATTTAATTTATCGGGTAGAACAACAGGTAGCAAATGACACAGGGTATATCAAATGTGCAACAGCAATAAGTATAACATATGTATTGTGATAGCCTGGAGCCCTGGTTATCGCTGGGCATTATAGTGAGCCAGACGTGAACGCAATACTGGCACTAGCGGATGGTAGCATTGTGGTGTAGTGTACAATTGTGGTTGTATAGTGTACTTGCAAGTAATACTGCGGCACAGCAAGGGTTTAAGGTGGTGAGTTTTCCTTGATCCAACCGTCCATGCAAAACGCCAGGGAGTAAAGACGCACTGGAGCGCATGTCAGAGATTGGACCTCTCTAGCTGAGCTCCAGAAGGTCCTAGTAATCGCAGGCTCAGTCCTACCTGTCAGATGTGGGAGGGATGCAACGCAGGAGTGCACTCCTTCCAAAATTTGGTTCCCGGTCACATTTCCAGCTTTGCCTACTACAGACTGATCCAGCACTTAGTTATTATGGCTTTGTAACAGTTCTCGCACAGTCGTGTAAGACCTCTAGCGCCACCGAGAGGATATTCCACCAATAACAGCCACCTGTTGTTCCCTTAGTGATTTATACTCACACCGGTACTTAGGTGGCCGCCTGGATTTAAGCCTCCAGCAGTAGAGGCTTACACAACCAATGAGAAACCGCAGGACTGCTGACTACAAACATGGCAGAACTGAGGAGTGGCAGTCCTTCCACTACAGGAACTAGCTGGAGTGAGGCTGCAGGCAGATGATTACTAGTACAGATGTAAAGGACAAGATACACAAGCAGCGACAAATGATGATCTCAGATACAGCTTAGGACTATGGAGCAGCTAGGTTGCCTGGCAAGAAGCGGCTAGACAATGAATACAAGCTGTGGAGCATAATAGAACTAAATTTCCTAAGTCTCCCCACCGGCTGGTGGGTCGAGCGGATGGCTGCGTCATGAGTCAGCCGGGACCACGTGACCGCAAGGAAGCGTGGGCTCCGTCAGACGTCCCCATAGCCGGCAAACAGGAAGGAACCACAGCGAGTGTGTAACGCGGCACACACTCAAGCAGCAGGCAGCGGGTCGATTACCACCAAGGACAGTGAAAGGATCATGGTGTTTCACAGGACATAGGGTAAGCTGACGGACCAGAGGGCACGGAACGCCTCCCCTCCAGAGCACCATTACCTAGAATTTTTTTCTATAATTTTTATCTACCGTATATACTCGAGTATAAGTCGACCTGAATATAAGCCGAGGTACCTACTTTTACCCCAAAAAACTGGGAAAACTTACTGACTCGAGTATAAGCCCAGTGTGGGAAATGGCAGCAGCTGGTAGTGCCCCCAGTAGTAATTCTCCCTGGTTGTGCCCCCAGTAGTAATCCCTCCTGGTAGTGCCCCCAGTGGTAATGCCCCCTTTCAGTGCCTCCAGTAGTAATCCCCCCCTGGTAGTACCCCCAGTAGTAATCCCCCCTTTTAGTGCCCCCTGTAGTAATCCCCCACTGGTAGTGCCCCCTGTAGTAATCCTCCCCTGGTAGTTCCCCCAGTGGTAATCCCCCCTTTTAGTGCCCCCTGTAGTAATCTCCCCTTTTAGTGCCCCCTGTAGTAATCGACCCCTGATAATGCCCCTTGGTAGTGCCCCCTGTAGTAATCGCCCCCTGGTAGTGCCCCCTGTAATCCCCCCCCCTAGTAGAAAGAGACGTGAAAAGATTAAAAAAAAAAATCACCTGAACTCCCGCTCCTGGTCCCGCCGCTGTCCGCTCCTCCGGCCGCTTTGCATGGGAGAGACGTCGTCATGACGACGTGTCTCCCATCACCCACTGCGGGAGCCGGAAGATGGCTCCCGCAGTGGGAGCAGCAGCAGCCGCTGAGACTCTGACAGACTCTCAGCGGCTGCTGATTACACCAAACACGCAGCTGCGGACTCCGGCGGCTGTGTGTTTGGCAGTGTGTAGCGCTGACCGAACTCCGTCTGGTCAGCGCTACACTTAACTCGAGTATAAGCCGAGGGGGTACTTTTTCAGCACATTTTTGTGCTGAAAAACTCGGCTTATACTCGAGTATATACGGTATCTTTCATCCTAATTTTTTTCAAATTTTTTTCTTTTTTTCCACTATCTATTTGGATGCTCCATGTGACAATTACCCACCCTCAATGATCATATCCAGTGTGCCATACGCAAACAACCCCCTCTAACAACAATTACTAGTCCCAACCATTTTGGCACTAGACACCTCCGTGTTCCATCCGGCATCCATCATTATCCCCCTTCCCTATACCTTCCCCCCTTCCCACCCTGCATCAGAAGTGTTAGCAGACAAGGAGCACTGTGACTCCATAATAACTCTGCAACTTATAAATAAATAAAATACTCACCATTTGTACTTAGTTATCTCTATTCATTTATCTCATTACCACCTCACCATCTTTCAAGCGCAGGCACAACTATTGTTTTTACTCCAGTAGTAGAGGCTTACACAACCAATGAGAAACCGCAGGACTGCTGACTACAAACATGGCAGAACTGAGGAGTGGCAGTCCTTCCACTACAGGAACTAGCTGGAGTGAGGCTGCAGGCAGATGATTACTAGTACAGTTGTAAAGGACAAGATACCCAAGCAGTGACAAATGATGATCTCAGATACATCTTGGGACTATGGTGCAGCTAGGTTACCAGGCAAGAAGCAGCTAGACAATGAATACAAGCTGTGGAGCAGGAGTGACTTGGACTGTGATACTGCAGGATTTACAAACAAGGACTAGACAGGCGAGATAACAGATGTGGCAGGGCCGCGTTACAGTCAACGATAGGAGAGACAAGAAATGCACTATAATGTGGCTGGGCATCCTTGAGGGCCGAGGTGGGACAGGAACAACACTGTGTGGCCTTGAGGGTCAAGGTACGACAGGAAGAACACGGTGCGGCTTTGAGGGCTGAGGTACAACAAGAACAACACAGTGCGGCCTTTAGAGCTGTGGTGCGACAGGAACAAACTGGTGTGGCTTCGAGAGTCAGGTACAACAAGAACAACCCAGTGAGGCCTTGGGGGCTGAGGTGCGACAGGAACAACATAGTATGGCCTTGAGGGCTGAGGTATGACAAGCCACTGACTGAGCAGACAGGTTAACACAAGCGTGGCTGGAACACAAGCTGGAGGCAACAAGGTAAAGAACACTGCTGGCTTGAATCGGCTGGACACAAACTGATGCGGTTAGACTGGATTGTGGTATGGAAATGCCGCGGGCTGCGGAGAGGTAGGCCACGGCTGTAGAAGTCACTGCTCTGGGAAGTCCCACCAGCAAGGACGTGAGCATGTGGAACCACAACAGATAGAACATAGAATTTGACGGCAGATAAGAACCACTTGGCCCATCTAGTCTGCTCCTTTTCTTGTATCCTTTAGGCAACTACAACCCTATTTGCTCCTTACATCTCTCTTAAGGACATACTTATGCCTATCCCAAGCGTGCTTAAATTGTTCCACCGTTTTTGATTCAACTACATCTGATGGGAGGCTATTACACTTATCCACTACCCATTCTGTGAAGTAATTTTTCCTCAATTTTCCTCTGAGCCTACCTCCCTCCAGTTTCAGTGCACATCCTTGAGTTCTTGTACATCGCTTCCTTTGAAGAATGCTCCCCTCCTGTCCCTTGTTAAAACCCTTCATGTATTTGAAAGTTTCTATCATGTCCTCCCTTTCACTTCTCTGTTCCAAAATACACACATTAAGATCTTTTAGTCTTTCTGGGTAAGTTCTGTGATGTAGGCCATGCACCCTTTTAGATGCCCTTCTTTGTACCATTCAGTGGCGTAACTTCATCCCAGGTGCCCGGAGACAAGATAAATGTTGGTGCCCCCCCCCAATTAAAGTTAACCAACCCCCCAGCACCTATGCCAGCCCCAGCTGCCGCCACACCCCTATGCAGTTCCCTCAGTAGTGGTCCCCCTGTGCGGTGCCCTCTGTAGAGGGCCCCCTATGCAGTGCCCACCTATGTAGTACCCCCCAGTAATGGTCCCCCTATGCGGTACCTCCAGTAGTTGTCTCCCGATGCAGTGCTCCCAGTTGTAATGCCCTTGTAGTGACCCCAGTAGTAAGCCCCCCTGTAATGCCTCCAGTAGTAAGCCCCCTGTAATGCCCCCAGTAGTAAGCCCCATAGTGCCCCCAGTAGTAAGCCCCATAGTGCCCCCAGTAGTAAGCCCCATAGTGCCCCCAGTAGTAAGCCCCCTGTAGAGCCCCCCCCCAAGTAATGCCCCCTGTAATGCCCCCAGTAGTAAGCCCCATGTAGGTCCCCCAGTAGTAAGCCCCCATAGTGTCCCCAGTAGTAAGCCCCCTGTAGTGAGCACCCCCCCAGTAATGCCCCTGTAGTAAGCCCCTGCAGTGCCCCTTTAAGGGCCCCTTTAGTGCCCCCAGTTGTAGTGCTCCCAATAGTGACCCCAGTAGTAAGTCCCCCTGTAATGCCTCCAGTAGTAAGCCCCCTGTAATGCCTCCAGTAGTAAGCCCCCTGTAATGCCCCCAGTAGTAAGCCCCATAGTGCCCCCAGTAGTAAGCCCCATAGTGCCCCCAGTAGTAAGCCCCCTGTAGAGCCCCCCCCCAAGTAATGCCCCCTGTAATGCCCCCAGTAGTAAGCCCCATGTAGGTCCCCCAGTAGTAAGCCCCCATAGTGCCCCCAGTAGTAAGCCCCCTGTAGTGAGCACCCCCCCAGTAATGCCCCTGTAGTAAGCCCCTGCAGTGAGCACCCCCCCAGTAATGCCCCCTGTAGTAAGCCCCTGTAGTGAGCACCCCCTAGTAATGCCCCCTGTAGTAAGCCCCTGTAGTGAGCATCCCCCCAGTAATGCCCCCTGTAGAAAGCCACTGTAGTGAGCACCCCCCAGTAATGCCCCTGTAGTGAGCACTCCCCCAGTAATGACCCTTGTAGTAAGCCCCTGTAGTGAGCACCCCCCCAGTAATGCCCCCTGTAGTAAGCCCCTGTAGTGAGCACTCCCCCAGTAATGTCCCCTGTAGTAAGCCCCTGTAGTGAGCACCCCCACAGTAATGCCCCCTGTAGTAAGCCCCTGTAGTGAGTACCCCCCAGTAATGCCCCTGTAGTGAGCACCCCCCCCAGTAATGCCCCTGTAGTAAGCCCTATAGTGCCCCCAGTAGTAAGCCCCCTGTAGAGCCCCCCCCAGTAATGCCCCCTGTAATGTAAGTAAGCCCCCTGTGGTTAGTACGCCCCCAGTAATGCCCCTTTAGTAAGCCCCTGTAGTGAGCACTCCCCCAGTAATGCCCCCTGTAGTAAGCCCCTGTAGTGAGCACCCCCCAGTAATGCCCCCTGTAGTAAGCCCCTGTACTGAGCAACTCCCCAGTAGTGCCTCTGTAGTGAGCACCCCCCAGTAATGCCCCTGTAGTAAGCCCCTGTAGTGAGCACCCCCCCAGTAATGCCCCTGTAGTAAGCCCCTGTAGTGAGCACACCCTCCAGTAATGCCCCTGTAGTAAGCCCCTGTAGTGAGCACCCCCCCAGTAATGCCCCCTGTAGTAAGCCCCTGTAGTGAGCACCCCCCAGTAATGCCCCCTGTAGAAAGCCACTGTAGTGAGCACCCCCCAGTAATGCCCCTGTAGTGAGCACTCCCCCAGTAATGCCCCTTGTAGTAAGCCCCTGTAGTGAGCACTCCCCCAGTAATGCCCCCTGTAGTAAGCCCCTGTAGTGAGCACTCCCCCAGTAATGCCCCCTGTAGTAAGCCCCTGTAGTGAGCACCCCCCCAGTAATGCCCCCTGTAGTAAGCCCCTGTAGTGAGTACCCCCCAGTAATGCCCCTGTAGTGAGAACCCCCCCAGTAATGCCCCTGTAGTAAGCCCTATAGTGCCCCCAGTAGTAACCCCCCTGTAGAGCCCCCCCAGTAATGCCCCCTGTAATGCCCCCAGTAGTAAGCCCCCTGTAGTTAGTACGCCCCCAGTAATGCCCCTTTAGTAATCCCCTGTAGTGAGCACTCCCCAAGTAATGCCCCCTGTAGTAAGTCCCTGTAGTGAGCACCCCCCAGTAATGCCCCCTGTAGTAAGCCCCTGTACTGAGCAACTCCCCAGTAGTGCCCCTGTAGTGAGCACCCCCAGTAATGCCCCTGTAGTGAGCACCCCCCCAGTAATGCCCCTGTAGTAAGCCCCTGTAGTGAGCACCCTCCCAGTAATGCCCCTGTAGTAAGCCCCTGTAGTGAGCACCCCCCCCAGTAATGCCCCCTGTAGTAAGCCCCTGTAGTGAGCACCCCCCAGTAATGCTCCCTGTAGTAAGCCCCTATAGTGAGCACCCCCCAGTAATGCCCCCTGTAGTAAGCCCCTGTAGTGAGCACCCCCCCAGTAATGCCCCCTGTAGTAAGCCCCTATAGTGAGCACCCCCCCAGTAATGCCCCTGTAGTGAGCACCCCCCCAGTAATGCCCCCTGTAGTAAGCCCCTGTGTTGAGCACCCCCCCAGTAATGCCCCCTGTAGTAAGCCCCTGTAGTGAGCACCCCCCAGTAATGCCCCCTGTAGTGAGCACCCCCCCAGTAATGCCCCTGTAGTAAGCCCCTGTAGTGAGCACCCTCCCAGTAATGCCCCTGTAGTGAGCACCCCCCCCAGTAATGCCCCCTGTAGTAAGCCCCTGTAGTGAGCACCCCCCAGTAATGCTCCCTGTAGTAAGCCCCTATAGTGAGCACCCCCCAGTAATGCCCCCTGTAGTAAGCCCCTGTAGTGAGCACCCCCCCAGTAATGCCCCCTGTAGTAAGCCCCTATAGTGAGCACCCCCCCAGTAATGCCCCTGTAGTGAGCACCCCCCCAGTAATGCCCCCTGTAGTAAGCCCCTGTGTTGGGCACCCCCCCAGTAATGCCCCCTGTAGTAAGCCCCTGTAGTGAGCACCCCCCAGTAATGCCCCCTGTAGTAAGCCCCTGTAGTGAGCACCCCCCCAGTAATGCCCCCTGTAGTAAGCCCCTGTAGCGAGCCCCCCCCCAGTAATGACCCCTGTAATAAGCACCCCCCCAGTAATGCCCCTGTAGTAAGCCCCTGTAGTGAGCACCCCCCAGTAATGCCCCCTGTAGTAAGCCCCTGTACTGAGCAACTCCCCAGTAGTGCCCCTGTAGTGAGCCCCTGTAGTGAGCACCCCCCCCAGTAATACCCCTGTAGTAAGCCCCTGTAGTGAGCACCCCCCCAGTAATGCCCCCTGTAGTGAGCACCCCCCAGTAATGCTCCCTGTAGTAAGCCCCTGTAGTGAGCACCCCCCAGTAATGCCCCCTGTAGTGAGCACCCCCCCAGTAATGCCCCTGTAGTGAGCACCCCCCCAGCAATGCCCCCTGTAGTAAGCCCCTATAGTGAGCACCCCCCCAGTAATGCCCCTGTAGTGAGCACCCCCCCAGTAATGCCCCCTGTAGTAAGCCCCTGTAGTGAGCACCCCCCTAGTAATGCCCCCTGTAGTAAGCCCCTGTAGTGAGCACCCCCCAGTAATGCCCCCTGTAGTAAGCCCCTGTAGTGAGCACCCCGCAGTAATGCCCCCTGTAGTAAGCCCCTGTAGTGAGCACCCCCCCCAGTAATGCCCCCTGTAGTAAGCTCCTGTATGGAGCACCCCCCCAGTAATGCCCCCTGTAATAAGCACTCTCCCCCAGTAATGCCCCTGTAGTAAGCCCCTGTAGTGAGCACCCCCCAGTAATGCCCCTGTAGTATGCCCCTGTAGTGAGCACTCCCCCCAGTAATGCCCCCTGTAGTAAGCCCCTGTATTGAGCACCCCCCCACTAATGCCCCCTGTAGTAAGCCCCTGTAGTGAGCACACCCCCAGTAATGCCCCCTGTAGTAAGCCCCTGTAGTGAGCACCCCCCCCCTGTAATGCCACCTGTAGTAAGCCACTGTAGTGAGCAGACCCCCAGTAATAGTCCCTGTAGTGAGCACCCCACCCCCCGCCACGCACACACACACACATAAAAATAAAAAATAAATAACACCTTAATCTCCGCTCCAGTGCTGCTGCCTTCTGTCCCCGGCGCCTGCTACTCGGGACTATGGGAGTGACGTCATTCCCATAGTGCACTGCGGGACGCTGCCGCTGGTGCCAGGGGAGGGGGAGAGAAGGAGCCGGGCGCCCGCTTGTAACATACTCAGCGGGCGCCCGGCAAATGGAGGGTGCAGGGGGTGCGGTCGCACCCCTGCACCCCCCGTAGTTATGCCACTGGAGGTGGAGCGCCGATCAGCGGCGCTCCTTCTCCATGTAGCTCCTCAGCAGTGGCCGGCCCGGATGACAGTGGAGCCAGGTGCCCCCTTCAGGGCTGGCGCCCGGCGGCAAATGACTAATTGTCTCCGGGAGTTCCACCACTGGTACCGTCTCTAATGTGTCTATATCCTTCTTGAGAACTGAATACAGTATTCTAGATGAGGCTGTACCAATGATCTATACAGTGTGACACAGGAGAAATAATCTCAGCACGCAGGAACCGCAGAACAAGGTGAGACCGGCTAGGACTCCCTAGCTCTGTCCCCTCTCTAGGCTGCTGCTAAGCAACAGGGCACATAGCTAGCTCTGGTTGGCTCTCACTTTTCTGTTTCAGCTTGGTGTAAGATTAGAATTTTTTTCTGTGACTGCTTCACTAAATAGTCACTACTCGGCTCCCTTTTGTCACAGGTAAATGGTTCATACACCTAAAGCTTCCTCGACCAATACTGTATAGAATAGTGAAAACCCCATCAAAATCCGTCCAGTGGTTCAAGAGATTAGCCTGAACGAACACACTGACCCCAGAACTAGGAAGTTTGGGCTTGATTCAGACCCGGTCACAAGCGCTGAGCTCTCACAACCGGGTCGATGGTGGCCCACAGCGCATCCGCACGACGGAGCCAGCTCCGTCGTGCGCATGCGCGAGACACGGCTAGCGACGGGAAATCCGTCGCTCCGGGTCTCGCACCAAAGGGGGCGAGCTGTCGATGTTGAGTGACAGCTCGTACCCTTTGGTGGGGGCGGGCCGGGGGGGTGGCTGCCCAAACGGAGACGTTTCCGAGGGAACGCTTGCCGTTTGGGGGCGGCCCCACTGACATCACGAGTGATGTCAGTGGAGAGCTTCCGGCTCTGTTAGAGCCGAAATCTCTCTAGGGCTTGCAATGAACGAGACCCTACCACAAGGGTCTCGTCGCAAGCCCGATGGTCGCGATGGTCTTGACCATCATCATCATCATGGCCGCTCGTTATAGCTGTGGGTGGCCGCTCTAAAAATTAAGAAGGACGGCCCTGATTCAGAGCGAGCGATTTTCCTGACATTAACTTTACACAGATTTACCTTTAAACATGTACAGCAAATTGTAAGACAAATAGACAAACATGACAGTAGCATGTTATTGTGGTCATGTATAACCAATTGTATAGATTTATCTTAGCCTAAAAATTTCCAATGGCAATGTGCATTTCATGAGGACCACCAAGGACAATTTTTGAAATTGCTCATGGTATTTGAAAAAAATTACGTAAGTACTCATGTTAGAGCCTGTTTCTCATTTGCCCAATTTCAAAAGCTTCATATCACCAAAGCAGGATAATAATCTATGCCTGGTTGTCTCTATAAATAAGTTTGTATCTGAATCTGTGCAGTTATTTGTTGTAGTGATGCTGCTTATGGGAATAATGCCAGCTTTATGTACAACACTTCATTTATCATATTAAACATTGATGTCCTGTCTGATTTCACTTGTGGACTCCCTCAATATATCCCATTAAATTATTTGTCTGGCTGCAAAAACACTCAAGAGAGGAGTAGTAAATTTACTTTTATTTGAATAGAGCCAGACACCAATAAAATGAAAAATATAAACATCCACGCTTTATAATTTATACTAAAGTTTTTGTGCGGCTTCCCATTCAATGGCATTCAGGTTTTCTTGTTATTAAGGGGCCCATTTATCAATAAATATTTGCGGCTTGTTTGGGTGTTTTTGGGGTGTAACCATAAATATTTAGTTTTCCCCGAATGTATGACCGAGGGACCACAGCAGATATCTCCGATACCTACTGCGATCCCTCCATTCCCGCCAGCAGCTGCAACCCCCCCATAGGCTGAAGATGGCGGTAGCCCACTGCAGCCTATGGGCTACACCGCAAATTTAGCTGGGGAAGGGTTGCCCCAAAATCCTCCCAGGCAATGGTGCTGCACATATGCGCATGAGCAGAAGCCCCGGCAGCCCTTGTCCCTGCGGGTGCCAGATGATACATGGCAACGGTAAAATCGCATTGCTTCTCTCATTGGCCAGCAGAATGTGGGGACGGAATCACCTGCTCCTTAGACTGAGAGTGTGGTGCTTGGTTGGACTCCACTTCCAGTATTACACTGACACTGAGCATCTTTAGATTACACATTTCCTAGTCTCATTTTCAAAAGCCAAATCGAATTAAACTTTATGGAAATTTACATATGGAGCAGTAACATTTTATGTGAAAGATTGAGCAGAGGTTACTAATCAATTGCTCTGTGTAACAAAGTCTGACATTAGATTCACCCCTGAGCTAGAACTACTTTGTTATTTCTCCTCAGATTTCCAAGTATATCATAAATATTGAACAGAACACATTTTGCTAGCAAATCATATGATAATTGCTCAGACTGGAATAAATTTGAACCCCCTCACATATCTACAATTATAGCCAAAGTGCAATATAGGTTTGATTGCAAATATTATTCTTCCAGTTGGAGCTTATGGCTTATTTATAGAATGGAGGGGATGTAGTTATATTATGCCGGTCGTTGGCAGCCCGACCTGGAATTAAATATAAGTGTCGAAATCCCAAAGCCTATCTTTATCCTTATGTGGAAATCCCTACAGCCGGCATCCCGAACGAAGGTAAGCGGGGCTTGTTAGGTCTTAGCCCTTAGCCGCTGGGGAGGGTTAGGTTTAGATTAGAGTTAGGCACCCCCCAGGGAGGGTTAGGGTTAGGCTACGGGCAGGGAGGGTTCGGTATCACCGGAGAGAATGGGGGGAGGGTTAGAGCTAGGCACCCCCCCTGGAGGGCTAGGTTTAGGGTGCGGGAAGGGGGGATAGGGTTAGGCACCACCGGGGGAGAGGTTAGGGTTAGGCACCACTAAGGGAGGGTTAGGGGGAGGGATAGCATACGTACAACCCCTGTCAGGATTTCATACCCAACCTGTATGGAGTTAGCTGCTCAATGTTGGGCAGTTTGTAGCTAGATATTCTACTAGAATTTACTTTGAATGCCACTATTATATCTGTCCTAATGTTCATGCTGTCTGCTATATCATATTTTCTACAATGCCTTGCATTCTTCTGCTTCGTAAGTGCTTTGTACTTATCTACATTTTTAATTATCATGTAATCTATTAATGGTCAGAGCTCTGTTTTTCTTGTATCTGCTATAGCTAACTGCATTAGAAAGCAAATAATAATTCATGTGACTGAAGGGACTTTTGGGTCTGATTCGGAAATATACATAAAAGGGGAAGCAATCGGGAAGCCGACTGCCTATATACCGGCAGCCGGCTTCCCGACTGTCTTATCCCGGCAAGGGTGAAATGCCGGGTGTCTAGATGTAGACGCCCGCATTTCCCCGACGCCGGGAGACCAGCGCCCGGCATCACGATCGTAGTGATGCCGGGCGCTGCGAGCGGACAGCCGCGGAAGGGGAGGGTTAGGTTTAGGGCTCCCGGGGGGGACTTAGGGTTAGGCATCCCCCCGGGAGGGTTAGACTAGGGGGAGGGTTAGGGTTAGGCACCCCCGGGGGAGACTTAGGGTTAGGCACCCCCGCGGGGGACTTAGGTTTAGGTAGCGGGGAAGGGGGTGGTTAGGGTTAGGCACTTAGAGGGGGGATTAGGGTTAGGCACTTGGGGGGGAAGTTAGGGTTAGGCACCCCTATGGAGGGTTAGGGTTAGGGGGGTTAGGTTAGTGGATACTTACCTATCCACGATCAGGATTTCCAGCGCTGTCGGGCTTCTGCTCCTGTCGGGCTGCCGCTGACGGGAATCGAACCGCCGGCCGCATGGCCGGCGGTATTTCATACCCATTCCCATAAAACAGATGGTTTATGTACATTTCCAATAGTGGGGCATCTGCGCATGTGCAGAAGGAGTCCTGCATGATCGCACGCATGACTCGTGCCATTTGGGGGAAGGGAGTGGGTGGTGCCGGCCTGCATTTCCGGAAACAGGGTGGTGTTCTCCCCATTTCCTTTAAGTTCCAGGGCCATTGTCTGCGTTGGAGAACACAGACTTCCTGGCCTCGCAAGCGGGCAGGAGGAGACCAGACTGATGGTTGTGATGTTGATCCGATGCTTGGATGCAGCACTCATATTGCAGATTCTGACTTGAGGGGCCTTTTTCCTTTAGATGCCTCCTGTAGCATTAGCATATTTACACGTGAGTCCAAAGACGCAGCAGTGATGTGTTCTGCATCCATCTCTGAATCAGGCCCTGGGTATCAAGCAATGTTGTCGGAGAGGAAGACAGGTGATTAGATAAGCATTACATGACCCTTACAACAAAAGTAGAGCTGAAATTATGAATTTCTTCTTCTTGAAGGATGAATTAAAGAGGAATTTTGAAAAGCACTGCGAGCAATGCTGGCATAATTATAGCAACACAATATATTGGCCTCATGCTTACTGATATGAGGCAGAAACAGTAACTCAATACCTGCAAGGTATGTGAATGCACAATGCATTTAGTTTTGCATTAGAATATACATGTGTTCACCGAGCACAGTAATAAGAACAACATAAAATTATGCTTTTGAAAACCGCCCACATAATGTGCTTAGTTTTTTGAATGAACATAAAAATGTGTAAAAAATATTATTAGGTCCCTTCAAAGTCTTAAATCAACACAAAAATATATATAGACCTGCGCGGTAGGAATTATCCATTAAACCGAGGTGTCTCATATGAAAATACAATCTTAATGTAGAAATCTGAAGCATAAAATATGCTTTATTATTAGCACACTAACTAAATAATAATGTAACAAGAAAAAAACGAAGAAAAGGAAATGGCAATGATAAATAAGTACAATAATAACATTCAAGAAAAGAAAATGTCCCGTATTGGTATAAATCAGCAGTCTGCTAAAACAGGGATATCCCTTAAAAATGTGAATGCTAATGAACCATATATTAACAAGATGTCATGACACCATCAAAAATATGTTACTATCTTTCAATCCGGAGGTAATGAATAATGTAAATGATGTGGCTGGCCAGCTGGACAAATTATTGCAATACTTTGGAACTAACAATCCCTGTATTTACAGCAGGGGCGTTTCTAGAGAGGAGGGGGCCCGTGTGCAGTCTCCGACACAGGCCCCCTCCTCTCCGCCCAGCAGCCGGCAGCGCACTGAGCTGTGCGCGGCCAGCGCCGGAGTTATAGACTCTGGGCACTAGAGTGTGCCCAGAGTCTATAGTGTATGCACAGATCACCGAGAAAATGGCCGTGGCGGCCATTGTCCCTGTACTGCGCATGCGTAAACGATGGGAAAATGGCTGCCGTGGCCATTTTCCAGTTTTTTTTACAGCGCCTGACCCATGTTCCCCGCACACCCTGCACCCATTATAGATACGCCCGTGATTTACAGTCTGAAAAGTAAGTGCCGAGATTGTATGATTTTTTTTCATGTAAATTGTGTGGTCACATACCAAGGGCACCCCAGATGGTTGAGTACCGTGGATTAAGGCCCTCATTCAGAGCCGCACGTTAACAACAGTACGCTCGTTGCGTTCCGATGTTGACTAACCGCGCATGCGTCGGTGTTACACTGCGCATGTGCGTACGGCAGATTGCGAGCTTTTTTTCTCTCGTTCCTAAAATAGCGTACAGGAAGTGACATGTCAAATGTGATTGACAGAACAGGGCGTTTTGGGGTGTTGACGGGGGTGGAGATGAAAAAACGCAGGCGTGGCGAGGCGTTTTTGGGGCGTACATACATTAGCAGATGCGAACGTCAAATGTGTTCGGACCGTCTCATACGTCACTGAAACATCCGCTTTCCCTTCAAAATGCTCGCACAGCTTAGGGTCAGGATTTCTCGACCACATTGGCGATGGCCTTCTCCTCCGTCCCGGGACTCAACGATGGTGCAGCGATTAATCGCGGCTGGTCAGTAAAGTAATTAGTGTTGGATTGAAAACCGGCTTGGTATGTGTTTGGAAAGCAGTTTATTGGGATAGCACAAAAGCGTACGCAGGTGGAAATCAGAGCTGCTAATGTCATGATTACACAATCAATTAGCGTACATTTTGGGTGTTTTATTTTGGACACAATTTGTTGGTTATGGCCTATTGTAACAATAATGTCATCATGTTTTAATTAGCTCCCCTTTTTTTTGGTTTACTGTGGAATTTGCATCGCTATGTGATTTTTTAAACGTTCCTTAAAGAGGCCTTTTTTTTTTTAAGAGGGTCAGTTTTTGCCTTTAGGGCCAGGATTAAATGTAACCCATTTGTACAATAATGTCACAATACAATGTCAGTTTTTTGTTTTACATTTATTGTTTAAACACAAACAAATTGGCCTAATATTTTTTGGCCTTTTTTTTGTGGCAAAGATATTTGTTAAAATAAAAAAAAAAGCCATAACTGGTAACATAAACGTAAATACCAAAATTAAAAAAATTTCACAAGAAAGGAGAGGGAAGTTTTGACCAGAAAGGAATATGAGCCAAGCACAGAAGGAGTGTGTGCAAAGTCGCCATTGCTGTCACCGTTTTCTCGCCCGTTTGGCTGGGTGAGGGTGGGCGCCAGACCGGGTCCGGGATGCCATCGGGCTGGCCTGTCCAGAGGCAGATGTTGTGGCCTCTGGACTAGGCACAGGGCTAGGCACATTTGGAGGATTGGCTGATGTTGTGCCAGAGGTGGAGGATCCGGATGTTCCGGCAGGAAGGGAGGTCGGCTCCACCATGTGCTGGCGAACGAGCTGCTCCAGGGCATCGGCGATGCGGATGTTGGCCCTGGTATTTTCCGCCAGGGCCTGAGCAATGGTCACGTTGGCCGCAGCATTTTGCTCCAGGGCCTCAGCCACCCGTATCAGACTGGCGTCCATCCTCTGCAGAATCTCCGTATGGAAATCCGATTTAAAATTGAGTTCTGTGAGGAGGCCCACTGCCTGCGAGGGGGCACGCCCTGGACTGGCTTCTGCAGGGTCCTCAGCCGGATGTACTGGTTCCTCCCCTGCAGAGCCAGCAGAAATTCTGCGGCCAAGGCTCCCCTCTGGAGCAGACTCATCCGCCTCTGTCTCTGTTATGAAAATTGCGAAAAGACTCACATTACAATCTACATATTGGCACAATAGCATTTCAGAGTTGGTGACATCACAAGACTTACCTTGGCCAACATGAGGAGCCGCAAAGTCTGGCATGTCCGTATCCATGTTGGACACGCCAAACACCTCCACAGCCTGCACACACCCCTGTGCCAGCTCTTCTAAGTCTGTCAACTCCAATGACACAGGGGTGGGACCCCCACCTGTCCCCCTTGCATGCCTAGCCCTGTCGGCAAGTTTTTGCTTGAGACGATATTTGAAGTCTGCCCATCTGTGGAATGAAATTGGAACCATTATCCTTTGTTTTACAATGGGGTTTGTTTCTAGGATGGGAAAGTGTTTACTTACCGCCGTTTGACATCCCGGGCTAGACGGACATAATCACCCACCCTATTGACAGCAACGGCGACCTCCTCCCACATTCTCCACTTCTGGCTTTGGCTCATATTCCTGGCTGCCTGGGGCAGGATGTCAACGCACTTCTGGATCAAAACCTCCATCTCCTTGCTTGTGAAATGTGGCTGCCTTTTTTTTTTGGCAGCTTTGGCGGGTTGACTGGGGCCAGCAGTCTCTTCCATGTCATCCTCCTCACCTATTTGGGTAAATATGCAGATTTAGCCACTTCACAAATTGCACAATATTATGTTTTAAAAGAATCATTGAGACAAAATGCATGAAGGCCTTACCGCCGGATTTTTGGCCATTGTTTCCCTGGTCTGAAGCCATGTCTCTGCTTCCAGAATGAAATCAACCAGAAATTAACTGTGATTTCGTGACGTATTTATACATGCGTCCTTAGTTTGCGGCCGCATCATTGATTGTGCGTCCCTATGATTCATCCTTAATTTGTGCGGGAACATAAACACTATTTATGGCTTGGTGTGTGTGGAGTTGAGGTTGCGTTGTTGGATTGTTGGCGGTTAAGTTGTTTGGATTTGGTTGTTTGCGGTTGGAGGATTTGGCGGAGTTGGTTTTTTTTTTGTTTTGCTACAGTTGTTTTGGTTTTCCGTTCGCATTTTTTTGGTTTATTTTTTTCCATCGTTTCCTGATTTGGTAAGTTTTGTGCAGTCTAATTTGTGGCCAATTGGTGTCTACTTCTGGTTTTTGGTTTTATATATTTTTTTTTACACTAATTTCATCTTTTTTAGTTTGTTTTGGCTTTCGGACCCAAAGACCTTTTTGTTGGAAATCTTATATATTCGAGTTGGGTAAGTCCATTATTTTTCTTGCATTTGCGAACTAATTAATGCATTTTTGCCTGTTGGTGTAGTGACTTGCATTTGCGACCTAATTAACGCATTTTTGCCTGTTGGTGTAGTGACTTGCATTTGCGAACTAATTAACGCATTTTTGCCTGTTGGTGTAGTGACTTGCATTTGCGAACTAATTAATGCATTTTTGCCTGTTGGTGTAGTGACTTGCATTTGCGAACTAATTAACGCATTTTTGCCTGATGGTGTAGTGACTTGCATTTGCGACCTAATTAACGCATTTTTGCCTGTTGGTGTAGTGACTTGCATTTGCGAACTAATTAACGCATTTTTGCCTGTTGGTGTAGTGACTTGCATTTGCGAACTAATTAACGCATTTTTGCCTGTTGGTGTAGTGACTTGCATTTGCGAACTAATTAACGCATTTTTGCCTGTTGGTGTAGTGACTTGCATTTGCGAACTAATTAACGCATTTTTCGAGGCTTATTCATCATGTAAACCAGTTTTGCTTTTCCCTTTTCCATTTTTGGGGTCCATTTGACCCCTATTTGACGTACGGTGTGCAATGTCGTTTTAATCGATGGCCAAATGTGTGTTTCGCCTATTTTATGTGTTGGCTTGCACCAATTTGACAAGCAAAAAATCACCCTCTAAGTTTTTGATGTCTCATTTTTGGCTTTTTTACAGTTTATACGTATCATGACAATACCCCGGCATGTAAGCAGCTATGGATGGTATCATAAAGCTAAGTTGTTTTATGTTACTTTTGGGGTGGCTCAAAAGCCTTACATTGTAAACTTTTAATTTCAGGTAGATCTGGGGCGAATTGTTCTGGCCCTGCTCCCGGAAGACGACCAACCTCAAACTCGTCCCAGGCGTAGGCATCGTAGGCGTGCAAGGCCCCAGATATTTCGAACACGTGTCACCCTTTTTGGAATGCCCGATGATGAGGTTTTAAGACGCTACCGTCTACCTCCCAAAATCATCATAGACACTCTCTCATTAATAGAAAGTGATCTTGAGCGGCAAATTGACAGTCCAACAGCAATACCACCACTGACGCAATTTATGGCGGTGTTACATTTCTGTGCCTCAGGATCGTTTCAAACAACGGTGGGAATAGTGGCGGGCATCTCCCAATCCTCCTTTTCCCGGATCCTGAGGGCAGTGATGGAGGCACTTTTCAAGCACCTCCATCATTTTATTAAAATGCCTTTGGATATGGGTGCCCTTAGTGTGGCCAAGGCCAATTTTTACCAAATAGCTGGCTTCCCACACATCATAGGGGTTGTGGATGGTACTCACATACCACTTCAGCCTCCAGCACGGCTGGAGGCAATATTTAGAAACCGTAAACACTATCACTCTCTGAATGTAATGGTGGTATGTGATGCCTCCCTCCAGATCCTGTCCCTGAATGCTAAATTACCAGGAAGTGCTCATGACTCCTTCGTCATCCGGCAATCAGGGATATGGCAGAAATTAACCAACCTACAAGCTGGTGATGCGTGGCTTCTGGGTAAGTGGAGACCTTTAGTACATAACAATGTTAAGCTTGATACACAGTGTTCCTGATGTTGGCTATTTTTTTTCACAGGAGACAGTGGATACCCTTGCATGTCCTGGCTGCTCACTCCTTATTTGGCTCCCACACCAGGGCCACAAAGTGCGTATAATTCCGCACTTACAGCCACCAGGCAAGTGGTGGAGCACTGTATCGGCCTTTTAAAAGGCCGATTCAGATGCCTCCACCGCTCTGGTGGCGAGCTCATGTATGTGCCGGATATGGTGTCTAAAATTGTGGTCCTGTGTGGGATATTTCACAACATTGCCATAAGGAGTGGTGTCCCAATGCAGCCAGAGGATGCCTTACCTGAGGATGGCCCCCCCGAGGTTGGTCGGAGGTCAGTATGTGGGGGGGCCATACGTGATGATGTGGTGGCCAGATTTTTTAGGTAAGTTGTAACAAAACTACAGTGTTTATACCTAATGTGTTTGTGTTTGTTTGCGAACATCTAATTTTGTGTTTTTTTTCTCACCATCTTCTGTTTGTTCACATAATCTTTGGCACTCCAACGCTCACTACTTCCTGCTACCCTTACCAAACCTGGATCTGGTCCTTTTGGGCATATATTCTGGAACCCATATTGCAACGCCCTGTTTGTGGAATCATGTTGGCATGGTCCTTCGTCAACCAGTTCTTGATTTTTTGTTTTTATTTAAATATTTCTTGGTATGTGTTGTATTTGAATTTATCACTGTGTTCTTTTTTTGGGAGTGACCACTTTGTTTTCTCTGTTATGTTGTGAATAAATGTTTGGAGAGTGAAATGGTCTTCCTTTTTTGGGACGTTAACAGCAAGTGTAACCAGGTTAACACAAGTTACATTTGACTAAGGGGTAATCCAGTACTGACGCCAGTTGAGCTAAACTGAAATATGTTTTCAGCTTCCCAACCCACACCAAAAGGAAGCCTGGCCCAACCTTGGGATTTGTAAGATTGGCCTAAGCAGCTTGCGCACCAACTAGGAACCTGTAAAATGTAGAAATATGTAATTGACACTACACCCAAAAAGGGAAATGACATTGTTACTGTTATGTGTTTCTTGTGTCTGTTTGACATACAAAGACAAAACACAATCTAACTTTTAAAAAAGGGAAATCCTTGCAGGAACAGTCTACTTATGTCATGCTAAACTATCTTGGTTTTGGATTTCAAAAATGAGCCAGAACGTATATTTGTATGAATAAATTTATTTAGAAACGTTAACAAAAATAAAAAAACTACTGGCGAAGGAGGCCAGACAGCCGGTCGAGGCCCACCAGAATGCCGATTACATGTTGCCGCATCTGGCCAACACAATCCGCCACCTCTTGCCGACGCCTCTGTTCCTCTGTGGGTGAGAAAAGTGTGTGGGTTAATACAACAATAGGGAATCCACATTAAAAAAACAAAAACACAACCAAATCACTCCTAAACCTTTAAAAAAAAAAAAAAAGGGGGTGCTGCCAAAAATACAAGGCCTATGTACAAATTCCCACAGGTGTGATATGTGTATGTTGAAATCACCAGGAACAGGTAAATGCAAACTGCAAAATCACCAAAAGTCAAGCCACAAAAACACAAAGAAAGGCACGACACATGATTACATACAAACAGTTTGTGGTTTAAAAAAAAACAAAATAAAAACATACCGGGAGCCAAAACGGGAGCTCCGGAAATGCCTCCATGATCCTCCTCGGAGGATCCGTCATTCCCCAAAGAATGGGGAGGAGTTATGATGGACTCCGGGGAGGGGGTAATTGGAAGAGGGGTGGGTGGAGGAGAGGGGGAAGTGGGACGGAGGGGAAGGAGGCCCGACATTTCCGGGAGAGGGTCTGGGAAGGATGGGGAGGAGTGGGGAATAGGGGAAAGATTTGGGGTGGAGTGTTGGCTGGGGGTTGGGGATAGTGGCCGGGAACGCCGTCTGGACGGACGGTGATGGCGGAGTCTTGGCTGTCCCCCTAAAATATGTCAAAGAAATTGCGGTTAGTTTATGGACAAATCCGGGCACCAAAACAAAAAAAAAAAAACAACCCAAAAAATAAGCCAAATAGGAGTAGAATGAATAAATCAGAAATAGAGGGAAAACATGCACACGCAGATATGAGTACAAATAATAAATAGGACAGACAGGAAAACATGCAGACGCAGATATGAGTACAAATAATAAATAGGACAGACAGGAAAACATGCACACGCAGATGAGTACAAATAATAAATAGGACAGACAGGAAAACATGCACACGCAGATATGAGTACAAATAATAAATAGGACAGACAGGAAAACATGCACACGCAGATATGAGTACAAATAATAAATAGGACAGACAGGAAAACATGCACACGCAGATATGAGTACAAATAATAAATAGGACAGACAGGAAAACATGCACACGCAGATATGAGTACAAATAATAAATAGGACAGACAGGAAAACATGCACACGCAGATATGAGTACAAATAATAAATAGGACAGACAGGAAAACATGCACACGCAGATATGAGTACAAATAATAAATAGGACAGACAGGAAAACATGCACACGCAGTTTGCCCCACAAACACAAACATTAAAACCACAATACATAACACTTACTTTCCAAGATCTGCATGCGAAAGCATGCCAGCAAGCGGGGCGTTCGCCGTTGCAGGTCGGACCACCTGCGCTCCAGCTGCCCGATGTTGCGGCGTGAGCTGAAGGACCGCAGGCGGGACCGTGCCTCCGCATACGCGGAGCGCTTCTGCCGGTTGGTGATGGGTTGAGGTTGGCTGGTGATCCGGCGATCCATGACCTCCGTAAGCACCAGCAGCTCGCGCCTGGTGAATGCGGAGGCTCTCATGATGGCAATGTTGTTTTTCTTAAAAATCATTTTTGATAAAGTGTGTAAAAATTTTCTGATTGGCTAATGTATTTTGGAAATTAACAGGAGCAATTTTATTGGTTAGTGTATGAGTCATGTGTTCGACAGGGCCAGAAATCTCTGGAGAGTTATGATAGGCTTGATGCAGTGACATGCGTAAGCAAATTTAAATAAAGAAATGAACCCAGGGAAATATGCGGGGATCCACAGCAATAGAACAATTCTTTAATTGTGGTTCACATGTTTTTTGAACAATAAAAGCGAATGTTTCATCCGTACAAATTCTGCGGGTAAACACAAACACGGACAAGAGTAAAGTTTCTTGCATTGTGTTGAAAAAAAACAAACAATTAAGCTAATTGATACATTGATTGGCATGATACGATTGAGGGAGGTAGGCAGAATAAAGGAGCAGGTAATCGACATCTGACAAGGCCACTTCCTGTTTATACTTGTGCGTGCGTTCCTTTCAAGCCATTTCGGGGATGTACGCTCGCTATTTCGTACGCTCGTTAGTTAGAGGAGGGGTCGTCTGAGTTTAGGGAGGAAATTTAGATGCGAACGAAAATACGAGCGAGCCATTGAATTTAAATATTTTTGTACGTACGCCTAACGTACGTGCGCCCGCTTGCGAGTGGGTCTGAATCAGGGCCTAAGCCTGTTAAATATATGTAGACATGTCTTTTTTAGTGAAAACAAATGGTGTGTATATATTTATGTTGATTCAGAGGGGGTACTAGCTCAACTAGTAATCTCAGTTGAAAAGTGGGGTGGGCAAGATTAGGTAAAGTCAGGGGCATTTATTCTGTGTGCTGGAGGGCTTGTGCAACAAAATACAGTGATAGTGGTGACTATCAGCAGCACTATCAAGATATAGCATATTGGGGTAGATGTATTATAGCGGCACTTACCGTGCCTCTATACCGCTTCCTGCTTCGCCTCTTTACCGAGGCGAAGCAGGAAGCATTACCGATGAGATGTAAGAACATCTCATTGGCCGGAGAGGGGGAGCGTTAACTCCCTCCTCCGGCGCTACCTGCTAGAGACAGCAGCGCATCAGCCTAGTGCTGATGCGCTGTGTCTCTGTCCCGGCCGGCTCCACTGAGCATGTGCGGGATCTCGCAAGTATCGCGAGATCCCCGCGCGCAGCCTGGAGCCGGGGATAGGATAGCTCCATGCTGTAGCTGTCGATAATGATAGCTACAGCCGGCCAAACGGTCATGTGGTATGACCGTTCGTACATGGCCCTGCCGCTCGGCGCTGCTATCTTGTAGATAGCAGCGACCGATTATGACAGGGGTGCATAGCGCCTCTGTCATTTACTGCCCAGACCCCCGATCATACATCGTGGAGAAGCGGTATCAGCGCACATAACGTGCGCTGATACCGTTTCTGGGCTTCATACATTTCCCCCATTGACCCATAAAGCTTGATTGTACTTTATAAGCGTCTCAGCTATATTATAAGAAGGAAGACAATTATTTACTTATTTTAACTATTGTAGGGTAACATAATAGAATGTAGATGAATACTTCCAAATATAAATTACATTAGGCCGCTAGTGTGCTTGAGAAGTATAACAGATACCAAGCTAGGACACATGAAGAAAGAATTCCTTTGTGTTCAGACCCTGCATCCTATAACTGTTTTTGTTGCTATTTATGTGGCAAACCTCAGTGAGTGATGTGAGCCAACTGCTGTAATGTGATTTCATCCCAAGTCTTGAAAGAGCACTTGCACTAGCAGCAGCTATACATTACTCTTGTATCTAAACATAGGGGGCACTTAAGGCCATAACATCTTATGCCAAGGAACTTTATACTGACTTGAGTGTACAATTTTATAGACTTTTTAATGTTTCCTAGAGGATTTTAGATGTATTTATGCTAAACTAGCAGAGCATATCAAGTAAGAGAGGGGAGAAATCCCTTTATGTGCAGCCATACAGTCATGCGGGGTTTCTGCTGGGTCAGAGATTTGACATGAATTAATACTGTAAAACCCATGAGACCACACTGACAACAGGGCCATAAGGCTATATAAGCAGAAAATACAAGTCATGAGACTTCCTATTTAATGGAGACCACCAAAGTACAGTTTAGATCATTTATACTAAATAAATCAATTTTCTTTTTTTCTTCTTTTGTTTTTAGGAATGTCTGCTATTGCATCACTTCATACCTTTCAAAGCATGTTATCATAAGATTCATCAGCAGAAGAACACCAAATAAAATAGAGTAGTTTCCAACTGTTATTGCTGAAGATAATAATAGCACCTCACCTTTATTCAAGAAACAATTACCTAGGTAGAATTATTTGCCTAACTAAATATAAGATCCACTTAACATTGATAAAATACTGTTTTCCAATACTAACCTTACTGAGGCAGCATAAGCCAATATTCACTTGTCTACTGGTAGTGTAATATAGGAATGTAGACAGAAAACACACAATATCTATAGGCGAATTGCGATCCGACGGCCGACATATCGTGCGGTCCCCACACACAGAGTGATCGGGTGGGCGACCGCTCGATATGCCAGGACCTCCCTACCCCACCCGCTTAGCGCTGCATGGGATCATACATCACATCCCCAGATCAAGTGAATATGCAGAAAGATCTGGAGGTGCGATGTACGGTCCCACGGGAGCGCGCACTGGCCGATATCATGCCCACTCATGGTACGATCTAGCAGCGATATAGTACCAAGCCATCGGATCGGCTGCTATATCGGACTGTTTATGGGGGCCTTATGACTTAATACTGTGTATTAGGTATACATAAAGCATTACAGACCTGATATAGAGTCATACATGCCGACTTTCTGGCAGCCCCTTCCGGGAGGGGGCTGCCAGGTCGGTCCAGCAGGGAGGGTGCAGGCGGCTGTAATGGGCGGAGTGGGGGCGTGTCTGCATCATCGCGGCCCCGCCCCCTGCTTTATAATGCTGATATTACCAGCATTACAAAGCAGGGGGCAGGCTTACGATGACGCGATTTAGCGCAAATCGCGTCATCACCACCCAAACCGCCCACTTCTACATGCGGTTGCGGTGTAGTTGCAGGGTGTGGCAGACAATGCGGGAGACTTGCCTCCTCTTGCGGGGTGTCGGGAGTGGCACACGATTTTCGGGAGGCTCCCGACAGTCCCAGGAGAGTAGGCAAGTATGTATAGAGTTAATCAACCTAGCAGGGCAGATTTAGGAGTATATTTACTAAAGTGCGATTTTGCAAACCGCATGTTTTTTGGCAGTTTTATGTCTAGTTTGTAAATACGGGGATAATTTTAATTTACTTTATTACAGGGGTAATTCTATTTGATTTATAATGGTAGCAATACTCATTTATCTATGATGGTGGCAAAACATATTTTCTCATGATGGGTACAATTATTTAAGGCTCAGCCCACATCACCCGGTGACTGTAGACCCAGATATAGACCTAGGCAAGATACTGGTACTTTGGAGCCTCCACAAACTGTAGCTGCAGGTGAAGCTTTATAAGAGCCCCCTTCCTGCTACAGAAACAAAAAAGAAATCATTACAAAGTAAACTAGTCAATAAGAATCAAAACACATAGAGGCCTATTCATCTCGCTGCGGGGGATACTTAACACGAGCAATTCATCATTGCTCTGGTGCGGGGACAGCTATTTCGAAAAGCAGCTGTGTCTGCGATTAATAGCGCAGCTACAGAAGCAGCAGCGTTACTTACCTGACCCCGTGGCTGGCTTCTGCGCATGTGTGACCTGAGGTTATGCATGTGCAAAGCCACCAGGGAGTCAGTGAGGAGACGGCGGAGGGATCCCTCTTCGCGTTCCTGGAACTCCTTCCCATAGGAAGGATCGGGGCTACAAGCACAAGCGCCTCTTGAAGATAGCATTTGTTCTCGCAGGCAAACTACAAAAACTTTCAGTTTTTGGAGTTTGCTCAAAATCAGGTGGTCCTATTCAGACCCCTTATGATGAATGGTCGGTAACGTAATTATGTAGAAACTAGCATTTCTGCATGGTTATCGGGACATTTTTTGTATGATGAATAAGCCCCAATTAACAAATTCCCTTCTCTCACTATTCAAATAGGGGAGCCACACCAACTGCCAGTGATGTTTGGCAGCAGTTGGCATGATAGTTGGTGTTTGTATTCTGAACTGTGCTACAGCCACGATAAGACAGTCAGTCAGGACACTGCACAGGGGGAGGAAACATTTTAGCCTTATTCACCCCCTTAGGAGTGGAATTTCAAAAAATCTCTTCTTAGTGGGCACCTACGTCATGGAAGGAATATAATCCCCGATTTTCATGTTTCTAGGTCCAGGGGCCTGGGCTGGGCGTTGATAAGTCAGTGAGTTAGTCAGTCAGTGAGTCAGTGAGTTAGTTACTTGGTCAGCCAGGACATTTGATTATATACAGTGTTGAAGTTAAATAGGGCTATCCTGCATTGGTCATTTCAAAGGCTCATTGGAAGAACGCTCTAGAAGGTACTAGCAGCTTGGAAAAGGAGCTTTAGCTCAGGTCCACCCATCTTCAGAACTGCATCACAGACTGATGACAACAACAAGCTTAAATGAAGACCCTAGAGGCGGCAATCTGACAAGATTTGGGTGGGTCTTTCGGGGAACAGATTGTACAGGAGAAGAAATTCATTGTTAGTGCTGACCACACATTATTAAAGTCAATGGAACCGGTAATTAACTTAACCATTCATCAACCTGCCTGTACTTTCAGAATTGTATCCCTTTGACTATTGAAAAGATTGTGCCACGCTAGAGCCAGTACAGAATAATAGTGAAATGTCCCTACTGCTAATTGACAGCCTGATTGCATCTAAGTAGGTGAAATTCAATTGTTCAGTAATATTACAACAATACTATTGTCAGTATCTGTCAGGATTCAGCCTGGGTTCGGCTGTTACTTACCACAGCGCCGGCTTCCCCTCACTAGCGAATGCGGCGAGACGTCAGGTGCAGCGGTTGGTGACACTAAGTATTTTCCCCGGGGCCCTGGTGACTTCCACGCAATCCTCCATATCGGAGTTCCCGCTGCGGTGGTCATGGGCGCAGCCATGTCTGAATCACATGACAGTCTCTCATCCAACGGTAGTCTTGTCAGTTCTCAGCTGACTTCCTCTTCCAATGGACAGCTACCTGGGGGTATAAAGCAGGACTCCAGGTAACAGAAAGTTGACTGATGGTTGCTGTTGCATCGTTCCAGGCTCCACGTGCACGTGCAATTTTCCAGCGATTATTCCAGCGTAATTCACCAGTGTATACTCAGTACCTCACCTGAGTACTGAATCCTAGTGTCTCTTTCCAGTGTTTGTCCTGCGCTTGGATCTCCAGTATGTTCTCAGAACGTCATCCAGTACAGATTGCCGGAGAACTACTCCGGTGATCGTCCTGTGTTTGGATCATCATAAGTGTACTCAGTACAACATCCGAGTACTGAATCGTAGTGACCTATTCCAGTGATTATTCTGCACTAAGACTATCAGTTTGTACTCAGTGGGGGCGATTCAAATGTTTTGCCAGCAGCTTTTTATTTAAGACGCCCGATGGAGCAATTCAATTGGTTCTCCGTCAGGGCGCAATAGCCGCCAGCGCTGGCATTTCTGCTCGCAACCTTAGGAGGATGCGAGCAGAAATGTGTGAGAAACCCCCTGGTTATCATGCCTAAAAACACAATTGAATATCCCCTAGTATGTTATCCTGTACTGTTTTACAGTGCACTGCTCCAGAGCTTATCCTGCGTCTGCATCACCATTGAATACTCAGTAGATCATCCTGCGGCTAGATCTTCATTGTGCACTCTTTACATCATCCTGCATCTAGATCTCAGTTGTGCACTCAGTACATCATCCTGCATCTGGATCTCCATTGTGCACTCAGGGCCTGATTCAGAGCCGGACGCTATTTGCGGACGGTCGTTCAGGAAAAGGGGGTGGCTATTCAAATGAACCATTCGCTCTTTGCGGTCTGTTGACGCCTCCATGTCTGAACGAGCGAACAAAACTTGCGGTAGTTTTTTGGATAACTGAGCGGACTTCACAATTATTTTACTTTAATAATATTCTAAATTATCACTCCTGTGTCTTCCTTCCCTATTGTTCTTTTGTCTTCATCTAGTAACGAACACCTGACCAAAGGGCAGAGACCTGCTTGCTAGGTGCAGCTGAAGCCCACATCCCAGTTGGAGGGATCACTTGCGAAGGCTTCCCATTAGGTTAGACTCAGTGCCTTTGGTCAGGTCTAGTCAACATCCGGTACTAGCTGTTTTAGAAGACTTATTCCCACTCTCCTCGGTAGCTGCTCTCCACATCCTAGTTCTCCGACTTCTAACCCTCTGGCTGTGGACCTCCAGAGTCTCATCGTGACAGTATTCTTCTACACAGGGACGACTAATATATACTCAAATGCCACTATAAGGACAAAGAAGGAACACATTTCATAATTAGCTAGGGAGTGGATGTACTTTAAAGTAAGAGAATAGGATCCTTTAATTACTTTCACAACCAATAATAGGTTATTGCTATTATTCAACAAGCCTTTAGATTCCACCAGTACTTGACCAACCAGTATGCTGACTTGGGGTGTGCTATACCAGTAGCAGCAAGGGAATAAAATGAAGACCTAATACATTCAAAGGTAGCAGCAGCCAAAGAGCTTAATTAAGGAAACTTGTTTGTGAACCAGCCACCCGAAGGGAAAGTTCTTAAAATGACTACTAAAAATATCTTTAGGTCAGTGTTTCCCAATTCCAGTTCTTGGGAACCCCTAATAGTTCATATTTTCCATATCTACTAGTAGAAGTATATTAATGACTGACACATTTTAAAAGATCCACAGGTGTTGCTAATTATTTCACTTATGATCTAAAAACAAATCCTGATCCCGAAGACTGGAATTGGGAAACGCTGCTTTAGATCATTAGATGTTGAGATCAAGTTACCTGTACAAACAGAGTATGAGTGACAAATAATTTTGCATGCATACGCACTGTGCTTTGTGTTTGCAGAATTACAAGGGTAGCTACAAGTTTATTAGCCTAGGGCAAATCTTTCACTCCCTTGGTCTACATGACACTGCTCTCTCCTGGCTATCCTCCTACCTCTCTGACTAAACCTTCTCTGTCTGCTCTTATGACTCCTTTCCCCCCCCCCACTTCCAGTTAGATGTTCCCCAAGCTTCTGTTCTTGGACCCCTTTTATTATCCCTCTGTACGTCCTCTCTAGGTGAACTCATATCAGCTCTTTTGACCTCCAATACCATCTCTATGCTGATGATACCCACATTTACCATTCCTCCCCTGACCTCTCCCCCTCTCTACTCACTCGTATCTCCAACTGTCTCTCTGCTATCTCTTCCTGGATGTCTCAGCATTTCTTCAACTTAATATGTATAAGACCGAGCTGATCATCTTCCCAACTGCCTGAATAACCTCACTTCCCACAATTTCTTTATCAATTGCCAGCACAGTTATCTCCTCTAGCCCCAAAATATGCTGTCTTAGAGTTATCCTTTTGCAGTCCTGCCATTTCCATCTCAAAAATATTTCTGAGGTCAGACCCTCTCTCACCCAGGATGCTACTAAAACCCTCACCCACTCATCTCAAGATTGGACTACTGTAACCTCATCCTATCTGACCTCCATGACTCCCTACCTCTCTCAACTTTAATCTGTCCTCAATGCTGCTGCTCGGCTCATCTTCCTCTCCAAACATTCTACATATGCCTCCCCTCTCCTACAAGTCCTACACTGGCTTCCCTTCCCATTCAGAACCCAAATCAAGGTTCTTACAAAGCCCATATTCATTATTACCCCATTTACATCTCCCTTCACACTCCCGTCTGCCCTCTTCGCTCAACAAATGCATGCCGCCTCTGCTGCCAACTGATTACTTCCTCCTACTCCAGCCTCTGAGATTTTTCCAATGCTGCTCTCTATATCTGGAGCTCTCTCCCTCTCCCCATCAGACTCTCCACAAATCTTCAAACGGGCTCTCAAGAACCACTACTTCATCAAAGCCTTTCAGCTTTTATCCTAACTTGCTGCTGTGATGTTCTGGTTTTGTTGTGGACCCGGGGTGGTAATAGGAGCAGACACTGAAACAGACTTAAATGAAAATGTGGAACTTTTAATGAGTGGTTTAGTAGACATGAATATGGCAAAAATGAAAGTCCAGTTATAGCACTAAAGTGCACTTGGGAACTGTAGTGAAATAAATGGGAAAAAGTCCAGGTAGTGACAGGCAGGAGACAGTCCAGTAAACAGGTATGGTGAGCTGAGGTAAACTGCAGGCTGAGGAGATATTATCCAGCGGAGTGCAAGTGGATGCAAGGTGGAAGGGAACAGGAGACTCAGGAACTCAGGCAAGGGGAAGGTAAATGGAGGGTGCAGGGAAGTCCAGCAGGGTCGGAACAGGCAGAAATGTAACAGGCTAGGTAGCATTTCCAGGAGGCAGGTAATGAGCACAGGAACTCTCTCTCAGCTGTCGCTGAGAAACACGTTGCACTGGCAATGAAGAGAGGCTCTGGACCTCCCTAAATACCAAGTGCCATACCGTGACTGGCCGGAGAGAGCACGTGACACACCAAGATTGGGCGATTAGGTCACATGGCCAGAGGCAAGATGGCGGCGCCCATGCCGAGTGGAACGGAAGCACCACCAGGCCTCACCAGCCCAGAGTGACAACATGCCCGCACAGAACCACGCATAGCCAATGCCCCTCCCAGCATGGATGTCTTGGGCATCAGTCCAACAGCGTTCTTCCAGACCATAACTATTCCAATCGAGAAGGTACTGTAAACGCCCCCTGCAGATACAAGATTCCAAGACCTGGGAAACCTCGAATTCCACGCCTCTTTCAGTTTGGATACGGGGGGAACAGGGAGAACTTTGCAGAATTTGTTCAGAATTAGGGGTTTAAGTACGGAGATATGGAATGAATTGGGAACTTTTAGATAAGCAGGCAGCTGAAGGTGATAAGCCACTTCAGTAATGGAGAAGGGTCCAATGAAACGTGGAGCAAACTTCATCGATGGTACTCTGAGCGGTAGGTTCCGAGTGGATAACCAGACTTGGTCTCCAACTTGCATGCATGGCACCCTCCTACGTTTCTTATCAGCCTGAAGTTTGTAGCGAGAGGACGCCTTCTCATAGTACGTACTTGAGTCCAAATTGATGCAAATCTCCGTACAGTATCCTCCACGGCTGGCACATGAAAGACAGGCAGGATTTGAAACTCAGGAACCCGATGATGAAGGCCGTAGACAACCAGGAACGGGGTTTGATTTATGGAAGAATGATAGGATGCATTATGTGCAAATTCAGCCCACGGCAGCAAATCAGACCAGTTGTCCTGAGATGATGACATGAAAATCCTCAGAAAGGTCTCAAGGTCCTGATTAACCCTCTCCATAGATCCATTACTTTGTGGATGAAGTTTAGCTTCACTTGCAGAATTGAACACAGAGTTCTCCAGAATTTTGCCACAAATTGAGCACCACGATCTGAGACTATTTCGGCAGGAAGTCCATGGAGGCGAAATATGTGTTGGACGAATAAATGAGCCAAGTCAGGGGCAGTAGGCAGCTTCTTTAGAGGGATATAATGGGCCATTTTCAAAAATTGGTCTACCGCGATCCAGATGGTAGTGTAGCCCTGAGAGCTCGGCAAATCCGTTATGAAGTACAAGGAGAGATGCGTCCATGGACGTGATGGAATAGGTAGGGGTAACAACTCACAAGCTGGAGCTTGATGCAAAGATTTATGCTGAGCATATGAGGTACATGAAGAAATAAATTCCAACACATCAGCCTTCATGGATGGCCACCAGCCTCTTTTTAAAAGTTCCAGAGTCTTCCGAGTACCTGAGTGACCTGCAAAGCAAGAGGAATGAGCCCAGGTGAGGAGCTGCTCCCTTAACTCTGGGGCCACAAAGGTCTTCCCAGTAGGGGGCTGTAGTTGTATGGTGACAAACACCCTTGACTCCAGCACAGGGGCACTATGTTGTATCTCCAAATTGTCATTACAGAGGAGGGATCTGGACAGAGCATCAGCTTTCCGATTAAGAGCTCCAGATCGGAAGGTCAGGGTAAACTGGAAATGAGCTAAGAGTATTGCCCATCGGGCCAGACAGGGGCTCACACACTGGATATTTTTGAGGAAGAGGAGGTTCCTATGGTCAGTAAAGACAGTGACTGGAAATTTGGCCCCTTCCAGCAGGTATCTCCACTCTTTTAGTACCAACTTCACTGCCAAAAGTTCTTGTTCACCTATAGCATAGTTCCTTTCGGCAGTAGAAAATTTCTTGGAAAAAAATCCACAGGGATGAACTCGATTATCTTCATAACGCTGGGAGGAGGCTCCGTCGTGCGCATGCGCGAGACCCGAATAATGACGGCCAAGCTGTCGTTATGGGTCTCGCACCAAAGGGGGCGTGCTGTCGATGGTGATTGACAGCACGCCCCCTTTGGTGGGTGTGCCATGGGTGTGGCTGTCCAGACGGAGGCGTTCCCATGGGAATGCCTACCGTCTGAGGCCGGCCCCACTGACATCACTAGTGGGAGTCAGTGGGAGTGCTTTTGGCTCTGATAGAGCCAAAAGCACTCCAGGGCTTGCGGCAGCAAGACCCTACCGCAAGGGTCTCGTCGCAAGCCCGATGGACGCGATGGTCTAGACCATCGCAACCATCATTTTGGTCGCTCGCTATAGCTGTTGGTGGTCACCCACAGCTATTCGAGCAGCCAGGAGGCCGCTCCAAAAAGGAGGAGGGACGGCCCTGATTCAGAGTGAGCAGTCTGTCAGAGCGTCCGGCTCTGAATCAGGGCCTGTTTTCCTTACAGGTCTTTAGAATTTGAGGACGGACTCATTACTCCCAACTAGATGTCCCCAGTGTCAGTTAGGAGCGGGCGTTTCCCAATTTACGGGAACAGGAGGCTACCAGGTGACCCGAGTCTCCACAGTATAGGCAGAAGTTTTTCAATATCCTTCTCTGACGTTCCTCTTTGGGGAGATGGGTATGGTTCACCTGCATAGGCTCTTCATCCATAGGAGGAAGGGATGGACGGGTAGGCAAGGGAGGGGTAGATGACTTTTGCTGGTCAGTTCTATGCTTTTCAGCCTGACATTCTCTGAAGCGTAGGTCGATCTTATTACAGAGAGAAATCATATCATTTAGGTTAGTAGGAAGCTCACGGGTGACCAGATCATCTTTTAGTCAGTCTTAAAGTCCATCCCAAAAGGCTGAGGTAAGGGCTTCCTCATTCCACTTGAGCTCTGATGCCAAAATCTGAAACTGTACGGCATATTGACTGACTGGGCGGATTACTTGTCTCAGGGTCATGATACAGAAAGAGGCTGATACAGTACGCCCAAGTTTGTCAAAAATAGTCCTGAATGATGATGCAAAGCCCATATAGTTATCCAGCAGGGAATCTGAATGCTCCCAGAGTGGGGAAGCCCGATCCAAGGCTGGACCGGACAACAGAGATACGATGTAAGCCACTTTAGTTCTTGCAGTGGGAAAATTATCAGGCTGTAAGGTGAAGTGTATATCACACTGATTCAGGAACCCACGACAGAGCTTAGGGTTACCATTGAATTTGCTTGGCATAGGAAGGTGTAAGCAGGGGGATACCCTGCTTCCTGTATTTCCAGACACAGAAACGGGTGTAGTTACTGTTACCCCAGGGGTAGATAAGGAGGTTTGCAGATTATCCTGTCCTTTAGACATCTCTTGTAGAAACTGAGCAATTTGGTGCTGCATAGCTTCCAGGTTTTCCAAACGGCCTGCAATACACCAGAATAAATCCACTCCAGACTCCTGTTCTGTGGCCGGATCCATTGGGCCAGTGCAAACTGTGATGTTCTGGTTTTGTTGTGGACCCGGGGTGGTAATAGGAGCAGACACTGAAACAGACTTAAATGAAAATGTGGAACTTTTAATGAGTGGTTTAGTAGACATGAATATGGCAAAAATGAAAGTCCAGTTACAGCACTAAAGTGCACTTGGGAACTGTAGTGAGGTAAATGGGAAAAAGTCCAGGTAGTGACAGGCAGGAGACAGTCCAGTAAACAGGTATGGTGAGCTGAGGTAAAATGCAGGCTGAGGAGATATCATCCAGCGGAGTGCAAGTGGAGGCAAGGTGGAAGGGAACAGGAGACTCAGGAACTCAGGCAAGGGGACGGTAAATGGAGGGTGCAGGGAAGTCCAGGCAGAGATGTAACAGGCTAGGTATCATTTCCAGGAGGCAGGTAATGAGCACAGGAACTCTCTCACTGAGAAACACGTTGCACTGGCAATGAAGAGAGGTTCTGGACCTCTTAAATACTAAGTGCCATACTGTGACTGGCCGGAGAAAGCACGTGACACACCAGGATTGGGCGATTAGGTCACATGGCCGGAGGCAAGATGGCGGCGCCCATGACGAGGAGAACGTAAGCGCCACCAGGCCTCACTAGCCCAGAGTGACAACATGCCTGCAAAGAACCTCGCCAAACACCAGCGCCACTGCCAGATGCCCCCCGCCACAGTGACGTCACAGGTATTACCTGTCGACCACCATGCCGAGAAACCCTGGTCGTGACAGCTGCTACATGCTCCTTCCTCGCTGCCTACCCCATCTATGTCATGTCTGTGTGCCCCTCCCCATTAAAATGTAAACTCTCATGAGCAGGGCCTTCTACCCTCTTGTGCTTGTCCTTACAAGCACTGCGAGCACTTCAATCAGGTGACGTGTACAATGACGCTCCGTCTTAATTATGCATGCCTCTTTAACGGCGTTAAGATGCTCAGGCACGCCTGCATTCGCACCTCCATTCCCCCGTTTCTAGTGGCCTGCCCCTGTCACCACCCACAACTGGCTTCTCCTGTCACTCATTCTGATGGGCTGTCTATGCTTGGCAAGCAAACGCTTCCCGATCTTTTGCAATGGTTTGCGCACGCGCGATGCGTAGAATGCAAAAATCGGCCAGCTACGAGCAAACTCTTCTTAGCAACCGGGTCTTAATCGAGCCCTAAGTGTATGCATTAAATTAAGCCCTATATGACTGCATAGTGTTTGTGCAGTTTTAATATCATGGAACATTTCAAGCTTGAGCCAGTGAAGATCTTGGTGTAGGTCAGAAGCTTCATCCAAACTAATTTCATTCCAAACGCCAAATTAAAATATACTGGTATATGACATAGACTTACAGTTTGTGCCCCCAACCCTTTACAACTAATAATACACAGCACAGAATTTAAAGTATGGGTGTAATGTAGGTTTAATAAATGTTTTTAATCAATTACCATGGTATTGTTCTCTTTCTCTTTATTGAAGAATATTATTGTGTTGTATTAATCATGTGGTTATAAACATTTCAATTTTTTTATAATATTTTTGGGCTTTTACTTTCTGCATCTATTTTTTACACAATGACACTAAATGTGAACAGAGCTTGCACTTCCTTTGGCAAAGTTCCTAGAAAATTGTTTGGCAAAGACTCAGGATTGTTAATAGGAACAGAAATTGTGCACTAAATACTAGTGTCATACATGTTTAGTATGATGGTATTATTATTATTATTATTATTATTATTAGCAGAACATAATTATAGAACAATAATAATATAAACTTATTATTTACAATTGATGGATGCACAATTATGTTTAAAAAAATACCAAATAAACATGAAAAAAGGACCTATGGCCCTCATTCAGACCCACTCGCAAGCGGGCGCACGTACGTTAGGCGTACGTACAAAAATATTTAAATTCAATGGCTCGCTCGTATTTTCGTTCGCATCTAAAATTCCTCCCTAAACTCTGACGACCCCTCCTCTAACTAACGAGCGTACGAAATAGCGAGCGTACATCCCCGAAATGGCTTGAAAGGAACGCACGCACACGTATAAACAGGAAGTGGCCTTGTCAGATGTCGATTACCTGCTCCTTTATTCTGCCTACCTCCATCAATCGTATCATGCCAATCAATGTATCAATTAGCTTAATTGTTTGTTTTTTTTCAACACAATGCAAGAAACTTTACTCTTGTCCGTGTTTGTGTTTACCCGCAGAATACGTACGGATGAAACATTCGCTTTTATTGTTCAAAAAACATGTGAACCACAATTAAACAATTGTACTATTGCTGTGGATCCCCGCATATTTCCCTGGGTTCATTTCTTTATTTAAATTTGCTTACGCATGTCACTGCATCAAGCCTATCATAACTCTCCAGAGATTTCTGGCCCTGTCGAACACATGACTCATACACTAACCAATAAAATTGCTCCTGTTAATTTCCAAAATACATTAGCCAATCAGAAAATTTTTACACACTTTATCAAAAATGATTTTTAAGAAAAACACCATTGCCATCATGAGAGCCTCCGCATTCACCAGGCGTGAGCTGCTGGTGCTTACGGAGGTCATGGATCGCCGGATCACCAGCCAGCCTCAACCCATGACCAACCGGCAGAAGCGCTCCGCGTATGCGGAGGTACGGTCCCGCCTGCGGTCCTTCGGCTCACGCCGCAACATCGGGCAGCTGGAGCGCAGGTGGTCCGACCTGCAACGGCGAACGCCCCGCTTGCTGGCATGCTTTCGCATGCAGATCCTGGCAAGTAAGTGTTATGTATTGTGGTTTTAATGTTTGTGTTTGTGGGGCAAACTGCGTGTGCATGTTTTCCTGTCTGTTCTATTTATTATTTGTACTCATATCTGCGTCTGCATGTTTTCCTGTCTGTTCTATTTATTATTTGTACTCATATCTGCGTCTGCATGTTTTCCTGTCTGTTCTATTTATTATTTGTACTCATATCTGCGTCTGCATGTTTTCCTGTCTGTTCTATTTATTATTTGTACTCATATCTGCGTCTGCATGTTTTCCTGTCTGTTCTATTTATTATTTGTACTCATATCTGCGTCTGCATGTTTTCCTGTCTGTTCTATTTATTATTTGTACTCATATCTGCGTCTGCATGTTTTCCTGTCTGTTCTATTTATTATTGGTACTCATATCTGCGTCTGCATATTTCCCCTCTATTTCTGATTTTTTAATTCTACTGCTATTTTTTTTGGTTTTATTTTTTATTTTTATTTTTTTTTTGGTTTGGTTGCCCGGATTTGTCCATAAACTAAACGCAATTTCTTTGACATATTTTAGGGGGACAGCCAAGACTCCGCCGTCAACGTCCATCCAGACGGCGTTCCCGCCCACTCTCCCCAACCCCCAGCCAACACTCCACCCCAAATCTTTCCCCTATTCCCCACTCCTCCCCATCCTTCCCAGACCCTCTCCCGGAAATGTCGGGCCTCCTTCCCCTCCGTCCCACTTCCCCCTCTCCTCCACCCACCCCTCTTCCAATTACCCACACCCCGGAGTCCAGCATAACTCCGCCCCATTCTTTGGGGAATGACGGATCCTCCGAGGAGGATCATGGAGGTTTGGCCGGAGCTCCCGATTTGTCTCCCGGTATGTTTTTTTAATTTTTTTTTTAAAGCACAAACTGTTTGTATGTAATCATGTGTCGTGCCTTTCTTCGTGTTTTTGTGGCTTGACTTTTGTTGATTGTGAAGGTTTGCCTTTACCTCTTCCTGGTGATTTAAGCATACACATATCATACCTGTGGGAATTTGTACCTAGGCCTTGTATTTTTGCCAGCCCACCCTTTTTATTTCTGTTTTTGGGTTTAGGAGTGATTTGGGTTTTTTTTTAAGTTTTTCTGTGGATTCCCTATTGTTGTATTAACCCACACACTTTTCTCACCCACAGAGGAACAGAGGCGTCGGCAAGAGGTGGCGGATGTTGTGGGGCAGATGCGCCAACATGTAATCGGCCTTCTGGTGGCCCTCGACCGGCTGTCTGGCCTCCTTCGGCATTAGATTTTTTTTTTTGTTTCTATTTTCCAAATAAATTTATTAAGACAAATATACGTTGTGGCTCATTTTTAAAAACCAAAACCAAGATAGTTTAGCCTGACATAAGTTCCTGCAAGGATTTCCCTTTTTTAAAAGTTAGATTGTGTTTTGTCTTTGTATGTCAAACAGACACCAGAAACACATAACAGTAACAATGTCATTTCCCTTTTTGGGTGTAGTGTCAATTACAGATTTCTACATTTTCCAGGTTCCTACTTGGTGCGCAAGCTGCTTAGGCCAATCTTACAAATCCCAAGGTTGGGCCAGGCTTCCTTTTGGTGTGGATTGGGAAGCTGAAAACATATTTCAGTTTTGCTCAACTGGCGTCAGTACTGGTTTACCCCTTAGTCAAATGTAACTTGTGTTAACCTGGTTACACTTGCTGTTAACGTCCCAAAAAAGGAAGACCATTTCACTCTTCAAACATTTATTCACAACATAACAGAGAAAACAAAGTGGTCACTCCCAAAAAAAATACACAGTGATAAATTCAAATACAACACATACCAAGAAATAATTAAATAAAAACACAAAATCAAGAACTGGTTGACGAAGGACCATGCCAACATGATTCCACAAACATGGCGTTGCGATATGGGTTCCAGAATATATGCCCAAAAGGACCAGATCCAGGTTTGGTAAGGGTAGCAGGAAGTAGTGAGCGTTGGAGTGCCAAAGATTATGTGAACAAACAGAAGATGGTGAGAAAAATAAAAATAAATTAGATGTTCGCCAAAAAACACAAACACATTAGGTATAAACACTGGAGTTTTGTTCAAACTTACCTAAAAAATCTGGCCACCACATCATCGCGTATGGCCCCCCCACATACTGACCTTCGACCAACCTCGGGGGGGCCATCCTCAGGTAAGGCATCCTCTGGCTGCATTGGGACACCACTCCTTATGGCAATGTTGTGAAATATCCCACACAGGACCACAATTTTCGACACCATATCCGGCACATACATGAGCTCGCCACCAGAGCGGTGGAGGCATCTGAATCGGCCTTTTAAAAGGCCGATACAGCGCTCCACCACTTGCCTGGTGGCTGTAAGTGCGGAATTATACGCACTTTGTGGCCCTGGTGTGGGAGCCAAATAAGGAGTGAGCAGCCAGGACATGCAAGGGTATCCACTGTCTCCTGTGAACAAAAATAGACCACATCAGGAACACTGTGTATCAAGCTTAACATTGTTATGTACTAAAGGTCTCCACTTACCCAGAAGCCACGCATCACCAGCTTGTAGGTTGGTTAATTTCTGCCATATCCCTGATTGCCGGATGACGAAGGAGTCATGAGCACTTCCGGGTAATTTAGCATTCAGGGACAGGATCTGGAGGGAGGCATCACATACCACCATTACATTCAGGGAGTGATAGTGTTTCCTGTTTCTAAATATTGCCTCCAGCCGTGCTGGAGGCTGAAGTGGTATGTGAGTACCATCCACAACCCCTATGATGTGTGGGAAGCCAGCTATTTGGTAAAAATTGGCCTTGGCCACACTAAGGGCACCCATATCCAAAGGCATTTGAATAAAATGATGGAGGTGCTTGAAAAGTGCCTCCATCACTGCCCTCAGGATCCTGGAAAAGGAGGATTGGGAGATGCCCGCCACTATTCCCACCGTTGTTTGAAATGATCCTGAGGCACAGAAATGTAACACCGCCATAAATTGCGTCAGTGGTGGTATTGCTGTTGGACTGTCAATTTGCCGCTCAAGATCACTTTCTATTAATGAGAGAGTGTCTATGATGATTTTGGGAGGTAGACGGTAGCGTCTTAAAACCTCATCATCGGGCATTCCAAAAAGGGTGACACGTGTTCGAAATATCTGGGGCCTTGCATGCCTACGATGCCTACGCCTGGGACGAGTTTGAGGTTGGTCGTCTTCCGGGAGCAGGGCCAGAACAATTCGCCCCAGATCTACCTGAAATTCAAAGTTTACAATGTAAGGCTTTTGACCCACCCCAAAAGTAATAAAAAACAACTTAGCTTTCTGATACCATCCATAGCTGCTTACATGCCGGGGTATTGTCATGATACGTATAAACTGTAAAAAAGCCAACAATGAGACTTCAAAAATTTAGAGGGTGTTTTTTTGGTTTAAAAATTGTTGCAAGCCAACACAGAAAATAGCGGAAAAACACATTTGGCCATCGATGAAAACGACATTGCACACCGTACGTCAAATAGGGTTCAAATGGACCCAAAAAATGGAAAAGGGAAAAGCAAAACTGGATTATATGATGAATAAGCCGTCAAAAATGCGGTAATTAAATCGCAAATGCAAGTCACTACACCAACAGTCAAAAATGCGGTCATTAATTCGCAAATGCAAGTAGCTACACCAACAGTCAAAAATGCGGTAATTAATTCGCAAATGCAAGTCACTACACCAACAGTCAAAAATGCGGTAATTAATTCGCAAATGCAAGTCACTACACCAACAGTCAAAAATGCGGTAATTAATTCGCAAATGCAAGTCACTACACCAACAGTCAAAAATGCGGTAATTAATTCGCAAATGCAAGTCACTACACCAACAGTCAAAAATGCGGTAATTAATTCGCAAATGCAAGTCACTACACCAACAGTCAAAAATGCGGTAATTAATTCGCAAATGCAAGTCACTAAACCAACAGTCAAAAATGCGGTAATTAATTCGCAAATGCAAGTCAAAAAATGGACTTACCCAACTCGAATATATAAGATTTCCACAAAAAACTTCTTTGGGTCCGAAAACCAAAAAAAACTAAAAAAGATGAAATGAGTGTTAAACAAATTAACGAACCACAAAACAGAAGAATACACCAATTGGCCACAAATTTGAATGCACAAAACTTACCAAATCAGGAAAGGATGTGGAAAAAATGAAAAAAATGCGAACGGAAAAACCAAAGAAATGTAGCAAAAACAAACAAAAAACCAACTCTGCCAAATCCTCCAAACGCAAACAACCAAATCCAAACCACTTAACCGACAACACTCCAACAACCCCACCTCGACTCCACACACACCAAGCCATAAATAGTGTTTATTTTCCCGCACAAATTAAGGATGAATCATAGGGACGCACAATCAATGATGCGGCCGCAAACTAAGGACGCATGTATAAATACGTCACGAAATCACATAGAATTTCTGGATGATTTCATGCTGGAAGCAGAGACATGGCTTCAAACCAGGGAAACAATGGTCAAAATTGCGGCGGTAAGGCCTTCATGCATTTTGTGTCAATGATTCTTTTAAAACATAATATTGTGCAAGTTATGAAGTGGCTAAATCTGCATATTTACCCAAATAGGTGAGGAGGATGACATGGAAGAGACTGCTGGCCCCAGTCAACCCGCCAAAGCTGCCAAAAAAAAAAAGGCAGCCACATTTCACAAGCAAGGAGATGGAGGTTTTGATCCAGAAGTGCGTTGACATCCTGCCCCAGGCAGCCAGGAATATGAGCCAAAGCCAGAAGTGGAGAATGTGGGAGGAGGTCGCCGTTGCTGTCAATAGGGTGGGTGATTATGTCCGTCTAGCCCGGGATGTCAAACGGCGGTAAGTAAACACTTTCCCATCCTATAAACAAACCCCATTGTAAAAAAAAGGATAATGGTTCCAAATTCATTCCACAGATGGGCAGACTTCAAATATCGTCTAAAGCAAAAACTTGCCGACAGGGCTAGGCATGCAAGGGGGACAGGTGGGGGTCCCACCCCTGTGTCATTGGAGTTGACAGACTTAGAAGAGATGGCACAGGGGTGTGTGCAGGCTGTGGAGGTGTTTGGCGTGTCCAACATGGATACGGACATGCCAGACTTTGCGGCTCCTCATGTTGGCCAAGGTAAGTCTTGTGATGTCACCAACTCAGAAATGCTATTGTGCCAATATGTAGATTCTAATGTGAGTCTTTTCTCCAATTTCCTAACAGAGACAGAGGCGGATGAGTCTGCTCCAGAGGGGAGCCTTGGGCGCAGAATTTCTGCTGGCTCTGCAGGGGAGGAACCAGTACATCCGGCTGAGGACCCTGCAGAAGCCAGTCCAGGGCGTGCCCCCTCGCAGGCAGTGGGCCTCCTCACAGAACTCAATTTTAAATCGGATTGCCATACGGAGATTCTGCAGAGGATGGACGCCAGTCTGATACGGGTGGCTGAGGCCCTGGAGCAAAATGCTGCGGCCAACGTGACCATTGGTCAGGCCCTGGCGGAAAATACCAGGGCCAACATCCGCATCGCCGATGCCCTGGAGCAGCTCGTTCGCCAGCACATGGTGGAGCCGACCTCCCTTCCTGCCGGAACATCCGGATCCTCCACCTCTGGCACAACATCAGCCAATCCTCCAAATGTGCCTAGCCCTGTGCCTAGTCCAGAGGCCACAACATCTGCCTCTGGACAGGCCAGCCCGATGGCATCCCGGACCCGGTCTGGCGCCCACCCTCACCCAGCCAAACGGGCGAGAAAACGGTGACAGCAATGGCGACTTTTCCCACACTCCTTCTGTGCTTGGCTCATATTCCTTTCTGGTCAAAACTTCCCTCTCCTTTCTTGTGAAATGTTTTTAAATTTTGTATTTACGCTTATGTTAGTAGTTATGTTATATTTTTTTTTGGATCAAATATCTTGGCCACAAAAAAAGGCAATACAATATTAGGCCAATTTGTTTGTGTGTAAACAATAAATTAAAAACAAAACACTGACATTGTATTGTGACATTATTGTACAAATGGGTTACATTTAATCCTGGCCTTAAACGCAAAAACTGACCCTCTTTAAAAAAAAAAAAGGCCTCTTTAAGGAACGTTTAAAAAATCACATAGCGATGCAAATTCCACAGTAAACCAAAAAAAAGGGGAGCTAATTAAAAGATGATGACATTATTGTTACAATAGGCCATAACCACCAAATTGTGGCCAAAATAAAACCCCAAAAATGTACGCTAATTGATTGTGTAATCATGACATTAGCAGCTCTGATTTCCACCTGCGTACGCTTTTGTGCTATCCCAATAAACTGCTTTCCAAACACATACCAAGCCGGATTTCAATCCAACACTAATTACTTTACTGACCAGCCGCGATTAATCGCTGCACCATCGTGGAGTCCCGGGACGGAGGAGAAGGCCATCGCCAATGTGGTCGAGTAATCCTGACCCTAAGCTGTGCGAGCATTTTGAAGGGAAAGCGGATGTTTCAGTGACGTATGAGACGGTCCGAACACATTTGACGTTCGCATCTGCTAATGTATGTACGCCCCAAAAACGCCTCGCCACGCCTGCGTTTTTTCATCTCCACCCCCGTCAACACCCCAAAACGCCCTGTTCTGTCAATCACATTTGACATGTCACTTCCTGTACGCTATTTTAGGAACGAGAGAAAAAAAGCTCGCAATCTGCCGTACGCACATGCGCAGTGTAACACCGACGCATGCGCGGTTAGTCAACATCGGAACGCAACGAGCGTACTGTTGTTAACGTGCGGCTCTGAATGAGGGCCTATGCTAGCTAAATGGCAAAATAGCCTGTTATACCCCTTTCTGACAGAAAGCCAAATTACCGAGTCATACATTTCTACCCGGTAATTTGCTGATCAACACAGGTTTTTTTCTGTCTGAGAGGGTCAACCCGGGTCAAAATTCCCGGGACTTCGACCCAAGATTTTACCAGGGTCGGAGACCTGGGAATTTAGACCCGATGATGAATGATGAAAAATATTTAAAATATAAATTGCAAAATCACTAATATTTTTTCCTTAATTTTCATCATTTTTACAGTAATACTACTTTCAGACAGAAAAAGGCAAAAAACCTGGCTTTTACCCGGCATTTGCGTGCCAGGTTGTTTTGCCATTCCCTGCCTGTACCCCCCTTCAGACAGAAGAGCAAATTACAGGATCATACATTTCTACCCGGTAATTTGCTGATTAACACTGGTATTTCTTCTGTCTGAAAGGGTCAACCCGGGTCTAAATTCTCAGGGCTCCGACCCTGGTAAATTCCTGGATCGAAGTCCAATCAAGCATAAAGTCATTGAACCTAGTCTGAAAAAGGCAAAATTCTGACCCATAATCTCTTTCAACTGTCCATTTTATTAGGATGATGATGATGATGATTATTATGATTATTATTATTATTATTATTATTATTTATTTGGCGCCACAAACTGTCTGTAGTGCCATAAAAGAAAAATTACAATAAAACGCCAAAATAATACTATGGGGTAAATTTACTAAAGGTCAATTTGGCATTTTGAGTGATTTGAGGTGCGATTTTCATTCGATTTGGCTTCGATTTTGCTTTTGGATATTTACTAAAGACCATATTGAATGTAAAATCGGACTTCAAATCGAATTTTTAGTCAAATCGGCCTCAAATCGACCATCGGAAAAACATTGGTACTTTTACATAGCCCAACACACAAAACCCTTATTTACTATCATTCGATTTGAAATCGACCTCAAAATCGGACTTCAAATCAAACTAAAAATCCCCAATACAATAGACCTGCTTCATACTTTCGATTTGAGCATGAGCAGGTCAGATTGAAACAGATACATGCAGACATCAGTGATATGCCTGCATTTATCTCACTGTAAAAAGCAAATAAAGAGTTAAATTTAGAAAAAAATTTACGTGAGGTTCCCCCCCCCCCCCAAATCAGAACCAGCCCCGGACTGCTGAAACCCAGTTCTGGTTGACTAAGTACAGGGAAAAAATGAAGTAGGGTCTCCCTGTACTCAGTACAACCAGCACTGGGCTATGGGAAGCAGGGCTGGTGCTGGATTTACAGGGAAAAATTTGCGTAAGGTTCCCCTGTAAGATCGAGAACCAGACCTGGACCCTTTCTAACGGGGGACTGATGCCACAGCCAGGGGAGCCCTATCACCGGGCCCCCCCAGACGCAGCATCAGCCCTGACCGTTAGTCAGCCCAGGCCAGGGATCCCTGGGGAGTTGGGGACCCCTTCAAAAAAAGGGGTCTCCCTCTCCAGGACACCCCTAGCCTGGGCTGATAGCCTGAGGTTATCCCCGCCACCCCTGGGTGGTGGGTGGCGGGTTGATTGTGTAGGTGTTGTGTAAAAATAGATAAAAATAAACATTGTCTTTCCAGTAGAACTGCAGGTCCCAGCAAGCCTCCCCCGCATGCTTGTACTTGGAGAACCACAAGTACCAGCATGCGGGGCATTAAGGGCCCACTGGGACTTGTAGTTTACCTGTAAAAAAATGTTGCAAGAAACACACACACACCTTACAAAGTATAACATTAATACATACATACATACACTCACACATTCTCACCTATATTACCTCCAGTGGTCCCCTTCTCCAGTAGGCATCCATGGGTTAAAATAAAACGAAAACCCAACCATCGCATTAAGGAGTAATCAGTCTAACCAGAATGATTACTCCTTCCCGAATGAAGCGCACAGACGCGTCTTCATCCTTTGAAGCTCCATGTCTGTGCGTTCATTGGCTGAGAGAGGTCAGACCCCGCCTCTCAGCCAATAAACGACTCCCTCCATTGAAGTTAATGGTGAGAGTAGCAGGATAAACTTTAGTTACCCTGCGGCTCCCACCACTGAGTACAATGGAGAAGCCATTCATTGGCTGAGATTTGAGTCGATTTGAGAAGTGCTAAATCACTCCTCAAACGAGCTGCAAATCGACCTTTAGTAAATTTACCCCTATATATTCAAACAACGGGGCATGCAAACTACTGTGTAGAAACTACACTGCCCATGGTGGTCAATGGTTTGATCACTGCTAATGCTGGGCATACACTTTCCAATTATCAGCCGGTCAGCTGATAGTCATCTGATTGGTCTGGTAATTGAACAGTGTATTGCCGTAACCGGTCAGTAATTATCAGTCATGCAAAATTCTACAGCATGTCCGACAGATCTGATAATTAGTCGGACGCATCTGGCAGTGTAAGCGCTGCTGCAGCCAACCACCCAACATTTCTCCTGTTCCTTCACAGAGGAGGAACGGGGAATTTTTTCCTCCCCAGACGAGGATCGCAGATATTGTGGCCATACACTGTAATCTATCTCACAGTGTATTGCCATGATCTCTGATGGGTTTCAGCTTGCAAGATAAAATGTCTGTCGCTCTGACAGACATTTTGGGTCCAATTAGAGGTACACAAAGTGTTGATGCTGCATGCAAGCGGCTGATAACTTCAGCCTGCGCAGGCGTCCAGTTGCACTGCACATGCGTCCCGATGTTTACCGCTGTAAGCCGCAGAATTAATTTGGATGCAGAGAGAAACAATTTCAGTGAACGTTCCTGTGAGGTAAACCACACACAGGTGTGTCGCAGTCAGTGTCTGTGTCTCACCCAGGCGGCCATGTCCAGACAGAGATTCTATGCCTCATAGGGCTGATGCAATATCCAATGGTGCGAGTAATTTGCGTCTAATGGTGCGTTTTAATGTACACAGTGGTGGATAAGCGCCACAGCTATTGAGCGTCTCTATGAATCCCAGCAGCTGTGACATTAGAATAAAGACACACTTGCACTGTGGCAAAAAACGCAATCTCGCCTGTAAAAGCGTACACCTCTGAATCAGGCCCTTTATATCACAGTGTATGCCAAGCATATGTCTAAAGGACATTACTCAGTTTTAATTCTCCTTAATCTCTCTGCTGCATTTGACGCTGTTGACCACTCTCTTCTCATAGAAATGATATATTGTCCTGTCCTGGTTCTCATCCTACTCATCAAATTGCTCTTTCAGAGTTTGTTTCTTTGGCCCCCCTCCGGTCCACTTGTTTTACCAGTTGGATTACAACAAGGTTTTATTCTTTAGCTATACCACTTCTTTTGGAAAACTAGTAACACCCCTTTTCCACCAAACATCCCGGGTCTGACCCGAGATTTGGAACACGGGGCCTAATTCAGACCCGCTCGCGAGCGCTGAGCGCTCACAAGTGGGTCGATGTTGGCCAAGTGCGCATGTGCACGACGGAGGCGGCTCTGTCGTGCGCATGCGCGAGACCCGAATAACGACGGCCAAGCCGTTGCTATGGATCTCGCACCAAAGGGGGCGTGCTGTCGATGGTGAGTGACAGCACGCCCCCTTTGGTGGGTGTGCCGGGGGCGTGGCTGCCCAGACGGAGGCGTTCCCATGGGAACGCCTACCATCTGGGGCCGGCCCCACTGACATCACAAGTCAGTGGGAGTGCTTTCGGCTCTGATAGAGCCGAAACCACTCCAGGGCTTGCGGCCACGAGACCCTACCACAAGGGTCTCGTCGCAAGACCATCGCGACCATCTTTTTGGCCGCTCACTATAGCTGTGGGTGGTCACCCACAGCTATGCGAGCGGCCAGGAGGCCGCTCTTAAATTCAGAGGGACGGCCCTGATTCAGAGTGAGTGCTCTGTCAGAGCGTCCGGCTCTGAATCAGGGCCACGGTTCCAAGCCAGGCCAGACCTGGGATTTACAAAATTTCCATTGCGGCTTCGTCCCGGGAATATCTCAGGTCAACGCCGTTCACACTGCACCCGGGCACAGTGCCGGTGCTTGGCGATGATGTCATCACCATGCGCCAGAAACTCCAGCTCTCCCCTGAACACCAGACCGGAGCGGGCCGCCAACCAGTGGAGGAGGTCCTTCCCGGGGATGGGGTCCATCCCAGGGGGGGGCTGCCATTCAGGTGGCTGTCTGTATCAACTGTCACCAGGGAGGGAGAGATTACAGCCTCCCCGTATGAAGCGGGGATGGGGTAAAAATGGGGAGGATGTAATCTCTCCCTCCCCGGATGACAGCCAATCACCATGCGGGAAATGGGTCCCTGGTCGGAATACCCGGGTAACCAATTTTCACTGAGCCTGACCAGGGTTATACCCGCTTAAACCCTGCTCGAGACCCGGGAAGAAATTCTGGGTCAATCGACCAGGGATTTTTTCCTAGGACCCTTTTCCACTGAGCCATTACCCAGGCTGACATGGCAATAACCCAAGTATTCTGGCCAGTGGAAAAGGGGTCCCTTTGTATTTTAACATCATCTCTTTTACACAGTTAACACAAGTTAAACATGTCTTCTCTTGATACTCAAACACCCCTCTGACTCCAGGCCATCAATGCTGGGTGACTGGTATTATAATAGCCTCTTGTGGGGGCATAATAGATGTCAGGCAAAATGGGACAGTGACACCAATTTAAATTTTGGACTGTGCTGCAGCCCCATCTCTGGTGCTGCCACTGGCGGTAACAAATTGGTATCAGCGGTAAACAGAATATCGGTATTGTAGGGGTAAAAGCGGTATTTAGGCGCCAGCTACATGTCAACAGTAGCCCAGCGGTGATGTCATCAGGTCAGAGGTTGCGCCTCCTTCTGACTCTGGGTTCTAGTATCCAGCTTGTATAGTAGAGAGAGGAGACAGAGGGCCTGATTCAGAGCCGGACGCTATTTGCGCTCGCTCGTTCAGAAAAAGGGGCCGGCTAGTTAAATTGAGCGCTCGCTCTTTGCGGTCTGTTGACGCCTCTATGTCTGAGCGGGCGAACGAAACATGCGCTCGCTATTTTGTAAAGACGCCCCCTGGCCGCTCGCATCCTACGTCATCTCCGCTATTTATTTGATTAATCGAGTACATCGAAAGGCATCTGAACGGCTCGCAGTGCTTGTGGTAGGATTTTCCTACCGCAATCATGCGAACAGTTCAGGCTAAGAAACAACCAAGTGACGTGGTCGATGACGCTGCTTTGTTAATTATGCATACCCTTAAAATGCCCGTTTTGACCATTTGGCACACCTGCGTTCGGATCTCCACTCCCCGTTTTCAAGCACCTTCCCCTGTTACCATCCACAAACGCCTCATCCTGTCACTCAAATTAGCGGGCACTCGCTATTTTGCGAGCGCTCGATTTCCGACCGCACTGACTGGTTGGCGCATGCGCATTACGACCCATACGCATGCGCAGATGTGCGAACATCGCTCGGAGCGAACGAGCGGCCGCTATGAGCGGCTCTGAATCAGGCCCAGAGTCAGAGCACATTGCTCTCTAAGAACAGGATCATATAACACACTAAACTTTTACTAAAATAAATTGAAAAAGGGTGTTTTCACACCCTTTTCACAATATTTTAGTATCACCTAAAGTTACTACATGGCAATTGGAGAAGAATTCGTAAAATTCTCCTCCAAGCACTAATTATCACTTATTTTTAGTAAGCAGATCGCATTTCCCATAATTGTAATGGGAAATGTGATCTGGCCAAAGTTACTAAAAATAAATTGTGAAAAAATACCGGGGAAAGCCCTGTGATAATAACGCCACCTGGAGGCGGCGTTATCCAGGGTCTCCCCCGGTTACCGGACTCCTGCTCTGCTCTAACGGGCAAAGCAGAGCCCGGAGCCGGCCCCAGTGATCAGCTGTGTTTTTTAAACACACGCTGATACACTGTAAAAAAAAAAACTTACCAGAGTCCAGGGACCGGTGATCGGGACTCCGGGTGATGTCCTCCCTCCGGTCATCTGGTCTCCCAGCCTGCACTGGTACCCGGTCATCACCTGATCGGGTCCCAGTGCAGAATGGGATGTCAGCTGACCGGATTCACGGAGGACATCACCGGAGCACCAAACACTGCAGGTAAGTGTAATTAAGGGAGGGGTGGGGTCACGGGGGGTAAGGGGGGGTCTGCGATCATGGGGGACAGGGCTTAGCGACAGGGACGGGGCTTAGCGACGGTTGGTCGGCGCATGCGTCGGCACTTGTTACAGTATTTTTTGTGAAAATACCGTGATAAGGCTGCGTAGGGGATTTGCAGGGACAGAGGCCCTGATTCAGAGCCGGACGCTCTGACAGTGCGCTCGCTCTGAATCAGGGCCGTCCCTCCTCCTTTTTGGAGCTATAGCGAGTGGCCAAAATGATGGTCGCGATGGTCAAGATCATCGCGACCATTGGGCTTGCGACGAGACCCTGCGGTAGGGTCTCGCTGCCGCAAGCCCTGGAGTGCTTTTGGCTCTATCAGAGCCAAAAGCACTCCCACTGACATCACTTGTGATGTCAGTGGGGCCGGCCCCAGACGGTAGGCATTCCCATGGGAACGCCTCCGTCTGGGCAGCCACGCCCCCGGCACACCCATCAAAGGGGGTGTGCTATCAGTCACCATCGACAGCACGCCCCCTTTGGTGAGAGACCCATAACGACAGCTTGGCCATCGTTATTCGGGTCTCGCGCATGCGCACGACGGAGCCGCCTCCATCGTGCGCATGCGCACTTGGGCAACATCGACCCGCTTGCGAGCACTCAGCGCTCACGAGCGGGTCTGAATCAGGCCCAGAGCTTCATCGCAAGCTCTGTCTCTTCAAGGGATTTGTAGTAAATCCCTGTGACATTGCCTGCGAATTCAGGGCCTGATTCAGACCCACTCGCGAGCGGCTGTCCGCTCGCAAGTGGGTCGATGTTATGCACTGAGCATGTGCACGACGGAGGGAGCTCCGTCGTGCGCATGCGCCAGACGCGACGAGCGAAGTGAAGTCCTTCGCTCGTTGTGTCTGATCAAAGGGGGCATGCTGTCGATGTTGATTGACAGCACGCCCCCTTTGGTGGGCGTGCCGGGGGCGTGCCTCCCTGACGGGGGCGTTCCCACGGGAACGCCTCCCGTCAGAAGCCGGCCCACTGACATCACTAGTGATGTCAGTGGGAGTGATTTTGGCTCTGATAGAGCCAAAATCACTCCGGAGCTTGCGGTTGAAAACCTCAACCGCAGGCTCCGGCTCGCAGTTTCGATGGTCGCGATGGTCACGACCATGGCGGCCATCAAAATGCACGCTCGTATAGGCTGTGGGTGGGGACCCACAGCTATACGAGCGTCCAGGAGGACGCTCCATTTTCATGGAGGGCGGCCCTCATTCAGAGCGTGCGCTCTGCTCAGAGCGTACGGCTCTGAATGAGGGCCTCAGTCAGTAATATCACACTACAATCTGCATTACAAATGCGGATTGTAGTAAATAGAGCCCTTAATAATTACACATTTCAGAAACCACTAAAAACTACTGTAGATTACATGTTTAGTTGGACAGAGGGCAGTATCCAAAAATGTCCCATTATTTGTACCGTTAATCCTTATAAAGTAGAAATTAAAACTGTTTACTAACTAGACAGCATGTTTTTATTCTAATAGTTATGAGCAACGATCAGTCACGAGTGGCAAAGACATGACTCAGGGATTTAGTCATCCAAAACAAACAAAACAAAAACATGTGTATTTTTAAAGCGATAACTTGCTCTTTTCCCATGTGGAAAAAGTATGGGAAGATAGTTCAGGGCAAAAATCAGTTACAGTACATGATTATTTGAAATAAGATAGGATAAATTAAAACCACTTTGCTCTTTACAAATATTTTGTATTCTACATAAGGCAATGCCCGCAAACATAGTATTATTTTCATTTTGTTTTTTAATTATGAGCCGTTTTATTGCTGCTAACCCCAATAAAGTATACATTACAATATATAAATGATAAAATATTATAAATATTAACATTGCATGGGAATAGCTTTCTATTTAAATCTTATAAATTGAAATGTTGATAGACTGCCTCCTTAAAAATAATGTGATTATATTTAAGGTGAAATCAAACTCTAAATATAAAGAAGATGAGTATTATGTGGATGTAATTAAGCTGAAGCAAACCAGCTGCATGATAATTAGTATTTGATTAATAGGGGTCAGGGCCAGTAACAGAAATTTTGAGACCCGGGACTGTGATGTTTTTTAGGAGGACCCTACCTTTTTTGTTTTCCCTTAGTTTGCTATTACCAGCCTAGTTCTGGTTGTAATTTGTTTTTTTATTTTATTTGGGGGGGCGGATGTTATTTGTGCTGCATTTGACTCTACTTAAAAGTAGTTTTGCGGCGGTTTGACCAGATGTGGCCAACCAAATATCAGATGGCATCATCAGTAGTTTTAGTTTAGAAAGTCCGATCGACATTTAGTAAATTTAGTCGTATTGGAAACTACCCTCGATCAGTGGAGGATTTCTTCAGTTTCAAAGCACCAATATAACCGACACTTAACAAATTTAGCAATTGGAGTTAACAGTTATCTGCAATTCTATTGCAGATATCATTTTTGCTAAATAATTTGGAGCAGCTGACTGTGAACTTGATTATTATTAATGCAGCAATGTAATTAATTATATTGAACCAACATCTAACAAATTATTCAAGGGACTGATATTAGTGCATTAATATAATCAGTACTTTTCTAATTTATTACATATTATGTAAGAATTTTATATTATTTTCCATGTTTTATTGTGTTTTGTGAATTCATTATTTTAATAATGCATGCTATTGTATTGCATCCTCTGTATTTGGGTTTTAGAATTTTATCAGTAAAGCTTATTTGTTTATTCTTTAATTGTTTTATAGCATTTATTTTTTTTACTGATAACCCCAATAAGGTTTATTGCCCATTATAATATTTAATAATCAAGCATTTAAAATGTGATTACCAAGAGATTAATTTATTCTAGCATTCTTGGATACTGGAGGCTGATATACTAAGCACCAGAAGGTTATGACTTTGAAATACTGTGCTACTGTATTTGGCATCCACAAACTCCCATATTTCCTGAAAAGCAACTGTGTATTACTAAATCTTTCATTGCAAAATGTATCTATTCACAAACTATTTGCCAAAATATGGGCAGTTAATTTAAATGGCCAAGTTTTATTTAGTATCATTATAATGATTCCTCCTCCCAAGTGGTGGATCTCATACTCTTTAAGTTAAAATAGGATTCTTCTTTATTCACATTTTCATTAAAGTTATGTTTACAAAGTAAATAAATATAATTACATATTATTATTTAATTAAATTCTTAATTTACATTCCATTTTAATGAGTAATTATATATATATATATATATATATATATATATTTATTTATTTTTTTAATATAATTTATTATTTATTTATTTTTAAAAAGCCAGCCATTTTTATGAAATATTCTCTGTGTAAACTATTATAAATTTGGTTATTACTTGTGTCAATTTGCTGGAAAATGCTGTCAAAATACTAGCAATTCATAGGGACATTTGGGGCGGCATCCAAACAAGCAGACATGCACTTTTGTATCCTAGAATTTAGTCAATGTGAAAGTCAAAAAGAAATCAAGCAGGGCGCTAATTGTGAATAAGTAATTTAGAGCTACAAACACCCATGAGCCTGTGTAAGCTCACAAAGAGACTAAAATCCAGTCACTGTAACTACATATACAGGAATGGTGTTGCACTAGACACCAAAATAATTTAGAACACACATGAACTTGGCATGGCACAAATAATGCTCAAGATGTCAATTATGAAATTATCAAATAATTTTTATAATATTAAAATAAATCGCAATAAATGTATACATGTAAAAATAGCACTAAATACAGTGCTATTTATCCATAGTGCCACCTAGTAAGAATTGTATTTAGTTCTATTTTTACATGTATAAATTTATTGTGATTTACTTTTATATGATATAAATGATTTGATAATTTTATAATTGGCATCTTGATCATTATTTCTGCCGTGCCAAGTTCATGTGAATTCTAAATTATTTTGGTATAATTAGTGCAACACCATTCCTGTCGATGTGAAAGTCAGTCTGATCTATTCATCTGTTTTTAAGTCTGAAATGAATGCAATCTATGGATGTTGTTCCTTCAGTGGTCAGATTAAATCCTAAAAGTGCTTCCATGGAGAGTATGTAAGTGTTCCAAGCAGTACTTCAGTTTGCTAGTGTATCTCCTGCTCTTCTGTGGCTACATTCTTAGTATTTCTTACAGCCACATAGTTATTAACAGCTACAGTTGCAGCACTATTGACTAAATTGAAATCCTTTATGTGTAACAATTTGTTACTATTTCCTTTCTCTTTAGCGTTCACATGATATAACTGACGCATTTCATTAGTGGAGACTATATCAAACTATATATAGATGTATATTTAAATCCCTCTGAAAAAACAATGTGTGAAGCAAATTGTATAAAAGTAACAAGCTATTTACGTAATCGGGTAACTGTATCCCACATTCATATCCCAATGTTCATATCAGACATTTAATTTTTTTTAAAGTATAATGTAATTTATGCTATGTGACAGGTGTTGTTAAATTTAGTATTATTTTATATTGGAATTATTTTGTAACACTATATTATATAAACAATAAAAATGTATTTGATGGAAAGGATTTATTGGCCAATTTTCTTTTAGAGACATTTGTAATATTATTTTATTACTACAAATGCAAACATTTTCCTGTGTATTGTAAACACAATAATACATGACGATACAAATACTGTATTCATTTTGACAATAGTTGTATAATTTGATATATTATCATTTTGATAATGAGATTTTATTTCCTTTTTTGTCAATTAAGGCTATAGGCCTTGCACTATGTACAACTATAACATCCAACAGCATAATGAGATTTGTTAGTAATATCTAGTAGCATAATGAGAGAAAGTATCTGTTTCCCAAAAATTACAATTCCTGGATAAAAAAACTAAAATAAATGTTTGTTACAGCAATGACTATGTGGGTCATGGTAGGAATTGACATTACAAATTTTAAACACTGTACTTTTAAATATAAAAGTTTCTGTAATAGAAATGTCAATCTATGAAAACAAAATTAATTTTGAGTTCATTTTAGGTTATAGTGTGCATCATCCAAGTCCAAGATAAATCCATCTAGTGCTTTCTGACCATCTCCTGTTAGCATTGATGCATCTTCTCCACAAAATAATCTGCGAAGCAGACACATTGACGGTATACTGGTATCCTACCAGCCCTAATGTAGATTAGCAATGAAGCGCAAAGTAAGCCCCCTTGGCTGACCTACTCATCTGGGTATAGAATGGACCTTCAAAAAAGTTAATAATTGTGAATATAAATGTAATAGAATTTAAAATAAATTGTTAGTGGATTTAAGATAATATACTAGTGGATAATTATTTAAAAAGAGCTGTCAGTCTTAATTTATGCAGAATTATTGTAGAAAGTTACTCAACATCAATTTTTAACAAAATAATAAAAAAAATACTCAGTTTAGTTACAGATGTGCACGTGCCCCCATGTTTTGGTTTTGGATAAACCACCCTCAAATGTTATGGTTTGGGAAAAACTACCCACAGTTGTTTTGTTTCGGATTAGTTTTTGGTTTTGGATTTCTTTAAACTTGATAAAAACAGCTACTATCATGTAATTTGGACCTGTTTACATGCAATCCAAAACCCGAGATTTGGTTTTTAAACCAAGGTCTGAACTTACAGCAGACCCGAGCCAGGACTTTGTTCTACTTGGAGACCCAAAAATGATCCGAGCTGGGACCCGATTCGACTCTGTATCCCAAAGTACGGGTGTGTTCAGTTTTAATGAAAACCGAACCGCAAATGTTTTCTTCTTCATTACAATTGTGCCAGTAAAACTTGGTTCTACTTGGCGGAACCTCATTAGCTAAAGTCTGATGGGGAATTAATTGGATCTGTATACCAGAGTCAAAAATGAGAAATGGTCTGAACCTCTGCGCACTTAGATGCTGCCTTCTTTAACGAGCACCTGGGTGTCACCAACACCCCACTAGTAGATACAGTAAATAAGATGTGGCGCTTGGATAAAGGCACTTCCTAGGATGATATATGTGTCCAATTGAATATGGGAGTCAAAGTTGAAAATAATGTTACGTCATCTAAATTCCTTATTGTTTCTAATATTTAGAAGCTTATTTGTAGTCTCCCAATACGTAGGTATATGAAAAAGAGAGAGATAAGAAAAAATATCTGTGTAGTATCGTTTAAGATGAAAATTATATTTAATTTCACATCACCAAACTAAGATAGAAAGGAAAAATCCCAAAGACTGTACCCTTATGGGTGGGGTCTCATGTGTCTGGAAATGTATAGGTCACCATGCACTGTGAAAGAAGAGTATATAAGGGGACGTAGCCCACACTTCAGCTATAGCTGGATAAATCAATGTAAAGGTATCTTTAATCAGCGTACCATACTCACAGTGGCTATATCCGTTTTCCTCCCATCAAGGTATCTTTGAACCATGTAGAATCAACGGCAAAAAATGTGGAAGGATTTTGTATTCCAAAATATGTTTAATTTAACCCAAATAAAAACATGCCAGACTTTTTGTTTCCAAATAAATCCAGATATAAATGAAAGTCCAAATAGTCACATAAGTCAGTCCATGTGTTAGGTCTCCAACAGCCTGTATACCAGTGTGACCAACAGCTCCATATGGTTTAAACATCAATAACATTAATTTCCAGTCCAGTCAATTTTGACCACCTCACAGATCATAATATTGTTATCCCAAATATTGGCCAAAGGATGTAGCGAGTTAGCTGGCTAAACTAGGTGACAGAGCAATGGCACAAACACATTGCAGTTTAAAATAATATAGCACATCTATGAAACATAGTGGCAGACAGGATGGCAGTTTAATAAACTACACATCCATCCAATAGAATGTTTTCATTAATCAAGAACTAATAGCCTAAAATTAAAAGTCTAGTAGGCTTCTCCAACCAGCACAGGCCTCAGGCCGGTATAGGTGATTGATGCTGGAGTAAAGTGTAGTAGAAAACTAGATTACTATCAAACTTACTGCAAACAGCAAATCATGGGCCTGGGTCCAGTACAGGTGATTGGAGGTGGATGATTTAGTAGAAGGTAAAGCATTGATTACTATAAGAAAATGTAAATCAGTAACATAGAACAAGTTAATTAAAAACCAAGCATCCAAATGTGAGTTTTCAAATGCAAACTAAATCCAAACAGCAAATCACAGGCATTAGGCCAATACAGGCACTTCAAGACAGTGTAACAGCTTAGTAAAAAAAGATAATAATATCAAACTTCTCTAATCAGCAAATTCCAGGCCTCAGGCCACTACAGGTAAATTGAGATGGAGTAACAGGCTAGTAGTCTTTACACCAATTCAGAAAGGTGGGCAAAACCCATAAATGAAATGTGATGCATGATGGAATTGTCCTTGGGCACTCCCACCCACCCTTATGTATATTAAAGAGGACATGCACAGTTTAACAAACCAAACACTTCAGCAACAGAGACTGACACTTTTGTGACTGAAGTGCTTGGTTTGTTTTGGTCCCCATAACAGAAAACATTTTTGTAGTTTAGTTAAACAAAGCTGCCAATAGGCTAACAGTGTTAATCATCTTTAAAGTTCAAATGTCATCATCATCATCACCCTCATCCCTATTGTTAATATTATCCTCATACAATATTAGCTAATTCCCACTGGAATCCATTGTTACAGTCTCTGTTTGTAACTAGCAGCAACGGTATTAGAATTTGTAGTTCATTTTGATGAACATCAGTTTTTCCAACTCATTTGAAAGTAGTCTCCTATGCAGATCGCTCCCAAGGATCCTATCCAAGCTAAATACTCTTTTCAAGTACACACAGGAGAGTGGACAGCTTAAGTATACCATAGCTAGTTTATACAAGGGGCTACAAATTGCTTTTTTTCCCTCCCAGTATTCAGTGGGACTGTGTGAGATGCTAATTTGTACATTATCATTAAAGTAATCCTCCACTATTCTATTGAAGCTTACTGTATCAGATTGAGATTTGGTAGAGGTGTCAATATGTTTGGGCAATTCTTTTAAGCCTGACCAGATGTCATAATGTTTCACTCTGGTGCGCTGATTTGACTGATCATTATTAGTGCATCTCTTGTAAAAGGTCAGTTTTTTCCTGGCAGTAGCATTTGCAAGAGAAACTGAAGCAGAATAAGTGTCATGTGCCACTTGTGCTGACAACTTGCTCGCAATAAGCTCTTTGCATCTTTTAAGATCTGTGTCAGTCGGAAAGAAAGACATTACATAAGACATAAACCTAGGATCAAGCATGGTTGCCAAAATGTAGTGTTCCAATTGCAAGATGTTGTACAATATTGGGTCCTGGCAAAGTGAATAAAGAGCTAGAGCTACAAGTCCAGTATACTTTCATCTCCTCCATCAGCTTCTCTATCTGCTTTTCCAGTAGTATAGTTAAGAATATAAAGTGAGTCAGACTGGCAGTGTTTGAACTCACTTCATTAGGTACAATTTCAAATCGCTTCAGTAGCTTGAATAAAACTAAGAGTATTCGCCAGTGTACTGCAGTAAAGTAACATGTCCTTGCTTATGCCTAGCTCTTAGCGTGTTTACATCTCGATGGCTTGTTACTGTTCCTCCAGTCACTGAAGCATATAAAAGGTGGAATTTCACCTGGTTACTACCTCTTGCTTCAGTTGAATATCGGACACTTAACTTGAATAGAATATTCACAAAGAAAACTGGACCAGTTAAGTGTCCTGCTCTCACTGTGATTCCCCAGAAATATAGATTTTTTTAATCTCCATGGTGATATCTCATAAGCAGCACTTATACCTTTCCCCTGAAGACAGTTGATACCGAATGGGCCATTGGGAACAGGTGCTGTTGATTGCCATACCCCAGCTATGACTGAACACATGGATATGTAATGTATTATATCTACGACTTCTTATGAGATATCACCATGGAGATTAAAAAAAATCATTATTTTGATTAAATGGAGTGCTGGTCATATCTATAACTGAGCCCCCTCTTGGATGGATTTTTACTTTACCAAATTTGATGACCCTAGACCATTATCTTGACTACATGGAGTGTAGTGTGTATTTTTCATGAGGACCTTATATCTAAATATATATATATTAGGGTGGTCCACTTTGGCATTGTCCAAAACAAAGATGCTTGAGTCATGCCTCCTCATAGACTATTTTTGTCCAGTATAATATAGTAACTTGTGTACCAAATTTTAGCTTTGTACGTTGTAGTTTAGTGGTCACCCACAAGTTTACTTTCTGGAAGCTGACACAAATGGAGATTTTGCTTTCAAATGTCTTCTCATGTATATTCGGCTCTACTGGAGGCCCAGAAGTTGGAATTTTGAACCGCTTTCAGAAAGAATGGAGAAGTATTAATAAAAACATTTATGGTGCAGTGGATATTGCCCTTTTCCAAGATCCTGTATTAAACAGATTATGACAGAAAATGTTAGAATATTTACCAAATGCACTGGAAAAACAGCAACCAAGAGATGATTATTGAGAACTTTTGCATTTATCTCTTTTGTTTCTTGGTGGTGGAAATAGCAGGGAAACATTTCGAGCTCCGGGTCCTATTCACTACGTTCGATGGATGGGTAAAGGTATTTAAGTTCTGGATGGGTAAAAGTATGTCTCATTAGAAATCAGTTCCAGTTAACATCTAGAGAGGCAAAAAACATGGTGAATTTGGCTTTGTTTGTAAGCCTGGTTTATGTAACTACTGGAATGAAGCTCCATTGGGAATTAGAGCACCATATAATGACATTGAGCTCTTAAGTCTCTTAAAAATCTACCCCGATGTAACAATTGGTAAGAAAACTTACATTGCTTTTACCAGACACCTCTGGTTTCTTTCTGAACACTTGGTAGCTTTAGCATTTTTTGACAGTCGAGTGTCTACGAAAACCAAAGAAAAAATGGTAAAAAATCTGAAACATCCACAGCTACCCAATTTGGAGGGTACTGTGTGGCATACAGGGGGCACTGTGGGGCATATTGGAGTTGAACGGTGTGGCTTGGATCGGGTCTCCCTAAAAAGGCTGCTCCAGGTGCCATTGCTCCATGCTACTCCTCTGCCTACAACTCTTTCCAATAGTAAATATTTCAGTACAGCTACGGCCAACAACCCTCTCCATGCACTCTCTTATATAAAATGGCAGATACAATCATTAGGGAGGAACATATATGCAATCCAAACTTTTCCAGTAAAAGTACACTTTACCTCATTTTGAGAACCGAATTTGGCTGAGGAAATGAGCAATGCCTCGGTTCAACTGTGTATGTTAAAATTCGGTTCTGTTGTTTTTCTCTGAATCTGAACCACTCATCTCTACATTGCAGGAAGATTATATTGTGCTTGTAATTAGGTGCATACTAGGCATGTAATTATGTGCAGTAGAAATAGGATGACTGGGATCAGTCCGACTAATCCTATCAGTGAACAATCTTATTTCAGAGTGGAAATATCCTTTTGTGAACTATTTGTACTATTCTAAACTTTGAATGTATCTAACATTAGTGTTTTGGTTTTTTTTAATACTGAGGCTTAGTTTTTTTGAAATCCTTACAAGACCTTCAACTGGGAAGAGACCATGGGGGAGATTTATCAAACCTTGGAGAGAGATAAATTGGACAAAGATTAGGTACCAGCCAATCAGCTCCTGTCATTTTCAAACACAACCTATAAAATGTCACTTAGATGCTGATTGGCTGGTCCATTATCTCTCTCCAAGATTTGGTACATCTCCCCCTATGTGTGATATCATGTTGCATTTTGTGGGGGATCTGTTTCTGGCCCTTCTTCCATTGGCATAGGGCCCTTTTTTTTTTACAAAAAGTTGCTCTTTCTGTGGCAGGGAAGTGGTAGAGGTAAATCCAAAATTCACAATTTTGTTAGTAGTAAACTGAAAAAAAAAATGTGCAAGTGTTCTACTTTTTTTCAAATTCTTATACTATTTTGCTATATGATGGTGTTGCCTCATATTAGCATAAGCACCATGCCGGCATATTGCTGTCAGCATTATGCTGCCCATATTCTAATTGTTGACAATGTGTCGACAAAACAACTACTTCCCATCTACAGGTAAAATAAGGATATAATATCCTAGTAGCGACCTAGTGTACCATATATTTTATTGCTGTCTTCTCTAACTTAGAAGCAGTATAGTTTTTGTTTATCTTGCAGCAGCTGTCCCTTCTATAAATATGAGATTTCTGTTTTTTTGTCAGATACTGTATGAGTGTCTTTGTTTTCCCTCGCCTTGTTAGAATTATCTGCAACGTTATGTCTACCATTTGAGAAATGTTTAATTTAGATTGACTCCCTATTGTTCTTTTGCATATGCTCCAATGAATGAGATCCCTATTGTGATTGCACTTCTTATCACTATATAAAGACTAGGGCCCCCATTTATAATGATCGCAATTGCAATGCGATCTGGGCATGACATTACCGCCCATGATCGTATTGCAATATGCGATCATAGTGCCCGGATGTATCATTCGGCACATGCAGGGACACGGGCTTCAAAAGGAGCCCGTCCCTGCGATGTGCCCAAAGAGCTTCCGGGGCAGCTGCGCATGCTCAGTCACGCTGTTTGCACATGCATCCCCGCCATGGAGGGCCCCTTTCCTGAGCTGTGAGATAACATCAACATGATTGGAAATGGCAGTTACTCTATAAATAAATCCAGAAAGTCCAGTAGCATACAAATCCATTAATAGTTAAATAGAATGCAAACAAACTGAGTCCACAAAAACTGTGGACTGCCGTGGATAGATCCAGTTTATATAGGTTGACAATGGGGAACTTTGATTTCATCCAGAAACCGAAAGTGACTGCAAAATATTTAGTATTCCATGTGTGTATCTGATTCTCTTCAGCACATTTGGAAAGGATCATCTAATAAGGAAAGTCTATTTAATTTCCTATTACTAAACTAATTCCTCACTTTTTGCTTATGCATATAAAGGTGGTTAGTGCCAAGTGCCACCCTCACCTTCTCTTTTTACTTATGGTTTCCTTCTAGTTTACAAGTTCCCAATGTATTCCACATCTCTTTTATCAACCCACTTGTAATCAATTGCTTTTCCTCTGCTAACAGCACACCATCTGCAATTATGGTAAAATGGTAAGATAGCAAGGAGGGGATGTAGTCGGTATCCCGGCGTGCAGGATGCCGACGGTCTGAATACCGGCTCCGAAATCCCGACAGGTCAGGATCCCGGCACAAGTATTCCGACCGCCAGCATCCCAAAGGTAAGTATCTGGGTGTTAGGGGGAGGTTAGGGTTAGGTAGTGGGGTTAAGGTTAAGCATTAGGGGGAGGGTTAGGCACCGGGTAGGGCATGTTAGGATTAGGGTGTGGGGAGGTTAGGTTTAAGCACCGGGGAGGGGGTGTTTAGTTTAAGGTGTGGGGAGGGAGAGGTTAGGTTTAGGTACTACGGGGGTAGGTTAGGGTTAGGCACCGGGAAGGGTGGGTTAGGGTAGGGGTTACTGAAAGGGTTACAAAAATACTCACCGTTACTTCCTTGGGTGTCGGGATGCTGGCTGTTGGGATGCCGTTGTCGTATTCTGACCAGCGGCATCCCGACAGCCAGGATTTCATACCCAACCCACAAGAAGAGATTGAAGTAAAACATCTTTTGTATTCCAGGATGTCTAAAAATTTGTTGTAGATGGAAAAGGCTTTGGAGAAGAGGAGAGCTGTCGAATAAAAGCTTTGTATGTTCATGCTCCACGACTTCTCTATCTCTTCCATAATAAGTACCCTTATGTCAGGATTCACTGGACTTATATATGATTCTGTGTCATCACGCCTGGGGTGTATTGCCACCTTCCAAAAGATGTTACTGGGAAGATGGCGCCGCAGAGTAGGAGGGACCCACTTGTATATTTTGTGTGCAGGGTGTAGGGTGCACATGGGCCCCTGAATCAGGGCAGCCCGCACCACACACCCTGCATCTATTATAAATACACCTATCCGTCACCCAGTAGGAACAACCCAGAGTTGCAGTTTCTAACGAAGTACTGGTTTTCACAATGGAATCATGCAACAGAATGTTAGCTTTACAGCAGTATCTCCGCAGGTCGTGGCACCCTGAGCGGAACCCAGGAGCTACTAGCAGGTAGCTTGTCACAGGCAGACACAAGGCGGCAGTATGGAAAATGTGGGGACAGAAAGCTGGAGAACTGTTGCTGGATGGATGAATGGAGAAATACCAGCAGTGTATACACAGGAAAGCACTAGAAAAAATCAGCAGACTATACACAGGAAATATTTGGAGAAACTAGAGCAGTGGTCTCCAACGTTAACTGGGGTGTGAGCTACTTCAGAAAAATTAAACCTCCTGAAGAGCTACTAAAATTGTAGAAAAAAAAATCTGGCTAATAACCAAAATATTTAAGGTAATTTAATGGAAAAAAAAAATTTCATAGAAAATAAAAATGCATTTATTTACTATAGTGATATTTTTGTTGTTTGTAAATAAAATTTAAGCACAGGCACATTTCACTGTTAATTACCGGCTCCAAGGAGATACATGCAGCAGAGGAGCAAAAGATATAGGCAGGGCTGCTGTGTGATCTTTTGTCAGGGCTGAGCGGCTGTCATTCACTCCGCCGTAGCGTAGACGCTGTGGGTGGAACCACAGGGAAACACGTCAGGTGATTGCTGTAGAGGCTGCAGCAATCACCTGATGTGCTTCTCTGTGGCTCCATCCATGGTGTCAATGCCACAGGGGAGCACACATCAGAGGTCACTTCCTCCTAGTTAACTCGGCAGTACTGCAGCTAGGTGAGATACCAAAATTAAGACCGCGAGCTACCGGTTGGAGACAAAATAAATAAATAAATAATACTTGTCTAATGTCAGGCCTAGTGACCCTCTCATTCCCTGAAGTTCTTGTCTCTATCCTCTCCATTGCTATATTTTTTTCCTGTCAAGTACCCCCCCCCCGTCTTTCTTTGCCTTCTTTGATGTTCCTTTTCTTGCAGAATATGCTTTTTTGTTCAAACATCAACATACAAGAACCACTATGATCACTTTACTGTGACCAGGAAAGGAAAACATCAGAAAATAACATTGAGGATCACAAGCAAGTTATAATAGAGTATACTTCCTGAGCAATACTCAACATGTAGCTGTTGTCATACTCCAATAAACCACCTCAGCAAGCTGAGGCATAGACCGTTAGAATAATTTTTCTTAATTACCTGTGTTGTCTTTTCACAGATAAAGAATATTTCTGCATTCATGGGCTCTGTTGGACAGTACAATGAATCAAGAAAGCATTGTTCTTGTAGATCTCTCAATAATTGATACACCGCATGTATGCACTTGGTTCTTGAATTTACGTATTCTATCTGTGCCAGTGCAAGATCTCTTTGGTTGTGTTCAAGTATTTGTGGTGTTCTGAATGCTTTTGTCCCATGTCTCACTTGTCACTCAGGGCCTGATTCAGTACGGATCGCAACTGCGATTGCAATAGCGATTATGCACGCAGTCTCACTGCGATAGTATGCTAATCCTCTGCTATCACTATGCCGTCGCAGCAGAACACAAGGACGCCCACCTTACCTTACACACATCTGAATTACCTAGCAAGACTGTGAAACCATTGGTAACATTGAGTACAATTGCAGCCTCACGCACACTTGCACAAGCTCTGACCTTACTCAGGAACTGCTAACCTCGACGCACGCAGTGTGTACACAAGCTGTGTATGGCATTGCAGTGGCTAATTTATGCATGCCCCTGCAACAGCGTTGAAACGCAGTGGCACGTGTTGTGTTTCACCGACCACCCCCCATCGCAGTCCCGAATGCAGTGGAGTGTTCGTGCTCTGCGATGCATTTGCAGAACACAAAAATCTGCCAATTGCATGCATAATCGCAGTTGTGATCCTTGCTAAATTAGGCCATGTCACTTCCATGTGCTGCTAAAACATATTCTGCCTCTGGCTGGTCCTCCACTGAGGAAGAATAAACAGCAACTAGTGGACTCTTCATCCAAAAATGCCATGTATTCAGTCAGGTAGCATTTTTCAATTCAACGCGATGTTGAATAGCCGCGGGAGGGAGCACCCACAGCTATTCAATTCACTGCGCTATTTTGGCGCGCTAAGGATTTCTTCTCGCACCCCCCTGGGGATGCGAGGAGATATCCGACCAAAGTGCCGGGCGTGCAGCTGTTTTTCTGCCTAGCGCGGCGCTAACAGCCGCGCGCCCGGCACTTTGGTCAGAGAATGCCGGTTAACGCGCCTTAACACCCTTGTTAAGGCACAATAGGCGTGATAACCGGCATTCTCCGACCACACAGCATGGTGTATTGAATAGCTGCAGGAGCTCCCTCCCACGGCTATTCAACATCGCGTTGAATTGAATTCCCCCCGTAGTTAGTCTTAGTTGAAAGTTCATTGATACCTTTAAATAGCATATAACCCTTTCACAGCGTCTAATCATTTGGCTTGGCTTTGAAACTCTTCTACATCAAGTTCTGACTGCTTTTGGTATGTCAGGTCTGGTGACAATGACAATAATGAGCAATTTTCCAACTGCTTTTCTGTATGGATGATTATGTGGTAGTGAAAATGCCTTAGTTAATCATTTCCTTTGTGTAGTTAGGACCTGATTCAGAAACGCTCGCTATGGCACGATCGCTTGCATCTTCGGCGAGCCAGAAATGCAAAGCAAGCGATAGCTCGCAACGCACAGCGCAAGTGGGTAAACACCCACCACAATAAAAGCACACCTACTGGACCACGTAACAGAACGAGCGTCGACTACAGTCGTAGTAGTCTGACGGACGCAGCCATCACCCTACGCGGCCATCGTGATTACTTGGCAGAGTCATGTCTTCTCATCTGCGCTTTCGATGGACCCTTTAATTGCTTCTGTTGCTATTGCAATCAGTGTAAAATCGCACCTGTCGGTTTTTTTTTCTCTTCTAATTTATATATCCATGTCCTGGTCCTGTATTGTTCTGTAAGTCGCTTGTCTACAACTTGTTTATGTGCTTTGTAAGGCGCTGTGGAACATTTGTGGCGCCATATAAATAAATGATAATGATAATAATAATATAGGCTGGAGTTAGCAAATTGGACTTCCCCCAACTTCGTTAGGCAAATTATATATTGTCGCTCTCAATATATATATATAGAGAGAGAGAGAGAGAGAGAGAGAGAGAGAGAGAGAGAGAGAGAGAGAGAGATCTAGACAAATATAAATTTGGAAAAAAATTTTGCTAAATATTCATATCTATATATATATATATATATAAATATATGTATATCTTTGTTTTTTAAAATAAATAAAATAAATATATATATATATATATATATATATTTGATAAAAAGAAAAAAAAAAAATATCTATATATATATATATATATATATATATGTACACATTAAAAATGTAGTTATTTACCCAAACATTGATTCCGATAGTTAAACTTTATTAAGATCTTCCTTTTTGAATATTTTACTTTTTAATAAAAACACAACACAATTTTTTGGCAAACAATTTATATTTTTAATTTTGGAACAACATAATTTTTATAAAGCACTCTGTATCCTGCGAATGGCCTCATAAATTTGGAGGACACATCCACATATTATAGCCACCTCCCTCCTTAGTAGCTCCCGCAGTGGCTCCTCTTGTTCAACTGAAATGTAAAGGAAAATAAAAAATAATTAATAAGTATTTGTTATTAAAGCCAAATAGTTTGGCATAAAAAACACCCACCATAGCCCTGAATAATTGGTGTGTATCCCTTTGCCAGACAGTACTGCACAGTGTTTCACATTGGCTACTGGGGTTAATGCTGCTTACACATTGCATTCTTTTCTGGTTCCTACATTACATACACATTGCATAATGGCATCTGTGACATATGTACCTTCAGGTCCTTGGTCCAGCACTTCTTGGGCTGAAGCAGCCCAATTAGAACTTCCCGAGGAGTGGGTGGGGGAGGCATCTACTGGGGTGGGTGGGGAGGAGTGGGTGAGTGGAGGAGACAGGTTCAGGGGTGGGCGAGTAGGAGTGGGTGGGGAGGCATCTTCTGGGGTGGGTGGGGAGGAGTGGGTGGGGGAGGCAGGTTCAGGGATGGCTGGGGAGGAGTGGGTGGGGGAGGCAGGTTCAGGGATGGCTGGGGAGGAGTGGGTGGGGGAGGCAGGTTCAGGGATGGCTGGGGAGGAGTGGGTGGGGGAGGCATCTTCAGGGGTTGGTGGGGCTTTGGCTTGCCTAGCCATATGTCTTCTTTGATGTAATCCTATGAATGAAAAAATATATTTTGTAAAATTTAAACAAATTTGCAATGTAAAAAAAACATCATATCCATATCTCCCTGGTTTAGCAGAGCAAAGGCATGAGCAAGTTTTTCTTTCTAAAAATTACTAATAAATAATGGATTACATAAAGACACCTGTGTCACCCATGTGACAATAATCCATAGACACTGCATAAAATGTAGCCTGACACTCAAATTGACAGCCATCTTTTACATTTAAATACATATGTCAGAAACCATGTTGATTTTCAAATAAACCCACTCACACACACAAACTCACACACACCAACACACACACCTAGTGACTACAACAGTTGTGCTTATTTTTCAAACACAGTATTGAAATTAGGGTTTAAAACTTGTTGGCAGCCATTTTAAAAAAAAAAAAAAGTCTGCAGACCTTAAAATGAAACTAACAAACAGGCCATCAAAACCAGAAAATATACCATAAACACACACACACACACGCAGAAAGGCATACATAACACAAAGCTTACACCACGCAATGCATATACAACTCATTACTTACTTTGGCAGTTGCCCACACGCAGTTGCTTCATGAGGACCGGCGGAATCCAAGGTGGCGCAGCCTCCTTCGCACCTCCGCGTATGCCCACATCTTGATGCAGTTAGGCACATGCGGGCCTATGGGCCCCAGGTGTCGGTCTATGACCTCCGTCAATATTCGCAGCTCCCGCCTGCAAAAGCTGGAGGATCTCATGATGGCAATGACTAATATTACAGTGTGCAAACTTTATATCAACTAGAATGCAGTCTGATTGGTTGGCCATTCAAAAATGGTGGATAAACACAGGACATTTGTTGATTTAATACATATATAACAACACAACACCTATCATACATCATGTGACTCACCTCATTCCACAGCTAGGATATGCCTGTGCGGCCAGTAGGGCACTCCCAACACTACGCATCTCCTTGTAAAAGTGTTTGAAATTGTGAGGGGTGCTTTTAAAGGGTGTGTTGGTCGCTAGTGCATTGAGCAGTGCACTGCGTGGGAGTGGCACACAGTAGTATGCACATACGCAGATTGCTATAATTAGCAACTCCAGATTTTTAAAAAATTGCAGTCATGGATTCTGAGGAGGCCAATGAGGACTGCATGATTGATATACATGAATTTCTGGACGAATTTGGTTTTGGAGTTGCTTCAGAAATTGAAGTAGTGGATACACTTCCAGATGAGGCTGAGAAAAGTGTGCCTGATCCCACACCAGATGATCCTCCTCCAGCACCTACAAACACATCACCTCCAAATGTGGCTGGCCCATCACATGGAACGATACAAGGTCAAGTTAAACCTTGTCGGGTTTCAGATACACTCATCCAGGTGGCACTAACCAGATTCACTTTTGGACATAAGATTCCTTTTCGTGAAAGGAAAAAGTCTGGGTGAAATTTACAAAGATCATCAATCGGAAGCACGCCACTCATTTTGAGTCCTATTTTCTTCGTAATAAGTAAGTATTTTCCTTACATTTTGTATTTTGGGTTATTGTTGAAATTGCAGATCCAACACTTTAATGGGCCAGGAGGTCCCTTCCCTGACATCTTGGCTTTGACCAGAAGCCAACATCTACTTTTGGGGGCCTTAGATAGGAGGATAGTGGTGGAGGCAAAAGTAGACCATCAGGAGCCTCCACAAGATGACCCACATGCTGAGTCTGGTAATTATTTGCATACACCTGGCTCTGTATCTGTTTTTTTTTTATTTACTTTATATTCATTTTTTTTGTCACTCATTTTTTAAGAAGTAACATGGCTGAAAGCCTTCAGATGGATGGGGTGATGGCACAACCTTCATCAATTATGCCTCCCCCATCCTCCTCTGCCACCCTTACTGAAGTCCTGGATGGGCTTAGGGTGGCAGTGTTAAGGCAAGCAGCAGCCATGGAGGCTGTCCAGGCCAGCATGTTGGAGCAAACCTCCTTTCTAAGGTCCATAAGCCAAGATGTCAGGGAGATCAAAGAACATTTGACTGGCCCAATAGAAGGTGAGGTGGACCAGTGCCCTGCTGTGGCTGGACCGAGCACCCAGCAGGGTCAATGACAGTCCACTCGGATCCGTAAATTCAGCTTACCGGAGTCGGCTGCAAAGAAGAAGAAATCCGATTGATGATCTTTAATTAATTTCAACCAGAACTTTCAAAATGTATGTCCAAAAATGTAATCTGGTTAGTGCCCCTAGAAGGCCCACAAGGAATATCTTGATTTTGCATTGCTCCATGTGTTGGGCCTGCCACGTTTTGAGGTGGTGGAGGAGGATCATCTGGTGGCGGCACAGGCACACTTTCCTCACCCTTCTTCAAACATAAAATATTTTGATAAAAATAGTATGGTAGAACAAATCCGGCCCTGGCCTGCAACAGTATTAGTTCCACAACCAAAAAAGCACTATCACTTTAAAAACCACAAAAAGAAAAAAAACATGTATTTGTGAACTTTAAAAATATAGGGACTATTGTTTGGGAATTTCAATTTCTTTGTGTTTGGTATCTTCTTTAATATCCAATCAACAAACAAAAATAGACAAAACAAACAAAAAACAACAACATATGTTAATTTACGCAACCACTTTGCTATTAAACAATGCAATGAGTAACACCTGTTACTCTATTAACTGACTGCAAACATTGGCAGAGGAAGAAACCATCGCCTGCACATGCAGTGCTTGTGGTAGACCCTGGGCTAACACAAGCACTGCGAGTAGTTCCATCGTAATGGATGCGAACTGACGTGTACAATGACGCAGCCTTTAAATTATCCACGCCCTTAAAACTCAGTTTTGACGGTCAGACACGCCTGCGTTCGCAGCACCACTCCCCTGTTCACAAGCACCTTCCCCTGTTACCACCCACAAACGGCACTATCTGTCACTCAGAGCAGCGACCTGATAGTGGCTTACGAGTGACCAAAATCAGATCGCACTGCGAATTATACGCATGCGCAGATGGGCGAAAATCGCTTAGAGCGAGCGATCGTGGTCTGAATGAGGTCCTTAGTTTCAATGGAAGAGCTTTACTGGTTTTTGTATCTTGCATTCCAATATCTTTAATTGTTTTCAATATTTTACTCTTTAGATTAAAAAGAAGCTGCCATCTTCTACTCTCTCAATTTGGATACCCAATTTATGGGGGGAATTCAATTAGGCACAAGATTTGCTACATGGAGAATACCTCCGGGTTTTCCCAGAACTATTCAATTAATTGTCATTTCCCCTGCTCAATAAAACATGGGTTAATGTGTGCAAAGTGCTGAAAACTATGGGTTTCCCCACACATTAAATGCAGAAGTCTTCATTTTAACGCTGCTTATTCCTTGCAGCTCCTGAGGCTGTGAGGAAAAGTCCACCCTGTGGGACTTAGGGCCTGATTCAGAGCCACTCGTTAGATACGATCCCTCGCACAATGTGTATGCAAATTGCTTAGGCAGTGCTACCACACAGCAATGCTATAGCACGACCAATATTTCTTAGAGAGTGATCACATAGTGTATGCAGGCACCCACCAGCCTGTTTTAAGACGCCCACTTGTGCACGTCATGTCTAGGAAGTGTATGCAACCATCGGTACATGGGATGCTATCGCAGTGCTTGAGAATGACCATACCCTGCCGCAAGCACTGCGAGCAATTCAGTATAAAAACAAGCCAGGTGATGTGTACTATGATGCTGTCTTATAATTATGCACACCTCTAAAACGCCGTTGAGATGCCTTTGCGTTTGCACCTCCACTCCCCCGTTTTTAATGGCCAGCCCCTATTGCCACCTACAAACGGCTTCCCGTCACTCACTCTGCTGGGCTGTCTATGAGCAGCGAGTGAATGCATTGTGAACTTTCTCTAAGGTATGCACATGCGCACATTGCATACTCACTGCATACCATTGACAGCAGCGAGAGTATGCATCTTAGCGAGCAAGGTTCCCACAACTATTTAAATCAGACAGAGCATTCACTTAGCTGCAGGGAAAACTTTGCGGCTAACTGAATTCCCCCTATGTGTTATGTTTCCAAGTTCTCTTGCCTTTAAATCCTAGTTTATGGATGTGGTATATTTGTTCAACATTCACAATGTCGACATTCATTATGTTGACATGGTCATAATGTCAACATTTTCATACTGTATTTATTGACCATGTCGACAATGTTATAATGTCAACATACTCTTCTTCCTGTAATTCTGTCCCTAACCCCAATGCTAACCTAAAACCTAACAACAACCCCAACATTAACCCTAACAGCAACACTAATGGTTACTCTGATCCTAATGACATTCTGACAATGTAAACATTTTGAAGGTGTCAATATTAATTAATATCAACATTTTAACCATGTTGACATCATCAATGTTGACCTGTAGACATTCTGACTGCATACCCTGATTCCCCCTCTCTTACTCTACCTCTTGGTGTCCTCAAAAGGTTTATTCTTGTTCTGTTATCTGTTCTTCCTTTACACCTTATTCCTCCAAAACCATTTACAGTATATGCCGATGACAGTCAAATCTACCCATGTTCTCCTGACCTCTGTCCCTTCTCCCTCTCTTGTGTCTACTGTCATCTCCTTCTAGATGTCCTGGCACTTCCTGAAACTTAACATGGCCAAGACGAACTCATTATTTCCCCCACTTGCACTGTACTTCCACTCGTTCCCTTCTCTTGGTTGATGACATCACCCACTCTTCTGTGCCCCATGCCCAATGCTTTAGTGTCATACTTGACTCTTCTCTGTCCTTCACTCTCCAAATTCAGGAGATCTCTCATTTTTGCCACTTCCAACTATATAGCACCTGCAAGATCTCACCCTTACACACTGTTTTATGTCACCAAATCTCCCATCTATGCAGTCATCCTCTCCCCTACCTAAACTACTGTAATCTCCTTATTTGTTGTCACCCTAATACTTTTCCTACATCAGTCTATCATTAATGCTGCTGCTCATCTCATTTTCCTCTTATGCCAGAAGAGTCAGCCTTACCAATCTGCAACCTACTTCACTGACTCCCAATCTCCCTCACAATCCAGTTCAAACTCCTCACCCTCACATGCAGTATGAAGCCTTTAATCACTACTCCCCCATAACATCTCCAACCTCCTCTCTGTCTCACACCAAATCTGGTCACCACCTCTTAAACCTCCTTCTAAGATTTCTCCAGCTGAGCCCACCTCCTCTGTAATTCAGTACCTCACCTAGTCATATTCTACCAGTTTTCCCAGCTTTAAACGCGCCCTAAAACACCATTTTACTAAAGCCCACCAGCTTTCCTCTTAACTCTTAGCTCACATCCTCCAGCCCCTTCCCTTTTGTGACTTAGGTCTTAGTAAGGGCTCTCTTTTCTCTTTTTTATCCCCTAGCACTATCCATTCCACCAGTGCTTCTTGTATTTTGTCCCATTTAGCGATTCTGATACTGCTTTGCATGTCCATTCAATGGGTATAGAACAATCCAAAGCTGTTTTGTCTTTCCCACCTGCCACTTACCACTGCCTGCTCTTACAAGCTATGACAAATTACCCTACCCTTGCCCCTATACTTGCCCTTCCCTGTCCTGTAATGTCTTAAATTCATGCAATGTACTTAGGTTAGCTGTTATATATTGTAATTACGCCATTTATTTGTTTCTATGTCTTCCCCATATACGCCTTATAAATAAAAGATAATAACACCTAGGGACTAAGTATAATTTACTTTATCTGTTAAAACTAAGGGCCTGATTCAGACCCACTCGCAAGCGGCTGTCCACTCGCAAGTGGGTCGATGTTGTGCACTGCGCATGCGCACGACGGCGGGAGCTCCGTCGTGCGCATGCGCCAGACGCGACGAGCGAAGTACTTTCCTTCGCTCGTTGTGTCTGATCAAAGGGGGCGTGCTGTCGATGTTGATTGACAGCACGCCCTTACCGTCAGAAGCCGGCCCACTGACATCACTAGTGATGTCAGTGGGAGTGATTTTGGCTCTGATAGAGCCAAAATCACTCCGGGCCTTGCGGTTGAAAAACTCAACCGCAGGCTCCGGCTCGCAGTGGCGATGGTCGCGATGGTCAAGACCATCGCGGCCATCAAACTGCACGCTCGTATAGGCTGTGGGTGGTGACCCACAGCTATACGAGCATCCAGGAGGACGCTCCATAATTATGGAGGGCGGCCCTCATTCTGAGCGTGCGCTCTGCTCAGAGCGTACGGCTCTGAATGAGGGCCTAAGTTACTAAATATTAACTAGTTGTAACCCCCCTTTACTCTCTAAAAGGGATACTGGGTTACTAACACCTTTGTTACTTCTAATGTACCCACCCTTAGTATTCCTCTAAGTGGTGTACATCCCCAATGTCAGTGCCTCCACCCAAATACTTATGGTTTAGGTCTACTTGGGAAAACCCAATGGTTAAAATATATAGTGTGGTGTAGATAATGTGTAATCACAATACAATACTGTGTCATTTCACTTCACATTTACCACCAATGTCTTTTCCTTCCATAGATTCCGCAGTGATGGATCTCCCACTGTAATCACTCCAGGTAAGTAAACATACAGATAGTTGGCTTGTCATATATTACTTTTATGAAGAACTTAAATGAAAGTTGTTCCCATACATAGGCATTCACTTTACATTTGACATAACATTAATGACAACACAGTAACAATATTATTACAATTTACAATGCTTATACTACTACCTTGAATATGGCACCTAATATCCTAAACTTCTAATCAATAAAGTATTACAGTCCTAAAGACTAAAGCTGGCCACACATCTAAAGATTATCTGTCCAACCAGCCAACTAGTTGACTGGTTGGAATGAAAATCTGGTAAGGTATGAAAGCAAATGACAATCAGCAATTTGCTCCCAAACGCCGGAAAATGAACAAAAACTGTTGTTTGAACAAATTGTTTAGATCAGACATTTAACAAACTTGTCTGACGACCATTTTCATCTGTTTTCTGGCATTTAGGAGCAAATTTCTGATCATCAGTTACCCCCATACGTTACCAGATTTTCATTCCAACCAGCCAACTAGTTGGCTGGTTGGACAGATAATCTTTAGATGTGTGGCCAGCTTTAGGATATAAATATTTCAAGTTCATAAATCACAGATACTGTCCCTGGTATTAGTCCAATGGTCCTTTAACCTAGTTATTGGACTTCCTCTTGATGCAAGTGAAGTTATGGTTGTACCACAAATTAGTATTTGTATATTCCAGGTTAAAATAGAGTAACGTTCATGCAAGTATCTATGCTGATGCCTGGCAGAAAAATAAACTTTTACAATGTCAGTATATAATAACCTGTGGGATTATTCATGTAAAAGTCAGAGAACAAGGCTGTGTGCCTGTATAAGATTTGAACTCCTCTTGTGGCTGTAGAATTTACTTGGAAACTTTGTTATAGTCTGCTAAAGTAATGAGCAATTACTCTCCTAAATATCCACTTGTTACACTGTAGCTTTTGCTGTTCCCAATATACTGTAGTAATACTCAATAGGTAGTTATAGTGTAACTGTCTCTGAGATTCCTCTTGCTAAGTTTGTTAATTGCTCCTCTTAGACAAATGTCTATGAAATTATACAGCTGTGGTAGAACCACTGTAAAGAGCACCACTAGTAGATAAATCCTCTAGTGTTCCTTATGATCCTGGGATATAAGCCTCTGTCCCTATAGAGCCTCTTTGCTGCCACTAGGGATATCTGTGTCTGTGTGAGTGCCAGGTATTAATTACTCACAGCCCGACCAGCACTGCTGATGCCATCCATCTGACACTGGATCTGCCTCGCTTCTCAGTCTCTGGCTCTCACTGGCTGCAAGACGGACCGGCTCCCAATCAGCGGCACATAGCAGTGGTGACTGATGGCCCTGCAGCCGCTGAGCTCATAGCTGTGCGCCAACTCAACTTGCAACAAGCGCCGCCGGGCAGCAGCACTACCGCCTCCTCCAGCAGGGAACGCCCTCATCAGCGCGGGTCCCTCCACTCTTCTCCGCCGCCGGGACCACCTGCTGCAACGCCGCCTCTCCTGCCAGACAGGGTGAGTACCACTGTCTCACCTTCTTCCCCAGCTCCGGCTGGGCTCCCTCTCCGGCTCTGCCCCCCTGCATCCGGCAGCTCATCGCCGCTCACTGGCTGCCCGGGTCACAGGAGGGTAGGCACTGGAGGGAGGGATCAGCAAACTGCCTATCAGCTGCTGCTAACAGCTGTTATATATCCTCCCTCTCACCGGATCCTCTTTTCCTGACAGGAACCAATTCACTCCCACCTATATTACTCCGCTCCTTTTCCTTCAGTGCATCCAACACACTGTAGAACATCCTCACCACAGAGATAAAAAAGAACCAAATAAATTGATATGTTAATACATTAAATACATATATCATGAATTGTGACTATACATATATATATTTTACCTCATAAATTGTACATTTATAAATATTACATAGATTTATAAGTACAGTTCTTATTTTAACCCTTAACCAGGGTTACATAGTTATAGCTTGAAGTATAAAACTATCTAGTAACTATTGGTTTACTGATATAATAGCCACTGTCTGAACAATAATAACTACATATTAACAATTTGTTAATTTAAATAACTTAAATACAACAAGGAAAAAGAAAAAGAGGTAGTATATCGGTGCACAAGTCGATTGGTTACAAATTACTTAAAACATAACTTTTATTAGATATGTATTATAATATATATCACCCCTCTAGGGAAATAAAGCGGCGAAGTATTAAAATATATAGAGAAAGAAGAAATTAGAATTAAAATTAAACTGAGGGTCTTCTCTTTAATGGGTTTATCAACTATCTCATCTGTGATCGGATATAGTTTAAATTATACGTCTGTTATTGATCCATATCTTGGATCTCCTATGTAACCAATCGACTTGTGCACCGATATACTACCTCTTTTTCTTTTTCCTTGTTGTATCTATGTATAACGGTAGTTGGTAGCACACCTCCCATATATACATTTATGGATAATAAATAATGATTGTATGTTTATAGGGTGGTTGTCGAATAGAATTTGTGTGGTGTTCTACATTTTTTATATGCAATTTAAATAACTTGTCTGATATAATACAGAACAAAAGGATTTTGTGCACGTGACTAAAGTCAGAGTTTTGCTATAGTTAACCAGTACACAAGGAGGTAAACATTGCAAATTACAAGGGTAATTCTATTTGTGTTGGTGGATTATAAAATGCATGCAGCTTGATGTACTCAACACAAACCTATATAAAAGACTATTGGACACTACCGTAATTACAAATATTACATTTGCTCAGAGAAATCACCAAGTAAGAGTTATTCTACCTATCAGCTTTCACTACTATGGCCCTGATTCAAAGGTGGATGGAATGCCGATGTTTACACAGTTCGAGTGATTATTGGTAATCTGCGCATGAATCTGAGTTGCACTATGCATGCACCAAGCTTCATTACCGATGTCGCTCGCTGTGAGGATTTATTCACAAAGTGATTGATTCCTGTCTGGGAAAGTTACAGGTGTTACAGGGCTGCCATCACCTGGATGAGATGATGGGAGAAAGTCACTTGAGACCTGCCCACCACTCTAGTGGAGACTGGACGGAGCCAGTGTAAAAAAAAATGCTTGTGCTAAGCTGTTCTGCATTTGATAGGGCACATGACCATGCAGTGTCTGGCTCAAGTTGAGTTTTGACAAGGTCATACAGGTTCCTTAAGTAGTTACAGTTGAGGTGGAACATCTGTATGACCTCGCCATCAGACACTGTATTGAGATTTAACCACACACAGTAAAATCTAGGCCTGTGTAAGCTCTACGGTACCTCAATAAACTGCTGACCCTCCTCTGTTTCTGCCTCCTGGGCCCTTTCAGTCAGGTGTTGTAGTATGGAGTATCTAAGGTAAGTGATGAGCAGAGAGCAAATGCCTGCTTCTTCCATATTTCCTACAGCCATATTGCTGCGGGTGAATTAGTCCCTTATTATTTGCATCATGATGAAGCTTGGATGAATAGGAACACTTTTGACAGACCAACCCACCACTCATTTGGTAGTCTATTTATTTTGACTATTCAGGTGCAATTTTTCAGTGGGTTCTATAGTTTTTGCAAACACAATGGTTGCTTAATCTGGGATTTAAGTATTGCTGTCTATATAAATTAATCAATGGTTGGTTGGCTGTTCTAATGCCGTCTATTAGCATCTAAATTTGGGTTTTCATGTGATTTTTTGTCAGAATTGTCTTTAGTAAATCTCCAGATTGCAATATTGAAGGAAAATCTCATAAAAATCGAAAACCAATGCTTACTTAATTTGCCGCTTAGTCTTTTCCATGGCTCGCAGGGAACCCTGTTTTCTTTCTAAACTAAACTAACCACCATTCACATAGCAACATAGTATTAGTATAGCATGGTTTTTCATTACACAGCAAGCATATGCCCAAGTACGTTTTGCTGCAAAAAAATAAATCTGTTTTATTTTTTTGCAACATCTAATATACAAAGTTGCTGCAGGATTTATGTAGAGAATCTATGTGTAGTAAATAATTTCATAAGCCTATCTGAAAATTATATAGAGCTGGGTTATCTTTACAGCTGAATACAGTTGACAAGCATATTATTTATTACTGCATTCTTATATTTGATTTATCAGCATTATTGTATTTGAATTCTTGCATTAAATAAATCAATATGAGAAATGTTCAATTTCTATGTCTATAATGACCCATTTTGTATGAACAAATGAAACTGTGCACAAATATTTGATCCCCAACACAAGGGATTTATTTGTGATACTTGTAGGATCTATGGAGTAGATGTATTATGTGTAGATGGGGAAGAATTAGTATCAGCGGGGTTGGGCGTTAAATAACAAAGGCGATATGTGCCCTGTCATGAGTGGCGTTGCTATCTACAAGACAGCAGTGCCGATAAACTGGTCTATGTTTGAACAGTTAGTGGCACTGACCATTCTGACAGCTGCAGCTATTGATATCGACAGCTGCAGCTGTCATTGCCCTATCACCAGAGCAGGGACAGCACTATCCCTGCGGCCGCAGCTGCCGGCTCCAGGGGCTGCATGCATGATCTTGCGATGCTTGCGAGATTCCATGCATGCCCAGGGCAGAAGTGAGACACAGCGCATCAGCACTAGGCTGATGCGCTATGTGCTCTGGCAGGGATCGCCGGAGGGGGAAGTTTTCAGTCCCCCACTCCAGCAGATGAGATGTTAATACATCTCATCCTTAGTGCGTTCTGCTTCGCCTCGATAAAGAGGCGAAGCAGGTAGAGTTATAGCGGCATGATCTGTGCCGCTATAATACAACTCCCAATATGTGTTGTGAATAACTATATTAGCTTAACCGTTAAAATACAGAGCCCAATTATTTATAAGGCCAAATAAGAATAACAGGCAGAAGTACTGTGCAAAAAGTGTTAATAGTTTATTTTTATCAATTAACAAAATGCAAAGTGAATGAACAGAAGAGAAATCTAAATCAAACCAATATTTGGTGTGACCGCTCTTTGCCTTCAAAACAGCATCTCTCTCTTCTAGGTACACTTCGACAAAGTCAGGGATATTGTAGGATTATTGTCAGGTGTATGATTAACCAATCATACCAAACAGGTGATAATGATCATCATTTTCATATGTATGTTACAACACAGTTACTAACTGAAACAGAAACAGCTGTGTAGGAGGCTTAAAACTGGGCGAGGAACAGCCAATCTCTGCTACAAAGTTGAGTTTGTGGGATTTTGTCAGGACTGATGGTGTCCTCAATGCTGAGAAATACAGGCAGGTACATATCCATCATGCAATACCATTAGGGAGGATTCTGATTGGCTCCAAATTTATTCTGCAGCAGGACAACGACCCCAAACATACAGCCACTGTCATTAAGAACTATCTTCAGCTTAGAGAAGAACAAGGAGTCCTGGAAGTGATGATATGGCCCCTACAGAGCCCTAATCGCAACATTGTTGAGTCTGTCTGGGATTACATGAAGAGACAGAAGGATTTGCGCAAGCCTTTATCCACGGAAGATCTGTGGTTAGTTCTCCAAGATGTTTGGAACTACCTACCTGCCAAGTTCCTTCAAAAACTGTAAGCAAGTGTACATAGAAGAATTGATGCTGTTTTGAAGGTCACACCAAATATTGATTTGATTTAGATTTATCTTCTGTTCATTCAGTTTGCATTTTGTTAATTGATAAAAATAAACTATTAACACCTCTATTTTTTAAAGCATTCTTACTTTGAAGCATTTTCTCCACACCGGCCTAAAACTATTGCACAGTACTATATATTTGGATCTATGTGTAGTGTATAACTAAATTACCCTATCCGCTAATCATATAGAACCAAATCTAGATAACAGACACATATTTATAACTACATGTATACATATACTTGGATCTATGTGTAATGTGTAATGAAAAACTATATTAGCCTATCAGTTAAATATATATAGCCAATTATTTATATGGCTAAATACAGATGACAGGAACATCTATTGTATTGGGATCTGTGCACGAAATACTATTGGTTTAAAATCTCTAATTCAGACATCTCAATAATGCTCATATACAGGTATTTGACCCTTAAAAATACAGATTGTTCTGTGATTTGAAATGGATACCAATATTATTTATTCTTGTAGGAATTCCTACTTTCCATTTTGATTTAAAATATGGCCTATTCAGGTATATAAAGACACACATCTGAAAGAAATAAGATAAAAATAAATACACAGTGGTACACTTTTGTTTTAATCATAAATATATTTTTCTTTATTCACACTGTTTCTCACAAATTTATGTTCTTGTCTATCTTTTAATATATAATATATATTTTGTATGAAAGATAATAAAAAGTTTTAAATATTTTAATCTGGCTGCCATTCTAGGACTTCTTTTTCTTCTTTTTCCTCTGTAATTTTCTAATGGTAAACCTGACAGGTGAATCCAGGTTATTAAGATATATAACCATTTTCAATTTGGATTCAATGTCACCAGACCAAAGCAAACATGTGTCCTCAATACAATGCTTGTAATAAGCGATACTATCTCCAAACATTGGAAGAACATATTCTTGTTCATATTTCTCTGTGTATAGATTAGTATATGCTGGGGCAATGTTAATCCCCATTGCTGTCCCCAAGGTTTGCAGATAGTGTTGGTCACCAAAAGTATAATGGTTACATGTAAGTGTCCTCACCATTAAGTTGTTCAAAAACTCAATTGGAGGATTACCTTGATGGTGGCTTATCAGGGAACTTTTGATGGCTTGAATACCAGAATCATGTGGGATTACCATAGGACATATCCATTGTAACCAATAAATTTGCCTCAGAATCTACAGCAAGATCTTTTAGATGCTGGATGAAATCTCCAGTGTCCTTAATATAACTTTGTATGCGTTTAACACAAAGGGCCGTATTCAATTCCAGGCGAAAAGTCCAGTTTTTTTCGCATGCCGGATTTTTGATCACTTCATGTGTTTTAGCTGCGGAAACTATATTGTGTATGCCCCCACTATTTGCCATATTCAACTCCAAAGGAAGCAAAAACACATCCTGGCGAAACTGAAACATGCGAAAAGTGCTGTCAGTTTTGGTGAATTCAGCCTGACACCCCCCAAAAGATGCACTAACATTAAGGATCAGTATAGATGTTCCCGATTAGCCCCCCTGGAGCTATTTGGGCAACTTAAGTGCTTTCAATTGCCTCTATATAGCATACCTCCCAACATTTAGTGAAGCCCACTTGGGACATCTGCGTGCCGAAGGCATGCGCTCCTGAAAAGGGGGCGTGGTCTATGTATAAAGGGGCATGGCCTGGCAACACAGCCCATTTTCATCACTATGGGGCGTGCCCAGCCTCCGCGAGATGCTGGGCTTCCCCCCCATGCAGTGAATAGATGCTGTGCACATGTGCACAGCATCTATTCATGCTCTGCACACAAGCTACTCTGCTATGCAGAGGAGCGGTGTATGCTTCCCCCAACTTCCCCCCCACCGTGGGACACTGCGGCCTGCAGGTGGGACAGCGGAACAGTCCCAAAAAAATGGGACTGTCCCGCTGAATGTTGGGAGGTATGATATAGCGTCTTTACACAAGTGGTGAAGAATAGCTTTTAGCAGGGTTATTTTGAGAAAATAACTAGTTCCAAAAAATTTGGGGTACATGAAAATGTGTGCTTGCATATTTTAAAGTTTCTAAAGTTTTAAAAAACATTAAATATCCACCTGGCGCAAGCACCTGCAAACTTAAAAACACCTGGGCATACTTGGGGACCCCCTGGAGTCTATTTTGCTAGTTTTTAAGTTTGTCCCCCAACTTTGGACTTTTTCACCCCCCCAAATGAAAGTAGTTTTTTGGGGTGATCTAAAGTATTTTTTTTTACTTTTTTATGCAATTTACCTTTGGGGGACTGTCCCAAGGGTGCAGGGGGGTTTTCTGAAGTTTGCACCCCAAAACCCCAGTTCTGCACTTTTTTCGACTGCTATTCATAGTCGAATCTTTTTCGTCTATTCCTATGCATTGACTTTCCGCATTGGCGAAAAGTCTTTGGAACTGAATATGGGGATAAGTTTCCGAAGGCGAAATTACGGTATCTGGACTTATTGCGGCTAATTGAATACGGCCCATAGTTGTAAATGAGTATCCAATAATCTGGCTACAGATTGGAATAAAGAATCATTAGCTTTTTCCTGTTTTTCACTTTTTTCCTCTTATTTTTCCTTTTTTATAGTTTTGTGATATTATGCGATTTGTGACATGTACTATATGTATATTTAATAATATACAAATAAAGAAAAAAACCTAGCGCCAATAGAATAGAAAAATCTGACAATAATTCAGCAGTCAAATAAGGTTATGTCAACCTTATTAATTGGAGTAGAGCAAAGAGAAAGACTGCGCTCTAGAGTCTATGCCGGGACATCAGTTCAAAACATACAATAGAATAAAAACAGCATTTTATTGTAATAAGGCTATACGCCAATTCAAAAATTGTATACACAATAAATTACATGCAAGAGAGTTGATCAGACTCTCAGTATTAAGACAATAAATATATACACGAATGACACAAAGAGGTATAGTTAACCAATCTATATTGGAGTGTACCAATATAGAAACACTGAAAATGATGATACTAGTGACCCTGGAGATCCTTAGTAGTGAGAAAGGTCTCGTATATAAATGACCAGATAAGGTATGTCCAACCTTCTAAGGAAAGTCTCGTATAGAATTCAATATAGGGAGTATATCAAAGTAATAATAAAGATTCTTTCTCCTGAAGGTACTTTCTCAATATCTCAATGCTGTATATATCGCAGCTGATTGAAACACATTTATAATAAAAATATCAACATTCAGCCTCCTCCAACATATATATATATATATATATATATACACACGGCTGTGTCTCTGTAAGCACAGCAATAGCCGTGGGGATGTAGAACTAGAGCCGTAGGTAGCAGGATAAGTTAATATAGGCCAGGTATGTACCATCGACGTGAGGTGATACCAGCTACCAGCCCACTCCAGAGTATGCCAAATACCTCATAGCAAATTCTCAGCAGCCGGGACACTGTAAGGTGAAAGACGTGAATGATGTTTTACACCTGTAGATGTTGCGCCAGATGACATCCGTCTCAGTGCGGCGCTGATGCAGACAATGCCAGACCGTGAGGTCCCTCGGCTCTAAATAGCAGCCGGGTGATGGTCGTGTCAGTGAAGTAGCGGTCATACAATGAATACGGAGGTGAGCAGGAGGTGAGCGTCCCAGCGGCTCAGTTAGTAGATACAATCTCCGCTATTTAAGCAGTAGGACTCCCGATGGACCGGAGGTTGGTCAGAGTAACAGTTGCCAGCTTGTCTTTTTGGAGGCGTGCAGACGGACGCTGAATGTAGATAGCAGGTAAGGTCTCCAGGCACCGACAGGGAATGACAACGTGTTTCGGCTACTACTGTAGCCTTTTTCAAGTCAAGTGTTCCCCAGTGTCCATAACATGGTATAAATAGCCCTAGAACACAGCTAATTGATTAGTTAATTAGTTCAGTCTGGTCTGTTTTGTCCATAGAGCTCATTAAGAGTTCAATTCTGCAGGTTTGTAGTTACTCCCAGTGGATCTCATACTATCATTAGCAGCTTCTAAAGAACTCAGGTAAAAATTAACCATTAAACCACAAACCGACTAATATGTAGTTCTACTATACCAATAGTTAATACAATATTATAATATTGAATTGATATAAACGTATATATACACATATACATATGTATATATATATGTACATACATATACACACATAAAGATAAATTATAATTATTAAATAAATATTAAAAAATATATCGCTACATAAAAAGATAATATAGAAATTATATATTTTAATAATAATATTATATAGTATTAAAGTTGATCTGATGTCCCGGCATAAATATGACTTGAAGAATCTAGGTATTAATAATAAAAAACTTATATAAATAAATAGTGATAATAATGATAATAATAATAATAATCATAATAATAAAAATAGAATCAATAATTAAGATAATTAGAACTAATACAATATAAACCTATTAAAGAAAATAAATAAAATAAAACAAAATAGAATAAATAGCAAGAGAGGAAAGATCCTTGGACGGATGTCAAAGAAGAATAATTAAATAGGAATAACTCAATCCTAAAATCAACCTGACCCAAACGAACGTATATAAATTAATACATACATACATACACACATACATGTAAAAACATATATGTGCGTGTATGAATACATGGATAAATACCAATAGGCAAGTTGGACAGATGATAGCCCACTCATACACAAACAAGGTCTAGTAAATAGACCAAGAACAAATGAACCAAAAACAAGTGGGGAAGGGGGTGGGGGGTAGGCCATGGTCGCTTGGTTGACCAGACAGTACATAGAAAGCAGCTACGGTCTAACCCGCACCCACATATAGAACATGTATACATATATATAGATGCATGTACATACACAAACACATAAACATACTAATCAGAAAATTCAAGTGCTTCGTTGATGCCATCTGGAGAAAGTGTTTGAAGTCTGAAAATCCACTTGGATTCAGCTTCACATAGTCTTTTGAATCTATCACCACCCCTATTGGTAATTCCTATGTGTTCTATCCCCGCAATCTTGAGACAGGCTGGATTATTCTGATGGACCTCAGAAAAATGTCTGGAAACACTATGTGTCACCAAACCTTTAATGACATTAAGTCTATGTTCACTAAACCGTTCTTTGAGAGCCCTAGTTGTTCGGCCTACATATTGTAAAGAGCAAGCACAACTAAGTGCATATATAATATAGCTAGATTCACAATTAATGTGACTAGTAATATCAAATTTAATATCTGTTATGGCTGATACAATTTGCTTATTTTTATTAATATGTTTACACGTAAGACATCTCATACGGTTGCAGGGAAAACATCCATTTGGTCTCAACGGAAGCCAAGTATTAATATGTATATTCTCTTTGATATTTCTAGAAAAAGTACTTAGAGCTAAAAAACTTTTTAAATTCCTATTCTTTTTAAAAATGACAGTGGGTTTTGAGGCAATATTGGATGAGAGAACTGAGTCACACAATAATATTTTATAATTTTTATTAATGATTGACTTAATTTTATTTGATTTATTATTGAATTGAGATATAAAGGCCAAAGGAACATCTTTCTTCATAGATTTAGTGTTAGTTTCTAAGGGTAGAGAGATATCGGCTATATTGTCCAAGGTATTAGTTGGTACAATAGTATTATTAGCATAAGGCCCAGTCTCCTTCAACCTAGACTTATGGGTCATTTCAGCATGAGTTTTAGCATTCTCCACTAGTTCAAGAGGATAACCTCTCATCACAAAATTTTCAGTTAATTTGTCGGCATGAAGATGAAAATCCTCATCTCTCGTACAGTTACGTCTAACTCTCCCCATTTGACTCTTAGGAATATTATCAATCCATGGATGATAATGTCCACTCTGGTAATGAAGATAAGAGCTCAAGTCTACTGGTTTAGTATAGAGAGTAGAGATGATTTTATCATCTGCAACCGACAACGTGACGTCTAGGAAATCAATGGAAGTATGACTATTTATTTAATAATTATAATTTATCTTTATGTGTGTATATGTATGTACATATATATATATACATATGTATATGTGTATATATACGTTTATATCAATTCAATATTATAATATTGTATTAACTATTGGTATAGTAGAACTACATATTAGTCGGTTTGTGGTTTAATGGTTAATTTTTACCTGAGTTCTTTAGAAGCTGCTAATGATAGTATGAGATCCACTGGGAGTAACTACAAACCTGCAGAATTGAACTCTTAATGAGCTCTATGGACAAAACAGACCAGACTGAACTAATTAACTAATCAATTAGCTGTGTTCTAGGGCTATTTATACCATGTAATGGACACTGGGGAACACTTGACTTGAAAAAGGCTACAGTAGTAGCCGAAACGCGTTGTCATTCCCTGTCGGTGCCTGGAGACCTTACCTGCTATCTACATTCAGCGTCCGTCTGCACGCCTCCAAAAAGACAAGCTGGCAACTGTTACTCTGACCAACCTGCGGTCCATCGGGAGTCCTACTGCTTAAATAGCGGAGATTGTATCTACTAACTGAGCCGCTGGGACGCTCACCTCCTGCTCACCTCCGTATTCATTGTATGACCGCTACTTCACTGACACGACCATCACCTGGCTGCTATTTAGAGCCGAGGGACCTCACGGTCTGGCATTGTCTGCATCAGCGCCGCACTGAGACGGATGTCATCTGGCGCAACATCTACAGGTGTAAAACATCATTCACGTCTTTCACCTTACAGTGTCCCGGCTGCTGAGAATTTGCTATGAGGTATTTGGCATACTCTGGAGTGGGCTGGTAGCTGGTATCACCTCACGTCGATGGTACATACCTGGCCGATATTAACTTATCCTGCTACCTACGGCTCTAGTTCTACATCCCCACGGCTATTGCTGTGCTTACAGAGACACAGCCGTGTGTATATATATATATATATATATATATATGTTGGAGGAGGCTGAATGTTGATATTTTTATTATAAATGTGTTTCAATCAGCTGCGATATATACAGCATTGAGATATTGAGAAAGTACCTTCAGGAGAAAGAATCTTTATTATTACTTTGATATACTCCCTATATTGAATTCTATACGAGACTTTCCTTAGAAGGTTGGACATACCTTATCTGGTCATTTATATACGAGACCTTTCTCACTACTAAGGATCTCCAGGGTCACTAGTATCATCATTTTCAGTGTTTCTATATTGGTACACTCCAATATAGATTGGTTAACTATACCTCTTTGTGTCATTCGTGTATATATTTATTGTCTTAATACTGAGAGTCTGATCAACTCTCTTGCATGTAATTTATTGTGTATACAATTTTTGAATTGGCGTATAGCCTTATTACAATAAAATGCTGTTTTTATTCTATTGTATGTTTTGAACTGATGTCCTGGCATAGACTCTAGAGCGCATTTAATAATATACAACAAAATTGTAAAAATGTTTAAATATTTAGAGAAGTGTATATTTATGATTGATTGTATAGAGGCTATATCAGTGTATATTTTATACTTGTATAATGCACACTCTCCACTATCTAATATGTACTACTGTATATAGTAAAAAAAATATTCATAAAAATAATTAAAAAATAACACTTTCGCCATACCAACCCTTACCAATTACTATCAGTCAGACAAAAATGTCAAAAATAAAATTAAGATGGAAGAGTGGAGGACAAAAGAGCAAAAAGGTGTCCATGGCCCCAAAAGGGATATTTAATCTCTCTTCCAAACAATTTAGTGAGTCTCAAACAAAACTTTTAAGCAAAGGTTTCAGTATCGCATCATCTACAGAGGCAAATATTTTTTATCTATTTGTTGAATTGAACTGGTTTACCTGAACATTATGTAAAAATAACATTTTCAAAGAAAAAATCAATAGAGATTGTTGAAGCTATTAGTAAATTCGTTTTAGAAGAAAATTATCATGCAGCGATTTCTAATCTAAAGGAATTATTTCTGGAAAGTAATATAATTTCTTCCCAACCCACCTGTATGTCAATGTATGATTTTACAGAAAAACAATTACTGACAAGATCAAATATTCAAATTTTTCCCTTATTAGAGAAGGATCCTTCTGTGTATTTTTCTTTTATCAAACTACACTAGAGCATCGTAAAGATATCTGTCATAGTAAAACCAAGTATAAAAATAGCAATATCTCATCAGATGAACAGAAAGCTATATGTGAGTTAAAATCAGATCCCACAATTATCATAAAAGCAGCTGATAAGGGGGGTTGGGTGGTATTACAGAATCTTTCAGATTATAAATGTAAGGCATATCGCCAATTACATAATACTACTTTCTATACTAAACTTGACCATAACCACATCCCTATTTATCAAAAAAACACAAAAAAGTATTTTAGATAAAGCACATCAAGATGGGATGATTTACCAGAGAGGAAAGTAATTTACTGATTAATTTCTACCCTATCACAACTATTTTATATAATTTACCATCACTTTCTACAACTCCTGGGAGTCATATTATTTATTGTGTAGGGTCCCTCACTAATAACCTCTCATATTATAGTGATTTTTTTCTTCAGCCTATAGTTATTTCATTAAGATCAAACATTCGTGACTTTACCCATATATTAAATCTTTTCCAAGATTTTGTTTGAAAAGAAAATTACAGATTCCTCACTCTAGTTGTAGCCCCCCCCTTGATATTGTGAAGATTTACACTTATAATTGAGATGCTTCAGAACAAAATACAAAACACAGTGCTATTTTCTTCTCAAATTCAGTTGAACGCAATTGTATGCAACATTTACACACGTGAATTTTGATAATTCAATGCCAACTGCATTTTGTGCATTCAGATAATGCTATTACAAAGTAAAAATTAAAAGGATGTAATAAAAAATACATACATAAAAACTATTACTAAAATGAAGATGTTTTATATGTAACAAAATCAAAATAAGTATAACAGTATCATGTAATATTTTTTGCATAAAATAATCCATAATAAATAGAATAACACAGCAAATATGAAGGGATTAAATAAAAATAGTCTAATGTTTGTGTAGACGGCCCCTGTAACTGCACACACCCGTGTTATGGCATTCTTAATAAGACAAGTAAATATACAGTTGGTTTTGAGTTATGAATCACCCTTACTCACTAGCAATTGTACAGAACAGAATTCTGAGTCACTGCTTGCTCACTCATACATTACACAAAACACCACCATGCACAAAGACTGAAGTACAACAGTTATGAAGTGTGACTTGCTGGCATCAGATTAGAGCACTTTAGAGTTATTATATCTGCTCCTCTACCACCTCAGGATATACAGAAGTTGTTTACACAAGTATGCATATTCTATCTAACTATCTATCTACATAATCATACATACACACACATATAGACATATGTGTATGTATATATATATATATCTCTCTATATATATATATCTCTCTCTCTATATATATATATATATATATAGACACACACACATATGAAGAGGAAGTGTCTCATTACATTACTTCTAGACACACATCAACAGCAAGTATTGATGTGAGTCAGATAGCTTGGCAAGATATACAAACCAACATGCCAGGTCACAATTCAAATCTTATGTTTTAAAGCACAGATTTAAACAATAGAATCAAGTGTAATATGGCCTACATCCATTGAAATAAAATGCTTAGAGCAATCTACTTAAATTTTATATGTAGGACACATTTTTTTATACATTTTACATATAATTTGTCCACATATCAGAGACTTATTTTATGTTATAAATTTATTTTATTTGTAGTTTATATATTTATTTTACAATGAGTATGTGTTATAGCCAAACACACAAACCAACATTTTAACCCTGTCCCTACTTTTCAGCATTTAACTCGGCTTCACTTGTATAACAATATGTTATTGTATATGACAAATGAAATATGCCCATGTCTTGCTGTTTGCTGTTGATGTAAAATAGAAGACTGTACTTGCAATTGTTCTGAAATTAAAAAGTAAAACACATATATATGCTGCTCAGTGGCGTATCAACGGCCCGCGCAGACCCCGCAGAGGCTTGAGGGTGATGGGAGGGTGGGCACTTAGGCAACCGGTCTGTAAGCATTGGAATGCCAAGCGGGCAGTGTCTGTCAGCGTGTGTGTCTAGACTTTGTCAGTGTATGTGTGTCAGTGTGTGTATAAGCTTTGTCAGTGCAGCGTGTGTGTTAGTGTGTCTGTGTCAGTGCAGTCTGTGTCAGTGAGTGCGTCTGTGTGCGTGTATATGTCACTGTGTATGTTTGCGGTGCTGCCTTTTTATTTCTTCAAGGAGCTGAAAAGCTGCACATAAATATAGTCAAGTAGACTCCAAATAAAAAAGTTCAACACCCGGGGTGCAGATCCTAATAACTAAGCAGACTGCTCAGTCTTGAACATACAATCACATACAAGTAGCACTCCTCAGGTATTCAATAATCCAAGCTTGTTAATCTATTACTGTGCAACGTTTCAGATGCAATTATTACATATTTAAGGTATTGACGAAATATGTAATAAATTCATCTGAAATGTTGCACAGTAATGGATTAATAAAGTTGGATTATTGAGTACCCGAGGAGTGCTGCCTGTATGTGGTTAGATTTTTTTGCCATTAGTTTTGTAACCAAGTATTGGAAACCCCCCTTTCAAAATCCTGCGTTTGTCACTGACAGGGAGTACGATAGGGGAGGGCGTATGAAAGGGGAGGCTTTGCCTCCCCTGACCGCATGTCCCTGCCAATATTGTAAACCAGGCAGGGCCAGATTAACAATGGGGCAGATGGAGCTACAGCTCCAGGCCTCCACATAAAAATAGGCCCATTGTCATGACAACATGATGTTGACTGGCCATTTGCTCTCCACACGGTCAGCCATAAATCATAAGTAGTAAAATTTTATTTCTAGTTGCCTCACAAAATTAAGGATTTTTTTCCTTTTTACATATTTAGGGAGACATTGGAGCAGAGTGTATAGGGAGTACACGCCCACATTTTACTGGACACACCCACACAGCACTGGTCACGCCGCCTCCTGCTTCTCATAATAGGCCCTTGGTCATTTTCAGCTCCAGGCCCATGTGGCCATCAATCCGGCCCTGAAACCAGGGTTGAGCTAGGACATTTTAAAAAGAGGGCATAAGGGGGAATTGCCCTATAAATAGCATAGCAATAAAGGTTACAATTATAGCCAGATACATGGAGGCCATCTGTAAACCATTTATGTTTTTTCTGACTGTCCCTGCATAGTTGTGTGCCTCCGCACTTTCACCCCTTGCTACAAAGGTGGTTCATGTCCAGGTCTTGTTAAATGCAGCCTATGTGACAATTGGCTGCTACAGTTTTTCACCATCTGCATATTCTGCAGGGTTGCTGGAGTTCACAGGAGAACAAGTACCTTTAGCAATAGAATCAGCAAAGAATCATGGCTCAGTGGCGTCACAAGGTGGGTGCAGACTGCACCCGGGTGTCACCCGCAAAGGGGTGGCACCAAAGTGCTGACTTCTCCTCAGTGACAGGAGCTGGGTGCTGTACTGTAGCATTACGTGCAGCACTCGGTTCCTGACACAGTGAGTGAGCCGGCACTGCAGACATACTGGTCTCCAGGGGCAGTCCGCATCTCTGGGATCCACTGAATGACAAAAACGGGGGTTTGGGCCACTATGTCACACCCCCAGGGCCGGTTCTATAATTACGCATGGTACGCGGATGCGTAGGGCGCCACATAGTTAAGGGCGCCGCGGCCGCAACCATGCTGATTTATGACTCCCCCAGCGGGAGCTGGCACTGGGCGCACATGACTCGCTTTCCCCTTCCATCAGTCCCTGCACACCGCAGCACAGGGGGTGCGTACAGGCGCAGCGGCTCAGAGAGGCGGGGAGACGGGGGTGGGACTATGCATACGGGACGCGACACAGAGCGGTAACTTAGCTTGCTGCCTCAAGTCAGCTGACCGTGTTCACTGGCAACGTCATTGTACCATGTGACCCGAGCTGTAACCCAGTAGCAAGCAGCAGGCAGGATAGAGAAATAGCATATGTAATGACAGTGACACTGACTGGGAGTCAATCGATGGCTACAATCGATGGTTCCCAGTATTTACCATCGATGGCACAATGCAGCGATTCTGGAAGGTTAGCCACATCCCTCATGTCCAAGGGCTGCCTGCTGGTAAGATCATATAACACTGTCAGTGTCAGACTGACAGTGTGTGTCACAGTAAAATACAGACATATCAAGTGAAGAGGTGCTGGCCTGGGGCTGGGCTTAAACATGCTAATGTTGTGGGTTTTATTGATATATATCCTCACCAAAAATATCTTGGCCCTAGGCTATCTTATAGCTATATTTATCTAATTATAGGGCTTAATCATGCTAATGGTGTGGATTTATAGATATACACCATTAGCATATTTAAGCCATATAATTAGATAAATATGGCTATATGATAGCCAAGGGTCAAATTATTTTTGGTGTGGATATATAATAGATATATCTACAGTATAGCTATGCAGTCGGGAAACCGGCTGCCTTAATACCAACAGCCAGCTTCCCGGCTGCTTTATCCCAGCGTGAGATAAATGACCGGTGTCTATATCTAGACGCCTGTCATTTACCCTACGCCGGGAGACCGGCGCCAGGCATGCTGATCGAAGGGATGCCGGGCGCCGCAAGCGGATAGCCGCTGGGGGGGAGGGTTAGGTTTAGGGCACCCGGGGGGGATAGGGTTAGGCACCCCACCGGGGGACTTAGGTTTAGGCAGCGCGGAAGGGGAGGTTAGGGTTAGGCACTTAGAGGGGGGATTAGGGTTAGGCACTTGGGGGGGAGGTTAGGGTTAGGAACCCCTAAGGAGGGTTAGGGGGTTAGGTTAGGTTAGTTTATACTTACCTTAGGGATGATCAGGATTTCCAGCGCTGTTGGGCTTCCGCTGCCGGGCTCTGCTGATCTGTCGGGTTGCCGCTGCCGGGAATCGAATTGCCGGCCATGCAGCCTGGATATCATACCGATTCCACAGTATATATAGATATAGCTGTAGTGAGGCCATGCCCCATTTTTGGGCTTTAACAAACAAAAATCTGAGGCATACATTATATATACACTGTGTGTGTGTATAAATATATATATATATAATTTTTTTTTGCACACATACATGCAAGCAAGTGTTTATGTCTTCTTCACACTGATCTTAAAAAAAGTGGCAAGCTCAGCCGCTTAATGCACCTGCCAGCATCGCCCGGCTGCCTTGACAAGAGTTCTCCTATTGGTTCTGTAAATTGTGGCCATAAAAGAGTTTATATCACTGCGATAAATGTTGTAGGGGTAGGGCATATTGTCATACTACTTCCAGAATGGTGGAGCTTATTTCTCCTTCTTACTGGGGACCTGGAAGTGACGTGAGTGAGGGTGGAAGTGCAGTTCATGCCCATGAAAGACAGCTAAACAATTAAGTTGTCCCCAATAAATCAAGAAAGATGTCCCCTCGTGGGCTCGCTACGCTCGCCACATGGTTAGATTCCCCCTCTATGCCCACTTGGATGGCAGGGAATGACGCTGGACACTGGCTGATGACGTCAGGGTCCTCTCCGTGAAGGGGATTTAGACACTACCCTTCCAGAATACTGTGTGTATGTAGGGGGAGGGCATACTGCCACTCATTGTGTGTATGTGTGTGTGTGTAAGGAGACATGTATCTGTCGCATTGTGTATGTGTAAGGGGATATGGTGTCACACTTTGTATGTAGGGGGAGGGAATGCTGTCACTCATTGTGTGTGTGTGTGTATCTGTCACAGTGTGTATGTGTAAAGGGATATGTGTGTATTGGGTGAGGATGCTATCACATTCTGTGTGTGTAAAGTAGCGATGCTGACACATTTTGTAAGGGAGGTGGGCATGCTGTCACAATGCACATTGTGTGCACCCAACTGCTAACTACACTAATCCCCTCCCACCCCCAGTGCTGCCCTCCCTCCCTAGCCCCCAGCACTGCCCCTAACACCCTCCTTGCCCCCCAGTACTGCCCTAGCAGCTATCTACTCTTACCACCTTCCTACCCCCAGTTCTGCCTGCCCCTAGCCCCCTCCTTGCCCCCAAACACTGTCACAACTGCTGTCTGCCCTCATCCCCGCTTAATATGTGATGGACATATAAGCAGTGGGTTAGTACCTTTAATTTCTTAAAGTGAGGGGTCCCTGGGATCAGAGCCGTAAATAGACTTTTTGGTGCCCTGTGCCAGAAAGAGCATTTGCACCCCCCTCATTTTTCAAAGGGACATAAAGCACCCAAAAAAGGGCCATGGCTTCATGGGGAAGGGCCAGGGAAGAGATAGGGAGGGCAGGAGATGCTGGGGATAAATAGGGACATAATATAGTGCACCTGAGAGAGGGCCATGGCCTCATGGGGAAGGGCCAGGGAAGAGATAGGGTAGGCCGGGAGATACTGGGGATAAATAGAGACATAATATAGTGCACCTGAGAGAGGGCCATGGCCTCATGGGGAAGGGCCAGGGAAGAGATAGGGAGGCCAGGAGATGCTGGGGATAAATAGGGACATAATATAGTGCACCTGAGAGAGGGCCATGGCCTCATGGGGAAGGGCCAGGGAAGAGATAGGGGAAGCCAGGAGATGCTGGGGATAAATAGGGACATAATATAGTGCACCCAAAAAAGAGCCATGGCTTCATGGGGAAGGGCCAGGGAAGAGATAGGGATGGCAGGAGTTGTTGGGAATGAAATAAGAGGAAGCTACAAGTGAAAATGATAATAAACAGAAATTTGACAGGCCCAAACAACGCCCCCTGACCTGTGGTGCCCTGTGCGATGGCCGCACTACCCTAGCTACGGCCCTGCCTGGGACCCACAATTTTTTTCACTCCGTGCGATCACTTACCATGTAAAGGCTACTGCGATCATCCACCATTGCTCTCTTCCATGGACGTCCAACCCTTTTTGTGTTGCAAGATGACCAGTGCTTTGTTCATTTCTTAGAATGTGCCACACTGTTGGTTTGGCCACTCCTATGGTTCACACTGTCTCTCTCATGGATTTATTTATTTTTTTACATACAGCCTTAAAGTGTGTACACACCGTACGACGATATCAACCATCACCTGTGCATGCAGGCGAACCTGGTCGATATCGACCAGGTTAGCCTGGTTACTATACTTTTAGATAGAACTAGATTATTACAAACTATACAATTATTAATATCAGGTGTGCCTGAAGTTCGGGACCAAAATTTAAGAAAAATTTAAATCGCACAATTATCATACATATAAAGGGCTATATTCGCTTACCAAAAAAATTAGGCTTGGGCCGGCCCTGCACGCCCCCACCTGCTAGGCCACCCCCCCACCTGCGAGGACACGTCCTCCTTTTTGCAGGGACAAGAACCCGATAATTAATAAATATGCTCCCTAGTGTATTGGTTTAAAAAATGCTTTGCTTCAGATATTAAAAACATGTAAATTACACAGGTTGTGTAGCTTATTAAATCCAGATCAAATACACACTTGAGCTAAACAGTATTCTAAAAGAAAGCAAAGGGCAATACACAATTAATGTTCTATTCACAGAATTGTGATGTATTCAGGAGGATTGGGTACGGAATCTCGGCGGTGACCATCCCGTCGGTCACTGGCAGCGGAATCCCGACAAATGTTTATAAGTATTCTAACCCTAACATTAACCCTCCCCTCCCGCAGCCTAACCCTAAGCGTCCCCTTTCTTACCCTAACCATCCCCTCCCGCAGCCTAACCTAGTGCCTAACCCTAAACCTAACACTAATAGTCACCATAGGAATTCTGTCTGTCTGGAGTCCAGAGCTTGGTATTGTGATGACCATCGGGAATTCCCTGCCGGTATTGTCACAAACATAGGGCCTGAATCATCAAGGATTGCAACTGCGATTATGCACTCTATCGGCCGATTGTTGTGTACTGCGCATGCGAATGCATCGCAGTGCGCGTGCTCAAACCAGTCACTGCGATCAGGACTGCGATCGCAGTGACTATGCAGACCCAGCGCAGAGTGATTGACAGGAATTGCAGTTTGTGGGTGGTGATGAGGGGGTGGTCGGAGAAATGCAGGCGTGCCAGTATGTTTGAACGCCGTTGCATGGGCGTGCATAAAATATCCACTGCGATGTCGTATGCAGCCTGAGCACTCATAGCATGCGATGATGTTAGCAATTCCTGAGTAAGGTCAGAGCTTGTGCAAGTGTGTGTGATGCTGCGATGGTACTCGATTGTACCGATGGTGTGCAAGGTAAAGTGGACATCCTTATGTTGTGCTGCAACGGCATAGCTATCACAATGGATTAGCATACTATCGCAGTTTAACTGCATGCGTAATCGCTATTGCAAATTGTGATCGGTAGTGAATCAGGCCTATAGAGAGAGAGAGGGAGGGAGATAGAGTGAGGGAGAGGGATAGAGATGTTTCAGAGCTCTCTTTGTTGGGGTTTTCATCATAACAAACCCCAACAAAGAGAACATTTTAAGACTTAGGCCCGTATTCAAAATACAGTCAGATACAATCAGGTGCATAAATATTGGGACATTGACAGAATTTTCAAATTTTGGCCTCTATTCACCACCACAATGGCTTTGAAATGAAACAAACAAGATGTGCTTTAACTGCAGACTTTCAGATTTAATTTGAGGGTAATTACATCCAAATCAGGTGAACGGTGTGGGAATTACAACGGTTTCTATATGTGCCTCCCACTTTTTAAGGGGCCAAAAGTAATGGGACTATCAACTCAAAAGCTATTTCATGGACAGGTGTGGGCTATTCCCTCATTATTTCATTATCAATTAAGCAGGTAAAAGGTCTGGAGTTGATTCTAGGTGTGACATTTGCATTTGGAATCAGTTGCTGTCGACTCTCAATATGAGATCCAAAGAGCTGTCACTATCAGTGAAGCAAGCCATCATTAGGCTGAAAAATCAAAACAAACTCATCAGAGAGATAGCAAAAACATTAGGTGTGGCCAAATCAACTGTTTGGAACATTCTTAAAAAGAAAGAATGCACCGGAGAGCTCAGCAACACCAAAAGACCCGGAAGACCACGGAAAACAACTGTGGTGGATGACAGAAGAATTATTTCCCTGGTGAAGAAAAACCCCTTCACAACAGTTGGCCAAATCAAGAACACTCTCCAGGAGGTAGGTGTATATGTGTCAAAGTCAACAATCAAGAGAAGACTTCACAAGAGTGACTATAGAGGGTTCACCACAAGATGTAAACCATTGGTGAGCCACAAAAACAGGAAGACCAGATTAGAGTTTGCCAAACAACATCTAAAAAAGCCATTACAGTTCTGGAACAACATCCTATGGACAGATGAGACATAGATCAACTTGTACCGGAATGATGGAAAGAGAAGAGTATGGAGAAGGAAAGGAACTGCTCATGATCCAAAACATACCACCTCATCAGTGAAGCATGGTGGTGGTAGTGTCATGGCGTGGGCATGTATGGCTGCCAATAGAACTAGTTCCCTTGTATTTATTGATGATGTGACTGCTGACTAAAGCAGCAGAATTAATTTCTTAACTGTTTCGGGCAATATTATATGCTCATATTCAGTCAAATGCTTCAGAACTCATTGGACGGCGCTTCACAGTGCAGATGGACAATGACCTGAAGCATACTGTAAAAGCAACCAAAGAGTTTTTTAAGGCTAAAAAGTGGAATGTTATGCAATGGCCAAGTCAATCCCCTGACCTGAGTCCGATTGAGCATGCATTTCACTTGATGAAGAGAAAACTGAAGGGAAAATGCCCCAAGAACAAGCAGGAACTGAAGACATTTGCAGTAGAGGCCTGGCAGAGAATCACTAGGGATGAAACCCAGCGTCTGGTGATGTCTATGCATTCCAGACTTCAGGCTGTAATTGCCTGCAAAGGATTTGCAACAAAGTATTAAAAAGTGAAAGTTAGATTTAGGATTGTTTAGTTTGTCCCATTACTTTTGGCCCCTTAAAAAGTGGGAGGCACATATAGAAACCATTGTAATTCCTGCACCGTTCACCAGATTTGGATGTAATTACCCTCAAATTAAATCTGAAAGTCTGCAGTTAAAGCACATCTTGTTTGTTTCATTTCAAAGCCATTGTGGTGGTGAATAGAGGCCAAAATATGAAAATTCTGTCAATGTCCCAATATTTATGCACCTGACTGTAGGACTGGTGGTGGGGGATCACAGATTCACCAAAAGTAGCCAACTACAGGTAGAAGACTACCTCATGAAGCTGATTGAGAGAATGCCAAGAGTGTGCAAAGCTGTCAACAAAGCAAAAGGGGTCTACTTTGAAGAATATAAAATATAAAACATATTTTTATTTGTTTAACACTTTTTTTATTTACAACATAATTCCATATGTGTTCTTTCATAGTTTTGATGTCATCAGTATTAATCTATGTTGAAAATAATTTAAATAAACCAAAAACATTAAATGAGAAGGTGTGTCCAAACTTTTGAGTGGTACTGTATGTGTGTGAGCATGTGGTTTTGAATATAGATTGTAAACTCCACTGGGGCAGGGACAGACGTGAATGGTAAAATATTCTCTGTAATGCGCTGTGGAATATGTGTACGCTATATAAATAACTGGTAATATATAAATAAATCTTCATGATTTTCAGATAGGTCTTTTACATAGGCATCCTACATTCAAGAGAAATCAACATAGCTGAAATGTAACATTGAATATGGTGATTGGAAAAGTCACAGCACTTATCCAACTGCATTTTACAAATTATGTTTAAACTTTATCTAAGGTGCCAAAAATGGGTATTTCTTAATCCAGATGATTTTCAGGATGAGAATATTCTTGTAAAGTGCTGGCATTTAAAAATATACGGGACACTGGAGTTATTATTTAATAGATGAGCAACAAGAAGGTCTGACCAAGAATCTAATTTTCAGAACTGCAAGTCAGGTGCTGTCTGGAAAAGCCAGGCAACTTTTAGACAAAAGTGTTGACGAAGACTTGGACATAAGCTGGGTTTTTTTTTGCACAAGTTGTACTTTTTTGTACTTCTTATGAACAAAAAAATTATTTTGCATCTATGTTTATGTAGATATGTTATGTATTTACTCTTCCTGACACTAAGGGTGGGATGTACCCACATCCTGCCTCTTATCGGGTACATACCAGGGTTAATTACCCTGGTATGTACTAAGAAATGCTATTACAATTGCAAAGGACAGCTCTCCCGAGACTCCCGATAAGAGCTGTCCTTTGCGATACCCCCGGATCGAGGGACTTCCGTGTTTACACGCACGAGTCCCTCTGGCGACATTCTGCGCATGCGGAGAAGGACACACGTGCCATGGGGGGAGCTGGGAGGGATCCGATTGGATCTTTCTCAGAAGGCGTCATGATAAGAAGCCCATAGGCATCTATTGGGTAATGCCATCTGAAGACGGCATTACCCACCGGGAATGTAGTAAAACCCTCGAAAACTGCATTTTCAGGGGTTTTACTGCATTTTTCAGTTTAGTACATCCCGCCCAATGAGTAACATCACCTAACAGACAAGAAAGTGTTGGCCAAGTAGAACCAGGGCCGGATTTAAGAGTAGGCTGAGTAGTAATATGTAATGAGCTAGTATATATAAGGATGTTCCTATTTATGGGACTGGTTAACACTCGTTGCCCCTGGTCTAGTCTTCCTGAGGCCATCCACAGTTATTCAGCCTAGGGGTCGGGAATTCCTAACTCCAAACCTGAGAAGAGGGCATTCTCACATAAATGCATCCCTTGTTGGACACAAAGACAGTAGTTTGGGGACACGCCCTGCCGCAGATCTGCTTTGCTAAGCAGAAAGCAGCGGTGATGGTGAATCTGAATGGCGCATTCAGTGCAGGGAGATGGCTGGGGGCAGCCCAGCTACTGATGGAGTGCTGGGCTCGCCCCCAGCATGACGTAAAACGGGAGGGGTGCCATACTGACATGGTCTATTGGAGTTTGGCTACTCCCCTCTTCAGCCTAACGGTTCCCACCATTGAAGTCAATGGTGGGAACTGCTTATTGGCTGAGAGAGGCAAAGGCCCACCACTCTCAGCCAATGAACACTCAGCCAAAGCAGTTATATAGTTAATGCAGCAGCTGTGCCCCTCATTCGTGTGGTGCCATCCTCAGAGGATGGTACCTCTCTGTGGGCTTGGGTAATGGTTTTTTTATTTTCCAAAGACGTGGATGCCTACAAGGACAGAAGAGAACCGGAACAAGGGGTAAGTGAGTATGGATTTTTTTCTTACAGGTTATGTGTCAGTTCTGGATTTTTTTTTTTTTGAACCTGGGGTGGATGCAGGAGAAGAAATAGGAATGGGTTTGTAGTATTAGAATGCAGCAGGTTTAATAGGAGTATTATTATTCATGACGTGGTAATAAATATATAAACTGGCAGGAAATAAACAAGTCCAAGTGAAGTGAGGCCGAAAACAAATTTCTGGCAGGGAAACAAAGTCCAATTAATGAGGCTGGAAACAGCTGTCAGGCAGAAAAAAACAAAGTCCAATTAGTGAGGCTGGGAGCAGGTGTCAGGCAGAAAAAAACAAAAGTCCAATGGAAGTGTGACTGAGGAACAGAGGTCTGAAGTACTGGAGTGGGTTTTGAGTCTGGAGTGCTGGAGGGTACACAAACCGCGGGGTGAGTAACGGGGTATAGCAGGGTAGATGAAACATGCCACTAAAGACAATACAACTTAAAATGTGATTTATTTCTAATGGAACATAATGTTTCACTGATACTTACTGCTAGCCTTTCATCTTACAGCTGTGCCCTAATATTTCTCATAAGATGGAAATGGAGCCCTATATCCAACATATAGGAAACACACAGCTAGTAACATCTATGACTCCCGTTTCACAGCTAAAGCTAGTCCATTTGATGCCATCATAGTTTTTTCATAAGTTCTTTCACTTTTATATGATAAAGGGAAGAGTAGGAATGTTACCACTTCCAGGACTGGCTCACTGAGCCTGGTGTTGGATATGCTTTAAGGTGGGGAACCCCACATTGTTTTTCTTTATTTTTACACTTTTATAGTTATTTTCATACAGAAGCATGCATGGATCTCATGGTCGGGATGCCAACTTTGTTGTTAAATAAAGAATACAATTTAAAATAAATTCAAATTATACATTTTGCAGAACATCAATAAAGATTTGAAATATATTGTAATACAGTACATGTAGGTCAGAAGTGACGGCGGCGGTGCCCAGGATGCTTCCACACACAGTAGGCCCTCAAACATACCTACATCACCAGTGTGGGGGAACTGTGGCATATGTGAACTGGAGTTTCTATATGAAAATATTTCTTTGTAAGGCAGATCTCACTGTTATGCTTTAATATCTATTCTGTAACTAAGGGACCTATGCATTATGAATAATTGTGTGGCCCCCGATAATTGAGTATTCAACTCACCTTGAGTTGCAGCGGTGGATACTTCAGTACTAGAGCAATCCAATCATGGTCCAGTGCGGGGAAAGAAGATGTCCCCACGATCAGTATCACTGCTACAGAAGTAGCAGCAGGGGCATTTCTAATGGGTGCTGGGTGTGTGGGGCACACGGGGGGGCCCACACCGCACACCCTGCACCCATATTTTAATACTTACCACTCCGCTGTCGGAGTCCCACATCGGCGCCGGAATAAGCTCTGTCAAAATCGGCCGCTGCACCATTTTTCTGGTGATCTGTGCATGCGCTGTAGACTCTGGGCACACTCTAGTACCCAGAGTCTACCGGTGCGGCGATGCGCTCGGTGCACAGCTGGCTGCCGCCCCTGACGGAGACTGCACACAGGACCCCTCCTCTCTTGAAACGCCCCAGAGTAGCAGTGGTGCTTTCCGGTGCCTGTCCGGGCAACTGCGTATGCTTACCTGAGGTCACACATGTGCACAATCAAATGTCGGGCTGTGCATCAGCGGCAGAGGGATCCATTCGAAACCTGTTTTGCAACCCCAGACCTCCTTCACATAAGAAGGTGTGGGGTTCTGAGAACCAGCGCATCTGAAATTGCCATTAGCTTTCGCAAGCAAACTCTGAAACCTTTCAGTTGTCAGAGTCTACTGAATATTAGGTGGCCCTATTGAACCCCTAATAATGAATGGGCCTGTTACTTAAGGCCTGGCAACAGGGGGGGACTAAGGGTCTGCTCATACCGGGCCCTGAGGTCCAGACGGGCACAAAGCGGGGCCACGGACGGCAGACTCAGTGCTCCAGCTGGCATGCCGCGGCTGCATGTACCCATATCCGCCACCCAGCTCCCTTTTAGTCTGGGCCGGGCAGCGCTGGGTTCGAATTGCCGATGGCTCAGACGTGGCCGGACATGACCTTTCAATAAGCAACGCAGCAGCATGACGTCATGCATTGGAGGTATGTGTGGATGTGGGGTCGGAGCTGGTGGTGAGAATATGGGGCCCCCAGAGACAGTGTACTGGGCCCCAAAAAATTTCTGTTGCCGGTCCTGCTTAAAACATGCAGAAACTAGCATTTCTGCATGTGTATAAGTGATAATGAATTGACCCCTAAGTCATCTAACAATTCTAGGCTTAAGGAAACCTGGGTGTCCCTCCCATTTTAAATAAAGGTATTTATCTTAGAATAGAAATGCAAGATTGGCTGAAACAGGCAATAATTTACGACTTTTTTCAGATGGAATCTCTATCTGTGCTTGTTGAATAATTTTGATAGGGATAGTAACCTAGCGGTTCCCACCACTGAAGTCAATAGTGGGAGCCGCTTGTCTCTATCAGCCAATGAACGTTTAGCCTATGCATTTCTACATTTCGATGGGAAATTGTAATTTATCCCAGGGAGATTCTCTTCAGAAGGAGATAATAGTTCTGAGGTTTCATATAGCGATGGGATCAACCAAAGGATAGTGCAGTTGTAACCCAGGGCAGTAGATGCTAGACAAGTGTGGAGATATGGCGGTCACGTAACAGCCTTGAGGGCTGGACATGCTTGACAAAGGTGGAGACCTGGTGGTCATGTTGCAACCTTGAGTGCTGGAGATACTTGGCAAGATGGTGACCAAATGGTCATGGAGCAGCCTTGAGTGCTGGAGATACTTGCCAATATGGTGACCTGATGGTCACAGAGCAGCCTGAATGGCTGGAGATGTTCCGAGAGGCAGAGAAGCGGAGATAATCTTGGTGTACAATATAATCCACTCAGATGTTGCACTGTGGTTACTGCCATCGGGGTGGTGCGGCAATGGTAATGACTGAAGATGCTGCACTGCAGTTAATGCCGCCAGGATGGTGCGGCTATTGGGAGACGAGGTGTACACACACTGCGGAGGTAGTTGCGGTGTAAGGCTGGAGATCCTCAGACGCAGCAGTGTGCACTGTGCCACTGGAATATGACACGGCACTTGGAAGGCTGGAGGCACTCTGCAGCGGAGATAGCCACGATGTTATGCTGGAACCTCAGATGCTGCAGTGTGGTTAATGCTTCTGGGAAGTGATGCGTACACCCGCTGCGGAGGTTGTTGCGGTGTAAGGCCGGAGACCCTCGGACACAGCAGTGTGCACTGTGGTGCCGGAATATGACACTCTGCAGCGGAGATAGCCACGATGTTATATAACAGGAGACACAACAGACTCAGGACTGGAGACACTGACAATCACAATGAGAGATACCAGCTCTATGGAACCGGAAACACGTGTAAAACGCTATCACCGGCATCCGAGCAACGCATCAGCAGGAAAGAAAAAGGAGAAAGAACCAAACCGGTCCCGGCAGAAATGACGTACAGCCGAATGGGAGGACTTCATGAGTTGACAACGTGGTGTCTCCGTCTCCCAGCAACAGGCCTAAGAAAATAGTTAGGAGCACCGTTGTCCAACAAGACATGGCCGCGGCTTGTGACAGAAATGCAGCGGCTGTTCGTCATTCGCGAAGTACCATCCTTAGAGGATGGTATTATGTCTGATGGGTCCAGGCTTGCTATTTTTTTTATTGTAAGAAGACAGTGGATGCCTACATGGACCGAAAAGGACCGGAACCAAGGGGTAGGTGAGTATGGTATTTTTTTTTTACATGTCCCAATCTGGTTTCTACTGGACAGTCCAGGTCTGGAGTGCCCTGGAGAGGGGGAACCCCTTTATTGGAGGGGTCCCGGATCCCTGGACTGGGCTCACTAGCGAAGGGTGAGAATGCTTTGGACTGGGGACCCCATATTTCCACCACCAGGACTGGCTCACTGAGTCTGGTGCTGGTTGTGCTTTTAGGGGGGAACCCCACATTGTTTTTCTGTTTTTAAATTTTTATAGTCATTTTCACACAGAAGCATGCATTGATCGCACTGATTTGTGCATGCTTCTGTGTAACACCTGTTCAGGCTATACTCGCTAGCCTGAAGCAGGTCTATTATATTTCAAGTTTTAGGTAAGAAATATGGTGCAAGTAAAAAACTTGCTCTCTGGGCCTGATTCATTAATTTCCTGGGCATGCATAAATTATCCACTGCGACGGAATATGCAGCTTGAATACTCACTGCTTGAGATGACAGTTGCAATTTCTGAGTAAGGTCAGACTTGTTGTAATTGTGCATGAGAGGTCGATGTTACTCGATGGTAATGATGTATATGCTGCTCTGCGAGCCTTATGGATGTGCAAAAGCAGTAGTGGGCGTTATGCTGGCTTTACGATTGCAAACATTAGCATATTTTCGCAACAGATCTGCATGCGTAATCACAGCTGCGATCCATAGTGAATCAGGCCCTCTACAGTGTTCTCCCCACGCTCTATGTTCCGAGCGCAGTGCCCGGCAAGAAATATCTACCGCCCGGCACATAGCATTCCCCCCCGGCCAAAATGCGCAACGTCCCCTGACTTCTGCCGCCTGGCACTTAGCATATTCCCCCCCCCACGGCCACAATGCATAACGTCTCCTGGTCACCCTTAATGTGTCCCTGTTGCCAAGGACACCGGTGCCGGATGTGACGCCGATGCTAGTGCCGGATGTGATGCCAACGCTGGACTCCGAGGTGCCAGGCAGGGGACACTGACTGTATTGGGACGGGGGGATGTGCCAGTCGGGATGCTGCTATGGTAGGTGATGTGCAGTGGACGCTGCAGTGGGACGGTGGAGGTGCTGGACAAGGGGTGTGGCTATGCAACGGGGGAGGTGTTGGGTGGATGACAGTGCTGGGCAGGGAATGCTGCAGGGGAGGTGTCAGACTGCAGTGCAAAGATCCCTCCCACTGTATAAAAACAAGTCACCTGTATTTGAGGGCTGTATAAAAAGAAATTAATTTGTGCCAGCAAGTCGCCTGTATTTGAGGGTGGTATAAAAAATAAATTAATTTGTGCCAGCATGTCACCTGTATTTTAGGGAGCGGTATAAAAAGAAATTAATTTGTGCCTAGCAAGTTAGGCCTGTATTTGAGGGCTGTATAAAAAATACATTTCTTTGGTGCCAGCAAGTTAGGCCTGTATTTGAGGGCTGTTTAAAAATAAATTCATTTCAGCCAGCAAGTTAGGCCTGTATCTGAGGGCTGTATAAAAATAAATTTCTTTGGTGCCAGCAAGTGGGGTCAGTACCTGGGAGCTGTTAAAAAATATATCTGTGTTCAGCCACTTGTTACCCATAATGAGTAAGAATTTAAATCAGAAAACAAAAATTTTAAGTTTCTTTAAGAAAAATGAAAATACAGGTTGAGTCTCCCATATCCAAATATTCTGAAATACGGAATATTTCGAAATACGGATTTTTTTTGGAATGACAGAGATAATGAAACCTTTGATTTTTGATGGTTCAATGTACACAAACTTTGTCTAAGGCACAAATTATTACAAATATTGTATAAAATTACCTTCAGGCTTTGTGTATAAGGTGTGTATGAAACATAAATGAACTTCATTTCTGAACACAAACTTTATGTGAGCCACAAAATTCTTGAAAATATTGTATAAAATTACCTGCATAAGGTGTATATAACATATAAGGTGTATAAGGTGTATATAACATATAAATGCATTCTGTGTGTATATTTGGGTCCCTTTCCCAAGATATTTCATTATAATATGCAAATATTCCAAAATACGGAATATTCCGTTATCCAAAATACCCCTGGTCTCAAGCATTTTGGATATCAGAGACTCAACCTGTACTAACAAAATCTCAGAGCCAGAGATTTCCAACAAGGACACTTCAGACGAGGCCGGACCATCTTCTGAATCACAGTCTGTTTCACATGATAAATGTTTCTCTAAACATCGCACATCAGGAGTAAACTATGACTAGTTTAAAACATTTCAGTGGTTGTTGGTGAAAGATAGTGGAATGATGTGTTCCACTTGTATAAAATATGGAAAGAGTCAAATAAGGAAGTAACTTGGGTGACTATTCCGTGCAAAAGACTCCGTAAAGAAAGCTTACTAGACCACGAGCAAAGTAAATTACACACCGATTCGTGTTCAAATATACTTCAAAAACGTGTTCTTGAGGAAACAGGGATAGGAGACATTGAACGATCAGTTTCAATTTTGATTAACTTGCAGAGATATGCTTTTGTGGGAGCTTTAAGAAGTATGTATTGGTTGGCAAAAAACGAACTACCACATACTACACTGTACGGAAATTTGATTAAACACTGCAAGGCTATGGGTTGTACATATTTACGCCATCTTGATATTGGAAAGAATACAAATTACACTTCCGAAAGAATAATGCAAGAACTGCTTTACATCTTAGCTTCACAGATAAGATGTGAAATACTTAAACAATTGCATTCAGCAGAATATTTCAGTGTTCTATGTGATGAAACAACAGACATCTCTGTTTTGAAGCAACTTATTATATACATTAAATATTTTGTCAAGTAAAAAAGAGATTACTGTTAGTTTTATATCAACATGTTGTATCATTGATGGCAAAGCTGAAACTATAACTAACAAAATAATTGAACAAATTGACAAAATAGGGTTGAACAAATCTAACTTGGTGGGCCTAGGCTCTGATGGAGCTGCTGTCATGATTGGGAAGTACAAAGGAGCAGCAAAACTATTGAAAGATGAAACAGGTGGAATCATGGTCAACTGTCATTGTATAAACCACCGTCTGGCTCTTGCTAGTGCCCAAGCAGCTGCTGAAGTGCCTTAGTTAGTTAAATTTAACGACCTCTTAAGACAACTGTTCTTCTTTGTTCAAAATTCCCCAGTTAGAATGGCAGGTTTAACTGAAGTCCAAAATATACTGAACAGTCCTCAGCTTAAACTTAAAATGACAAGTGATACTAGGTGGCTGTGTGTTGACTTCACTGTACAGTCTTTAAGAGAATCCTTGGTGAGTGTCATTGCTGCACTATGGAGAGAGAGGCCACTGAGAGAAATGACATCACAGCTGAAGGTTTAAGCAAACATATGAGAACATACAATTTTGTAGCTTCACTTATGATGCTTTCAGATGTGCTGCCTCATTTGTCTAAGTTGTCTAAAGTTTGGCAAAGGCAAGATGTTAATTTAACAGAAATAGACCCTATCTTGAAAGCTACAAAAATATGCATTATGGAACTGAAAGACACACCTGCTACTCATTTTAAAAATCTCCATCTACATCTTGCTGGTGAATGGTTAGACCATAAGTAAATTGCTCTGATGCTAATGCTACTGCTTTTATGAAAAATATCTATGGAAAATACATAGACACACTTATTAACCACCTAGAAGCAAGATTTCCAGATATGCCAATAATATCCTGTTTTTCACGAGTTTTCAATACAGAGAACCATGATCAAAATGAGGCTTGTGAGATTCTTTTTGAGCATTATTCTAAAAATGGAAGTCCCGCAATCTTAAACTATGCAAATAGTACGCTAGAATGGGCAGTTGCATCAAAATTATTTGAACTAGAATCCTACAAAAATCTACATTCAAAACAAATAATGCATACATTTTCAATGACAACAGAGCTCAAAGAATCTTTTCCAAATTTAACTAATACCCCTTTTACACCGGAGCTAAAACCTGGGTTATTGCAGGGTTAACCTGGGCAGCTCCTTGGTATAAAAGGGGTGAGAGTTGGATCGCCGGGTCAAGTGACCCCGTCAAGTGACCCGGCAATCCAACCCAGGTAAATAGCAGGGTTTAACACGGGCGTTCCAACTCCGGTTGGAACGCCCGTGTTAAATAGCATCTATTGGACTGACCATACCTGTAAGCACAGCTGAATGTGAAAGTGGATTTTCTACTCTAAAACGAATTAAACCTGATTAAGGAATCACATGAAGCAGAGCACACTAAATAACCTGATGCTGATTTCACAAGAGGGACCAGATCCTACAGACTTTGATTATGAAAAAGCTGCAGACGACTGGGCCTCTAAGATGAAGAGGAAAATTAATATATAAAGTGTTATTTCAAGTTTAAATCATTATAAGGTGACCTTATAATGATTTAAACTTGAAATAACACATTGTATTATTGTGGAGGCCCCCACCGGGCTACTTCTTGATGCCACCCGGCTAAAAAAAATTTCTGGAGAGAACACTGCTCTATTATATTGGCCGATTTGTATGTTTGCCTGGGAAAACATCTGGATGGGAGTTTCAGCAATGCGAGTTGCGGGAGTGTGAGAAACATGCAAATTTGCATGTTCTCTCACCCTATTACATTGTGCGAGTTCTAGAAATGTGTGAGTATAGTGCTATACTCACACATTTACAAAACTCTGACCCTATTACATCCTGCCCCATATCTCCCATATGGTAGTCAGAGGCATTTCTGCTGGGCCTCTCAGGTGCATTTTCATAGCAGACATCAGCTTTTTTGAGTGTTGCATTAAGCAGGTCTTGGTTGTTTTGTTAGACTGTAAGTATAACTGACTCTGCATCCTGATAGCAGAACCTATGCTCAGAGCCAGGTTAAAGACTTTGGAGACCGCAAGCTGAAAAGCTGCTGGAGACCTCCAGACTGCTGCCATTGAGAGTCAACTGGTTCCAAAAATGGGAACGTTATAGGCCAACTCATTGCACATTGAAAATATATGAGAAATTATTGGTTTTGTTCATTTTTTTTCTTCTTTTGAATGTGCACTCATTTGTAGGTATTACTCATTTGCAGTTATATTTTTAGATTTTATTTTTTAAAGCAAAATATATATTATATACTGTAAAGGACCCCCCCCTTTCTTTATGACCATCTTACCCAAGCTCCTCTAAATACATAACATGGTGTATGGGGGAGGTATTTGTGTTTCTATGTATGTATCCTGCTTAGAACTGGCCATCAAATCCATCTAATAGTATTGCAGGTTGCAAATTGGGTTGTTTAATCCTCTACATCAGGGGTCTTCAACCTTGGCCCTCCAACTGCTGTGGAACTACACATCCCAGCATGCACTGCCACCTTTTTGATATAACAGCATGCTAAAACTATGGAAGTGCATGCTGGGATGTGTAGATCCACAGCAGCTGGAGGGCCAAGGTTGAAGACCCCTGATGTAGAGGATTAAACATGTTATCAATTACCATTGTAGATCCCCCTCTCACAGTTTTCTCTTAAGTACTATTAAATAGGTGTATATATAATATATATATATATATATATATATATATATATATATAGTAACAGGACCGGATTAGGGGTCCCTTCTGGTGCAGAAAAAGCAGTTTTTTCTTTGACGTTTTTGGTTAATGGCACTTGCCAATACCCTTTGGTTAGGTCCAGAGTGGTTAAATACCTTGCTGTCCCCAACCTTTCAATTAGTTCATCCACCCTTGGCATCAGGTAGGAATCAAATTTTGAAACACTGTTCAGCTTTCGGAAGTCATTACAAAACTGCACACTCCCATCGGGCTTTGGAATCAACACAATGGGACTGGACCACTCACTATGTGATTCTTCAGTTACCCCCAATTCTAACATTTTTTTTAATTTCATTTGACCCAGATTCCCTTTGGGCTTTGGGGCAAACTATAGGGCTTTAGGTTAACTTTAACCCCCGGGTCAGTGACTGTGTCATGTTTGATGACCATGGTTTTTCCTGGCACTTCAGAAAACAGTACCAAATTTCAGATAAAAAATTCCTTGACCTCCTGCCTGTGGACTGGCTGACAGGGTTTTTGCCACGGTCACTTCGGGTACCAGGGAACCGGGTTTTACTGGAGGGGCTGGGACGGCTGACAGTGCTGATCAATCCTTCCAGGGTTTTATCAGGTTCACATGATATATCTGTTCTGGTTTTCTTTTCCCCGGCTGGTAAACTTTATAGTTGATCTGTCCCACTTTTTCTAAGATCTCAAAGGGCCCTTGCCACTTAACCAACAGTTTACTTTCTACTGTGGGAAAAAACACCAACACTCTGTCCCCAGGAGCAAAGTTTCTTAACCATGCATTGCGGTTATATACCCTCTGCTGTGCTAGTTGGGCCTGTTCCAAGTGCTCCTTAACTATCGGCACTACAGCCGCAATTCTCTCTTGCATCTGGGAAACATGTTCAATCACTGTTTTATAAGGACTGGACTACCCTTCCCACGTCTCCTTGGCAACATCTAGTAACCCTCTTGGATGTCTCCCATATAACAAGTCGAAAGGTGAAAACCCGGTGGAGGATTGGGGAACCTCTCTTATGACCAACAGCAGATAAGGCAACAAATAATCCCAATCTTTACCATCTTTGTTGACTACTTTCCTTAACATATGTTTTAAGGTCTTTTTAAACCTCTTGACCAGTCCGTCGGTTTGGGGGTGATAACCCGAGGTCCTTAACTGGTTAATCTTAAATAGGCGGCACAACTCCTTCATAACTTTTGACATGAAAGGGGTACCCTGATCGGTTAATATCTCTTTAGGTATTCCCAACGTGTTAAAAACATGGACCAGCTCCCTAGCAATGGACTTGGTAGATGTATTGCGTAGCGGTATCGCTTCCGGGTATCTGGTAGCGTAGTCCAGAATTACCAGAATATATTGATGTCCCCGGGCAGACTTCAACAAGGGTCCCACCAAGTCCATAGCTATTCTTTCAAATGGTACCTCTATAATTGGTAGTGGGACTAGAGGACTTTTGAAATGTGGTCTGGGAGCATGATACTGGCATTCAGGGCAGGAGGCACAAAAGTCAGACACGTCTTTATGGACAATGGGCCAAAAAAACCTCTGCATGATCTGCTCAGTGGTTTTCTCTACCCCTAGGTGGCCTGCCGTTATATGACCATGGGCCAGGTCTAACACCGTTCTCCTGTAAGCTTTGGGGACTATTAATTGTTCCACAATCTCCTCCCCTTTTTTAGTCATCTGATACAACAGGTCCTGACACATCACCATGTGAGGATATGTCAAGGGGCTATCGGGATCTACGGGTTTACCGTTGACCACCTTGACATTCTCCCTGGCTTTTACCAGAGTAGGGTCATTTAACTGCTCTACGGCAAATTCCTCTCTTCTGACCTCTAACTCCTGCAGATGATCAACAGGCTTTACAACACTTGGTGAGCCACCATCACGCTCCGCATTCTCTAGTACGCCAACCATGCTAGAAAATGGGAACATCTCCACCTCTACCACTACATCAGTCACCCTCTCAGACGAGGCAGGGTGATTTACCACAGTGCAAAACCGACTTTCCCACAAATTCCAGAAGTGAGCAAAGTCTCTTCCCAATATTACATCATACATTAAGCCCGGTACCAAACCCACGGAGATTACCGCATCACCACATGGCATCTCGATGTTCACTTCGGCAGTACTATAATGTCACACCAACAGTTTTTCCCTTATGTTTCAAAGGGTTCACCAGCTCAGTTCTCAAAAGTGTAACCAGGCTACCAGAGTCTAACAGAGCCTTTACTTGGCTGCCTTCCACAGTGAGTACACACAGGTGTTTATCAGTCTCAGCCTGTAGGTCAGCAGTACAGGCTAGCTGTGCAAAGAAAGATCCCCTGCAGTTGACAGAAGCAGTGTCACATTGCATGGGCTCAGAGGTAAGTGAACAATTAGCGGCTATATGGCCAAAGCCACCACATCGGAAACTTTGAGTCACATTAATGTCTAATCTTTTGCGGGGCAAGAACCTTCCGGCCTGGCAAGCCTGTCTTCAGGTTCCCCAACCTCAGTCTTAGGCACCTTCCACCGCCCAGCACCCTTCTCCCCAGGAACAGTCTTACCATTGTTGTTGGGAGTTCTCCGGTGAGCCATCGGGGCTCGGTGGATCAGACTCGTCAGCTCCTCAGCTGCTACGTACCTCTCCACCAGTTCGACTAACTGGTCGGCGGACTTAGGGTCGGCATGGCTCACCCATTTGCGCAAGGATGCAGGTAGGGATCGCAGATACTGGTCCATTACGACTCGTTCGACGATTTGTGGTCCTGTCAGCCAGGGGCGTAACTAGGTTTTTAAAGACCCCATAGCAAAAGTTTGTAAGGGCCCGTATGTACCACCCAATTGTGAAAACTATATAACACATGTAACTCTGACAAGGAAGATGGCCCCCCTAAGCTCTGGGCCCCATAGCAGCTGCACCTCTTGCACCTATGGTAGTTAGCCCATGCTGTCAGCATCTCAGGCTGTAGCCACTTGGTGGATAGATGTATGAGGTCGTGCATCTGCGAGCGTGGAGGTCTGTCCATTTGGAACTCCCAGCGGTGGACTCGTTGGGCGCGAACAAAGGTGGTGACCCCCAAGCGTTTCAACTTCTCATAGTCCTTAGCATCGGCCAGTCACAAATCGTAATAGGCCTTCTGTGGCTCCCCAGACAGAAAAGGTGCCACCAGACTTGCCCATTGCTCCTTAGGCCAACTCTCCCTTTTGACCATTCTCTCAAATGCGGTGAGATATGCCTCCGCATCATCGCCCAAAGTCATCATTTGTAGGAAGTGACTGGCTCGTATGGAGTGAGTGGTGGTGGGAGGACCAGTATTAGCCACTCCAGGCCGGGACCCTAGTTGTTGTACCACCTTTTGTATGGCCTGGCAGTTTTCCTCTATGGCCGCTTGTTGAATCTTGTTAGTTTCTTGCTGTGTCTGGGTAGCCTCCTGCTGGGCCCGGGTAGCTTCCTGCTGTATTTTATTAGTCTCCTGCTGAGCTGCCGTAGCCTGAAGCAGGGCTTTTACTACGTCCTCCATTTTGCTGGTTGGAAGCTGAACCTTGCCTCTCTGAGCATTGGCTGACGCCAACTCCAGGGATTCAACAATCACGTGTCTGCCCCTTTAAATTTTAAAGGACAAATTTTCCTTGCTGCACTTTTCAGTGTGTGCTTGACCGCATTCTTCACCAATTGTAACAGGACCGGATTACTGGTCCCTCACCTGGGGCAGATGGACTCCCTTTTCACACACACAGCAGCCGGAAAACAGTACACCAGTCTGGGGTCTCGTACTAACTGGTCGGCGCCAGTCTTTATTGTGCAATGTAAAAAGAAAACATAAAAGTAAACGCTAGCCACTCTGGGCGCTAACTAAACAAGAGGCTCCCTCTCTACAGAAATAGTGGGGCATACAGCCTCCACCATCAACACAAGCACATGTACAAAACCTTAAAGGTAGTTTTCACCAGGTGTCTCTGAGCCAGCCAGTCTGCTTGCTCTCCCAGGTATGAGCCACTAGCTTACAAACACACACAGCCTTACAGACACACTGAAGTGCCAAATGTCATGGGATAGATGCCTAGAATTGTGTAGGACCTCCTCTAGTCCGGCAAAGTGCAGCAAATTGATGTGGCATCAATTCCACAAGTGGACTTAAAACCTCTGGAGAGATGTTTACCCATGCCATCTGGATAGCTTCCCACAGCTCCCTGATATTTGTAGATGCGGGATCTTGGGTGCGAGTGGACCTCTCTACCGCAACCCATAAATGCTCGATTGGGTTCATGACGGCCAAACGTGGTGACCACAGCATTCATCAGAACTTTCCAGACTGCACCTTGAACAAATTATGGACAACGTGGTACCGATGACTTGGTGCATTATCCTGCTGGAATATTCCATCATTGTGGGGGTACATGAAGTCCATGAAGTGCTGCAAATGGTGATCAAGCAATGTAATGTAGCAGTTACTAGTCAATGATGGACTAGTAACTGCTTTACTCGGCTGCCTTCCACAGTGAGTACACACAGGTGTATGACCATACCCCACATATGACCATACCCCACACCAGTATGGAACCTCCACCAGCCTGCACAGTGCCTTGTTGACAACTGAGGTCCACAGCATAATGGAGTCTATGCCACACCCAAACCCTACCATCAGCCCAAAACAACTAAAACCATTACTCACTTGAACATGCCACATGTTGCCAGTTCTCCAGGGTCCAATTAGCGATCTCACAGACCCAGGTGAGATGCTGTGTCCAGTGTCGTAGTGTTAACAAGGGCACTCTGATGGATTTTCTGCTCCCATATCCCATGAAAACCAATGAATGCTGCACTGACCTGCTGGATATAAGTCTGGTACCTCCTGCTTTGAATGTGATTTGAGCCAGATCGAGGAATGTTGAATGTCCGCTCCAAATGGTCCCATCACTCGGGCATCCAATATCATGCTCCGTTCAAACTCACGTTGTCTTGCCATCAGCAGCCTAGCCGGTGTTCAAACTAACTCACAAGATGTCAGATTACAACTGATGCAGGTCTCGGCATTTCCACCAAAATAATAGTTGGTCAGAAGGCTTCTCCGGTTCCATCCGGTTCAAGTAAATCCAATTCCAATCTGGTTCTGTCTCCTCCAGTTCTAGCCAATTCAAGTGTCTCCGGACCCAATCCGGTCCTGTCCGTTTGTCTGAAGACTCCTCCGGTTTCAGCCGGTTCAAATGACTATGATTCTAATCCAGAGTTGTCTCCTTCGGTTTCAGCTGATTCAAGCATCTCTGAACTCATTCCGATTCCATTTGCTTGTCCAAATACTTCCTCTCTGCTACCTTTCGATTTTGCTTCCTTGTCAATTGCCAAGTGCCTCAATCAAAGTAAGGGTTTCAAGTGACCTGCCTCAGGACAGGGCTTCAAGTTTTCTGTCTTTCACAGTTAGGAACTTCAGCCCATCAGTTCCAAAGATGGCATTTTCCCACCAAATAGATGGTCCACAAGTTGACTCTACTTCTGCTCTGTATGTACATCACAAGCTTCAACCTCAACGAACTCGTCTGATGCTTCATCATCTATCTACTTCGATGGAGATCTGGCGCAATACCATGCATTGGTTAATCAATACCTTACTATCATGGAGTTTGATTTATCTGGTATCACTCTTACCAATATTGTTGAATATATTTTCCTGTCCTTCAGAGGTGAAGCTTTAGAATAGGCTAATCCGCTAATTGAAACGTGGATCGATACGGGTACACTAATCAGCGATCAAATGTTCAGTGTTTGGTTGCCTGGTCCTACACCCAGAATAACTTGGAACAAATGATTTATATATTATGTGTTGGATAGGACAATTTTGATCCAATCCTTTTTTGTCTATTGTATGATGTTCTTTTACAGATGCTCCTCAGGATGGAAGATTTTTCGATGTAAGTAATAGAAAAGATATAAAGTAGACAAAGGGGCTCATTCAGCTGCACTGCTGAACGCAGATTCCCAATGATCGAGAATCTGTGCAGGCGCATGACCCGTTCTGCACGGAGATTGGCGGCAGACTGTGAGTGATTGACAGTCTGCTGCCATTTGTGGCCAGGGAGGGGGCAGTGATGCCCTCTGTATCCCGAAACGGAGGAATGTCTCCACCATTGGGGGAGAGGGAAGAACCAAGGATCTCTGCCGAATGACGGAGATTTCCTGGCTTCTTTCTCTCATCTCATCTGTGGTGGCCGACTGCGTGACCCCATGGGTCGCCTTAGCCTGCCGATGTTCCGCAGAGTATCCGATGCTGCGTTGGACAGCACAGCTCGGATACGTAATGCAGCAGGAGTCATAATGCCTCCTGCTGCATTACCATATCTGCACAGACGAAATTGCAAAGCTGCTTGCAAGCAGCTTTGCAATTCCGTCTGAAGCTGAATCAGGCCCAATATCCCCTCAATTGCTCAGTTAAATTTACACAATATATTTGACAAAATATAAAACTCAACTCCATCATAGGTAAAAGTGATGAAAAAATGGAGGCTTTACCAGAATTTAGTATATCTGATGCATGTAGATATTAAATGCATCAAGGTTTCCGGAACACCATGGACTCGGCATCTGGTTCACCAGTTCTGGATCAGTCTCCTATCCTTCTGATGTGACTCCACGCCACAGCCAACGCGTTTCGAGCAGGAAGCTCTTGCTCATGGCAATGTGAGTAGAGTCACACTAAATCCTTTTTATAGTATGGTCGTCAATTGCATCCAGGTTAAACTCATGTAATTCATTTAAAGTTCAAATACATAGCACTGTAACAATACATAAATATATCTTATATACAGATTATTTAGCTCTATAATGTATATATAATGACATTTATATAAACTTTAAGAAGGATAAGGAGACTGATCCAGTGCTGGTAAGTCAGATGCCAGGTCCATGGTGTTCAAGAAACCTGGATCCATTTAATATCTACATGCGTCAGATATAAGAAATTCTGGTAAAGTCTACATGTTTTCATGACTTTTACCTATAATGGCATTGAGTTTTTTATTTTGTTAAATAAATAGTGTAAATTTTACTGCGCAATTCTGGGGATATTGTCTCCGTTCTCTTTTCTATTACTTATATCAAAAAATCTTTTGTCCTGAGGGGCGTCTGAAAAGAACATCAAACAATACACAAGAAAGGAACAAAAATAATTAAATTTTTTTCCCTTCATGTGTTATTGGATCAAAATTGTCTGTACTTTAACTACTTGAATGTAAGCACCAGGGTCCTATCCAACACATAATATATAAATAATCCACTTATTGAGTCTGATGATCCAATGCTCCAGAATTTATTGACTTTTAGTGAAGCTGTATTTAGGAAATTTGGTCCAAAGATAGCCCATGTGGGGTAATCCAAGTGTTCAACTCATTCTGCCCAAATGTCGTCTATTGCTAAGTCCTCCACTCCTTTGCCATCTGAGAAAAATCAAGCGTTAACGGACCAACATGCTAAGGACTTCCAACTCTTCAGGAAAAGCAGAACTTCAAAATCTGAATTGGGTATACTTCTCTGTCTTCTTCATACAGTGGTTCCTCCAAGTATTCTGGTCCTCAGATTCCATTATTTACCCAGTCTTTCAAGTGTTCTTCTAATACTGAATCCTCTGGTCCTTCAAGTCTTACAATTTGTGTAGTATCCTCTGCTTCATGTTATTAGAGTGATTCTCTGGAATGTTCCAATCCAAAGAAGAAGGATTCAATTCCAATGCTAGACTTGAACTCTGACCCTTCCTTGGAGGTCCCATGTTTCCTGACAAAGTTTTCTGAGATTCTGCTTCCTTTGGTTGGGTCAAGACATAGAAAGCAGAGGAAACATTGAAGATCTTGAGTTCACCTTTCCAGTTATCCAGTTTCCAGTTATAAAAGTTGGGAGGTATGAATTGAGAATGCAGCAGCATTCCCAGACATGCCCGTGACACTACCATAACATCAGGGCCTGGCTGGCAACTTTTATTCTGGGGGGCAGGCAGAAATATGTTTTCCCACCAGCGCATTGCAGTGGGGAAAGACACATGATAATAGCCTCTGTAGGTAAGGCTTGTCTAATGTGGGTGTGCTTTAAATAGCCAATTAGATATATAAAAAAGTGTTATGTCAAAGAGCTATTAACAAACACAATGGCCAGCCCCATCCCAGACCAAAAACCATTCTAGTGACCCTTACAAAATACACACAGTACTCTAGTGACGGATATACAATGCAGGAACCATTCTACTTACCAATATACAATTCAGGGACCATTCCTGTGAGCATTATACAATACAGGGATTATTCTTGTGACCAAGATACAATACAGAGATTATTCTCTTGACCAAGATACAATACAGGTACAATTCTCGTGACAGATATATAATAAAGGCACCATTCTAGTGACCAATATACAATGCAGTGACAATTCTAGTGACCAATATTGAATGCAGGGACCATTCTAGTTACTGATATGCAACATAGGGCACAGTCTAGTGACTGGTATAGAATGCAGAGACCATTTTAGTGACCGATATATAATGCATAGACCCTTCTAGTGACCAATACATACAGACACAGGGCCTAATTCAGACCTGCTCGCGAGCGCTGAGCGCTCGCAAGCGGGTCGATGGTGCCCTAATGCACATGCGCACGTCGGAGGAAGCTCCGTCGTGCGCATGCGCGAGACCCTCATAGCGAAAGCCAAGCTGTCGCTATGGGTCTTGCACCAAAGGGGGCGTGCTGTCGATGGTGACTGACAGCACGCCCCATTTGGTGGGGGGGGGCGTTGCTGCCCAGACGGAGGCGTTCCCATGGAAACGCCTTCCGTCTGGAGCCAGCCCCACTGAAATCACTAGTGATGTCAGTGGGAGTGCTTTTGGCTCTGATAGAGCCAAAAGCACTCCTGGGCTTTCGGCAGCGAGACCCTACCACAGGGTCTCGTCGCAAGCCAGATGGTCGCGCTGGTCTTGACCATCGCGACCATCTTTTTGGCCGTCGCATAAGCTGTGGGTGGTCACCCACAGGTATGCGAGCGGCCAGGAGGCGCTCCATTTTTAGGTAGGAGGGCCCTGATTCAGAGCGAGCGCTCTGGTCAGAGCGTCCGGCTCTAAATCAGGCCCACAGTTCTAGTAACAGGTATATAATATAGGGACTATTTTCGTGATTATTATAATTTATAAAAAGTATGGTTAATAAATTCAAACAGTGGCCAGTAACTGGTATATAATACACAGAGAGCGTTGCAGTGACCACTATTGTATTGCAGAGAAAATTATGGCAGCTATCATATAAAGCAAGGAACATCATAGTGACAGCCATATAATGCAGAGAATACGACGGTGACCAATATATAATGCAGAGACCATCACAGTGACAGCCATATATAGAAGAGAGGTTTGCAGTGACCGCCAGATCAGGGACCTTCGCAGTGACTGCCATATAATGCAGAGAGGATTGCAGTGACCACCAGATCAGGGAGCATTGCAGTGACTGCCATATAATGCAGAGAGGTTCACAGTGACCGACAGATCAGGGAGTGTTGCTGATCAGTATTTGTACCTGAAAGTGACGTGGAGTGAGGGCGGAAGTACGGTTCCATGCCCATACAGCCCACCAAAAGAAGAAACTTGTCCCCTCGCGGGCTAGCTTCACTCGCCACGCCTCGGGCACAGTGGCTCGCTTTGCTCGTCACAGGTTTATATTCCTCCTCTATGTCCACGTGGATAGTAAGGAATGACGTTGGACAGTAACTGATGACGTCAGAGTACAAATACTGAAGGGGATCTATCCACTTTCATAATGATACCCCCATAAACACACATTATTACACCATCCCCAGCACAACACCCCCCTCCCCCACAAGAAAAAAGCAACACTGGTGGGAGTAGATTCAGTAGTAGAGTGTGAAGTCAGAGTAGTGACACACAGGGGATAGCAGGGGTGGAGACTCAGGGGTCTCAAGCAGGGATGGCCCAAGGGGAGAGACCGACACAGACTCAGACAAGAAGGTAAGGTAGTGTACACAGCCCCTGCTGCGGAGCAGTTTCGGAAGGAGTGCTGCTCAGTGTGCAGCCACAAGCAGCATGGATGTGACAGACAGCCGAGTAACAGGCAGAGAATGCTGCCTGGCTGCTCTGATGGTCCTAAAGTTGGAGCGACTGCAGAGCACTATCTGCCTGCCACCTGGCCGTCAGTCATACATGTGCAGTGTGTGACTGCAGCCCTCACTGAAGGAAAAGTATACCGGCCCTGGGGGCATATGGCACCCTGCCCCCCGGCCCAGCCCACCCCTGCATAACATGCCCATGAAACGGCCCCTTTTTTAAATCACTTTGTCACCTCCCAGTCTACATCCTGAAATGCCCAGGGATTGCAAACCCCTTCTCAAGTGTTACCAAAGCTGTGCGCAATTGCGAAAGGCAGAGAACACTTGGTTTGTATGTGTGTAGTAAGGGATTCTGGACTTGCACAATGGCAAGACATCCCTTAACTGCCTAAACATCGGCACTGCAGCATTTTTTAATTAGTCCCTGAGTTCACATCCAGTTCTGCCTCACGTGTAGGCTGAATGAGAGAAACAGGGTAGCTGGAGAAAGGTTGAGGCGCCGTTCTTAGAAGCAATTGTATGAAAAAGCAAGTGAAAAAAATGTAAAGGAGACAATGAAATACCTAAGCAGTAGAGCAGGAGAGAGAAATAGTTATCATAATAAAGGTGGTAAAAAAAAAATATATATATACTAAATGGGAACATTGGCCCTCATTCAGAGCCACTCGCTAGCGGCAGTACGCTCATTCCGAGCGATGTTCGCACATCTGCGCATGCGTACGGTTTTTAGTACGCATGCGCGAACCAGTCAGTGCGGCCGAAAATCGTTGGTACGCAATATAGCGAGGGCCTGCTATTTTGAGTGACAGAATGAGGCATATGTGGGTGGTAACAGGGGAAGGTGCTTGAAAACGGGGAGTGGAGATCCGAACGCAGGCGTGCTTAAAGGTCAAAACGGGCGTTTTAAGGGAGTGCATAATTAATACAGCAGCGTCATTGACCACGTCACTTGGTTTTTTTTAACTCAGAACTGCTCGCAAAATAGCGGTTGAAAACACCAACCACAAGAATAGCGAGCAGTTCATACGCTGTACGATGTACTCGATTAATCTAATAAATAGCGGACATGACGTATGGTGCGTGCGGCCAGGGGGCGTTTTTATCAAAAAGACGAGCGTATGTTTTGCTCGCTCGTTCAGACTTAGAGGTGGGAACAGACTGCAATTTGCGAACGGATCATTTGAATAGCCACCCCTTGTTTTTGAACGAACGACCACAAATAGCGAACGGCTCTGAATCAGGCCCATTATCTTTATTATTTATTTATTATACTGATGGACACATATTTAAAAACTAAAAGAGTGTTTACTATTATTATTATTCTACTAAAGATGGCACATATTATTATTAGTAGACTAAAAGGGGCAATAATTATTTTTCTAAATTTAAAGGGCAGAAATTATTATTAGACCTAAGGGGGCAGAGATTATTATTAGACTAAAATGGCACAGATTATTATTATTATTTTTATTAGACTAAAGGGGGCACAAATTATTATTATTAGACAAAATTGGCACAAATTAAATTTATTACACTAGAGGTGACACCGATTATTATTATTTTACTACAGAGGCCGCAGATTATTATTAGACTAAAGGGGACACAGATACAATTTATTAGACTAATTTGGGTACAGTGATGTGTCTGGAAATCTGAGACTGCATAATATTATGCCATGTCTTTTGTGGGATGGCCATGCCCCACCAGTTGACAACCAATCCTAACCAATGGCAGGCCACGCACCTTAAGGGGGCCCCTGCCACTGTATTTCCCTGATGGGCCCTTAATGCACCAGCCCGATGCTGGTCACCAGTTTATTGCAGGGCCACCCAGAAGCTGCCTAATATGTTTTTTTTTCCCACAAACATGGTCCTGGGTGTCTGGGAACGGGGGAGACAAAGAGTGGCAGGCGGATAGGTTGGTGGCTGGGCAGGGTGAATGTGAAATATAAGAAGAGATGGCATGCCAAGAGCATCTAAATACTGCAGCCAAGGAGATAAACAGAAGCTTCCAAAGTAGCTTCAAAGGCAGATATATTACAAAGGGTGATCTCCGATGCTGACTTTAGTATTTTCAAGGTTTTGAACTTCAATGAGAATATGTATTACTCAATTCATTTAGAACTTTCTTAGTTAGTGAACAATCTTCTGATTTACCGGGATGTAGTCAAAGGGCCAAATGTAATAGGATGACAGTTTAGAAAATGTGAGAGTGTAGCAGTAAACTCTCACGTTTGTCGAGTTTTATCTTCAAAATGGGAAAACATCTGGATGAGATTTTAAATCGAGTTTTTTGAGTTTGAAAAACAGGCGAGTTTGTTCTGTTGCTTTGTTCTCTGGCTCTATTACATTGGCCGAGTTTAAAAAGTGTGAGAAAAACTCTCACATGTTCTAAACTCTCACCCTATTTTATTTGGCCCATAATGTTGACATTTACAATGTTGACATTTATAATGTCGACATCACGTCACTGCTAGACCACCAGGGATAACATTATTACCATGTTGACATGATGAATGTCAACAAAATACCTTCTACTCCCTCTTTACTCACTTATCGTGAGCTGTTCCTACAAGAAAAGGAGTTATGTCCACAGAGAAAATATAAATTCAGGTATGTCCTGGAATTTTATGTTCCTATAACAGACAATTACTGGATATTATAGAAATATGTGGATTAATAACACTGGAAAACAACACTTTTGCTACTAGGTGTTCTAGGCTAATTTGGGTGTGCTGATTCCAAATCTGAAATCGAAATTTACCTATAACCTCAGGATTTCAATTTATAGACATTACCAACGTTTAAATTGTACATGTTTTATATAGTGTTTGCTATTTTACATAAATGAAACTTAAGCAGCACAGATGGTGTAATGGTTAGTATTACTTCCTCACAGCACTGTCATGGGTTTGAGTCCTGTGTGGAGTTTGTATATTCTCCCTGTGGTTGCATGGGTTTTCTCCGGGTACTCCCGTTTCCTCCCACACTCCAAAAATATACTGGCAGGTTAATTGCCCCCCCTACAAAACTGAACCCTAGTGTGTATGTGTGTGAGCATGTGATAGGGAATATAGGCCCTGATTCAGAGCCGGACGCTCTGACCAGAGCGCTCGCTCTGAATCAGGGCCCAACTCCATAATTATGGAGCGTTCTCCTGGACGCTCGTATAGCTGTGGGTCACCACCCACAGCCTATACGAGCGTGCAGGTTGATGGCCGCGATGGTCTTGACCATCGCGACCATCGCCACTGCGAGCCGGAGCCTGCGGTTGAGTTTCTCAACCGCAAGGCCCGGAGTGATTTTGGCTCTATCAGAGCCAAAATCACTCCCACTGACATCACTAGTGTCAGTGGGAGTGTCAGTGGGCCGGCTTCTGACGGTAGGCGTTCCCTTGGGAACGCCCCCGTCTGGGAGACACGCCCCCAGCACGCCCACCAAAGGGGGCGTGCTGTCAATCAACATCGACAGCACGCCCCCTTTGATCAGACACAACGAGCGAAGGAAAGTCCTTCGCTCATCGCGTCTGGCGCATGCGCACGACGGAGCTCCCGCCGTCGTGTGCCTGCGCAGTGCACACCATCGACCCACTTGCGAGCGGACAGCCACTTGCGAGTGGGTCTAAATGAGGCCCATAGATTGTAAGCTCCACTGGGGCAGGGACTGATGTGAATGGCCAAATATTCTCTGTAAAAACGCTGAAGAATATGTGTGCTATATAAATAACTGGTAATAAATAAATTAGATGAACACATTAAAAAATGCTTTATGTGTTGTAGTTGTTTCCCTGTACAGAAGCCAACAAAAGTCACCCGTCATATTGGGGTCAAAGCGACCTTGGTGTTTCCATTAAAGAACTTTCTTGATGAAATCTCTCACCATGTTCATCGCTAACTGCACCTAGGTTGGGTGGAAAGAAGTTGAGGTGACAGTGGCGAAAAAGCAATTTCAGGGACATTCTGCAGCCCATTTGCTTGTGAGCTGTAAGCATGTTGCTCAACATACTGATCATATCTGTTATTTCCAAGAAAGTTCTTCACCACTAACACAAAGGCATCCCAAGCTGCCAATTCAAGTGAATTTTACTCATACTTGCCGACAATCAGCTCCAGCCTTCCGGGAGGGAGCTGATTGTCGGCTAATAGCGGGGGGCAGGGCCGGCCATTGGGGGCAGAGCGGCCATTTTGTGTCACACTGGGGGCGGAGCCGCACGATCGCGTCATCGTGACTCCACCCCCTCTTCACAATGCCGTGATTTTCAGCATTGTGAAGCAGGGGGCGGGGCCACGATGACGCGATTCTGCGCGAATCGCGTCACCGGGCCCCCCGCTGCGGGGATTTGTTTTTTTCAGGGGGGAGGTGGGGAGGGTGTGAGACTTCCGGGAGGCTTGCCTGCCTTTCCAGGGGGCTGGGAGCGGCACCCGAAAATCGGGAGGCTCCCGGACAAATCAGGAGGGTAGGCAAGCCTGATTTAACTTCGATCTGAACTCTTCACGAATCTGTGGTCCAAATACTCCTGGTTTTATCTTAGCATCAGATAGCACTGCTCCAAATTTCTCCTTCAGATAGAGTTGGAAGCAGTCCTTTAGAAGGAAATCTAATTCTTACCATGTTCAGTGGGAGATGTGTGAAACCTTTGAGAGAAAGTGGAGAAGTTTCCTGTAACAGTCAATCATCTTATAGCTATCACTTATCTAGCACAGTCTCTAAATGACAGTTAGAAGCTGATTGGGTGTGTAGAGTTTATGGGAATATCAGGGCCTATAGTAAATCATGTTCTTTTGAGGTTCTGTTATAATGCTGCCCACACAGGAGTTTTAATCCCACTCAGGAAATCTGAGGGGGGCTTGTGTACTTTTATTACTATGTATATCAATGATGGTATCCCGTGAGCAGGAAAAGCATTTACCTGGATAGGAGACGGGTAAACAAAAGCAATTTAATCCAAGTCTGCATATTGATAACTTGGGGCCTGATTCAACAGTGATCGCAAATGCAACTACGTACGCAGATTGAGTGATTGTTTGCCACTGCGCATGTGTCTAAGCCACACTGCGCATGCGCTGTGATCGCACTGTGATCATGCACGCACAGAGGAATCCATCGCAGGCTGTGTGACAGGCAGTGAGCGTTTGGGGGTGGTGACGGAGAAGTGATCGGAGAAATGCAGTGCTTGTCCATTTGAACGCAGTTGCATGGGCTTGCATAAATTAGCCACTGCAATTGCAAACGCACCTTGAGTACTCACTGTATGCGACGAGACTTGCAGTTTCTGCGGCTGGTCAGACCTGCTGTAAATGTGCGTGATGGGCCGATGTGCATCGATGGTACCGATGTTTACGCAGGAGTGCAAGGTTGGATGGATGTGAGAAAGCAGCAGTGAGCGTTTTATGCTGGCTGAGCTGTGGCAAGCATTAGCATATTTTTGCAGCAGCGTTGCGTGAGATTTCACAGAATCACGCCCTTGGCGCTGGTTGGATTGTACATGAAAGCCATCTTTAGGCCCCAAATACAGCAGGGTATTCAAACAGCAGTCTGCTCCTGCTGCTGTTTGACTACCCCTGCTGTTTTGGGGTATCTAACCAATCACCAATGTTAAAAGGTTTAGACTTTGGGGGATCAATTCTATGTTGAAGTCTGGACCTTCATTTCCCTATGTTCCCCCCAGTCCAGAATAAGCTGAATGTAACTCTGTGTAAGTTGTTCCTTTTTATTTTGAAATAGCAACACACGCTTGTCTATGTATTCTGTAGCCCTTTTTATTTATATTTTTGCAACTAAGCAAGTATTCCTTTTTGTAAATAATTGTTCCTTTATTAGTCTATTTTTATATATGCTCCAGCACCCAGTCTTAAAAGAAGCTATTAGATCAACTGAGGGCCTGATTCAGAGATGTACGCTAATGCCATCGCAGCTGCTATCCTGTATTCAGCTGCTGTGCAAAAATATGCAAATGTTGCAAACGATAAGGAATATATTGAGACGCCCATCAGTTGCAGATCCTTCGATAATCAGACTTCTGAGTAGCCCTATGGTTGTGCATGATGGCCGTGTATTGTGAAATGCCGAAGCCACTTCACTGCGTACGAGATCACAGACACATGCTGTTAAGCAACCTAAAAATAGTCAGACACACCTACATTCTTTGCCACCACTCCCCAAATGCTCCCTGATGGTCAGTCACTCTGCAAGTGAATAGTCTATGCGAGTGACTACAGTAATATACCTTGACGCCTGCACCGTAAAACTTGCATACAATCACTCTACTGTGTAATCGGAATAGCTTACATCTCTGAATCAGGCCCTGAGTGCTAGTTTGTGTTACAAAAACTGTGCAAATATGATAGTGTTTGTTGACCTGTGGCCCATTTTATTTCCATGGATGGTGGCAAGTCGGGAAGCCGATGGACGGAATCCCGACCGTCAGCTTCCCGATTGTCTAATCCCGGCAAGGGCTAAAGGCGTCGAAATCCTGACGCCTGTCATTTTGCCTACGCCGGGAGCCCGACACCCGGTTTACCGTTTGAAGGTAAGCCGGGTGCGGACAGCCACGGGGTATAGGTTTAGGGTTCCCGGGGGGGTCGTAGGGTTAGGCACCCCCCCAGGAGGTTAGGTTTAGGCTAGGGGAAGGGGGGTTAGGGTTAGGCACCCCCGGGGGGAGGTTAGGGTTAGGCTAGGGGGAGGGAGGGTTAGGCACCACCAGGGGCAGGTTAGTGTTTGGCACCCCCTCCGGGAGACTTAGGTTTAGGCGGCGGGGAAGGGGGGATTAGGGTTAGGCACTTGGGAGGGAGGTTAGGTTTAGGGGGGAGAATAGGATAGTGAATACTTACCTCTCGACGATCGGGATTTTCACTGCTGCCGGGATGCTGCTATCGGTAAATCATACTGAATCCGGCAAGTCAGAGAGGTGTATGGTATAACAGGCAGTCATATGGGGATTTACGCAATTGCAGTCCTGATTCTAATGTAGGGCTAGTCAGGGTGATATGTTTATTGGCTCTGACCTAGTCCGAGTCAAATAGGAATGCCAAAAGGAGTCCCAGACATAATTGGTGGGCAGCTGCTGTGATAAGAGATATTTTTATTTTCTGGAGCAGCTAAGTGTGGGGCTTAAGAAATTAACCCTGACATTTAGAATCCGGACAAACTGATTATATGAACAAAACTAAATATTCATAATTGGATACTAGACCTACATGCAAGCAATATGCTCCCCTTCTTGTCTTTTTTGTTTGGCAGACAGATGACAGCTGTCTACAAGCGACGAGACAAAGAGGCGCTGATTGACCTTTGCAAGCAGCAAGGTCTAGGCTGGTCAGACCATTCTAAGGAGAGACCAATCAATGATCTAGTGGACTACAATACCAAATCATCAACACGAAGGAAGACCAGCACGAGATCAGAGCTCGTCTATCAAGGCTGCGGAGGTAGCATTAGATGGACCTGGTGCTGGACAGTTATTTTCTGCGGAAACTAATGGCACAAATCTGTATTTTGATTTGGACCTTTATCTGTACTCTGGGCCTGATTCAGCAAGCAATGCAATGTTGCGTTCTTACGCACCCGGTGCGTGCGTGTATATGCTAATCATGCATGCGCATAGTAATCACAGCACAAAGCTACATAGACCCATCAAAACTTAATTCCGCCCACCTCTCTCTACGTACAGGCTGAGTAATCCGCAAGTTAGCAGAAGCATCGGTCACCTCGCGAACCATCAAAACCATATGCACACTAGTGGTTGACCTGATCCTGCTGTAGGAGTTGAGAGATTCCTGCCTGCAGAGACGCCCAGCTGCGTGCGGCACAGCAGTGGCTAATTTATGTACGCCCCTGCAATGCACTGGTACGCCTGCGTTCGCCCGACCACTCCCCCGTCAGCACCCACAAACGGCACTTCTTGTCAATCACTCTGCTTTGGGTCTGCGTGGTTTCTGCACACGCAGTTTCCATCGCAGTTGGTAGTATGCACACGCGAATTGCGATGCATGCTCAGTGCGAAAACATCAGCCAAGTGCGTGCGTTCTCTCACTTGCGTTGCTTGTTGAATCAGCCCCTCTGTTATCAAACATGTGGGACCAATAAATGCGGCTGCAAAATTGGTCCTGATCCGTCAGTTCCAGGAGAGTTTCAGGGCATGAGAGTAAGAGAGGGTGGGCAGAGCACCAAGCAGAGAGGAATTCTGCAGAACACCGAGCTGAGAGTTTCAGCTTCCTGGGTTCACTGTGAGGAATCACTCCTCCTTTGAAGCTGTGGTATCTGTAGCCGAAACTACAGATAGCACAGCTTCAAAGGAGTATTTCCCTACTATGCCTAAGGATGGGAACTTGAATATATTCCTGGAGGGATTTGAAAAGACTTGCCGGCATCAGTTGTCCTCAGTGGAATGAGCCATGTATTGGACCCGTGGATTAAAAGCAAGGTGCTCCAGGAATGCGATGGTGATTATGAGGCTATAAAGAAGGCCTTAATCATGGAATTCAACCTAACCAGAGATTTATCGCCAAAAGATTAGGACTTTACAACATAGAGCTAATGACAGCTATTCTGGATAATTTGAGCACCACGCTGCAGCAATGGCAGAAAGGTCTGGCTGTGAATATCTTTGAAGGTCTGATGGACTTAATAATCAAAGGACAATTCCTGCATGTTTGCCCTGTTAAATTGAAGCAGTTTATTTTGAATTGTTATCCTGCAACTGCGGCCAAGGCTGCAGACACATATGCCACCAACTGCACATCAGTGGCTAGCAAACAAAAATGGCAGCTGCTCAATCAATCCAGCAGTACTAATCAGGTGCATGAAAGGGAGGGGTCACACTAAGTAGAAAAAGGAGGGGGATTTAACCCCCTATTGTACCTCAGCACACTGAATAATACCTGCAACAATATATGAAGACTATATGGTCATAGAAATTCAGAGATATTAGTTGCATGCATTTGCAAATACATGGGAGGCTGCTGGGCCACGTCACGGCTTCTCTGTTACCAGCAGTCCCTAACACTAAGGGGTTCACGTCCGGGGCGCAGTGCACCCCAAAAAACGTCCAGCCCAGGGCATCACACGAAAATGGAAAAAGAGTGACAGTGCAGTGTAAAGTATAGCTGTGTGTGAGTAATCATTAAGTGTGGAATGAGAGGTTAAAATATATGTGAAAAAATACATGAATAATAAACATAAAAGGTGATGTGAAAAGCAACTATGTGTATTAAGTGGTGATGCCCTGAGGAGGCCCAGCCAGACCAGTCCCGGGGGCCCTACGCCCAAACGCTCACCCCAAATGTAAAATATACCAATTATAAGGCCTCATGATAAAGGCACATATATAATTTTGTCAAATGTAAGGCCTCATGATAAAGGCACATACATAAATGCATCCAAATAGAGAGCCCTTTCATGCACCTGATTAGTACTGCTGGATTGATTGAGCAGCTGCCATTTTTGTTTGTTTGTTATGAGTTGCATGAAGGAGCCAGCATTAGTAGGGCATGCTGGTTCTGGTAGTGCTAGTTGGGAGTTCCCAGGGGTGACTCCCAGGTAAGCTGGCTCTCAATTTGGATGCATTTATGTATGTGCCTTTATCTTGAGGCCTTACATTTGACAAAATTATATATGTGCCTTTATCATGAGGCCTTATAATTGGTATATTTTACATTTGGGTGAGCATTTGGGCGTAGGGCCCCCGGGACTGGTCTGGCTGGGCCTCCTCAGGGCATCACCACTTAATACACATAGTTGCTTTTCACATCACCTTTTATGTTTGTTTATTATTCATGTATTTTTTCACATATATTTTAACCTCTCATTCCACACTTAATGCTTACTCACACACAGCTATACTTTACACTGCACTGTCACTCTTTTTCCATTTTCGTGTGATGCCCTGTGCTGGATGTTTTTTGGGGTGCACTGCGCCCCGGACGTGAACCCCTTAGTGTTAGGGACTGCTGGTAACAGAGAAGCCGTGACGTGGCCCAGCAGCCTCCCATGTATTTGCAAATGCATGCAACTAATATCTCTGAATTTCTATGACCATATAGTCTTCATATATTGTTGCAGGTATTATTCAGTGTGCTGAGGTACAATAGGGGGTTAAATCCCCCTCCTTTTTCTACATCAGTGGCTAGGACTGCCAGTTGGAAAGAATATAAGCCTTCAGGGAAATTTTTTTACCCCTACCAGCTGTCCACCTAGAGGCCCACCACCTTGTGCCTGTGAGAGACCTTCCCATGTGTTTTGTGTGCCACAAGATGGGACACAACAGCTACTATTGTCCAGACAACAGGATGCCTACACCAAAACCTGCTGCCCCTCTGCAATGTTTTATGTGGGACAGGAACCAACAAGCTTCTCTCTGTCATTCTACAGTCTGTCAGTGTGGGGAATAATGTCACTATAGGACTGAGAGGCATTGGCACTGAACTGACCTTGGTGTGACCAGAGCTGGTGGACTGACAGGACTTTATCTCAGGAAAGACACCTCTGTAACTGGAATCGGAATATGGCCCAAGTTTTGGTGGACTGGGGGGATGGAAGTGGGAAGAGGGAGTTTCGGAACATAAGACCCTTTCTCATCCTGGAGGCAACTAAGGGCCTGATTCACTATTTATCGCAATATTGCGTACGCACACAGGGCCTGATTCAGACCCGGTCGCAAGCGCTGAGCGCTCGCATCTGGGTCGATGGTGGCCCACAGCGCATGAAGGAGCTGGCTCCATCGTGCACATGCGCGAGACCCGGCTAGCGACAGGCAAACCGTCGCTCCGGGTATCGCACCAAAGGGGGTGAGCTGTCGATGTTGAGTGACAGCTCGCCCCCTTTGGTGGGCGGGCCAGGGAGGTGGCTGCCCAAACGGAGGCGTTCCCATGAGAACGCCTGCCATTTGGGGGCAGTCCTACTGACATCACGAGTGATGTCAGTGGAGAGATTCCGGCTATGTTAGAGCCGAAATCTCTATGAGGCTTGTGGCCACGAGACCCTACCACAAGGGTCTCGTTGCAAGCCTGATGGTCGCGATGGTCTTGAGCATCGCGACCATCATCATGGCCGCTCGCAATAGCTGTGGGTGGTCACCCACAGCTATGCGAGCGGCCAAGAGGCCGATCCCCCCCAAAAAAAGCCCGGCCCTGATTCAGAGTGAGCACTCTGCCAGAGCGAGTGGCTCTGAATCAGGCCCACAGTTCAACTACGATAGCAAGCTAATCAACACAACATAAGGACGCCCACTTTACCTTACACACATCCGTAATGTTTAGCAGAATAGCGACAGATAGCATTATGTGTACTTACCAGCGACCAGTCATGAAGAAAAGCAGGAAGAAAATAAACGCTTCCAGCTTTCTACCACAATACACTGGGCGGATCGCAGTGTGACGTTACGAGAGTTGCGGCACACAGCACCACTGCGTAGGCACATTGGCTCCTACGCAGTGATGTTAGTGGCATCTTTCGGAACTGCGAAAGACGTTAGCTCTTCATTGATAAAGAGCATACCAGGACAGAATGTTACAGCTTGGTCTGTCCCAGCAGTAGAAAATATATAAATATCATCACTATTTTTACTGAAAAAAACATCAAATAATTTCTTTATTGACACTTGTGTCTGAACTATTTGTAATATGCTCAGTATGACAAATTCAATTAATATGTGAGTGTGTGTATGGGTTTGCACTCCAAGGCAGTTTCCCCTTAACCTCAGGGAATCCCTGGACTGTCCCTTTAACATGCTTGGAACAGAGCCCTGTACTTTAACTCTTGTAGCCACGTGAGTGTGTCCCGGTCGGTGCATCACTGCATCCTCCTCTCTCCCCGGCAGCGCTGCTGCTGTATTCCTGTTATATCTGGCACTGCTCCAGCCTCGCTGCCTCCTCCTATTTTTTCCACCCACGGGTAAAGGTGTTTTTTTACCCATCCCACTTTAATCCGTGGGCTGGATTTCTATCACATGCCCTACTCACACAAACACAAGCCCTCCCTTACCCCCCAAATCACACACACGTGTGGGCATACAGCAATACTTATATGTGCTAACCTCTCGTAACTCCAAATCCCAGACCCATGTAGAAAGTTGTGTGACTAGTAGTTACCTCCGGTGCCCTGTGACCTAAATTGTCCTCCTCAGATAACATACATCCTATAGATCCCCTATCAGCCAGTTCCCCGGCGTGTGGAAGGATCGCACCGCTGCAGCCAGTTTGCCCTCGCAGGCTCGCACCATAGTGCATAGGGTGTAGTGTGGAAGCCCCTCTTGAGCTGCTGCTGGTCAATACATTAGAGGAGATCCCCTCGCTCTCCTCCTCTTTCTCTCGCTTTGGCAGCAGCAGGACGTCCGGTGCGGCGGCTCCTCGTGTGGTGTGGATCCCTCAAGGTGCAGCAGATCGCTGGGGTTGTGCAGTCACCATGAGCTCACGGGAAAGTGGCCGCCAGTCCAGCGCAGTGGAGCATCCCGCGTCCCCCTCAGAGTCACCGAAGAGGGCACGAGGGAGACCCCGGAAACCGCAAAAAGTCAGTACCGCATATTCTACTAATGCGCAGCCTTCCCATCCGCGCACACACACAATGGCCCCGGCACACACGGCTACCGGGCAGCAGCGCTCTCATTCATAGGTCAGTGCTGGTCTAGTTTATCCATCAGGCTGCGGGAGGCAGTGCATGCAGGAGGTTCTCCCAGACCTCTGCTCTCACACGCCGGGGACCTGATGTGCTCTCCCCAGCAGCAGCACACCCGCAGATTGCCCTCTCCCGCTAGTACTGCACCGGGCACAACCGCAGTACTCCTTTACACAATGGGAATCCCCGTCTCTGTATGTAATCCGTACACATTCATTTCCCTGCAAGATTCCCATTCATTTTGGTTAGAAGATAAATCTAGCACCTCACACAGGTCCATCATGCTAAATGCTTTGTTCCGCACGAGTAAAATGAGCTGTGTTGTATGTACATGATGTGTGCATTACACAGTAGCATGACTCGTGTTCTGTGTGTGACATGTGGGAACTCCGGTGCAGCCTTGTGTGTAGCAGCCCCGGGATGAACTGTGTGTGTTTTGCCTGCGGATGCGAAGCATTATTTGGAACTGCTTTCATTCATGAGATATTTTTAGATCCTGCTGCGTGTTTCAGTATTACTAATATGTGGTTTTACTGGAGGAAAAACAGGTTTATATCCTGGTGGTGTTTTCTGTGAGGCTAATGAGACTTTTGGCTCTGTCGTTTCTTTATTTAATAAGTTCTAAGCATAAGGGAGTGTTTTGTTTTTTTTTTTCTTTCTTTTTTACATTTATATAGAATGTTAATTAAGCAACTGGAAGGAATATAAATATATCAGCAAAACTTGCAGGATTTCAACTTGATAATCATGCTACAAGTCACATGATGGAATATTTACAAACATATTATATATATAGATATAGATATAGATATATAGATTAGAATGCATGTTTTTAAAAATTACTTCCCTTTTTTTTTTTTTTTTTTTTTATTCTACCAACTTCATAAAATAATACTTGGTATTTTCTGGAGCAACTACAGTTATTTAACTGGAGTCAGTCACTGAGTCCATAAATTGTTTATAGTTGTTTTGTCCCTTATTTTGTCCCTTTACTGGAAAGTCAAACTCTGTGTGTTTTGAGATTAGGCTAGACCACACGTGTGTTTGGAAATGCTGCCCAGGATTACTGAATAAAATGCAATTTCTACATGTAATTATAAATAAATTAGGTCATGTTTTTTGTTTTTACACTTAAGAATATAAATTGTAATGGGATGTATGTCATTGGTTAAAGAAAGTTACAGTTCTAAGTGCACAACTTAAATTTTTATTACCTATCTCAGTGTGTAAATGTTTTTCTTTCCTGCAAATCATTGGATTTGTACATTAGTTACATATGTTTCCCTGTAAGGATTTAATAGTACAGTATATTATGGCAGAAAAGGTTTAGCTGCATTTGGAGTGTGGAATATTTTCCCATGTTAAATTCTTTCCACTATATCAAGTTTATTTCTTTATTTAGGAGCCAGCAGCTGGAGAACCCTCTCCTAAAAGACCCCGAGGAAGACCTAAGGGAAGCAAAAATAAAGGTCCTTCAAAATCTGCACAAAAGGTGAGCTTAGCAGCACATGCTTGCTCAGAGACCATACTTAATTGTTTGGGCAGAGTATTGTTTTCTGTAACTTCAAGCTATGGCTCTTCCATTTTTAATAACCAATTTCCCCTTATACACAGCACATGCTAAGAATTACATTCTTTAAAATAGAAGAATAGATGGCCTTTAATCAGTTCTAGTTAATCAGTGTCTATTTCACATTCTGTAGTTCCACTCATAAAGTACAGCAAAATAGTTTGAGAAAATAAGATTTTTGTTAAAATGTAATTTCTTTTCACTAATACATAATATGTGAGGTATACATGTTGTTCTATTCAAAAATGGTTAACTGCAGATCTATAACGAAAATAAGCCAAACTGAAAAATGTCCATTCTTTAGAAGTAAACATCCAGTTATCAGCTTGAGAAGAAAGTCCTGTGGTCAGTCTGTATTTAGCAATATCATTGGCACATGAGCAATTCCTGTAGGCAAACATTGTTTTTAAAACTTTGGAATTAATTCACAAAGGTTGTTAAAGGGAAGAGACCATTAATTGGAATTTTTACTGTTTTGTCATAAAGTTTGCATAATACTCTGAGGGACATATGTATCAAAGCTTGATGTGAGCTATATATCACCAACCAATCAGCTTCTAACTTACATTTTGCAGGCTGTTTTTAAGAAATGATAGTTTGGAGCTGATTGGTTGGAGATGTATATTTCACAATTTTATCTCACATCAAGCTTTGATACATATGCCCCTATATTCCAAAATCTGTACAAAATGGCCATCCCTCTGTCACTTGCTTTCCTTATTTGCATTTATGCTGCTGGGCACTAGTGGGATGTGTACATTAGAAGATAGCTTCCTAACAATTACAGAATTCGGTGAATCTCAATTGAAGTTTTAATAAACAGCAGAATTTTGATAGCAAGGTTTAAACTGTGACGTTTATTAGCTTTTAACAATATATCTTATAGTGCAAGGGAATTGGCAAAATAAAACTTTTAATTATGCTTCAAAGTTTCTTTACTATAGAAGTGTATATTTTTGGATGAAAATGACCAAGCATCGGGTTCTCCTCACAGCTTAGTCATGCAAGAGAATCTAAGGTTCTTGCAGCAATTTATAGTTTATTGAGAACCCACATCTCTAAGTCTATGCCTATTAGAGAATTCTCTAACCCCAAAGATTATTTAAATGTCATTCCAAATGATAAAATAAACGGGTTGTATTTGTAACTGTATTTTGAATCGCAAAGAAAATGTCACTTCTGCATGTAAAATTGTTTGGGTGATGCGCCAAAGACTTCATAGTCCCATAAAGTTGGTTTTGACATTTCCCATGATGAAACTTATATTGATAAAACTAAAAAATGGAGTCCTGGTTTAATCCATGGATGAGCTCATTAGAATGTACTACTGTGTTCATAACAGGCAATGTTGCAAGCCAGTCAACATATATGGAAAGGTATCTATGATTAATTGGGTATTCTCTTGTGAGCCATTGCACATAACAATTAAATATATTACATGACCTGTTAGAAAGCTAAAACTACTCAGCAATCAATAAAATATGTTTTGCTGAATCTTCCCTTAATCCCCTCTTAACTGAAATGATAAGAAAAGGTGTTCTAAAAGCAATCTTGAATGTGCATTTATTTCTTGGGTTTTCCCAACCTCTTCTTTACAACTTCTGTTTGAGCTTTATGCAAAGTGTCATTGGGAAATTTATAACAGTTGTGCATATTTATATCTGTTCATGTAATTACATTTCTGATGAAAGGCTAGAATGCAGAGACCTTTATATATAAGATGTACTGAAGAGACCTTTCATGAGTCTATCTTGGGTATTTTGGAGTAATATGATTTCATGTTACAGTGCTATTGTGTCTCTCACCTAGAATATTCCTGTGTTGACCAACTTTTAGATAGTTGGTTAGGCCCCTAAGCAACAATCTGTGTTTGTTTGTTTTTTACATAAAATTATGCAGAAACTGCAGTTTCTGCATAATTTTATATATTGTTGCTATGTACTAAAAGCACAATGCAGGAGATTTTGCAGAAATCTCTGGCAAAGTCTTAATTAGCACTTCATATCTCAGTCCCCATTATCAATGGGTACTACGATCTGACCCCTATGTACTAAACTCCAAAAAGCAAAGCTTTTGGGAGTTTAACCCCAGTAGTTTACACCATCTTCAGATGTCGGCTCCCCCTGAAGAAGCCTGTCCCTTCTGTGAAAGACTTATTCAATTTGCCAGGGATGTCACTCGCAGGGACAGCGGTTACCGCAATCTCTGTCCCTGCGAGCTACCTTTTGTATGTAGTGGGGATATTTTCATTAAAAATATGTTCCTGGCGATATAGATATATAATAATCATGGCTGGTCCACAATTTTTACTACATAGACCCTTAGTGTAAAATATTGATGCTCAACACTCTTTTCATATTTGATTGGTTAGATAAAGTTAGGTAAAGTTGTAGCGATGGTGTTCTTTTGGAAACCAATGTAAGACATCCACTAGTAATATATCTTATGCTAATATCCTACTAAAACAGTTCAATGTTGTGTAATATTGTTTAATAGGAAAAAAAAGTGATACATTTTTTTTTTACAGACTCATCTGGCTAGCAGGGTGCCTAGAATGACACCCTGCAGCCAGAATCTATACAGCAGTGCTGCTTCAGATGGTCACGTCGCTGCCCTTACAGCTCCCCAGATTACATTGCTGTAATCACTGGCGATTGTGGCCCCGCCCCCATGTGACGACATATGGAAGGGGTGTGGTCTGCATCTGGCCCGCAAATGTTATATATATCAAAATGGCCCTCTGCAGAAGAAAGGTTCCCTACCCCAGCTTAAGAATAAGTGATAGATATATATATTTTTAACAAATAATTGTCGAATATTCATATATTTAATGTTTCCATACTCGTGCATTTGGCAATACCAAATGGGAACTACCATTAGTCAGCTCATGTTCTGATGATTATTGGGTACATGTGTTGGAATAACAGCAGTTCCCCATCTCAGGCAGATTCAGATTCTGTCCAGTCAGTCACAGGATGCTCATCAGCCCAACCAGAAAATGTAGATCATCATAGAAACATAGAATTTGACGGCAGATAAGAACCACTTGGCCCATCTAGTCTGCCCCAGTTTTAAACATATTGTTACCTTAACCCTTATTGATCCTTACTTCTTCTGAAGAATATCCTTATGTCTATCCCATGTATGTTTAAATTGCTCTACTGTCTTAGCCTCCCATCAGAGGTGGTAGAGGCTATTCCACTTATCCACTACCCTTTCTGTGAAGTAATTTTTCCTCAAATTTCCCCTGAACCTACCACCCTCCAGTTTCAGAACATGTCCTCATGTTCTAATACTTCTTTCTTTGAAGAATGTCTACTTCCTTTACCTTGCTAAAAAACCCTATATATATATATATATATATATATATATATATATATATATATATATATTTGAACATTTCTATCATGTCCCCCCTTTCCCTTCTCTGCTCCAAACTATAAATATTAAGATCTTTTAGTCTTTCCTGGTACGTTTTGTGGTGTAGACCTTGCACCATTTTAGTTGCCCTTCTATGTACAGTTTCTAATGTATTAATATCCTTCTGGAGATATGGCCTCCAGAACTGAACAGGTATTCAAGGTGAGGACGTACCAATGACCTATACAGTGGTATTATCACTTTTCTTTCTGCTACTGATTCCTTTCCCTATGCAACCAAGCATCTGACTTGCCTTCCTCATTGCTTTGTTACAATGTTTGCTTACCTTTAAGTCACCTGAAATAGTGACTCCTAGATCCCTTTCCTCTTCAGTAGTTTCCAGTATAGTGCCATTAATACTGTATTTAGCCTTTGGATTTTTGAGACCCATGTGCATGAACTTGCATTTTTTTTTTGCCATTAAACTGTAGTTGCCACATTCTTAACTATACCTCTAGTCTGCCTAGATTATCAATCATTTTGTTTTACCCCTCCTGGTGTGTCTACCCTGTTGCATACCTTTGTGTCATCTGCTAAAAGGCATAGTATCCCTTCAATACCATTTGCAAAGTCACAAATAAAGATATTAAAAAGCACTGGTCAAAGTACAGATCCCTGAGGTACTCCACTGGTAACATTTCCCTCTTGAGACTGCACTCCGTTTACTACAACTCTCTGTTTCCTATCCTGCAGCCATGATCTTATCCATTCAACTATCTTTGTATCCAATCCTATGCTTTCCAGTTTATTTAACAGTCTGCAATATGGAACAGTGTCAAAAGCTTTACTAAAGTCTAGATAAGCTATATTTATGGCCCCCCCTTTATCTATTTCCTTAAGCTGGATACACACTGGCCGATATATTGGCTGATCAATTGATCGGCCAATATATCGTGCCCCCGTCGGCCAGTGTGTACAGACGATATGTCTGTGAACTCACTTTCTATTCTCAGACATCTCCACCATCATTATGGGTGATTTCAATATCCCCATTGACAGTCCACAATCTCCTCATGCCTCCAAACTACTCTCTTTAACATCCTCTCTTGGCCTCTCCCAATGGACTGACTCCTCTACTCATCAGGAGGGCCACTGTCTTGATCTTGTATTCACCAGACTATGCTCAGTTTCTGATTTCACTAATGCTCCTTTCCCTCTCTCAGATCACAACCTTATCACCTGCACACTCTCCTCCATTACATCAACATCATTGAAATCAACCAAACCTAAAACCCGTAGAAATAATAATGCCATTAACCTTCAACAACTATCTACCTCTCTACAACAACAACTTTCACCAATTTCTACATTCACTTCTCCTGAGACTGCTGCATCACACCTAAACCAGATTCTAGAAAAACCCCTCGATGAAGTAGCTCCAGTCCAATCACACACCACGTAGAGTTAGACATCAACCGTGGCATTCTAGCTTAACAAGGCATCTACAAAAACTCTCGCGTAAAGTTGAACGTCAGTGGCGAAAGTCTCATACTCCAAGTGACTTCCTCACATATAAGACTATCTACAACTCTTATCGTACTGCTCTAGACACTGCCAAACAAACATATTTCCAATCTCTAATCTCTGCTCAAGCTTCTAACCCCAAGCAACTTTTTAATACATTTAAACTGCTTCTTACCCCTCCATCACCCAAACCACCTGCTACTATCTGTGCACAAGATCTTGCTTCCTATTTTAGGGACAAAATTGATAAGATCCGAAATGAAATGGTAGGCTCTTCCTCAGCTAGTGACCTGCTCAATTCCCTACCTGAACCCTCTGGCACATTCTCTTCATTTGATCTCACAAATGAAGATGAAGTATCTACACTCTTCTCATCCTCCTACTCTATTACCTCTCCTCTAGATCCTATACCCTCACAAATCAGTAAAGCTCTGTCTCCTGTGCTTATCCCAACCCTAACTAAAATCTGTAATCTCTCTCTCTCTACTGGCAACTTTCATCACTGTTCAAGCACGCAGTGATTACTCCCATTCTGAAAAAACAAAATTCTGACCCTAACACTCTCTCAAATTACTGTCCTATCTCCCAGCTCCCATGCCCCTCCAAGCTACTTGAGAGACTTGTCTACACCCGCCTCACACACTTTCTTAACTCACACAACTTATTGGACCCACTTCAGTCCGGCTTTCGTTCCCAACACTCCACAGATACAGCACTGACTAAGGTAGTAAATGATCTTGTCACTGCCAAGGCTAAAGGCCATTACTCACTCCTAATTCTTCTAGATCTCTCTGCTGCTTTTGACACTGTTGACCACTCTCTTCTCATACAAACACTGCAATCCCTAGGTCTTAAGGACAGCTCTCTCTTGGTTTTCTTCCTACCTATCTGATCGCTCTTTTACTGTTTGTTTTTCTGATTCTGCTTCCTCTTCGCTACCTCTATCAGTTGGAGTACCGCAAGGCTCTGTCTTAGGTCCTTTACTATTCTCAATCTATACCACCTCTCTTGGCAAACTAATCCGCTCTTTTGGATTTCAGTACCATCTGTATGCGGATGATACTCAAATCTACCTATCCTCTCCAGATTTATCTCCATCTGTATTGGTCCGTGTCACTGAATGTCTTTCTGCCATTTCATCTTGGATGTCATGTCGCCACCTGAAACTTAATATTTCTAAAACAGAATTAATTATATTTCCACCAGCCAATAACAGTTACCAACCTGATCTCTCTCACTGTTGATACCTCGACCATCCACCCCGCCCCACAAGCTCGCTGCCTTGGTGTCATCCTTGACTCTGAACTTTGTTGACTCTGACTCCTTGACTCTGAACCTTGACTTTGTTCCCCATATTCAATCTGTCTCAAAATCATGTTATATACATTTAAAAAACATATCCAAAATTCGACCATATCTCACACAAGACACTGCAAAAACTCTAATCCATGCACTTATTATTTCCCGCATTGACTATTGCAATAGCCTCCTTACTGGTCTACCCAAAAACAGGCTATCACCATTACAATCCATTATGAATGCAGCTGCAAGGCTTATCTTCCTTGCGAAACGTTCTTCTTCTGCTGCCCCGCTCTGTCAGTCCCTCCATTGGTTGCTGGTTTTCTACCATATTCAATACAAAATACTTTCACTTACACATAAGGCTATTAACCAAACCACACCAACATACATCTCTTCACTCATCTCAAAATATCTCCCAACCAGACCTCTCAGCTCAGCACAAGATCTGCGTCTCTCACCCCCATGCATTACTTGCTCCCATTCACGGTTACAGGACTTTCTTCGCGCTGCACCCACTCTATGGAATAACCTACCTCGCACAATAAGACTTTCCTCTAGTCTCCAATCCTTCAAGCGTTCCCTGAAAACTCACCTCTTCAGGCAAGCTTATCAGATTCCAGAACCTCCCACATAACCTTCATAGCTTCCATATCTAATTACATCCCCTTTTACAGTCCACACACAATCTCACACATCGTCTTTCTCTCACATCCTCATGACATTTGGTCGACATTCCTGTGTGACTGGATCATGCAGCCAACCAAGAAACTGTGCATTCTGGCTGGACCAAAATGCAATACATAGCACCTATCCTTGTGTATCAATGCCTATTTCCCTATAGATTGTAAGCTTGTGAGCAGGGCCTTCCTACCTATATATCTGTCTGTTATTATGCAGTTTTGTTCTATTAATGCTTACAATTGTAAACTGTTAATAAATAAATAAAAACAATGTTGTTCACAGACATATCGCATTGGCTGTGCTGCACAGTCAATGAACAGATATGTCTGCAGACATCTGTCCATCAGCAAGTGTGTACGGGTGATTTGCCGTTCGCAGGGTGCAGAGAGAGGGGGGGGGAGCCACGAGTGGGTACTACTTACCCGACTCTGGCACAGTTCCCCATCACGCTGCTGTGTGCTGGGCTGCACTGAGAGACAGTCCGAGGCTGCTAAAGCAGTAGCCCGAGCAGTCTCCTATGCCAAAGGGGGGAGCGATCATGCTGCTCGCGCCCCCCATTGGCTGTGCTCCAGGCTGATGGGGCACACAGCGCCCCCTCCCCAGCACTGCAAATGTGTTGGGTTTTTTTCTTTGAAGGGGACGTAGCCACGCAGTCCCGAGATTAGGCCATGCCAACGGGACCCACTGCAGCACAGTTGGTCGTTCAGTGTGTATGAACCACCATCATCTGCAGATATATCTGCAGATCACTCCATCTGCAGATATGTCAGGTGTGTACCCACCTTTAGTCACCCAGTTAAAAAAATAAATAAGATTTGTTTGACATGATCTCCCCCCAGTAAATCCATGCTCTTTGGGATCCTGCAAATTGCTGGATTTGAGATAATCTACGACTTTCTTTTAAGAGTGTTTCCATCAATTTCCCTACTATTGATGTAAGGCTCACTGGTCGGTAGTAGCTTGCCTCTTCCTTGCTTCCACTTTTGTGCAGTGGGAAAACGTTTGCTTTTTTCTAGTCCTCTGGAATTACTCCAGTAGCTAGTGACTGGTTGAATAATTCTGTTAATGGTGTTACCAGCACCCCTTTAAGCTCTTTTAGTATCCTTGGATGTAACCCATTTGGCCCCATTGATTTATCCACTTTCAGTTTTGAGAGTTCTGTTAGGATCTTCTCCTCTGTAAATGTGCTTGTTCCTACCTCATTTTTCTGATTATGCCTGCAACTTAACTGTGGCCCCTTGCCCTCTCTCTCAGTAGTGAATACTGAGCAAAAATTAATTAAGATGATCAGCTATTACATTATCTACCTCAAAAAGACTCCCTCATTCTGTCTTTTTATTCCACCTTTTGTTCTTCTGCTTTCGCTTATATACTTAAAAAAAAAAAAAAAAAAAAGTTTTGCCCCATTTACCCACGGACTGTGCCATTTTCTCCTCAGCTTTTGCCTTTGCACATCTGATTACTTTCTTAGCCTCCTTCTGTTTTACAAGATACACCTTTGTCCTCATTATTGTGCGTCTGCTTGTATTTCCTAAAGGCCATCTTTTTTGCTTTCACAATACGTGGTACCTCTTTCCCAAACCACACTGGCTTCCTTTTCCTTGTGGTTTTTCTAACCCTTTTGATACAAAGGTATGTTGCCTTTAATATTGCACTTTTTAAATATTCCTGTCTCTCCTTCACTCCTTTCAAGTTCCTCCACTCTGCCAAAGATTCGCTTACACATCTTCCCATCCCTGCAAAATCAGCCTTCCTAAAATCATAGCAAATATAGACCTTTTTGGTATAAGGTAATTCTAAATATTGTTTTCCAGTGGGTGGTTTCATGGATCAGTAGAACAAGTAAGTAAGGTAGCAGGGGACTGTTCAGTGTTACCTTGATATCTCTAGCTATCACATAGAATGTTTGCCAATATATGGATGCCATGTAGTAGTAGTAGACATTGAGAATGCCAGCGCTGATGACAGTATTAATACATATTCACTGGCGTTAACTAGATGCAGAAAGGTTTACAAAGAACTATATCTCCTTGTTAACATCCACCCTCAAATGAGTTGTCATGTAAAAGGAATACGCAATTCTTGTTCTACCTGGACTCTGATTTTGGCTTAATCTTAATGGTGCTAGCAGATTCATTTTGAAAAATGGAGTAATGATATATTTCTGATCATAATAAACAATAAAAAAACAACTTTTGAATTTGCATTTTTTTTTGAGTAAAACATTTATTTGATGTCCTTTTTCTGCGATTCCAATTCAACATTAATATAGATGAGACACTAAACTTTTTCAGCTAGGCATCACTGGGTTAATTTTTATTTATTTATTATATTAAAGGGACTGTAACCTCCACATTTTCTTTGCCTAGTGTTGCAAGTGTGTCTCTATCTTCACAATATAGCAAAACATAGTTATTTACAGTATGGAGTGTGGGCCATTAGCAGCAGTGCCAGGCGGAATAGAGCCACCTATGGAAGTCTAGTTCAACACCAGGAGCTACAGCTTGCAACAATTGCAGATGCACAATTTGGAGAAATGTCAAAATATCAAGAGCTTTTGTATTTTTATCTTGTACAAATAACACTAGTATGAGATACATAATTCTCAATGTATACCTGGAGATATTGGAAACATGACCTGTTGTGGTGTAGAGGAAAGCCACCTTACATCCACTGATTCCAGATGAGTTCTAGACATAGGAGCTTTATTTCTTTGTTCTGATCCATATTGCGCATCTGCAGGCATATTTATTAGGTATCTCTCTGGGCATGCTATGGTTTGTCTGCTCCAGACAAGGCCATGCTTTCTATCTTAAGGGGCATAAAACACACCTTGCCATTGCCTTAAAAGCTCTTATGTGGAAAGATTCTCAGCACAACAATATCAAGAAAGTCTCTAGAAGCAGTTAAAGCAGGGTTTCCCAAACTCAGTTCTCAAGACACAATAACAGTTCAGGCTTTAAGGATATCCATGCTTGTGCACAGATAGTATAATCAAACTTACTGAGGGGCTAATTAAGTTACCTGTGCTAAAGCATGGATATACTTAAAACCTGAAGACCGAGCTTGGGAACCACTGAGTTGAAGGGATGACAAGGCAGAGCAGCAATGTGATCTCTACTGAATTGCAAGCTCTAGTAAATTTACCAGCACCATAATAGAGATTACGTAAATTAATATATATGTATTATAAAAATTTGTACATCCATCCCTTTGACACTATAACCTGTATTTCTTTATTTTTCATTTGTATCAAGCTTTGAAATTAGCATCTGTTATTTAAATTTGCATTGATATGTAGCATACTGCTATTGGTGGAAAACTATTTTGTGAAAAGTGACACAAAATCAGAAAATATGGTTTAAACAAAGTGCAGAACAATAATGACGTTCAAACGTAATTGAAGCAAATGTAAAATTTCATCAGAAAATGTAATTGATCAATTGATCCAAGCTCCATTGAGCGGAACTGTTTATGCCTGGTCTGAGTGAGTCACTTTTAAGCTTATTTTCAGTCAAATGGAAATGTCACACTTTTATAAATAGATGTAATACATTGTATTTAATGAAAAACATCTATTTTTCCCAGTGAAAATAGAGGATTGTCAAAATGTAATTCTGCGTAAAAAACAAACTTCAGAAAACTGTTTTATAGGTCAATATACCCCATATGCATATTCATCTTAAAGTATAAGTAGGGAACTAGTGCAAACAGATGTTTGCCATTTTTTGTGTCTTTTATTAATGTGTTCTGTTTATAACCATTATCGGGCCATTGTTCATTGTATTGAGACACACACTTCTTAGCATATACAGTATGGCTTACTGTAGCAAAATCCTCTGTTTTCCCCATTATGGAAAAAGTGTAAGCACATTGCTACACTAATTAATTAGCAAATATATCCATGCTGTGAAAATTCTGTAAACTTGGCTTTGACCAATCAGTATTTCTCATAGTAAAGTAGTTCAAGATACTATTATTGGTCTGTCTCGCTGCTAGTTGGTCAGAATGACCTTGGATAAAGCCACAAACAGTGTTCATCTTTTCACTAAGTCATCGGTTCCCAAATTTATTTATTTATTTACTCCCGGCACCCTAGAGTATCATAATTTTTGTTCACCGCGCCCTTAGGACAAATGTTTCAAATTGAGAAATTCTGCAAAAATTATTAAATTAAGTAAATTGTTTTTATGTCATCCTTGGGTACAGTTTTATATGGTGAACAGGGTTGCGTTCTGTTTGCCCACATATTTTATGATGGGCAAAACCAGTGCTATTGACTGCCAATCATATTGACCATAAATAATTTTACTTTGTCTTGGACCACCAACCCACCAAGTTTGGGAACCACTGGACTAAGTGCATCTTGTATCCAGAACCTCAGAATGTCTAAATGTGCCAGGTCAAACTGGTTCTTTTAAAATCGGTAAAATTAATATTTAATATACTGCATTCAATATTTCTGGTAACCTGTACATCCTGGTCTAATTGAGCCTTAAGGTGCATACACACGATTTTTTGAATGATTATCGTTAATGATCTCGTTCAATCATTGAAAAAATCGTTCACTTTCTAAGTTAAAGCGATGAACGATTATCGTTCATGTGCGTTCACGTTTGTACTTCAGTCAGACTGACCAACTCAACGATTTTCATTAAGGGAATATGCAAAAATCGTTTGTAGTTCAAAAAAATCGTTCATTAAATCTAGTAAATGAACGATTTTACTAAACGATTTTCGTTAACTAAAATCGTTCATTTACTGTAAAGACCCATTGATTTGTAACATTTAAACATGGTAATGATTTTTTTTTTTTTTAGTTATCTGAAACCCATTTTGTATAGTTAATGCAATGTTTTATACAGCTACAGGAATTTCTGAGCTTCTACCGTATACACTAATAGTATTGTCTGATGGATGACTAGTTAGAATGTGGTGTTTTGGCGAAGGCAAAGAAGCACCATATTTTCAGGCCACTTAGATAACGGTTTTATAGTCTATGAATTTTTATTTTACGCAATGTATGGCAGCATCCATTTATTAATACTAATTTATTTTTGTGATTAATAACCTGTATCTATAGGAGTCATGACACATTTAAAAATTAAGACAAATATATAATACTGTACATTTTTCAATATGAAATAAATGTACTACTTTACATGCAGAGAGGTGTACGCTAGATTTCAAATCGCAAAATTACCTATCGAAAACAGACTACAAATGAGGACCCAAAAGGTGTCCCTAAAATGAAAATAGATTTTGCATCGAAAGTAGACTCTAGAAGAGACAACTGTCTACTACATGCTATGGCAATGGAAGCCACATCTGTGTCGAACCTATCGCAGGCGTCAACACACAGTATACAATTTTGAGTTCTTTTGTGATACCTCCCAAATTTCAAGGAACTTGGATGTATTAAGCTGTGGAGAGTGATAAACGACCAGCCACTCATCTCCTAACTGTCATGGTACAGGCTGTGTTTGAAAAATGACAGGAGCTGATTGGTTGGTCATTTATCACTTTCCAATTTATCACTTCCCAGAGCTTAATACATCGGCCCCAATATGCCCTCATACTATTACCAATACCTGCAGATCAGGCATTAATACAACTGTACTGTTGCCCCGTGCAGAATGCACTTTCCTTGTATAGAATAGAGGGCCAGGGGCCTTATAGCCATGCTCTACAACTTGCTGTACACACTAACAGGCAGTCAAAGAGCTTCACAAACTTAAAAAGGATGAGGTATGGGAGAGCCCTTATCTCCATAAAAGTGGGAGAAGATTATAGAAAGAATCACCAAAATTCCAATTTGTGTTTAGAATTAAAAATTTATTTCTGATGCAAAAACAACAAACACTGTTTTTCACTTGACACAGACCTCTGTTAGACCGTAAATAGGTGGTCTCCCAGTCCCACGTGTGGTGGGTCTGTGCCAAGACTAGAAGTTTCTTGCAAGAAGTACACAAACCTCCTTAGCTAATTGCAGGAATTCAGAATCCATCCTGTTTCTCTTATGGTCTACCAGGGCCGAAACTAGGATATCTGTCACCCGGTGCAAGGCAGCAATTTTGCGCCCCCTCCCTTCCTGTACCTGGAGTTTCCTTGCTCCTCCATAAGGCAGTGCACTACTCAGACGTCCCTGATATAGTGACTTACATTATTCCACACACCATAAAACCCATTACACATTATGCCACACACTGTAATGCCTATTACCAAAGTGCCACTTACATATTTGCCCGACACCATTTTATACCCCACAGTAAGGCTTCTAATTACTTTAAAATTACCTGCTCGTTGCCAGGGGGTAACATGTTTGTTGCCAGGGGTTTTCATGGGATAAGATGCAGCTTTCAGCATCTTCTCCCGGCAGCACCAGCGTTCCCAGTGCTGGGAACGCTGTGTGCATTGTGCTGGCCTAACAGACACTAGAGGTCCAGTAGGACCTCTAGCATCTGTCTCCTCCAAGGCGGCGCCCATTTTTGGTTGGCCGTTTTCAGCAGAGTCCATGCGGACGGCTAGTCCGCTGGAATCTGCTGAAAACGGGCATCCAAAAATGGCCACCGCCAAGGATGAGACACACTAGAGGGCCAATAAGGACCTATAGCATTTGTCTCCTCTTTGGCGGCAGCCATTTTTGGATGGCCTTTTCTGAATCTGCAGCCCCCAAGCCACCTCCAGTCAGCTTTTTTCACCCCCTGCAATCCAGTGCACGTGCACCTCTAGCCCCCCCCCCCCCTAGTTGCGGCCCTGGGTCTACTCCCTTAAGGAGTGAGAGGACGAGGTATTGATTTCACATAGCTGAGAACTACTGCTTTATTTTTTTCGTTTTTAGTATAATGGTCAGGTCTTGGGGATTACTGTCATTGTAGTGGCCCTCTTCCCCAGGCACTAGACCCTTTCTCAATGCAGCTATGTTTAACTGTTTGCTGACATTTTTATAGCAACAGCATATTCTGTTGTGCTGTACAAGATTGTTTTGGAATGCATTGATGTGGTGATTCCCCTGGCAACACCTACAGCGATATCTTTAACAATATGTGGAAATTGGCTTGTTAGCCCTAGAATGCCAGTGATTAGTAAATAAAGCACAATGTCATATTTAATCAGTAATTATAGAAGTATATATTTTAATACATCCTGCTGGAAGATTACCGTTATCGTATCGTAGGAGCTGTCACATTCCAACATCACTGTTTGTGTGGAAAAAGAGTACAATAATATATATTTGTGTATTTTAAAAGCTCAGAAAATAAAGAAATAATGTATCATATGAAATGCTTCAGGTGTGTGTTTAAATTAAACTAATATGATAGTATAGCAAATATATTTGAATGAGAGCAAGCATCATTATTCTATATTATAATACTTAAAAACTAGCTCATGCTGTTATGTCCTGCAAAAGTATTAAAGAATAATACATATGGTGTGTATAGAAAAATTCCCCATGGCACATTAGTTTTGACTTGCATATACACTTGTAAATTTAAATGGGTACTTTTAAATGAAGTGGTGTATTAAACCAGTAGCTCAAAGCATGTATTAGCTTTCACATTAACATCTCCCTATATCATCTTTCATTGCAGGTAGACCTTAGATTATATTGCATAGGGGTCCTCCTTGACAATAACTGGATGCCTGATATATATTATTTAAACTCCTTTTGTCCAATTTAATTGCTTTCAACTGTACAGGTTTAATTTTGATGCTTTGTTAAATTTCCATGTGCAAGACAAAAATATTACACTTGGATCACAGTAGTTAAAATTTCTTTGGGTTCTGTAAATAGCTGTTGACAATGTACTGTAAGTGCATGTTCTGTAATTACTTACAGACCGAAAACCCTATCTGACATCACTGCAATGAAGGGCACATACTTGTGGAATGTGTCCGGAGCAAGGCATTTAACTGTGAGGTCTTCAATATTTGCTCGAGGATCTGCCAAACATGAGATGGACATTCCTCTACAGCTAAACAGGCGAAAGGCACTAGCTGTTGAGAGCTATCCCACTGAAACATAGACAGCGCTTCTGCCATCAGATTGACGGTTCTCAGCATGTGTCGCACTGCAAAAGTAGTTATTCCTAAAACAAGCCAGGATGGGTTGGGTACGGGATCCCAGCGCTCAGGATGCTGACTGTCAAAATACCAACAGCGGCATCCTGACAGTCAGAATACCGACAGATGTTTGTTAGAAACCTTTCTCTAACCCTTGCCGCCCTCCTAATCCTAAATCTCCTCCTGACCCTAATACTTGCTCCGTAATCTGTCGGTATTCTATGGGGTAAAGCTACAGGACTAATAGGTTCCTAGTTAAACTTGCTATCACTTGGAGGACCAAGGTGAAGCACACCTAGGCTTCCTAGGAAGAGCCCTAAAGACTGTGCCACCAGCCTTCTCTGTAAACAGATGCAACTGCAGCTAGCTAGTTCTCCTTTTGCCCTATTCAAACGCTATTGAAATTGTGCAAAAACCTTCCACATTGCCAGGTCCTCCTGAATATCTTTGGACAGGTGCACTAGATGGTATGGTAGCCTAGCACCCAGAGTTGCCCCCTCCAGCCGACGGCAGAGGGACTTGCCCATGGGTAAACCCTGCACACGAAATTGAAGAGGCAAGCAGAGACTCATGCGGGCGAAATGTACCCTCAATCACCCTGCCAACAATGCCTGAAGTTTGCTAACCTTGTCCTGTGGTAATCTGTAGAGCCCTGCTACTGAGGCTATCTCAATGCCCAAGTCGGAGAGACAGCTAGTGGGCCCCTCCTTTCTGTCATGCGTACTGGGCACACAGAAATGCCAGAACAGGGCTTGGCTGAGAAACTTTCTTGCTACCTAGTGAGGCGTTAGTTGATGAATAAAAAATCTTTGGTAGTGAGTACCCTGTGATGGCCGGTGCTTGAAATGCCTAGTGCAGAAAAGTGCTGAATTTCTCAGAGTGCACAAAACAGCACAGCCCATAGGCAAGCACTTGTCAATGTAATACCTGTCCTGCAATCTGAAACCACAGTTGCGTAGAGGCAGCAGCCGGAAAGTGGACTTCATGTCCAACTTGGCTATTAGCACCCTGGGCCCGCATCAACTAGAGTGCCTCAGCTAAAGACTGGTACAATACCTACATTGAAGTTAAACCATCCAACAAGGTGGCCTCCAGTGTCTCTCCTATTGCTTGCTTAACCTGCTCTGCCACTATCGCAATCCTTGGCAGGGTAACCACTCCACATTAAAGCTACATGCTTTGCCTGACCCGCACTGCCCCATGTTATAGGAGAAACAATGTCCTTGTTTAAGAAAGGGTAGGATGTCCAATAGGATCCATGGACAGATTCTACTACCCCCTTCTAGGTACAGGGAGCCTATGCTGTGATACTTTAACACCTTAATTTCTCATGAAATCTAAGTCCTTCAATCTTGTTTTTTTTTTCTCTGAAGTATTCATCATATGATAACCTGGGCTCTCTGTTGGTACGCATGTCATGTATCATATGCATGGAAGTCAACAATTTCAAGTGTTTGCGGACTCTGGTTTCCAAGTAGCTGGTGAAGAAAACAAGCATCTCCCCCATCCAGCAAAAAAGGTCTTGTATGCCTAACTTTATGACTGGCACTGTGGCGGGAATGGCTGTATTGTTACACCATCCTCCAGCCTTCTCCCACTTAGCTAGGTCACTTCCTCCCACCACGGCTGCTGTTTGTTTGCGTTGCTCCCTCCTGCAAGTTGCGCCGCAGTAAGTGCATGAGCTTGCGCAGATGGTCAGTAAAACTAGTAGTGCTACCCGTATTGCTGTACCCCAATAGGTCATTGCAATAAAACAATCAAACTTGATTGTACTCGCACTCCATGTTGAGACGGATGGTCAGCATGTGTGCTCAAGGAGCCTGACTGAGATGGGATGTGTTACCTGGATTCTGACCACTGCAGTCCCGGTTGAGCAGATGGAGAATGAGGGATCTGATTCCCGGATTCTGATTACTGTAGCTATTCTGATCAGTCTGTCCATGACTATGACAACATCCTGAACTGGCACATCACCTGGGCAGACAAATTTTAGCCGTAGAAGTGGACCTGTCCCTATGTGTATAGGGCTACCTGTGTCTGCCACACCTGCTATGGGCCCTTGGAAGGACCCATGGTCGAAGGTTCTCTGCGTCTTTCTGAGCCCATACATGGGCTACAGGGGACGTAAAAGGCATCCATAAGAGGACAAAAGGCAAAATTTTAAAAAATCCACATGAGGGGCCAGAGGCACTAATGGAACACAAGGCACCTGAGCACACCATCTTCCATGATGTGACCCATGTTCCCTTCGCAACGGGCAGCACTGGGAAGGGTCTAATCGCTGACTGAACACTTTCATGGGAGGGATTAGCCAAACTCCTTTGGGCCCCATCTCACACCCAGCCTCTCCAGGAATCTGTAATCCGTTCCCCACCGGACCTTGCTGAGTTACGTACAGCCAGAAAGGGGATGCTGAGCGTTCCCTGCTTTGAATCGAAGGAATAAGTGCGTTGGGGGTGGGGGGCGGAGTTTTGAACAACATTGAAAGTGGGGATTTTAAGCAAAACAATAAAATAAAGCAGAAATAGTACGGAGTTATGAAAAAGGAAAATCACCAGCATCTAGCTGTGCAGGGGAGAGATGTTCATATGTGTATTTCTTCCTGACAGTGACTGAAGATGGTAAATTCCATGTTTTATCAGATTATGGTGATCACTAACCCCTCCTCAACCCTTTGGAACTTCCTCACTGGATGAGTAATCATTAATCCTATCTCAACCTGTAGCCATTAGCCAAGATAAGACTTTACTCTAAACCAACATACACAATGAAGGTTTGAGGAATAACTGTACTAATAAATGCCAAAAGCACACAGCTCATATAATCATAGTGAAGTGCCTGCTTCTTTATTCTAGAGCAGCATTTCTTAAACTCATTCCTCAGGGAGTGCTAACAGTGCATGTTTTCCAGGTCTCCTCACAGAATCAGAAGTTAAATAATTAGCTCCACCTGTGGATCTTTAAAAATGTGTCAGCCAGTAAAGAATACACCTGTGAAAAAACTAGGATAAATGGAATCCATGTGCTTAGTGCTCCCTGAGGAATGAGTTTGGGAAACACTGCTCTAGAGCTTTCTGAACCCTTTGGTGAATGTTAAAGCCATCTTTGTGTGAAATGTAAAAATGTTCTTCAAATAGTAAAAAGCATGCGAAGTGGAAATACCCAATTGTAGTATGTACTACCTAAGTTGTTGTTAACCACTTGCCTGGCGCTGTCGTATCAAATACGACAACACCAGGCTAGCCTTCCACTGGCATGGTCGTATCTGATACGACTAGTCAGAAATGCCCACTAGGCGGCTGTGGGAAGCTAATCTTCCAGCAGCCACCTACATCAGAGGGACCTTCTGGTTCCTCTGCAAGCATGGCTGCCTCTCCAGCGTGTCCCGACCACTGCTGGCCACACTGATCGGGCACAGTCGGCAAACCCCTCCCGGCGCACTGCCATTGAAGAAGCAGCCACGGCTCATGTAGCCACAGCTGTTGCTGTGATCTGATCACTGTGGTCAGCAGTGATCGCAGCTGACCCCAGCAGCCGCGGCTCTGGTAGCTGCTGCTATGTATCCGGGTTGCCAGCAGGACACCCTCTCGCTGCAGTTCCAGAGCTACTGTGATCACTGTGTAGAAGAGGCAGCAGCGGCGGCTCTGGTAGCTGCCGCTGCTATGTATCCGCGCTGCTAGCGGGACACGCTCCTGCTGTGGCTCCGGAACTACAGTGATCACTGTTATGTACAGGAAGCAGCAGTCGCGACTCTGGCTGCTGCTTCTATGTACCCAGGCAGCCTAACGGCGCCCCGCACACTCCCTCCCCGGCTCAGCTCCTCCTCCTCCTCCCCCATGATGCCAGTTTTTATAAGGGCCATAATACATACATACATACATACATACATACATACATGTGCATAAATATTGGGACATTGACAGAATTTTCATATTTTGGCCTCTGTTCACCACCACAATGGCTTTAAAATTAAACAAACAAGATGTGCTTTAACTGCAGACTTTCAGATTTAATTTGAGGGTAATTACATCCAAATCAGGTGAACGGTGTAGGAATTACAACGGTTTCTATATGTGCCTCCCACTTTTTAAGGGGCCAAAAGTAATGGGACTATCAACTCAAAAGCTATTTCATGGACAGGTGTGGGCTATTCCCTCATTATTTCATTATCAATTAAGCAGCTAAAAGGTCTGGAGTTGATTCTAGGTGTGACATTTGCATTTGGAATCAGTTGCTGTCGACTCTCAATATGAGATCCAAAGAGCTGTCAATATCAGTGAAGCAAGCCATCATTAGGCTGAAAAATCAAAACAAACCCATCAGAGAGATAGCAAAAACATTAGGTGTGGCCAAATCAACTGTTTGGAACATTCTTAAAAAAGAATGCACCGGAGAGCTCAGCAACACCAAAAGACCCGGAAGACCACGGAAAACAACTGTGGTGGATGACAGAAGAATTATTTCCCTGGTGAAGAAAAACTCCTTCACAACAGTTGGCCAAATCAAGAACACTCTCCAGGAGGTAGGTGTATATGTGTCAAAGTCATCAATCAAGAGAAGACTTCACAAGAGTGAATATAGAGGGTGCACCACAAGTTGTAAACCATTGGTGAGCCACAAAAACAGGAAGACCAGATTAGAGTTTGCCACACAACATCTAAAAAAGCCATTACAGTTCTGGAACAACATCCTATGGACAGATGAGACAAAGATCAACTTCTACCAGAGTGATGGAAAGAGAAGAGTATGGAGAAGGAAAGGAACTGCTCATGATCCAAAACATACCACCTCATCAGTGAAGAATGGTAGTGTCATGGCGTGGGCATGTATGGCTGCCAATGGAACTGGTTCCCTTGTATTTATTGATAATGTGACTGCTGACAAAAGCAGCAGAATGAATTCTGAAGTGTTTTGGGCAATATTATATGCTCATATTCAGTCAAATGCTTCAGAACTCATTGGACGGCGCCTCACAGTGCAGATGGACAATGACCCGAAGCATACTGCAAAAGCAACCAAAGAGTTTTTTAAGGCTAAAAAGTGGAATCTTATACAATGGCCAAGTCAATCCCCTGACCTGAATCCGATTGAGCATGCATTTCACTTGATGAAGAGAAAACTGAAGGGAAAATGCCCCGAGAACAAGCAGAAACTGAAGACATTTGCAGTAGAGGCCTGGCAGAGCATCACCAGGGTTGAAACCCAGCGTCTGGTGATATCTATGCGTTCCAGACTTCAGGCTGTAATTGCCTGCAAAGGATTGGCAACAAAGTATTAAAAAGGGAAAGTTAGATTTAGGATTGTTTAGTTTGTCCCATTACTTTTGGCCTTTTAAAAAGTGGGAGGTACATATAGAAACCGTTGTAATTCTTACACCGTTCACCTGATTTGGATGTAATTACCCTCAAATTAAATCTGAAAGTCCTGCAGTTAAAGCACATCTTGTTTGTTTCATTTCAAAGCCATTGTGGTGAATAGAGGCCAAAATATGAAAATTCTGTCAATGTCCCAATATTTATGCACCTGACTGTACATACATACACACATTCCAGTAAGCTGCACTCTCATATCAGAGTGTGTAATCAGGGGTGCTCCAATAGAGACAATCAAGTCCAGGATACATGTAGAAAATAATGGGCACTCATCACTCAGTAGACACTTTTTTTTTAATTACTTACGAATCGCATGATTATTTAGTGTGAAAGCAGCAGGAGGAGAGAGACTCTGATTAGGGATGGCAACCCTCAATCGATGTTTAGGAAACATCGGCAGTTGTGGTCTACACAGATTTCGACCAATCGCTAAACAATTGATGGCTTCTAACGATGGTTGACCCATCGATGGTACAGCTGTCAATTGCCATCATTACAGTATAACATAAAAGTTGCTATTTTGCTATGTATATATGTGTGAGAAATATATATATATCTCTCTCATAACAAATAAAATAGTGATGGATACGTTTTAAAATGATGATCTTGACCTAATTCAATCATAAAAGAAACCGATAATTTTGGAGCGGTTTTTGGAAAAAGAATTAGAGGGGTATTCAATATGAAAGGTTAACTTCCCTGGCGAAGTTAACGTTTCATAGCGGAGTTTTTTTCTGCATAAAGGTATGGTGCGCGCTCCCGCTTATCCCCGTATTCAAAATAAAATTAACGAAAACTGGAAACTCCGAAGTTGGATTTGCGTAAAGTTACAAATTTTTCCTTTAAAATAATTGTAAGACCCCCCTAAAGTTGTAAAAACATGGGGGAACACTATGGATACCCCCGTTTTTGCCTTTAATTGAAAGTCGGGGATTTAAATAGCCGCAGCACGTGTTTTTTATCCGACATTGAAGAAAGAAGTGATGCAGAAGAGCACTTAAGTTATTTTTTTAGTTTTTTTAAGTGGTCCCATCAAATTTGGGGTACATGAAAATGGGTACTAGCATATTTTGGTGTCCCTAAAGTAATTTTTTTTTAATTCTGCATTTGTGCACCTGCCGCTATAATTCTATTCTAGAAAACATCTGCCGCATACTTGCAGAATAGCCCTGAACCTATTTCCCTATTGTTTAACAATTTTTTTCAATTTTTTTTTTTTTTTTTGCACCCCAATTTTTTAATAAATTTTTTGGGGTGTCTCTATTTTTTTTTAAACTTTTTTTTTGACACCGTTCTTTTTTAAATGTCATTCCCAGGGGTGCAGGCTATTTTTTTAAGTCTGCACCCCTAAACCCTAATTCTGCACTTTTTTTCGACACCTATTCAATGGTGAAAACTTATCCCTGTTTTTTAGCAAAGACTTTTCAAAACTGCGATAAGTCTTTGAAATTGAATACGGTGTAAAACTAAAACCAGTGATATTAACGCAAAAAACGATGTTATCGCACCCATATTGAATATCCCTATTAGTCAGTTAAGTGGTTAATGAAAATACAACTCCAAACTGAGAATAGTATCAATTAATGCTGACACACAACATTATTATTATTAATAATAATATTATTATTATTAAGTTTCTTGTATAGCGCAGCATATTCAGTTGCCCTTTACAATTGTAAACATTAATAGAAGAAAACTGGGTAATAACAGACAGATATATAGGTAGGAAGGCCCTGCTCACAAGCTTACAATCTATAGACATTATGACTTGGTAACCGTAGAGGAAGCTCTTAGACATAAGTGTGACACAGTAATCTTGATATTGAAGTAGATCATGTAATAAAGTCACAACCGTGTTCAATAAAAGATCTATTTGACTTGACAGAATATGACCACTAATGTGTATATTCTTTCTAAAATGTTGAATAACATTTGAATAACCACATTAGAATGAACATTCTGAGACAGTCTATCGTAAGGTACAGATGATCCGAAGTTCTCCATTGGGATTGCCTCATCCCCGGACCACTTAAGTCAACGGTGTGGTTAGTTTCTCCAAATTTGTTTTCTCTTATTTCTTGGAACTTGCAAGTAATTGTGTGAACCCTTTTATTTTAATATTATAATCTTGTACCTTTTGTAACTAAGCTTTGAAAATACTCTTGAATTAAAACATTCTCTCTAGTTCTGGAACGGTTACTTATTTTACTAAGTGCGCATAGTTGTATAGCAGGTAAGGGCAAAGGCTTACCCTTTATTTAATACTAAAGTTCCCCTTTGGTCGCAGTTACCCGGTTTATTTAACCACACGTGCTGAGGTGACCTGGAAAAGTCGGGCTGCGATTATCAGATTGGCATATCTGGAGGATCGGCCGGCAGGTGCGTGACAATTGTGGTTGAAGCTAAAACGGTGGAACAATTTAAACAAGCTTGGGATAGTCATAACAATATTCTTGAAAGACGTAAGGCGCAAATAGGGTTGAAGTTGCCTGAAGGATACATGAAAAGGGGAAGACTAGATGGGCCAAGTGGTTCTTATCTGCCGTCAAATTCTATGTTTCTAAAATGAAAGGAAATTAATACTTCTTTCCATGTCAATGGGGATCCTGTTAAAGTTAGGTGAAACCTATTATTTCCCTGATGCATTCAAAATACTAAAGGAACTATGTAGTAGAGATTTTACTATGCAGTGCTACTGGCCAATATATATGTGTTCACATATGTTTTTAATGGGTGGGCAGACCATATGCTAAACTAGTACTGTTTCCTCCCCCCCTTTGGACAGTTGTTTTCATCAGGAGTTGACTTGTAAGGGATATTAAATAATAATGAACATGGGTATTGCTCTTTTCCTGTTATAGCTGGTGTTAATGCAAAGTAATTAAACATTTTATTGTTGGCTAGAGAGGCTTAAGGGGCCTATCCATTAGCAGAGCTTACTCTACGGTGAAAGACAAAAGATTTATCCCTTGAAAATTCCTGGGGCTGCGGTGACAGATATTTATCATGTACATGACAGATTTTTGCAAACGACGAACGATATTGCATGACATCATTCAGAGAGTGGATTTTTTTTTTATGTTTCTATTAATTTTCATTAAAAATATCGTTCGTCGTTTAGCGCTTATAAACTGACAGATATTTCTAATATCTGTCAGCAATAAGCGATAAATGACCAACATGTTGGAGAGACGAAAGACACAATTTGTCGGCCACGGGAGTGCGCATCTGTCATCGTTCAGGGCCTATCCATGGGGGGAATTTAATCGAACGCTCTATTGAATAGCGACGGGAGGGACTCCCAAAGCTATTCAATACACTGCGCTGTGTGGTCGCGCAAAGAATTTCTTCTCTACCAGGCGCGCAGCAGTTTTTCTGAATAGTGCTGCGCTAGCAGCCGCGCACTCGGCACTTTGGTCAGAAAATGCCGGTTAACGCTCCTTAACACCCTTGTTAAGGCGCGATATGCACGTTAACTGGCAATTCTCCGACCACACAGCGCAGTCTATTGAATAGTTTCGGGAGTCCCTCCCATTGCTATTCAATAGCGCATTCAATTGAATTCCCCTCCATGAAAGCTAAATTGAACGACTGAACGATATATCGTTCAAATTTATCTGCTAATGGATAGGCCCCTTTAGTTAGTGGGATTTCTGCCAGAGCCTAAGTATTACATAATTTATTATTGCTTACATGCATAGTACCACCACTTTACTCGGAGCTTTCTCAATGGAGATTACAATCTAAATTTTCTACCACTCAGACACACACAAGGTTGAATTTTGTCAGAAGCCAATAAACATATATTTTTGGCATGTTGGATGTAACCAATACACCAGGGGTTCCCAACCACGGTCCTCAAGGCACACTAACAGTCCAGGTTTTAAGGATAGCCATACTAGAGCACAAGTGTATAGTTGTGCCCTCCTTAGAAGGCAATGTGTGTTTGTGCCTCAAAACTCAGTCTCAAGCATTTTTTTTTTTTATATTTTCTATCTTGCTCTGTAACTTAAGGTCAAATACTTGTGTTCCAAGCATTCAGGATGTATGTCTTTCACTGTTGATGGGCAGCTTAGTCAGATAAATACATTGAGAGGTGAGTAGTTCTTGTTAAATTAGTAGCTCCACTTTTCTGAACTATTTTGTTATCTCTCCAGCTACTGCATGAACACTGTTGCAGGAGGAAGCTGGCTTCCTATAATCTACTGTGCTTTATTGACTATGTTTATGTAAATATTTTATAGTAACAAGATGTGAAATATTTTTTGTCATATTCATAAATACTGAAGTGCTATACATAAAAATGGAGAAAAGCGCTCAAACTTAAAAAATGGAGTAAAAATTCTTAAGGGTCAATCCGGTTAGGTGCAAGTTGAGTCCTGTGAGCCATTTTTACAGTGAACTCGCACTGTTGCAATCCAATCCAAGCTCGCATTACTTTTTCAGAGGAAATTTGCGGAATTTTTTTGTGCAGCCCCCTAAGCAGGTGAAAAGGTAGGGAAAATCTTTTTTATTTTAAGTTAAAAATGTAGTGACTCAGTGTGGAATCTCTGGTACACACCTCCCAATGAATAATCATGTACTTGGAGGGGTTTAGCTACCATCAAGTTACTTTCTCTAATAAGCTCAGTAATGGGTTCAATTATGTGGGACAGGTATGTAGACGTGTATTATTGATGGGATAGTGGTTTTCAAATTTGCAGATGGGAGCTAAAAGCATTTACCAAACTTTTCACAAACTTGTTTAAAAACACTGAGAAACTACTACACAGACATTTTCCTGTACCTCCAAAATGCTAGAAAGGCTTCAATTTGATGAAAAACATTTGCTTGCTATCCTTTTTTCAAGCATTTTTAGTGGGGAAAAAAGATATTTGAACAACTTTTAAGAACCTCTATTACTTAACTCATGGCCACTATGGTCCTGCTATCTCAGTTTCATGAAACTCGCGCCTAATTGGATTGAGCCCATAATATTGACACAAGCCCTTTGAAAATAAATATTTTTACTAGTTTTCAGTATTGCACTTCAAATATCATTTTAGAGAATATCCTCTGTACAAACGTTCCTTTTAGTATCTTAGAATGTTTTCCTGTGCATTTCCCTTTTTATGAATTTCACCCATTAAAACAAACATTTCTTTACTTCCATTTACACCTAAGTTGCAATAATAAAAATACAACTCCAAATTGAGAATAGTAACAATTAATGCTGACACGTAACATTATGATCTGGCAACCGTAGAGGATATCTGGATATTGAAGTAGATCATGTAATAGTCACAGCAGTTTTCAATAAAAGATCTATTTGACTTGACAGTTTATGACCTCTAATGTGTATACAGTCAGGTGCATAAATATTGGGACATTGACAGAATTTTCATATTTTGACCTCTATTCACCACCACAATGGCTTTGAAATTAAGCAAACAAGAGGTGCTTTAACTGCAGACTTTCAGATTTAATTTGAGGGTAATTGCATCCAAATCAGGTGAACGGTGAAGGAATTACAACGGTTTCTATATGTGCCTCCCACTTTATAAGGGGCCAAAAGTAATGGGACAAACTAAACAATCCTAAATCTAACTTTCACTTTTTAATACTTTGTTACAAATCCTTTGCAGGCAATTACAGCCTGAAGTCTGGAACGCATAGATATCACCAGACGCTGGGTTTCATCCCTGGTGATGCTCTGCCAGGCCTTTACTACAAATGTCTTCAGTTCCTGCTTGTTCTTGGGGCATTTTCCCTTCAGTTTTGTCTTCATCAAGTGAAATGCATGCTCAATCGGATTCAGGTCAAGGTATTGACTTGGCCATTGCATAACATTTCACTTTTTAGCCTTAAACTCTTTGGTTGCTTTTGCAGTATGCTTCGGGTCATTGTCCATCTGCACTGTGAAGCGCCGTCCAATGAGTTCTGAAGCATTTGACTGAATGTGAGCATATAATCTTGCCCGAATAAAAACACTTCAGAATTCATTCTGCTGCTTTTGTCAACAGTCACATCATCAAAATACAAGGGAACCAGTTCGATTGGCAGCCATACATGCCCACGCCATGACACTACCACCACCATGCTTCACTGATGAGGTGGTATGTTTTGGATCATGAGCAGTTCCTTTCCTTCTCCTTACTTCCCATCACTCTGGTACAAGTTGATCTTTGTCTCATCTGTCCATAGGATGTTGTTCCAGAACTGTAATGGCTTTTTTAGATGTTGTGTGGCAAACTCTAATCTGGTCTTCCTATTTTTGTGGCTCACCAATGGTTTACATCTTGTGGCGCACCCTCTATATTCACTCTTGTGAAGTCTTCTCTTGATTGTTGACTTTGACACATATACACCTACCTCCTGGAGAGTTTTCTTTATTTGGCCAACTGTTCACCAGGGAAATAATTCTTCTGTCATCCACCACAGTTGTTTTCCGTGGTCTTCCGGGTCTTTTGATGTTGCTGAGCTCTCCGGTGCATTCTTTCTTTTTAAGAATGTTCCAAACAGTTGATTTGGCCACACCTAATGTTTTTGCTATCTCTCTGATGGGTTTGTTTTGATTATTCAGCCTAATGATGGCTTGCTTCACTGATGGTGACAGCTCTTTGGATCTCATATTGAGAGTCGACAGCAACTGATTGCAAATGTCACACCTAGAATCAACTCCAGACCTTTTACCTGCTTAATTGATAATGAAATAACGAGGAAATAGCCCACACTTGTCCATGAAATAGCTTTTGAGTTGATAGTCCCATTACTTTTGGCCCCTTAAAAAGTGGGAGGCACATATAGAAACCGTTGTAATTCCTACACCGTTCACCTGATTTGGATGTAATTACCCTCAAATTAAATCTGAGAGTCTGCAGTTAAAGCACATCTTGTTTGTTCACCACCACAATGGCTTTGAAATTAAACAGAGGCCAAAATATGAAAATTCTGTCAATGTCCCAATATTTATGCACTTGACTGTATATACTTTCTAAAATGTTGAATAAGATGAAAGGAAATTAATTCTTACTTCCATGTCAATGGGGATCCTGTTAAAGTTAGATGAAACCTATTATTTCCTTTATGAATACTAAAGGAACTGTGTATTAGAGACTTTACTATGCATTGCTACTGGCCAATATACTGTATGTCTGTTCACATATGTTCTAAATGGGAGGGCAGAACTTATGCTAAACTAGGGATGTAGTTATGCGGCCACCGGTCTCAATACCGACATCTGAATCCCGACAAGAGACTGAAGGATAGGCGTTGAAACACCGGAAAGCCGAAGGAAGCCAGCCCGAATGAGTTAAGTCCGTGGCGCCCTTAGCCGTGGGGAAGGGTTAGGTTTAGGGAGCGTAGCGGGGTTAGGTTTTGAGGGAGGGGGTTAGGGTTAGGCACCCCCGTGGAGGGTTAGGTTAGGGTGCGGTAAGTGGGGGTTATGGGCACCCCTGGGGGAAGGTTAAGGATAGGCACTGGGGGGGAGGTTAGGGACCACTAAAGGAGAGTTAGGGTTTTGAACAGTGGTAGGGATAAGGTACTTACCTGCCCTGTCGGGATCTTTTCCCTCTGGGCTGCTGGCGTCGGGATATGAACCGGCGGCTATTCGGCCGCTGGGACTTCATACCCATTCCGTTAAGCTGGAACTGTTTCCTCCACCCTTTGGACAGTTTTATCAGGAGTTGACTTGTAAGGGATATTAAATAAAACGAACGTATGTATTGCTCTGTACCTGTTATAGTTGGTGTTAATGCAAAGTTATTAAACATTTTATTGTTGGCTAGAGAGGCTTAGTTCTTAGACAAATTAGCATAGTTTCTGCCAGAGCTTAAGTATTACATTTATTTATTATTGCTTACATGCAAAGTACCACCACATTACTCTGAACTTTCTCATTGGAGATAACAATTTTCTACCACTCAGACACACACGGGTGAATTTTGTCAGAGGCCAATCAACATAATTAGTAAGTAACATAACAAACGCACTGCTTTACGTCTTAATGTTTTCTATGCAAAAATATTGTACGTGTTTTTTTTTTTCACTTTGTATCTGGGTTGTTTTACTTATTTTACAGTCCTCTTTAGTTTCCAGTTGTACAGCTATATCCACCACGGACAATACTAATTCAGTAATACAGATCCAGTATTACAGATAACTTTCTGCGCTTATGTTGGCTGAATCAGGTCAAATGGGTGGTGTTTGGAACTTTTCCATCCAATTACTTGCTAGAAAGTCTAGAAAATTAAGGCAACTCTTTTCCACTTAAAAAGATGGATGTTTGCATCAGCGCTGTGGAATATGTGTGCGCTATATAAATAATTGGTAATAAATAAAATAAATCACTCCTTCAAAAATCAACATGTAAGCCAATTGCCACTTACAAAGTGTCTGATAGATGGTCCCCATGTAAGGATCATATCATGTGAAAATAAGCCTAAAATGGCACTGCACCAGTTTGCCTTTATACAAATTGAGATATGAACGCCATCCTATTAGAGGTAGTGGTACAATGCATTATAAAATAGCAAGTACATATAATAATGAGGCACACAACTTCCTCCCTCACCCTTCGATACTGTGCCACACCTCCATTCTTCTTTCTTGATACCATTTAATACTAATATTTATCATGCAATATAGAGGTTAATTATGTACTGCGTGTTTTTTTTGTTTTTTGTTATTTTAGCATCCTTTGTATTGGGTCCGCTCAAACCCCCATCATAATTCTGACGCATCTGCTCCTGTTACTTGCATTGAGAGGCAGGCGCATTTGCGAACTATGAAGAGTTTCGCACATTTTATGTTTCTGGCCAACTCTGAATAGGTCGCAATACTCCAACGCTATATAAGACTTAATGGGAGTAGCCTGGTTGCTAGAACATATGCATGACAGCGCACACAAATGAAATACAAAAACTACCCCCTACATTTTATTGTATACACCAATTTACTGTAAGATCAGACATTATTCATTTAACCTGGTGCCAGTCCAAGATATAACTACCTTCTGGGTCCACAAAACATTTCAACACTCCAGTACTGTCATCGGCAGGACTCTCTTTGGAGTGTTCTTTATTCAGGAAAGTGAGACAATCCTGTATAAAGATCACTCCTTGGGGACTCCTGCTGATGACACTTCCCCTTGAATTCTCTTGTGGAAACTAAACAGATGTAACCTAAAATGATACCTAGCATGTGTGTTACTCCTGTGCTAGGCATTATTAAGCAGTTTGTAAGAGTCCATAGAGTTTAGTAATCTATTTCATATATAACATCTGTTGTATAAATTTGAATAACAGAAAAAATTAGCTAAAAAAGATAACATTAGATTTAACTGTTTTGTAGTAGACCTGTCATTTGGCCTGATTCGGATCCACACGCAAATGGCAATTTTTATGCAGATTGAACGATTTAGTCATTGTACATGCGCGAAAGATGCACTGTGCATGAGCAACGATTTGAATAGCGATTACACTCGCACAGAGGATTCACTCGCAAACTAAATGACGTAGTCAGCGTTTGGGGATGTAATAGGGTGGCTAGAGAAACGCAGGCATGTCTGTAGCATTTAAAGTGTTTTCTGGGTGTGCATAAATTAGCCACTGCGTTCTTGCTTGCAGCAGGAGAGCCCTCTGTGTGTCTGGAGACCAGCTATGTCTGCGACACCTTACTCAGAAGCCTGTTGGCCACTGATCTGCATTCGATGTTCCCAGTTTTGTGCGTGATGGCGGATGTGAGATTCTTTCAGTGGGCATCTCTAAGCACCGGATGGCGATGGAGTCATTGGCTTATTTTTACAATTGCAATCCATGAGAGATCACAGCTGGGATGGCATGCGGATCCGAATCTGGTCCATTATCTGTTATAATAGCGCACACAATAAAAAAATATTGAACTTCACAAACACTTATTGCACATGTTCTACACTGAGAGGACACCTCAAAGCATGCCTTTGGCAGCTTAGTATATGCTGACAATGTTATACAGCAAGATGATCTTGAGTGGGCAATACAGAAGAATTGGCAAAACAAAAAAATGTCAGTGACTTTGAACATGGCATTTGTAAGAAAAGTGATAGTATGTGCATTTAGCATCCTGTCAGTGTAGCTTGGTTAAATAAGTAACAACAAAAAAATTAAAACTAGGCACTCAACACCAAACACATGTAAATTAGGAAATAATTACTTAGTACAAATCTAGTCTAAAGCTGCTACCACAGAATAGGTAAATGCCTTTACCTATAGAAAACTGAAGAAAAGCAAAACCTACATAGACAGCGCTACTTAAACAGAAATTTAATACGTATCAAATAAACATAAGGATTATTTTAAAAAACACAGTAAATGTACGATAAAAAATATTGAATAATTGAGTGTATAAGGCCAGCCGGTAAACACTTATCAACAAAAATCAACTAAAAATAGACAATTTTTAACAATATCAGTATACCATGTAATTTGTAATAAAAAATTAGACTCTGGTAGCAGTAGTCAAGCAGGTTAAATTAAATGGTATACAATTGGGAAACCTTCCCGACTGTCATATCCCGGCGAGGGTGAAATGCCGGGTGTCTAGATGTAGACGCCTGACATTTCCCCAACGTCGGGAGACCAGCGAACGGCATCCCGATTGGAAGGGATGCCGGGCGCCGTGAGCGGACAGCCGCGGGGGGGGGAGGGTTAGGTTTAGGGCACCTGGGGGGGGGACTTAGGGTTATGCAACCCCCCGGGAGGGTTAGGGTTAGGCTAGGGGGAGAGAGGGTTAGGGTTAGGCACCCCCCCCCAGGGGACATAGGTTTAGGCAGCGGGAAAGGGGTGGATTAGGGTTAGGCACTTGGGGGGGAGGTTAGGGTTAGGCACCCCTATGGAGGGTTACGGGGTTAGGTTAGTTTACACTTACCTTAGCGACTATCGGGATTTCCAGCTCTGTCGGGCTTCCGCTGCCGGGAGGTCTGCTTTCCGGGAATCGAACCGCCGGCGGTATTTCATACCGATTCCAATTATAAAGACAGTTTGCTATAAAGATTAGTAACCCCTCAAGTAGGTTAATTCAGACCAGCAATTTAACTATGGATGTTAAAACACCATGTATAATATTGCTGCTAAAATAGCAAGCGAGATTATAGCTTGAACTTGAGCTCTGTCAATAGAGTATTCTTTTCATTCATGCCCGGAACAGAAAGGGTTAGTAGGGGTTCCTCACAGACCTCTCCGTGGGTTAATTAGACTTGCAGTTAGTAATTAAGCATAAAAGCTGAAGTCCGGATGGAACTACTAATATGGAGAATCACTAATGCTCCTCATTTGGATCTAACAAGATAGTAACTATTATTCTAATGATTGAAAGGATTGCAGAATATTGTGGATCCACAATTATATGATGTTGTAATTTCCTCATTTTATGTTATGTTTTTTTAATTTTTTATTGTATATTAATATGTATTTGCATGTGATTAAATTTGATTGTGTAAAACTTGATTGAGCAGCGCTCCCTTGGGGAAAGGATTTATTTCATTCTCACCTTTTTTTTGGTAGTATTTTTGCATAGCCCTGATACTTAAAGCTTGTTGAAATTGCAGTTTCCACATTATTTTAAGTCAGATGTTTCCAAACTCTGACATTACAGTCCAGGTTTTAAGGATATGCATGCTTAAGCACAGGTGACTTAATTGGTACCTTAGTCAATATGATTTAACCATCTGGACTGTATTGGTGGAGTTTGGGGAAACTGCTTTAGGTAAAAAGGGCTTGATACATATTCCCCAAAGCCTGGTGGATTGTGGTTGTGCGGTTTCATACTTCTGAAAGAACACAGAATGCAAAAGTAGCATAAGCACATGGATCAGTAACACTGGATGTTGGTGGCTGTTTGGTGTTCCTTGAAGAAATTTTGGGTTGAAGCTTGCTTACAATACATTAATAGCAGTCCTGGAATATACAATTATGCATGTTTTCCAGCAGTGAGGTGCCATTTCTAACCATCCTGTTGTCTCAAATAAGCAGGCCACTTTTAAATATAAATTTAAAATTTAGGGATATATTTACTAAACTGTGGGTTTACAAAGGTGGAGAAGTTGCCCATCGCAACCAATCAGATTCTACTCATTTATCTAATTAGTACCGTCTAGAAAATGGTAGCTAGAATGTGGTTGCTATAGGCAACGCCTCCTACTTTTGTAAATATACTCCTTAGCGTGAGATGCCATAGTGCATAGTTCTTGTTGATGCCTCAAGAGAGGTTGGTATATAATATTTTCCAGCTTGTAAAGCGGAGTACACACTGGAGCGATGTCGGGATGATTTGCAGGTTCATAATGACAAATCGCCTACATCACTCGGTGTGTACGGCGATTGCTCTCTCCTGTGGTCGCTACCGATGGTTGCTAGGTTTGATGTGTTGCACATCAAACCTAGCAATATCGCTAGTGACCTGTGGTATGTTAATGAAGGACGGAACAGTGATCATTTATTAACTACTTCTAGTGTGTACTGGCAATCCCCATTCAAGTGCATTCATTCTGATGTCGGAACTAATGCCTGTCACTCCAGTGTGTACCAGTCTTTAGTGTGATGTGTAGCAATTTGTACAATTGTTCAACCATCTTTATTTAAGCTGTAAATGTACATTAATAATGATTGCATTCTGGATTTTACAATTGTAAAATGTACTGTGGACTAGCTGCTGGTGTTTTCCAAACTGCAAAAACTTGGCTAAAAAATATTTGGCATTTCTGTGTTTTGTTATTTATAAGTTAGTTAGTTATTTAGGCTTCGTACAGATAAATTGGGTTGCAGTTTTTCCTCGTTAATCAACCTAGCAGTAGAAAGGAAAAAAACCCCGAATTGAAAGACATAACCATGTATTTTGGATTATCGTGTAAAATTGAGTTTTATAAAACGTTGGCAGATTTTTGTTTAGCTGGCAAGTGTACTTTAGAGAATAGATTTTTCAGATATGATTCATTTTATCTAGTTTGCATAATTGTCAATGTTCTTGTCGTGATGTCTACTTGTGTCACCCATATTTCTAGTTTCCTAAAGGCGCGTATCCACTACACGAGAAAAACTGAACACTGATATCGTTATCGTTCATTAATCGTGCAGTGAATATTTCTGCAACGACCAGTGATGCGTGCTCCGGCTGGTCGCTGTTTATTATGTTGATTATTATTATTGTTAGTTATTATGGTGAGTGCAGAGCCCCTGTGATTTCTATTTAAACAATGTGGTCACATACCATGTTGCACCCCAAATCTAGGAATGGTGAGCGCCATGGATTAGTGCTTTTTGTTTATTATGATTAATTTTTAACATTTTCTCATGCACCCCTTTTAACTAGTTATCTAACTTGTGTCAGCTGTTTTCCTAGGTGCTTTGCAACAGGTGTGCTTGGTATCTGTCTCACATTTAAAAGCAAAGTTTCTGTGAGCTTTAAACCTTGATAGCATACCCTGAGTTTAACACTAATGTGATGGCTATGTCCATATTCTAATTCTGAGCAATAGAGTAGGGACTTGCAGTAAAGTGGGGTCCCGTGACGGGGGCTGCAACCTTTGCTTCTGATAGTTCAATGTACACAAACTTTGTTTAAAGCACAAAATTATTAAAATATAGTATAAAATAACCTTCAGGCTGGGTATATAAGGTATCTATGAAACATAAATGAATTTCATGTATATACACAAACTTTTTTTTTTTTTTGCTACACAAAATTATTAAAAATATTGTATAAATTTACCTGCAGGCTGTGTGTATAAGGTGTATATAGAACATAAATGCATTCCGTGTTTAGATTTGGGTCCCATTCCTAAGATATTTCTTTATGGTATGTAAATATTCCAAACAATGGAATATTCCGATATCCAAAATACCCCTGGTCCCAAGCAATTTGGATATGGGAGGCTCAACCTGTGTGTGTCTGTGTGTCTGTGTATCTCTGTATCTCTGTAATAAAGCTATATAGATGTCTATCTCTATTACTGTATATTTTATATACAATCTATTATATAATTTTTTTCCATTTGCTCATTCTCTCCAACCCCTTCCCATTTTTCCCATTCTGATCGTGCCAGTGTCCAAGAACCACCACTATATATACTACATAGAATCCTGCTTGTGTATTCAAATAAGTCCAATTTTAAATTGTTTAATAAAAATTTGAAATATATATTTTTTTCTCTTTCAGAAAGAAGAGGGTAGTGGTGAAAAACGTCCAAGAGGGCGTCCTAGAAAATGGGTAAGAATTTTGCACTTTGTCTATTTCTATTTTGGCTTTTAATTTGGATGAGTCCAAATTAAATTATTCCACATTAAAGTATTTCTGTATTGTTCATTGACATTTCTAATATGCGGTTTAGTGTATATTACAGTTTGTTTGTTTTTTTGTTTTTTTTTGTCAACAATTGGATAAGGGCAGCATTGCTAGTAATTTTTTAGATATAGGGGTCAATCCAATTAAAAGCGATGCACTCGTGGGTGCGAGTCATCGCAATGACAGCCGCACTTGATGGCAGGCTGAATTCGCTCAAAACTGTGTTCAGCCCAATTGGGCTGCATACAACATTGAGTTCAGCCTGAATAAAGGGTGCGAGATGCGGTGCCGTTGCGTGGCAACAGCAAAATTCACCTGATTCGCACCCCTCATGGCTAATTGGATTGCCCCCATAGTTTTAATTGTGTATGAGATATTGTACAGACACATATGCAACATCTACTTTGATGTCAGCTGTTACAACTCATACACTTACAGCAGTTCATTATAACTTGTGATGGTAATAAAGTATTTTCTTATAACTTGTCCTCAAAGTGACACATTGTCCTCAAAGCAACAAATAGATGTCAATCCTACTAAAATGCTTCTTAAATTGATGTAATTTTGTTTTGGTTTTTTTTTTTTTTTACTCTGTCGCTTTTGTACTTGTTACTTTTAACAAAAACATTGCAAGTTATTAGCTAGCATTTTACATATTAAAAGTTTGACCTTTTACATGCACTTTTGTTGTTTTGGCAACAAACAACTCTAATATTTATGGATAACAGGTTACATGGCTATATCTAGAAAACATGTAATTGTAATCTACCTTAGCAGCACAATGCCTTGGAATAGGGTGATTGTTAAGAAAGTGAAAGTAGAACTATGTTTGCTTACCAGAGCACTCTTACCCACAATTAGAGTATAATGGGGGAGTTGTATTATAGCGGCACTTAACGTGCTGCTATAACGCTTCCTGCTTCGCCTCTTTACGAAGCAGGAAGCGCTAACTATGAGATGTATTAACATCTCATTGGCCCAGCGGGGGAGTGATAACCCCCAGAGATCACAGCGCATGAGCTTACTGCTAATACGCTGTGTCTCTGTCCCGGCTGGCTCCACTGAGCATGCACGAAATCCTGCATGCAGCCCTGGAGCCGGCAGCCCCCGCAGTAGGGACAACGCTGTCCCTGCTGTGGGATAGGGCATCGCCAGGCTGTAGCCATCGATAGAAAGCTGCAGCGGGCGGAACAGTCAGGCGAACTGACTGTTCATACAGTGCCCAGACTATCGGCGCAGCTATCTTGTAGATCGAAACGTCGATAATGAGGGGCGCATAGTGCCCCTGTCATTTACTACCCAGCTCCCCATTCCTACATGGGGTAGAAGCGGTATCAACGCACATAATGTGCGCTGATGCCGCTTCAGTGCTTAATAAATCTCCCCCAATATATCTTACTGTGGCAAAACTGAGGTCTGGTGGACGGTTGATTTAGCAGCAACCAATTCTCTTGTCAGAGGTGGTGGGAAAAGTTTACAATTCATGTACTTGTTAGTTTATGAGTGCACATCAGTATGAATATCATATACTTCAACACCACCCAACTTTCTTGTACTGAGTGCCATTATGCCATATAGCGCAAGATGCCTGACGTGACTGAGTAGCTCCAAGGTGAGTAGCATACTGTATTTTTCTTTCAAATTTGTATCTTAGTCACACTCTACCAGAGACTCTAGAATGTGACTTTAGTCAGGAATTGGTTTTACACACATCCAAAGTCGCAGATGAAGCATAACGGAACTTGCTGAGGAAAAGCCACGGCTGCTCGCATCGGAGCCCTTTTTATACGGATTCAGAATGGGACATGCACAGATGTACAAATGTCACAAGCCCCAGTGGTTTGTGTGTGCTAGCTCTTCAGTTTTGTCACTCCCAGTTTTATTTATGTGACAGATGCACATTTAGAGCGAAAAAAAAAGATCCTCAGTGGGGAACTGGCGTGTCAAGAAGGGCTATTTGGTGCTACTGAAGCTACAATATAAAAGGACACATTTTGTACCTTTCCTGTCTCGGGAGAGAATGTATTATTGATCAGATACTTTGTGAGAGTCCCACACAAAGAACTACCAATGTTCTTCTACTGTGGGTGCAAAACAGTATCATATACAAAAGCCTTGATTGGGTCTTGCACTAATTTTAATAATTTCATCAACCATAATAATCTAATCCATAATGATGTCATTGTTAATAGACCAAAGATTGTAAACAATTATTCAGATTGCTGGGACCCACGAGCTCAACATTTTTGACTTTTCAGCAATTGGTTTGACCAACCAGATAATTACACGATTTCAAATGGAATTTATCACTAATGCACAGCCATTATCAAAACCGGATGTAATACATTTTATTGACTGTATTGAAAATTTCCATAGCATGTTTGTTTTTGTTTTCTTAAAGATGCTAAATTGTTGCTAGTATTAATGGTGAATGGTGGGTCAGTGAGATTAAAAGCTTAAGCCTTTTCTATGCCTGCTTTGAAACATTACAGGAAATCCATTGCTTCATACCTTCAAAACCTCCTGGTTATGGGCATCATTACTTGGGGTGGGATACATCAATGCCAAAAATGTTGGAGTTTTGACCGCATTTTCCATATACACCAAACTTTGGAAAGCGAAAATTTTCAGAGCTTAGACCCGATAAGCAACTCCTTATATAGATGACGTTGCCTAATAGAAGCCTATAGGCTTCTTTCTGAGCTTTCCCCGGGAGGAAGCTAATCTAATTCCTCCCTGGGTCCCCCGCTGCTCCACACATGAGCTAGCTGATGGCTGCACATGCACAGAAGGACTCCCAGGTCATAAACCTGGAAGTTCTTGTATAGCAAAGGACAGCTCTTACCGGCCAAGCGATTTTAGCTGCAGTTGTACAAGCATATGGCGTTACTAAATCTCTTTATGCTTGAGATCAATGGTGGGATGCATCGCATGCAAAATGCGATGCTCGATGCATTCCACCCTAAATCATGTAACTGCATTGCTCCCATCCTATCTGTAATTAAAATATTGTAATTCAATGTATAAAATGTGTTTTATGTACCAAATTGCTTAATGTAAATTGAATAAATAGGCCCCTAAACAGTAAGAAAACAAGAGCCAGCATCGCTTTAAATTCATTGTAACAAGTTTACTCATGGGGGTTTTGCCTGTAAGAGTTTGTTTATTTTTGAATAGTGCTTTTAATCTCTCTTGGAACCTCTGCAGCCATATTTATAATTATGTTGGTAAAATTTATCTTCAGAAATTGCCTGCTTACTTAGCACAGTCACCAAAAAAGATCGTAGGTGATCAAAGTCAGTTAGCCAAGGCAGTGGTTGGTGACACCCAGTGCTCTGTACTCACCTTGTCACCCCTCCTGTCATGCGCACTTAATCTACCACCGCTGCTCTACGATACCATCCGAGGGGGTGACTCCAAAATAGCAGAGCAACACTGCTAGTTTGGTGTGACCCACTCGTATGGTGTCACTCGTTGTGGCCCGCATTCCCCTAGTGACAGCTCTGAGCCAAAGCGATCCTTACGAACAGGGCAGATTTAGCAAAACTTTTAAAAATTAAATCTGGAGTTGTTGCCTATAGCACCCAATCACATTCCAGCTATCATTTTAACTAATACACTGTTGAAAATGAGAGATAATCTTTTATATGGGCATTCACTGTAACTTTTTTAAGACGTTTTAGTAAATCTGCTCCTAATAGTTTGATTGTGGTTTTATTCTAAACTAACAGATTTTTGCTGAAGATGATCATGGCTGTCACTTTCTGTGCCTCATATGGTGCATTTCCGACCATTGGTGACGCCTCTTCACAAATCACTTTTGACCTGAATTAATTGTGTTTTCTAATTGTTGAGTGACAGGAGAACTATTAAACTTTTTAGGCCTATTGACCCTTTACCAGCTGTCTAAGATGTAACTTCAGGACATGGTCAGAACAAGTCCTGTCCTCAAGAGACATCCAGTACTAACTATTACTAGTGATGTGTCAAAATAGTATCTGGGAAGAAAACATGATGATGATGATTTATGCATAATCCAATCCCTTACCATAAATCATTCACCAGAAACCATTCAAATGTAGGTTGTAACATTTCTGGAAAACTGCAGCTAGCATGACCTTGGGATAGAGGAGTATGCTGGAGAGGAGCACAACTCTGGTTTTGATATTAAATTAAAATTCCCACCAAAAATAAGTCTCCGACTGAAATCCTTTCAACTAATTCATCATTTTGGTAATGATTAAGGCATGTGTGTTTGTAAAGCTGACAGGAACCTTATCAAGTCATCCGTCTAAGGAAAAAATATCTATCATTATTTCTGGATGTATATAAAGCCTGATTGGAGTATGCTGTGCAAAACTGCTAATAATGCCAGTGGTTTGTATAATCCCTTCTATACATAGTGGAAATCCATATGTTATCAATGCAGGATTTCCCCATTTTTAAAGTCTGAGTCCTCTAAAAAGATAACACACCTAGTAATAATGGAAGAGATCTTTAGTTGGCTAGCTATGTACAATTTGTTCCCAGTATTTATAATCTGAACATTGAAAGGGTCATGTACACAGCATAGTAAAGAGGAAGGAAAAAATAAAAACTTGTGACTTCCAAGGGCCAGATGTACTAAGCTCCTAACTGTCATTTTTCAAACACTGCCTGCAACATGGCAGGAGCTGATTGGTTGGTAGTTTATCTCTCTCCAGAGCCTAGTACATCTAGCCCTACAGACAGTCCAAACACAGAAAATAGGGCTTGCCATAAATGACACCTACTGTATTCATGGTGGGTACAAAAAGGTACTGGGTAGACCACCTCTAATGATAGAATACCTATTGTATGGTGTACAATCTCCTTTGTCACCTTACAATGTCAGTTATAATATTCTATATGAACCCAACCCTCTTCACATCAGTAGGTCATGGGAAAGGGACCGGAAAACCCACAACCTAAAGTTACACTGGTAAGTCAAGCTTTGGTTTCAGGTAAGTGTCGGCAAACTATTTGACAGAAGAGAATGTAATTATTGTTAAAGTAGACACTCAAACACAAGAGCAAAACTGTTAAAATTGTGGATCCATTTACAAGACACTTTTTACCAGGTCTTATTGTTTTATAAATAAACAGTAAGGTAATGTATGAGTTAATTTATCATCTTTTTGCATAATACGCTTCTGAAAAAAATACAAAAATTCAGACAGAAATAGCTTTGTAACTCAATAGACTTGCAGGGCCTTTGGCAGATCTATGCATGAAATAGAGAAATGAATTCCCCATTTCTGCACACCTGAAAATGTTATATAGTAGCAACTAAAATTGGTGTTTATTCATTTTCCAGTTTCAGAAGCAGAGCATGTTGTCAACATTGGAGAATTATTTTGCAACCCTGTTGGGGCCAAACATTCCATTGTGTCTCTGGAAGGTCATCGTCTTGGTCTACTTGTTAGGCCATTACTCTGGCAGAAGCTATGTTAAGTGTTGTGACCAGGGGTGGCTCCTACCCTCTTTCATGAGGGGAGGACCGGTGCATGCGCTCAAACACTGGCTTCTAGGGACTGCATTGGCTTCAGCCCCTAGAAACCGGGGTAGGAGCAGGGACTTCCTACAGGAAGCACATTCTGTTAATTGCAGCCCGTACTGGCAGTCCCAGGGGGAGAAAAAAAATACCACCTGGGACTGCCTGTCCTGAGTGTAATTGACAGATAGTGCTTCCAGTGGGAAGCCATTGCCAGAGTGAAGCCAGTGCACAAAATCACTGGGGGTGGAAGCATTATGGGGTGGGACATGGCCGTAACTAGGGTAGTGCGACCAGTGCCATAAAAAACATTCCTCATCTATCCATTATGCAGTGTTGGAGAAGTCCATTCTCATGGAACATCACAATTGTTAATAGAGCCCTTAGTCATACAGATATTAGTAACAGTTATGCATAGTCTGCCTGCTTGCTGACTGCTTTTTGTAAGGATGCAGAATAGTCAATAAGTTTGTATTGAGACTTTACACCTGAGAAGCACTAGTCCAGCTTCGTCATTTCTTCAACTTGCCCATTGTCGAATTTGTAGGAGGCCTGCATGGTGTTCATAAACAGAGCAATATCTGCCTTTGTAGGTAAATATTCAAATATATAATTTAATCTGGACTTCTCAAGGGATCTGTCCTGCCTCCTCCAGATCTAAGTTTCTATTTGAATGTGGTGAGATTTTGGTTTGGGCCTGTGTGGCCACCTTTCACCTTTGCTGGATATTTCTTTGCCAATGGCTTTGTTGTGTTGGGAGATATTTATGGTGTAACTGATCGAGATCACATGTAATCTCTGCAGAAAACCATCTGCCACACCTCCTAAAGTGGCAGTCCTGTCAAAAGGAAATTAAAGTAATGTGTAACATCATGGTATATAGGGAATAGGTTCCAATTTGATGGAACCAGTGTGATTTTGTCACTATAACTGCTATATTTCAAGTGACCATTTGTTTTAAGGCGGTTTTGCCTTAAAACAAATTGCCACTTGGAACCAGAGTGATTTCAGCAATATAGCCACAGAATTTCATCAAATCAGAACCCCATCTACGTATACCATGTGTTATAACCAGAATTAGGTGCTAGTAACCTTAAATTGTCTTTGAAACCTTATTTGCTAATTTTCAAATGTATTACATTTTTCATTTTCCCAATGGGTTAAGATATAAAATGCAGTCCTAACAGATCTGCCTATACATTTCGGATATTTAAGGAAAACACTATTAGACGAGCTGCCAGGTGGAATCTAGATATTATAGTGAATTTTGTTCAAATGTGTTACAAAAATTGACCAAGATTCACACAAAGTCCAAGCCCTTGATCTAAATGTTTACCTCTATTTTATTGAACAAATGTTGCAAATGGACAGGAGTTCCTATTTTACTGGAACTCCATATAGTACATACCTTAGATAAAAATCTTTGAACAAAATGTGTTTTATCATTAAAACTTCAAAGCATTCCTGTTGTCTACTGCAAGGTCAGGTCACCTAAAATTCAGTTTTGTACTGCCATTAAACTCCAACTTAAATGCTGTGGGTGTTTTTTTTTTTTTTTTTTTTCTTCTTTTCTTTTCTTCTTTTTGTAGGCTTAGAATTCATTATATAGATCAGTAAGCCGTAGTTATCCATGCAGGCACAGTCTGAGATTATAGAAAATAAATATGGAATTTTCATCTCCCCATATTGATGATTAAAATAAATGTAAATACACTGTATTCGTATTTTGTTAGTGTTTAAATATAGTTATTTTTTATTGATGGATGCTTGAAGAATTTCTGGGCCACTTGTCAGTAGAGCAATCTTTACCGTAAAGAGTCCATGTTGTGGAACTTAAAACTTGTGGGTGCAAATTGGTCATGAACATGTATTTATTCAGCAGCAATGCCACATACCACACAACTGATTGCTATATGTGTTGCCAGCTTTACTGATCTTGCAGGGTTCCTAGCAGTCCATAGTCTAGTTCTTGGAGCGTTGCAGTAGTGTTGCTTGTTTCCTAAAGTTGCTGCTCCATTTTCTTGCGTTTACTCGTTAAGGAATCCTTGGCGACCTCCAATGACCTCTCTGATGTGATGAAAAATGCAATTAACCACATGTCAAATGTTTGTGCTGACATGCAGCTGCACTGGAGTTTGTACTTGCATTTTTTTTTTTTTTTTACCAAAAGATAACGCCAGTGGGTATAAGGCCTAGACATTTTTAAATTGTGAATGTTCTAAAGGCAGTGAGTAACACTCCTCTTTCTTTACACTAACCTCTGTGCTTAATTGTGACTAACACAGGGAAAAGTACTTGCTAGACATGCAATTGTGTTATCCCTCTGTGAAAGTAGAGAACAAATTATGCTGGGCCTTATCTGAGTCACGTTTGTGTGCCAGACAGAGCCGATATGTTGGTCTACTGGGATCAGTATGATTAGTGTGGGAAGGGGGGGATTAGGGTTAGGCACCACCAAGGGAGGGTTAGGAGGGGAGGGTTAGGATACTTACCACCCGGTGTCAGGATCTCTTCCTGTCGTGCTTCCAGTCGGCTGAACAGCCGCTGTTATTTCCATCCCATCCCCTCCCAGGACACCCTGCCACAAGAGCAGGGACTGCAAGGGATGCTGCACGTGTAGCGTTACCGGAGGTGCAGTGCGCTAACTGTACAGGGGCTGGTCTCTCATGGCTCACATATCGCCTCATGAAGAAAAAGTAAGAGGCTGGCGGGGGCAGAGACAGGGAGGAGTAGAAGGATGGACAGAGGAAGGGGACATCCAATCCTGATCTCATCGGGGACCTGCTCTGTTAAGCCAGTGCCCACCCCTGCTTTGCGCTTTGGCGGCACATACCGCACCACCCTAGTTGTGGCTATGCATACACAATAACGGACAGACTTTTTTTTATTATACAAAAAGCAAAGATCATTACTCTGGGAAATCTCAGCCAAACCCTTCTCCATGTGGTGCTGACAGGCTAATTAGGGATCAATCCAGCTTGGATTCCAAAGTCCTACAAATGTAGAAATAATAAAGTTAACATGAAGTGATTAACTCCTGATTTACCCAAATCTGTTGTGTTATCATTGTGGAACCTGCTGCTTTGATGCTGTCAGAATAAAAAGTGGCAATGATTTTTAAGCTGAACTATTGTTTCTACATTTGACAGAAAATTTTCTTGCCCTTAAATCCCAAGTCCTAAAACATATGTCTAAAGCTGGTTACACACTTATCAATATATTGTTTGTTCTATCGACGAATGATATATTGCGAGTCCATTGGAGGGTGTGTACACCCGATATTTCTGTGAACAACAACATTCAGACATATCAGGTTGGCCCTGCATATATCTTTTAAATATCAGTATGGGCGACCCGCCAACCACCCTACACTGGCCACAGGCACTTCCGACACTGACACCCAGGGTCTGCCTGGCCCACAGGGGTACAGGGGAAATCCCCGTAGGGCCCCACCCCCTCCTCTAGGGTTGGAGTAGGCTCATGGATGAACTTGGGTGCTTGATTTGCTTCTATAGAAATTACACTAAGATTAGCCCTACTGCCAATTAAAGTGGGTGGTGCTCACAAACTCCTGCCACCTCTCTTGGGCCCTGTTCTTTGTATGCCCTCTCTAATGGTTGGCCAAGTCCATCTGTTTTTGGCTGGCCACACCCCCTCTGGTGGCAGGTCACAACACTTAAGCTTGGGCCCCACCACTGAATTCCCTGGTGGGCCCTTCATGCCCCAGTCCGACACTGCTGACTTCACAACTGGACAGGCAAATTTAAATGCCCATCCAGTTGTGATGTCAAGCCAGACCTGTTGAGCTGGTACGTGTATAGCTTAGAAATCGGCGGATTGGTCTGCTAACCAGTCATTAAAGTGTGTACCCAGCATTCGCATCCAGAAATACCCAAATGGCTGAACAGGTATGATTAATTTTTTTTTAGGGCAGACCTTCATGTTGCTTGAAAAGAAGACTCAGTAACTATCTATGTATTAGACTTAAATCAATCCATTGAAACAACATGTATTAGAAGCAAATTTTACATGTGTTTTAGTTTGAATGTCCATTATGGCAGTTCAGTTCTGGGCACTGTTGGTTTGCAATGTGTGGACGCACACATTACCATAGCTCAACATTGCCAATTTTCTGCACACTTCCATGGGGTGGGACGCAAAATCTGCACAGTTAGTGGTTGTGATGTGCCATTCCGGAATGCACATCGCGGTTATCGCTGAGAACAGAATTGCCCAGAAAGTCTCCGGCTTTAGTCTCTGTTAACTGGAAAACACACCCTCCTCCCCCTCCCCCCTCACAGCACCCCTGCATGTTACATTGTATTATTAAATTCTCAGGAAATGTCAATCTTTCTAAGTAACTGTACAAGAAATGAAGAATCAAGTTTGATCACCACAAGCAATACATTTTAACTACAGGTAGAACAGGATAATTGAAATTCTCTGTGTTGGAAATGTCTTTCTGTTTGATGGCAAATATTTTCTTAAAGGAACAAAACCTAGCATGGCCAACATTTCTTCACATAGCTATTGAATGCTGAGCTGAACCTGTTCCTTTAAATATATTCAAACCTTATTTTAATTTTTTTGTTTGTTTGTTTGTTTTTTTGGGGGGGGGGCTTTGGCTGTATGCAATATACTGTGATTAATTTTAACTCCTAAACACACACAAACAAGCAGAAATGACACTAGCATATTATACACTAATCTGTAATGCAAATACTGAGCATGTCACCTGAAGATCACTTTCCAAGAGTAACAAAGGCGAGAATTTAATTTGCCAGCATAATGTATATAATGTGAATATGGAAGGCAAGTTATTGCCATGAATACTGGTCTTGTTCTATGTATTGGAGCAGTAGCATATGGGCCATACATCACCTTCCTGGTTGGCTTTGTTGGCACCTTGTCACATTCTTGTGGGCTACAGGAATTCATTGTTCTTGTTTGAACTGATAAGAACAAAAAAGGGTTTTCTGCCTCAGACCTTGGGAAAGGCAGAGGGGGTGGAGTATTGACATGGAGTAGAGGGCTGCACTTTCCCAAGCTTTGCACACTGCATTCTTCTATAGCAGGGAGCAGCACTGACCTTAGGTGTACAGATCACAGCTTTATGCTGTCTAGAAGGAAATCATAGTCCGTCTGGTTATGGGGAAATGATCTCCGTCTCTGCATACAGGCATTAGCCTTCTGTAACGCTTCCTTTATCTACCTGGCTTGCAGTCTTTTACCTCAATACTAACAGGGTTGGTATATTAAACTATTCTAATGCTTGGTTAAACCATGCAAATAACACAAGAAATATATTGAACACTGTAGCACTCATCCGTTTCATTAGTTAGGGTTTGTGAGAATGACTTGTTTGCGACTGTTTAGGGCATCTTTTTCGGTTACTGGATCAGTGTCTCGCATGCTCACCTGTTGTTGCACATGGTACTAACACTATTTATACGTAAATCTTACAGGAAGCAAAGTGGAATGGTAAGGTCTCTATAAAGCAGCCTTCTCTTATATTCTGTGTCATTGTTTATTCCTTCTTGTAGCCCTCTGACCCATTGACCTGTGACCCCTGTTCCTTCCTGCTTTATTGTCAGATCTGTTTGTTATAGCTTTTAGCTCTTGTTTAAAATGCCTGTTGATGTGTTATTACTGTTGTGTCCCTTTCTTTGATTTAAATATATTGTTTTAATTTTATACAGAGATTAAGATTGTGTGTGGAGACATTTTGAAGGTAAGAGGATCTTCAAATGTGGCCCCTGAAGTGTATCATGTTTCCTATCACTGATTCATAAACCCTAATAAGCAGTCATTTTTATTACAAATAAAACAACCAAATAATTCATTACATTTAGACAGTATTCACTTGATTGAAGCACTTTTAGCTGCACTTACATCTGTGACCCAAGTGATTTGGGTAAGCATTGCCAGTGTTTCTTATCTGGACAACACAATCTTATGGTGCATACACACGGTCAGATCTGTCAGACCAATGATGAACTTGCAAACGATAAACTATTTTAACAACTATTTCATGAACTACGAACTATTTTTGACAGTATTAAAGTTAATGAAAATGGGACAAGTCTGACTTCAAACACATCAGATGTCAGATATCGTTATCTGACAAATGGGAACGAGCATCATTCATCGTTGCAGGGACACGCGTCAGATTTTCTTTCAGATATGAACGATTTTTTAAAAAGTTATTGTACAAATCTGAAGGAAAATCTGACCGTGTGTATGCACCAGAAGTTTAACTATCCAGAAAAAAAGGCAAATCTGGTCTGGCACTGTCACATATTACCATGGGCATCTTGGGGGACTTCCCTATCAGGTGCACTTTTCACATACTGTAGATGCTCTGTTTTGGAGGACAGGTTGTTGAAGAGAAATTCAGGTGTACAGGTTAAGTCTCCCATATCCAAATATTCAGAAATACGGAATATTCCGAAATACTCCAAATATTCCAAATTTTTTTGGGGCATGACTGAGATAATGAAACCTTTGAATTTTTTTTTTTTTTATGGTTCAATGTACACAAACTTTGTCTAAGGCACAAATTATTAAAAAATTTGAATAAAATTACCCTCAGGCTTTGTGTATAGGGTGTATATGAAACATAACTGAATTTCATGTTTGAGCCACAAAATTATTGGAAATATTGTATAAAATTACCTGCAGGCTGTGTGTATAAGGTGTATATAACACATAAATGTATTGTGTGTATATTTAGGTCCCATTTCCAAGATATTTCATTATGATATGCAAATATTCCAAAATACGGAATATTCAATTATCCAAAATACCCCTGGTCCCAAGCATTTTGGATATTGGAGACTCCACCTGTACCATATTCTCTCCATTTCCTTAGTTGAAAGTGGTCCAGTGGATACTAAATGTTTCTAAGATTTTATATTTTACCGCTGGTTACAGCTTTTCAGCCTATTTTAATAGTTTCTTAGATTTTTTTTACTGATGAAACTCTGGGTCTCATTCAGACCCGGTTGCAAGCGCTGATGCGCTCGCAACCGGGTCGATGGTTAGCCCTGCACACGCGCAAGCCCCGGAGCAAGAGAGAAACTCTCTCGCTCCGAGGCTCGCTACCAAAGGGGCGGCTGTCGATGTTTATCGACAGCTCGCCCCGTTTGGTAGGCGGGTCAGGGGGGGTGGCTGAACAAACTGAGGCGTTCCTTTCAGAACGCATGCAGTTTGTGGGCGGCCGCACTGACATCAGTGATGTCAGTGGGGAGCTTCCTGCTCAAACAGAGCAGGAAGCTCCCTGGGGCTTGCGGTTGACGAGACCCAACCTTAGGGTCTCGTCGCGATGGTCTTGACCATCGCGACCATCACCCTGGTCGCTAGCTAAGCTGTGGGTGGTAACCCACAGCTTAGCTTGCGACCAAGAGGCCGCACTAAAAAAAAAGAAGCGCCCGCCCTCATTCAGAGAGAGCGATCGCTTCTTGCGACCGTCTCTGATTGGAAATGCACTAACCAGCTATTTGTCTTCTCATATGTATTTATTATTAAGGAATTAGAAACACTTCACTTGTACATTGGCGGGCTACAATAATTTGTGACATGACATCTGAAGACAACTAATTGTTCCAAGGATTCTTTAGGTGTAGGTTGTACATTTTTTGTGCAAGTAGCTATTGCCTGTTTATTTATTTAATTTTTATAATTGAAACTAGACTTTGAACGAATGATTGCAAATTCTCTAATTTTATGGTTCCCAAACTGTGCCGTGGCACCCTGGGGTGCCTCAGGAAACTTGCAGGGGTGCCTCAGGTTGGTGGTTTAGCACAAAATCTAATTATTTATAGTCCATGTAATGTAAATATGTGGCCAAACAGAAGGACAAACCTGTCTACTAAACTGAACCTAAGGATGACAGGTAAGCACAATTTACTTATTTATTTTTTCTGAATTTCTCAATGAGAATTTTTTTTTCTTAGGGGTGCCATGAAAACAATTGATACTCTAGGGCGCCGTGATTCAAAAAAGTTTGGGAACCTCTGCTCTAATCCAATTTAAAAATGCATATTCGCGGTACTCGTAGCGGAGGTTTGCAAATTGACTGCCAGATGCGATGTGAGAGAAGTGCATGAAAAAGTGGGGAGAACATCCTGGATCACTCAAAATTGATAATTTTGTTAGCAGGACCGTATAGAATGCTGTTTATGGGCATTAGGAAAATACAGAATTATTTTAAATGGTGTCAAATGGCTGATTTTGGGCTTTTTTTTTTTTTTTTTTTTTTTTAAATGATAAAGCAAACTTTTTTTTAGTTTAATCTCAAACAGATGAAATGAAAAATGCAAAGTAGGAACAAAGGTGATTTTAGGGTACTTTGAGGGCATTTGAAAAATGTTTAAAAAAAATGATATAAAATATTTCAATTTAAAAAAAAATCTAATTAAATTTGGGGTGCCTAAACTAATGACTTTTGGGGTGATTCGAGGCCATTTTTTTTTTTTAACCCCAAAAAATGACATGTAATTATAGGACTAATTAAGCTAATTGGAAACTTTCAATTGCATAAATAGTCTTTTTTTTTTTCAAGGGGTTCCGCAGTGTGTCTCGACATTTTAACCTTTAAAATACAGATTTTCCTTTCCATCTCTTACACTCAGGGAGGTGTGCCAATGGAAGAATGTGAATTCACTGACTGGTTCAGTGCAAGTTGCTGATTGGATTGCAAAATGAAAAAAAGCAACTGTTACCTCGCAATTCGCACCTAATTGGATTGACCCCTTTGTGTCAATTAAGCTAGGTACACACTGATAGATATATCTATAGTGTATCGCCGGGTCTGTGCAGCAAACATGTCTGTGAATGACGTTGTTCAGACATATCTGATGGTCGCCATATCTGAAAGCTATATCTGCCATCTACTGGTGTGTACGGACAACCCGGCATTCGTCCGTACACATGCTGCGGCACCCGATGGTGATTGACAGCTCAACTGGCTAGGCGATTTAAATGCCCGCCCATTTGAGCTGTCAAGCTTGGCACATCGGGCAGACAAATTAGGTAGTGTGTATACACTTACCAATCGACCTAGTGTGTACCCAGCTTCCGGGTAAGAATTGCCAAATAAATCTACTCTGATTCTAGATGTGAAAATTGTCAGAGGGTTTATTTATTTTTTATTGCCCCTATGTATTCTCTACCAAAACAATGACAACCTGATAAGTGACTGCCTTAAACTGGGTACACACTGCACAGATATATCTACAGATGATGGTTGTTCAATACACACTGAACAACCATCATCTGTGTGTTGGAGGGGGGCTGGTCCCGCTGGCTGGTTGGCATGTCGCGCCCCCCTCCCCACGGCTGCTGTAAGTGTACGGGCAGTCTGTTGACCACCCGTACACACAGCACAATGCTCCAATATATCTGCAGCTATATTGGACGTCTGCTGTGCTGCACACATATGATATGTCTGTGAACAACGTTGTTCAGAAATATTGTCGGCTGTGCTGCACAGCCGATGGCAGATATATCTGCAGATAGATCGCCCGTACACAGCACGATGGACAGAACAAGCCAACCGCCCGTAAACTTGAACCGTAGTCTGCAGGGAGGGGGTCGCAGCGGGACCAGCCCCCGGCCAGCAAGGCACACAGCCAGATGACAGATGATTGTTGATCAGTGTATGAACAACCATCATCTGCAGATATATCTGTGCAGTGTGTACCCACCTTAAATTCTTAAAGTTCATAATCCTAATTTCCAATGCCTTTTCTTTCTGACAGATGTACTTTACATTTAGTAGGAGGACCAATGAACTACTGTGTTTTTAATGAAAAATCTTATAAACGTTGGTTACTAATACAATGAAGATTATGGTCTTAAAAGTTTAAAACTAAACATTCTGTTGCTGTTACATAATGTAGTAAAATTCATGATTAGAAAAGCCTACATTTCACAAGGATGAATCATCCCAGTTACCTGGGAAAGATGAGCGGCACAAAATCATCAGGTATTTTCCTTAATTATATGGATGCCTTGCAATAATCCCTTATTTTTACAAAATTGTTAATATTAGGAGAACAAAGTTCAACCTTGGGGGTCCTCTTTTATTAACCACATGAAAACAAACACATCGTACATTTTTTTTTTTTATTATTCATCCAGACTTTATTCAATAATAAACTGGTGTCGGTCATGAATTACTCCACCCTAAATATCACCTTTGGTTATTTAAATCCCTCAAGTGAGTATTTCAATGTGATGAAGGGGTGATGATCTCAGTTACTGGACAATTCATCCTGGTGGAATTTCATCCAAAGAGACCAGGCAAATCTTTAATCACTGCTGTGGTTTTAATACTTCTAGTTAACAAAAGCTACTATATTAATAAATAGTAATTGCTCTTAAAATTATGAGGCTAAAGGTACTAGCTGTTATTTTTACATTAACTTTTTTAAAAGGTTGCCTAATCAACAAGTCCACAAGCCGTACTTGAAAATTTACTTGAGGCTAAAGGCCCCCATACACTAGCCACCGGATCCTGAGATTGGAAATGACGACCGGCGGCCATCGATGTTCCGCGATCCGTCGGAGGATCGGTGAAATTATACATGTCAAATTTCACAGATTTGCGAATCATGATCATATTTTGATCGTGATTGGCAAATCAGGGAAATCCAACATGTTGGATTTCAGCAAACCTCCAACCCGGCATCGCAGGAACACCGCATTGCGACAATCCGTTGCTAGTGTATGGGGGCCATTAGGCTACAATGGCAATTATTGGTTTTAAGATTGATCACTTAAGCTGCATACACACACCGATTTTGTTACCAACGGTTTTCTGTCAGATTATCTGTCAGATTTTTTGAAGTGTAATGAACGACTTTTGTAACTTCCCTTAATGAAAATCGTTCAGTTGGTCAGTCAGAATGAACTGCAAACAGGAACGCGCATGAACGATAATCGTTCATTGTTATAAGTCAGGAACTGAACGATTTTTTCAACGATAACGACGTCATAGTTAAATTGTTCAAAAAATCGTTACGTGTATGCACCTTTTAAGGTTCATACACGCGTAACAATTTTGTAACCAACGATTATCTGTCAGATTTTCTCTTTTTAAAGTGTGATTTTTTTGAAGTGTAATGAGCGATTTTTACAATGATGAACGAAAATTGTTCCTTCCCTTAATGAAAATCGTTATGTTGATCAGTGTGAAATGAACTACAAACGGGAGCGCACTTGAACGATTTTCGTTCATTGTTATAAGTCAGGAACTGAACGATTTTTTGGACAATTGAACGATAACGACGTACTTATAGTTAAATCGTTAAAATCTTTGCGTGTGTACGCACCTTTAGAAATCCATGGCTTACTTTATGCTGCCAATAAATGCCTGGGATGAATATGAAGTCTCACTACGCAGATGAGTGTTGCAGTTCTCACTGAAATGCCAAACAATTGCATGACTATATGCGTAACCGCTCATTCCATTCAAGTCAACAGATGTAATTAAATTAGGGCAACCAGTACATTATTTGTGATGGATTAACGTAGTACTGGCTCCTTCTTCTTCTTTTTTTTTTTTTTTTTTTGTTGGTATCCTTTTTAATTTTTATAACTAGTGGAAATGAGTAAAATTATTTTTTTAAATCGCTAAAATTTGTGTCTGAAGTCCTTGTTCAGATTTGGAAGCCACCATAAACTTTATCATTTTGTCACTTTTTAGGTGAGTACTGCCACCTTTTGTTTCCATAGAAAATAAGGACTGAGGTCAACCACAAGAAATGGTTGTGCTTCAGATATTACATATCGTCTGCTGCAAAATGGGCTATCGATGATTGACAGCCACTGGCAATCAAAAAGTCACTCAGAAAGTTTGTCCCTAATATTGTCTTAATTGGTTGATGAAAGCCTTAAGACGTGATTGGATAACTCTATGAAATCATAACTAAATGCAGTAGGCTATGTATATGTGTTTTTGTTTGCATCTCAAGTTTCAGGACAGTGGTTTTTGCTTTGAAAAAGGCATAAGTCCCATTTATAAGAGTCAGTGTTTTTAAAATAAAATTGGCGCTCATAGATGATCCAGCAATTTCAGTATCTTCCTGTTCATTCACAATGTAATATTCACATAAAGGGGCCTATGTATCAAAGATTTATGAGAGGTATAATTGTAAGAGATAAATCGCAACCAATCAGCTTCTAATTTACATTTTATAGGCTGTTTTTTGAAAAATGATAGGAGCTGATTGGTTAATACTTTTTCTCTCAGTTTTATCTCTCATCAAGTTTTGATACATAGGCCCCATAGTGTTCTCTGGAACACAGCTGTTTCTGCAATTAAATTAACTTGCTAAATATGTTCCAAAAAATACAACAAATATCGTATCCAGGGGATTTCAGGTGAATATTTCTGAACACAAGTTCTCAAACTCAGTCCTCAGCACCCCAAACAGTCCATGTTTTCCCAAGTATCCTCACAGAATCACAGGTGAAATAATTAGCTTCACCTGTGGATCTTTTAAAATGTGTCGGTGAGTAATGACTATACCAGTGCACCTGCAATACGTGAACTGTGGGGGTCCTAAGGACCGAGTTTGAGAACCACTGGTTTTAGAACGAGATAAAGAAAAAAAAAAAAAAAAAACCTTTACGTTTTGCCACATAACTAATGTTTTCAAGTAAATGGAACCTAATTGGCTTTTAAAATATTAGATTTGTTTCCTGATGTCATAGCCCCCTACTTTAAGACACATTTGCAACCACTTTTCTATACAACCATGCCAGCCCACTCACTACCTTATGCTAATGCAAATATGCGGCAGTCATGGGCGTCTTAAGAGATGGGGAAAGCACACGGGCCCCCTCCTCTCTTTCTGGCAGCCGACTGATGCAGTGAGTGTGCCCAGAGTCTACTGTGCATATGCAGATCGTCCGCGCCATTTCCCCGGCGATTTCCTCACTGCATATGTGCAAAACACCAGAAAATGGCAATGGCGGCCATTTTCCGGCATTGTGTGCAGCGCTGAGACACCCAACCTCTGAGAGGTACGTTTTCGAGAATAAGGGTGCAGGGTGGGCAGAATATGGGTGCAAGGTGTGCGGTGCGGGCGCCCCCCCTGGACCCAGGGACCCGTGTGCACTGCACACTCGGCCACCAGAGGCGGATCTATAATGGTTGCAATGTATGATGATTATCCATGTGTGCATGCAGAAGGCATAAAAAAACATACTGCTGTTCTATCTATAGCTGCAGCTATCATTAATATTGGGACTTGCCCCACCCCATGTTGGGTACAAAAGATCCATCTGAAACAGTGTCCCATTTCCTTCCACAGGCTACGAAGGCGCACAGAAGTCAGCTTACATGCCTGCCCTACTGCCATGGCACTCCCACAGGATGGATCAGTCCTGTGCAATCAGAAATTTCACGCAGAGTGCAATCTCCATTCACTAGCAAATGCATTGTCCAGTGCATGCGCAGTCAGCAATTGCTTTCTAGAGTGTATGCGCATCTGCGAGAGAGGTCTGCATTTCCAAATGCGTCCAACTCAAAATCGGGCACTGTGTGTGTTTTTGTGAAATGCACAAATGAAATCTTGAAGAAAAAAAAAAAATTGGGTCTTTAATCTCCTGTTTTCCTTATTCTTCTGTAAAATATAATATTTTATATCCGTTTTTTCAGTCCAGCCTACTGTAATTGGAAATTCAAAGAAATAGTCCATCCCTAAAGACTTTTTTGTTACTGATTAAATGTTTACAGTTACTGCCTATAGGTCCTGAATCGTTGGTAAAAAAAAAATAAAAAAAAGTCCTCATTGTATACATATTATGAAAACAGTCATACATGCCTCACCCACTTCCATTTAGAGATGTGCAGTTTGGTTTTGAAAACTGACCACACACGAACTCTGGGGTCCGAGTTGAACAGAGTCCCGGCTCGGGTCTGCTGTAAGTTCGGAACTCTGATTTAAAAAAACAAATCTTGAGTGTGGATTGCATGTAAACAGGTCCAAATGATAAGATTTCAGCAGGTTTTTTTTATCAATTTTAAAGAACAGAAAAGGGCCAAAACCAATACATGGGGGGTCTGCGCACATCTCTACTTCCATTTAATATGAAAAACATAAGTGCTTTTTAGGCTATAGTTTTGCAATGATGAATTTTAAAATTTCAATGTTGACCTATTTCTGTAATTGTTCACAAGCTTGTATAATGCGAATATAGGTGTCCGTATGAGTTTGCTCAAGGGGGATGTAGTTATGAGAGGTCTCAATCCCGAAAGCGGAATCTCTGTTTGGGATTTAACATAGGCACCGAAATACCGACGCCTAAATTAATCCAGACGCCGGAATGCCGAGGACCTCAGCCCGAACGAAGGTAAGTCCGGGGCGCCCTTGGCGTTAGCCGCAGGGGGCGAGGGTTAGGATTAGACACTCTAGCGGGGTTAGGGATAGCTTTGGGGGGGGGGGGGATTAGGGTTAGGCACCACTAAGGGGGAGGGTTAGGGTTAGGCACCACTAAAGGAGGGTTAGGGGGGTACAGCGGAGGGTTAGAATGCTTACCTGACCCAGTCAGGATCTCTTGTCGGGATTTGAACTGGCGGCTAAACAGCCGCCCGCAATTCAATCCCATTCCGCTCAAGGTTTTGGACATTTCTCCATTTCATGGCGTAGAGCTGGATATTTCAGTGGGTAAAATGCTCAGACGTTAACACTTTGACTGCTGCAGAGTTATGCAATATGTAGTGGTCAGTTAACATTTAATTGTTTTTACATGCGAGTCTGTTGGTACAAAAAATTGCAATCCTCATGCTGTATTGTATAACTGTAGATATTTATATTTCCTCAGCCTTGGTGGTGCCAAGAATCAAGTGCTTGCTGCATCTGTTTTCTCTCTTGGTACATACAACATATATAGTTTTCAGTGTTTTAGGGTGACCTATCTGTTGCTGTAATACCAGCTGACGACTGTTTATCGTATCACGTCCCTAAGCCATACAGATCATTGGGTATGGGCTTGGAGGGGGGTTCCCATGCTTGGGGAAAAAAAAGCCTCAGTTTCTCCTGTGCGACACACAGGCAGTGTTTCACTGCTCTCTGCTGGAGAAGCTATGAGGTAGTACAGCAATTAGGAGCTGCCAAAAGCACAGGTGTAGCTCCTGCACTGACCAGCTGAAGGCCCCTCTAAGGACAAGTCAGAGTGTAGACTTGTAAACATTCGCTGAAGATGCAACCTTTTTGTTTGCCAAAAACAATTATGGTTTTATATTAACCATCTGTAGCCAGCCACAGTAAATGCCAGTCTTGGAAGTAAAAGGGTAAATAGAGTCTCATGGTACAACTTTCTGCGTTATTCTGTCTGGAATGTTTGTTCCCCAGCACTGTCAACCAAATTATTGTAAAGGAAAATACCGTTCTTCTAGGCATACACTGCATATGCACATGATGCTTGTTTTACACCTGGAAGGAAGAACCTGTCCCTAATTAAAGCAGTTTGATGCTGCAGACTATTTGATATTCTGACTTGTTATACGATTGATACACTGCTTACTCTGTCATTTTGCACTGATCACAATATATTGTGTAATATTTTCCATGTCCTCGTGGTTTAAAGAGAGCAAAAATAAAAAAAACTTAAGTCATGTAACTACATTGAGCTGTATTCACAAAAGTCTGAGGCTAGGAACCTGATCATTTTTACAGTATGGATTCTGATATCTTTCTGTTGAGAAACAACTTAATAGGTATAAATCATGGGAAAGGTAACCCTACAACAACATGAAATTGCTATTATACCACATGCCTTTTTAAATGAGTTATTGCTAGGCTTTGGGAAAGTGTGTTTATTTTAGAGTGGTTTACCAAAAGTATGCAAGTGGTTACAAAAATGTAGACTGCTAACGATGGGAGGTACAACTTGTGTATTCTAAAATCCATTCACAAATGTTGGACAGAGGTTTTTTGGATCACTAGGAATATGTTACAAAAAAAAACAAACATTTCAATGACTCTATTCAGCATGTTTTTTTTTTTTTACCTACATATTTACTGGCTATAAAATGTGTGTGTGTGTGTGTGTGTGTGTGTGTATATAATTTTTTTATTTTTATATTAAGGGACAAATTGTTCTCACTCAAAGTACACTGGTCACTTTATTTTCCTATGAATTGCTGTGGTGTCCAAATACCAAAGGATACCAGCATTAAAAACTTTATGTAGTCACTTAGAGGTTTGTTATATATTATTTGACTAAGGGGCCTATTCATCAAAGGCTGCATGGCCTCCGATAATGAAGTATTGGACTCGCTGCGAGGGATACTTAAGTATCCAACTCGCAGCGGGGGGAAAAGTGTCACCGGAGCAATTCATCATTGCTCCGGTGAGGGGACAACTGCTCCAAAAAGCAGTTGTCTCCTCGGTTAGTATCGCAGCTACTTCTGTAGCTGCGTTACCTGCTCCCAGTCGTCTCGGCTATGCATGCGTGACCTCAGGTCACACATGCTCAAAGCCACAGGAGAGCTGGTGAGGAGGCGGCGAAGGGATCCGCTCGAATCCCTCTTTGCATCCCCGGAACTCCTTCTCATAGGAAGGAGCGGAGATCTGAGATCAAGCGCCGTTTGAAGATGGCACTTGTTCTTGGCAGCAAACTCCGAAAACTTTCAGTTTTCGGAGTTTGCTGACTACCCCTCAAGATGAATGGTCCGGTAACTTAAATATGCGGAAACTAGCATTTCTGCATGGTTACCGGGCCATTTATCGTTTGATGAATAGGCCCCTAAATCATATAACATTGTGATGAAGGCTATATGGAGTCTTCCTGGAGGCTAAGAACATCCAAATGTATATGAGGGTCACAATGGAGGTAGCATACATCTTGCAAGCTACATATATTGTTTAATATATTTTAATCCTAGCTGTGGCTCCTGATAAAGCTTCCGCCTTTTACTACACAGGCATATAACATACCGAATGCAGACCGTGACAGAGAGCCATGTCTAGGTAAATCCTGTGATAATGCTAGAACAAGCAGCAGCAAGGCATGTCTTGTTTCAGCTGCCTCTGTCAGTTGGCATTAGACCATGGTTTGTATCTGCATAGCCAAGAACATTGTAAATAATGTGTCAGGTAGTGCCAGGTGAGGATCCAGGGTTGGTTAATGTATACAGGTCCATGAGCGAAGATTCGGATGGAGAATAACTACCCACGAGGTTACATGATATTTTTGTTAGTCCAACACTGGGCTGCAGCACATTACATACTGTGGTGTGTGTAAAATATATAGACACTCTGGGGGTCTATTCATGGAGCAATGAAAGGCCCTTTATCAGTGATAGGACTTTTCACTGCTTCCTCCTATTCACAGAAAGGGTTACCGTGGAGAAATCTAAGATTTCTCCAGCGGTGCCCCAGCTCTGTGTCAAGATCACTTCTTCATACACTAGTATGGGGAGATGGACTCATAGAAGCTCAGAAAGCAAGCTTTCAGAGCCTCCTATGTGGAGCTAAGCAGGGAAGACTGCTGTCTTCATGCCTTCTCTCCGCTCTCCTTGCCCCCTGTTGCTACAGCAGCCAATCAAAGGAGCCCAGTGCCAAGTCATCAACTGCTGGCTGCCTGATGCCACTGTGGCCCCTCTCACTGCTCTACCCCCCGCCTCTGCCATAGTAAGGGGACCCGACATATGCATATGTCTGGTCACCGCCTATTAACTGCCGCCGCTATGTCAGGTGTGACCAGTTATATACATATGCTGGGTCACCACCTCTTAACTAGAGATGAGTGGTAACACCAAACCGCTCATCTCTACAGTGCCCACTGCCCCCCACTCCCCCTCGCACTGCCTGCTGTCCCCCATTCGTACTGCCCCACACGCCGCAGCAGCACTGAAGTGAGGTGACCCGACGGTCGGTGCATGCGCAGAATGGGACAGCCTTACTGAAAGCAGAGGACCGCAGAAGAAGTCTGTATCGCTGGATACCGGATCACATTGCAGGATGGGTAAGTATACATGAATTGCTACTTAAACAAGCTATATATTGCATCAAAATTATGCAATATATAGTGAAAAGTAACAATTCCAAAATGCAAATCTTCATGAATAGACCCCTCTGTTGTCCTTCGACAGTTGCAATTAAATGTACAAAACCGATAAAGGATTGCAGGTTAAAGGTATTCGAGCCAGTATCAAAGTTCATTTTCGAATTGACCACCATGTTTGAGATTTCAGAACCATCTGTTTCCTCAAATGTAAAGTTTGAACGTCAGTGTTCACAACTCATGTTGAAGTGTAAAAGGGTACCTTGTTTGCCCGTTTGAGCTTTAGTGACCACATTTAGGAGCCTATTTATCCATCTTCTTTTCTTTTTACTAAAATAATGTGAATACGGGTATTTTTCATACTCTAAATGTTTTAGTATCACTTAAATGTATCAAAGGGCTTTTGGAGCAGTTTTGTAAAGTGCTCCAAGCCCTTAAATTCGCATATTTTAGTAAGCAGATCACATTTCCCATAGTCAGGGCCGCAACTAGGGGAGGGAATGGAGGTGCACATGCACCGGGTGCACTGCTACATCCGGCACCAGTGTCCTCCAGCCCGGCACCACAGGGAGACTCCAAGCCGGATGCCCGCTGAGATTTTATTACCAGTGGGCGCCCGGCTCCTTCCCTGCAGCACCGCGCTATCCGGAGGCTGGAGTTATCTCGTGAAATCCAGCTTCTGGCTCTCCCCACAGGTACTATGGGAGACACATCATGACGTCTCTCCCATAGTTCTGAGGAGCCGCCGGGCGGACACAACGGCAGCAGACACAGGAGCGGGGTTTAAGGTAAGTATTTTTTTTGTTGTTTTGTGTGTGTAAGCGGCACTACGGGGGCATTACCAGGGGACACTACATGACATTACCAGGGGGCTCTACATGGGCTCCACAGGGGCATTGCCAGGGGGCTCCACAGGGGCATTGCCAGGGGGCACCACAGGGGCATTGCCAGGGGGCACCACAGGGGCATTGCCAGGGGGCACCACAGGGGCATTGCCAGGGGGCACCACAGGGGCATTGCCAGGGGGCACCACAGGGGCATTGCCAGGGGGCACCACAGGGGCATTGCCAGGGGGCACCACAGGGGCATTGCCAGGGGGCACCACAGGGGCATTGCCAGGGGGCACCACAGGGGCATTACTATATGGGGACTACAGGGGCATTACTATGGGGGCATTACTATGGGGAAATTACCATATGGCCACTAGTACAGGGGCATTAATATGGGGCATTAACTCAGCAGGCATTACTACAGGTGCACTGCTGAAGGGGGCATTACTATGGGGGAATTACCAGGGGGGGGGGGGCACCAAATTACTGTTTTGCCCTGGGTGCCAAATACCCTAGTTTCGGCCCTGCCATAGTTGTAATGAAAAATGGGATTTGTTTCAAATTTACCAAAAGGAATTGTGAAAAAATACCGGGAGGGAGCCCTGAAATAATGATGATATCTGGAGATTGAGTTAATGAGGATTCCCCCCCCCACATATCCCGTACTTCAGCTCAGCCTTTCTTGCCTGCTGACAGAGCTTCTGTGATCAGCTATGTGTGTCTAATAGACCGCAGGCTGTTCACAGCTAAAAAATAAAAATCCCACACTTTCCTCCATTCAGATGATCGAAGCCCGTTCATCTGATCGATAAATTGAGAAGCTGTGAAGTCTGGGTGGCATCCTCAGTCTGAACGGGGGTAAATGTAAGCTGGAAGGGGGGGTAGCAGTTGGCACAGGCTCAAGGTGCCTACACAATAGACTCTGTGCTCAAGATTCGATATCGTGAGTGATTTCCCTTGAACTCTCCCCGGCAGCTCCCAGGCACTCCAGGACACGATATGGTGCTAATATGTGTCCAATCTGACCAACGACCTATCTGCAGAAAATCGTATAGGAGATCGGCAAATCTTTCTTGCAGTAGGCAAGATCTGAAGATGCGATGTACGACCCACAGGTACGCGCTTCGTAATCGTGAGTGGACACTCACAATTTGGACATATTTTACATGATTTGTCGTTCCGATGCGTAGAAATCGGGCGAATCGTGTAAAATATCGTCTAGTGTGTAGGCACCTTTAGTCTCAGGGTAGTTTTTGCAAAAAATAATCTGACAAGTGCGGGTAGAGGATTTGCAAAGAGAGAGCATTCATTCAAACACTGGGCCTGTTTCTGTAAGGATCGTAATTGCAAGGCTGTGCACAGGCTATAGATATATGATGTATGCACGCGGGCAGCAATTGCGATCCTTTGCAGATATGGTAATGCAGCAGTAGGCATCACGCCTCCTGTGCATTACTTAACCAAGCTGCAGCGTTCAATACAGCATCTATTAATCTGCGTACCATCGGCCGGTTTTGGTGACCCATAGGGTCCCGCAGTCGGCCACCTCAGTTTACAGGAATAGGCCAGGAAATCTCCTCCAATGGATATCCTGGCCTCTTCCTTCCCCCAACAGTGGCGACACATCTCCATTTCGGGTAACTGAGGCTGTTGCTGTCCCCAAACGGCAGTAGTCTGTCAATCACTGACAGTCTGCAGCCAGTTTGCAAGCGTACTCGCAGACACGTTCTGCACATGTGCAGAACGTGTCTGGCACCTCCGCAGATTCCCAAACATCGGGAATCTGCGTCCAGCAGTGCACTAGCATACACAGCTGAATCAGGCCCACTCTCCCTGCATGCTATATTTGATACATCCTTGTAATGCATTCTAATAATAATGCAATGCAAATCCCATCGGTACCGGAGATGCGGATTGTGATAAATGTGCCCCATAATATTAATGCCTTAAAAAATGTTCACAGTTTACGTTCGCTGCTCACATGGAAAGATGTTGGTCTGTTGACGGGTTGCCCATATACACACAGCAGATGCACCAGTATGTGTTCCAGATATTTTGGCAAGGCCAACTTGATATGTCTGTGAATTACATTGTTGAGACATATCTGGTGTACACACCCGCTGATGCACTACCGATTATATCGTTCGTCGATCGAACGATCTCTTGACAAGTGTGTCCCATACCTTAAAGTTTACCAATGTATTGCGAGTTTTCAAACTTTACAAATTATTTGAGAGCCTGTTTTAAACATCTCTCATTTTATTTTATCTGCTAGTTCTAACTACAAATAGTGTGCCCTCTCTTTTTCCAAGGGGAAGCCGACGGACGGAATCCCGACTGTCTAATCTCTGCAAGGGTTAAATGATAGGCGTTGAGATCCCGACGCCTGTCATTCTACCTACACCGGGAGCACGGCATCCCGATCGAAGGCAAGCCGGTGCGCGGACAGCCGCGCGGGGGGGAGCAGGGTTAGGGGCTCCCGGGGGGGACTTAGGGTTAGGCAGCCCCCAGGAGGGTTAGGGTTAGGCAGTCCCCCCGGGAGACTTGGGTTTAGGCACTTGGGGGGTTAGGGTAAGGCACCCCTAAGGGAGGGGGGGTTAGGATAGTTCATACTTACCATTAGCGCAGTTGGGATCTTCACTGGTGCCGGGCTTCCTCTATCAGGATTTGAATCGCCGGCCGTGCTGCCGGCGTTAAGTCATACCTATTTCCAAGGTTAATCCATATTTTGCCTTTTCCATCAATGCCCTTTATCATAAAGGCAAGTGTACATTGCTTCTTGGCAGTGTTGGACTGGTTAATAGTAAGGTATGTATATAAGATTCACGGCAAGATAGATTTGCCGTGTCGCTGTTTAGCTATCCAGGGCTACTTCTGCAGACTCAGTGAATGCTCCTCTGCTATGCAAGGTTTTTCTTCTCCTCATGTGCAGCTTATCACATGCGTGTTGAGCTTTGACCTAAAGTGGATTTTGCATAGCCACTCGGGGTTCACAAGTCACTCATAGACAGGTATAGGGTAAAGCCATATCAAGATGACTTTACCAATGATTAAAAGCAAAGCTTTTAGTCACTTGTTAAATAATGACATGTCTTCGCCCCATAGATATCTGTGGGAACACTGGTAAGCATCAGAGCACCGCAGAAAGAGGTTTTCTTAACTTAAGAGTCCTTTAATGAAGTATATCTGGTAATTCTTATTTTAGCAATATATGTGTTTGAGTTGTATGGTAAGATCTACATTATAACTATGTGACCATCTTGTTGCGTTTTTTATGTTCTTTTGTCCATATCTCTGCCATACATGTTAATAGCACCCAAGTGTATTAAAACCTGGAAAATACTAAAAAAAAAAAAAAAAATTAAAAAAAAAAATCCATTTTTTATTTTAAGCAAAGTAATTTTTATATTTTATCATTATCATCTGGGCAGTAATGGGTTTTTTTAATTATATTTGCAATTTGCTGCTTTGAATTCTTCTTCCATGTGAACTAAGCCTTGTGGACGTATTACATTAAGGTTGTAGCTTTTACCAAAACCTTAATGTGCAATGACCTTACAGTACCTTTTCATGGTATTTTCTGTATTCATTCCTGAAATTCCATGGCAGTTTTGTGCCACATAAAATATATTGCTGAGCTGCACATACATGCAGTTTGTACTGTCTAGTATTTGTTTATAATGTGGTTTGAAACTGATGTAAAACTAAACATGCCTTGCTATATCTTCATGGAACTGAGCCAAGATACATTTTCATTCAGACTTTGGGGATTCTTGCCCTGTAGATTTCTGTGTGCTACTCTAATTTGTGATGTCAGCCTCTTCAGTGCTAGATAGACACAACTGATTGTCATGTATGAAATGATTCCTATTTTTTTCAAGTGGCAGCAGGCTTTAACTTTTTTTTTTTCCTTTCATGAAACCCTTCCATGTATTTTTCTTGGATTTGTTTTTTATTCTTTTTTTATTTTATCATCTTTGGTGTACACAGGCATTGAAGAACACCACCAGTTAAAACTGTACAGGAAAGCTTGTGTTTGTCATTTGGTTTTCAGAATGAGTTCAGCTTCTGTACAGCATAGTTTATGTACTTACAAGTTCTGCCATGGAACTCCAATGTGTTATGCTGGTAAGCGCTGCTGGCAATTTCAAAACGTGTGCTAAGTAAATGCTTTTAAATAAGTGTTTGGTGTACAGCTCCATTTGCATCCACTATCTTTTTGGACTGTCGTTATGTATTTTACAAGTGTTCATACACTTTATTAATGCCATTAACCAGTGTTTACAAGACCCCATCATTTATCCTTACTCTATATTTTATCTGGCACAAGATGGATGTAGATTTGTATTTTTGTTACAATGACAATTGAATTGTGATCCCCAGAACATTTCAAAGTCTATCACTTATCACAGAAACCGCACCTTAATGCGGTATAGGGATGGAAGATCCACAACGTCTAGATAGACAGTCAATAGGTAAACACAGAAAAGGTTGATATGGTTTTTCATGATATTTTTAGGTTTAGGAAGAGTATTAGGGACATGGCGGAGGGTTAGGCTGTGGAAGGGAACAGTTTGGGTTAGTCACCAGGGGAGGGTTAGGCACAAGGGGGCAGGTTAGCGTGAGGATCACGTTTAAAATGTAAAAAAAAAATAATCTCAACCTTTTGATCCTGTTGACCTTAGTCCATGTTGACCATTAAACAGTCAACATTTTTTACCCTGTTAACCATTTGACACTGTCGACCTATTGCCGGTTAACGTGGTGTCATACTTTTGACTGTCTCAATATTGTAAAACTTTTCAATTCACGCCCCCCTTAATGCATTCTCTCATTCATTCTGTTCAGAGATGACTAAAACAATTTAAGAAGAAACTCTTGCTGGGGCAGTACCTCTGAGAGGCTGCCTCGGCAAAGGTTCTACAGTAAAGTGGTAGCGATCACTTTACGTCCAGGTTTTTTCCCATCCTATGCACATGTATGCAAGTTGACCATGCACAGAAAACAATCTTATCTGGTAAGGGGGAGGAGGAAAGTGCAGCCTGCCCAGGAGGAATCGGGAGATACCACTCTGTTAGAGCTGTAACTATAGGTGAGAGCTGCCAATGCCATCTTTTGTAGCTTGTTAAATTGCACAGTTTTTCCATCCCCTTGAGAACTAAGGGGATAACTGTTGCAATCAACTTTCTGCTAAACGCAGGAGATCTCCAACATGCCCTGCCGCTGTTTTTGGTATTAAGTGGAAAAATATGTAGGCCTGCATTACTTTTTACCTGGGAGTGATGGGAATAATTAAAATGCAATGTAATATGTTATCGCCATATAAATAAAAGTTAATTGAACTCTATCCTTCACTTCTCACTAGTGATCTAATGCTCTGTTACTGGTAAGGATTGGTGTTTTTGCTGGTGATGGGGTTTTTCTCACTTCATTCTATGCAACAACTTGTTACCGCCAGCGATATAAGCAATGCAGGATCTGCCAACAGTGAAATTAGCTGACAAAAGCTTCCCCATATATCTGCATGGGGAAGCCTGTATAGCAAGTATTGCAGCAGTACTGGTTCCACAACAATACATCTCAGGATAACAATGGCAGATGTAAATAATATATAAAAAAATCCCATATTTTTTTACTAAAGCCCTTTTTTTTTTTATTTAATATAATTTTCAAATATTCAGTGGGGGGTTATATCTCTTGGTTTATATTATGAACTTTCATATGTTAGAAGAAATGTATCACTAAATCTTTGTTTTCAGGACCTTTGCATATGCCCGAGCTGGTTAGCAGACTTGCCCGTGGGCATATCTATATAACTGGACCAGTGAAGCCATAACTTAGCACCTGCTGCCCAGGCTCAGTTAAGCCTTGCTCAGTACCTACCTGACTTTGTGTATAAAATTGTGTACAGAATATCATGGTGATTAAAAAACAAAAACATCCTTCTCTCCTATTTATGAATAAGCTCTTGATGCTGCAAGGTCATATGGTAGCGATGTAGCCCCCTCGGAGTTCGTTGGGCTAGTGAGAATGGGGTGTGATTTCTTGTGTATGGAGTAACAGACCATAACCTACTATAAAGGAGTACAATAAAAGAGATTTGATCTGTCAGACATGTTCAAGCCTCCACCTTCTAAATTTTATATGTTTTTTTCCTCCTGAAAACAAAGGCACTCATATGAGTTTAACGTTTGAACATGCTGCCTGTTTGCTTCATTAAAGAAAAAAGAGAAGAAGACTGCCTCCCTCTCTGGCTCTCGGCCAGTGGTCTTGGCAAGCAGAGCAGTGCTGTTGGCAGGGTTCAGAGAGACACTCATAGTGGTAGCAGCACAGAGGAATTTGGCAGAGACCTCAGCCGCATGATTATGATTCATTCTGTACTCTTGAAACAAGGAAAGCTCGGAAAGGATTTTCTCTGCCAGAGCACTGCTCAGACTCCTACTCAGACATCACATGCTTTTTATAGTACAGGCATGCCTCACATGCAAAATATTGAACTTCACCTTCCAGCCTTCTACAATACAGCCCACCTCTGATCTCCCTGTGTGAGTCACCCTCTTAATCAGTGGCCGGCTGCTTGTAGGAAACATTCTATTAAGCGTCCTGAGACCATTTGTTTTACATTGTGTCGTCTCTTCCGTTATTTTGTTTTTGGTTTTTTTGGGCTGTTATGGGAAAAACTGTGAAAGGGTTAATCAGCAGAGTTCTGGAAAAAGAAAATTCCCAATGTATTTCCCCAATGTATATTTAAATCCCTCATTGGGATTTAGGTGGCCTGCTACGCATTACAACTTGTGACATAGTGCCCAATTCTGACACACCGGCATGTCCTCAAACATCTGCAAAGCTATTCAGTCACAAATGAGGAAATTCTGGATAAGCACCAGCCAAGGAATTCCTTTGTAGGATAGCGGGTTAGAAAGTAACTGAGGTAAATGAGTTTTAATCTAAATTATGTTGTAATTACACAGGCATAACAATGATATATTAAGAGGGGGACTTATCAAATCTTGGAGAGAGAGAAAGTACCAACCATTCAGCTTCTAACTTTCATTTTAAAGGCTGTGCTGGATAGATGACAATTAGGGCCAAATATAATATGGTGAGAGTTTACAAAATGTAAGCATAACCTCTTACACGATCACATTGGTCGAGTTGTTGTATTTTCAAAATCTTGCCTTTTTTGAGTCTGAAAAACATGTGTGTACCTGTTCCCAGTTATAAAAAGTGAGAGTTTACACTCACATTTTCTAAACTCACCCTATTACATTTGGCCCTTAGAAGTTGATTGGTTGCTATGAGCAACTTCTTAACTTTCTCTCTCCAAGATTTGATAAGTCTCCCCCTAAATATTAGCATTATATGATCAGTCAAAAAGCATTTTCTAATATTTGTTTGTCTTGGGAACTGGTGCTACTTGGAAATGAAAATATAATGGACCAGTCATTATTAGTGTTCTATATGATTGGTTATAATGTGTTATGTAAGATGAATGATCATTGTGATGGAAAAAGGCTTATATGGGTCAATCCAATTACAGGTAGGTATGAGTTGGGTCCTGCGACCTCCACAAATTTCAGTTGCAATCCAATCACAAACTCTTATTGTTTTTTTTGAGGAAAGTCGCATTTTAGTTTTTTGCTCGCGCCCCCTGAGCAGGTGAAAAGGTAGGGAAAATTTTTACTAAGGTAAAAATGTCAGGACACATTGCCCAACCTCTGATACACCTCTCCCAATGAACAATCACGCACTTGGAGGGGTTTAAATAGCATAATTTGGCAAATAAATACATGTCTGTTTTCAGGTGAGTTTCTTTATATAGCGCAATAGGGTACAGGTATGTGGAGGTCTGAAAGTTGTGAGACAGTTATGTGGAAATGTTATATTAATGGGCGGGGATGTAGTTGGCATCCTGGCGGTCAGTATGCTGGTGCCGGAATCTCGAATCCTGGCGCCAGCATCCCAACCACCGGCATCCCGATGATAAGTATTAGGGGTGGGGTTAGGGTTAGGCACTAGGGGGAGGGTTAAGGATAAGCTGCGGGGGTAGGGTTAGGCTGCTGGAGGGGGGGAGGGTTAGGCTTCAGGGGGAGGTAGTTTTAGGGGTAGGGCTAGTATTAGGATACTTGCCAGTGGGTGTCTGTAGTTTCACCTTTTAAGAACCTCCAATACTTAACATATGGCCACTAACAGCCTTCTACATTGCAAATAGTGCAAATTGTCATTGCTAATTGGATCTCTGGTTTCTCAGGAGCAGGCATTAGTACGACGTGTGTTTCATGAAACTCGCATTTACAAATTCGCACATATTTGGATTGAGCCCAGAGAGTTTCATTTTAAGTGTTGTCATTTTTAGCTGTTACTAGCTTGAGGTAACACCATTCCCTTTTCTGAAAGTGGAAATCTACAGCTTTTTAGCATTTCAGATAAATACTTTGCGGCTTGATTTCAATGTATTTTCCTGCCTGTGGAAAACAAGACTGTATACACCAGTGGTTCTCAACCCTCAAGTTTATCCAACAGGTCATGTTTTCAGCATTTCTCTCTGTGGAAGCAGGTGGGATAACTACTGACCCAGAAAAATAGATTAATTCACCTTTGCCTGATAAAAGAAATCCACAAAACATGACCTGTTGGTATAGGATTTTCTCATTTGTTTGCATTAACTCTTTTTAATAAGCATATTTATATATAAAACTTTTTTATAGAAGTTATGTCCTTGATGTTCTAAACATGATTATACAGGACTCTACAGGTGCAACGTTACTCTCCTCACAAATTACCTTTCCTGACCATTCTGGGAGGCACTTTGTGAGCATTGCAGGGACTTGAATCTTCTACTTTCTCAGCTATTAAAGATAGATGTTTTTTTTCTGCGTTAAGGTGGTGAATCATCTCATGCCATCTACAGATATTGTAACATGCATGCATGTGGGTATACCTGAAAAAAGCATATGGCTAGTGCTCTGCCATTACAGTTGGTCATTGACATTTCCACTTTCTGGATTAACCGTAGCAATGCAGACTATAAATCTTTTTGCTCCATTTGGCAGGCAAAAAATAGTGACCTATCATGGCATATGTGTCATGGTTTGAGCCTCAAAATTCTAGGAATTCTATACATGGTCATTACACCAAAGAATGTTCAGATGTCTGTCTTGGTTAGCTTGGGATGCTATTTGGCAACTTATGTAAAATGTATGTTAGTTCTCTAGAGCAATGACATGCATACCAGACATGCTCAATGCTAATCACCCAACCTTAACAATGATCCTTTCTTTTGCCAGAGAGGGAAGCCATGAAAACATGACCTGTTAGTGTTCGTTGAAGACCATGCTCTGCTCTGTGACCTATGTTGACATTATAGATATGCTTTGGTAGTTCTAGTGTAACTGTCAAGTACTATGTAATGTGTGGCGCTTTATATGCCTTTATTCAATTGTATAGGCAAGAGAAATATACCTAATGAAGAAATATACATTGTTTATTATGCTCTATTGGAAAATGATACAATCTGCTTAGTGGAAGTTGAAATTTTGTTATTGTTGGAAGGAACTGTAGCTATATTATTATTGTTGCTTCTCATCCTAGTTGAATTATTTGCTGGTAACTTTTTACAGCGTGTTGCATCCCTCTTTGCCTGGATTTTATCCCATTAGGTTGGAGGGATAAAGAGGATAAAAGGCTGTAGGATTTTCTACCCTTACACCTGGTCATACAGGTTTATGGCTTACTCTGATCTGGCAAACTCTCAAAACGTAAATTTTTTATTAAATTGCCCAGTGGTGGATTATAATAGAAATGTTTTGAGCAGCAACCTGGGGTCCAGACTTTCCCTATTCGAACATTAATGCATGCTGTGTAGTCTAAAAACTTGGAGATGGTCTTGCAGTTCATTGTAAAACCATTATATTATGAGAAGTATTACATTGCATTGAAGATGTTTTAAGAATCTTGACTGAATTACAAACACTTTTATGACTTTCTTTTTTTTTTTTTAAGACTTTTATTGTTTTTATGGGGAGTTAATTCTTGAAGATCTAAACCTGCACAAAATCAAGAAAGTTTTAGTCCTGTGTAGCGCAGATGTTCCTCTTCCTTATTACTTGTGTCTGTGACAGATTTATATTGATGACTATGCTGCGCTACAGTCACAGACTTCTATTATATTCTGGCTTCAGTAAGCCAGCCCCTGCTTCCTGTTTAAGGTGAGAGAAGGTCTTGTATGAATGAGGGGTGAAATTACAGCTGAACTTTCTAATTGCTGTTAGTACAGGACAACCTTTAACGAATACAGTATAGCAACAGCACTTGTGTTGTTTTTTCTAGATTTAGCTTGTATATTTCAGAGGTTTTTTTTTTTTCACCAATGTTACTTGATGCCAGCTTTATTTTTAGTATATAAGGTAACTTGAGAATTAAATGAAAATCCACAGAAAGGCACTAATAAAGTTTTTGGAGGCTTTATTTTTTTTAAGTTTTATATATACATTGGCAATTTCTTGCTCTGCTCTTCTGTGTTCTATTTACTTAAATTATGTATTGGCGGTAGATTTAGTCCAATAGTATGGCACTGAAATTTAAAACCATTACACACAGAGGTTTGGGAATAGTACCTGTCCCTTTCTGGCCATATTCACATCCAGATCAGTGTTCTGAAAATTCAAAGCGGTGATTAAAATATTTCCTTGAATAGTTCCAGCTGCTCTCTGCCTTTCCCACTGATTGAAACTAGAGTAATGAATAGAATTAAACATGGTTTTTTAATACCTCATTTATTAAGAAAGCTAAAATTTTAAATGCAGCTTTCCATTAATATTTATTTTTTTTTTATATAGAAAGTTTTAATTTTCAAGACTTCACACAGTTTGCACTGTAAAATACTGTAGACACTTTAGTGTTGATATGTAAATGCAGTTTTCTTACGTTGCACTTTTAGCAATCCTTTAACACCTTAAGGTGCATACACACAACGATTGTTTGAACGATTATCATTAAACGATATCGTTTAACGATAATCGTTTGAAAAACTCGTTCACTTTCTGAGTCAAACGAACGATTATTGTTCATGCGCGTTCACGTTTGTAGTTTGCAGTTCAGTCAGACTTGTCAACTCAACGATTTTCATTAAGTTAATATGCAAAAATCGTTTGTAGTTCATAAAAATCGTTCATTACATTTAAATGAACATAGTAAATGAACAACTTTAGCAAACGATTTTAGTTAATTTTTTCAAGGTAGAAAATCGTTTACTAAAATTGTTCATTAACTCAATCGTTGTGTGTGTATGCAGCTTTACAAATAGGTCGTCATATGTGTTTGCCATGTAAATCTTATAATACAATGGTGCAAATGGCACCAGTTACTCTTGTTTAACCATATTTATCAATGTTTGAAAGTGCACAGAACTGGATGAATATGAACAAGCCATCATATTTGAGATGTTTTTTCAAAATTGTAACCAAACCCCTCTACAGCCGGGATGCCTACCGACCAGAAGACTGGCGCCGGAATCCAAAACTAACGTAACTTTTTTTTTTTTTTTTTTTTTTTGTAGTGCCCAGCATTTTTTGTTACTTTTATATTATAATTGTAATCCAGAATATAGGCACCTATACACTGCAATTTATTTTTTTGTTGTTGTTTTATACAAGATTTGGCCATTTTCGATCGATTTGAGCGACCAATCGTGTAAAAAGTGCCATATGAGGGAATGATCACTGTCTATGCGCGCCCCTGCCATCGTACATAGTCGTCGCTGATCATTCGAACCTGTAGAAAGATATCGACCTATCTTTTACGATTTGGCACACATAGTTTCGTGTGTATGTGCATGATGGACGATATGTTGTCACTTTTCCTCCCGTTATTTAAATTCCAGCATCGTGAGGTTGTTTGCTACAAACGATATATCGTTTACGATCTGCAGTCATTTACGATCCATCTATATAATTTGGTCGTTTGTTCAATCGTTCCGTGTGTGGGCACAATATTGATTGACCTGGAGAGTTCAGGAATTCAAGGGAAAATGCAAGCGAGATTGGATTGTTTGCAAGTCGCACCGTGTATGGGGGCCTTAAGATAATGATCAACATAATAACTATATTACAAAATAGTATCCACTGGTCCTTGACAGTGGCAGGATAGTGATACCATACCAGCCTCTAACCACAAAACCGTTCGCCTTAAACAGTGGGTACATATAGGATATTGCTTAACATTTGAGAAATACATTTTAACCATTTCCCTTAAGGAAATGCTTAACTATATCAAATATAACAACCATCCAACAAAAGGAAATAGGCATATTTATCCAGTGCTTAGTACATATGGAGAATGCAGTAAAACCCCTGAAAACTGCATTTCTTTGGGTTTTACCGCATTTTGCTGTTTAGTACATCCCATCCTAAATATGCTTTCTCAATTCTGGTTTGATTGCAGGATAACCCACAAATGCATAAGCTACATTTCATTTTGCATGACCAGATATTTTGAACTTCTTTTCATGATCACCAAACTACTGTAAAGGCTTTGCCTATTTAGCATCAGTATACAGACCCTTTTCAGCAACTTAAAATGGACAGATTTTTGCACTCCTTTAGGCATGGTGCTCTCATGCTGGCCATACACCTGCATGACCAGCATCAGATCAGATCAATCTGTCGTACGATCGATCGTGTGCCTCACGCGCTCATCAGGGAAAAAGTAATTGAAATGACATGAAGGGAGCATGCATCGGATTTTATCTTACTCCAAAAAATACACGATTTCCACAGGATCCATCTTAAGGCTTGTCGGAAATCGGCCCGAAATCGTGCAGGTGTATGGCCAGCATTACACTGATGTAATTAAAGACCCAAAATGAAAATATGTAACGCCAGTAGGCAGTGATTTATGGTGACACCTATACAATGGCATGTGGCATAAAAATGATAGAATGCTATGTATAAAGTGACCATAATGAGGCCAGTGCAGATTTGAATGATGGTTGGCTGTAGTTGCTCCCACTATGCATGAATTGAGCTAAATGCATATGTTTGCTGGTATGCAGAGTTATACACATAGGACCTCATTCAGAGCCACTTGCAAAATGCGAGCGCTCGCTCTGAATGAGGGCGGCCGCATGTATATATACAGTCAGGTGCATAAATATTGGGACATTGACAGTTTTCATATTTTGGCCTCTATTCACCACCACAATGGCTTTGAAATGAAACAAACAAGATGTGCTTTAACTGCAGACTTTCAGATTTAATTTGAGGGTAATTACATCCAAATCTGGTGAACGGTGCAGGAATTACAACGGTTTCTATATGTGCCTCCCACTTTTTAAGGGGCCAAAAGTAATGGGACAAACTAAACAATCCTAAATCTAACTTTCACTTTTTAATACTTTGTTGCAAATCCTTTGCAGGCAATTACAGCCTGAAGTCTGGAACGATGCTCTGCCAGGCCTCTACTGCAAATGTTTTCAGTTCCTGCTGCTTCTTGGGGCATTTTCCCTTCAGTTTTGTCTTCATCAAGTGAAATGCATGCTCAATCGGATTCAGGTCAGGGGATTGACTTGGCCATTGCATAATATTAAACTTTTTAGCCTTAAAAAAACTCTTTGGTTGCTTTTGCAGTATGCTTCAGGTCGTTGTCCATCTGCACTGTGAAGCGCCGTCCAATGATTTCTGAAGCATTTGACTGAATATGAGCATATAATATTGCCCGAAACACTTCAGAATTCATTCTGCTGCTTTTGTCAGCAGTCACATAATCAATAAATACAAGGGAACCAGTTCCATTGGCAGCCATACATGCCCATGCCATGACATTATCACCACCATACTTCACTGATGAGGTGGTATGTTTTGGGTCATGAGCAGTTCCTTTCCTTCTCCATACTCTTCTCTTCCCATCACTCTGGTACAAGTTGATCTTTGTCTCATCTGTCCATAGGATGTTGTTCCAGAACTGTAATGGCTTTTTTTAGATGTTGTTTGGCAAACTCTAATCTGGTCTTCCTGTTTTTGAGGCTCACCAATGGTTTACATCTTGTGGTGCACCCTCTATATTCACTCTTGTGAAGTCTTCTCTTGATTGATGACTGACACATATGCACCTACCTCCTGGAGAGTGTTCTTGATTTGGCCAACTGTTGTGAAGGGGTTTTCCTTCACCAGGGAAATAATTCTTCTGTCATCTACCACAGTTGTTTTCCATGGTTTTCCGGGTCTTTTAGTGTTGCTGAGCTCTCTGGTGCATTCTTTCTTTTTAAGAATGTTCCAAACAGTTGATTTGGCCACACCTAATGTTTTTGCTATCTCTCTGATGCGTTTGTTTTGATTTTTAAGCCTAATGATGGCTTGCTTCACTGATAGTGACAGCTCTTTGGATCTCATATTGAGAGTCGACAGCAACTGATTCCAAATGCAAATGTCACACCTAGAATCAACTCCAGACCTTTTACCTGCTTAATTGATAATGAAATATCGAGGGAATAGCCCACACCTGTCCATGAAATAGCTTTTGAGTTGATAGTCCCATTACTTTTGGCCCCTTAAAAAGTGGGAGGCACATAAAGAAACCGTTGGCACATCTTGTTTGTTTAATTTCAAAGCCATTGTGGTGGTGAATAGAGGCCAAAATATGAAAATTCTGTCAATGTCCCAATATTTATGCACCTGACTCTGTGTGTATATGTATGTATGTGTGTGTGTGTATATATATATATATATATATATATATATGTGTATTTATTTGTGTGTGTATATATATATATATATGTGTGTGTATATATGTATATATATATATATGTGTATATATATATATATATATATATATATATATATATATAATTTCTCCCTTGTACGTGTGTGTGTGTATATACACTAGGGTTAATTTTACATGCAAAATATGGAGAGAACATGCAAACTCCACATCAGTGTTTGTTTTAGTCAAGAGTGTGTCCGTGAACTCTGGTGTGTGTGTAGTAACAAGGCATTCTTGTGCAAGCGGTTATCCCCTTTTAGTGGCAATGTAGCTGAATTGTATATGAATCTGTAAAGTGGTGTATGCTTAGTCCTGGAGCTATGGATAGTCTTACAAATGGACTTGGGTTCAACTCTTCATGAACTCCAATGTTGTCATAAACTCTTGTATGATGCATGCAGGTTTGCACAAGTAGCGTATTCGCGAAGTGTACGTTAGGCATACACTTACACCAATGTGTTTTGTTTGCAAAATATGGGGAGGTTGGTATTTTGCAGACAATGCATACAAGTAGTAGACAAATAGAAACTGATATATAGTCACTAAATATGGCTTTGAGCCACCACTCTATGGGTGCTTCAAAAAGATGGTCACTCAACTTACACATGATAGAAAATGACTTCTGAAGCAGAGTAAATAGGGAACAATGAATTCTTAAAGTTGAGATCTCTGATAGAGTATCTGTTAATAGGATGCTACTATGTAGTCTGGCCCTTAGACGTTGCTTATGATGTATGCAGCTAATGCTTGCTTAATGTACATTTTTAGAAGAAACAGAATGTTTTATTCCATTTATAAAATGATCTTCATATAAAGAAAACAGACTATTACTAGTCTGTTCCTAAATATTCTTCATGTTCATTTGGTAGTGCAATATGTTAGATTAATATTAGTAGAAAGTATTAGTGTGTATATATATATAATATATATATATATATATATATATATATATATATATATTTTTTTTTTTTTTTTTTTTTTATATTGACAGTGAAAAATGTTGTCTTTTCCAACTTTGGATTGTAAAGCTCTTCACTATAGCTGGAATAAATTAATATACAGTGCTCACAATGTAAGCAATACTGTAATGTTGTACACCTGGCTTCTCGACCACAATATCCATTATATTTTAATAACTTACTCCCTTCCATGGTGACTAGTGCCAGAGCTCCTCAAATGTAGGAATTCAGAAATGTCAATGCCATTCACTACATTGTGTTGGAGGGTTGGAATTGATCTGGAGAACCAATTCAAAGGCAATCTATTTTTTTTTTTTTATTGTGGTTTGTTATTTTCTCTGACCTCTATCACACTCATTCTCACTGTGGTTGGTAGAGAACTGGAGGAACCACTGGGAAAATGGCCGCACAGTTGAGCCAATGAGGCTCCAACTAGAATAGGGAGGGAGGGTAGGAAGTTAATTAAGTAGTTAAGTGACATGACGGGGGGGGCGGGAGGAGGAGAAGCAGTTTTTTTTTTTTTGTTTGTTTTTTTTTGTTTTTTTTTATGTACCGGTTCCACAAATCGCAGAATTCGTTCTTTAAAAACCAGTACCAAAGTGCCGGCTCTGCGTCCTTTTTCATATGCAGACCAAAGGCTCAGTATGTATGTATGGATAGATAGATAGATAGATATATTATCTATCTATTTAAATATTTATCTCTGAAAAAGTGGTCCGTGCACCTGTGAAATGCATTACAGGTTTATGTGGATTCAGTGTTTGATATATTTGATAGTCTTCTATCTATTATGAATGACGTTGGATTACTAATTATCTCCATCTCTGCTGAATGCCCAATAAATCTGGTTACTAGATTTTAAAGAACTGTTACTGATTCTTACATTGGTGTAACCTGCGCCAAAAAGGACTTTGTTTTTATTCGGATTCTGAAGAAAAGGTTCTGTATCCCCCTTTTTCCTTTCAAACATCACCAATTGACTGTGCACAGATCCCTAAGTGGATAGGGTGCGGATCCACATTTCTGATTGTCTTAATAAACGTATATTGTAGGCGGCTTTTTAAGTTCTACACTTAATGTTGGATTTTTGAATCCAGCATAATGGGTCCACATCAAAATGTACACTTCTATTAGTGCAGGAATGCACACATTATTCCCACATTGAACAACTTTTTACTTAAAAACTAGAAGAAAAAATAACTTTTTATTCTTCTAAAGAATCGGAAGTCTGGTCTTTTACAACTATTTTCGTAGTTGCTTTACATTTTGAACTAAAGAGCAAATAAAGAATAGTTGATCAGTTTAAAACCTAATTTTCACAAGAGCTTAAAAATAACTATTTTTTAATTTTTTTTAAATCACACTACTGCAATACTATGCAGTAAAATACAACATGCCTTTTTCATGTGTATATATCTCTAAAGGATTAAGACACTGAACTGGCTTTCACATTATGTAACTCAACAAAATGATAGTTAGACTGGCTGTATATTATCTAAACAGATTGATTCAGTTAAAAAAGCAAGGAATGTTTAAATGAAGCCTTTGAACATGTTTTTTTCCAAATACTTATTGCCTCTCAGATCCCTTTTTGTGCCTTTATTTGCTCCAGAATACCACTAGACTTCCAACAAAGGAGGACCTGTGCTCCCAGGAATTCACTGCATTCCAGTCTGGAGTAGGCATTTTTCTGAGCTACAAAGGCCCTTTGGCAAATTCTCTCTAATCACTGGATTTATTCTAGACTGTGATAGGTGCCATTCATGGACATAGTCTGCTATGTGATGGGGCACAGGCATTAATGGGATCTTTTCATGGTACAAAAAACTGTGTAACATTAACGGAGGAATCACAAAGCTGCAGTTGCATGGAAGGGAATTGCTTCCCCGCCCGTAGTCTTTCCCTTGCTTGTTCTCTGCCAACCCCCAGCATGCTTATTCCCCAGTCTTTCTGAGCACTTTCTTTTTTTTCGTCACTTGTAGTTGTGGACCATGTGACCTGCTTTCAGTCCATCAAGTCAGTGGACCAGTTCAAAGCAGATTTCTAGATACTGGACGAATCTATGAATTAATGGGTGGAAAATAGATAGGAAGGACTGCATCACTTTTATTGACTCAGAACTTGTATTTTACATTTAAATATTAACAGAAAAAAAATGAATAAAGTTTGATTATTTTCCCTTTTTAGGAGTATGCTTTATTCTTTGTGTATTTGTGAGTCTGTCGTCAACTTTTTGTAAACATAGGGTCAATACCATCAACACACGACCAAGCTGTGGTCAATTTCACACTGGGTTGATGTGCTTTCTTCCGAAAGCGATTGCAGTTTAAGGAAAAGTGTCTGCACATTACTACCTGTGTTTCCCCAATAATAAGACACTGTCTCATTTTTTTTTTTTTTTGGTAAAAAAAAACACACTAGGGCTTATTTTCGGGGTAGGGCTTATTATGTTGAATGCAGCCTGTGCCTCTCTCCCCCCCCCTGTTGTTGAATACAGCCTGTGCCTCTCTCCCCCCCCTGTTGAATACAGCCTGTGCATCTCCAGCCACCCCCACCCCCACCCCGGTGTTGAATTCAGCCTGTCCCTCTCTCTGTTGAACGCAGCCATTTCCCCAACTTACCTTTACAACAAGAAGAATCGGGAGGCGGCTCCTCCGTTGTCCACCTTCAGAGTCGCACCTTCCTCCATGGTCCGCGGCTCCACCGATGTCCACCTTCAGAGGCCCGCCGTGATGTCATGACGTCACGCGTGCTGACTCCAAAACAAGCTTTATTGAAAGCTTGTTTTGCAGTCTGACTACGGTGCTGTAAGCTGGTGGAGGAGCAGGTCGGGCAGCCTCCTCCAGCTCTTTTATTTAGTACCGGATTTCATGCGGGGGCGGAGCTGGGTGCATATTAGTGTAGTGCAGGGACCGGGAAAAATTTAGATTTTATTAGGTCTTTCGGGGTAGGGCTTATTTTGGGCCATTCATCAATAGTAAGGATAGGTCTTATTTTCGGGGTAGGTCTAATTATCGGGGAAACACGGTATTAGAAATGCAGTTTGGGTTGTTCATGTACTTTTTACAGATTGATAATCCATCCATCCACGATAAAAACAAACAAAGCACATTCAGTTTCAAAGTGCTGTAAAAACGAACATATTCACTATGATGATCGCGGTATATATATATGTACGCTATATTCTAGTCTTGGTGGAAACTCTGCATGCCAATGCACCATAGGCTGGTGTCCAGCCACCTGTGCAATCTATTTTGGTTTGTGTTAATACACTGCTAACACATACACTGGCAAATTATTGTATCTGTAGTTTGTAGCTTTAAGTAAAAAAAAAAAAAAGTCACAAACTGTTTAGTGTTGACATTTTCAGTCCTCCTTTGATAATGTGTAAGAACTGCTCTCAGAATTTTATCAAAGGCTATTTTCAACACTAGAGAAGTGCAGCATAGACCCATAGGTGAGTATAAACCTTAAAACGGTGGGGACTCCTTTTTTGTAAAATCTCACACACACGCATCCATTACAACGCTGACAGTTTAAACCTCTGTCTGCAGAATTTTATTTCATGTTAACCTTGTCTGCATAATCTTTGATTAGCCAGGATATTAATACCTTCATTTGTGGTTTTACATAGTTATAAATTGATTCCCCTAAACATTTATCTTGGACCTCCATTTGTTTTTTCTCCTGAAGGAAGATCTTTTTGTTGTGGCTCATAAAATCGGCACATTGTCAGTACATACTAAAGAATAACTTTTTAGGTCCCAAAAACTATATAACATTTATTAAAAAAAAACCTAAAGACACAATGTACTAAAACTATTATGGTTACTTTAACTTAATTTGTTTTCTTACAGCCATCGTCTTCTCATATTACTAGACGCTGTACGGTTTTCAGTCATACTTAGTGAAGCAGATCCTGGTGTTTTTGCAAACTTATCATGTGACTCTCCTCTGGAGGAAAGAACTCATTAGGTACATAATAATGCCTGATTAAAGACTTGTCTTATCCAAAATAAAATATATTACCTATGGAATGTAGGAGGTTCCAAGATGTAACACACCCTCTAGGCAGGAAGCTGAAACGATAGCTATCCTGATATAACATTTTGTTATATAAAAGGCAAAAGTGTTTAAGGAAGCCAAGTTCAGCACTCTAATTACACTGTTAGCAGCTGCCCCAATCAATCCTGGAAAGGATTGGCAATTAAAATCTGTGACGGATGACATTGATACCCAGTATGTTGCACTGGTTTTATGTATTCTTATTATAATGTGTTCATACTGGCTCGCTCTTGTATGAATAAGATTATGTTCTTGGAAGTTTGTTTTGGGCTTTGGGAGCGAGAGGGGGGTTGTGTTTTTTTTGTTTTGTTTTTCCAGCACTTCACATATCTTCTATTTATATAGCTATTGCTCAATTAATAAGGATGGGTAAACTTTGCTCTCTGACAGGGGTATTAAATATGAAACGTAAACTTTGCCGTCTGTGCGGGTCGAAGTTTTCACCGCACATCGGAGCTTTTGCCGGCGAAAAAGTATCGCGTGCGCCCCCAATTATACCCGTATTCAATATGAAAACGGCACCTGGCGAATGTGAAATCAGCGAAAACTTCGCTGATTTTTGGGGAATTGACCCTAACACCCCCAAAAAGATGCTCTGACATGGGGGTTCACTCTGGAAAACCCTGATTAGCCCTGTTGAAGGTTTTTGGGGTCTGTAAACGGGCTTAATAGCTGCTATTTTGGGGATTTGGGAAGGTGGTGAAGAATAGTATTTAGAAGTGTTTTTGGTTGAAAATTAGTAGTCCCAGCAAATTTGGGGTACTTGAAAATGGGGGTGAGCATATTTGAAAGTTGCTAAAGTGAAGTTTTAAAAAAACATGAAAAATCCACCTGCCGCAAACACCTGAAATGAAAAAAAAACCTGGGGCATACTTGGGGACCCCCCTAGATTGTAGTTTGCTAGTTTTTAACTTTGTACCCCCAATTTTTTTTTTCACCCCCAAAATGAAAGTGCTTTTCTTGGGGTCCTCTAAGGTATTTTTTTTTTAAATGTTGACAGTTTACCTTTGGGGGACTGTCTGAAGGTTGCACGGTGGTTTCCGAAATGTTGCACCCCAAAACCCCAATTCTGCACTTTTTTTCGCCACCCATTCCTTGGTGATACTTTTTCGCATGGTCGAATGCAATATACTCTTCCCACCGGCGAAAAGTTTTCAAATTGAATACGGTGTAAAAGTAAAACCGGCGAAAATGACGTAATCCGAGCGAAAACCTAGCAGAAACTGCGTTTTCGCTCCATATGTGAATACCCCTAAGAGTGTTTCAAAGAGAATTATTAAACCCCAGGATTGAGTTAATCAATGGTGGCTGCCCACAGCACACAGACTCCAGGGGGGGCATGGCCGTACAAGGGAACAAGCTGGCCTGCTTCCGCGCAGCGCTACTTTTATGATGTCACATGCAGCAGCACAGCTATAGGAGGCCTGGGGGCAGTGTCTGAGCCAACAGAACCAGTTCTCAGTGCTGCCCCCGGGCTGAAGACTAGCCACACATTTTAATCCCGAAAATCCCAGGATTAGAGGCACCAGTCCCGAGATTGAAATTCTGCCGTTTTTTTTGTTTTTGTTTTTTTTTCCAGCCAATCCTGATCACAGGATTGGCTTCCCTAGTTATTACATAGGCCGGGTTCAGAAAGCGGTTGTAAATGAGTTGCTGGTTATCCACAGTTGGACATAAATATGGCTCTTATGGACCAAGAATAGGGCTGGTGCAATTGTGCCATGATGATTATAACTATTAAATGTAGCATATGGACAGGAGCGGTCTGCACGCAGCATACAACTCTACACCTGGACGAATATACACATTAATTTCTATGCCGGCATTGCAGAAGCCTATACGGCTGACTTTAGTTTAACTCTGCTTCAGCCCCACACTCGGCATATTGAAGTGTGTTCTTAAACAGATCGATATCTATCTGTCTCCTATAGTAACAATTTAGTGTATTTGGTGTTTTAACATGGTCTGTTTTGTATAGACTATACTAACCTTTAGTCATGTCTCCTTTTGTTGAATTGCGAAACTCTGTTCTAATTGGGCTGGCCTAAGTATTGTCGTAGGTGAACTTCTCCTAAATTCATTCTTTTATCAGTTTTGTACAATCTCCCTTAACAGTTGGCATCATTCTATCATTCTTCAGTCTGAGCTCCACAAAAGAACCAGGACCACATTACATACAACTCATTTTCTGCACCAACCTTTTTTTCACATGCACATATATACACGCAACACTGTATATAACACTCATCCTATGTATTAAGTAGAGACAAGCAAAGTAGCCTTTATTCTATTAGACAAATAACGGCTGTAGATTTTTAAATATGTATTTATATATTAGTGTCAAATATGTTTGTGTTGGGTATTTTATACACTTGTATATCAAAGTTGTGTTAATTAGGGTTTGTTACATATTAAAATATAATTTTCAGTTCTAGGTAGCATTAGAATCAGTATTATAATAAAGACCAGCTTAAAGGTATTGTGCATTATGAAAATGTTCTTAAGTGTTATAAATACCCTTTTTTTTTTTTTTTTTTTGTATTCTTCCTCTTATATGCTTTCCTGTTACTCTAGAAAGTTGTATGTTTAATGTACTTTACCTTCATTGCCACCCATAAAATGGTTAATGCTGTTTTGTTTAAAATTGTATATTCTACGTGTGTCCACTAGGCGGTGTAAATGTAAATGTGTGGGGGGGTTTTTTTGTTTTTTTTTTAGTAGACTTGTCACAATTTCAATATTTTGTTTACTCCTATATGTAGATGGTAAACAGATTAGGACTGTCCGTGAACATTGCAATTAAGTGATGTTTCTGGGGGGATATTTTACTAAAAGCCATACACATTCCAGTGTACATGTAGTGATTCAAATGGAAATTATTTATATTAAATGTGTGTATGCCCCTTTTTTTTGTTTTTGAAATATTTCATGTTTGTAATAAATGATTTGTGAAATATGGATGGTACTAGGCAAACATGAGAACCAGAAAGACCAATTTGCACACTGAAGAAACGATCAGGTAAGACCTGTATGCAGCAGAAGACATGGCATGGTTTGGAGAATACCTGTTCACGCTTTAGGGTTTTTCTACACAGATGGCTTTGTGCCCTTGATGTACATGGAAATGTACTATATTTAGCATGTTGCCATCTGAACAGCATTTGTTGGCACCCTTAAAGCTCTTTGAAACAGTGCTTCATTACTCCTGACAATGACAGAATTAAAAGCTATTGGGGCAGATGTACTAAACTCTGGTAAGTGATAAATTGGAGAGTGATAAACTACCAACCAATCAGCTCCTAAAACTGGGTACACACTGACAGGTATATTGGCTGATCAATTGATCGGCCAATATATCGGGTGCCCGTCGGCCAGTGTGTACCAGCGATCTATCTGTGAACTACGTTGTACAGACATATCGCGTACTTGCTGCACAGCTGATGGCAGATATCTGTCCATCGTACACAGGCAGCAGAAGCCATGGGGAGTGGGGCGGGACATGCCCCCCCGGTCTGCGGACCTGTGGCCAGAAACAGATGATGGTCGTTCATCTCGATCAGCAGATATCTGTTCAGTGTGTACCCAGCTGAACTGCTATGTCACAGGCTGTGTTTGAAAAATGACAGGAGCTTATTGGTAGTTTATCAAATGTATCACTTTCCAGACCTTAGTACATCTGCTCCATATATGTTTCATGTATGCCTTTATTATGTCATCGAATAAAGCTAAGAAACTGTGAAAAGACTAATTTGTTGTTACATCTTAGAAATTATAAATATGGATTACAGCGATATTTCAAACTAATTGTTTTGTAGGATTAGCATCACACATGTCTTCAATCTTTGAATCTGTCACTCAGCCTATTTAAATAGAGAAAAGTAGTCGCCCTGCTGTTTGGTATCATCATGTGCACCACACTGACCATGGACCAGAGAATGCAAAAGACAGTTCTCAGGAAAGAAAAGAAGATTCTAGATAAACATGTTAAAGGCAGTGGCGGATCCAGGGCGGGGCGATGGGAGCAATCGCCCCCCTAGCACAGACAGTCCGCATCATGCACTGAGCTGAGCAGTCTGTGTTCAGCCAGTGCTGTGATCGGAGGCTGTGTAATGCGCTCTCCACATTACACAGGCTCCGATCACAGCACTGGCTGAACACACACTGCTCAGCTCAGTGCATGATGCGGACTGTGCGGTAGCCGGAGGCTGGAGTTCTCCCCTGAACTCCAGTTTCCGGCTCTCCCCACGGGCACTATGGGAGAGACGTCTCATGACGCGTCTCCCATAGTTCCGACTTCCGAGGAGCAGCCTGGCGGACTAGAGGGCGGAGGACGCAGGAGAAGGTTTCAGGTAAGTTTTTGTTTTTTGTCTTTTTGTTTTTTGTTTTTTTGTTTGTTTTTTTTTGTTTGGTTATTTTTGTGTGTGTCAGCGGCTATAAGGGCACTACAGGGGGCATTACTATATAAATATATATGGGCACTACAGGGGGCCTTACTGTAAGGGCACTACAGGGGGCATTACTAAATATATGTGGGCAGGGGGCATTACTGTAAGGGCACTACAGGGGGCATTACTAAATATATGGCACTACAGGGGGCATTACTGTAAGGGCACTACAGGGGGCATTACTAAATATATATGGGCATTACTATAAGGGCACTACAGGGGGCATTACTATAAGGGCACTACAGGGGGCATTATTAATAGGGTATTACCATATGGGTGCTGCAGGGGCATTACTATGGGGTAATTTCCATATGGGGACTACTACAGGGGCATTACTATGGGGGTGTTACCATATGGGCACAGGTGCATTACTATGGGGACATTACTTATATGGGCATGGTGAAGTGGGGCGCAGAGAGATGACTGGGGAAGGGGGGGCAGGGAATTGGTGTGGGGAGCTGGGGGAGGGGGACCAGAGAGATGGCTGCTGGTGCTCAAACTGTGTATTCACACATAGTGAATACATAAATATATACATTGTAATAATGTGGCCACTAAAAAAACCTGTAAAGGGGAGGCATTAGGAACAGATAGGGGAGGTGCCAATAAAGGAAGAGGAGGAGTCATAATTAGTCATTAATCGCCCCCCCCCCCCTAAAAGAACAGTCTAGATCCGCCCCTGGTTAAAGGTAAGGCTATAAGACCATCTCCAAGCAGCTTCATGTTCAGTCCTCCCCACATTAAACAAAAGGCTAGTGAAAATGGTAGAAAAGTGCCAAGAAAATTGTCCAAAGAGATACAAGCTGGACTCCAATGTCTAGGTATCTTAGTGTCTGATCTAATAATCCCACGAGGATTACACTTTTGAATATTAAACATAAAGCAAGACTGGAATTTTCTAAAATGCATATTGACAGGCCACAATGCTTCTGGGTGGAAGTCTATTGGACAGATGAGTCAAAACTGGAGCTTTTTGGCAAAGTCACATCAGCTCTATATTCGCAGAAGGAAAAAAATGAAGCTTTCAAAGAAAAGAACACCATATCTACTGTGAAACATGGAGGTGGCTCAGTGTGTTGGGGCTGCTTTGCTATGTCCGGCTTGGGGTCTCTTCAATCTGTGCAGGGTACAATGAAATCTCCGTACTATCAAGGTATTCTAGAGTGAATACTGCCCATTGTCAGTATGCTCTGTCTCAGTTTAGATCATGGGTTCTCCCAACAAGATATTGACCCAAAACACACCGCAACAATATATATTAGGGTCCCATCATTTTTGTCTGCCATTTCCATTTGTTATATTGTGTTTAATCAATAATCAAGGCTGATTTTGATTAAATATGGAATAAACAATGAGCAATGCCAACTAGTTTTTGTTGATAGTGGTTTGTGCTACTGTGCAGACTCAATGCTTAAAATACCTCCAGGGAGGCTACATTCCCTGATTCAAGATGGCCGCCAAGGTCTGTTCTACATGTGCAGCACCATGTTACTGTGATAGTGACTGTTGTCTCCTACTCTGCTGGTTAATACGCCTTAGTCTCTCAGAGCTATTACTGCTGTTCCAGCATCCTGCATACCTGCAAGCTGTATACAGTCACCATATCTGTATCATTCTCCACTCCATCCACACCAGTGTATCAGAGTGAGTAGGGCTGTACATCACATATCTTCCAATAAACCTTTTTGGCGGTCTTGTAGTGGTAATGCTTTCTTCTGGTGTATACACTACTCCGTTTCAAATTATTTCAGAGAAAAATATGGGTGGGTTTTTTCATGGAAAGGTACCAACAAATTTGTCCACATCTGAATATGTCAGGTAACTGGCAACTCCAATATCTTTTAGTTGTTGCAAATGAATCAATCAGGGTTGAGTTCTATTCCAGGATCCGTTCCAGAACTTTCTTAGCCTTGTGACATGGAGCATTATCTGTTGTTTCTTTTTTTTTTTTTTTTTTTTTTTTTTTTTACAGATTGGCACATTGTCGACATTTAAATGACGATCTTGATTAGCAAGCTTCAAATTATTTGTGATAGTCAAACATTAATCTCCCTTTCATAGATGTATTTATAATGGTTGCAGTGTACACAGGCCCCTGGTTAGATGGGGGCTCAGAACTGCACCAGAGAATTTGCTCTTGTGTGCACCTGCCATCTACCTGAATATCACTGGGAAGATGGTGCAACGGCAGAGGAGGGACCTGCTTGCTGACATCAAGTAAGATACAGGGCTTGGGAGGGGAGCTGCTAAAAGGAGGGGGCCCTTTGCACAAGGGCCTCCTCAGGCATTAATATTCCCGTCTCTATGGGGCCTATTCATCACTAGTTTTCACAAGCGCATGTGAAAATAATTTTGAACCAGGTGAACCCGGGTGTTTGGGAATCGCCAAGGATCGGACACCCGCGGGGGAGGGGGGATGGTGTTCTGACAGCTGCGGGGGATAGGGGGGCTTTGGTGGTCGGACACCCGTGGTGGGCCGCATCAAACACCCGCAGGGGGAGAGAGGTGGCCTTATCGGACACCGGAAGATGCGGGCGGTAGGGGGTGTTAGCCAGCGGGGGACAGTAAGGGAGAGCGGGGGGGGGGGGGAGTGAGAGACATGCAGCAGTGAGAAAATCCTTGTGGATACCTCAGCTGCAGGGAAAAGTATCACTTTTCCATAAAGCTGACTCTGCAAAAAGAGCAGTTTTTCAGGAGTGATACTTTTGTGAGGTAGGCATGATGAATGCCTTCAAAACATCTTTTAAACTCGCGAGTTTAAAACATACTTATCACTAATGATGATTGTCATGATGAATAGGCCCCTTTTGTATCTAGACCCCGCAATATTACACCATTAGCCTGTATTCTTGTTATGCACCAGGATGGATGTGTAAACACATGCAGTTTTGTCTTTTTCTTTCTGGTCTTACACTTAGCATCTTTTGAGGCTGATGTTATTGCTTTCTATCTGCAGCCAACATCTTTTTGTTAGTCAGTTGATTTGGTGAGCAAAGGCCTCATTTATTAACTAGTTTTATCACCAAAACGAGTGATAAATGTCACTGTGTATGATGATGGTGCTCCAGCCAATCAGCACCCAACTGTCAACTATTAGAAAAATGACAGTTGGGAGCTGATTGGCTGGAGCACCATTTATCATACACAGTGACATTTATCACTCCTTTTGGTGATAGGACCCCAATTATTAACGAGTTTTAAGTCATGTATAAGTTGATTAGATGTGTATCTTTCAGCACCATTGTTATACTAATGGTGCGTACACACTCTACAATAAAAATGCACGCTATTAACAATATCGTTTAGAGCCTTAATGTTTTGGTGCTTTCCAACCCAACCCTCAAATGACCAGCAATGCGCGGGCACTTATGAACGATAACTATATCGTCCATCGGCCGTACATGCAGACCAACCTGGTCGATATCGAACAGGTTACATAGGGACCTGCGATTGATCGTGGGTTGCTGGTGGTGTGCTGGGTGATCTATATCGATCATCCAGCACACTAGGAAGGTGCAGGGAGATCAGCCAGTAATATCGTTATCGCTGACCGATCGTACCGTGTGTACACAACTTAAGCTCATGGATAGTTACTTGTCTGTCAATTTCAGCACATCATTTGAGCCTCTGCTGACACATTTTATTAATGGTATGTTTCAGACTAGGGGAATGGAGCCTTGTTCTGCATATACATGTGACACTGTTGTGCATGACAACTGCAGCACTGTCCTTTTATACTCAATCTATGTATTTTACCTACTGCCAACTTTTAGAGTGACTTAAATATTTGTTTTTCCCACTCTACCTTTAGATTGAGCACACACCAGTTAGCCTACCAACCTTTACATTTCATTTTCTGGACTTTTTATAATTTAAGAATTGTTTTGTGTTATATAAAGAAGTTTATATATTTTTTATAATATATATTTTTTAATGAAAACTTTAAATATCTGAAAAATGTGTCCTACATGTAGTCATAGAACAAGATATTTGCCTTCCTTTCTTCTAGTCTAACTAAGGTTCATTTGTTGAGTGTTCAGTGATCTGTAAGTTCAGCAGCATACCATTCATAAATCTAAAAACGCATGAAAAATCCCCCTCCATGCAGTATATTGAGCCATGGGTGCCACAAGCTGGAAAAACAAGCACAAAGTTATAACCCTGACGAGCACTGAAACCTTTCAAGGGTCTGTTTGTATGGTGGTCTGAGAAATATGAAGTTCATTTTTTAGAAGGGCAGCTTTCAGAATGACTGACACATACTGGGCGGGCTGCCAGAGCTGGCCAGGATTCAGACATTGTCTTTCTCTCATTGAAGTGTCAGAAAGTAATTCATGGAACATTTGGTTGAGCAGGCAGCTTTTTCATTGACTTTCAGTGTGGCAAAGTCACATGAGTTCAGGACCTGAAGCCAAGCGATGCAGAGAGATTTGCTAAGGAGCTGGAATCAGTCGAGCTAGAAGAATCACTGTTTGGTTTTAGCATCATTACAGATGTGATTAAAATCACAGTAATGCAAGAGGAATATTGCGTTAGTTCTTTTTTTAGTATTGTAATTTCATTGAGTATTAAAGGAAAATAGACTGTTATACTTTTCATTATTTTTTTTTTCCCAGCCTATATTGTTAAGATCTAGATAGCACAAAGTAAACTTGCCTCTTATGCTAGTACTACACTAACAACATTTAAATTGCTCAGTTAATGATGTGATACAAATTGAATGACGTGTAAATAAAGATAAGTAAAATTGTGTGCAAATGTAGTTTTTCTAAGGAAACGGACACTTCACTGAACTTTCCAACAATATAAACTTTGTTAGTCTGTTTGGTCCTACAACAGAATTTTTGCATTTGCTCTTTGCATATTCAGGATTGGGATGGCTACAGTCATTTATTTCTCTCATTATATCTCATGTGGATGGGTTAACACGGGTGACCATAAGGTGAACATTTCTCTCATCACTGTCTGTTGCCACTGGTACCTGCTATCAGCTATGCATGTACCTTTGGTACAGTGTGTAGCTGGTGCTGTATGGATAAATTAGTTACAGATCATGATTTCTGTTTCATGTAACATCCCACATAATTGCGCAAAAAACTATAACTATCATCAAACCCTTTGTTACTTGTCAGAACAACCGTTTTACGCGTGACGTGAAATGTTAGGTTCATTTTCACTGCATGTTGCTTTGTCTCTAACAAACACACAGCGCTTGCTCTCAAAGAATTTACCAAAACAAACCTATCATTTTAATATTGAAGTGGTGCAAATTATTTTTATTGCCATGGAAATCTATGTGCTTACACAGCATACATGACTTCAGCATGGCAGATTCTATGGATAATAAACAAAGGTTACAGAGATTTGTCTATATTGGCCATTTTTTGTCTGACTGAACTTTCATTATGTTTTGTGGTCTGTAATTGTTTTCTTCTTTTACTTGGTTATTTTGAAAATCAATAAAATATTCTTGATTCAAGATAATAAACAAAGGTCTCCCTTGCGCTGTAAAAGGATTGTGACGTGGGCCCTGGGCCGAGGCCTTTGCGAGAGAGCTGCAACCATTATGTATCTATGCTTGTTAATCTAAAATTGCCCTCCTTTGATCTGCCATATATAGTATCTTTTTCTTGGACAAGTGCTTCCCAACCACTGTGGCAGGATAGTGTTTGGATGCGTAATAAGAACTTATTATAAGAAAAAATTTTAAAAATGTTTTTGAAGAAATGCAATTTACATGTAATCTATAATATAATTTAAAAAAAATCACTGTGAATCACAAATTTTATTTGCAGATATACTTGTATTTAATTCAGGTTTTATTTATTACAATATTGTAATAATGGTGCATCAAAACAAAATAAAGATTGACGTAACATTCTGCATTCGCTGTTGAGCTCCATGACATGCTTTTTGGAGTTGTCTTGTGGCAAGCAATGACCCCGTTGGCCAACCAGTGACCTTAGGCGGTAATCCCTCTAAATCGGTCTGGGAAATGCTCAGGCTTGAGAGAGAAAGATGAGTCTCTACCTTTTTAAAATACTTGAGATTTTCTAAGATCATTCAACAAAATCTGACCCTGACCACCGCAAACTTGAAGTTTCACTCAATTACTTTGCATACTTAATGATTTACAATATGAACTGTTGTTACTGTATTTTTCAATTGTATATCTGATTGGCATTATTAAATTTAAGGTTTTATTTTTCTTTGCAGCCACAACAAGAGAAGAAGTCCGGTCAGGTAAATCTTTTTATTTTTTACTTTTAAATTACTTTCACTGACCAAACGTTGTTTGTAAATGACCAGTCATCTGATTACAGTATATTTCACTTAGTTTATTTACTAAAAGTTCAGTGTTACCAAAAAGTTTTTATGCAAAATATTGCATAATCATTTAACTGGTTTACAATGCACCATTCCTTTAAATTTTTTGAGAGCTTCTAGTAATGTAAAGGCACACTAGCCCTATATTTTGAATCTTCTGTTTGTATAATGTAAATAATAAGGGAAGAATAGATTTGTGGCATGGATTTATCTAAATTTGCCAAAGTTTTTATATAGGTATATGTAGGACAGCAGCAATTTCCATATCTCCATATGTAGTAATAAAGTGTTGAGAAAGCTAATTTTTCTCTTGCCATTTTCATTCGACTTCTCATATTCCTGCAGGCCCCATAGCTCACAATGGGAGCTCTGCAGGTCCCCAATTTATAGAAATGAGAGAAGCTTCGCTGCTTTCATCGTTTGTTCAAAAAATAACTCCAGTTCTGGATGGCATTATGTCTACTCACACTGGAAAAAAGCAGGGAAGAGACAGTTGTCTTCATGCGTTCTCGCACAATACATCTCTCTCTCTAAGAACCCATTCTTTGCTTGTATGGGCAGGTGTGTATATGCAATGGACTACAAACATGTTGCAGTGTTTCGCATTTGCAAAATATGGGAACAAAGGCACACCGCATGCTAGTTACTCTTCACCCAGGACCGGTAGTTTTCCCAGGATCTGTCACGTTAAGTATGTTTGTTTATGTAAATATGGTGGTGACACTTCCAAAATCGTCAATAAATACTAGATAACTTTATACAGTATTTGTCATTTGTTAATAGACCTTTTAAGTCTTAAAGTTTTCAACCTGCTTCAAATTTTCCCCAAACTCTCCAGTCAGTCTTGTGCATCTCAATACAACGGCGGGTGCTTACTGGGTCTATATTGATGCTGTAATCGGTGGTCTCTGGCTTCTCATCACTGCTGTGCTCTTAGATCTCTTGTGCAGCTGGCGGCTTAGGGATGTCCATCAGTAGTTTCCTCCCAATGGTAAATAGTTTTTAACATCGATGGGGGAGGTCCAGTGACCAAATTCCATCTTTAAGTATTGTGCACCCACAGTCCTTGTTCCTTTTGCGTTTGACACAAAACATCTGGTTTCTACGATGGGTAAAAGCCATCGACCATCAATTATTAACCTATAGATTGTTATACCCATGGTGTCCCATTCGTTCCCATAGCCGCAGTGCATGCTTTGTGTCTTATGCCTGCGGACATCTGACAGCAGATATCACCAGAAAATCAAATCAAATTAGTAAGCCTATTAAACTGCTCCTTTGACACCATAGAGGTGTCAGAGTATTCGACTTCACTCCTAGGGTAGATTACTATCCATCGGGTTTACAAAGATGATGCTAAACAAGCCTAATTTAGCATTAATCTCTATTGTCTTTTGAAGTCCATTGGTTATAGCCGCCATTGGCAGCATTGTAAATCTGACGTATAATAAGTCTACCCCATAGTCTCCATTGTTCCTGTTTGATTGCTCCTGATTTCTGTCTATGACCTTGCCTGATTTTTGACCTGCTCCTTGTCTCTCCGTATGGCTCCTTACTCTGTATTTGCATTCTTGACTTCCGCTTTATCTATTCCAATTGACTTGGCATTGGCGATACCGCTAAGTGTACCCAACCCTACTTTCTGTCAATTTTTCAGCCTACCATTCTAGGAACAAGATTAGGGCTGCTGCAACTTGTGTACCAGGAGTTGTAAAGTGCAATTCTCCTTGTGTGGTCAGTGGTGAAAACAAATGGTGCATCAAATTTAGAACTGCCTGTACTACAGATGTGTCCACATCTTCCTTCCTTGCACGTTAAACATCCCTTCTAGACACACCATGCCGTAGTGTCTCTGTAGCGCCAAGCGGCATTTTGTGCGACTTTTTACCTTCAAATGTGTCTTATGCGCAAAGCGAACAGGATGCACATGCAGGTTTTGCTGATTAAAATATGTGGTATGCCTATATTCTGTGTGCGACTGCAGGTGTACTGTATCTGCATGCAAAATGCTACGTTGGTGTCACAGCTGCTGACACTGTAACATAGTATTTTGCATGCAGATACACCCGCAGATATGTTTGTGCGTCGCTTTGCAAATAAGACTCATTGCGGGGTAAAAAGTCACACGAAAAGCCGCTCGGCACTACAGAGTTGCAAGACGCTCACGCATAATGGTACATGTAGCGCACAGGGGTAAGGTGTATGTGGACACATCTGTAGGTTGTACAAATCTTAGCTGGTAGAAACAAACACACCTTTTTCTGGGTATAAAACATGACAATCAAATCTTTTTGCAGAGCTTCTTTGGAAATAAAGATGTTGGTCACCTTATTTTAGAAAGTTTGGTGTTACTTGCATAATGTTGCACGCTAGATACACCTCCAATGCATACAAATTTTTTGTGCACATATGCAGTACAGAAGAGAAACAGACATGTCTAATTCTAAGTTAGCCCCATGGTTTTCCATACAAAGTGCTAAATGCTTTCTAAAATAAGTTACATTGTTGCTCTAGATCAGGCCTGGCCAACTTGTGGCTGTCCAGCTGTTGTGAAACTACAAGTCCCAGCATATCTTCCCACAGAGCAGCTGTTAAAGCATTCTGAGACTTGTAGTTTGATAACAGCAGGATAGCAACTGTATTGTCATATAGTTCTCCATGGTCAAAAGAGAATAATCACTGAGACAATGTATACTGAATGCAGTACTTGCACTGACTGCTTCATTTTACCCAGTTTTGCTCCCAGAACAGCCTCAATTCTTCTTTTGTATGGATTCATCAAGGTGACGGAAACGTTCTGGTCCATGTACACATTATAGCACAGTTGCTATAGATTTTTTTTTTTCCACCATATCTCATAGATCTAAATCAATAGATCAAAATAGTACCTAATGACAGTGACGACCTTTGGAGTACATTGAATTGCAATGAATGATGTGTGTTTTGTGACATGGCATCATGTTCTGCTGGAAATAGCCATAAGTTGTTGGGTAGACTGTAGCCCAAAAGGGAGACACCCAAAGGGACTTTAAGGAATGGATGGGACATAAAGTGATGGTCAGCAAAAATAATCGGGTAGGCTGTGACCTTTAAACATTCTTCATTTGGTATTAAGGGGTCTAAAGTTTGCCAAGCAAAGACACTCATTCCCTGAGCAGTTAGACCACCACCATTAGCCTGAGCCTTTAACACCAGAATTTGGCCCTACCATCTGGATTTCCCATCAGAAATTGTGCATCATTAGCCAGGCAACATATTTCTAATCTCTACCCTTCCATGTTTGGTGAGCCTGTGTCCACTGTAGCCTCAGTTTCTTGTTCTTAGTGGACAGAACTGAAACCTAGTATGGTCTTATGCTGCTGTAGCCAATCCACTTCAAGGACCCACAGATGTGTTGTGGGTCCAGAGATATTCTTCTGCACACCACTATATTAATGCAATAGTGGTAAGTGAGCTAAATATGCTGGAGCTATGTAAATACATGTTAATAAACAAATAATTCCACAGCCAAAAACACTTGGATCACACTTATGTATCGAGTTGCACATGATTGACTGACTGACTGTTGGTATAAATGCAAAAAATAATAAAATTTCTAAGCAAGGTATATAAATATTTTTGAATGTGGATATTCCTTTCTCCTTGAACTATCACCTGAGGCCTTTTTGGACATGAAACCCAAAAATATATTTTACTCACTGACTGACCTGTAGCAAATTCCCCACAATATACCACTTCTTTTAAGATTGCTGGCACATCTACTTGGCATCCATAATTATAAGCAGTCACAATCTGCATCATTTTTTTTGTTTATTCGAATCGCATATTAACATTGTATTGTCCATGTATATACATGAACATGACTTAATTTTTATGTTTATCTTTGAGCTTTCGAGCTGAATACTGTAAACTTATTAATAAAATACAATAGTCTGATCAGCTTTTCAGTAATGATAGAGGCTGCCAAATGCATTAGAGGACCACCTCAAGCCAGTAAGCCTTTAGTTTCGAATGCCCTGATCTACTATTTATAAAGTGTCAACATTTTCTGCTCTCCAGAGTTACAAACATATTATATACTATTGTTGCCATCCTGGAACAGGGACACACAACCATTTTTTTTTTGTTTCTAGATTTTTACTGGAGTGAATGGAGATGAAACTTGAGCATATCTTTGTGGTGTTTTTGAAGAATGTGAGATGCTGATAAAAACTTTTGTGTGTGCCTGTCGTAAGATGGAAGTTCCATTTTGTTCCTGGCTGCTAGTTTTCTTGCACACTGGTGTGGTGTGTGCTTCTGCATTAGTGATGCATAAAACTGATGCCATTAGGTATTCCAATAGCTAAGCTGAATCTACTAGTGCTGACAACACAAGACACTCATCCAGGTATTTTAAACCAGGGTTTACCTTGATAATAGAGAAAACTATATTTGTTTAAAATGTGCAAATTCCTATACTAAAGCACAATTGTTAATAAGTTTGGGGTAAACATTTGGGGCATCACTCATATTTAGATTAAAATGTATTTCCCACATTTCCAAAGCAAAAACATGTAAAATTCACTCTGGAAAATTGACACATCCTAAAATTGTGAAAATTGATCATGAAAGTGCAAAACAAAAAGTGCTTATTTATCATCAACATGTCCTGAAAATAGCTGGAGAAAAATAAAGTTTATCAAAAAAATAAAATTTGCCCAATTGGTAATGGAGTTCTGTTATCCCTGCTCAAACACCCAATCAGTGAGGAAAGCCCTTTCTTAGGGGTCTATTTACTAAGCAGTGTTAGGAGACAGAGTGAAAAGTGATAAGGTGCCAGCCAATCAGCTCCCAACTGTCATTTTTCAAATACAGCCTGTTACATGGCAGTTGACAGCTGATTGGCTGGCACCTTATCACTTTTCACACTGTCCTAACACTGCTTAGTAAATAGACCCCTAAGTATTACCTGCAGATGATAAAGTGCCTTATGTGGAAAAATGTATGGCTATATGCGGTCACATGTAAAATGAATGTGGTCTGAACACTTCTGTTTGTGTATTTAAGTAGTAGTCTAATATAGACCTCTGGGTTTTACTCTAGAAATATTTAACAATTCTTTGTGAAAAATGAAAGTGAAACTTTTTTTGGTCCAGTTACAAATTAATGTGTACTTTGCCTGACGTCACACGGTTGTCTTTAAATGGATGTCAGAATCCCATTGAAAAGTTCAGAGTCCATGAACAGCTATTCTGTCAATCTGCTTCACAGCTATCCTTTGTGTATAAATGAGTTTCCCTTTAAAGGAGAGGAGTTCAGGCTAAGAATTAACAAGGACATGAGCTCATGCTGGCTTCCTAATCTGAACGGTGTAAGGAAATAGTGATAAATTATATAAACATGGGGACGACATGGAAGTTCATGGAGTATAATGTAAATCTTAAACTACATTCACAGAAATCTCTTCCTTTTCCATCTGTTTCCTTAGAATATCCCCATTGATGTCTCTTCCATGTGGTAGTGTGAATTTATTTTGAAGCTTATCATTTCTCTAACAATGCTGCTTCAGGACTTTACACTAACAAGGGATATACAGGCATCATTTAATTAGAGATTACTTTTATTTTTAAAAATGTTGATGGGGAACTGCCATGTACATTTTAGCAAAGCTTCAGTGGTGGTGTTGTTTTCTTCTGTTTTATATATTGTATTTTTTGCGAATGTATAATTCTTGACAACAATAGCTCCTTAGTGGAATTATTAAGTATTATCAATTATCCATTATTACAATTACCGTATATACTCGAGTATAAGTCGACCCGAATATAAGCCGAGGTACCTACTTTTACCACAAAAAAACTGGGAAAACTTATTGACTCGAGTATAAGCCTAGTGTGGGAAATGTAGCAGCTGGTAGTGCCCCCAGTAGTAATTCCCCCTGGTTGTGCCCCGAGTAGTAATCCCCTCTGGTAGTGCCCCCAGTGGTAATCCCCCCTTTTAGTGCCCCCAGTAGTAATCCCCCCCCCCCCCCCTGGTAGTTCCCCCAGTGGTAATCCCCCCCTTTTAGTGTCCCAGTAGTAATCCCCTCCTGGTAGTTCCCCCAGTGGTAATCCCTCCTTTTAGTGCCCCCAGTAGTAATCCCCCCCCCCTGGTAGTTCCCCCAGTGGTAATCCCCCCTTTTAGTGCCCCAGTAGTAATCCCCTCCTGGTAGTACAACCAGTGGTAATCCCTCCTTTTAGTGCCCCCTGTAGTAATTCCCCCCTGGTAGTCCCCCCCCCCCCCTGTAGTAGCCCCCCTCCCCCCCCCCCCCCCAAGTAGAGAAACCTGAAACCCCTGCTCCTGGTCCCGCCGCTAACAGCTCCTGCGGCCGCTTTGCATAGGAGAGACGTCATTACTCATGATGTCTCTCCCATTACCCCACTGCGGGAGCCGGAAGATGGCTCCCGCAGTGGGAGCAGCAGCAGCCGATGAGAGTCTGACAGACTCTCATCGGCTGCTGATTACAGCAAACACACAGCTGCCGGCTGCGGCGGTGTGTTTGTGCTGTGTAGCGCTGACAGAACTCTGTCCGGTCAGCGCTACACACTTCACTCGAGTATAAGCCGAGGGGGTGCTTTTTCAGCACAAAAAAGGTGCTGAAAAACTCGGCTTATACTCGAGTATATATGGTAATTGTAATAATGGATAATTATTTGTATAGCATAACCATAAAATGCATCTCTGCCAGAGAATATTGACTTATTCACATTAGTCATTCAGCACTTTTAGCAGTGAATCTGTTTTTACTGCAAATCTGATTGCTGAAGATTTATTTATTTGAATGTAATTAGCAGATGCGTTTTTAAGTGTTTAATGGGTCCATTCATCCTATACATTTTCTTTTTTTGATTGATTGATTTTAAATAAATGTTTTTAAGTGGCCGCCCTATCAAGTAACGCAGGAGATATTGCTGATAGTGTCTTCTGGTCCAGTTCTGCCACGATAATAGCCACACTACCTAGAAATTAGGCTATTTGTCAAGTTCCGAATATCATATTTCTTTGAAATTTGAGTGTAACTGTACACAATTTTGAGATGGCGTACAGCCTCCTAATGGCTTCACAAGCTACCATTTACATTCACAGCTTGCAGCATCTGAGAGCTCCTCCTCTTCCCCCTTCGTTGCTCCCTCCTCCCATTACAATTTAACTCACCTGTGCCCCCAGTCAGCATTGTTATAGGCTTATTTTCCCCAGTGCCGCTGGCCTGTTATAATTATACAAGCCAGTGCCTCTGAATATAAACTTGTAATGCCACTTCTGACCCTGCAGCTGCCAGCAGACACTCTGCACACACTTCTGTCTTCTGTGAACGGAATCGGCGCATGCACAGCACTGATTACAGTTACGTTCAGTTAGATCAGACCAAGAAAAGTATCTCTCTATTCCGAAAAGCTGTCTCCGCATAAATAACAGCTTTTCGGAAGAGATGCTTCTGTAGAGGAGGATGAATGCCCCCGTAATTTATTTAGAACTCAATGTGAGTTCTAAACTTCATTAACTCATCATAATTTTTAGTTATGATGAATAGACCCTTAAATTAATTGTACTTATCACTTGATTAGTCTGTCATTATGAATACTTTTAGTGTCTTAATTTCATGAGATTTGTAACCAAAATACACACGGTTAACCACATGTATTAAGAATCATTAACCATGCACAAGGCTCATGAATGGGAATTTTCTCAGGCTGTAGGATCAAAGATTGTTTGCCCCCACAAGCAGGGCACTCTCTACCTCCTTTTACACCTCGGCGCCACCCCATTCACACTGCATCCGTATGTAGTGTACCTCTTCTGCTGGCTTTTATAGATCACCTCTCCAAGTGCCCGACCCAAGTTACCAGTTTTCACTGCCCCTTATTCCGGGTCTTTCCAGTGTCCAACACTGGACCCCGGTTATTTTTTTGGGACATTTTCCACTGAGCTTGAGATTCGGGTAGACCTGGCAATGACCCATGTTATTTTGGCATTTAGAAAGGGGTATAAGTCTAATTGCCATAATACACGCACGTAAGGGGGGTTTCTGAGTGCCCAGAAACCCCCCCTGCCCGCCGATCAGTAAGTGTAGTGCGGACCGCAGTGAGCACGGTTCGCATTACACAGTAACAAGCTCGCCGTGTAGTATACTCATACTACCCGGAGGCAGTGTGTTTGTTTTGGCAGCCAATGAGAGTCAGACAGACTCTCATTGTCTGCTACACCCACTCATGAGCTCCACCTTCTGGCTCTCGCAGTGGGTGGTGGGAGTGACGTCATGACGTCTCTCCCATAGTGCAGAGCGGGCTGGGAGGACGGGGGAGCGGACAGCAGCAGGCGCAGGGATTCAGGTAAGTTTTTTTTTTTTTTTTTTTTTGTTTGTTTTTTTTTTCTTTGTCCTATATATGTAAGGGGCACTACATAGGGGTGGACTTCTATTGAGGTACTGCATAGGGGGGACCACTACTGGGGGCACCACTACTGGGGGCACTGCATACTGGAGACTACTACTGGGGACACTGTATAGGGGAGACTACTACTGGGGGCACTGCATAGGGGAGACTACTACTGGGGGCACTGCATAGGGGAGACTACTACTGGGGGCACTGTATAGGGGAGACTACTATTGGGGGCACTGCATAGGGGGGGCCACTGTATAAGGGGCCCTACTGGGGCCACTGTATAAGGGGCCCTACTGGGGCCACTGTATAAGGGGCCCTACTGGGGCCACTGTATAAGGGGCCCTACTGGGGCCACTGTATAAGGGGCCCTACTGGGGCCACTGTATAAGGGGCCCTACTGGGGCCACTGTATAAGGGGCCCTACTGGGGCCACTGTATAAGGGGCCCTACTGGGGCCACTGTATAGGGGGACCACTACTGGGGCCACTGTATAGGGGGACCAGTACTGGGGACACTGTATAGGGGGACCAGTACTGGGGGCACTGCATAGGAGGGGACCACTACTGGGGGCACTGCATAGGAGGGACCACTACTGGGGGCACTGCATAGGAGGGACCACTACTGGGGGCACTGCATAGGGGGGACCACTACTGGGGGCACTGCATAGGGGGGACCACTACTGGGGGCACTACATAGGGGGGCACTGTCTAGGGGGACCACTACTGGGGGGAGGGGGGGTCTTTAATAATTCATGCTGGCTGTATTTATTTGCCTGATGCATTCATGATTTTAGTGATCGAGGTCTCTGTCAGTCAGTGTGCATGTACCCTGTCATGTGCTGGGTGATATATTTTTACTGTAGTGGACCTAAATCCTGTGTAAACATTTTCTATTTGTGCCCCCCCCCCCCCCTCCCTTTTCAAAATCCCACGTTTGCCACTGGCCATGGTTGTTTTTTTTAATGTAATATAGGTAAATTCTAACTCAGGAAAAAAAAATTAAATTCCCAGGATTGCCATAAGAGTCTAAAACTTAATTTTCAATCATAATTACAGGTGTCTGTTCATTGGATAGAGTGCCTGGAGGTGTGGCCAGTAGTTCCCGGAGTGTGGGCATGCCTCCAGCGTGATGAATATGGGGTAGAGGGTGGGGGCGCATGGCATAATCTGTTCTGAGAAACTAAAAGAGCCAGGAAGTTGATTACTTTCCTGCTCTCTGCCTGCCTACCCAGCGCTGGCTCCAACCGTTTTAGCCCAGGTCCTTCACGTCAGACTTGCTGCTCTCAGACATCGGCGCATGCGCAGTGGCAAGCTGACCTATTGGACTCCCGATATGTCTGTCCTCTTACTGCTTCCAGTTTTCACTGAGGGGCCAGTTACCACAGGAAGATGCCGGCCAGTAAGTATACATGAATGGCTTCAAAATATCACTATAATTCGCATGTATGTTACATACTAGTGATTGAAAGTTTTTGGAGCGTCTCATTCAATAATAGTGGACACATCTGTAATTTGAAAAATCTATTGATTTAAGTTCTAATAACAGTGAAGGACATTGGAGTACATTGAACTCCTTGCAATGGCGTGTGCTTTGTGACATGGCATCATGTTCTGCTGGAAGTAGCCGTAAGTCTTGTAACCCGAAAGGGACTGAAAGGAATGGATGGGACCTAAAGTGATGGTCAGCAAAAATAATCAGGTAGGCTGTGGCCTTTAAACAATATGAAAAAATGCTTGGTGCTATAAAGCTTAGATATTAAACACAATATTAATAAAAATAAAAAAATATTTATTTTAAAGGCTTTCCAGAACGACCTATAAAAACCAATGGTGATATCCATTTGTGTCTATTTAGCATAAGGATAAATCAGTACATTCAACAAAAATAATAAATATTACAATATCCAAGGTAAACTGAAGAATGTCCGTAAGAGATCAGGTAAATACATTCATAATATGAACCTGTAAAATTGCATGTATAATGCAATGGTGAACACTTGATCTCCTAAGGATGTAAGTAGGAATGTCCTTTGTCCTTTTCTATTTTCTCCTTTAATCTCTGGATAGTCTTTAAACGTTTAAGGGCATATTCAATTAGGCTGCGAAAACCCGTTATAATGTATCGCCAATGTCATTTTCGCCATTTTCACTTTTCCCCGTATTCAATTTCAAAGACTTCTCGTAGGTGCGAAAAGTCTTTGCCAAAGTCCAGGGATAAGATTTCACCATAGAATAGGTGGCGGAAAAAGTGCATAATTGGGGTTTTGGGGTATAAAGTAAAAGTACGCTGCATCCCTTGGACTGTCCCCCAAAGGTATTCTGTGTCAAAAAATATTAAAGTTCAACAGGACACCCCAAAAAATGTACTTTCATTTTGGGGGCAAATAAATAATTTGGGGGACAAACATCTAAACTAGTGAAATAGACTCGGGGGGTCCCCAAGTTTACAGCAGGTGTTTTTTGGACTGCAGGTAGTTGCGGCAGGTGGATTTTTCATGATTTTTAATACATAACATTAGCCACTTTAAAATTTGCTAGTACCCATTTTTATGTACCCCAAATTTTATGGGACTACTTATTTTTACAAAAAAAATTGCTAAATGCTATTCTTCACCAGTATCTCAAAGGCGCAAAAAGCACCTATTGAGACAATTTAAAAAACTCAAATACCTTTAACAGGGCAATTCGGGGGTATCCCCCATGTCAGACCATCTTTTGGGGGGTGACAGGCTGATTTCCCCAAAAGTGACAAGACTTTCTGCTACTTACCTTTTCACTAGGTCCGGTTTTTGCCGATTCCAAATGGACTACGGGGGTACGCACCCGATACTTTTTCCCCAAGAAAAGCTCAGAAGATGGTGAAAAGCCCAGCAATGGACTTTTCGCCTCAAATTGAATATGGCCTTAAGTGTTAATGGTTATTACACAATAATATCGATCCTCCTGTATGTGTGTGTAAAAAAAAAAAATATATGTATATATATATATATATATATATATATATATATATATATATATATATTATATATACAGCAAAAAAAATAAAGCTCTGTTCCGTGTGAGAAGCTGATGTAAAAGAGCCATTATCGCAGCCCAGCGGCAGTAGCAGAATTGTAATACGGAGGTTCCCACAGGAGTCGACAGCTGACATCCAAAAATAAGTCCAGGCAGAGTGCCTATCACCTGTCACTTCAACGTGTTTCTCCATACTTTTCAAGAAGCAGGTATGTATCAAGTGTGATGGTCAGCAAAAATAATCAGGTAGGCTGTGGCCTTTAAACAATGTTCAATTGGTATTAAGGGACCTAAAGTATGCCATGCAAAGAAAACAGTAGTTAGACACCACCACTAGCCTGAACCTTAGACACAATGGATGGATTCCTGTTTACACCAGAACTTGGCCCTACCATCTGCATTTCTCTTCAGAAATTGTGCATCATTAGCCAGGCAACATTTTTCTAATCTCCACGCATCAAAGTTTGGTGTCAAATGTCCAGTGTAGCCTCAGTTTCTTGTTCTTAGTGGACAGGAATGGAACCTGGTCTTTTGCTGCTGTAGCCAATCCACTTCAAGAACCCACAGATATGCTGTGGGTTCGGAGATATTCTTCTGCACACCACTATTGTAATCCTGTTCTTTGTATGTTACATAGTAGTAATTGAAAGTTTTTGGAGTGTCTCATTCAATTAAAGTTTTCAAATTGCAGTTGTGTCCACATACACCTAGACTCCTTGCACGTTTAACAGCCCTTCTAGTCTCGTCTTGCAGTGCAAATAGAACGCACAAGCAACTTTTGCTGATTAAAATGATATGCGCCTTGTGTTTTAATCAGCAGAAGCTGCTTGTGCGTTCTATTCGCTGTGCGAATAAGATGCATTTGAGGGTTAAAAGTAACACAAAAAGGTGCTTGGCGCTATCGAGTCAAACGGCACTCGGGCGACATGTATGTGGACACATCTGTATATGCATTTTGGTTTATTTTTTGGAGTGGCTTAGGAACTCATGTCCATTATACTGAGATAACCGAGGTTGTGGTCCTAATCATGCACATTACCAGTGCTTCCACAGCTCCTGGATATTACTAGGAGCACCCATCTTTTTTTCGGTGTGGGGTTGGTATGTTATGTGAAGGGAACATTCACCGTTGTATAGTTTTGGTAGAGCAGTGCTGTTCCAGAGATGGAGATTTGCTGGTTACTGCTGCTTTAGAAACTGGCATGGGTTGTCCGATTTTAACCCAATTAATTAAGAATGGATGTATGTAATGTTTAATTGCACACACATCACAATTTAGTGTCTGAATCAATGTTTAACAATACTGGTTACTAATTTTCCCTGAATGTACAAATAAGAAACACTGGAGTGAGGCAGAGTGGGTGTTCTTGCAGTATATTTGTAAAATACCAGAACACAAAGGGTCCTCCAAAAAGTACTTTACCTTTCCCTATTCCCCTCACCCTCACAATTCCCCCACCTAAAGAATGTTCTTTGCAATGCAGCAGTGTTCATTTTCTTTGTGAAGTGGTTGTGGAAGTGACTGTGTGAGCTGTTCAGTGTTCAGCAGCCCTCATGCCTGGTACTCATAAAAACGTCACTGTGCACTTCCACTTTGAAAGGCCCTTTTATGTTACTTTCCTGAAGTCCCTTTCCAATGGCTAAGTAGCTTGACCTGGAAGCTGCAGCTTGGCCTTACCACATAGCTAGGCCTTAATGAGGTGTGTATGTGTGTCTCTTGGCTACAGATTTTCACCCTCCATTATTTCTTCAGTACTCCCTTCTTTTAAGGTCTAAAATGTGGTTAATTTGACAAATACATCAGAGTAGTAATGAAGTAATGTGTTTTAAACAATGTTACAATGTACTATTTTTATGGCAGTCTAAATACAATGTCCTACAGTAAAATTAATCTAAGCCTTAGGACAAACAAAGGCATTGAAAACAACACTAGTTAAGGCAAAGAGAAAACATGTACATAGTTCTTGCTGCAGAGCATTGAATAGTGCCTATTAACATGGGATGTAGTTATAATACCGACAGTTCGTATGCCGGCGCTTAGAATGCCAGCACCAGAATCCCGACACCTGTTAGAATACCGGCTCCGGCATCCCGAAAGGTAAATACCTATGGTTAGGTGGAGGGTTAGGGTTAGGCACTATGGGGGGAGGTTAGGTTAAGCAGCGGGGATGGTTAGGATACTAACCGACAGCTGTCAGTATCCTGAACCTATCGGGATGCTGGCGTCTGGAATCTGAACGCTGGGATCCCGTACCCAACCCTAATTAACACACCTCACAGCCTCACTGCAGCATAGTGCGCTATATACTTTTGAGGATTCCCTTGGATTTTACCCAGTATCAATGCTTCTAAATGGAGCCTTACACAAAGGGAACAATTGTTAGAAGGCGTGTGTACAAGTCCATTCATTAACATTGTTGTACTATCAAAGCATGTTTAATAGGCTTCGAGAATACTGTATGTGCATCAAACTCAGTATGTAATTGAATATTTTTATGTAACTGGAATAAACAATAAATTAATTTAATAAAAATAAAGTTTAATGAATTATAGTTTTTGTCTAATTATGAATAGTTATTCAATTGATTCATTGCAAAGCATTAGGATAAGGGAAAGGAGATTTTTCTGACGTTCATTTTTAAGATACAAGGAAAATAAAACACGGGGGAAATGTACTAAGCTGTGAAGAGCGTTAAAGTACCAACCAATCAGTGTTTGAAAAATGACAGGAGCTGATTGGTTGGTGCTTTATCTCTCTCCAAGACTTGGTACATCTCCCCCCCATAGGCTTCTTGCATATTTTCCTGGCTCAGAGCCTCAGAATATCCCTGCTTAGAATAATGGTGAAACAATAGTAATGACTGTGAATCGCTGACTAGACATAAGCTGAATAGTTCTGGGCTGTTAATATTCAATGAATAATGCAGCAAAATGGCTATTCAAACCATTGTCACAGAATTAGTAAGTGCCTCCTGTTACTAAGAGAGACACAATTTAAATATGCTAAACACCTTGTGTGTCTTAGATCAGACATGAGCAACTCTTGGCACTAGTGCCAAAAGGTGGCATTGAGGGATGTCTTGACTGGAACTAGGGGTGGTTTAAAAGAGATGGGGGGGCAAGTGTAGACTACTCTGTGCAGGCTCCTTTTTGTGGTGCAGTATACCCTGGCATTGTGCCAGTCTACTGCGTATGTGCAGATCTCCGCTAACCTGGCCCCCATGCCATGGTTATGGAGACCTCTTCTGTGCATGCACAAATATCTTGGGAAAACACCACCATGACATTTGCCCATTGATTTGTCCTGCTACTGCAGCACTGACTGGGAACTCTTGAAAGGTAAGTATTAAACTTTGGTGCAGGGTGTACTATGTGGGCACACACCTTGCACCCATTATAGCTATGCCAATGAGTGGCACCAGTAGGGTCAAACTCTTCTGCTATGCTCCACCTCCTTCCCTCACAGTGGAGATATTTTTGACATGCTAGATCCCCCCCCAAACCAGAGAGCCCGAGCATGGCCTGCATTCCAAGTGAAGCCTGTGTCTCTAGTGAGCAGTGAACCTTGCCACAGTTAGTCCTCCTAACAAAAAAAACAAAAATTTCTGAAGCATTTCTTCTACAGAATACAATTTATCAACCTAACCTGGGCAAACTACATTTTAGAAAATGAACAACGGGGGAAACATAGAATTTGACGGCAGATAAGAACCACTTGGTCCATCTAGTCTTCCCTTTTTTACCTTTTGGTAACCTCAACCCTATGTGATCATTAGGTCATTGTAAGGATATTTCTATGCCTATCTCAAGCATGTTTAAATTGTTCTACTGTCTTAGCCTCAATCACCTCTGATGGCAGGCTATTCCACTTATCTACTACCCTTTCTGTGAAGTAATTTTTCCTCAAATTTCCTTTTGAATCTTCCTCCCTCCGGTTTCAGTGCATGTCCTCATGTTTTAGTACTTTTCTTCTTTTGAAGATTCTCCCTCGAGTACCTTGCTAAAACCCATGATATATTTGAAATTTTCTATCATGCCCCCCTTTCCCTTCTCTGCTCCAAACTATACATATTAAGATCTTTTAGTCTTTCCTGATAAGTTTTGTGATGTAGGCCATTCACTATTTTAGTTGCCCTTATTTGTACAGTCTCTAATGTATTTATATCTTTCTGGAGATTGGGCCTCCAGAACTGAACACAGTATTCTACATGATGCCATACAAATGACCTATACAGGGACATTATTACTTCTCCCTTCCTGCTACTGAATCCTCTCCCTATGCAACCAAGCATCTGACTTGCCTTTCTCAATGCTTTAACCACTAACATTTTTAGTACCCATCTATTAGGTTAGTAATTGTTTGTGGCACTCCATTTTCTTTGGGCTTGTAATATTGAACTTCTGCATTCAAAGAGAAAAAAGTTGCCTATCCCTGTCTAGCATTTAGTCAGCTATTGAATCATTTCATAGAGAACAAGAGAAAAGCTGGGTACACTCAGTGTGATGTGTACCTAGCGACGCCACGATGCGATGGAACGATAAATCGCTCTCGCCTTACCACTACCAGATCTTGTGTACGACCGCACGATACATCGTTCTATGCTGTATTTAGCATGGCGTCGTTCATTGCATCATCCCATCTGCATCTGCTGGGCTATTGGCAGATCTTGTTGGTGCCCAGAACCAATTGTTTCAAAATTGTATTTATTCAAAGAGTATTGTAGTACTGTACTAAAGCTCTCCAAATGAACTATTGTACCAGATACAGTTACTGTTACAGATTTGTTTTCTTTAATCCGTCTAAGCATGTGTCTCCAATCAGATTCTAGCTATCATTTTATGGCATGTACTAGACAAATCATAACTAGAATCTGTATGGTACCTATATACGTGGCTATTTTTGGTATGGGGCAGCACCTCCACTTGTCCTCTTCACAAGGTTTGCTAAATATCCCCCTTAATGCTTTTAAAGCCCAAAGGAGTTGCTGTGCTGGATTATTTGTATGTAGAGAATGTTTGTTCAGTAATTTTATTGTGAAACCTTTTCAGTTTCAATTTTGTTTTTTAATTTGGGTACATGTAGAGCTATGTACCAATATCCAGCATATGAATCGACTAGAAAGCCATGAGACCCTAGTTTTTAGTTGGTTAATAGGATGCTTTGTAATGAAAATTGGTCCATACCTCATTCTGCATATTTGGCCATATATGCACTGCTGTGCGGCATTGCCCTTATGAAACGTTATCATGCCTCTAGAAAAAGATATAAATTCTGCACACACAATAGCGAAAATGCCACTCTGTATGAATTTGGTCCCCACCACACGTAAATAATCAATAACACCAAAATATGAACCAAGCGCAAATTCTTTAAGGTACCACTAGTTCTCATCAAAGAATCTGTGATCTTCGTAAATTGATACAAGAATATGATCACAAGTCCACGTAAACAAGATCCTTCTTATAATGATGTTCTTCTTTAGCGAATTCCTCGAATAAACAGAAACAGACAGTCCGTGAGAGAGATGTAAGGCGATACAATAACAATGTAATATCTCCACTTACATCTAAAATTCTGTTGTCCGTCCCTTCTCTGTATCCAATTGACTAATAGGATAATGCTCCAACTCAGATCTTTCCAATCAACCGCAATTCCATTCAGAACCAGCTGGTCCACCAAAAACTCCGCTGGCTGCTCAATGTAGAAAATCTTCTGCTGAAATCCTGGAATGCAGTCGTAATCTCTCGCAATGGCAAAAGCCAGAACCTTGTTCCACTCTGTAGGGAGCTCAGTGATTGTTATCATGCCTATCCTTACAGTAAAAGACAGTATTAGTATGGGTCATGGCTAGATGACATGGTAACATGGTGTTTTTGCGAGGGTATAAGAACACTGAGTGGTAAACTTCATCAGGTAAAGAGAAACCCTTCCCATTCTGATCTTCATATTTAGCACATTGCTCTGGTCAGGCTAAATAGAATCAGTGTGAAATATTATGGTTTGATGCTGCATTGGCAATATCTTTAAGCTGTCATCCATTAATCTGCACTCAAATTTATTTTGTGGATTTACAGCATTTTGTAGTAGTTTTTATCATTTGGCAAAGTAGAAAAGATGTTTCAGGCGTCCCGCACAGGGTTTGCAGTAGGTGCTATGCTATGATTAAAGGTTATTACCTTTTTTATTTTCCTCTTTGAGCAGGGGGCTCCTTTGCAGTGGTGTCACACGTGGTAGCGCTTAGGAACCTTTCACAGCTAAGTGTTTTAAACACTAATGAATGAAAGCTTGCTCATGTAATACAGACAAAGTTTAAGGCATGCTTTGCTGAATGGTGCACTGTAGTGGCATGGGAAAGGAAGAAGGTTATAAATTGTAAGTTAGCCACCCAGATAAAATGAAGCCATGTGGAAAATTAAATCTATTAAAGTATGAAGACTTTCATAATCTGGTTTAGTGAGCTGGTCTTAAGGAGTTTAATTTTTCTACTGCGGCACATGGCTTTTCACCTAGATTTCTTCCTGCATACATGTAACAAAACACTTTGACCATCTTGGTTTCTCTTCATATGATCTCCAGGGGAATGTGTTTGTTTACATGTCCACTAGAACATATACGAACATCTAGAACATCGTATTGGTATCTTTTTATAGTGCGCATGTATGTATATGTGTGTTTGTCTATGTGTATATTATACTAGCTAAAGTGCCCGGCATTGCCTGGGTTTAAATCTTCAAGTTATTAAGTTGTATTATGTGATGAGGTCCAGTGGAAGGCTCAGAACAGGCTTACCGGGTCCGAAGAGACTCCCTGGGTCAAAGTTCTTCCCAGCGCACTCCGCTATGAGGTCCGACCGGGACCCCAACCACTACATTAGGCATCCCAGACCAATTGCCACCCCTTTGAAGTATTCATCCATATCCATCCAGTGAAAGGCTCAGAACAGGCTCCCAGGCTCAAAGGGCTGCCCTGTATCCGAGGGGCAAAGTTCTGCCCAGCGGACAGTACGCCAATATGAGGTCCGACCGGGACCTCAACTCCCTAGTATGTTTTCTGGGATCCAATGTTACTACTCTGAAATTGTCGCCCAAAACCCTCCATTGGAAGGCTCAGAACAGGCTCCCCGAGTCAGTTCTGCCCAGCGTACACATACGGGAGACCCAACCCGGAGCCTTACCCCCCTTAAAACCTGGCGAGGATCCAACTGGACCACCTCGGGTTGGTTTCATCCCAGTTGGTCTAGGGGTGTCCGAGTGGCTTACCAGACAGACAAACAGGCCGATGAATTTTATATACGATATACATGTGTGAATATGAATTTGTAAATAAGTGTGTGTGTAATATATATGTTGTATAAATGTGTCTAAATATAATATATCATATACCACTAATGAAGCCTACGAGAAAGTGAAATGCATTAGCCCCACCCGCCTCCACTACCCTCCACCAGCATTACTCTCTTTGGGCTGTATTTACTACAATCCGCATATTGAATACGGATTGTAGTGTGATATTACCGAGTGAATTCGCATTGCGAATTAAGGTAATATCACAGGGATTTGCTATAAATCCCTTGCAGGGACAGAGCTTGCGATAAGTCTCTGTCCCTGCGGATCCCATCCGCACTCTAGTCGCGGTATTTTCGGAAAAAATACCGCGACTAAGAGCCCGCGCATGCGCCGACCGACCACCGCTACTACCCCCCACCGACGCTAAGCCCCGCCCCCGGTGCTAAGCCCCGCCCCCACAATCGCGGTCCCCCCCGCGACCCCCCCCCTCCCTTCATTAAACTTACCTGCATCCTCCTGGCCTCCGGTGGTCTTCTCCGGGCTTCCCGATCAGGTGATCTCCCATACTGCACTGGGGCCCGATCACCTGATGACCGGGCCCCAGTGCACTGTGGGAGACCAGCTGACCGGAGAGGAGCCATCACCGGAGCCCCGATCACCGGTCCCTGGATTCAGGTAAGTGAAAAAAAAAAATGTTTAATTTTTTTTTTCTTTTTTTTACAGCAATCAGCTTGCGGTCTATTTAGACCACATAGCTGATTACTGGTACCGGCTCCTGCCTCTGCTCTCCCCGTTAGAGCAGAGTGGGAGCCCGGTAACCGGGGGAGACCCTGGATAACGCCACCTCCAGGTGGCGTTATTATCACAGGGCTTCCCCCGGTATTTTTTTACAATTTATTTTTAGTAACTTGCACACAGATCACATTTCCCATTACAGTTATGGGAAATGCGATCTGCTTTACTAAAAATAAGTGATACTGGGGGTTGGAGTAGAATTTTACTAATTCTACTCCAATTGCCCTGTAATAAATACAGGTGAAACTAAAATAATGTGAAAAGGGTGTGAAAACACCCTTTTTCACTTTATTTTAGTAAAAATAATGTTAATAAATAGAGCCCTTTGGAACATAATTGGACTGATTTTGCCACTAAAAGCTAAGCATCACTTTATTTTTAATACTGTTACCTGTCTGTAGTATGTATTGTGTAAATAAATGTACTCCTTTTTTAGATATACATACTGCACTATGGAGGTACTTCATTTGTTCTAGTATGGTTGCTTGCGGTTATCTGTGGCTAAGGAGACTCTGTATAAGGTTCTAAGTGACTGTGGTTTTCCTATGGAGCCCCACAGTTGGTTGACAGATATTATTGATACGCTTTTGCACAAGTGTATGTACAGTACGCAGAATATTAACTTTCGCACAGTGCAGTAATTTTATACAACTACTATTAGGCACGTCTTTTTCCACCTATTTTTCTACAAATTGTGCTGACTTGCCTACATTTTTTTTTTTTTAAGGACGGAGCTGCCACGCCATAATACAGAGCACTAAAATCAATCACAGAAAACAAATTCATTGCAGCCATGGCTGCACCTGTGTGTTTGTGTGGTGCAAGAGGGCATTGGTGTATCTATAATGAGTGCAGGGTGTGCGGTGCACATGGGCCTACACCATACACCCATATAATTAGCTACCTCTCCGAAGTCCTGCGTCGGCCAGCGATGCAGACATAAATCACTGGGAAAATAGCACGGTGGCCATTTTCCCGGAGATCTCCACATGCATAGTTGAGAAGTCTCCGGGAACATAGCATGTGCGCCTTGTTTCCGGAGACCTGCAAATGTGCAATAGACTATGGCACAAAGCGAGAGTCTACTATGCTGCCGGAGAAGAGGGGGCCTGCGCGGAGGCTGCACACAGGCCCCCTCCTCTCTTAAGCCTCCCAAGCCATAGGGAGTTTAACCCTGTCTGCAGCCTGTTCCTGAAGACTCTTTGGCTTTTTATTTATGCCCTTGTAGAAGAGGTTTGGTAATTAAGCCTTTGTTACAGTATGTGTGTCATACTTGCCTACTGTACCGAAATGGCTGGGAGGCTTCCAAAAATCGGGGGGTGCTCCCAGTCGCCAAGAAGAGTGGGCGATTTTCCCAGAGCCGCCTGCTGCCGCCCACTTCCTGGTAATTGTGGAATTTTCTAGCAGGGGAGCAGAGGCACAATAATACAACCACAGCACCCCCCCACTTCTGCCACATCATGCCTCCTGCTGATCTGGCTGCCTGTGTTTGTGTGTGTGTATGTATGTGTGTGTGTGTGTGTGTGTATGTGTATATATATATATATATATATATATATATATATATATATATACATACATACATACATACATAGAAATGTCCTTATTTTTAAAGAAAAGAACTGTTTTTTTTCAATGAAAATAACATTAAATTAATCATAATACATTCTATATATTGTTAATGTGGTGAATGACTATACTAGCTGCAAACGTCTGGTTTTTAAAGTAAGATCTACATAGGTGTATAGAGGCCCATTTCCAGCAACCATCACTCCAGTGTTCTAATGGTGCTTTGTGTTTGCTAAGCGCATTAGAAGACTAATGGATGATTAGAAAACCCTTGAAAATCCTTGTGCAATTATGTTAGCACAGCTGAAAATGGGTCTGCTCGTTAGATAAGCTATAAAACTGGCCTTACTTTGAGCTAGTTGAGTATCTGGATCATCACATTTGTGGGTTCAATTATACTCTCCAAATGGCCAGAAAAAGAGAACTTTCATGTGAATCGCGACAGTCTATTCTTGTTCTTAGAAATGAAGGCTTTTCCATGCGAGAAACTGCCAAGAAACTGAACATTTCCTACAACGGTGTGTACTACTCCCTTCAGAGAACAGCACAAACAGGCTCTAACCAGAGTAGAAAGAAGTGGGAGGCCCCGGTGCTCAACTGTGCAAGAAGACAAGTACATTAGAGTCTGTAGTTTGAGAAATAGATGCCTCACAAGTCCTCAACTGGCAGCTTCATTAAATGGTACCCGCAAAATGCCAGTGTCAACGTCTACAGTGAAAAGGCAACTCCGGGATGCTGGCTTTCTAGGCAAACTGGCAAAGAAAAAGCCATATCTGAGACTGGCCAATAAAAGGAAAAGATTAATATGGGCAAAAGAACAGACATTGGACAGAGGAAGATTGGAAAAAAGTTTTATGGAGCAACAAATTGAAGTTTGAGGTGTTTGGAACACACAGAAGAACTTTTGTGAGATAAAGAACAAGTGAAAATATGCTGGAAGAGTGCCTGACGCCATCTGTCAAGCATGGTGGAGGTAATGTGATGGCCTGGGGCTGCTTTGGTGCTGGTAAAGTGGGAGATTTGTACAAGGTAAAAGGGATTTTGAATAAGGAAGCCTATCACTCCATTTTGCAATGCCATGCCATACCCTGTGGAAAGCGCTTGATTGGAGCCAATTTTCTCCTCCAACAGGACAATGACCCAAAGCACACCTCCAAATTATGCAAGAACTATTTAGGGAAAAAGCAGGCAGCTGGTATTCTGTCTGTAATGGAGTGGCCAGTGCAGTCACCAGATCTCCACCCCATTTTGGGAGCAGCTTTACCGTATGGTACGCAAGAAGTGCCCATCAAGCCAATCCAACTTGTGGGAGGTGCTTCAGGAAGCGTGGGGTGAAATTTCTTCATATCACCCCAACAAATTAACAGCTAGAATGCCAAAGGTCTGCAATGCTGTAATTGCTGCAAAAGGAGCATTCTTTGATGAAAGCAAAGTTTGAACAACAAAAATAATTTTATATATATATTTTTATTTCTTTTTTATTGTGGGCGTACATAATTAAATCTCGAATGTGGATTGCAGTGTGCTTTGTTAAAATGTACGAGCATCATCCCATGGAATACAGCACTGTGTTTATAGAGAAATGCCATTTTATTATATGCATGTGTAATGGCATTGAAATTGTGACACTGTTCCATAAATGTAAAAATAGGTAATTTTGCTCAGTAAAGTGTCATATGGGAATAGGTGTCAGCCAGTTTTTGGTCCAGCAACTATGTTTCTTCGACGCATGGGAGTAACTACCATAGGGGCAAGGGGGGCAGCTGAGGGGGAAGACAACCTTCATTGTCAAAGTTACATGTGTTATGTACATTTTTCACCATCGGGTGGTACATAGGAGCCCTTACAAACTTTTCTGCTACGGGGCCTTCAAATACCTAGTTATGCCCCTGCTTCTATGCCTCTCATAACTGGCTAGTATGGGAGCTGCACCACATACGAGGGTTGTTCAAAAAGTAATGCCTAAATGCTCGCAACTCAAATTTTATTATAGATACAGATTTGAAAATTTGCAGTAAAATACTTTGAAGTCTTAGTAACAGAATGACTCTACTCATAAAATTCACCATCTGCCCTCAAACATTTTCTCCACCTCTCAACCCAAGTTGTGAATCCACTTTGGAAAAAATTCCAGTGGTTGGTGTTTGACCCAGGAACGTATGGTGTTTTTAACAACCTCTGTCTTCAAAATATTGACCACGGAGACAGTATTTGAGAGGGCCAAACAGATGAAAGTCAGAAGGGGCCAAATCAGGACTGTATGGTGGATGTAGCATTATTGCCCACCCCATTTTGGCAATGGCCGCAGATGTTGCCATCGAAGTGTGTGGTATGGCATTGTCGTGGTGTAAGATGACATACGACAGTGGAATTGTTTACCTTTTTTTGCAGATGGCTTGTTTCAGCTTCTTAAGTGTAATAATGTATCGATCACTGTTGATTGGTTTTGTTCCAAGTAATCGATGAGAATAACACCTCTGCAATCGCAGAAGAATGTGGCCATGACTTTGTTTACGGATTGCTGTGATTTAAACTTTTTTAGCCTAGGTGAACTTGGGTGTTTCAATTGTTTTGATTGGGTTTTTGTTTCTGGGTCGTAAAGGAATACCCAGGTCTCATCTCCTGTAATGACATTTTCCAAAAACGTCTCAGGGTTGGATTCAAGGTTGGTCAAAAGGTCATTGCACACTTCCACCCTCTGGGCCTTATGATCCCTAGTTAATTGCTTTGGAACCCATTAGCACACACTTTACGATATCACAAATCATTGATTAGTGTTTCTACAGTATCATGGCTACATTCAAGTTCATCACTGATATCGCTGATGGTCACACAATGGTCTTTCTGAATCATGGCATCGACTTTGTGTTGGTTCTCTGCTGTCACTGCAGTTGATGGTCTGCCACCACGAGGTTTGTCGCACATGGACGATTCTCCCAATTGAAAACGCTTCATCCACCTTCTAACATTGCTATAGTCAATTGTATGCTCACAATACACTTTTTTCAGTCTTCTGTGGATTTCTGTAGCACTGCAGCCTTCTTTTTCCAAAAATTCAATGACTGCTCTTTGTTTCATCTTGGATTCCATGGTATTTCTTGGACTACCTAAACAAAAATACATATATAGCTAGCAGACATATTAAAGTACAAACTGACAAAGTTTCAAATAAATGTTGCATATTATTTCAGAGTTATGAGCATTTAGGCATTACTTTTTGGACAACCCTCGTATGCCATGGACTAAAATGTTTCAGTATAGTTCCTTAAAACATAATTTTGTTTGTAAACATTAACTTTGAAAATATACTCCATGAGATCAACCCTATTGGAGTCATCTAGTGAGTGGTCCTGGCACTGATGTGGCGCTTAGCCAATAAACTGGGCATGGACGAGGAGACTGTTATATTATTTAGCTACTGTATATGCTGTTTTACATGCAGACTATCCACGATATTCTTGCTGATAATTCCACAGCTGGTTATCCTGCTCATAATTGTATACCTGTGCCACCAGCACACTAAGGAAGGAAGAAATGAATTACAAAATTAATTTTTTTAAAACAAAAATGAATAGACATGAAATCGGAAAAGGAAATAAAAGATATAACCTGTTTTAATTTTGACCGCAGAGCTTGGTTTTCATGCCAGCCTTACATGTGCTACATTTCCTCTCGTTTCCTGTTTGATGTGGAGAACAAGTATTCATTGTTACTTAGCTGACAGATCTATAAAGATTACAACTTATCAACCTTTTTATTGCCCACTGTCTTCTTATCTGCCCTTTCCTATTGCTATGGACATCAGGTGCTGGAAAAGTATTGTCAACAGATGCAGCAAATGTATTTTGTTTAAGCATTGCTATACATATTTGTTTTCTGAATTGTCCATTTTGTAACAGTTTCGCCCATACATGTATATAATAATCTCTGTAAAGCGCTGCGGAATGTGTGCACTATATAAATAACTGGTAATATATAAGTGCATAGAAATGTGAGCACATTAGTCAAGTCTCAAGTCCACTTGACTTGGCTCTTTATGGTTTGTACACATGGACAAAAGAGAACAACACTAAGTGAAAGTGTAGAATAAACCTAGTACTTTTGTTTGCTTTTAACATTAGCATGTGAAGCCTGTTCTCCAAGCTTCTCTGCAGCGTAGTGTACTGTATACTTAATGAGTATTCCTATGTAACTCCATTATGACAGATGCAGATGTTTTTCAGAAAGTATATAAAATCCATTTGCTTTAATTATTTTTTGGACTATCAAAGCACACTGTACAAGTTTTTAGTTTTCTGGGCTTTGCATTTTAACCACTTGCCTGACATGGTCAAATTTTTCCAACCACACCAGGCTGTGCGTTATCTCACCTCAACCCCCTAAAGTGTGCCTGAAGCCGCTGTGAAAAAGGGAAGTCGCAATGTTTCAGATGTTCAAATGGTGGTGATCTGATGTTTGGGGCACCAATTTTTTTACAAATATATATATAAAAAAAATAAAAAATCTTTATTGTATGAAAACATTTTGGATGAGGTTGAAATAGATGTTCTTCACCTAATTTACTCATTAAAAGAAAACATAACTGACTTTTTTCTTAAAGAAAAAAAAACCGCACAGAAATTTAAGTGGTTATGGGAATGGTAGTGGTGCACTGTTTGTTTTCTGGGCATGTTAGTCAAACTTTGGAGTAAATAACGATGGTGACACGTGGGTGGTAAATAACTGTCTGGTTCCGGAGATTTCTCCTTCTGACTCGCGTTAATGTTTTCCTACCCAGCTCCTGTGGTGATCCCCTCACCTGTTGGCTACTAGAGCTGTGTTACGCTGCTCCTCAGTGTGTTCCATCTTTTCTCATTTTTTTTGCTGTGCGTGGAACCTAAATTATTTCAATGCACTACCTGACTACCCCATAGCAAACAGAGGTATGCAGGGCTCCCAACTCTCTGCACCAGTATGCAGTGCTGTACATTCTATCGAAAAAAGGGAGGTGTGGTGGACAACAAACATTTTGCAGAAGGAGGCACTAGGCTGAAAAGGTTGGGAACCACTGTTCCTCTGCTTCAATCCTACCTATCTCCTTTGCCTTCTATCTAAATTACAACTGAGGAATGTGGAGTTTTATGATGGCTTGTTTTGTACAGTGATGGTTTTATCCTTCAGAGTGTCATCTACTTTCATTTACTCTGGCCAGATATGGGCTCATTCAGTGTGAATGCCACACGAGCTCATTTATCATTGTTTTCCCTGGATGTATTAAGGAGAGACACAAATACCTGCTGTGATCCCTCCATGACCGCTGGCAGACGCTTCCCCCATAGGTTTCTATGGGGGATGCGATACTGCCAGATTTACCAACATCTGATGATGGCGTTAGCCGCTGTAGCCTATGGGCTACACCGCACGTAATTAGCTGGCAGAGCGTTCCTCCGGAACCCGCAGTGGCGGCCATGCATGATGTAGTCAGCATGACTGAGCATGCACAGCAGCCCCAGCAGCTCTCCGGCCACATGGCAGAGACTGGCTTCTTTCAGAGCCCATGTCCCTGCATGTGCTGGATGATGCTTCCGGGCGCTATGATCACATATTGCAACGATCATGGCCAGTAATGTCATGCCCAGATCGCATTGCAATAGCGATAATTAATAAATGGGGCCCTTAGTGCTAATGCCACATATCAGCTCACGCATGTCTAATTTTGCCACACACGTAGTCAAGCAGCCAGATCACTTCTGGTGTTATAGCTGTTTATTAATGGTATCAGAAGATGTCCAGATACCCAGCCCCATATGGGACATCTCCAGTTATCTTCCTGCTACTTTTATGAATGTTATAAGGTCATTTTCAGGCCACAGACAATTTTATACAATTTGCCCAATACCAGTTGTAATATTATACCGCATTATTCCAACTGGTTTTTCCCAATGTGTAATGCATTTGGTGAGGTAAAAAACCCACTTGTCTGTTCTGTCTGTCAGCATAAATTAATCAGGCACTTTGCTCAGGTACTGTACTTCTGTTCTTGTCTAGCATGGTAACTTTCACATAGGAAAATTCTACTGCAAGTGTTTCATCCCACTTGCCATTAGAGCTTTGGTGGCATTCACACTGCTATCACAACCTTCCACTGTTACCTTTTGCAACAGCTATTTCCAAGAGGAAAAGCAAAGCAGCCTGGTCTAGAAAAGGAAATACTTGATTCCACCTCAGTGGATAGGACCAGCAAGCAATGCATTCTGGGGCTGCAATTAGTTGAGTACCTATTGTCCATAGCAAAAAATACTATGGACAGTTGCGATGCTCTACTACTAGAAGAGTCTAATCTGGGACCATGTCTGCAAGTAGGTTGAGACCCACCAAAATACTAATAAGGGCTCTATTGCTGGAGAAAGGATTGCAGAAAAGTGGGCATCCCCATAAATACATGTAATAAGTTACAAATAGACCAGTTTACGTTGCCAATTTTACGTTACTTTAAGCATGTTCTCCATGCATTAGCCCATAAGGGAGCTGAGGACACTTTGTGGCTCATTTTCCATTTCACATACTTTCACTTCCATTTCCATGTTTTCATGGTTAATTTGTTTATTAGTAAATTGCATCAAGCCTCTGTGGTGCTTATACGGAGTTAGATACATTCACATTTAAAGAATCAAATGAAATATGCATAAAAATAGCATATTTACACCAACACACAGTGTCTGTCATCCAGCCGGGCACCAGCAGCAAATGCAACAGGTTTATGTCCAATACACTTACACCCACAGAAAAGTGTTTTAACAGGAAAAAGATTTTGTGGTTAGCAGAGTTATCTTAACAGCAGTGTGGGCCCTGGGCAAAGCAATGCACTGGGGCCCAGACACACCCATTCACAGGAAAAAAATGTAAATGGTCAATAAAATTAAACCCTCCTGCATGCCTATCAGACCTCCCACACATGCAGAGAGACTCTGACTGTTCTGAAGCTGGCGGATGAAGTGAAACTGGGACTGAGGTGAGTACTTGTCACCGGGGGTGGAGGGGGCGGGGGGGAGGTTAGATCAGAATACAGTGCACCGGCGACTGGCTTATAAAAATTTCACAAATTTACCAACTGGCCGCGGCTGCAGGGGGTGGGTTAGCGGGCCCCTACAAGCTTCGGGCCCTTGGACAACTGCCCAACAAGCCCAATGGAAGAGATGGCCCTGGTGATTAGGGTTCATTTAAGTAAAAAACCTTCTATAATACAGAAGGTATGACCTTCCTATTTATTTAAGAATGAAAGTAGCAAAAAAAATCTAATATATGCATATAAAATCCTATAATATAGGTTCAAAAGAAAGGTTAGGCCACAATCAGATGCGGATAGCAGGTACTGGGTACGTCAATACATTTTTGGTATATAGATTGAAGGAATAGTTAGATTTGTACAACCAAAAACAGAAGAGGTGTAGAAATTACCAGTGAATGAATGCACAATGCTAGCAAATGAACAGACAAGTCCAGTAAATGAATAATATGACTTACATCAATAAAACAGTCAGTAAATCTAATTGACGATTGTATGCACTAAAGTTTAAGATTACTATATTAGACCTGAAAATGTTAATTCACTGTTGGGGTGAATCAGCCAGTGAATGAACACTATGTAGGTGTGGTTAGGGATGTACAAGTATGCTTCTGTTTTGGACATGCATTATACAAATGTGGACATTTTAAGCTAAACAAATGAGCCCCCTGTATGCACAGAAATGTGTGGAATGGTTGATGTAGTTTGTCCTGTCTTCCTGTATGGGAAATTGCCTAAGGTTCTAATTTTGCCATTTCTTGTCCCTTGTAGGGAAAAACAGAAGAAGCCTCCTCGCACGAATCTGAAGAGGACTAGACAACAATCAACATGAATTTCTACCTCAAACAGCAGTTGGGTTTCTTAGATTCAGATTCAGTCCACTTCAGTTTATCTGGATCTCAGAAATGAAAAGACGCTTAATTGACCACTTAATTTGTACTACCACCATCTCTCTACTTCTTGTCTGCGGGGCAGGGAACAAAATCACACAAACTCTGAGAACTTGTTCATTACTGTCTTTGTAATCCTTTCACTGACCCAGGTTTAGTGCTGAGGATAAAACTGCTGTAAGACAGGGGATACAGATAAATGGTAACTGTTTAAATGATGTTCTTAACCTACTAATCATTATCATTAATACTGTTAAGAAAAGATGTGTGGGTGAAACATTCTTGCATCGGGTTCAGTTGCTGTCACTCACTGCACTGCATACACATAAGGAAACTTGCAACATATGGTATGTTAAAATGGGCATTTTAATTGGAAAGGCTTGGTATGTAACACTGTGTAAACCATACCATCTAATATCCTAACTTGATTAACCCCCTTAGAACACCAAAGCTCCTTGTAGATGTTTGTTTTTGTTTTGCCTTGTTTTTTTTAAGCAGGAGATTGCAGACTCCATATTTTTCTGCAATTCGAACATACTTAAATGCGTACATTTACTAAGCAAGCCATCGCTTTTCAGCACGTAACAGGAAATTTATTACAGCAACACTTTTCAAAGCAAAAGACGCTGTTTTGTTTTGAATACTATTGCCATTTTAAATGTCTTGCATCAACACGCAGGGAAGTGTACATTTGGCCAAACTCTTTGTCATAGATCAGGGAAGAAAGATTATTTTGCTTTTCTTTTAAAAACAAAAACATTGGCCATTACATAAAGTAATTCTACAATTCTTGGTAAGAAAGAAAAATGGATTGTGTATATATACTTAAAGTACGCCCCAAATCTTGGCTTTTACGGTACCCTGGATGCTCAAGGTTGGTTCTCATGAAAATGGAATAGGATTCCTGCTTTACAAAATGAGCCCCAGAGAGGTTCTTGATTTATTCTGCTAGGATCTTGAATATAAAATATGTAGTTTTTTTCTTTGGAAGGGGCACATATATGTTTTAAATATATTCATGTGTCCTTTTAAAAAAAAAAAAAAAAGTTTGAGTTGGAGGCCAAAAAAAAGGTGGTTGGTTTTTTGTTTTGTTTTTGCAGTGTTTCCATGTTTTCTGTACATATATTTCTATTTACAAAGCTAGATTGGCGACTAAAATGTATATGCATGTTTCCACTCCTCTTCAGAAACACTGACACTTGTTGCCAAGTAAAAGCACCGGAAATGCATATAAACAGAATGTTGGGAACGCTGCTCAAATCTCATGTGCAGGTTAGTGCCCTCAGCTTGCACTGAATAGTAAGTCTATGAAGCTGTTGGTTCCTGAAGAAAGATACAAGGACCACTAAATCTTAAATTCAGTTATGTAAAAGAACTACTGTTAACATTCACATACATTTAAAAGCCTCCGAAATGAAGATTGTAGGGGAAGATTTTCATAACTCTGCACAGCAGACTTCTTGTTACAAAGCATAGGCCGAGTGAGCCAGTCTGTTACCATCACACAAGGACCAGTTGGTGTGACATGACTGCACACATGGCAATTGAAGTCCAATCATCCACACACTATATTTACAAACTTACCTGAGGGTAATCTTCTCAATATTAGTTCCTCTGCATAAGGTCAGTCATATGGCAATATTGGGCTAAAATGCCTATATATCTGAATGATGGGTAAGCCTAAGCTTAGCCCGTGCAATAGGTCTCTTTCTATCTAAAACGACTGATAAACCAGTACAGTCACTTGCACTCATCTGCATAACAAATGTCAATCCAAAATCAAGCATATGAAATTCTGACAAGTTATGGGAACTTTTACATATTTATTTGTGGATGTTATTAGTAGCTGTTTTATATAGTGCAATTTTCATTTTAGTGTCCATTTAATTCTTTAGGGCTCATTTTACATCTATGTATTCGCTGTTTTCAAGAAAACCCATCAGAAAAGTGTGTACATTTTCCATGCATTTTGACTTTTTCAACAAGATTCTTATTCAACTGAATGAATAGGAAAACGCACAGTAACAGATGAAAAAGGTCATGCTATTTTGTAGAAAGGGTGATGCAAACTATTTTGCTTTGAACTTGAAGACTTGGACAGTGCCACAAGACTTTGGCCCCATTTACTAACGAGTTTTATCACCAAAACGAGTGATACATTTCATTGTGAATGATAAATGGTGCTCCAGCCAATCAGCTCCCAACTCTCAACTGTTAGAAAAATGACAGTTGGGAGCTGATTGGCTGGAGCACCATTTATCATACACCGTGAAATGTATCACTCGTTTTGGTGATAAAACTCGTTAGTAAATGGGGGCCTTGGTCTTTTAATTTCCATGCATTCAAAACACAGGATTAAAAAAAGCATAGATATGAATGAGCCCTAAAAGTGAAAGGGTAAGTGAAGATGTTCAAGAATAATTGATATGAGCAGAACTCTATAAAAGCATTCTAGTAATATATATTTTTCTGTGTTGCTGCATATGTTTGAACAATGTCCACTAGAGTAAGCGCTTTACAGTCCTTTGCTGTACTGTACACATAATTACCAAGTTCTGTACCTCAGCACAAACAGAGCTCAAGCTCACATTAACATTACATAGCCATTTTATTTCTTCACCTGGAGACTTTTTGATTAAACTGGACTTAATTGTTGTATTACAGACTAATGCTCAAATTTAGCATAATACTTTTTATACACAAACATTAACTTGGCTTTTTTTAAATGCAAGAAATATGGCCCTAGATTTATCAACGAGTGATATTCGTGTTATCACTCCTTACTAATTTTAAATTGCGCTTTAACCAATCAGCTTCTAACTGTAATTTTTCAAACACATGACAGTTAGGAACTGATTGGTTGGAGCACCATTTAAGATTAGCAAGACGTGATGACAAGAATATCACTCGTTGATAAATCTGGGACAAGATTTGCAGTTTAAATACAAACTGTATTATTTGTAATTTCATATTTTACAGATGTTTTGCTTCCTTCTCTAGTATAATCGAGATCAGGGCCAGGCAACCAGTGAGGCTACAGCTTTTGTGGACCTAAGTGTCTCAGCATGGCGAGCCCGCCAGAACAAACACACACTTAGATGATAAATCCAAAATGACAGGAGGAAAACATATACAGTAATTCTTTTGTACATTGATTTTATATACCTGATAAAGTACAGTTTTAATACGCAATGTCTAGCAAACCAGGGTCATATGTTAAAACGGATGTGCCTGTCAATATCCCATACTAAGCAATATACTTTTATCTCCATTCACTACTCATGACTACCTCTGATTTTCACAGATCCCTACATCCTAATAACATAATGCTGCTATGCTCAGTACATTGCAGATATTGCAATAGAGCAGTCAGTAATCCCTACTTATGTCTACTTAAACACCTAAACACAGTAATGCAAGCAATACACTTGTTTCAGAACAATTTTGTTCCTAAGATTTCAATTTTGTATTTAGATTTCTGTATAATGAACTGTTAACTTGAATATATTTTTGTACTGAATTCTTTTAGGTTTTTAAGGATAATCTTTCTGATATTACACAATACTGAACATATTTAGCCTCGTGTTTAAATATTACTGTACATATTTGTACCTCAGAAATGTGTCGCTAAAGGAAAATAGACTAATTGATTGACAAAAAACCATCAGTACCTCCAGATAAGAAGAAAGTTACCATTAGAGAAAAAAAAATCAAAAACATTTAGGACTGCAATTAATCCCTAACCAAAGTATTTTTGTAGGACATCATACAAAGTGTATATGTGTGTATACATATATATATATATATCTCCATGTTTATATATAGCCTTCAGTGAATCTTGAGCTGAAGGCAGTGTAATGTTATAGCACTCATTTTGAACATGGAGCCGGATGCCTTATAGTGAACACCTTCAGAGAAACTTGAAGCTTTGTAGGCGAAAAAAATGCAAGCTTGGCTTTTGCATAATGCAATCATATGTAATGTGTTTTAATGTAGTGGGTTGAAATGTATTTTCATGTATTTTACACAAATGTGATTTTTATATTGAGTTTCAGTAAGATGTATTTTAAATTCTCAAGTAGAGTTTTTATTCTGTTTGTTTAGCCAGTATTTACACGTTCTTACCATTGTATTAATATCTGGGCCAGAGAGAGTTCCTCAGGAGTGCTAGTCAAGCCGATGTGTTTAACATGAAGATAAATGTAACTATCTGTATAGATTGGATTTGCCCATTTGGCACAATTGAAATTAGTCTGCTTACCACAAAATAGCTACAAAAAAAGACTTGGTTAAAAAACTCCATTTGTTTTAAAATTTGAGTAGAAAGTAGCAATCTGATAGACTGGTCATGTAACTGAATACAAATTATTCACGTTCTCCTATCAGTGTAATCTGGTTGGATGAGATTATTTTGAAGTCAGACCAGGATTTATACAAAATTCCACCAACCTTTACTAGGATAACTGTCATCTATTCTGCATAGTGATTTCTATGTTAGCACAAACAGGTTTTTTTGTTTCTTTTTAAATTAAAGTACAGCAGTTAAAATATGGCTAAAATAAGTGTCATATTCTGTTTACACCACTGAAAATACAATATTACCTCAATGGGCACAGAGGACTAAATAGTGATCCTTATGGCATAGTAAATGCATTCACATGGTGTGTCTTGTAGCACATCTATTCATTTGCTGCGTGAAAAGCCGTTACTTTTGCTATAAGGATGAATGACCTGTGTCCTGTCTATATGTTGTCTGCACATTCTTGTGTGAGCAGAGTATGACACAAAGCATTGATGCCTGCATGAATGCTGCTTAAATATTTGATGGATGCAGTTTATGGCTCATGTTTTCATTTAACAAAGATCATTCTTTGTAGAAATTGTGCAATGTTGAGGAATCACTATGCAAGTGGCAGAAAAAAAAACAGTGGAAATCCCATTCTGAATGTTGTGTCATTATAGAGCACAGCAAAAGTTGAAAAATACAGATTAGCATTTATCTTCTGCTCCAGTAGAATAAGAGAATATTTTTGCGGAAGACCAACATTTTCTTGCATCTGAAATAGAATGTCTCTCTCTTTGGCCAATGTTTCATTTTCCATTCAAGTGACATCAAATTTGGTTGTAGATTTGAAGGTCCTTGAGCGATCAGGGCCTGGTCCCTGTGTGTAAGCTTTGTGCATAGCGCCTAGACTGCAAGCCTTGAGGAGCTCACCTCTGCTGCCTCTAACCATGTGTGTTTTCTATGTTTTAGTACAATCAGCAAAAGACATTACTACCTCTTAGGGCTTACTATACCTCATTTTTTTTCAGACTGAACAAAAGCAGCTGGTGGCCACTCAAACAGAAAGAACATTATAAATTTTTATACATATAGTTTATTTTTGTGGGAGATAAATTTTATAAAACTGTTCTTTGCTGTTGCTGGTCACCTGTAAACAAGACTGGACATTTTACTTTTCAGTTCCTCCTTCAGCATGATTGGGGGGCAGAAAGTATGAAAATGCTTCACTGACTTTTGCTTTTAATCTTATTCTCTGAGTGTCTTCTAACCTTTGCCTTGCTCTTTGCATAGACTTCATGTCTGTGATTGTACTTTTAAATTGCTTGCTTGTTGAACATATTTCTTGAATGGATTATCACAGTCTGTTTAGCACAATAAACATAATAGCCTCTGTTATCCCCACATTGTCTGTTTTACTTTGATTTTTTTTTCCTGTAATATACAAATAATTAGTAAATAAAATAAATGTCATGCTAACTTTTTTTATTACGAAAACACTATGGGGCCTGTTTAATATTAGAAGCCCATAGGCTTCTATTGGGAAACTCCACCTGAAGATGGCGTTACCTACCGGGACGATGCATTCCGGTGCTTTGTACACATGTAAAATGTGGTAAAACCCCCGAAAACTGCATTTTGGGGGGTTTTACTGCATTTTTCCCTTTAGTACATCCCACCCATAGTCATCTTTAAGACCAAGATAAAAATATGTATTTATGGTTAGATTTAAAAACTAAAGGCAAAAGTTGCTTAACACATGGAAACATTATTTTAGAAGTGACAATGACTACATTTAAAGCAGTGATAGGCCACATGTGACATACATACACACATCGCAACAATCGATCAAATATTTAAATATAAATATATGCCTATTTTCATTATCTGACAAGATGGTTTGATAGACCTGGTCCCACTGGTCAGTCTGGGTCAAAGGGGAGAGGTTGGTATAAGTAACCGTACACCAGAACAGGACCCATTATGTTTTCCTCACTCACACTCACCCAGGTAAGTAAGAACGAACAGATAGTTATCCTGGGGGCGGTGTAGGTGATAAAATCCAGCAGCAGAAGCCTAAATTCAAAATGACCAGGGTCAGGGAACACGTGTGTGTGTGTGTGCAAGGCCCTCATGACTTGCAGACTTAGCAGCACACCCCCTGCTGCTAACAGCCATGCTATGATCAGACAGGACTACTGCCTCAGCAAGTAACCAGCCTCCTGCAGAGTCTCCATCCATTCCTTTCCAATATAATTTCCTAACCTCCTTCCTGATCAATTCACAAACCCCAAAGATCAATTCATGACTATCAAATCCAGATCAAAGCATGCTTAGTCCGGATCACTTCATGTCCTAAAGTAATATCATGCTCCCCAGATTAATGCAGGCACCCCTTACAGATAATTAATGCCCCTATGTAATTTCTCTCTCCATCGTTTCTGCCCCGGCATACACCGACATGCACTGGGTCTGAAACACACAGAGACTCACTCAGCTTCACAAATAAAAACAATAAAATTAAATGTAACCTAACACTACAGATTTAGATTAAAATATAAACCTACAAATTAGTGTGCCTAATAAAGAAAGTTTGTGATAATCCTGGATATTACAGAGAGAATCTGTTTAGGGATGTAGAACATTAGTGACAATAAAAAAAAATCCCTATGTATAATGTGCATATTTAACATTTTCAGGGGATCCCCACAAAATCAAAGTACGGTATCCCCTAAATGTAACGAGTGATCGCAGCAGATATCTGCCACAGTCCCTCCATTTCTGACTGCAAAAGCGCCCCCCATAGATTTCTAATATATGTGGGCTGCTATGCAGGTCGGATTCACCAAGCAAGCTTGGCCGCGGCAGCTAATGCCATGGGCTAGCTTTTTGTTAAATTAACTGGAGAGGGATTCGGCTCACTGATGCATCAGACAGCCAATGCCGAGTCCGGAAGCATTGTGAGTAGCCTCAACCTTAGTAAGTACATTGTGAGTTGGGGCAATATTTTCTTAAAACAACCACATTTTATATGTGCTTGTTTGTAAATGGGCCCCATAGTTCCTCCAAATTCCTCTGAGCCTCACACAAACATAGGGTCACAGAGAGGCCAAGACTGGACATTGCATCTTTAACTTACTGAGTTTCCTCTACACACATGGGCATGATATTAATAGTAATGTATCCAGTTTTGTAACTAAGTATAGATCTATACGGAGATAAATTACATTACTTTTTTTTTAGATTATTACATGGTTTGTACCCCAAACAAGAAACCATATTTTTAAGCAAATGTAGTTTGTGTTCCTTAGCAGAGTTAATATTGGCCTTAAATAATAAAATGAGGGCTGTAAATAAAATTCTCATGCGGAAATTACAGGACATGACTTAAATAGAATGTGCCCATTCAGCATTAATTCTGAAAGCTGTGTGGATCAATGAAATCGTATGGTTAAATAACTGCAGTTTAGATTTAGCTTTAGACTCCTGCAAATGGTTATCACTCACAATCATGTAATTATCCTTTCTTTTAATGGTGCCTCAAGGGTTCCACAGCGCCTTACAAATTAGCAAAACAAGAAAACAGTGACTTCCAATACAAAGCAATGCAGGACAAGGACATGGGTTATAAACCATTCCGGAATCCACGATCAGAACACTGTAATAAGCAGCAGGGCAGTAGCAACCAAGTGTTATGTGCCATTGTAGGGAGTATATGTATAAGGCAGTGGTTCTCAAATTCTGTCCTCAGGACCCCACATAGGTCACATTTTCCAGGTCACTCAGCAAGTGCACAGGTGTAGTCATTACTCACTGACATTTTAAAATATCCACAGGTGGAGCAAATTATTTCACTTGTATAGGAGAAGCACATGAGGGAAGAGGGCCCTGCTCGTGAGAGCTTCTTCTAAAGAGATGGGGCAGACAGAAGGGTGAATCACACCAGATACATAGGATTTATTGTTCCCAGCTTTTTTTTTATATAAATCCTATTGGGACGGTTTGGAAGATGTTCAGCCAATACAGGGTCAAGTTTCAAAATGTGCCAATTCCTTTTTTATTTTATTTATTTTTAAAGAATTCTTTCTACTGCCCGTTCTTCACTATTATAGCTAGTTACATAAGAATCTCCTGTCATCATTGTGTTGTTTTATACTTCAATAAATCTTCCCTGTTGATATCCCTTGCTTAAAGTTTTGATTTCTGTATTTTATATTGAGAAATTTCAGAAGCATGGTTATCATGTTGGTATATCTCTGCTTGTTGGTAAAATCTCTCCAGAGTAGTACAATTTCTTCATAGTCTGGAGAACTAGGAAAAGGGGATATTTTCTTTTCCACTGGGGAAGATGATCGCTGTTACAATTGATTTTTCTAAAGTGCTCTCAAATTTTGGGGTGTCAAATACCAGATCCAAAAATTCTATTTTCTTTTCATTATACATATATATGTGAATTTAAGGTTGTAGGTGTTGATGTTAATTTGCTCCATAAATTCCATAGTCATTTTGTTCACCTCTCCATATAAAGATGTAATTTATAAATCGTTTAAAAAGGATGGGCTGTTCACATATAATCACCTTTCAGGGTATTATTCTCCCAGTCCCCCCATATAGATATTCACTAGACTTGGCACACAAATTGTGCCCATCGCCGTCCTGCACGTTTGAAGGTGCCACTCATCTAAGAAGGTGAAATAGTTATGTTTAAGCACACTCACATATAAATTGTGCCAAATCTCCTTTCATCTCTGGATCAGAAGTGTATTTTTAACACACTATAGTTTTTTCATGAGGAATTGCAGTGTACAGGGATTGCACGTTCACTGTACCCTATTTAAACTCCATATTCCAATCTATAGTGTTATCTGTAATGTGTGTAGAATCATTCATGTACATATGACTCTAGATTGACAACCTTATTCTTATGTATGAGGGTGACTTAATAAATAAGGTAACAAGACCTCTCATTGCATAAATTTATTCAACTTGTACTGTACATATACAGTCAGGTGCATAAATATTGGGACATTGACAGAATTTTCATATTTTGGCCTCTATTCACCACCACAATGGCTTTGAAATGAAACAAACAAGATGTGCTTTAACTGCAGACTTTCACATTTAATTTGAGGGTAATTACATCCAAATCAGGTGAACGGTGTAGGAATTACAACGGTTTCTGTATGTGCCTCCCACTTTTTAAGGGGCCAAAAAGTAATGGGACAAACTAAACAATCCTAAATCTAACTTTCACTTTTTAATACTTTGTTGCAAATCCTTTGCAGACAATTACAGCCTGAAGTCTGGAACGCATAGACATCACCAGACGCTGGGTTTCATCCCTGGTGATGCTCTGCCAGGCCTCTACTGCAAATGTCTTCAGTTCCTGCTTGTTCTTGGGGCATTTTCCCTTCAGTTTTGTTTTCATCAAGTGAAATGCATGCTCAATCGGATTCAGGTCAGGGGATTGACTTGGCCATTGCATAACATTCCACTTTTTAGCCTTAAACGCTTTGGTTGTTTTTGCAGTATGCTTTGGGTCATTGTCCATCTGCACTGTGAAGCGCCGTCCAATGAGTTCTGAAGCATTTGACTGAATATGAGCATATAATATTGCCCGAAACACTTCAGAATTAATTCTGCTGCTTTTGTCAGCAGTCACATCATCAATAAAGGGAACCAGTTCTATTGGCAGCCATACATGCCCATGCCATGACACTACCACCACCATGCTTCACTGATGAGGTGGTATGTTTTGGATCATGAGCAGTTCCTTTCCTTCTCCATACTCTTTTCTTCCCATCACTCTGGTACAAGTTGATCTTTGTCTCATCTGTCCATAGGATGTTGTTCCAGAACTGTAATGGCTTTTTTAGATGTTGTTTGGCAAACTCTAATTTGGTCTTCCTGTTTTTGAGGCTCACCAATGGTTTACATCTTGTGGTGAACCCTCTATATTCACTCTTGTGGAGTCTTCTCTTGATTGTTGACTTTGACACATATACACCTACCTCCTGGAGAGCGTTCTTGATTTGGCCAACTGTTGTGAAGGGGTTTTTCTGCAGCAGGGAAATAATTCTTCTGTCATCCACCACAGTTGTTTTCCATGGTCTCTCGGGTCTTTTAGTGTTGCTGAGCTCTCCGGTGCGTTCTTTCTTTTTAAGAATGTTCCAAACAGTTGATTTGGCCACACCTAATGTTTTTGCTATCTCTCTGATGGGTTTGTTTTGATTTTTCAGCCTAATGATGGCTTGTTTCACTGACAGTGACAGCTCTTTGGATCTCATATTGAGAGTCGACAGCAACTGATTCCAAATGCAAATGTCACACCTAGAATCAACTCCAGACCTTTTACCTGCTTAATTGATAATAAAATAATGAGGAAATAGCCCACACCTGTCCATGAAATAGCTTTTGAGTTGATAGTCCCATTACTTTTGGCCCCTTAAAAAGTGGGAGGCACATAGAGAAACAGTTGTAATTCCTACATTGTTCACCTGATTTGGATGTAACTACCCTCAAATTAAATCTGAAAGTCTGCAGTTAAAGCACATCTTGTTTGTTTCATTTCAAAGCCATTGTGGTGGTGAATAGAGGCCAAAATATGAAAATTCTGTCAATGTCCCAATATGTATGCACCTGACTGTATGTATAATCAATAGCATGGCCTTGGTACAGATTATTTTCCCACATTAGTCCCCATACTTGTCTAAGCATTTGTCCGAATGGTACACCAAGGCATATATCCTGGCATAGAAGACGTCAGGGTTAAGCACCTGAAGCCAGGACATGACGCCTTCCACCCAGGTGCTTCTTCAATGGTTCAAAGGAATGGAAATCACTCAGTGCAAGTTCAAGGCTGTAGGGAGGATGGTCCAGTACCAGCCAACTGCATGTGCAAATGGGGCCTGGCATAATCGTCACAGCAACCCACGTAGTTTTCGGTGAATTGCCCTCCACGACCAGCTCAATGTATCACAAGTCGGACAGCATTCACAGTATCTCCCGTGGTGAGAGAGTCCACACGAAGCACGCCCTTGGGGTCCCAAATCTCAGTCGCCATGATCATCTTTACTGAAGGAGTTTTTTTTTTTATTATTATTATTTTGAAGATGGTGACAATGCGTGTTTCCATGTACAGGTGGTATTGTGCATGTCTGCAGTGTCCAGTGTATTGGTTCCAGAGGACACTGCAGCAGAGATACTGGCTGCAAGGTGCTATTCCAGGCACTGTGCCAGATGCAGATGCCATGCATGGGGCAGTGATGGTCCTGACCACAGGGCACTGTGTGGCAGCACTGCTCGCGCACCCCTAGTTACAGCCCTGTACACACTGTCTGCCTGATAATACACCAGGTTGGCAGAACCAGGGACAATCGCACTTCCTATATAAATGCTCCCCCTAAAAAAAAAATATAGGAAAATGACTTGTGTATTAATAAATACAATGTTACTCACAATGAAACTGATAGAAAGTTTAAAAATTTGACTAGTCTGTAGTGCAGAGAACGGTTCATTAGATGACCTTCAACACATTTCCAACTGAAATTTTATTTTCTCCCTGACACATATACCTACTTTATAAGCATCAAGCTGTCTCAATTTGAGTTATTGCATACCTTAAACTAAGGGTATAATCTCTACAAACATTTGATGTCCTGAGAAAACTCCTCTACCCTTAGATTTGAAATCCAAAGGGTGTCAGATTTGGGCACGACCCTGGAGGAGAACTCCTGGTCCACTTTGAGAGAGGATTCTAAAGTCATTATCTTCAATTCGCGTTAAGAAAAATAATCCTTTAAAGCAGTGTTTCTCAAACTCTGTCCTCAGGACTCCACACAGGTCACATTTTCCAGGTTACCCAGCAGGTGCCCAGGTGTATTCATTACTCACTGACACATTTTCAAAGATTCACATGTGAAGTAATTATGATTCTGTGAGAAGACATGGAAAACATGCACTGTTTGGGGTCCTGAGGACCAAGTTTGAAAACCTGTGCTTTAAAGTATACTAGGCTGTACCTCACCTCAATGCTGGAGAGGCTGCAGTGGGTATGCTCCTCTGTATATTGTAGTCCTCATTGGTGTAACTATAGAGGATACAAGGAGTGCACGCTTTCTATGGGGCCAGGCGTCTCAGCAAGCAACCCCTTGCACCCTGCCAAGTGCAGCCAGCGCGTTGTCATTTTTTAGTCAGGAGTCGGTCGCGAGCCAATAAGAACTCGCGGACCAGCAGCCAATCGGCAGCGGCTGCTGGTCCGCAAGTTCCGATTGGCTCGCGACCGGCGCCTGATTAAAAATTACATCGGCTCTCTTAGAAGCTGGGAGGAGGCGTGGCTAAGATGACATCCCCGGACCATGGCCAGGCACAGGAGGAGGTATTATGGGGCTGTGGAAATTTTGCTATGGGGCCCCCATACCTCTAGTTACGACCCTGGTAGTCCTGCCCTAAAATCTGAACTTACTTGGATGGAATTTCAGATCTTTTATGTAATGTAATCAGTGTCCACATCACCATAAGAATCCTTGGTCCTTCCTGAGTCTAGACAAACAGAGGAAAGGTAGTAGTCGGGATACCGGATTACTACCCATTGATAACATCCTGTAACTCAATTCAAGCAATTGCTCCTTAGCTAGTGCTAGGACCTGGCACAATGGACCTTGCGACAGAATGGTAAAAGCTTCAGGAGTTGCACACCCTTCAGCTCAGCTTTCATTGAGAGCAGTGTCTAAGGGCCTGATTCAGAGATGTACGTTCGATTGTTGGAGGACTGCGCATGCACAGCATGTCTACTGCACATGTGCAGCACTCCATCTGCGAGTCTGCTCGCAGTGTCTCCCAGGCTGCAGCATTTGAGGGGTAGAGTGGGGACGTTCCTGGCCACCATTCCTAGAATCTGGGCCGTGTTGGCCATATTTTCCAGGAGGGACGAGGACAGGGTCTGCTTTGGTGGACGCAGATTTCATGGCCTTGTAAGTGACCAGGCGCCTACCAAGCCGGTGATCCGAGGCCGTGTCTACGGTGCTGGACTTTGATCTCCTAGATGTAGCAAGGAGGTATCTATTTCCTGCAGACAACACCTGCTGCATTTATATTTTGTTGGACGGTATTGCACAGCCGCTTCTTGAGTAAACTTGAGTAATTTGCCCAGTTGCAGTCTCAGGGCCTGATTCAGCAAGGATTGCAAGTAAGAATTCTCGCAGTTGGCCGATGTTACGTCTCTGCGAATGCACGTGCGTCTCAATGATGCGCGTGCATCAACCAGTCATTGCATTCAAGTAAGGGATCGCATGGCATATGCAGTTAGCACGGAGAGACCTCCGGTGTTGATTGACAGGAAGTGCCGTTTGTGGGTGGAGGCGGAGGGTGATCGTGTGGGTGGAGGCGTGTCTGTGCGTTTCAACGGCATTACAGGGGCATGCATAATTTAAGCTTGTTCGGCAGCATACGCAGACGTGCTTCTCGATGTACACAGGAAGCTCCCACAATCCTGCGGCAGGTCAGGGCTACCACAGTTGTGTGTATTGGTTCAATGGTTCCCGAAGTTATCGATGTATTTGCAAGCCTGCATACTGATCAAGCATAGAGTAAAGGGAGGTGGGCTGGCTTTATGTAGTGCTGGGCGTCTGCATCTTGTGTTGCGATTGCCATGTGTATGCATTCATTAGCATATTCTCGCAGAGACCAGGTGCGTGCAATCTCTTACGTGCGATCCTTGCTGAATCAGGCCCTCAGTATGAAATGCCTGTACAAGATTTTTAGGCAAGTACTTATGTGTGAGACATTGATTTCATTAATTTAATGTAGTTTGGAGCTGCTTTTTCCATTAGGTTTGATGTGTGTAAGCCTTAATTTGTGTAAGCCTATTATTGATTGTGCCCAGCTGAGGAGCTACTTCGGTAACTCCATTTCTATATATTTAATGTAGGTTTCCCGGCCCTTCTCCCACTGCCTTCCTCTGTAGTTTCTAAGCCTTTCTCTGCATCTTTAAAGGGTAGTATTTCAGTGTGGTATAAAATTCTCTTTTCCACCACTGAGGACAGTAAACTAGTCGTTTAATCTAAACCGGAAGAATAATTGCATATTCTCCCTCTATATTTCCTATCTAGGTGAGCTCATCACCTCCAATATCATCTCTATGCTGATGACACTCAGATCTACCTCTACTCCCCTGACCTCTCCCCCTGTCTCCTCATTTCTATAACTGTCTCTCTGCTATTTTTTTAATGGATGTCTCAGAGCTTTCTTAAACTTAAAATGTCTAAGACTGAGCTGATCATCTTCCCTCCATCCCACATAACCTCCCCTCCCGCAATTTCATTATCTATTGACAACACCATCTCCCCTATCCCCCAAGTGTGTTGCCTTGGAGTTAACCTTGTCTCCTCCCTTTCCTTCAAACCACATATTCAGTACCTTCCGCAGTCCTGCCGTTTCCATCTCAGAAATATTTCTAGAATCAGACCCTTTCTCACCCTGTAGGCAACTAAGACCCCTCGTTCACTTACTGGTCATCTTCAGACAGGACTACTGTAAACTCCTCCAGTGGCAGACTCATGAAGGGCCCACAGGGGAATGCAATAATAGAGGCCCTCAAATGTGTGGCCAGTCACTGGAGGAGGAGGGAGGAGGGGGGGGGGGTTGTGTGTGTGTGTGTGTGTGTGTGTGTGTGTGTGTGTGTGTGTATATATATATATATATTAGTGATATGATTGGGGTAAGGGGTCCCTCTCCTGGGGGTAGATGGACACCTCCTTGCACACAGCAGCCAGGAAACAGCACTCCAGTTGTGGGTTTTCGTGTAAGCTGGACAGCACCAGTTTTTATTGTGCAACACCAATAGTCAAATAAACCAAACATAAAATAAATCCTAGCCTGGCTGGGCACTGACTAGACAGGTAATTTCCTCTCTACAAGTGGCAAGGCCTATTGCCTCACCACAAACACAGCACTTTCAACAGGTCCCAGTGTCTCAGAACAAACCTCAGTGTCTGTTCTCCCCAGGGTGTGTGAGACACTGCATCAAAACTCTTAGCTATATTGAGCCACTTCCAGGTGTAATCCCTAATTAGCCTGCTGTCAGGCTGAAAGGCCTGACACCTGAAACGGCCCTGTGGATGAAGCCCTCCCTTCTCTCTCACATCCACACCCCTAGGACTCATTCTCCGGCTTTTACCAAAAGCCGACACTCAGATCTGTTTGTAAAACAGACTTTTCCTGGGGGTTAAAATACATATTACAGGAATCTGGGAGACATATACATGCCATCCCTAACTTCTCCAGTGCTCCTATCACAATATATATATATATATATATATAAGCAAGCAGCAGTGGCACTCGGGTACATAAACTCACAACACAGCGGTAGGTGTAAGCGTACTGCTGTGTTGTGAGTTTATGTACCTGGGTGCCACTGCTGCTTGCTTCTATTGTGGGATCCCATGCTGTGTGATCCTTTTCAGAGGGCACCAGGGAAGCTGCTTGCATTATATTGGAGTGCCGCTCTGCATGACTAATATATATAATCCATCCTTGGTCTGGAACTCCCAAACTGCTGCTGGTGCCCTCACAAAAAGAATGTACAGTGCAAAGGTGTGGCACTCATGGCATCTTAGAAGGAAAACTTAGAGATAGGCTAGTGCCTATCTCTAGGCTAGGGATAGGCACTAGCCTAGAGATAGGCTAGTGCCAATAGGTGAGTATGGAGGGGTCGGGGTAGTGCAGTTAGGTAGTGGTGAGAATGGTGGGGTCAGGGAAGTAGTGCCCGACACATTATACCACAGTAGTCCCCCCCACATTGTCACATAATATGCCACACTATAGTGCCCACACATGCTACACTGTAGTGCCCCCACATTTTCAAACTGTTGTACCCATGCATTATGCCACTGTAGTCCCCATACATTATGCCACACTGTAGTACCTACACGTTATGCCACCTGTAGCACCCCCACAGTATGTCACTGTTGTACCCACACATGCCACTGTAGTACCTACACATTATGCCACACTGTAGTACCTACACATTATGCCACCTGTAGTCCACACACATTATGCTACACTGTAGTCCACACACATTATGCTACACTGTAGTCAACACACATTATGCCACCTCTAGTGCCCACACATTTTGCTACACTGTAGTCCCCACACATTATGCCATCTGTAATGCCAACACACTGTACTCACCAACAGCATCCTCAGCAGAGCAGCAGTCACAGCTTCACATTGAGTCACACCCATGAGGCTGTGCTACTGCTAAACTCCAGGTCAGAGGAGCATGTGATGGGCTCTTCCAATCAGAGCTCAGCACATGCTCCTCTGACCCCACTGAAGAGACTACTGGAATTTATTACCAAGTAGTGCACTGCAGTGCTGAGCCTGACTGCCCTCCGTCTAGCTGCCGGCCGGGTCAGTCACAGCCTTGATGACTGCCCGGCAAGCAGCTGCACTGCAGCCTTCCATACAATTACAAATGGTGCCGTGGGCCATGCCCTCCCGTGATAGGGGCATGGCTACAAATCAGTGGGGCCCACCGGTGATTTCACAGAATCCCCGGCGGACCAGTCCAAGCCTCAACTCCTCCTATCTGGCTGCCCTGACTCTCGCCTCTCTCCACTCCACCCTGTCCTCAATGCTGCTGCCTGACTCATCTTCCCCTTCAGATCCCAATTCAATCTTCTCACACTTTTAGGGCCAGATTCAATTACCTGAGAAAAGCCGAGATCGGCGAACAGCGCGTGGTTTTCACCTCATTCGCGTGTTTTGAGGCAAAGTTTTCACCTGCTTACTCAATGCGTGCACCCGCTTTTTGTCCTATTCAATTGTAAAACAGGTGAAAATGCATATTGGTGAAAAGGTCAGTATTTTTTAAGGAAATCAGGGAGTCAAAGGGCTGTTATATACATATTTGCATACGTGTAGAAAAGTATGGAAAGCTATTTTTTTGGGGGGGGTAATTGCTGTAGTTAAATTGGGGGTACATTAAAATGGGTCCTAGTATATTTTTGGGTCTATGAAGTGCAGATAAATAAAAAATACACCTGCTGCAACCTCCTGCAATCCTAAAAACACCTGCCCCATCCATTCCGCACCCCAAAATACCTGTCCCAGTACTTTATACCCATTTTCCAGCACTTTTTAAATTTTTGCCCCAAAAATGACATGTATTTTTTGAGGTGAATTTAGATAAATTTTTTAAGCCTGATTAGTCGTGGGGGGTACCAAAGGGGGTTGGGTATGAAATACAGACGGTTTAAAAGCCATCTGTTCAAATCCCGACCCTGGAAGCCTGACGGATCATATTCCTGTTGCCGGCTGGTAAATATATTTAACCCTCCCCTCTTCCCCCCCTCAACCCTCTCTTGGGGGTGCCTAACCCTAAGTCCCCCCTGTGGAGCCTAAACCCCACTCCCCGCAACCTAAACCTAACCCATCGGGGGGGGGGGGGGGGGGTGCCTAACCCTAACCTTCCCCCGGTGGTGCCTAACCCTATCCCCCCCTTCCACTAGCCTAAACCTAATCCTCCTGGGGGCATGCCTACACCTAAGTCTCCTCGGGGGAGCCTAAACCTAATCCTCCCCCCCCCCCCCACGGCTAACAGGTCGCGACGCCCGGCTAACCTATGTATGCCATTGGGATTTCGGCTTGGGGATAATGATTGGCATCGGTATTTAGATGCTTATCTTTAGTCCCATGCCGGGCTTTGTGTTGGGATTCTGGGGGTCTGCTTTTCAACTGTCGGCATCCTGACTACATCCTGTCCAAAGGGTTTTGAACCAAGTCCCCACATTTTGTACCCAAAAATATGGATTTGCACTTTTTTCCTGCCTTTGGGTGGAGAAACTTTTTCGCCTGCTTTTGCCTATGGAGTTTTCGCCTGGGCAAAAACTTCCTGGAATTGAATAGGGTGATACTTTGGAAACAGGCAAAAAAAAACCGCGCATCGGCAAAAACTTTACGCGGATCACGGCTTTTCACCTCTAATTGAATACGGGCCTAACTTACAAAGCCCTCACCCAATCCCCTGCCATTTACATCTCAGACCTAATCTCCCTTCACACTCCCGCCTGCCCACTTCTTTCCACAAATGCATGCCGCCTCTCCTGCCAACTGATTACGTCCTCCCACTCCTGCCTCCAAGATTTTGCCCGTGCTGCTCCCTACCTCTGGAATGTTTTCCTTCTCAGTATCAGAATCTCCACCTCTCTGCAAAACTTCAAATGTGCTCTCAAGACCCACTACTTGATACAAACCATCCAGCTATCATCCTAACCCTCTGCTCCTTTCTCACTTTCTACCCCATATGTGTCACCTCTGCCTGTCTGCCCCTCCCCTTTAGAATGTAAGCTATCACGAGCAGGGCCCTCTTCCCTCATGTTCTTTTCCTTTCTCTTACTTATGCTGCAGTACCATCCACTTCATACTCCCTACAATGGCCCCTAACCCTTTGTTGCTGCCACCCTGCTGCTTATTTGAGAGTTATGATTGCAAATGCAGCAATGTTTTTAAATCATATCCTTGTCCTGCATTGTTGTGTACTGTAAGTCACTGTTTTCTTGTAATGCTCATTTATAAGGCGCTGTGTGTTGCACCATAAATTAAAGGATATATTTCCTTGTCAGATGAGGAATGGTTTAAGATCTTTCAGAATATACGCCAAATGTTCAGATGCATTAACCATTCGGAAATGCTTTTTAAAATTCTGCATCGCCTATACCTTACCCTAGATCGGCTCCATAGAATTTGGCCTGACATTTCTCAGTTCTGTTGGAGGAATTGAGGTGAGGATGGTAATTTACTCCATATTTTTTGGTAATGTCCTGTGGTTCAGAATCTGTGGAAAGAAGTCTTGATTTGCTTTCCTGTGTTACAGGGATGAATCTTCCTCTAGACAATTGTTCTCCATTCTAACTAGGGGTGAGCGGGTTCGGATTTCTGAAATCCGAACCCCCCCGAGCCCCCCCTATCCGAGGCAGGCTCGACTTTTCCCGCCTGACTCGGATCTGAAATCGAGGCAAAACGTCATCATCCCGCCTTCCGGGTCTCGCGGGTTTTGGATCCTATATAAGGTACCCGCGTCGGCGCCATTTTCTCACTCGGCTGTGGACAGTGAAGAGGGAGGGTGGGAGTTAGGGCTGGCTGGGCAGTGTAGTGTAGTGCAGAGTAGTGTTGTGCTGTGCTGTGCTGCTGTTGTCCACTACTTCAAAGTCCATAGGGGCTGGCTGTGTTGTGCTGTGCTGCTGTTGTTAATAGGGGCTGTGTCCACTACTTCAAAGTCCATAGGGGCTGGCTGGACTGTGTTGTGCAGTCAGTTCTCCATAGGGGCTGTGTCCACTCCAAAGTCCTGTGCAGTGCCCCAGTCCTAAAGGGGTGCTGTAGTGTTGTCCAGGGGGTGCTCTGTCCATCAGTGGTGCTCCCCCCAAGTGCTAAAAAAATAATATTTTTTCTGTGTTTGTGAATTGTGTGCGCAGTAGCCGCACGTGCATCAACAAAGTAGTGCCAAGCGTGCGCCTGTGTCATAAGTAAAGGGCCGGCTGGCTTGACCATTAAAGGGTGCTGTAACCCCCCAAAGTACACTACAGTCCAAACCAAAAAAAATATTATTTTCTGTGTTTGTGAATTGTGTGCGCAGTAGCCGCACGTGCATCAACAAAGTAGTGCCAAGCGTGCGCCTGTGTCATAAGTAAAGGGCCGGCTGGCTTGACCGTTAAAGGGTGCTGTAACCCCCAAAGTACACTCCAGTCCAAACCAAAAAAAAAATTATTTTCTGTGTTTGTGAATTGTGTGCGCAGAAGCCGCACGTGCATCAACAAAGTAGTGCCAAGCGTGCGCCTGTGTCATAAGTAAAGGGCCGGCTGGCTTGACCGTTAAAGGGTGCTGTAACCCCCAAAGTACACTCCAAACCAAAAAAATATATATTTTCTGTGTTTGTGACTTGTGTGCACTGTGGCTGCACATGCATCAACAAAGGAGCAGCGCCAAGCGTGCGCCTGTGTCCCATAAGTAAAGAGCTGGCTGGCTCATTTCTTAAAGGGTGGTGTAACCCACAAAGTGCACGACTCTCCAGCAAATATAAAAAAATATTTTCTGTGTTTGTGTGCGCTTTAGCCGCACGTATATATCAATATAACATAAATGGAGGACCAAACTTTCTCCGATAAAAATAAAATAGGAAAAGATCAAGAACCACTTCCTCCTAGTGCTGTTGCTGCTGCTGGGAGTTGTTCATCATCCCAGAGAGGAAGTAGGAACATCACTACTTTTACTAAACAATTGACCCTCCAACAGTCCCTAGCGATGAGGATGAAGTACGACAGCAGTCATCCTGAAGCAAAACGTATAACTGAGGCCTTGACTGCTATGTTGGTGTTAGACGTGCGTCCGGTATCTGCCATTCGTGCAGTGGGATTTAGACAATTGATGGAGGTAGTGTGTCCCCGGTTCCAAATCCCATCTAGATTCCACCTGCATCCTCAAAGCAGCAGCGACAAGCGTGCGTCTGTCTGTTAAAGGGTGGTGTAACCCTCAAAGTGCGCTCCACAAACAATAAAAATATTCTTTTTTTTTCTGTCTTTGTGAATTGTGTGGGCTGTAGCCGCACTTGCATCCTCAAAGCAGCAGCGACAAGCGTGCGTCTGTCTGTTAAAGGATTACATCGGTGACAGCATCCAAGTAGGCATGCCAGACAGTCCGTACCTGTACTGGCAGGAAAAAGAAGCAATTTGGAGGTCCCTGTACAAACTGGCTCTATTTTACCTGAGTTGCCTCCCCTCCAGTGTGTACTCCGAAAGAGTGTTTAGTGCAGCCGGGAACCTTGTCAGCGAAAGGCGTAGGAGGTTGCTTCCACAAAATGTGGAGAAGATGATGTTCATAAAATGAATTATCAACTCTTCCAGGGAGACCAGCCTCCAGAACGTACAGAGGGACCTGTGGTTGTGGATTCCAGCGGGGACGAATTAATACTCTGTGAGGATGAGGATGTACACAACACTGAAGAGGGTGAGGAATCGGTGGATGAGGACGACATCTTGCCTCCGTAGAGCCAGTTTGTGCAGGGACAGATTAATTGCCAGCTTGTTTTGTGGGGGTCCAAACGAACCAATCATTTCAGCCACAGTCGTGTGGCAGACCCTGGCGCTGAAATCTTTGGTTTGTTAAAGTGTGCATGTCCTGTTTATACAACATAAGGGTGGGTGGGAGGGCCCAAGGACAATTCCATCTTGCACCTCTTTTTTTTCTTTGAAAAACTAGGCCCCAAACTATACATAATTCAAACTGCCATCCTGTCTGCCACTGCAGTGCCACTCCTAGATGGACCACGTGTTTGTGCCGCCCACTCGTATCTCTTAGCATAGTCATCCAGCTACCTCGGTGCAACCTTTTGGACATAAAAACACTATTGTGAGGTGTGAGGTGTTCAGAATAGACTGGAAATGAGTGGAAATTAAGGTTATTGAGGTTAATAATAGCATAGGAGCAGAAAAAACCACAAATTCTGTGATTTTAGCTGTTTTTATGCTTTTTTTTTCAAAAAAAATACAGATCCAAAACACAAAACCCAGAACCCAAAACACGGAAGGGTGGTTTTGGCAAAACCAATCCAGATCCAAAACACGAAGAAAGATCCAAAACCAAAACACAAAACACGAAAAGTGGCCGGTGCACACCCTAATTATAACCCTGTCTATCTCCAACCACCATGTAGACATGTAACAGGACATACATTTGCTGCCACTAGGTCGGCTATTACCTGATACTGAAGAATCCGGCCCCTCCGTCCTACTCTATTATCGTTACCAATATAGAAAAAGTGCTATGATCTGAAGACCCTTGGTTTCAGATATTCCCCATTAGTCTCCTCTCCCCTAGAAAAAATGGATACTGTGGACTATTGTTCTATACACATGGCCTCACCAAGTTCCTCCTCCAGGATTAGATGTCTGTAACCCTTTGCTGTGTATGGCATTGTTATTGGTATATTTCAGTCTTTCCTGCCTTCCTTTCTTTTCTCATGTTTTACCTTGTCACATGTCAATGGCCTTTTATTTACATTTTAACTAAAACATTGTCTCTGGATGTCCCTCTTCTCTTTTATCCCTTTGCCCCCTCATATGTGTTTTCTCCATTTTTTTATTTTACTCACCATTTTAAGCTACTTGTTGTGTAAATGCAATATTGCCTGTACTGTACTCTCAAATTTTCCAATAAATTCTTATTTGAGTTTAAAAAAAAAAAATCACAGCCTACCTTAATAATAAATGCCACAAATACTAATGTGGCGCCAATGGCATATTTTCAGTAAAAACCCAGAATCCCTTTTCCCAAGGACTGTAAAACCCAGGGTCGTAACTAGGGGTGTGCTGCCGCACAGAGAGAAGGGCTCTGTTGACTGAATCATCGCTGCCCCATGGCACCTGCATGTGGCTTGCAGGCAGGGCCGGTTCTATGCATATTCATGGTACGCAGCTGAGTAGGGCGCCACATAGTGGAGGGCACCTCAGCTGCAACCATGCGGGCCACGGGCAGAATGTGTCTCTGTGACGCAGCTGCACCTCACGTGTAGTGCTGACCGGATGGAGATTGGTCAGCACTACACAGTGACAAACACACGTGTATTAATTAGCAGCCAATGAGAGTCTGTCAGACTCTCATTGGCTGCTGTGCCCACTGCCGGAGCCGGGCTGGAGCTCATTCATGAGCTCCATCTTCCAGCTCCTGCAGTGGGTAATGGGAGAGACGTCATGACATCTCTCCCATAATGCAAAGCGGCCCGGGAGGACGGACGGAGGAACAGATGGCGGTAGCGGGAGTAGGAGCAGGGATTCAAGTAAGCGTTTTTCTTGTTTTTTTATTACGTGTGGGGCTACTGGAGGGGGGGCACTACAAGGGTGGGGCTACTACTGGGGGCACAGCATAGGGGGAGGGGGAACCTCCACTGGGGGCACAACAAGGGGGGGACTACTAAAGGGGGTAACTACTACTAGGGGCACTACAAGGGGAGGGACTACCACTGGGGGCGCTATATAAAGGGCAATACTGAGGGTACTGCATAGGGGGGGGACTACAACTGGGGCCACTGTTTAAAGGGCACTGCATAAGGGGTACCACTATTGGGGGCACTGCATGGGAAGGACTACTACTGAGTGCACTATATAAGGGGCACTGCATAGGGGGGACTACTACTGGGGGCACTATATAAGGGGCTTACTACTGGGGGAACAAGGGGAACCACGAATGGGGGCACTGCATAGGGCGGACCACTACTGGGGGCACTATATCAGGGGCTTACTACTGGGGGCACAAGGGGCACTGTACAGGGGGGACCACTACTCGGGCACTGTAAAAGAGGCACTACATAGGGGGGATCACTACTGGGGGCCTGCATAAGAGTGACCACTACTGGGGGCAATGTATAAGGGGCACTACTTTGGGCCTCCATAAGAGGGACCACTACTGGGGAGTATTGCATACTGGGGGTACTGTATAAGGGGCACTACAGGGGGGACTTCATTAAGGTGCATATGGAATGGAAAGGACTGTTCCCAGAGTGATGAGAAAGGGGTGTGTGTCATGGTTATGGCTTTTTTCATGAGACCACGGCCCCTTTAATTTGTTTGGGCACACGCAACAATATGCCTGGGGGCGCCAAAAAATATACTTGCTTACCAAAAAATCTGGATCTGCACCCGGTGGAGTTGCTAGGGGCAGTGCTTTACTCACCAGTGCTGGCAGCCCCGTGCCCTAGGCGTGACATCATAACATCACTAGCTTAAGGGGCTGAGCCGACACAGGAAGCCATAGAGCCCTGTAATATTTAGGGGACCCAGTCATATCTTGCACAGACTTTAGATTCCTCCTACAAGTTAGACAATACATACAGTAATTGCTGTTCAAGTAGTATGCCACTAGAGGACCCATCTCCAGAATTCTCTCCTCCCCTTTTACTTAACTCACCTGTCCTTCCACATTCCCCTCCACAAGCTTCAGCTTAACTCCAAATTTGACATTACGTTTTAAGGGTCTGACATCATTAGTACACATCTTTAACACAGGGCTCCGAACAGTGGGCCTGATTCAGACCCGCTCGCGAGCACTGAGCGCTCACAAGTGGGTCGATGGTGCCCAAGTGCGCATGCGCACGACGGAGGCGCCTCCTTCGTGCGCATGCGCGAGACCCCAATAACGACGGCCAAGCCGATCGATGGTGATTGACAGCACACCCCCTTTGGTGGGCGTGCCAGGGGCGTGGCTGCCCAGACGGAGGCGTTCCCATGGGAACGCCTACCATCTGGGTCCGGCCCCACTGACATCACTAGTGATGTCAGTGGGAGTGCTTTTGGCTCTGATAGAGCCAAAAGCACTCCTGGGCTTGCGGCAGCGAGACCCTACCGGAGGGTCTCGTCGCAAGCCCGATGGTCTTACCATCGCGACCATCATTTTGGCCACTCGCTATAGCTGTGGGTGGTCACCCACAGCTATGCGAGCGGCCAGGAGGCCGCTCCAAAAAGGAGCAGGGACGGCCCTGATTCAGAGCGAGTGCTCTGTCAAAGCGTCCGGCTCTGATCTTGGGGCCTGGTACACTGACATCTTTGCCCCCACCGCCCTCCCCGACATACCAACCACTGCCATTGAACCCACCTTACTGTCACCACTTCCAGCTCCTCCTAGGGGGCCACAGAGGCAGGGAGGGAGGGACAGCAGGGCTGGCGAGAGTGCTGTCTCACGTTATGGCGCCACCTCAAGCATCATCATTCATTCATTATTATTTATGGGGCATGCACAACATGTACCAGGTGACGGTGGTAGCTGGGAGAGGGGTCACCAGAGAGGGTGGTACCATGGCTGGCATCAATGTTTGTTTTTCTGCTAAGTTGCGTGGCGTTGGACGAGAAGCAGGTGTGGTCTGTATGTAAATTAAATTTATGCGCCGTGGCCCAGTTTTTGTACTTCTCTGAAGCTTGGGGCCTGGGAAAGGTGTACTTTTTGTACTCCCCCATCACTGGGCCTGTCTTAATTCAACCACTGAGGGGTTTTAATTGGCATGTTGTATTTGTAACAGAGGTTAATACCCAAACACAATGCATTGGTACTTGTGATGACATGTTTTTTTTTTTTTAATGAAAATAAAAATAACTTTGGTCTGGTCATGAGACAGCACAATACACTACAACCTTTCCATGTTGGTAAAAAGTAAGTAAAAACAGCTCTGATTTTTTAGTGTCACTCCCTTAGATGGTGCTCCCCAGTTATGCCACTCGTATAAGTTCAATATCCTGGCATATGGGATTCCGGCGGTCAGGATGCCAGCACTGGAATCCCGACACCTGTCAGAATCTCTGCGCCAGCATATCGACCACCGGAATCACAAAGGTAAGTAGGAGGGTAAGGGTTAGGCACTAAAGAGGGAGGGGTAGTTTTAGGCATCAGGGAAGGAGGGTGGGAGAGGTGAGATGGGGAAGGTTAGGAAACCGACCACCAGGTGTCGGTATCCTAACCCTGTCGGGATGCGGGCGCCAGCATTTTGAACGCCGGGATCCCGAACGCTGGCATCCTGTACCCATTCCGATGCACCTGCTGGTGAAACTGATTGCCTCATCTGCAGCCACATACTGTACTTCTGCAGGTAAACGGATTTCCACTTTTCCAGCCACAGACCTAGTAAATGGATTGCCTCATCTCCAGGCACATACCCTTGCTGGTAAAACAGATTGTCTCATCTTCAGATATAGACCTCTACTTGTAAACATTACTGTTATATACCTTCAGGGCCGTAACTAGGGTGGTGCGCCTGTGCCATTATATATATATGTTTATTATAATTCTCACTTGTAGCTTCCTCTTCTTTTATCCCCAGCATCTCCTGGCCTCCCCTATCTCTTCCCTGGCCCTTCCCCATGAGGCCATGGCCCTTTTTTGGGTGTGTGTCTTAGTTTCCTATTTGAAAAATAGGGGGGGAGGGGGGTGCCAATGCTCTTTCTGGCACAGGGCACCAAAAAGTCTAGTTACGGAACTGTATACCTTATCTTGGAGTTCTGCAATCTTTGTTGGACTCCGTTCTTAACAACCCCTACCTGTTTTCAATGTAGTTCTCTGTCAATGTGGTTCTCTAACATTGTATTATGTACTTTGAGGTTTTGCTTATTGTTCAGTGGAAATAGCGATTGGTGGAGCATTACACAACAGGATGAACGGTAGCTTCCATGAATCTTAATTGTGCCAACATTTCTAACACTGGTTTGATATTTTTAAAAGTATTATTTAACGGTTTGTATTTTGAGAATGGTCTAGGTAGAATGACCAAATGTTGCAACAATAAAGATTGAAAGACTCCTTGTGTTTCTTCTCTTCATGTATATACAGTATGTAACAGGGGAGTTAGAATTGGACGAAATTTCTTCTATATTCCATTGAGGCTTACTTTATTACAGGAACTGTTGGCAAAGGGAAATCAGTAATTCATTATTCAGATGTATTATTGAACAACACTATATTTTATTTCTGTTTCCAGTGGTTTCTTTATACAGATTGTACACTTGTAAATATGTGCAATAAAGAAATATTTCCCTAGTCTTTGAATGGGATTTTATTTAACCTTTTTTTTCTTTGACTTGTTTGGTTCTACTTTGTTTTAATTAGCTTTGAAGTTTTTTGGGGGGTTTTTAAGTTGTATTTATTGCAAGATTGGTGAGTCCATTGAGTTACAACATATAGCAATAACAATTAACAGAGGGCAGTAATTCCAATTGTATAGTTAGCATTATAAAATGTCTTAAAGGCACCGGGTTTTTTTATAAGATATTATCTAGCCGAATCTGTGAATCGCTTACAACAATGTATAATTATATACGTGTGTTGCCAAAGTCGGGAAGGGATTTGGAACTGCCAGGGTCTTATAGACCAATATTGCTTTTAAATGTCGATTACAAGATATTTACAAAAATATTAGCAGATCGCCTTAAATTGTTATTACATGCAGTGATCCACCAGGACCAAACAGGGTCGCCATTCAACTCACAATGTTAGGAAGGTATTGGCTGCAATACAAACAGTTGAATCAGAGGCACAGTCTGATCCCCATATTCTAATGGCCTTAGACACCGAAAAGGCCTTTGATATGGTCTCATGGGATCACCTGTTCGACTCCCTTTCTCGCTTTGGCTTCACAGAAGATCTCATAAGACTTCTACAGGAAATGTATACTAGCTCAGTCACAAATTCTATGTAATGGATATCTCTCAGCCCCTTTTAATATATACAGAGGTACACGGCAAGGCTGCCCCTTATCGCCACTCCTTTTTGCGATTGCCATAGAACCATTGGCGCTACGATATAACACTCAATTTAAGGGAATATTGATTAATAAAGAGGTTAAACTTTCTCTTTTTGCAGCAGATAAGCTGCTTTTTGTATCAAACCCAGCCACCTCAATCCCTTTTCTTCTTCAAACCATTTCAACTTTTGAAGCTTATAAAAAAAATACTGGCAAATCTGAGATTCTACCCTTAAATGCGGCTTCTTTATCGCAGACTTTGCGTCTTCAAATCAATCAATTTAAATTGCTAACGATAACTATGAAGTATTTAGGCATACACATTCCTTCCACTTTATCTAACTTGTATAAAGTAAATTTTTCCCCTTTGTTGAATAAAATAACAAAACAATTGGACTAAATTACTGCTATTATTATTGGGTTGAACGGCAGTTCTAAAAAGTGTTATCTTTCCTAAGATATCATACTTAATCCAAATGATACCTCTGAATGTCTCTTCTCCTGATTTAGCGCATTATTCGAAGATTTTTAAAAAAAATTATGGTTGGGTATAAAGGCAAGAGTATCCTTATCCAAATTGTATTTAAAGAGGGCAGAAGAAGGTCTAGCAATTCCACATATAAAATATATCATGTATACTGTATTTGTCAGATATATATCTGATTGGTAAAAATTTAGCAAAATAATAACCAATCTAGAGATTGAGGAAGCAATGGTTTCTCCTTTTTCTCTAGCTGCCTTACTGCATAACCCTTACAAATTACTTCCAACAATAGCAAGAAATAATCCTTTATTCCGTGATACACATTCTGCATGGGTGAAAATGAATAAAATTATGTCTGGTGATCATACTTCCTCCAAATTCATACCCATTTGTGGAAACCCTGCTTTCTCTCCAGCTCTCAAAAATGTATGGTCCAAATTTTGGAAAGCTAAGGGGATCATTGCGATCAAAGACATATTTGACCCTGGTGGAGTCATGTTCTCCTTTCAAAAATTGAAAGACACTTACACATTACCAAACTCACATTTCTTCATGTATCTACAAATATGGGACTATGTAGAATCTCTAGCTAACCCTGTTTGTGTGATTAACAGAGACAATGTGTTACTTACGTTGATATCTAATGTACAATCAGTTGCTTATAGAACAAGATACCTTTATTGGGATCTCATGGCAATTAATAAGACTCCGTTCTTCAGGAAAAATGGGCCTTACATTTTCCAGACAGAGGCATCACTGTAGAGGCACTTGCTATGATGGAACTTCCATTAAAGTACCTCCCTTCCGTTAGTTTGCAGGAAGTCCATTTCTGAACTATTCATAGAGCATACATAGCTCAGGCCAACGTACACACATGGTAACAGAAGAAACTGGCCAATGCCCCAAATGCAGTGCTCAGAAGTCCCTTTTTATTCATAACTTTTGGAATTGTTCTAAAGTTAAACGATTCTGGTATAAATTCACAATTTTATTAACGCATCATTTAAGTTACAGCTGCCTTTTGATCCTGTGCTGCTTTTATGTGCGGACTTTAAGCACTGGTTCAGTTATGCATTTAGAGCCAATTCTGACGATAATAGTCACCATAGCCAAGAAGGCGTTTCTGCAGAAGTGGACGTCAAAAAAGGCACCTTTACTTGAGTCAGTTAAACTTATGTTGATTAAAGTACTTTATTTCGAAAGACAAGCAACATTACCAGACATTGATAAGGGAATATTAAGATTTTCCAAAAAATGGGGTCTTTATATAGAATCCCTTGAGTCACAGACCCAAAGTCGTATTCTGAGCCTCTTTGAAAAAACGGAATGGTTTCTTCTTCGCAACCTGCAATAATAAATAAGTGTTATTTATTTTAAGTATGCAATATTGTATGGGAGATCATGTCTGTTATAATTATTACTTTGCCACGATCAATCTCTAACTCACACAACTAATTTCCTTCCCTTCCCCCCCCTCCCTACTTTCTAGCATTGTCTTGTCTTTTATTATTTGTATATGTTTAAGGTTATACAATATAAGAGTGATTGTTACAAGATGCCAACTAATTCTGGTCTTAATGTCTATACGCTTATATTATCTTAAACTGATAGATAGAGTTTTATTATTAAAGACCATTTGAGTTGGAAACATTGTCAATGATACTACCAAAATTCATGGTTTAGTTAGAAAGATGTTTTGCATCACTCATATCTGACTTCTGTGTAATTTTGTCCTTTTTCTATTTCTGATTGTAAAATCTGAAAAATCTAATAAAATATATATATATATATATATATATTATATATATATATATATATATATAAAAAAAATGTCATAAAGGATTGCCCTGAAGAGACTATCATCCATGGGTTTATAAAGGAGGTGAGAGTGGGAGGTGGAAGCAGGGAACTGGAATATTGTAATATGTCCGTTGTTCATCATACAATGCTGGAGTCTTGATGAGTTCTAGCTAGAGTGGTAAAAAAAAACCTTCAAATCATTGGTCCATGACTTTCAGATCTTGCAAAAATACTTTAAAAAATTAGTACTAATATACCTGTACTTCATAAATTCCATTTGATAAACTTTGAACTCTTGATTGTAGACATTGGAATTACTGGAAAGGAAGTTGGGTTTCAATAATCTCGATCGTAGTTTTTTCATTACTGTATTGATATTGTTGGTCCCAAATGGCAAGATAGGGTTTCACTAAGCTAGCAAGAATTTATGTAGCTGTGCTATTTAGTCTTAATAAATTGTCAGTTACAACCTAGAAATGCCCATAATTCTGGGCAACCTAGCAAGGGCTGTAGCACATGTGAATACTAATTATGACGGTTGCAGCCGTAGATGGAAAAACAGTGGGCAGAACGGCTTCCAATTTGATACTGCGCGGATCCTCACATTAGCCCAACAGAAACTAGCATTAGAAAAAGGTGGTAAAATCAGGCATCACGCAAACTCAGCCACTACATCCGACTCAGAATTAGCCCAATAGGTATCTTCTATATGTTCCCTTTTCTTTCTGCTTTTTTTCACAATACTGTTGTCAGTGAGTATCTTTGTGATTCTTCTGATGTGACACTTGGGTAGGACAATCTTTTCCTTCTCGTCTGTTTACTGGAAAATTATATGATGTCCTCTCTAAGGGGTCTATGTACTAATAATCGCGGACTGTGATTATTATCTACCTAACTGGCCGTGGATATTTTAATTTTTAATAAAAATATCCCCACTATATACAACAGGGAACTCGCAGGGACAGCATTTGCGGTAACGGCGGTCCCCGCAAGTTATATCCTCGGCATTTAGGAGAAGTCTTTCACAGAAGTGAGAGACTTCCTCGGGGGAAGCTGACACTGCACATGCGCACAGTGTCAGCTTATGGAGCCAGCCGGGGCGGGGGCTGTTCGGGAGATATTGAAAGATTTCTCTCCTCTTCATGGAGCCTCCATAGGCTTACAGTAGCTTACACCATCTGAAGATGTTGTAAACTACTGGGGCTAAACTCCGAAAGTTTCCCTTTTTGGAGTTTAGTACATAGGGATCAAATTGTAGTCTCCATTGATAACAATGGAGACTATAATCTGCAGCGCTAATTAACACTTTGCCAGAGATTTCTGTGAAGTCTCCTGCATTATGCTTTTAGTACATAGGTTAACTACATACAATTATGCAGAAACTGCAGTTTCTGCATAATTTTATGTAAAAAATTGCTTGATACATAGGCCCCTAAAAGTGGTTAGAATCCTCCCTAAATAATCCTTTGTTCAAATTGTGTATAAAAAGTTATAAAGAGAATAATAACAAGAGTCTACATGCAGCATGCACTAAAATATAATAAATTATTTATTTTAAGAAGTGAGAGCTTTGATTGTTTAGCCCAGTGCCGGCTTGAGGGCCGTTACAGTGGAGCAGCCGCATGGGGATGCCACCCCATAGGGGTTACAATGCAGCCGCCTGGTGATCCAGTGGGTCATTTGGCAATTGCCAGCCGCCAGCAGCACCGCGTCCTCCGCTGCCAGTGTTAACTTCTGGCTCGGGCAGTGCTGGGCTCTTCTAGGCAGCTCACACACAGGCCCGGGCCATGACATATAAATGGAGACATGGCAAGTGACACATAGGTCATGCTGCTGCACGTCATCCTGCCCACACAGTGCACTGCAGTCACTGACACTGCTGTGTACCATGGCTGAAGGTGAGGGAGGGACTGAGAGCTCCTCTGCTGTGTCTGAAAGATGAAACGCAACTTGTTAAGTTGTGCAACAACCCTGGCAACGCCAATAGTTATATGACCTGGGTCCGGCCCTGGTTTAGCCAATTTTGGGACGCAGCAGTGTCCTTGACTGGCACCTCTTGTACATGTGACATCATGATGTCATGAAGCAGGAAGATGAGCACTGAGCATTCCCAGGGCAGAATTGCTGGTATTATCTCCTTATCTTGTCCACTTCCTTAGGAAGTAGGCGTGATCTGGGAGATACACCCATTCTTCCAGGTGTCAGGGGTCTGCCTGAAAAATTGGAAATCTCCCATACCCTCCCTGGAGAGTAGGTAAGTATGATGGGTTGCTATTTATCTCATGGAAAGTTTAAAAATAATACTGTAGGTCACTCCTACCAGCACCAAAATTAAACCAATAGTACCCACATTAAATAAATGGGCCTTCTAATCCTGTACGCCCAATTCCTATAGCATTCACATTTAATAAATAGACCATTTTGACCTCAATCAGCTGCTGCATAAAATTTATAGCATTTACATTTAATACAGACTATCCATGTTACATTCATAGTCTCTCAAATATATTAATAAACACCCCACTTTACATTAATTGCCCCCACATAACATTAACCACCCTTACCATCCTCCCCATATACACACTATGGTCCACATAAGGATCACCCAAAACATCATTACTCACATAACCTTACCTGAAACACATGCCAGAAAGTCAGAGATTATTAATGCCACACACCCAGAAGTACCCACATTAAATACCATACATACACAAACACCCGTCTGCACATTGTATTCTTGTACTCATACCAAGAATAATGAACAGACACACACAGTGTCAGTAATCTGTGTATCTTCCTTTAAAATAACACAAAAAGATGAGATTTATCCATATTTTATTCAACTAAATTGATATCCACATATAAACCATAACAGATGCACAATCCTGTGCAATACTGTGATGTATTGGTTCCTCAAGCCACAAGTTCAGGAACACAGTGAAATACATACTTCTACTATTAAATATGGAGCTTTAGTTTCTCTAGCTGTAAAACTCCCACTGCATCACCAGGAGAAAATGAATCCTGGGAAAGCTATCCCAGGGAAGACCGTAGAATGTATTGCACACATACAAATACATTGGGCCTGATACAGAGATGGACTGATGGTATTGCAGAGCCGCACAGTAGTGGCTGTGAATAACACCCAGCTAAATGTAGATGCAGCAAGAGGTGTCTGTACTCTGTATAAAATAGACACCTCTTTGCTGCATTTGCAATCCGAGTGCAGCGTCCGTAGATGGCTGCTCCATTGGCCAGGCTTCAGCTGTGCCTGCGCAGACCCCTAAACATCGGAGATGTACGCAAACCATCGGGTTAGTGTACATCTCTGAATTGGGCCCATAGTCTGCTCAAGCACGATGAAAAAAATGCATGTTTGGTTTCCACTTCCCTCCGGTATTGGAAAGGAATGGAATGTATTGGAGACGGAGTACTATGTGTTCATCCCCACCCCATCATTTAGGATTTGAGGGAGTGGAAGATAATAATCACCCCTTGCACACAAGTACTGTTGTCATGAACATGACTATGGTAATTGCTCCCTTGTAGAACATCTTCATGTTTTCAGCCAAATTTTGTGTCTTGAAAACTATTTTGTGCTGTAAAATATTGCACAGTATCATTCACACATCATTATTTTTAAGTATTTTGACATTAAAAGATGTGAACACATAAGTTTTCTAAAGTTTGCTTCAACTTCCCCAAAACCATAATCCCCCATATAAAACCAAGGGTCATCATTCATATTAATATCCTGTGTAATTTATACTAATGTTCCTATGGGATATACCATAAAATATATTCCCTCTAACACAAGTAACATATAAATACATTTGTAAATATGCTTTATAAAGAGACCCGGTCATCTTATGCATTTTGTTTCAGAAAGTTATCTGCTCTGTCCTGATAGCAGATACTGGGAAGTGGTCTAACCATACAACATTCCTGAAGGTCAGGCAAGATCAGAACAATGGCTGATTGTAAACCTTATGATGGGTACACACTAGACGATATGTCGTCCGATCCGACGGAAATACAGGAATATAATCCTTCCCTCACACCTGTAGTAACACATTACCCTCACTCAGACCTGTAGTAACTTATTCCCCTCCCTCACCATTGGAGTAACACATTTCCCTCGCTCACTTCTTTAATATCACATTATCCCCGCTCACTCCTGCAGTATCACATTCCCCTCCTTCACCTCTGTAGTAACACATTACCCCCGCTCACCCCTGTAGTAACACATTCCCCTACCTTGTCTGTGTTGTAACACATTCCCTCCCTCCCCCCCCCCACCCCCCCAGTAACACATCATGGAAGGAATATACTCCTCGATTTTCATGGTTCTAGGTCCAGGGGTTTGGGCTACGCGTTGATGAGTCAGTCAGTCAGTGAGTCAGTCAGGACATTTGCTTTCATTTATATAGATAATATATATATTACCTCTCATTGCATAAATTTATTCAACTCGTACATATATGTATAATCAATAGTATGGCCTTGGTACATAGTCCCCATACTTTTCTATGCATTTGTTCCAACGGTAACAGTACACCAAGGCATCTATCCTGGCATAGAAGAAATCTGTGTTATGGACCTGAAGCCAGGACATGACAGTTTGCTGAACTTCATCGTCGGGTGCGAATCGCCTTCCTCCAAGGTACTTCTTCAATGGAACCAAGAGATGGAAATCACTCTGTGCCAGGTCAGGGGTTTAGGGAGGACGGTCCAGTACCTGCCAAGGGTAGCGCAGTAATAACTTGTGTGTGTGGTTGGCTGAGTGTGGCCTGGCATTATCTTGCAGCAATACGATGCCTGTTCACAGCAACCCAGGTCATTTTTGACTAATTGTCCTCTGCAACTGGCTCAATGTGTCACAATATCATCAGCATTCACAGTATCACCCTTGGTGAGGAAACAAAAAGCACTCCCTTGTGGTCCCAAAATACAGTCACCATTACCTTCTTTGCTGATGGAGTTGTTTTTGGAAGGTTGGGACATTGTGTGTTTCCATGTCATGGATGCTTGCTCCATCTCTGGTGTCAAATGATGCACCCACGTTTCATTGTCTGTAACAACATGCTGCCTGTAACTGCACTCCCTCCTCATGGTACTGCGTCAAGTGCACAAGAGACAATCCCATCCTATTAGTTTTGTGGAATTGTGTGAGTTGCTTCGGTACCCAACGTGAACATTTTTTCCTGTACCCCAGTTGCTCATGAACGATGTTGTGCACAGTACCCACTAAGATGTTCAGTTTGTCAGTAATTTCACTAACTCAAATGCATCTGTCCTCCTGAATCAGACCTTCAATGCAGCACAAATTGTTCGTTCTGTGGTCGACGTGCTTGGCCGGCCGAATCGCTGCTCATCTCGAATGTCCGCCCTGCTGTTATCACAACCAGTGCACCAAACCCAAACCTGTTTCTGTGACATGACGTTATCACCGCACACCTCGAAGTTGGTGATGAATTTCAGCTGCTGATGTGCTCTTCAGACGCGGAAATCTGATCACGCTACGCACCTCAATGTTTGACCATGTTCCCGCCAGCTCCGCCATCTTACAACTGATGTTGGGAACGTATGACTGATAAGAGGCGCAGTCTAATGGCTGTGAGGGAAAGCAGTGGTCTACCTGCTCTGACCTGTTGGAAAATTAGAATGAAATAGAGAACCCTGCACACGTGAGAGGTCTTGTTACCTTACTTATTGAACCACGTGTATGTGTGTTCTTCTTGTCTGAGTTTAGTTTATTCCCATTCTACTGTTGGAGTGAGAACTACCTATAGGGAATAATAGCATACCTTATTAGGGCACAACTCCATTTGCATTGTGGCGTATTAAGCCACTTTGTATGTAAGTACTGAGCACGTAAGTGGATATGTTACTGCTTAGCTGGCCTGTCCTACAGTATCAGTGTTATAGACTTAAAATTACTATAGGGAGTGTTTTAGGCGCTATAATCAAAGCTATTTTTCTGGAAAAATAGGTTCAGGGACTGTGGGTGGAGCCATAGTAAAAACAGTATATAATTACCTATATTATATATACATAGGATTTAGAAAAGAAGGCACAAAAAAGGGACTTTTAAATGAAACTTATCTTATGGAAAATACATTTTGGCCCAGGACATTCCGTCATAGTTAATGAGATGTTCAGGAACTGAGTTCCTGCTTGTACCTGCTCTGGCTATAGTGATACAGTAGGTACTTTTGTATTTTAGTATTATTTAAATTGATGGATATATTATATAAGCCTCCAAGTGGAAAATGTGATATAAAGTAGGGTGTTCTCTTACAATGAAGGTGCCAGTAGCACCACCACACCTTGTTATTCCAATGCTTAATCTTATTTTAGCTGAATACCAATGACCTGTAATATATTACACAGAGTGCATTAATTCTGAAACACATTTCAGTGGCTGGATATTACCTTATGTCTACTACTACTAACATCATTACTACCAGTCATTGCTACCCTAATGTGCTAAATTAGGACCAAAAGCCAGGACTGAGAAGGATTACAGGCCCCCAGGAAAACCAATTGTGCTATTTTAACACTATTATTATGTTTATTTGGTTTAATAACTTTAAAATTATGTTTATGATCATTTGAAACAGGAATTTCTTTTTCTGTGCTTAAATATCTCATTATTATCTTACAGACCCAAACAATGATCAAAACTATTATACTGTTCTCGGACTAGCATATATTAAAGAGAAGATAGAAATTGCGTTTGAAATGCATGCTCTGATAAGGCGCCAGAAGCCAAGGAGATGGGTTTGAATGTTTTCCAGGAGGAACTACATGAGACACTAACTTCCCTGATCAGTAATCAGTGAGATGCCTATCTCTGCAATGATGCTTGTCCAGTGCTAGTAAATCTTCTAAAATATGAATCTGTAATACAACAGGAAACATTGTCCGCTAGGATGTCTGGAAAAATTTACTTTGATTTGATCTTCCGGTTGAATCACCCTCAGATTACTTTCTGCAATATTTTGTACTTTTATGGATATTTCATGAAAATTATTTGTAGAATGGGTTCATCACACTTAGTAGATGAATGTACTGAGTTTGAAAAATATCTATAATGCCGATCAGTGCCTTATTATTGTGGTATTTTCTGTTTTATTTCTCTGGAAAAAAATATATTTGTAAATAAAAGTGAATCTGCCTTTAATGACAATTATTTATGGTATCATTGAACATTGTCAAAATAAGTAATACATAATAAGTGGATGGTCCTTGATTAATTATGTATACACCAGTGGTTCTTTGCCTGTGAGCCAGGACTCTAATAGTGTATGTCCACTCTGTGCTTGGGTCTGCATGGTTTTTCTTTCTGGCACCTGTTTAACACCAGTCAAAATGCAAATTACTAAGCACATATTAATATTATTCTGTTCTGTGACATGGAGTAGTCCCTAGAGAAGAAAGCAAGTCCATTGATAATCAATCCCAGTGATTGTGGCCCCGCCCCCTCTGTATGACATTATGTGGAGGGGTTATGGCCTTCCAGCGGCACTTGAGGTGGTGAGTATGCCTAACCCCTAACCTTCCCCCTAGTGCCTAACCCTAACCTCCTCTCCCTAACCCTAACATTTCACTGCTGACCTCTGCAGAATGTTGGTGTTTCACATGTACATATTCTGCACATGCCGACTAACACGGCTGGCCAGTCACCGGAGCATTACTAGACTCTGGGCACTAGAGTGTGCCCGGAGTCTACTGCGTATGCGCAAAACGCCGGAAAAATGGCCATTTTTCTGGCTTTTTGTACAGTGCTGACACCTGGTATGGGACCTCGGAGAGGTAAATTTTAAGTAATATGGGTGCAGGGTGCGTGGTCCGGCCCCCCCTGGACCCAGGGGGCCATGAGCACCGCACACCCTGCACCCATTATAGATACGCCCCTGGGACCACGGTACTGACCGGCCAGTGCCTGAAACTCAATGAGACCTGCATTAGGTCTATTAAAGCAGAAATACATGCCACTGTGTGTAAATAAAATGTAACTATCTAAGCTATTAACACTGGGTTGACTTAATATGTAAGCTATTGAATAAACTCAGAATTACAAGGCCATCCCAATCACTGTCAGGAACTGTGGGCCTGATTCAGAGTTGGGCATAGGCGGATTGACCGTTGCCTACAATGGGAAGATACCCGGTAGGCCGATGGTGTGTGGGGCCGCTTGTCATCTGTGTCCCCGCCCCCTTTAGCAAGTCCCCGGTCACGGTTTTCTTTCATGACAGCCAGCCCGCCGGCTGCCTGTCATAGCTAATAGTGCGGCCCGCGACTGTTATTGAGAGAAGAGGAGAGGCACCAAGTCCCACCCAGCTGAAAGAGAGCAACGCATGCCACAAATGCCGGCCAGTGACGTCATGCACCTCGGAGGCAGAACGGGTCTTGGACTGGCAGGAAAGGTAAGGCACATCTTCCATTCAAACTGTAGGCACAGAGCGATCACATCATCCACGGGGCAGACATCAGTGCTGACATTGCCCACTTACTGCCTCCATCTGCACAACTAGAATCTGTAAGATAGTTCAGCAGCACTGTCTGCACTGCACTTCTTGGGCCCCCAGCTGCTGCCTGCCAGCTGGACTGTACAGAGGACTCCGAGGGGACAGGAGTGGAGATAGTTGGGGGTGGCCAGGAGACTCAGACAGGGCAAGAGTCCCTGAGTGACTCTGATTGCAATTTACAGGCCAGAGCTTTCATCATCGGCACCTGCTGCAGCCAGTCTGTTAGTCTTTAAAATAAATGTCCTGAAAGCTGCAGGACATTTTTTTTAAAGACTGACAGGCTGCCTGCAGAGCTGCACTGGCTGATGGATTTCTGTCTGGGGGGCTAGTCTGTACTAGGGGGGAAATGATGATCTGTTTGGGGGAGTAGAGGTTAGTCTGTTCTAGGGGTAAATGATCTGTCTGGAGGGGTTATTTAGTGCTAAGGGGAGATGATTTATCTGGGGAGTAAGCTATTATGTGCTAGGGCAGAAGAACGTGCTGGGGAGACGCAGAATAATGGCACTGGGGAGATGCAGGATGAAGGTGCCAGGGAGAGGCAAGATGGTGCTGGGCAGACGCAGGATGATGGTGCTGGGGAGACGCAGAATAATGGCGCTGGGGAGATGCAGGATGTTGGCGCAGGGGACCCCGATAATTAACATTCCATCTTGGTGCGAGCACCAGAGCAATTCATATTTGCTTCGGTGCGGATACAGCTGATCCAAAAATCAGCTATCTCCCCGAAGTGTTTCACTGCTCCGAAAGGAGCAGTCAGTCTTTTCACTGCTCCTTTCAGAGCAGTGAGACAAGTGCGCATGTGTGACCTACATGTCACACATGCGCACAAGAGCCCCGACGTCCGGCAGAAGTTGCCGCACAGGGGAGGAGGGATCCACAAGAATCCCTCTTCGCAACCCTGACCTCCTTCCCATAGGGAAGGAGCAGGGTGAGCAGCGAGTACGGGAGCATTCGCCATCTAAAGATGGCGAATGCTCCTGCAGTCAAGCTCCGAAATGATTGTATTTTCAGAGCTCGATGAATTCTGCCCCCATACTTGTATATGGGGACAGCGGGCCATTCCGCAAGAGGAAGGTAAGCAGGAGACATCTGTGATCCTGCTTTACCTTCGGCCTGATAACTTAATTTCTACAATTGCAGGTGAAAATGTTAATTTCACTTGCTTTTGTAGAAATTAAATGATGATGAATAGACCCTTAAGTATTATCTGGTTGAACTACTGTTGCAAGATGGTGACATTGGCTTTATTGCTAAGGAAACAGGCAGCTTCCAGATTACGTGATCTCCTGCATGAATAGTGAATACCGACTCAAGACACTGCCTGTCCAGGATCAATTTTTGCAGAAATTCCCAGTTGCAGAAAAATCATATAGGTAAAATAATACTCATTCACATGCTGTGTTTATTCACTTGAGAGAGGGGCTGTGGGCATGCGCATCAGCTCCTCGAGCATTGAGCATGCCCCCAGCATGATGTAAACGGCGGAGAGTGGCTTGCGGGCATGGCATTTCACATGAGGCCACACCCCTTGCCACAAGACCACGCCCAGTTATTTTCAGCCACGCGCCATAGGGCCACTTTCAGAGTTTTTTCCAGGGCCACTTTAAATTCCCAATCCGCCCCTGGAGTTGGGAATAGAGTAACATACCTCCCAACATGACCCACTCCAGGAGGGACACAATACTCTGGTCCTGGACTTCCCTGGTAAGAGGTGGGGCTGCAGCGTAGTTCAAAATTCAAATAGGGGAGCCACACCAACTGTCATTTCACATGCTGCTAAACATCACTGGCCTGGACTCACTGGCAGTTGGTGTGACTCTCCCATTTGAATTTTGGACTGCGCTGCAGCCCCACCTCTGGAGCCTCCACCAATCATAAATTACCAGGGAAGTCCAGGACCAGAGCATTGTGTCCCTTCTGGAGAGGGTCATGTTGAGAGGTATGGAGTAAGCTATGGCAAGCAACTGTGCATCTTAGTAAAACCATGCTGCTCTGCAGGTGGGGTGGGGGGGCAGATGTAAAATGTGCAGAGAGTTAGATTTGGGAGTTGTGTATCCAAACTGAAATCTAAATTGCAGTGTAAAAATAAAGCTGTGCAGCATTTGTGGGCTACATGTAAAAGCAGCCAATATTTAGCCCACATGCAAAAAAATATATGTATTGCACCCCTTGAATTGCAACATGGTTTGTCCATGTACACAGTTACTTGCTCTATTTTACTCTATTCCCAAATCAGAATCAGGCCCTTTGTTCATTATGCTAAAGTCCACAGCCAACAAGAGGGAAGGACAGGGTTGTGTTGTGACCACCCACTGTGATTGGCAAAGAGCGAGTCTTGGTGTCATTTTTATAAAGCTGAACCAAGCTCCCATTTTCATACATGTTCCTACTCTACCAGTTAACTCACCCTCTCATAGCATAACAATGTTTAATTGTAGTGCACAGTGTGGAACCTGACCTCTAAAGAATGGAATGGGCCCTCAAGCAGTGGGGCCCACCGGGATTTCTCCTGTACCCCTGTGGGCCTGTCCAGCCCTGCTCACAGCATTTATATGTAGATGTGATACTCCTGGTTCCATAGGAGCCAATGGACAATGTAATTTAGGAGGCTGCTAAAAGGAGAAAAACCAGCCAGGGCCATCAAGAACTCTGACGGACCTGGGTACTGGAGTCATGGCTAAATCTGGGAAGCATGACAACACCCCCTTCCAAAAAACCTTAAGAAACTACTATGCATATAGCAAGCTCAGCACAGGAGTAGGCGAAGGGAGTAATCAGTGTGATCACCCCCACCTGTAACACTTCTCCTCTCTGCCCACTATCACTGGCTTATGCCCACTTCTCACTGCCAAATGTACTGCTATAACTGTGCTGCTGTACAAGCATGGCCAGTGGTAGTGGGCAAAGCAGTGGGAACCCCAGTAACTTGTATCTGCCTCCCCTCCTGTTGGTTGCCCTGAAATTTGTAACAGAACAGAGAGTTACTGGTTGCACATGTGCAGTAGAGTTGGAGTGATGCCCAGGAGCAGAGTAGTAGAGTGTGGGTGAGGTCCTTACTGTAGGTCTAAATAGAGAGACTGGGTAAGCAACAATGCTGAAGTGGAACAGAGTGACAAGTGCCATTAAATACCTACTGATAGTGCACTGGGGACCACTGCAGAGTGCCGGCAAAGTGAGGCTGAGATCTGAACATTGGGGCATATTCAATAGGCTGCAAGAATAGCAAAAAACCCGCACCTGCAAGGTTTTTCCAGCAGGTGCAGGTTTTTTGCTATTCTATTAGGTGCGTGTTTGTGGGGGTTTTTTTGCGCTCCTCCTGAGCAAGCATGATTTTTCCTAAAATCGATGATTTCAGGAGGAATCACTGGGACTTGCTCTGACACCCCCGTGGCACCCCCCCTGAGGACTAATTAAGCAATTGTAAGTATCCAATTAGCTCAATTAGTCCTTAATTACTTACCTTCGGCAGCGCTGTCTTCTTCATCCTGCATCGGGCGCTGGCTCTTCTGCAGCAGGGGTGTGTATTTGAGTGTGTGGTGTTTGTAAGTGTGTATCAGTGTGTGTGTGCATGAGTGTGTGTGTGTCCCGGTGTCAGTGTGCCCCCCCCCGTGTCACTGTGATATACTGTGAACTGTTAAGTGCTGAGAGATACTAAGCATTACAAAGAGATAATGAGAAACATTGAGATATACTAAGTCCTATTGAGAGATACTGGGAACCACTGCAAACTATTGAGAGCTTTTAGGAATATATTAAGAGGTATTGAAAGTAGTGTGTAACACTAACTTATACAAGAGACTAAGCTAAAGATCTGAGTGTGCTGAAGGCATGATATAAACCTTGTTTGAGCTGCTTCTGAATCAGTAACTGCATTTAACAGTGTAAAGAGAGATGAACCAATTTTGTTAGAGAATATTAAGTTAATTAAAGAGCACTTTGGGACTGAGCTATTGATACTGTGAAGTGCTAAAGATAATTGTGCCATTGAAAGTGGAACTGTGTTTATTGTGCCTAATCATTGGAAGACCAAAGTTTTGTTTCTCTGGAATCAGTAAAGACCAGCATAGATGCTAATCCTACTATTTTGCCTATTGTGGATTACAAATACATGCATGTTATAGGACAGTGACTGTCTAGCAATACTCCAATGACCGAACTTTGTGCTTGCTTTAACATAAATGACTGTTTAGTTGAGTTTTTTGTTAATACTGCTGAATAATAATCTATTTTGCTATTACCTTATATCTGTGATTTGTAAAGGTTATTGTATGTTTACAGTATAGTATAATGAAACCATTGAGTGCATTTTTCCTAGTCATAGCCAAAGAAGTTAAGATAAAGCAATCTGTTCACTATCCAAGAACGTTATTGCCTACAGTAATTGTCACCGTGTTGCAGACTACTGTGTTATATTTGCTATATCCCTTTTGTGCTGTAATATAGTGTCATATATATGGTGATCATTTTTGTTGTTGTACAGTGACCCTCCCGGAACTCTTATCCCCTTTAATAAATCTGCTTGATTATTCTCTTTACCAAGACTATCACTTTATGTAATGTTACTGTGTGTATGTGCCCAGCCTCTCTGCTACAGCGTCTGGTGAATAAAGCTCATAGAGTCATTGCCAGAGAGGAAGGAAGATCTTCTGCAGCTGCTATAAAGTGCCATCTACATCTAACTTATCTGTGCCCACATCAATACCCGGGGTACCACATAAATTAAATGTGGAAAAATAGACTGGACCTTGTCTTTTCAGTACAATCTAAAAAATGTTCATGCTCCCCAACCAGCCTTCATTGATTATTTTTAGGGGGCTGTTAGTTTCTGTCCTAGAGGGCAAAAACAAGCAAATATTTTTTGATACTGTTGAATATAGAAAAAAATAGAAGGTAGTTGTGCTCTTATTATGGAAATACATATGTTTAAAATAATGTCTGCACATTTTGCTTTTCACAAATGATACACGAACAATGATTTTTGAACTGAAATGTTCTTTTTAACTTGTCGCTAAATAACTGTTTTATGGGTTTTTTTCTAAGCTAGAGTTGTCTTCTATTTAACATGGTGCTACATAAAATTTCTTCAATTTAGCAACATGATTACTCCAAAAACCAGTCATCATCATATGGATCTGTTTCCTTAGTATTTGACTTTTGTTCCTTGCAGAATGAGATTTCTGGATAGGACAACAATATCCCATAAACAATAGAACAAGTATTTAACCATCAAAAGCAAATTCAACTAACTGTATTAGTATAGTAGTTTCTGCAAAAATCCTTGGCCTCAAAGCAATATTTATCAGAAAAGAAAATGTCTAGGCTAAACTGATTGACTGTTAATAAAACAAATTGTAAAGTTGGATGTTGAACAATAGAGTATTGTCAGATTGTACAATGTTTTGCTCTTATAGCAACAGTTAGAGAAAAACATATGAAGACAATAAAATGAATTTCCACAATCCCTTTCACCAGTCATTGCATGTGGGAATGATAAGCAGAGCTCTAAACCACATTTAAGTAAATAAATAGAATAAAATATTTCCTGCAAATACTGTGCATGTAGAACAAGGAATTTCTCTATGCATTCTGCATATGATTATTGTTGTTCTGTGTTCCACCTGGCAGAACTGTGTGTAATGTCCTCAGGTTGCATTATATTCCAAAGGGAACAGAGGAGTAGAGTGACCCCTGGAAAACCCAATGTACATAAGGCTAACCTCACTGTGCAGTGTTTAATGTGGTGTACTGTAGCTTAAGATAGCAATAAGCATCAATACACCACAAAGCCAAAACATTGTTCTGTGATGCTAAATTAATCTCATGCAGGGATAAACACCCCTAAACCAATTTACACACTTAAATCACTCTGTGAGATTAGGCTTTATTCAGACCTTAGGTTTTCCGTGTTACATATGACCGAAGTATAAACAACCTGCAGGCTGATATCTAGATTGCCCATTAGTAACATATTTTAGGCATCTGATTATGAAACATGCTGTATGGCACTTACTGAATCATGTTCATTTTAATCCTGAATGGGCCATTTTGGGTGTGTTTGATATTAACCAGCATGTAACGAGAGATGGTAATAATAGCATTGAGTGCTGCTGGCAAAAAAAAATACTTCAGAGTTTAATACAGAGAACGTCTTCACAGTTACATCTTATTTTTGATTAGTTATTTACCATTTAGAATGGATTGTGTGGGGACGCTATGGAATACAGAAACACGTAAGGTTTGTTTCTTTGCTGTGTGGGAACCCTATATAGACACATTGCCCACTATTACTAAAGCCCAACTCTATATAAGTTTGTATCAAATTACTTGGTATCACCGAGTACTTGCTCAAGCCCCCCAACTTGCCTGTGCTAATCTGCCCACAGTTCTCACTTGCATTGTGTTATTTGCCACTTTTGTTTGGGTGTATCATTCCTAAATTTGCTGATTCTTCTTATTTTTTATTATATTGTTGATTGTCAAAGTAATTTTATACTGTGATGCCTCAATAAAAAAAATGTTAACAAAAAAGGTGGTTAGGGTTTAATTAGTAGCAGAATAACAAAAACAAATCAGTAGAACAACTGGCATGTATCAAATGGACATGTTCACCCTGCATCTACTATTTTACAATTTTTTATATTGTTTGCATTTTAATTACTTTTTTGCTCATGGGACTCCACTTTCCTAATTCCAGGACTCAAAGATCCAATGTAAATATTCTTAATGTGCTAATTCAATGATTTGGCCTCCAATACCATCTATCCGATAACTACACAGCATTCATCTCTTCTTCCCTGACCTTTTCTCTTCCTTACTGTCTCATGTGACAAATCTCTCTGCTATCTCCACAACATCACCTTCAATATATTGCTAAAATACTTACTGCCCTTTTTATACCCAAGCTGCAAGCAGAAATCTGACCCATTTTTCATTCTCTCTAGCTTCAACTACTATAACCCTCTCCTTCCTGGCATTTCCTGCAACCATCAGTTCATCTTAAATGTTGTGACAAGACTGACCTTCCTCTCTTGCTGCTCCATATACACCACACCACACCACACTGTAAATCCCTAAATGATATCCCAATATCCTCCAGAATCAAATTCAAATTACTCACCCTCATCTGCAAAATCCCCAACAACACCACCTTTTTAGACATTTCAAATCTCATTTCAAAATATTGAAGTCTACTCTGATCTGGTAACTACCTTTCATTTATAGCCATAAGACTTCTCCCGTGCTGCTACTGGCAGGAATTCCATACCAAATCAGATCAGGCTCCACCAGCTTACAAATCTTTAAACACTCTCGCAAAACCCACTGATTTACTACGGGATGCCGGCTCTCTGGATCCTGGCGGTTAGAATCCCGACACCGGCATCCCAACAGGGTTAGGAATCCTAACTTAGGATACCGACACCTGTCAGTAAGTATCCTAACCCTCCCCCTCTCCCTACCCTAACCCTCCCTCTCTCTCTACCCTAATCCTCCCTCCCAGGTGCTTGAACCTAACCTCCCCCCCTAGTACCTGAACCTAACCTCCTCCTCCCCGCACCCTAACCCTCACCCTAGTGCCTAACTCTTCTCCCTAACACTAATGCTACCCTCCCCCTAGCCCAGCTACTTACCTTCAGGATTCCGTCGGTTGGGATGCCGGCGCTGGGATTCTGTCAAGTGTCGGGATTCCGGCGCTGGCATTCTGTGCATCCCCTTTACTAGAGCTATCCCTACTTCTACTTATATGACTCACACAGGTACACCCTAACAACTGTCCTAACCTCCATTCTAAGGCATACTTGTTCCTCTATTCTCATTTATGCCCTTCTACAACCTTGCATGTCTCTGTTGTATGTACTGTATGTTCTTTTTCCCCATTGCCTGGCACTACAGAGCACTGTGATGCCTTACAAATCCACTATAAAAATAATAACTGGCAAGCTGGAATCTGTTCTTGCAGGCTGGCAAAGGCAGTCTGGATTTAGGTTTCTTCTGCCTTGTTTTGGACTGCATATCAGTGAGAAGATGTCCTTGTTACATCTGTGTATGATGTATCAGGATTTCTCATGCTTATGTGAGAGTGCAGTGCCCTCTGCATTAAGCTGAATACACCTGTACAATCACACTTTCAATGCGATTTTACTTTTGATCTCCTTTCCATTCAGAAGTCCCGATCACAGTGCCAATACATGCATACGTACACAGTGGCGTAAGTTCATCCCAGATGCCCGGAAGCAAGTTATAATTTGGTGCCCCCCCCCGTCACAGCCGCTGACACTGTAATGTAGCAATTCACAAGCAGACAGGCTTTACATAGAAGGCAGCAACTGATGGTCTGACATGGAGCTCCCCACTAGTGTATGGTTGCTTCTCAGGTGCCGGGAAGGGGTGCCATGTATTGGGCGGCCGTGATGGTACACTCCGGGTACATAGTTACAGCCCTAAGTGGGGTGAATATGCTGTGGACAATTGAGGAGGTGACCCTTCAGAGCTGGAGCCCGGCGGCAGATGCCTCCATTGTCTCCCATAGTTCTGCCCCTGTACGTACACAACAATACAACCACCATCTGTCTAAAATGTTGGATGAAAAGAAACAAAGGCAGCAGAGGCTTAGGCAGAATGGTCGGCAGTGGGTACCCAGCTTTAGAAACATATAGCATTCACTTTGAATACTGTATGCAGGAAGCCTGGGTTCAGGATCTCTATGAAACATTTCACAGTCCAACAGCTGGACCACCAGGAGATATCTTTAATGACCCTTTCACCTCTCTTGCTTTATGTATAACAAGAGCAGCAATAGAATTAATATATTCAAGTTTTAAAATAATAGGAGCTCCACCCTGAAGAGGTGATTTGATAATCTAAAGTTTTTCCCATTCCAATGATAGCTTTTAACAGTATTATTTCCTGAACACATAACTGAGAAGTGACTTTATGCAGTGTGAATTTAAATAACTATGAATGTTACCAAATACTGTACTAAGCCTTGGAGAGAGAAAAAGTGGATGGAGATAAAAGGGTCTACAGTATTTACTAAGCCTTGGATGGAGATAAAGTGAACAGAAATAAGTACCAATCAATCAGCTCCTAACTGTCATTTTTCATACACAGCCTGTAATGTGACAGGAGCTGATTGGTTGGTACTTTATCTCCATCCACTTCATTTCTCTCCAAGGCTTAGTACATAGACCCCTGTATTTATGAACATAAACCCTTGTCTCTTATGACACAGTTATGGACAATGTTCTCATTTCTTTTGGCTAATGTTCTTTCTTTCTTAAGCTATCAAATATCACTAGAACTTGTCAGTCAAATATTAGAACTATTATTATTATATTTTATTTATATTGTGCCACAAGGTGTCTGCAGCACTTGTACAGGGATTAAATAACAGAATTATACATCTTTATATTGGATAGAATAAAATAACAATTAGCACAATGATATAGCCAAAGACAGGGTGGAGAATATGGAGGAAGTGAAGGGTATGTTAGAGCAAGTCACTACAAGGGAGGACAAGTCACGCAGTTTCCAGCTATCACATATTTAGTACATTCTATAAAATGATAGATAGAACCTGATTGGTTGTTATGCGCAACGTCTCTACTTGTCCTCGTTAGAAGTATTTGTACTTCTCCCTCTATGGCTAGTAATGGCACAATAAGTCACATGGTGGGGAGGGGAATAGGGAGTAAATCAGCAGTCAATGAACTGGTACATGCAGACAGAGACAATGGAGGGGGAAGGTGACAAGGGAACAGAGGCAAAATGGTAACAGGAATAGTTCTAGGAGCAGAGTGAAGAAGACCCTGTACATGAGGGCTTAAGTCTAAGATGGAGTCGTGTGTAACGCGATTCACACTGCACATCCCAGGACTGGCATTAAGGGCCGAATTCAATTAGACGCGAAAAGTAAAAAAAAATGTGCAAATTGTACTTTCTGCCGCATTCGCCAATATACTGGTAGGTTAATTGATTCTTGACAAAAATGAACCCTAGTGTGATTATGTGTGTGTGTACATGTGGTAGGGAATATAGATTGTAAGCTTCAATGGGGCAGAGATGTGAATGGCCAAGTATTCTCTGTAAATCACTGCAAAATCTGTATGTGCTATATAAATAACTGGTAATAAATAAAAAAATAATAAATGTTTATTAACTACTGGGAATAGGCAGCAGCAGCTACACTAATAGCTTATATAGTATAAGTAGGAGGGATCAAGATGCCCTCAGCTAACCGGTAGTGACTGCCAATTGTCAATATCACCTGTGCATATTTTGCATCAGTGTTCAAGCACCCACAATATATACTACCCCTGACAAAAGCATATGGAGTGTCTTGTAGTCTACATGAGACCAGGGGCGTATCTACAGTATAATGGGTGCAGGGAGTGTGGTGCACACGGGGCCCCAGCACCGCAAACCCTGCACCCATATTATCTAAAACTTACCTCTCCACGCCTGAAAATGGCCGCCACAGCCATTTTTCTGGCGTTTTGTGCATGCACAGTGATAAAATCGCCGGGAAAATGGCAGCCGCGTAATTTACCCGATGATCTACAAATGCGCAGTATACTATGAGCACACTCTAGTGCCCAGAGTCTACTGAGTCTACTGATACTGTGGTGGTCGGCTGGCGGCCGCTGGGGAGAGAGGAAGGGGCCCCGGACGAGGAATGCACACAGGCCCCCTCCTCTCTTCAGATGCTCCTGTATGAGACATATTTGCGTGAACACTTACTGTACTTGGCTCTCATTTGCACTCACCATCCTTACCATGTTCTGCCTCTCTAATTGCAGGGCCGTAACTAGGGTGGTGTGACCTGTGCCATGGCACAGGGCACCGCAGGACAGGGGGCGCTGTTTGGACCTGTCAATTTTCCTGTTTATTATAATTTTAAATAGTAGCTTCCTCTTCTATTATCCCCAGCCTCACATGTCCTTCCCTATCTCTTCCCTGGCCCTACCCTATGAGGCCATGGCCCTTTTTCAGGTGCACTATCTTATGTCTCTATTTAAAAAATGGGGGGGGGGGGGGCGGAAATGCTGTCTCTGGCCCAGGGCACCGAAAGGTCTGGTTACGGTTCTGTCTAATTGTAGTAAGTTGTAAGCACAAGATACAACCAAATGTGCAATGGATGGAAGTGTGAGATTTGTGTTCTGTGTATGTGTAATATGAAATTGTATATTTTGTGCAAAAGTGACTTACACCAAATTCTATATCAGCCCCCAGTGCTCTTCATAGATTAGATTCAGTGACAGTTTTGTCTAGTGGAGTAGTTTCAAGTGGCTGATTTATGACATTATAGGTGAATACCGATATTGCTATACAATGTTATAAGCCTAGTGATACGCCTCCAAAGCAATTATGAAGGTTAATGCCAGGTGATTATCTTGTAGAGGCAGCTCAAATGAATCACAGAATTTGCAAGTGCAACAAGATATCTTCTAGATTTTTTTTATAATGCTGCTCACAATGTACTTTGGTGGACCAGTGATTTACAATGAAGAGTGCACTATATGGAAATGGGGTGAAAGAAGTGAGACTGAAACAAAGCAGAATTGTCTTTCACAGGGGCTCTGAACAGTAATGTGATCAAAGGAGTGCCTGCGGCCAGGGATTGCAGCGGACTGTCTGAATAATCGCCCACAGGTAAATGCTGACAGTAATACAAAGTGTGGAGAAGAGCAAAGTTAGAATATGTACATTTGTACCATATATTATATAGATTTACTTTCTTTATAGCTAAACAAAATATAATATTTGAATAATCTGATGCCTCCATCTTGTAAAATTAGGATGCCTACCCTCACTCTTTACTGCAGTAGACTGTTTTATATAAGCACAAACATGCAAGTAATATATCAATGCATAATAATATACAGTAAATGAACTATCATTAAGAAAAAAATTATAGCACAATGGCACATTTTAGATTATGTCAGCAATAGGTGTGCTGATAAATTAAAGGATCAGTAAATAGAAATTAATTAATAAAAAGTCTGTATATTAGAAATGGGCATAATTACTATTTATAAAACAACCCGAAGGTATAAAATGTGAGTTTATTTACAATGAATTCTGATCCTGTATTGTGTGTTTGTAGGATGAATATTTTGGTGGTTTAGGACTATTGTGTACTGTCTAAGTTCAGATCTGACATGTTTTACAACCACGCTGCATGCATATACATATGTCAAGGGAATGTTTTATGCATCTCATAAAGATATATATTTTAACGTTATGGTTGGGTGGCAGATAAAATGAATTGATCATAAAGACTATTTCAGACTATGCATGCTAAATCGATCTGTCAATGCCTTGCTAAACGATTCAGCATTACAAATCACAAACACCCCACTTTCAGCTTCACGTTTCAAGGTACTGAATCTATTAATATAATTATATAAATGAATAACATATTTCATGAAGGGACTTTTCTAGTTATTAAAACATGTATGGTCTTTTCCATATACTTGCCTGTGTGTACTTACTTGTTTTCTTAATGTATTAACTGTATTAACAGTTGGCCATAAAAAGAAGTTTCCAGAAAGTGTTGAGGCAACTACTCACCAGAAAAGGCAAATAATGAAGTATGGAAAGGATGCAGAATCTCATAATGTCTGGGAAAAATACAAAGTCTTAATACACAGTTTTAATGTACAAAGAAAACGGTGCAGCACTGACCAAGTAATGGACACACAAGAAAAATCTTTAGCAAAAAAGTTAATAAACTGTATTTATGCAAATATGGGGCAGATGACGAGTAATCAGCAATTGAATATCATTTAAATAACCTTATCCTATAAAGCAAATTCTCATTTTTGCATGTAGGTGCACAATTAGGCGCATTCATGAACCATGCCCACACTTAGTATACTGTATGGATAATTGCTTGTGCAATATCTTTACTATGTGTATATATATATATATAGGTTTGAATGTAGTTTAAATCCATAAAGACTAGGCCAGGTGAAGTATACTTGCCGATTCACGAAGGGGAGGTGGAGGGGTGAACCGTCAGCTGGACTCAGCCTTCACAATGCAATGTTGCATGTCTTGACATCATGACATCACACTCATGGGATGAGGCTAGAATGACGTAGAGGGTACTGTACTCTTCGAGAAGTCTGTGGGACTCCCCAAAGATTCTGTAGTCTCTCTGACATTCCAGAAGAGTTGACAATTATGGATGTAGATAGCTGCAGTGGCCCAACTAAATAGCTATATGTGCTACTCTCAGTTTTGTACTTATAGGTTAGTGCCTATGAAATATATTTTCAACTGATTGGTTACAGAAGGGATCATGCTGATAGCCAGGGTTAGTTATTGTAACCAGCACCACAATGACCAATAGCAGAAAATACTGTTAGAGGTGGGCATTACCCTGTCATATCCTGAAAATTAAGAGATTACACCCTGGCATACTAGGCTCACACACTAGCTTAAGAAATGCTCCCGCACTGTTAAACAGTCTTGGAGGAAAATTTCCTCCATTTCAGAGTCATACTTTCTTTTTACAGCTGTGCCTTAAGACAAACTAAGCAGTCTCATTTTAAGTCTTTCATCTCCTCCCAATCCTCAAATCCTCACCACTATCAACTTCCTTCTTTGTCCTCCCACTACTCCATCGCCTTTGACATTGTTAACCACCTGCTTTTCCTTTGAAACATTTCATTAGTCACCTCTTACCTCAATAACCGTTCCATCTTTGGCACCCTTATTTTCTCCCTTTACACCTCCTCCTGTGCTCAGCTTCTTTGGTTTCCAAAACCACCCTTATGGCAATGACACTCAAATATACCTCTCCTCACCAGACCTCTCTCCTCCCATCCCTTCTCATGTTTTTCCTGGGATGTAGTTAGAATACCGATGCACGAGAAGCAGTCTGACGGAATCCCAGCTTCGAAATCCCAACTTAGTACTAAAGATAAGTGTCTAAATACCGACGCCTATCTTTAGCACGACTATGGAATCCTGACAGACGACTTCCCGAATGAAGGTAAGCGGGGAAAGGGTTAGCATTAACCGTGGGGGGGTTAGGTTTATGCACCACTGGGGGGATTTAGGGTTAGGCAACCCCCGGGGAGGGTTAGGGTTCAGCACCACCGGGGGGAGGTTAGGGTTAGGCACCCCCCTGGGAGGGTTAGGATTAGGGTGCAGGAAGGGGGCTTAGGTTTAGGCACCCCCGAGGGGATTTAGGGTTAGGCACCACCCTGGGAGTTTTAGGGTTAGGCACCCCTAAGGGAGGGTTAGGAGGGGGAGAAGGGGTAGGGTTAGTATACTTACCTGCCCTGTCGGGATTCTGGTATTTTGGGCTTCCGGCGTCAGCTTTGAACCCGGCGGCTGAACAGCTGCTGGGATTTCATACCCAACCTGTCTTTCCCTGCCACTCTGCAAACTCATCTTGCATGTCCCAGCACTTTCTCAAATTAAACATGAACAAAATCGGACTCATCCCTCCTCTCATTTATTTGATGATAACATCTCCTTCCCTGCTGCCCCTGTAGTCTCCTTCCTGGGTGTCATCTGTGACTCCTCCATCTCCTTCTACCCTCACATTCCAAATATTTCAAATTCCTGCAACATTTCTGGAATCATGCTCTTTCACACCCCTGATGATACCAAGACTCTCACCCACCCACTCAACATCACATGCCTGTTAGAATCCAGAAGAAGCACAATTTAGTAGGTCCTAGTTAAGTTAGCTCTAGTAGCTGTAATCAGTCTCCTGGCAACCGGTCAGGAGTGCAGACCAGGAGTCATTATACTGGGCTTTGTTCTGAATCTTCATTGCTGCAGCTGCTTTCAGAGCCTTGCTCGTTTCTGGACCTGTTATGATTGGCTGTTCGGCCTTCTTAGGGATTTTACTTTGACACTCCTTTGTGTGTTGTAATCAGACTGATCCTGTCAGTCCTGGTGTTTATTTGGAAACCTGCTCTATGCTGATTTGTGGAGTTTGTTTTTCTGTGCTCTTTGGAAGATCACAATTTATTCTCAGTGCAATCAATCTGGGTTATTTAGAAGATCTGTCCAGTGTCTTTTTACAGTGTAATCATCTGTGCTATTTGGAAGATCTAGCCAATATTTCTCTACAGCCATTGCCAAAAGTTTTGAGAATAACACAAGTATTGGTTTTCACAAAGTTTGCTGCTTCAGTGTTTTTAGACATTTGTCAGATGTTATTATGGTATACTGAAGTAAAATTACAAGCATTTCATAAGTGTCAAAGGCTTTTATTGAAAAGTAAAGCATCCTGAGTCCATTCATGTGTGGGGTTGCTTCTCAGCCAAGGGAGTGGGCTCACTCACAATTTTGCCTAAGAACACAGCCATGAATAAAGAATGCTACCAAAACATCCTCCAAGAGCAACTTCTCCCAACCATCCAAGATCAGTTTGGTGATGAACAATGCCTTTTCCAGCATGATGCAGCACCTTGCCATAAAGCAAAAGTGATAACTAAGTGGCTCGGGGAGCAAAACATCTAAATTTTGTTATCCATGACCAGGAAACTCCCCAGACCTTAATCCCATTGAGAACTTGTAGTCAATCCTCAAGAGGTGGGTGGACAAACAAACAGCCCAAATTCTGACAAACTCCAAGCATTGATTAGGCAAGAACAGGAGGCCATCAGTCAGTATGTGGCCCAGAAGTTGATTGACAGCATGCCAGGGCGAATTGCAGAGGTCTTGAAAAAGAAGGGTCAACACTGCAAATATTGACTCTTTGCATAAACTTAATGTAATTGTCAATAAAAGCCTTTGACAAATATGAAATGCTTGTCATTTTTCTTCAGTATACCATAGTAACATCTGACAAAAAAGATCTAAAAACACTGAAGCAGCAAACTTTGTGAAAACCAATACTTGTGTTATTCTCAAAACTTCTGGCCATGGCTTTACAGTGCAATTATCTGTGCTATGCAAAAAAACTGTTACCTGCCAGCATTTCTTTACTTTGCAAATTACTTGTGCTACTTGGAAGATCTGTTCAGCATTTATTATTTATTTATTAACAGTTTCTTATATAGCACAGCATATTCTGTTGCGCATTACAATTGGAACATTAATAGAACAAAACTGGGTAATAACAGACAGATATATATGTAGGAAGGCCCTGCTCGCAAGCTTACAATCTATATTTCTTTACTGTGTAAATTATCTGTTCTATTTGGGAGAGCTGGCTAACATTTCTCTACAGTGCAAATATCTGTGCTCTGCAGAAAACCTGTTACCTGTTAGCATTTTTCTACTCTGCAAATTACTTGTGCTATTTGGAAAGATCTGCCTAGCATTCTCCTACTACAGTGCAATTTTCTGTGCTATTCAAAAAAAACTGCTAGCATATTCTTTAGTGTAATTACCAAAGCTATTCTGAAATTTTGGTTAACTATTTTCTATATATAGTTTAATATTATCTAGTTATTCCTGGTGTTTTCTTTGTTTCGCCTGAATTTCCTATATTGCTCTTGTTTACGACATTTGCAACCTCTATTCCTGCGAAAATATTAGATCCACTGGGAGAGATGTACCCAAAGAGTAGACAAGTGGAGAAGATGTCCATAGCAACTAATCAGCTTCTAAATAACATTTAACAAGTACATTCAATAAAATTATAGGTAGAAGCTGATTGGTTGCTATGGGCACACCTCCAATCGTCCACTCTTTAGAAGGTTTGACACATCTCCCCCATTGTACTGGAGAACTTGTTCCATGTAGCCACCTGGATCTATAGAAAAATTTGGTAAGGTTTGTACCATCTCCTACATGCAGGTGAAGAGGAGCCAGAGTGCGTACCACAGGCGTGTTACACCCCTCCAACGGCTCTCACTGCAGCACAACAGGACAGACCTTAGCGAGAGTTCTGCACCAGGAAGGGTAAGCACTGCTGGGAGTGGGGTAGGACATAGTGGGAAGCAGGGCAGAGTGGGGGGTGGAGCAGCGGGCAAACTAAAGTGACTCGGCATATGCAGAGTCCCTTTAAATCAAATTTAATACTTTCCATATCCACAAGCTCAACTGAGGAGCCATTGTTCAGAACTTACTCTTCCTGTTTCTTATTTCCCCTTCACATGGCACAAATTAAATGGTAGACCTCTATCCTACAATAATGTATTTCATTTTGTTTTCTTCATTTGTCATAAGTTAACCTCCAGTTCTGTAAACAACAGCCTTAAAATATTACTGCTACATTCCATCAAATCTCTCACATTGCATTATGCAAAACATTGTTTTTAATAGTAATATATAGTTAAAACAATAAATAAACATAGCTAAGTTCAGTGCATCCGGAAAGTAATCACGGCGCTTCACTTTTTCCACATTTTGTTATGTTACAGCCTTATTCCAAAATGGAATAAATTCATTTTTGTCCTCAAAATTCTACACACAATACCCCATAATGACAACGTGTAAAAAGTTTTTTGAGATTTTTGCAAATTTAATGAAAAAAAAACCTAAGAAATCACATGTACATAAATATTCACAGCTTTTGCTCAATACTTTGTTGATGCAGCCTCAAGTCTTTTTGAATATGATGCCACAAGTTTGGCACACCTATCTTTGGGCAGTTTTACCCATTCCTCTTTGCAGCACCTCTCAAGCTCCATCAGGTTGGATGGGAAGCGTCAGTGCACAGCCATTTTCAGATATCTCCAGAAATGTTCATTCGGATTCAAGTCTGGGCTCTGGCTGGGCCACTCAAGGACATTCACAGAGTTGTCCTGAAGCCACTCCTTTGATATCTTGGCTGTGTACTTAGGGTCGTTGTCCTGCTGAAAGATGAACCGTCACCCCAGTCTGAGGTCAAGAGTGCTCTAGAGCAGGTTTTCATCCAGGATGTCTCTGTACATTGCTGCATTCATCTTTCCCTCTATCCTGACTAGTCTCCCAGTTCCTGCCGCTGAAAAACATCCCCACAGCATGATGCTGCCACCACCATGCTTCACTGTAGGGATGGTATTGGCCTGGTGATGAGCGGTGCCTGGTTTCCTCCAAACATAATGCCTGGCATTCACGCCAAAGAGTTCAATCTTTGTCTCATCAGACCAGAGAATTTTGTTTCTCATGGTCTGAGAGTCCTTCAGTTGCATTTGGCAAACTCCAGACGGGCTGCCATGTGCTTTTTACTAAGGAGTGGCTTCCGTCTGGCCACTCTACCATACAGGCCTGATTGATGGATTGCTGCAGAGATGGTTGTCCTTCTGGAAAGTTCTCTTCTCTCCACAGAGGAATGCTGTAGCTCTGACAGAGTGACCATTGGGTTCTTGGTCACCTCCCTGACTAGGGCCCTTCTCCCACCATCACTCAGTTTAGACGGCCGGCCAACTCTAGGAAGAGTCCTGGTGGTTCCGAACTTCTTCCATTTACGGATGATGGAGGCCACTGTGCTCATTGGGACCTTCAAAGCAGCAGATATTTTTCTGTACCCTTCCCCAGATTTGTGCCTCGAGTCAATCCAGTCTTGGCGGTCTACAGACAATTCCCTGGACTTCATGCTTGGTTTGTGCTCTGACATGCACTGTCAAGTGTGGGACCTTATATAGACAGGTGTATGCCTTTCAAAATCATGTCCAAACAACTGAATTTACCACAGGTAGACTCCAATTAAGCTGCAGGAACATCTCAAGGATGATCAGTGGAAACATGATGCACCTGAGCTCAATTTTAAGCTTCATGGCAGAGGCTGTGAATACTTATGTACATGTGATTTCTTGTTTGTTTGTTTTTTTTTTTTATTAAATTTTCAAAAATCTCAAAAAACTTTTTACACGTTGTCATTATGGGGTATTGTGTGTAGAATTTTGAGGACAAAAATGAATTTATTCCATTTTGGAATAAGGCTATAACATAACAAAATGTGGAAAAGCACTGTGAATACTTTCCAGATGCACTGTAAATGAAATATGTACCATAATAAATTATCATCTTTTATACTTCGCTTTATTTTTCTACTGATAAATATGAACAGTGCATTTGTGTAAACGACTGAAGTAGACAATCTGACATTAACCTTTTAAAGAAATTATTTTTGTAGTAAAAACTAATATTTGTTCCTGTTACATATTGTCATTAGTTGCAGACAGGGCATGTTGTGACTTGTGGTTCTACACCATATGGAAATCTCCAAAATGTTTAAACTGTTTCTTCCAATAATGCTTCTCCTACAAACACAAACGCAAACAAGCACGCACACATGCCACTATATGTGTGGTTACTGAATCCTTCTTGCTACAAACATCTCATCAAGTCCAAATAACTAACATATACAGCAAAGTTAGACCATAATGCATACAATGTGTATTACTGTATTAGGGTGCACACCAAGCAGCAATCCTAAACACTAGTTACATGCTAAACACCTCAGACATGTATTTCTTAATTCCTACGCCTGGGTTATAGTGTAATGAGTGGGGATTAGCCACTTTATATTGCAGATATTTTGAAGTCAGATTTATGAGATTAGCACTTTTCTAGAAGAAAATGTAACTAGGAAAAATGTGACCATTTCTTATGTTGGTACTACTCCAGCTGAGTAATTCTACCACAGCTTCCTTTCTCCTGTGTCACCCTCAGCTTCCTCTGACATTTCATACTCTTGTCTAAACACCTAAGTTCAGAATAAATAAAAGGAAAGTTTCTTCCTGGTTTATGACTCATTCATTCACTCCAGTCTTCAGGATGCCAAACCCTAATTTCAGACAAGTAAAGAAAATATGTGAGCAATTCACTACTTTCTATGGGGGATGAGACTGACAGGGGAGAGAGCTGCTCTCAATGTCACATTTATACGTGTAAACCATATTTTTGTTATGATTCACATGTTCCATATGGATGACTGTTATGGCTATTTAGGGCCATATTCATCATCACTTAATTTTTAGAAAAGCAGGTGAGAATTAAGATTGTCACCTACTTTTGTGTACATTGTCAGGGTGATTCATCATTCATGTAATGCAGGAGATGTCACTGATCTCCTTGTTACAATTGTCCACCGATAATTTTGCAGTGTTATACACTAGTATAAGGGATGTGGAAATTATGTAATTCATCAAGTTCCGAAAAAGCATTTGTTTTTTAACTTGACAGTGATACTGTACGCCATCTTGAGATGGCGTGCAGCACCCGATGCAGCAGAGGGATCTGAAAAGATCCCTCCATGCTGTGTCTCCTTACCTGAAGCTGCTCCCTCCCGGCTCTCCTTCTGGGAGCAGGGAGCAAGGGAGAGGGCTCAGCAGCAGCACCGGGGGACTGACATGGCGGGGCTGCACGTCTGACCGGGTTGGGGGTGGGGTACAGACTTAGGTGGCTGTGCGGGGGGTTGAGGGGTCCACCGTCTTCTCTTTTCTCCTGCTGCTTCACTTTTCAGGCTCTCCACAGCCTGTCTTCAAGCTCTGCATGCGCAACTTGAAGACAGGCTGCAAAAGGTCCTAGAAGACCAAAGCAGCAGGATAAAAGTGCCCTATTTCCAAGAAGCTGTCTTCCCAGAAAGAGCAGCTTTTTGGAAGTGATAATTAAGTATAGCAGGCATGATGAAAGCCTCCAATACTTGGATTGAACTTGCAGCGAGTTCAATCCTTAATTATCACTGGGTACTTTACCGTCATAGTGAATAGGGCCCTTAGGGATGCAGATTGCTTATATTGCTAAAATATTTTTTTATTTGCTTATTCCTTTTGGATCATTTGCCTCAAACCAAAATAAATTATTGAATCTTGAGATGTTTAACATTGTAAATATATACATTTGGGCATAGGTTCCAGCCAGGGCCAAACTGGCCATCTGGCACTTCTGGCAAGTGCCAGAAGGGTCTATGGCTTCAGGGCGAGCTTGAGGAGTGCAGCTGTAGCTGCACAGGGTGGAAGTCACCTTCCAGGTTTCGGAGGTGTCCCTGCCCTCCAGCCTCCCGCCGGAGTTCATGGTATGAGCAGTGATGGGCCGGTGTGGTTTGTTCGCCAGGTAGAGACAGGGAATGCCGCGAGACCAGACCCCCGTGACTCGCGGCATGCCCCCTTTGCCAGCGGACTACCAGGGCTGATCTGCACCCCCAGTCTTTCCCTGGTGCCAGCTATGTGGGATCTCTGGGTACCCCTATTAATTGTGTTGACACTGCCACTACAAAATCTATGTATGCCATTTTTCAGTTATATAAGATGGGGGAATATTGTGAACACTCCCAATCATTTAAAGCAGTGTTTCATATGCATTTGGGTACTCCCAGCACCTAGCCGGCGCTATCCTCATTATACAACTTGTCTTATGCAGACTGAATTATGTCTGCAACTTCAGACTATTTGTAAAATATTGGTGCAATAAATGGAAGTACTGAGAGAGTGGACCAGCAGCAAAAGAATAGTTTGTAGGGGTGAAAGTCAATTTAGGGGAAGACTAGCAAGGAGACTATTGCAATAATCAATGCGGGAGATAATGGTACAGATTCAATTATCCGCAGTTTATACCATGCAGGTAAAGCTCTGGATTTAATGACTGGAGCTATTCAATTTTTTCAGCGTTTTCACCGCACTGTACACTGGCAGGTAACAAGTGGTAAACCATTGATTCCTGTTTACATGCAGGAATCTATGATTTGCTCCCAGAGGGTGCACTTGATGCAGATTTTTCTTTACAGCTGCGAGAAGAAATCCATGTTAAGGGCACCCTCTGGGGCTTAATTCCCCTGGGATGCAAGACCTAATTGAATAGGTCCATGGCTAATTGAATCTGTCCCAATGAGTGCATGAATTAAAGTTTTGCAGTGTCTTGTGTGCAGGGGCATATTAAAAGAGGAGGGGGCCCGTGTTCACTCCTCATCCGGGGCCCCTTACTCTCTCCCTGGTTGCCGTCAGTCGGCTGACGCAGATTTCCAGGCTTCATCCTCTGATCTGCAGTGGCCGGCTGTGTGACCCCATGGATCACCTTAGCCGGCTGATGTTTTGCAGATTATCTGATGCTGCGGTGGACAACGCAGCTTGGATAAGTAATGCAGCAGGAGGCGTGATGCCTCCTGTGCATTGCTATATCTGCACAGACGGAATTGCAAAGCTGCCTGCAAGCAGCTTTGCAATTTCGTCTGAAGCTTAATCAGGCCCCGTGTCTCTTCTCTTCCACCCCCTGCTGCTGCTGACTGAGCTCAGGTGGGTCTCTGAGCAGTGCACTTCCTGGTCACATGACACATCCAAGGTGTCCAGCAGTGCTCAAGGCAACCCCCCACCCCCCCCACGCACACACACACACATACAAACATAAACACAGTGAGGCATGCCTCTTTCGGCCCTCTTTCTGTGCAGTATTACTGGCCATGGTGTGGCCCCGCTCCCAGCTCTGCAAGCAGTGTCTGAGAAGTGAGGCTGAATTCTTGTTGTCTCACCTCTTGTCTCTCCCTGTAATTCTAGGGAGCTCCACAAATTTGGCCAGTTTTAACAAAAAAATTATTACAATAAACAAAGAAGATGTTTAGAAGTTATAAATATCTTCTTTGTATTATTCTAATCGTTTTTATATCAAAACTCTGGAGCATGACAGGCCATGACAGGGAGTATGATAGGGAAGGGCTACCCTGATATTCTGGATATATTTTCTTAGATGTATGTAATATAATTTGGAGACAGGCTGAATGTGGGGAACAAAGGGCAGTTCAGAGTCAAGGATGACACCTCGGCAGCGATCTTGATGGGTAGGGTTTATTGTCATGATGCTGACAGAAATAGAGCTGTCTAGTCGGTAATTACTATTGGCTTGATTCTGAGTGGGTTGCATCTGCTGCAGCGGCCCCATATGGCCATGGCAGCAAGCTTACTAGAATTCTCCAATGTATGCAGAACATTAGTGCATCTGCATGTGGAATGCCGTCTCACCCTCTGCTTTTCCATCTACAGCCGCAAACGTCATCATTAGTGTCAGGATATGCCCCACCCCATGCAGGGTGCAAAAGATCCATCTGAAACAGATGTCCCACCTCTGTCCGTGTGCTACTGAAGTTGGTTAACACACCTACAACACTCCCATGACACTCCCACTAGAAAGAGCAGTTTTGTGGGTCCTCATGGTCACTGCCCAGTTACCATCCAGAAATGCCCATTTCCCAAAAACAGTGGTTGGAACCATCCGTCCGCACTTGCCAGCTCTATCTGAGTGCGTATTGTTAGATGAGGAGCGCTCTGGCGCTGCATTCAACTTGAGTGCAGACAACTGAACTGAGCAGGCAGTCTCTAGGACCTGCCAGAGCTCAGTGAGAGGTCTAACCTCTGACATGCGCTACTGCGCATGCGCGGCGTCTTTGCACTTCTTTCTCTCTGGTGTTTATGTTGTCTAGACGTGACTCCATGACTATCCAACATATTAGCCATGCAGAGTCTATACAAACACCACAAGTACACTATATCCCCGCTGCTATAGTGTGTGGGCATATTGCTAACATCCGTTGGTGCATTTACAGTTCAGATGCCCAGCGCCCTACAAGGCCCAGCAATACCCTAAAGCTACAGGATGCTTCTAAATGTTACATTTATAGCTGTTATATACAGTATGCTACTTGTTATTCTACCTGGTTCAATAAACCTAAGAGCTGGTTAAGCTGTACAAAGCGTGGGATAACCACCACCAGCACCAGACAGGTCAATAAGCACTGGATCTCTGTACACCTGCCGATACTCTGATTATAATAGGTATACCTGATTCAGTGCATGTGAAGTTGTTAATTTGTTTCTATGGCACATGCACAGAATGCCTAAACCCGCGAGATGCATCCGCAAACCCTCTTACTTCCAACTCAGAATCAGATCAAAAATGCTCTAATAAAAATGCAACTACGCACATATGCAAAGTTGACCAAAGTCTCCAAAATGTGTACTGCTCTATACCAGTAGCATGTGTGCTAGGTTCATATATTTGAAATTGGTTTGACACTTACTTTGTAACAGAAAACAGTAATTTCAGCATGTTATATAACTAAGTAGCCAACCCTGTCACCGTTACTGTCACAATTAAAGTTTTGAGAGTTTGAGTACAGGAATCAAGGCCATATTCCTATAGGAAGTAGATCCACTGACCAAAGAGTAATCCCTTCAGTTCCCTCCAACCCCTGTGGTCCTCGCCGTGTGCATGCGTAACCTCAATTAATGCTTGCACAGTAACACTGCCATGAGGAACCCAGCAGTGTAAACTTTTGTTACTGCTTAGCAGGGAAAGTAGTAGTGGAAGGGATTGCCTGACAGCTGCTGTACGGAACACTAAGCTGCTCCAATGCTTTGGTATCTACCACCGCAAATTATAATGAATAGGCCCCTTAGTTTCATGAAATTTAAGCAATATATTAAGCTCAAATCAGCTGTATTTAATGAGAATACTTTCTTATAACAAATTGTTTAAGGGCGTTACTTTATACATTAATCTCCCGATCTACTTTTTATATTAGCCAGCAAGTTTGTGTCTGTTATACCCCTTTCACATCGCCAAAATAACCCGGGTTATTCCCGGGTTGTTGCCGAGTCGACATGATTTTAAAATGCACCAATATGAATAACCCTGGTCAAACGACCCATATTTCAACCCGGGTTAAAAGAAGGGTTAAACATGGGTCGGACCCGGGTTATTTGGCTCTTAAATGGTACAGACCCAGGATATTCGACCCGGGTCTGAGAAAATAGTGCTGATTGGCTTTTTCCAGTCAGCTGACCAGCCTGCACACAGAGCACATGTCTCTGTAATTACATTACTGTCCTGCACTGCACACTTTGGGCCTGATTCACACCCGGTCACGAGCGCTGAGCGCTCGCAACCGGGTCAATGTTTGCCCACTGGGCAAGTGCACAACGGAGCCGGCTCCGTCGTGCGCATGCGAGAGACCCGACTAGCGACGGGCGCTCCGTCGCTCCGGGTCTCGCACCAAAGGGGGCGAGCTGTCGATGGTGATTGACAGCTCGCCCCGTTTGGTAGGTAGGCAGGCAGGAGGGGTGGCTGGCCAAACAGAGGCGTTCCCGAAGGAACGCCTGCCGTTTGGGGGCGGCCCCACTGACATCACTAGTGATGTCAGTGGTGAGCTTCCGGCTCATAATTGTGAGCCAATAAAATCCTTTAAAAATTACATCGCACTGTTTTAACATGGGCAACCCGGGTTGAGTTAAAAGGCACCAAATCTGCAATAACCCGGGAATAACCCGGGTTATTATGGCGATGTGAAAGGTCCTGACCCGGGTCTGACCCTTGTTGGACCCAGGTTCAAAACCCGGGTCCGACCCGGGTTTGCGATGTGAAAGGGGTATTATTTATACTAGCCATCAAATTTTGTTTACTTTGTATATTGTCAAACAAAAGTTGCCCAGTTTTGTATAGAAGTCACCAGAATGGGCTCCACACTGTACATCAGCTAACAAAAACGCTCTATTACACACATTACTTCACTGATATTATTCATTTGGACTGTGGCTTGCAAAAAGATTGCCATTTTATTTTAAAAGGGAGAACAACAGATGTTTATTATTGATTGGTATTTGTGTTTAATTAAATTGTATATAGTAAATGTAACTGTTTCATTTATTAATAACTGTCAAGTATTCTCTTTTGTGTATATGATACTTCATTATAAGATTACTGTATATTTTGTACAAAGAGGGTAATGCTACGTTAGTTTTAACTACTGTACGAACATTATCAAGCCATAGCTCTGTTGTTTCTCTGTGCTATGGTGGTCAGAGCCGGATTATTGATTAGATGGAACAGACACCCACCTAGACCAGGGGGACCTAGCGGGCCAGTCAGAGCCAGATTAAGGATGGGGTCAAAGGGGAAAAGTGCCCTCGGTCCCCCTCTCTTAGCACTGTGAGCTGTGAAAAGAATAGGGAGGGATGAGTTTGAGCAAGTGGACAAGGCTACACAACACTGTACACTACAGTCAGTGCACTGCAAGCAGCATGGGAGAGAGGAGGAGAGTAGCATCTGCAGACAGAGCCAGATTAAGGGGGAGAGGGCAAAGGGGCACGTCACCTGTATGTGTGTGACTGTATGTATGTGTGTATAAGTGTGTTTATATGTGTGTATAAGTGTGTGACTCTGTCTGTGACTGTTTGTATGTGTATGTATGTATGTTTCTGTTTGTGTGTGACTTTATGTATGTGTGTCTGTGACTGTATTTATATGTGTGTTATATGTATGTGTGTGTATTAGTTTGTGACTGTGTGCGAATAAGTATATGTATGCATGCTTGCCTAACGGTATGTATGGATGTGACTATATGTGTGTGACTATTGTGACACAGTCGGGATAGGGGTCCCTCTCCTGGGGTAGATGGATTCCCTCTTTACACACACAGCAGCCGTAGAAACAGGATACAAGTCAGGGGTTCTCGTACACACTGGTCAGATCCAGTCTTTATTGTGCCAAATGAATATAAACATAAACAAAACATAAACATAAGTCCTAGCCCAGTTGGGCACTAGCTACACATCAGATTCCCTCTCTATAATAATGGTAGGGCCTATTGCCCTCACCATCAATAAAACATGTGCACAGTACTTACAAGGATTATCACCAAGTGTCTTTGAACAGGCTAGTCTGCCTGCTCTCCCAGGTGCGAGACACTCAGCCACAAACAAACCTAGCTTATATTAGCCATTTCCAGCTGCAAGCCCTAATGAGCCTGTTACCAGGCTGAAAGGCCCAAAACCTGGAGAGGCCTGTGGATGGAGCCCTCCCTCTCCTCACAGCCACACCCCCAGGACCCAAACCAGATTTTCCAAACGCTGATACTCTGATCTGCTTACAAAACAGACTTCTCCTGGGGGTTTTTAGAACACATAGGCCAAAAACCCTAGGACAAATATACCTGCCATTGACCACTTTACCAGTGCTTCTATCACATATCCCCCCCCCTTTGTTTTGAACTGTGGGACGGAACAACCGGAATCGGTATGAAATACCACCGGCCGCATGGCCGATGGTTCGATTCCCGGCAGCGGCAGCCCGACAGATGAACAGATCCTGGCAGCGGCAGGCAGACAGCGCTGGAAATCCTGATCGTCCTCAGGTAAGTAATAACGAACCTAACCCCCTAACTCTAACCCTCCTTAGGGGTGCCTAACCCTAACCTCCCCCCCAAGTGCCTAACCCTAATCCCCTCTGTAAGTACCTAACCCTAACCGCCCCTCCACGCTGCCTAAACCCCAGGGGGGTGCCTGACTCTATGTCCCCCCCGGGGGTGCCTAACCCTCCCTCCCCCTAGGTTAACCCTAAACCTCCTGGGGGGGTGCGCTAAACCTAACCCTCCCCCCGCAGCTGTCCGCTCACGGCGCCCAGCATCCCTTCAATCGGGATGACGGTCGCCTGACTCCCGGCGTCGGGAAACTGACAGGCGTCTAGATATAGATGCCTGTCATTTAACCCACACCGGGATAAAGCAGTCGGGAAGTCGGCTGTCGGGATCACGTCAGCCGGTTTCCCAATTGCATCCTGGAACAACCGCAGCCCCCAAACAATGGACACATGACAAAGCATTTGCATTGGCCAGCTGGCTTCCTGGCCTATATTCTACCCGTAAATTTAAAGGTTTGTAATGCCAAGAACCATCTCGTTATTCTCGCATTACTATCCTTGTTTTCTGACATCCACTTCAGAGGGGCATGGTCAGTGATCAATATGAACTTTCTTCCCACTAAGTAATACCTGAGAGTCTCTAATGCCCACTTTATGGCCAATGCTTCTTTCTCGACCGTAGCATAGTTTCTTTCATGTACATTTAATTTTCGGCTTAAGAAGAAAATCGGGTGTTCCTCATTCTCTTTGCTTTGGGACAGGACTGCTCCGATGCCTACATCGGATGCATCGGTTTGTACAACAAAACTCTCTGTCAAAATCAGGGGTCATCAGAACTGGTTGGGTACATAAAGCTATTTTTAACTCCTGCAAAGCCTTCTCCGCTTCAGGACCCCATTCCACCATGACTTTCTGTTTGTCTTTGGTAAGGTCAGTCAGTGAGACTGCAATGGTGGCAAAATTGGGTATAAACCTCCTATAATACCCAGTGATCCCTAAGAAGGCTCTCACCTGCTTCTTATTCAGGGGTCGTGGCCAGTTTTGGATTGCCTCAATCTTATTGAGCTGTGGCTTTATCAAACCTCTGCAAATGGTGTACCCAAGATATTTTACTTCTTCCATCCCCAGACAACACTTTTTTGGGTTGGCTGTCAACCCTGCCTTATAGATGGAGTCCAACACTGCTTGTATTCTGGGCAAGTGAGACTGCCAATCAGGACTATGAATGACCACATCATGCAGATAAGCAGCAGCATACTGTCTATGGGGCCTTAGAATCCTATCCATCATTCTTTGAAAGGTAGCAGGTGCCCCATGTAGCCCAAAGGGCAACATTTTGTATTGAAACAAGCTGTCTTTTCTTTGGCGGTCTCAGTTAATGGCATTTGCCAATACCCTTTGGTTAAGTCAAGAGTAGTTAAATATCTGGCTGTCCCCAGCCTTTCAATTAGTTCGTCCACCCTAGGCATAGGGTAGGCATCGAACTTTGACACACTGTTCAATTTCCAGAAGTCATTGCAGAATTGCACACTCCCGTCGGGTATTTGAATGAGCACAATGGGACTTGACCAGTCAGTATGCGATTCTTCAATTACACCCAACTCTAAAAAAAATTTAATTTCCTTTGACACTGATTCTCTTTGGGCTTCTGGTAACATATAGGTTAACCTTAACCCCTGGGTTAGTGATTATGTCATATTTGATGACCGTGGTTTTCGCTGGTAGGTCAGAAAACAGCACCCTATTTCTGATCAGAAATTCCTTAACTTCCTGCTGTTGACTGGCTGACAGGGTTTTTGCCACTGTCACTTCAGGTACCATGGGCCCTGGGTTTACTGGAGGGGCTCGGATGGCTAACAGTGCTGCTCTATCCTTCCAGGATTTTATAAGATTTACATGGTATATCTGTTCTGGCTTTCTTTTCCCCGGCTGGTAAACTTTATAATTGACCTGCACCACTTTTTCTAAGATTTCAAAGGGTCCTTGCCATTTAGCCAAAAGTTTACTTTCTACTGTGGGAACCAACACCAACACTCTGTCCCCAGGAGCAAAGTTGCGTAAGTGAGCATTGCGGTTGTATACCCTCTGCTGTGCCTGTTGGGCCTGTTCCAAGTGCTCTCTTACTATCGGCACCACAGCAGCAATTCTTTCTTGCATTTGAGAAACATGCTCAATAACTGTTTAATATAAGGACTGGACCGCCCCTCCCTTGTCTCTTTGGCAATGTCAAGTAACCCCCTTGGATTTCTCCCGAACAATAAATCAAGAGGGGAAAACACTGTGGAGGATTGGGGAACCTCTCTTATGGCCAACAGCAAATAAGGTAGCAAGTAATGCCAATCTTTACCATCTTTGTCCACTACTTTCCTTAGCATGTGTTTTAAAGTTTTATTAAACCTCTCCACTAACCCATTGGTCCTGGGATGGTACACAGAGGTTCTTAATTGGTCGATTTTAAACAGGCGGCATAACTCCTTCATGATTTTTGACATAAATGGGGTATCTTGGTCAGTCGGGATCTCCTTAGGTATTCCCAACCTGCTAAAGACATGGACTAATTCTCCGGCAATGGTTTTGGTTGACGTATTGCGTAATGGTATCCCTTACGGGTACCTGGTAGCGTAATCCATTATCACCAGAATATATTGATGGCCCCGGGCAGATTTCATTAATGACCCAACCAAATCCATAGCAATTCTTTCAAACAGAACCTCAATAATGGGTAACGGAACCAGGGGACTTTTCAAATGTGGCCTTGGAGCATGATACTGACATTCAGGGCAGGATACACAATAGTCAGATACCTCTTTATGGACCCCGGGCCAAAGAAACCTCTGCACATTTCGCTCAGTAGTTTTCTCTACCCCTAGGTGGCCTGCCATTATATGACCATGGAACAGATCTAACAGTGTTCTTCTGTATCCTTTGGGAGCTATTAATTTTTCCACAATATCTTCCCCCTTCTTAGTCACCTGGTACAACAAATCCTGACATACTGCCATGTGAGGATATGACAAAGGACTATCGGGGTCTATGGGTTTACCATTAATCACCTTGACATTCTCCCTGGCTTTTACCAGAGTAGGGTAATTCGACTGCTCCACTGCAAAGACCTCTCTCCTGACCTCAAGATCAGGCAGGCAGTCCATGGGCTCAATAACACTCCCCACCTCAGTGGGAGGCACACCACTTGGCGAGCCACCATCACGCTCCGCATTCTCTATTTCGCCAATCATACTGGAAAAGGGAACATCTCTGACTCTGTTGCTACGTCAGTAACCCTCTAAAACGAGTCAGGGTGATTTACCTCTGTGCAAAATCGGTTTTCCCACAACAGAGTCTCTCCCCAATACTGCATCATACATTAAGCCCTATACCAAACCCACAGAGACTATCGCAGAACCACATGGTGTTTCTATGTTCACTTTTGCAGTAACATAATACCGAGTATCCCCATGTATGCAGGTCACACCAACAGTTTTCCCGTTCCCTTACGCTTCAAGGGATTCACCAGTTCAGCTTTCATAAGTGTAACCAGGCTACCAGAATCTAACAGAGCCTCTACTCGGTTACTTTCTACAGTGAGTATACACATGTGCTTATCTGTCTCAACCTGCCGGTCAGCAGTACAGGCTGGTTGTGCAAAGAAAGACATACTGCGGTTGACATGAGCAGTATCACATTGCATAGGTTCAGAGGTAAGTGAACAATTAGCCGCAATATGGCCGAAACCACCACATCGGAAACATTGAATTACATTAATATCTAGTCTTTTACGGGTAGGAACATTCCTGGCATGGCTGGCCCATCTCCAGGTTCCACACCCCCAGTCTTGGGTACATTCCACCGCCCAGCACCCTTCTCCCCTGGAACAGTTTTACCAGTGTCAATGGGAGTTCGCCGATGCGCCATCTGGGCTTGGTGGGGCACACTCATCAGCTCCTCAGCCGCCACGTACCTCTCCAACAGTTCGACTAGTTGGTCTGCGGACTTATGGTCTGCATGGCTCACCCACTTGCGCAGAGACGCAGGTAGCGATCGCAGATACCGGTCCATCATGACTCTTTCCCCCATCTGTGGTCCTGTCAGCGTCTCGGGCTGCAGCCATTTTGTGGTTAGATGGACGAAGTCGTGCATCTGTGAGCGTGGAGGTTTTTCCATTTGTAACTCCCAGCGGTGGACTCATTGGGCCCGAACAAATGAGGTGACTCCCAAACGGGTTAGGATATCCCGTTTTAACTTTGCATAGTCCTTGGCATCATCCAGGCATAAATCATAGTAGGCCTTTTGTGGTTCTCCAGACAGGAAGGATGCCACAAGACTTGCCCACTACTCTTTAGGTCACTTCTCTCTTTCAGCGGTTCTTTCAAAGGCTGTAAGGTACACCTCCACATCATCACTCTGGGTCATCTTTTGCAGAAAGTGACTGGCCCGTATGGTGTGAGTATTAGTTGGAAGAGCAGGGGAAGCATCTCCAGACCGGACTACAAGCTGTTGTACCACCTCTTTTATGGCCTGGCTGTTTTCCGCTATGGCCTGGTGGGTTTCCTTGATGGTGACTTGTTGTTGCCTCTGGGCTTCCTCCAAGGCCAATAGTTGCACCTGGGTGGATGCCTGCTGAGCTCTGGTAGCTTCCTGCTGAGCCCTGGTAGCTGCTTGCTGAATTTTGTTTATTTCCTGCTGAGTCCTGGTAGTTTCTTGCTGAGCTGCCGTAGCTTGGAACAAGGCTTTAACAGTGTCCTCCATTTTGTCCTGGGGTGTAGGTTGGAAGCAGAATCTGGCTTCCCTAAGCATCTGTGGACGCCACCTCTATGGCCTTCAAAGGACACAACTTTATATCCACACTGACAATTTTTTTTCCTTGCTGCAATTTCAGTGTGTGATTGCCCGCATTCTCCACCAAATATGACAGCATCGGGATAGGGGTCCCTCTCCTGGAGTAGATGGACTCCCTCTTTACACACACAGCAGCCGTAGAAACAGGATACAAGTCAGGGGTTCTCGTACAAACTGGTCGGCGCCAGTATTTATTGTGCCAAATGAATATAAACATAAACAAAACATAAACATAAGTCCTAGCCCGGCTGGGCACTAGCTACACAGCAGAGTCCCTCTCTATAATAATGGTAGGGCCTATTGCCCTCACCATCAACAAAACACGTGCACAGTACTTACAAGGATTATCACCAAGTGTCTCTGAACAGGCTAGTCTGCCTGCTCTCCCAGGTGTGAGACACTCAGCCACAAACAAACCATGTTTATATTAGCCATTTCCAGCTGCAAGCCCTAAAGAACCTGTTACCAGGCTGAAAGGCCCAAAATCTGGAGTGGCCTGTGGATGGAGCCCTCCCTCTCCTCACATCCACACCTCCAGGACCCAAACCGGCTTTTCTAAAAGCCAATACTCTGGTCTGCTTGCAAAACAGACTTCCCTGGGTTTTTTTAGAACACATAGGCCAAAAACCTAGGACAAATGCACCCGCCACTGACCACTTTACCACTGTATGGCCTTCATTCAGAGGCGGCCGTATGGCCTACGACCGCACGGCCGCCTCGATTTTTGTCAAGTGCGCATGCGCATGAGGGAGCCAGCTCCTTCGTGTGCATGCGTGAGACCCGCTACGACCGACAGTGCCGGACGTAGCGGGTCTCTTTCCAAAGGGGGCGAGCTGTCGATGTTGATTGACAGCTCGCCCCGTTTGGAAGGCGGGCCAGGGGGGTGGCAGCCCAAATGGAGGCATTCACATGGGAACGCCTACCGTTTGGGGGAGGCCCCACTGACATCACTAGTGATGTCAGTAGAGAGCTTCCGGCTCTGACAAAGCCAGAAGCTCTCCGGGGCTTACGACAAGTGATACCCTACCCTAGGGTCTCGTCGTAAGTGCCGATGGTCGCGATGGTCTCTGACCATCGCGACCATCACCCTAGCGGTCGTTAGAGCTGTGGGTGTAAACCCACAGCCTAATGACCGAAACAGAGGCGGGCGGTAAGGATGCAAGCGGCCGCCCAGTTTCTGAGCGACCGCTTGCATCCTTCGACCGCCTCTGAATGAGGCCCAATATGTTTGCATGTGTGTGACTGTATATATGTATGTGTATATGTGTGTGACAGTATGTATGTGTATATATTTGTGTGACTATGGGTAAAATGTGGTCAAAACTCTGAAAATTGTTGTTTTCAGATGGTTGACCGCATTCCCCATATGTATCAAGATCCAGAAAGCAAAACTTTCCGGAGCTTGTACCCGATAGGCAACACCTTCTAGCTTTGCCTATAGAAGCCTATGGGCTTCTTTCTGCATAACCTACCAAAAGGGATCCCTCCCAGTGTCCCCCGTGGCCGCACCTGTGCTGTAGGACTCCGGAAGTCCTCATATCACAAAGGACAGCTCTTAGAGCAGGAAGTTCACTGGGGCTTGCGGTGGACGAGACCCTACCACAAAGGTCTCATCACAAGCCCGATGGTCGCGATAATCATGACCATCACCAGGCCGCCCACTAAAGCTGTGGGTGGTCACCCACAGCCTAGTGAGTGGCCTGTAGGCCAGGGTAAAAAAAAAATGGCCCGCCCTGCTTCAGAGTGAGTGCTCACAAATAGCGAGCGCCTCTGAATCAGGGCCTAGGTCCTTCTACCTTGAGAAAGGGATTTGTATTTTAGTTAGAGTTAGACAGGCTAGGATTTATTTTTCTTTGTTGTTTTGTTTTTGTTTATTTAGTGCTCTCAAATAAAACTAGTTGCGGATACATGTACCAAGGCCTTGTACTGGTATACAGCTAATTGGCCATATAATCTTAGCGCAAAGAGATTATACAGACCCAAGTACAATTATACATACGCAGCGCTCTCTGGTCCAGATGTTCGGCACCAGCAAGAAACCCCTCGTCAACCAGCATTCAGCACAAAGACTAGGAACCCAGGGTCAGCACACATATTTATACCCCCCAGAAATAAACAACACAATAGAGAAGTTTGTTGCTAATACCATTGGTCCTAAAGGAGAGGGCATATGTTACAAGGCATTTAACAGGTTGATTCAAATAGACACAACCCAGCCTCTAACAACTGGGGGTCTCTGGTTTCCTGCCTCATGTAACATCCTAACAGTTGTTCATATAATGTACATTTTGTTGCTTGAAGTCTCTGCGGTCCATAAGTTGAGAATGCATGATGCGATCTCCACACCGATGGTACCGGAATACTGTTGAAAGAGTACGCATCAGTACAATACCAATCACGGCTTACTTATCATGTATAAAACCTTAGTTACCAAATAATCTTTATTTCACAGCATTTATGCTAAATGAACAAACTTAAATCTTATACTTTAAAGCTTATTAAACCTTTTATGTGAATATGTAATGTGTAAGTATGCGGGGTGTGATGTAAAGAGGCTAATTAACTTGGGGCAGATTCATGCGCATGAAGCTAATAAACAGCGTTTTCATACAGGATCTTATGCATTCGCTAATATGCGACTAGTTAACAGCGCAATTGTGCGTATTAATGTGTGTATGAGAAATGGTGCACTTAAATCTCACTTAAACTAAGTGAACACCTAGCAGTGTGGAATGCTGAGCCTTATAGTTCCATGCCTTGCTCATGCCCCAGCAGCCCCCACCCTTTTCAGGCTCAAAAATACTGGTCTTTGTTCTCCCAGGGCCTGTGTGGATGCAAATTAGCACAGCTACAAGACCCAAACCTCAGATAACACTCTTGGCTTTTAAGGTATTTTATTGTAGGAAGCCTGCTAATGTAAGGTGCTACAAACGACCCTCTTGCTGTATTCGAGCAGGGCCACCTGGAGTGAGAGCAGACGTTATGTCTATGAAGCTTGTCTACACAGGCTAGTTGTCACGTGGCAATTTGCTCTGTTTAGCTAATGCAATCCAATTTTGACACACTGTACAGCCATTTCTGAAATATATCCTTTAGGGGAATTATAATAATATACACACTTTATCCAGAGCACCCAAACTACGTAAAGTCATGAAATGGGCTTTTGATGAATCGCCGTAACTTATGGCGATGGTCACAGATGCAATTGCATGATACTAATAGTAATGTCGCCACATGTACTAAAGTGTGAGTTTATCTAAAATTGCGCTTAGGCGGCCATTCGCAAAATGGCATCTTGCGGTCTCATTTTAAACTGATCTTGTCTCAGCCAATTATCCAGCTTCAACAGTCCACCCTTTGATAGCGAAAAAACATGCTATCACAATCTGATTTTAAAATATAATTTAGGCTTACATTTATATACTATTTAGTGTTATTATGGGATGGCACAAGGTGGTTCTTAATCCCTCAATAATGTGTTTCTGAGTAGGGACATAAAACTACTATTATACGCACAATGCGGATCTTGGAAGATCATGTGAAAGGTGTGGGGATACACCAGTCCTATAAAGGCAGTCTTGAAGGGGAATTGAGACTTTACATTATCTGAGGTGTTTTTAAAAATAACATTTCAATAATACATTCTATGCATGTCTAAATATAATACATTAAATTATGGTATTTCCTAGTTCAAGGTTGTAATGCAGTTCTGTATTTACCTTGGTATTCATACTGACCACCATCATAATTTTGTTATTTCGTTTTACTCTATTTTTACATTTTCCACACTTGAACACAATAGGAACACACTGGACACATTTGCCAATTATTATGATGACAATCAGTATAAGGATTAAGAATTTGCCTATACTGGCGATCATTTCCTGGACCCATTCCCCTAGACCTGAGAACCATTTCACTGGGTTCAGCCATGAAACCCATCCTTCTATCTCCTCCCCTACTTCAGCCACTGAAGCATTATGGTTCTTACGAAACTCCCATTTTAGCTGCAAAATTTCATCCATCTTCCAGTCTATCACCTCCTTGGGGTCGCTGGTATCATTTGTGACATAGGTGCAACATTTTACTCCAAATTGGGTGGCCAACATTACGCAATACCCTCCAGTAACAGCAGTTAAATAATTTAACTCTAGCCTGTCTTGCACCAGTTCTTTCTTGTACGCTTGCAATTATCTCCCTGTATACCTGAATGTGTCATCGTACATCTCGGTGATATTATCTATCAATTTAGCAAGTTCCTGAATATATCTAAAGTTTAATGTACCCCGAGCGATCCTGGTGGGATCCAATGCGACTAAAACTTGAAAGCCAGTTGTCTCACTAATTAACTGAGTGGCTTTGTGCACATCACCAGGTATCATATTTCGTTTTCCTCTGTGTTCATATTGTGTGTGAAGATATGGTGACGGTGTGTTTTTATGTATACCAAGCATTTTAACATGTGTGAGGGTCCTAACTTCTGGGACTACTCTTCCCAGGTAACACAAACCTTCGGAACTCAGGGAGAGCCACTTATACACTTTTCTTCCACATATAAAATATACATTATCAGGGAGAACATAAAGAATGGTATGCATCATTATCATTAAGCACATTTCCCTTGCAAACAATCCTATTTCTGGGTCTTCCATCTGATACATGCAAGTTTCTGGCTGTATTATTTTAGCACAATAACCATCTGGCACCTTACCAATAATTTCTTTGGTGGAACTCAATGTATACCGATACCTAAAATGTTTCCCACTAGATTTAATTGAGCGTAACAGATCATGGTTTATGGACTCATTATCAGCTCTTTGTGAGAAGGTCATCATCTGATTATTCCCTGTCACTTCCCAACTCCCGGGTTTATTGGGGTTGGTTATGTTTAAACACAAAAGTGATCTATCTACTTGGAATTGATATAGTTTGAAATGAGGTGGTTTGGATGAGAGAAATTTTCCATCCAATGTTTTCCCTTTCTGTAATTCTAAAATTTCCGTGATATTCAGCGGAAATGGCACCAACCCTACATTATGCTGTCCCTGTGGCACATGTGAACACACCCAGCAATCAGTTTGATTTAACACTTTGCCTACTATGCTATGATAATCCTCTAAAGGATACCCACCCCAGTGCGGGTTATTTTTAGGTTGGCACCGTTGGATACAGTTCTCATCAACTAGGGACCCACAAAGCTCACAAATACAGGAATCTTCAGATGATAAACCTCCACACCGTCCCCGAGTATCCGGAATAACAGCTCTCTTAACAATAACAGTACTAAGATTGGTAAGACACTCCCCTGATTGGCATTGCACTCCTCCTGACTCCACTCCATCAGCACTGCCATCAGCTCCCATTTCCTCAATCAGTCTCCCATCACAGAAACTTGAGATATTCCCGAACCGACCAGGATGGTGAACACTCTAAAAGAGAATATGAAAATGAACACAGCAGGCCCGTCCATTGTCACAAGATCTGCAAATTTCTCTTAGTTCAGGTATCTCACTATGACCTTTTCAATCCTCCCGGAACAAGATCGCGAGCGACAGGTCCACGCTATCAGCCTTGTCTCTGACTTGTTTCTCCACCGGTTGATTGACCTTTTTGCAGTGAGTGGAATGGACCCTGGTATCTCTCTCAGCCACCTTCAAAGATGTAGTACTTGTCAGCAGCACCTGGTCCGGACCTTCCCACCGATCAGTCAAACAACCTGAACGCAAGAAATTTCTGATCATAACATATTCTCCTGGTTCAACATCATGACAGTTAGTTTCAGGCATATCATGGGACAACAATTTCAGTTTCTGCTGCTGTTGCTTTAACTGCTTACTCATTGATATAAGATACTTTACAGTTACCTCATTGGTACCCTTCAAGTTTTCCTGTGGACTTATAATCAAATGAGGTTGTCTACTGAACAGTATTTCAAATGGGGACAGATTTAGAGGGGGTCTAGGAGTGGTCCTTATGCTATGTAGGAGCAAAAGTAACGCTTCTGGCCATCCTAGTCCAGTCTCTGCCATGATTTTACTTAACTTATTTTTAATAGTCCCGTTCATCCTCTCTACCTTGGCACTGGCTAGCGGTCGGTAGGGGGTGTGAAGTCGGCTATTAATACCCATCAGCTTACACATATTTTGAAAAACATCACCTGTAAAATGAGTACCCCTGTCACTCTCAATGATTTTAGGGATACCGTACCTGCATACAAATTCCTGAACTATTTTCTTGGCAGTAAACGCAGCAGTATTAGTGGCCGCTGGGTAGGCCTCAACCCAATTAGAAAATACATCAGTGCACACTAATACATACTTAAGATTCCTGCAGCGTGGTAATTGGATGAAATCAATTTGTATCACCTGGAAAGGAATGTGGGACGGTTCAGTAGGGATCGCTTTCCCTATGTTCTTCCTCAAGCAGTTCAGACAGGACATTGCTATCTTTTCTGCTTGTGAAGAAAAACCAGGTGCACACCAGTATGCTCTCACCAACTAGCACATACCTTGTTTTCCCAGATGAATCAGACCATGTGCTGCCTCAGCCAGGCTGGGGTAATATGCCTTGGGGGCTACTGGTTTACCTAGTCCATCCCTCCAGAGCCCGGAGGACTGTTGCCCACATTCCTTGGACTTCCAAATGGACTTTTCCTGAATTGAACACAAATTTTGCATCTCAATTAATTTCAGCATATCAACTGTTTGGAAAGACTTAATTTTTTCAGCGGGAGAAAACATTTTTAAAACTGCTGCCCATTTTGCAGCTTCATCGGCTCTGTTGTTGCCCAGTGACACCCGATCATCCTCACATGTATGGGCTTTACATTTAATTACTGCCACCGCTTTGGGCAGTTGCATTGCTTCTAAAATATGTTTTATGTGTCAGGAATGTGCAACTGGTGTGCCTGCTGCTGTCATAAATTTCTCAGACGCCATAGAGCCCCAAAATCGTGCACCACCCCGAACGCATACCTCGAGTCAGTGTAAATGTTAGCAGATTTGCCTGCTGCCAGTTCACACGCTCTAGTTAGTGCTACTAACTCTGCCACCTGGGCTGAGTGAGGAGGACCAAGAGGTTTAGCTTCTATGATGTCTGTGTCATTTACAACAGCATAACCTGTACATAATTCACCTGTGTCTGTTTGTCTATGACAACTCCCATCCATATAAAAAGTCACATCCACATTCTCTAAAGGTGTGTCATGAATGTCAGGTCTAGCAGTAAAGGTCTGATTCAGATATTCCATACAATTGTGCGTATCATTATATCCGCTGAACTCACCTCCCGCCAGGAACTCGCCTCCTTCCACCCTTTGTACATCATGTTGTACATATGGTAAATACGTTGCTGGATTCAGCGTGCTGCAACGTTTAACAGTGATGTTTGCGGGTGCGATTAGAGCTAGTTCCCATTTGGTAAACCTAGCTGAAGAGACGTGTCTGGTTTGAGCTGAGTTCAACAGAGCAGATACAGCATGGGGAGTGTAGACAATCATATCATGACCCAATACTATGTCCTCACTTTTACTCACCAATAAGCTGCTACACTTCTCAAACAAGTGGGGAGTGATCTTGCCACAGTGTCCAATTGGGCAGTGTAGTATGCTACGGGCCTACTGGCATCACCATGTTTTTGTGTAAGGACACCTGCAGCACAAGCATTGGCTTCCGTACAATACAAATCAAAAGGTTTTTCATAATCAGATATTCCCAATGCAGGAGCTTTTGACAGACTATCCTTAAGATTAAAAAAAGCCTGCTCTGTTTCCTCTGTGTGTATGACACGATCAGGCTTTGAGGGAGAGACTAATTCCTGTAAAGGCAAGGCCAAAATAGAAAAACCTGGGATCCACATTCTACAGTATCCACACATTCCCAAGAAGGTACGAATTTGCTGTTGATTCTGCGGCAGTGTCATGTTCTGTATGGCCTGGATTCTATCATTTGTAAGATGTCGTAACCCCTGGGTTAGGCAGTGTCCCAAATATTTTACTTTGGATTGGCACGGCTGTAGTTTATCCTTAGCCACCTTGTGTCCTGTATGCGAGAGATGAAGCAACAAAAGTTTAGAATCATTCAAACTTGACATAAACGAGTCAGAACATAGCAATAAATTGTCCACATATTGAATTAGAACAGATCCATTGGCAGGTTGAAAAGATTGTAAACAGTCGTGCAATGCCTGGGAGAAGATACTGGGGCTGTCTATGAAACCTTGGGGTAACCGTGTCCATGTGTATTGTACACCTCTGTATGTAAATGCGAATAGATACTGACAGTCAGGGTGGAGAGGCACAGAGAAGAAAGCAGAACAGAGGTCAATGACAGTGAAATGGGTTCCATTTGGTGGGATCTGCATCAGGATGACAGCTGGATTTGGCACTACAGGGAATTGGCTCTCTACTACCTTATTAACACCTCTAAGGTCTTGTACCAGCCTATAACCCCTCCCACCACTCTTCTTCACCGGGAAGATGGGACTGTTGGCTACACTAGCTGTACAAACTAAAATTCCCTGTTGCAATTATTGGAAAAACCCCTAATTCTACCTCCTGTTTTAGTGGGTACTGGGGAATTTTTGGAGCTTGCCTACCGCTTTGTAAATACGTTGGCCATTAATCCAGTGTCCTGTCCATCCTTAGTCCAAAGAGAATCTGGAATTTGGGACAACATTTCATCTACCTGAGATGGATTTTCATTTAAACTTGTAGAGTGATACATTATCCTTTGAGGAGTGTCCAACATATCCTGCACCTGGTGTGCAACTCTCTCTGGGATATCTAAAAATACACCATCAGGGGTGCAATATATAACACATCCCATCTTACATAACAAGTCTCTACCCAGCAGGTTAGTAGGAGTCGCAGCAGCCAGAAGGAAAGAATGCCTGGTATGCAACGGCCCAATAGTAACCTCTGTGGACTTTGTTAAAGGATAATGTTCCACTTTACCTGTTACAACCATTGTTGGTACTGTCTCGTTGGTCACCTGTAAATTAACGGGAGATTTTATCACTGACCTGGTCGCCCCTGTGTCTACAAGAAAAGGATATTCAGTACCAGCTACATCAACCGTCATGACCGGTTCTTCCCTAGTACTTCCCTGACCATCTGTAGACTACAGGTATGACCTGAAACCTAGTGTTGGCTACCATTCTCCAATAAAGCATTTATGGCCACAATTGGAGCTGGTGCCTGCTGGACATTTGTTGGTCTCTGTGCATATCCCTTATGGGGATGTCCAGGTCTTCCCTGATTTGGGGTTCCTACTCTTTTTACTGTACTGTTTCTACTTAAGTGTCCTGTTTGTTTACAATTAAAACATGTTCGTGGATCGGGTGAAGACACGTCTTGTTGTGAGGTTTGAGCAGAGGGTAAAGGTGGTGGATATGGGTAAGGATAGAGAGGGTAAGGGTATTCTGGGGATATGAGGTTTGTGAGTAGTATGGGACCTGTGGTTGTATAGGGTTTGTGGAATAGAGCTGTGTTTGTTGTTGCGTGGGGTTAGTGAGGGCATATAACTGTTAAGGTGTAAGTGTGTGTGCAGATGCTAGTGTGTCTGTTGGCTGTGATGTTACCGTCATTCCCTCCAGAGCTTGTATACTGACAGCCATTAGTTTTTCGCTCTGGGTCTCTCTCTTCTTTGAGATGTTTTTATCATGTTCTATGGCAGATTCTATGAGGGTATCTATTGTGACTCCCCTCCAGCCAGGTTGTGAGGTCTGAACCTGAGTCTTTAAATTCTCTTTCAGACCATCCATGAGTACCATGACTATCATTCCCCTGTGGTGAGTGCTATCTTTAATATCTTCTAACCCCAGTGTACTGGGTGATAGCCTGCAGAGCCCGGTCGCAATAATCTTCTGCAGATTCACTCTCCTTTTGCTTAATGGTGAAAATTTTGTTCAAGTTAGCTACTACCGGAAAAAATATACCCAATTGAGTTACAATGCAGGAAATGTTACCTTGGTTTACTTGGTCTGTTAAGGGAACGTCACCATCCAATACACAATCCGTGATAAATTTTGTCACGTCGGTATTGTGTGGTAGACAGGCCCTTAACACCACCCACCAATCTTTATTAGTTGGCTCATGAGAACTCCCCAAATTTCTTACAAATCTTTGACATTTGGCTAGTTCCTTTTTGGGATCGGGGAAATCATTTATGATGGAATTTAGTTCTGCTCTTGTCAAGGGACAATGCATTACTACTTCCCTCGTGGGCACTATACCGTTCGCATCTGCATTTCCATTCGGAACGGTTATTGTCCGAATGGGATGCAGACCGGCAGTGCTACTACCTTGACCTTGTTACCTGGCTGGGGGTTTAATCTGCTGCTGCTACGTATGGTATTAACAACTTCCTCTACGGGTGCAGAGGGTGTTAGCACTTCCCTTGCTGTTACCGATGGAGATAGCGGCACCACTCATGATTGTGGTGATGCAGCATCTATCATTTGCACAGCATGGGAAATGGCAGACATTACAATAGGCTCATCATCCACATCATAAACATTTTCTTTATGGTTGCTTAAGAGAGGGCACAAATTGCTTTTTGGTAACTGTACTTGCACCTCCATCCACATAAGGTGGGGGTGGTGAGCGTGAACTGCTGGCAATACTCTCCACAACGCTACCTTGCTGCACGTGTGCGCCATTTTGCGGCTCGCCCGTATTGCAATTTAGCATTGTGGATGTATTCTCTGGCAATGCACTCGCAATACTAGTTTGCGTCGCTTGCACATTTTTAAGCCACGCATCCCCTTCATGCTGCCACAACTTTAAGCATTCATAATATTTTACCTTTTTCTCTCAGAAGCGCATCAGACTGATGTGGTCCCGGACATTATCTAATACATCTTTCTCAAAACTACCAATTCTGGGAAACGGTCTAACACTCTTCATCGTCATTATAAACCATACATCACAATACCTTATTGCATAAGTACCGTACTTAGTATGCATAATACGATGGGACGATCCAAACGGCGCTTCCATTAGCAGCACATCATTGTTTAACATCTCTATTGTTTGCATGGCCCCCATTCTGAGACAACTCCTATGTTTTTCAATAAAGATTTAAACTGGTGAAAGACAATCAAGATACTTTCACTTACCTGTGGACGATTTAAACGGCAGCGCCCACACACCTGGATAAGATTTGAAAAAGGCAACTTCCACACCCGGATAAGATTTAGTAAGGCAACTTCCACACCTATGGAAGTTTATGTCGGCTACTTCCACGCACCTCTCTACAACAAAGACAACATGTACACCTGCTACTTTGTATAGAACGGTAAGCTGCTTACCGAGCGACTAGCACTTAGCCCTTAAAGGTCATACGGTACCTCTAACTGTAGGGAATAAGTTACCCCTACCAACAAATGCTCACTGTTACACACTTTTTCCTGCACAGAAAAATACACGTTAACCCAGATATTGATAACAATTGAAAAATGTAAACCTCAACGGCTTTATTTAAACACGTGGCAGCACAACCGGAAGTACGTATACGCTATTGTGCGACCAGTCACATACACAATAATGCGACTACCACACAACCGTATGACAACTTTTTAGCTGCATATGCAAAAGTGCGTCTTTACTGTGCGCAAAACTGCGACTCAGCCGCGTGCTCAATACTGCAGCACCCCTTTAAACGTTAGGTTCTATCAACTAAGGAAAACAAACTTTTTCCTCTCTTGTCCCTGGATTCTAGTCAGCTTCCTTGGATCACATGAAAATGGATAGCGATCTTTCAGCACAAAGCGGTTGCAGGTAAACCCTGCATGTGGCCACTCCACCCTTTGCTGAGATATCGATAACCGTATGTGCCATGTGAGTAGGTAAGTGACTTCACGATGAGCCCCCAACTAAGGATACTGCCTTTGAACCTCTATATACCCCTGCCTATACCTTCTAATATCCTACCTATAAACCTCTAAGGATGACGCTAATTTGCGTACACAGTCATACAGTAAATAAAGACTCCAGACCTAGAATCTGTGGTTCCAAAGCACAAAGTATTATTCAAGTAAAAGTACAGCAGCTACATGCTATGATCCTCATATAATCTTAGCGTAAAGAGATTATACAGACCTAAGTACAATTATACATACGCAGCGCTCTCTGGTCCAGATGTTAGGCATCAGCAAGAAACCCCTCATCAATCAGCATTCAGCACAAATTAGGAACCCAGGGTCAGCACATATATATATACCCCCCAGAAATAAACAACACGATAGAGAAGTTTGTTGCTAATACCATTGGTCCTAAAGGAGAGGGCATATGTTACAAGGCATTTAACAGGTTGATTCAAATAGACACAACCCAGCCTCTAACAACTGGGGGTCTCTGGTTTCCTGCCTCATGTAACATCCTAACAGTTGTTCATATAATGTACATTTTGTTGCTTGAAGTCTCTGCGGTCCATAAGTTGAGAATGCATGGTGCGATCTCCACACCGATGGTACCGGAATACTGTTGAAAGAGTATGCATCAGTACAATACCAATCACGGCTTACTTATCATGTATAAAACCTTAGTTACCAAATAATCTTTATTTCACAGCATTTATGCTAAATTAACAAACTTAAATCTTAAGGTGCATACACACACAACGATTTAGTTAATGAACGATTTTAGTAAAAGATTTTCTACCTTGAAAAAATGAACTAAAATCGTTTACTAAAGTTGTTCATTTACTATGTTCATTTAAATGTAATGAACGATTTTTATGAACTACAAACGATTTTTGCATATTAACTTAATGAAAATCGTTGAGTTGACAAGTCTGACTGAACTACAAACTACAAACGTGAACGCGCATGAACAATAATCGTTCATCGTTTGACTCAGAAAATGAACGATTTTTTCAAACGATTATCGTTAAACGATATCATTTAACGATAATCGTTCTAAAATCATTGTCTGTGTATGCACCTTTATACTTTAAAGCTTATTAAACCTTTTATGTGAATATGTAATGTGTAAGTATGCAGGGTGTGATGTAAAGACGCTAATTAACTTGGGGCAGATGCTTGTGCATGAAGCTAATAAACAGCGTTTTCATACAGGATCTTATGCATTCGCTAATATGCGACTAGTTAACAGCGCAATTGTGCGTATTAATGTGTGTATGAGAAATGGTGCACTTAAATCTCACTTAAACTAAGTGAACACCTAGCAGTGTGGAATGCTTATAGTTCCATGCCTTGCTCATGCCCCAGCAGCCCCCACCTTTTTCAGGCTCAAAAATACTGGTCTTTGTTCTCCCAGGGCCTGTGTGGATGCAAATTAGCACAGCTACAAGACCCAAACCTCAGATAACACTCTTGGCTTTTAAGGTATTTTATTGTAGGAAGCCTGCTAATGTAAGGTGCTACAAACGACCCTCTTGCTGTATTCGAGCAGTGCCACCTGGAGTGAGAGCAGACGTTATGTCTATGAAGCTTGTCTACACAGGCTAGTTGTCACGTGGCAATTTGCTCTGTTTAGCTAATGCAATCCAATTTTGACATACTGTACAGCCATTTCTGAAATATATCCTTTAGGGGAATTATAATAATATACACACTATCCAGAGCACCCAAACTACGTAAAGTCATGAAATGGGCTTTTGATGAATCGCCGTAACTTATGGCGATGGTCACAGATGCAGTCGCATGATGCTAATAGTAATATCGCCACATGTACTAAAGTGTAAGTTTATCTAAAATGGCGCTTAGGCGGCCATTCGCAAAATGGCGTCTTGCGGTCTCATTTTAAACTGATCTTGTCTCAGCCAATTATCCAGCTTCGACAGGGGCTTTGGGGGACATGTGATTGGCATATGATGGGCATCAGGGAACATCTGATGGGCATAAAAGGAACTCTTGGGAACAACTGATGGTCATATAAGGGGCATCTGGGAACATCTCATGGGCATATAAGAGGCATGAAGAGGACTGATGACGTGAATGGTATATGGAATGTAAAGGACATTGCAGGAGGTCTGATTGCATTTAAGGGGCAAGTGAGGAGGTTTAATAGGCCTGTGGGGAGGCCTGAAGGTGTCTCATGGGTATGTGTGGGTGGGACTCTTATGGCGAATGTGTTGACTGTAAAAAGCTTGTGGCCATTTACAATTTTCTTCCCCAGCTCATGTGTTTGAGTAGGGCCCAGAAGCAGTATCTTGCCTAGATCACAATAGGACCTTAACCCGGCTTTTATGGTGGGATGTAAGTATACACACTTGTTACGCTTCACATACACCTGGCAAAAGTTTAATCATGTACAGTTGGATACATGGTGAGATGCTTTTGAATAAACATATGCACATAAATACCTCTCTAATATACCTCTCTAATTGCGTGCATCTTTCTTTACGTGCAGTTCAGTCACAAATACAGCCAACTTTACATGAGCCTCATAATTGTAAACCACTTAAACTAAATCAAACTTTGGTGTCTATTAAGTTGCTATCATGTATTGTGTTAACACAAAGTACAGTGTTCCAATAAGTTTTAATGCATGCTTGCACAAAGGGTTAATTGAGTTATTCCTATGTTTCCAGGGATTTTCTACAATATGTGGTAATGAGGGTGTTAATTATTTTGTACTAAATTTAGTTGAATTCCTCTTAGATGCCTTATTATAGTGCCATTACAGAGAAGGCAACCAGATGCTGGAAAGCTTTACAGCATAGTTGTTGTGGGAGGTAGCTACCAGCTACCCACAGTCCTACTCCTCCCTGTGTACGGTACCTCTGGATGTTACTCATCATCTGGGTGTATCCAATCTCTTCCTACATCAAAACAAGTGGGAGTGGTATCACTGTGCGGGCAGTGTAGTAAGCTGCTCAGTTACTAATGTTTACCTTCTCGTGATTATTATAGAGCTGAATCACCGGTTGTAAGTTATTTAAGAGCTTTGGAGGTTACAGTGACTCAGACTAGAGTCATTTGCCCTGGGATCATTTCTGAATGAAACAGCGTGTAAATACTGGACATTTTATAGGCATGATATGTATGTATGCTTCTGCTTTCAGTGTGCCAGGTACTTTTATATTAGTAAATGTAATGGAATTCAAACTCATTATGTGAGATCTGAAAGACAGCACAGGACGTAGAAAAACTCCCTGTTCCATTTTCCAAATGTTATTTCTTTTACTATGTCTCATCGATGCATATATCCTGTTTTTATAACTTTCACATGGCAAACTCTACAACTTGAAGAAAGAAATCACTCTGTGATTTGATCAATATGAAGAAACGTAAAGAATGTTATAGTTTTATATTGTAATGTTTGTTTTAAACAAGTGTTATTGCAAAGTAACTTATGAGTGTCAGGATGTACAGATCACAAAACAATAGGTAACGTGAGAACTATGGAAGCTGTGGGTGGGCAGGGATCAGGCTGGGCACAGCTGGCAGAAAAATGATATGTTCTTCCAACACCAGCTTCATCAAGCACTTATTCATTTATATATTTGCAAAAAGCAAAGTATATCACAAACTGCAAAGATGTAGTATATATCACACAGCAATAAACAACACATCTGACAAATTATTGTGTGTAAAATTGTGAACAATGAATTGGTGGTGTATTGTAACAACAATAAAGAGGAGACTATGAATTGGATTTATTATAGCATTAAATGTCATTTATTTCTGAAACCTGCCACTTATTACAGCTGCACTGTTGGATTTATCTGTTTGGTGTCAGTTTCGTAATTCAGTAGTGACAGCGAGATTGGAAGATGACTACACACACACAGACTGACAGCAGACATGATGTGCCCCAATTTTCCAGCATGCATGATACTAATACTACCAATATTAATAGTTCATTTTTAAGCATCACCATCCTTTGGAGTCACGCATAAAGCATTCCCATGGAAACTGTACATCGTAATCTGTAACATCACAGCTTATTAGAGCAGAGGCTTATTAAGAGAGGAGGGGGTCAGTATGCATTCCCCGTGCGGTACCCCTCCTCTCTACATGACGGCTGTCCACTCACTGAACACAGCAGTAAACTCTGGGCCCTATTTTATGACCAGAGTCTACTTCAACATCACGCGAAAATGGGGCATCTGAAGGTTACTAAAGTGATGTTTTAAAAATCATGGAAAATCCACCTGCCCCAATTACCTGCAAAGTAAAAAAAACACCTGCCCCATACTTGGGGACCTCCCTGGAGTCTATTTCGCTAGTTTTTATTTTTGTCCCCCAACTTTGCACTTTTTTGCCCCCAAAAGGAAAGTACTTTCTTGGGCTGTTCTAAAGGTATTTTTTTTTTACTTTTTTTGACGCAGTTTACCTTTGGGGGACTGTCCTAACACTGCTCAAGGGTTGCCGCAACTGTGCACCCCAAAACCCCAAATCTGCACTTTTTTCCACTTCCATTCAGAGGCGAATCTTTTTTGCCTATCTGAATGCATTGACTTTCTGCTTAGGCGAAAAGTCATTGCAATTGAATTGGGCGGTAAGTCTTCAACTGGCGAAATGACGTCATCGGTGAGAACTTTTCGACGATCATGGCTTTTCGTCGGCAATTGAATACGGCCCTAAACATGGCCGCTGTGGCTATAGATCTGTGTTTGGGAAAACAGCCGCGTTCACTCACACGTCCGTGACAATCCCATAATATGCACATGACACAGTCTTTTGTTTTTGCATTCACTTCAGGCCCCCTACCAAACACCACCCAGAAAAGCCTTGCTGGTTCTAATGCCAGTGCCTCTGTACACAACAGCGAACTACACGTACATTCAGGGCAACGCTTGCATCCTAGGAGTTTTCAGGACTTTTCATCGTCATTACGTCCACCTCTGAATCAGGCCCTTTATCTCTCCCCAGGATTTGGTAAAGCTCCCCCTGAAGCTTATGTATTATAGCCTAACAACTGGCACTCCCACGCTCTCCCATTCACTCCTATGACAGTGACCAGCAGTGACCTGTTATTTCATGTAGAACTATGCACAGTGTAGAGTGCTGTCTGTGGGGTTCAGGTTTTCAGTTTATCATATGTAGACCTTTGGATGCCTACATGGACTGAGGAGGTGGTCACCCAAAGGGTTGGTAAGTATGAAAGTATATATATATATATATTTTTTTTTTTTTTTATTATTATTATTTATTTCTTTATTTTTAAACTTTCAGTGTCCCAATCCTGTGGTTCTTTTAAAATTTTCTTTACAGGCGGAGTACAGGTAAATACATATATATACTGTATATATACACATCAGATATAACATACTCTATGAAGGTGGAATACGTGAGTTGGCTATGTTAGCAGCAAGTTATTTATAGCAGCACAATGTGACATACAGTTTATGTCATATTTTGCTTTAACATTTTAAGAGGATAAGAGAAAAAAAGCATAGTTTATTCCCTTGCTGTAAAATAATACTGCAGATGTCAGTGATCTATTTTGCAGAACACACAAATATCAGATTTATGGTTCAGATTATATCAACCAGATTAGAGAAAAACTTGTTAAAGCTTTTTATGTGATTGATTAGTAGAAAGTGTATACATACGTGTCACATTCTGACATTTGCCATGCATCATCACATCTGGTGCTTTAATAACCATTGTGTAAGAAAAACTGTATTTATTATTGGACCAAAATATGTGGTGCTTTGAATGTGTTTTATATATGTTTTGGTCTTAGCATGTAATCATTGCCTGCTCTAATTTAGCAAGTATGGTTTGATATTGGAACCGGAAACATTTACCATTGCCTGTTGGTAGAGTGACATATTGGTTCAGAGAGTGGTGCTTCTGTCAAGTTGTGTTAAGTGGTCCTTCTAGCATAGCTTTTTTTTCTAGTAATGAGATTCCCAGGTATTTCTGGGCTTAACTAAAACACTTCTTCTAAGTTAAAATAAAAAGGACAACTTCCTTTTACGAATAATGTAACAAGTTTTCCCTTTCATACCTTGGCTCAGGAGATATTGTTGTGAACACAAAGGGCCAAAAGCAGCCTTTCATGAAAATTGGCCACATATGCTAAGGATACTGGCTATATACCTTCCTACCTATACCTTCTAAAACCTGCCTATAACCTCTACGATTTACGCTATTTGCGTACGCAGTCATACAGTAAAATAAAGACTTTAGATCTTGAACATGTGTTTCCAAAGCACAAAGTATTATTCAACCAAAGTACAGATAATACACGCTGTGATCTAAGTACAATTTAGCAGAAAGAAATTATACAGACCCAAGATACAGTCATACATATGCAAGCGCTCTGGGACCAGATTCCGGCATCAGCAAGAGACCTCCGTCAATCAGCAATCAGCAGAATAGACTAGAAACCCAGGGTGAGAGCACACATATTTATAGCCCCCAGAAATAGACAACACAATAGAGGAGTTTGTTGCTGATCCCATTGGTTCCCAGTGCGGGTGCATTTGTTACAGGGCATTTAACAGGTTGATTCAAATGGCCACAGTCCAGCCTCCAACAGCTGGTTGCCTTCGTTTTCCCTCCTCATGCAAATCTAGACTGTTGGTTTTACAAAGTACATTTTGGTTCTTTATGTCTTTATGGTCCATAAGTTGCGAACGCATGTTCAGATCTTCACACCGATGATACCGGAAAGCTGTGGATAAAGTGCGGATCAGTATAATATCAAACACTGCTTACTTATCACGTATTAAACCTTAGATACCAAAATAGTCTTTATTTAACAGCATTTGTAATAAATGAATAAAACTTGGATCTTTTACTTTATAGCTATGGAACCTTTTGTGTAAGTGTGCACTATGTAAGTATTAGGGATATGGGAAAAGATGCTAGTTAGGTTTATCTGATTTGGGGCAGATGTGCACGCATGCAGCTAATAAACAGCCTTCGCCTGCAGGATATTGTGCATTCGCTACTGTGCGTAATGTGCAGTGTTTATGCATGAGATTCTATTTATGATGGATTTAACATATATATATATATATATATATATATATACATACATATCTCATTCCTTACTAACAGTTTCAAACTGCAATGCAAATGTGTTATGGGCAGTGAGCTTCACTTCTCAAACAAGGTGGAGACCCCCAGCTTTGAAGCTGGGGCCATTCTGTCTGAGAGTGAAACTAAAACCTGTTTAGGATTCAGACAAATTCAATTGTGTAGATCAATGTCTGGGTTATATTACAATTGCCACAACTATACTTGTCTATATACAGGGATTCCCAATTTGTATGTAAAACACTCACAGTATTCTGGTGTATTGTCTATTCTATTTACTTTTCTCAGGAGGCTGTTTTTCTAGTTGTTTTGGTATTTCTCTATGCAAGGTTGTCCCCAGAATGGGCGTGTCATGGCTTCTAAAAAGATTATCAAAAACATTGCCATCTGTACTTAGCTCGTGAGTTGTAACTTAAAATGGCTCTGGTCGCAAAATGGCGTCTTGCAAATTCTTGTTTCTAAAATGGAGTCTAGCTGCCATTCGCAAGATGGCGTCGCGCACGCTAATTTTTACGCTGATTCCGTCTCAGCCACTAATCCAGGTTCGAAAGTCCACCCTTTGATAGCGAACAACATGCTATCACACTCTGATTTAAAATTAATTTAGGCATACATTTATATATTAGTTAATGTTATTAGGGGATGGCACAAGGTGGTTCTTAATCCATGCTCACTCATTGTTTGCTCAACAACAACAAAAATATGTATATTTGCTTGTATGCAGTGTTGGATGTGTACACTTGGTTTGCACAATCATTAGTGCACATTAACAGTTGGTGCCAAACTGACATCTGAAAACTGGCCTATTAACAGTATGTTTCCAACTCTGCACAGCCCGTGCTTCCGGTAATACGCTTTCACTGAACTTTGCCTGTGTGGGACTGATCCATTACATCCCAGTTCCACCTCTTCAGTTGTACAGTATGTGGCAATGCGATTGAAATTTGTAGGATTGATGAGTAAAAATGTCTCATATTAATATTGTTAGATTTACTGTTAATCTATTCATTGTTCCAGACAATTCCAATCTGACGTCTCTTCAGCAAGTAGTATTAAATATTGGTTCATAACCTTTTTATACTTTCATAGATACAGTATACAGTACAGTATGTTGATAATTGTGTGGAAGTGTTTACTTATAGAGCATTGTACAAGGCGACTGGGGCTTATGAGAAACCCTATTTTCCCTGTATCGTCTGTTTATAGAGATATATTTGTTTTCACATTATAATATATTATAATATATTGTATCTCCCCAATCCTCTTGGATATTATGGCGATAACTAAGATAGTTTTTAAGTATTTTACTTTTATTCACTTTATTGGCATCAGAGCACAATAAACACAAACTGCACTGAAATGTTGACTTTGTAGTAAGTTATGTGAGCCCTATGTAATGCCCTATTTTGTAGTCTCTCTGGGGTAATTTGAGCTGCCTTTCAGTATCTGCCCAATTATTTGGATTTTTATACACTGATCACATTGATGCATATATATTAAGGCGCTTATGCGGGTTAAGTTTTAGGTAGTTTTTATTTCTTTGACCCTAGCACTGTGGCTTGAAATGGGTGTGGTAAACTGAATCTAGTGTAAGCTACTCACCTTTAAAACACTTAATCATGCCCCCTCCCCAATTCTACATCTCTGACCTTATTTCCGTTGCTCCTCTGAGAGTTGTCTTGTTCTGTACCGATTAATTCCTCTCACTCCTGCATCCAAGATTCTCCAGTGCTGCCCTCCTCCTTTGGATCTCAATCCTCGGTCTATCAGAATTTCTGCCAGTCTTCATGGATTCAAATGAGCCCTATAAACATTCCTGTTCATCACACTATTAATTCCAAGGGAAAAAGGAAAGGGAAAAAACTAATATTACTAGCTATTAGTAATAAGGGTAACAAAATATTTTTCGGTTTCTATATGTATGTTTGAATTATCCCATACTTTAGCCTGTGCGGTCGTTCGTTCTCTCTCACTATCCTCACACTATTAACTCATATTCACTGTATGTACTCTCTCCTCTGTTCACTTCCTAGTTTTACCTCCAACCCCTGGACTGGAAAACCCACCCCCCACTTAGTTTTCACCCTGCTTTATCACTGACTACAGTGATTCCCTATCAGTCAATGAATCTGATCCCTTCTGTCCACCCTTCCCAGGCACTGGGTCACAGAGTGCTACTGTAAATAATTATCTGTTTTGTTATATAATTATGTATCTTGCCATTGTACTGTTGTTTTGATCCCTTTTATACTGTATCGTTTGTTTATTCTATTGCAATTCTCCCTGTATGGCACTACAGACACTTGGTGGCACCATATAGAGATATTATTATTATTATTATTAATAATAATAAAAATAATAATAGTGCTTTCATCCAACTATTGTAAATGGCTGGGTGCCTTATGTGTGGAAAATCAATATAATTTCTCTGTTCCACATCACTATCAAGTGAATAAATTGTGTACAGCCCTGATATTACACAATGTCTTAGTTTGCCAATTAAGGCTATTTTAATAGTAATACAACACAGGTAAATGTTCTGGTGACTGAGGCCCCTCCTTTGCATTCTCTAGTAATGGAGACGGATATGAGAGAACCAAAATAATATCTTATTATAGCTATATTATTCAATAAAAGTAATACCATCATTAGACTAGTATATGTAATGGGGAACATTAATGTGATCATTGCCATAGACCCACTAATTTCCCAAATTAGCCCTGGTTACTGTATACAGATAAATCTTCCATGTGTTGTGTATTGTCTTTATTTTGATCCTGTCCATCATGCATCTATCAGATGTATTTAGCCAATGTAGCAAAAGCTAGGTTCAAAGTAACATAATTTTAAGTCTGTTGTCATAAATACTGTAGATGGGATGTATCAATCCAAAAAATGCAATAAATACACCAAAACTGCCATTTTTGCAAGCTTATCGCAATACATATAGATTTATTATTGATTACCAGTTATTTATATAGTGCACACATATTCAGCAGCGCTTTACAGAGAATATCTTACCATTCACATCTGTCCCTGTCCCAGTGGAGCTTACAATCTATATTACTACATGCTCACACACACTATGGTTACATTTTTTTTTCTTTTTTAGGAGCCAATTAGCCTACCGGAGTGTGGGAGGAAACCGGAGTACCCGGGGGAAACCCACTCAAGCACAGGGAGAATATACAAACTCCACATAGTGGGAATCAAACCCATGACCCATGACCTCAGTGCTGTGCGGCAGTAACACTAACCATTACACCGGCTGTGCTGCCCCAGTTCCAAATACAGTATGTACTACAAAGGTCTGCAGCAGATATCAGAGATATCTGCTGTAAACTGACGGTACCATAATCCCCATAGACTATATGGGGTTGCGATGTGCCCCTAATGCATCAAGCACTTCCGGAGCTTGTGCCCGATAGGCAACTCCATCTAAACGGCATATAAAAACAGGAATGCATGCGATCAGGGGGCGGGGTATCGCAGTAAAATTGCAATACAGAATACACTCCACCTTATAAAAGAAAACTAATTGTGAACTATGCTATCCTAGGGAGCCATTTATTGAAGCATGGCAGATGGAAGGTGGACTTCTATAATTTGATTTAAATGTATATTAACAACCTTAGTTTATTATAAAATATAAACTACAATACTGTAGGTTGTAATTTTATTGGCTTCAGGGAACAGATGCCATCAGTACAGTATGAATTTCCAGGACATAGAATGAGCAATACTTTGACATTGTGACCGAATGATGCTCCTTCGTATTCCACAAGTCCTCAGTTGGACTGAAATATGGTTACTGTGGATGCACTGCCATGTTCCTATAGTTTCATGCATCTTAGGCATTTAGCATTATCTTGCTGATAAAGGCCCACACAAAATCTGCTCCGCAACCAGCGTTTAACTCCACATCAGCCCCATTACACTTCTTGCTAATACGACAATGTATTCAAGCTACACACCTATCACAGAAAATGAAGACAATTGTACTGGCAAAAGGTTTAGTGTTAGAGCTCATCAGCTACCAAAGGTTCAGCAGATATTTCTTTCTGAGTATAGCCATGGCCAAAAGTTTTGAGAATGACAAGTATTCGTTTTTCCAGCATGATGGAGCACCTTGCCATAAGGCAAAAGTGATAACTTAGTGGCTTGGGGAACAAAACATGGAAATTTTGAGTCCATGGCCAGGAAACTCCCAAAACCTTTATCCCATTGAGAACTTGTGGTCAGTTTTCAAGAGGCGGGTGGACAAACAAAAACCCACAAATTCTGACAAACTCCAAGCATTGATTAGGCAAGAATGGGTGGCCATCAGTCAGTATGTGGCCCAGAAGTTGATTGAAAGCATGCCAGGGCGAATTGCAGAGGTCTTGAAAAAGAGGGGTCAACACTGCAAATATTGACTCTTTGCATAAACAATGCAGTTGTCAATAAAAGCCTTTTACACTTATGAAATGCTTGTAATTTTACTTCAGTATACCATAGTAACATCTGACAAAAAGGTCTGAACACACTGAAGCAGCAATTTTTGGGAAAACCAATACTTGTGTCATTCTCAAAACTTTTGGCCATGGCTGTATATTTCATTGGACATTTTCTGTTTCTGAGCCTACGGTATTTGTTTAATGGTCCTTTTAATATACTTGCATCTGTTTTATTGTTTTCTTTCAGCATGCCTTTAATAAATACTGTGTTGTGGACCCTTAGAACATAAATTAATCTTTTGATTCCAGGAAACTATAAACTATACAAGCATTCCACCAAGCTATGTCTCAGCCTGGTCTTGGTGCACTAAGATCCCATTGTGGTCTATTCTATATTTCAATTACAGTATAAGGAAACACACACACACAATTGACAAGAACTATCAAATGAAAGTACATTACCATGATACATATAATATGGCAATGTTAACCAGAGATGAGGCTCACAAGCATGCATGCCGATTTGCACAGTACTTTCTGTAGATCATGATTTCTTAAATGGACTGAACTCTACCTGCCTTATTCTAGGGTAAGAAAACATTCCATTTGAGATTCAATGTAATGTGTATATAATGTAACACAACATAGTACACAGATCAGTACTTAACATTCCACTGACTATAGTATAGACATTTATTTTAAAATGTAAGTTCCCAGCTGGGATTATCCCATGTGCTGTATCTGATCATGCTATTTTAAGACAATTTATTCAGTATCCTTGAAATCTTGTAAGTGTTCACAGATGTTACAGAAAGTCACTTCAGGTTGACTAAAAGTATTCTGAGTTCGGGAAGTTAGGGAACAGTGCTAATAGAATTACATTGAAGAGCAACTTTGTATCATACGATACAAGTAAATATTTCTAAAGCTGCATACACACACAACAATTTTTTGAACGATTATCGTTAAACGATATAGTTTAACGATAATCGTTTGAAAAATCGTTCACTTTCTGAGTCAAATGATGAACGATTATCGTTCATGCGCATTCACATTTGTAGTTTGTAGTTCAGTCAGACTTGTCAACTCAATGATTTTCATTAAGGGAATATGCAATAATCGTTTGTAGTTCAAAAAAATTGTTCATTACACTTTAAAAAATCTGACAGATAATCTGACAGAAAATCGTTCATAAAATTGTTCATAAAATCGTTGGTAACAAAATTGTTGTGTGTGTATGCAGCTTAACTTAAGACATGGTGAATTTTCATTTTAGCTATTTAAAATTCTGAAAACAATCAAATTGAATTTAATTGATTATTTTAAGTTATTTATATATGTGATCGGACCAATATTAAAAGAATAAACGTATACTATGAAAACAAAAAATATACACTCAAACTGAATTAGAAAAAGTAGACAAAATGCATTTGTTTTCACACGTATATATATTTTTTATGAAATAGTTCCTAATAGTACGACACATAAATGTCGCTCGCAGTGCCCCAAAAGCCGCAGCATAGTTGACATGGGGGGTTACCCAGATGTCCGATGGTCACGCATTTGATCCGATGGCTGCATCTTTAGACACCGCATTCTATCAGAGAAGCCGGCAGTGGGTGTCTTTTTACATATGACGCCTCCTGTGTCTTTTGCAGAATTTCGCACAGCCGCTGCATATAAAGACACAGCGGCTGTATAAATAGCAGAGACATAACTAGACTTTTTGGTGTCCTGTGCCAGAGAGAGCATGGGCGCCCCCCCCCCCTCATTTTTTAAATAGGGACATAAGATAGTGCACCTAAAAAAGGCCCATGGCCTCATGGAGAAGGGCCAGGGAAGAGATAGGGAAGGCCAGGAGATGCTAGGGATAAAAGAAGAGAAAGCAACAAGTGAGAATGATAATAACCAGGAAAAGTGACAGGCCCAAACACTGCCCCCTGCCCTGCGGTGCCGTGTGCCAGGGTACTGGTGGCACTACCCTAGGTACGGTCCTGATAAGTAGCATCCATCCAGCCCTTCAGTGATGTATCTAGCATGAGGAAACCTCAGGCAGCTATCCTAGGCAGCAAGTCTTGGGGGGGGGGGGGGGGGGGCAAAATAAAGGTAATTAATATAACAAAGAACTTTCCCTGATGCAATATTATACGTTAGTGGTAGTTACCATGTTGGTAGATCTAATCATTCTTACAAATGGCAACTTATCTTTAAATGGCACATACCTTGTATAGAAATGTTTATGTGCTGTATAAAGAGGCTATTTGTAAAAATAAACAATACAAATATAAATAAATATCTTGAGGAATTGTACACTCTGGTGCTCACAAATGTAACAGCAGCGGAGCTCCAGACATAAAATAAACAGAAGTAGCAGACTGTTTTAAAAGCCCATTTTAAAAACTGAATTTTCAAAGGAATTCGTAATCTAAGCAGATTATACATTTAAAATGTATTTAAAAAAATAATAAAAATCTTCTTTACCTCTTCCTGCAGAGTCATATTTCCAATGACATTCAGACATAGGGGGGAATTTACTAAGCAGCACTTTTGATGTGGTTTTCAAATTGCAACACATTGCATGCGGTTTTCAAAGCCAATCCGCCAGATCTACTATATGGTGGTTTGGAGCAGGGGTGTAATTAGACCTGGGGAGACCCCATAGCAACATTTTCTCAGGCCCCCTAGGTCCAATGCCCCCCCACCCCAGGTTCTACGCACCCCTCCCGCCCGTATCCTCTCCATGACTTACCTCTGTGGTCGCGTCTTCCTTCAGCAGTGTGCTACAATGAGAGCCGCACCGGGCCCAGGTAAAATTGCGGGAGGCGTGGCCTAATCGCGGGAGGCGTGGCCATGCCCCCTTAGGAAAAAATTATCAACAAAATAAAAGTTTAGCTGTGCACTGGGGAGGGGGTTGATGTGAGCCCCCCACTGGTTATGCACCGGGCTGAGGGGGCTCACATCAACCCCCTCCCCAGTGCACAGCTAAATCAGTTTGATCGCTCTCCCCATAGGCATAGGAGACTGTTATGGCTGCTGCTTAGCAGCCGCGACCAGTCTCCCAGTGCAGCCCAGCACACAGCAGCGTGTGCTGGGCTGCTGTGATGTGAGAGGGAGGAGGGAGCGGTGCCAGGCCCCTCCAGCAAGCCCGGGTAATTAGCACCCACTCCCCCCCTCCCTCTTGCCGCCCCTGTGGGCAGGCACATGTCCTCTCCCAATCAGCTCTATCTCTTCTCACTGACTGAAGCTTGGAGGAGCCGTGCTGAGTCTGCTGGGACATACCCGGATCATGGCCTCGCCTCCTCCAAGTATCAGTCAGTGAGGAGAGACCGTGGTGGAGCCGACCGGGAGGGCAGATGTGTCTGCCCTGTAAAGCGCAGCAAACTGGCACTGCTGCTGAAGGAGGACGTGCTGGCCTGGCACCATAGGTGCAGAGAGAGGGCCGGGCCCTTGAGGTGACTCAGGCCCCAAAGCAGTCGCACCTCCTGCACCTATGGTAGTTATGCTAGTGGTTTGGAGCAAGAGATGTGTGGCATTTTGCAAAGTCCCGAAATGCATGCAGCTTAAGCTGGGTACCAGGGCTAAAAGTGGTCTTGGAGAGGTGGTGGAACTCATCTCCCCCGCGATAGCAGCGCTGGAAAAAAACAATGGTAACAGCGGCAGGGACACGGATGCGGTGGTGGGGACATCAGTGGCAGTGGGGACATCAGCGGCAGCGGTGGCACGGGTGTTGGTGTCGGCGGCGTGTCGCGGGTGTCGGCAGCGGCGCGGGTGTCGGTGAGACCCAGCGGCAGTGGAGGGTCCGGCGGCGGTGCTGGCATTGGCGGCGGGCCTGGAGATGAGGGATCCAGTCCCCGCCAGCCATTCTGCCGAATATGGTAGCGGCGCCAATTTAAAAAATGCTATGTTTGAATTTGATCCAGGCCCGCCGCCAACCTCCGCACAGGCGCCGTTCCTGCAGGTGCCGCAGACGATGACGTCGCGAGCCGTAATTGGCTTGCGGGAGCCATCTTTGATTTTCCAAGATGGCCGCCGCAAGCCAATCACGACTCGCAATGTCATTGGAGACGGCGGCACCTGAAGAGGACCACAGAAGCCCTGGGAAGGTGGCAGCCACACCCCAGGTGAAGACGCCAGAAGCCCTGGGTGGTGGCCAGAAGACGCCATAAGTCCTAGTGGGCGGCAGCCATTAAAAAGAGCTGACACAGCCTGTTGCCCACTAGGTGAAGATGCCGAAGCCCTAATGGGTAGTGGCCACGTAAAAGAGCTAACACAGGCTGCCGCCCACTAGGCAAAGATGCCGAAGCCCTGGCGGGTTGGCGCCCGCCTGGCGAAGACGCCGGAAGTCCTAGTGGGAGGCAGCCATGAAAAAGAGCTGACACAGGTGCCCACAAGGCGAAGATGCCTAAGCCCTGGGTGGTGGCGGCCACATAAAAGAGTTTAAAGGCCACCGTCCCCCAGGTGAAGACCTGTAAAATAAAATATTACAATATTAAAGTGTGTTGTGTTATTTTAATATTTTTTTACAGGTGGACTACAGGTGGCAGTGGGCCCTAATGCCCTGCATGCTGGTACTTGTGGTTTTCCAAGTACCAGCATGCAGGGAGGAGTGCTGGGACCTATAGTTCACCTGCAAAAGAAAATATTCTTTAAACTGCACCACATCACACAATCAATCTGGCACCCACCGCCCAGGAGTGCTGGGGATAGCCCCGGGCTATCAGCCTAGGCCTGGGGTGCCCTGATGAGGGGAACCCCTATATTGGGGGGTCCCCAGCTCCTCAGAGATCCCTGGCCTGGACTGACTAGCAGTCAGGGTTGATGCTGTGGCTGGGGGGCCCGGTGAAAGGGCTCCCATGGCTGTGGCATCAGCCCCCCATTAGAAACAGTCCGTGTGTGAAGAATACAGGGGTACCCTACTAATTTTTTCCCCCTGTATTTCCAGAACCAGGACTGGATCAGAGCCCAGTGCTGGTTGCGCTAAATATGGGGGACCCCTACATCATTTGTCCTCTGTATTTTGGCAACCAGGACTGGTTCTCTAAAGCCTGGTGCTGGTTGTGCTTCATATGGGGAACCCCTACGTTGTTTGCCCCCTGTATGTAGCACAACCAGTACTGGGGCTCCCAGTGCTGGTTGTCTTCTAGGGGGAGGGGCTACACCTTTTTTATTTTTTTTATTTTACACATTCAATTTTTAACAGATGCGTAGATGGATATCACTGCTGCATTCGTGCATCTGTGACTTATTGATTTGATTTTCTCAGGTGCATACGCACTACCAGTGAGCCCTCTATCTACGCTGCTGTGTCTCCACGCTGCTATCTATCCACATGCTATCTATCCATGCTGCTGCGTAGATGGATTTCACTGCTGCATTCGTGCATCTGTGACTTATTGATTGATTTTCTCAGGTGCATATGCACTACCAGTGAGCCCTCTATCCACGCTGCTGTGTCTTCTTCCCCATCCACACCACTTTTATCCCATCTGCACAGCTCTTTTTTCTGCTTTGACCTCAGTTGCATAGACTGCATGTGTGTATTCCAATGAGCATACAATTCTGTGAATTGGCAGCTCCACCATTTTGTGAGTGACAGCAATCGCATTCTGTGTGAGTTCTGAATCTTCCGTTAACCACAGGTGTGGTCAACATCGACAGCCACCCCTTTTGTAGTGAGCCACGGAGCGAGAGATTTTCTCTCTCACTCCGGGGCTTGCGCACGTGCAGTGTGGCCGCTGCGCGTGCGCGTGCGCAGAGCACACCATCGACCCGGGTCTGAATCATACACAAAATCAATAATTCCTTTGCACCTAATTTTAACCCCTGACATTCTCTACATATAAGTTGGCGAAGGTACCTCTCTCTTTTTTTTATAAATATATATATGTGTTTGTGTCTAAATATATTATATATATATATATATATATATTTAAATATATACAATGTGTGTGTGTAAGCTATGGTGTGTGTATATATGTGTGTGTGTATATATATATATATATGATTGAGTTTGTATCTATATATAATATATATATATATATATATATATTTAAATATATACAGTGCATGCGTGCATGTAAATCCCCTGTAAAAATCCTGCGTTTGCCCCTTTTTGGGATAATATTATCCCTGTTGTTTTATAATTATGGATGAATAATTAGCCTGAAATATGCACACCACCTTCTCAGAGGAAGGTTAAAGGACAGAGGATGGTGAAGGGGCAGACGAAAGTGATGGGGGCTTGGGATGGAGAAAGGTGATGGGGCTTCAGGGCTGAGGATGGTGCTGAGGGTCTGAGACTAAGCAAGGTGATGGGGGCTGGGGATGAAGAAAGGTGAAGGGGACTGGGGATGAAGGAAGGTGATGGGGCCTGGGGATGGTGATGAGGGTCTGAGACTTTGGAAGGTGATGTGGGCTGGGGATGCTGGAAGGTGAAGGGGGCTAGGGATGGAGTAAGATGATGCGAGATGGAGAAAGGTGAAGGTTGCAGAGGAAGGTGATGTGGGCTGAGGATGCTGGAAGGTGAAGGGGGCTAGGGACGGAGGAAGATAATGCGAGATGGAGGAAGGTGAAGGTGGCAGAGGAAGGTGATGGGGGTTGGGGATAGAGGAAGGTGAAGGTGCAAGAAGAAGGTGCCCCCAGAGACATCAGTGTACCAGGCCCCAAGATTTCTGTTGCCGGCCCTGTGTGCACCACATCTATTCGCTGGAGAGAGGGACTGGGGGCATGTCCAGCAGCTCCCGGGGCACTGGGCATGCCTCCAGCATGACAAAAATGGTGTGTGGCTCATGGGTCTGGCTCTTCCAATTAGACCACGCCCCCTTTTTCGGGCACGTGCCTTAGGCACACGCAAAAGTAATAAATATCCGGCTGATCCAATCATTGATCGGCCACATTTGGCAGTGTATGGTCTGCCGCAGCCAATATTTCCCCTATTCCTTCATGTGGAAGAACGGGGAAATGTTTCCTCCCCAAGGGAGGAACGCAGATGATATGGCCATATACTGTGATATATCTCATAGTGTATGGCCACGATATCTGATGGGTTTCCGGCTGTCAGAAAAAATGTTGGTCAGTCTGACAGACATTTTATCTGATAGATTATGCGCAGCTTAACCCATAAGGTTACAGGGTGTATGTGTGTGATACCCCAAAGTAGTAAGGGTGATAACTGTGTGGTGCGTGTACAGATCACAGTTACCTTGGTGGGGATCTTCTTTCAGCGTCAGCTCTTCACTAAAGTCACACCCCAGCAGAGGGGAAAAGATTCCCCAGACACAGAGAGATGTGACACAGTTCAGATGCAATTTAGCAACAATACTTTACCATGATGTGGTGTAATAATTGGAACGTTCTCACCTAGTGTTGAGTATCACTAGTGAAAATCAGCTCTCCCTCTGAACTTGGGTAAAGTCAGGTATGATAACACCTTCCGGCTCCCTGCGGTAAGTGTAAGTGACTGGATGCAGAGTTGTCCCTCTCACCTTGATGTGCAGATCACCCAGCACCTCCTTGTCCAGCTCTGCCTCACCTGAAACCATCACTAACTGTCCTCTCTGTAACTGGCACTACATGCTGTGCATGTGCCCTAGATGAGCCTGGTGAATTGTGGAGCAGTGGCCTGAGCAGCACCGGCAAACCAATTTGTTGGTATCTCAAAGTTGGAGGAAACCACACGTGCCCATAACATACAGCGCACTACAACACCCAGCTTATATGGTCCAGGCTGTATTAGACATACTATGGCCCTGATTCAGACCCGCTCGCAACCGCTGGCCGCTCGCTGGGTCTGTGGGCGCTTTTTATTTTTTACTCTCCGGCCACTCGCAAAGCTGTGGGAGACCACCCACAGCTTGTGCGAGCGGCCAGGAGACCATCGCGACCATCAGCCTTGCAACAGGACCCTGCGGTAGGGTCTAGGATGTCGCAAGGCCGAGTGGACTTCCTGCTCTAATAGAGCAGGAAGTCCACTACTGACATCAGTAGTGATGTCAGTCAGCCCTCCTACAAACCACAGGCGTTCCTAAGGGAACGCCTGCATTTGTCCGGCCACCTCCCCACCCACCCACAAAACGGGACAAGCTGTCAATCAACATCGACAGCCGCCCCGTCTTGTTGCGAGTCCCCTAGCGATTGAACTTCAGTTGCTCAGCGGAGCTCGCGCACGCTAGACGCGGCGCATGTGCAGTGGGCAACCATCTGGCCGCTTGCGAGCGGCTCTGAATCGGGCCCTATATACACAGCCAGTTTATCCCTGTGTCCTATGCTACCTATTTCTCCCGGATTGATGAACCAACAACCTGTTTGAGCTGTGTGCTGTGTGGACTAACCTCCATTCATACTCCCACTACGCACCCACTCCAGCACCTCTGCATACTCTGCACTAACGCAGTCACAGCTGTGACCCCACATGCAGCTGCTGTGTGATAATATGCTAATGCTGTAGCCGGCTGGAATTACACTGAGACGCCCACCGGGGCCATCGCATATTCAAACAACTGCGTACACATACGCAGCCGCAGTTGCAGATCATTCAGTAATCTCCCATATGAGTAGCCTTACGGTCGTGAAGAATGGCCACCTGAACTGAGATATTGGAAACCCGTTATCTGTATACGGGATCGCGGTTGCAGGCTGAGAAGCACCCAAAAATAGTCGTAACTAGGGGTGAGCGGGTTCGGATTTCTGAAATCCGAACCCCCCCGAGCCCCCCCGATCCGAGTCCGATCCGAGTCAGGCTCGACTTTTCCCGCCTGACTCGGATCTGACATCGAGGCAAAACGTCATCATCCCGCCTTCCGAGTCTCGCGGGTTTTGGATCCTATATAAGGTACCCGCGTCGGCGCCATTTTCTCACTCGGCTGTGGACAGTGAAGAGGGAGGGTGGGAGTTAGTGCTGTGTAGTGTAGTGTAGTGTAGTGCTGCTGTTGTCCACTACTTCAAAGTCCATAGGGGCTGGCTGTGTTGTGCTGTGCTGCTGTTGTTAATAGGGGCTGTGTCCACTACTTCAAAGTCCATAGGGGCTGGCTGGACTGTGTTGTGCAGTCAGTTCTCCATAGGGGCTGTGTCCACTCCAAAGTCCTGTGCAGTGTCCCAGTCCTAAAGGGGTGCTGTAGTGTTGTCCAGGGGGTGCTCTGTCCATCAGGGGTGCTCCCCCCAAGTGCTAAAAAAATAATATATTTTCTGTGTTTGTGAATTGTGTGCGCAGTAGCCGCACGTGCATCAACAAAGTAGTGCCAAGCGTGCGCCTGTGTAATAAGTAAAGGGCCGGCTGGCTTGACCGTTAAAGGGTGCTGTAACCCCCGAAAGTACACTCCAGTCCAAACCAAAAAAAAATTATTTTCTGTGTTTGTGAATTGTGTGCGCAGTAGCCGCACGTGCATCAACAAAGTAGTGCCAAGCGTGCGACTGTGTCATAAGTAAAGGGCCGGCTGGCTTGACCATTAAGGGTGCTGTAACCCCCGAAAGTACACTCCAGTCCAAACCAAAAAAAAAATTATTTTCTGTGTTTGTGAATTGTGTGCGCAGTAGCCGCACGTGCATCAACAAAGTAGTGCCAAGCGTGCGCCTGTGTCATAAGTAAAGGGCCGGCTGGCTTGATCGTTAAGGGTGCTGTAACCCCCGAAAGTACACTCCAGTCCAAACCAAAAAAAAAATTATTTTCTGTGTTTGTGAATTGTGTGCGCAGTAGCCGCACGTGCATCAACAAAGTAGTGCCAAGCGTGCGCCTGTGTCATAAGTAAAGGGCCGGCTGGCTTGACCGTTAAGGGTGCTGTAACCCCCGAAAGTACACTCCAGTCCAAACCAAAAAAAAAATTATTTTCTGTGTTTGTGAATTGTGTGCGCAGTAGCCGCACGTGCATCAACAAAGTAGTGCCAAGCGTGCGCCTGTGTCATAAGTAAAGGGCCGGCTGGCTTGACCGTTAAGGGTGCTGTAACCCCCGAAAGTACACTCCAGTCCAAACCTAAAAAAAAATTATTTTCTGTGTTTGTGAATTGTGTGCGCAGTAGCCGCACGTGCATCAACAAAGTAGTGCCAAGCGTGCGCCTGTGTCATAAGTAAAGGGCCAGCTGGCTTGACCGTTAAAGGGTGCTGTAACCCCCGAAAGTACACTCCAGTCCAAACCAAAAAAAAATTATTTTCTGTGTTTGTGAATTGTGTGCGCAGTAGCCGCACGTGCATCAACAAAGTAGTGCCAAGCGTGCGCCTGTGTCATAAGTAAAGGGCCGGCTGGCTTGACCGTTAAGGGTGCTGTAACCCCTGAAAGTACACTCCAGTCCAAACCTAAAAAAAAATTATTTTCTGTGTTTGTGAATTGTGTGCGCAGTAGCCGCACGTGCATCAACAAAGTAGTGCCAAGCGTGCGCCTGTGTCATAAGTAAAGGGCCGGCTGGCTTGACCGTTAAGGGTGCTGTAACCCCCGAAAGTACACTCCAGTCCAAACCAAAAAAAAAATTATTTTCTGTGTTTGTGAATTGTGTGCGCAGTAGCCGCACGTGCATCAACAAAGTAGTGCCAAGCGTGCGTCTGTGTCATAAGTAAAGGGCCGGCTGGCTTGACCGTTAAGGGTGCTGTAACCCCCGAAAGTACACTCCAGTCCAAACCAAAAAAAAAATTATTTTCTGTGTTTGTGAATTGTGTGCGCAGTAGCCGCACGTGCATCAACAAAGTAGTGCCAAACGTGCGCCTGTGTCATAAGTAAAGGGCCGGCTGGCTTGACCGTTAAGGGTGCTGTAACCCCCGAAAGTACACTCCAGTCCAAACCAAAAAAAAAATTATTTTCTGTGTTTGTGAATTGTGTGCGCAGTAGCCGCACGTGCATCAACAAAGTAGTGCCAAGCGTGCGCCTGTGTCATAAGTAAAGGGCCGGCTGGCTTGACCGTTAAGGGTGCTGTAACCCCCGAAAGTACACTCCAGTCCAAACCAAAAAAAAATTATTTTCTGTGTTTGTGAATTGTGTGCGCAGTAGCCGCACGTGCATCAACAAAGTAGTGCCAAGCGTGCGCCTGTGTCATAAGTAAAGGGCCGGCTGGCTTGACCGTTAAAGGGTGCTGTAACCCCCGAAAGTACACTCCAGTCCAAACCAAAAAAAAATTATTTTCTGTGTTTGTGAATTGTGTGCGCAGTAGCCGCACGTGCATCAACAAAGTAGTGCCAAGAGTGCGCCTGTGTCATAAGTAAAGGGCCGGCTGGCTTGACCGTTAAAGGGTGCTGTAACCCACAAAGTACACTCCAGTCCAAACCAAAAAAAAAATTATTTTCTGTGTTTAGCCGCACGTATATATCAAATCGATATAACATAAATGGAGGACCAAACTTTCTCCGATAAAAATAAAATAGAGAAAGATCAAGAACCACTTCCTCCTAGTGCTGAAGCTGCTGCCACTAGTCATGACATAGACGATAACATGCCATCAACGTCGTCTGCCAGGGCCAATGCCCAATGTCATAGTAGAGGGCACATACAATCCCAAATGGCAAAGTTCAGGAAAATGACCTTGAAAAAGACATTTAAATCAGCTGAAGAGAAACGTAAACTTGCCAATATGCCATTTACGACACGGAGTGGCAAGGAACGGCTAAGGTCGATCCCTAGTATGTTCATGACTAGTGGTTCAGCTTCACATGACGATGGAAGCACTCCTCCCACTAAAAAAATCAAAAGAGTTAAGCTGGCAAAAGCACAGCGAAGAACTGTGCTTTCTAAGAAGATATCACAAATCCCCAAGGAGAGTCCAAGTGTGGTGGTGGTTGCGATGCCTGACCTTCCCAGCACTGGACGGGAAGAGGTGGCTCTTTCCACCATTTGCACGCCCCCTGCAAGTGCTGAAAGGAGCACCCACAGTCCACTTGCTGATATGCAAATTGAAGATGTCACTGTTGAAGTACAACAGGATGAGGATACTGGTGTAGCTGGCGCTGAGGAGGAAGTTGGCGAGGAGGATTCTGATGGTGATGTGGTTTGTTTAAATCAGGCTCCGGGGGAGACAGTTGTTGTCCGTGGGATGAAAAAGCCCATCACGGTCATGCCTGGGCAGAAGACCAAACATTCCACCTCTTTGGTCTGGCAATATTTCTATCCAAATCCGGACAACAACTGTCTTGCCATATGTACCATATGTAAAGGTGAAATAAGTAGGGGTAGGGACGTCAACCACCTAGGAACATCCTCCCTTATACGGCACCTGCAGCGCGTTCATAAAAAGTTACTGTCAAGTTCAGAAACTTTGGCTCAGACCGTAAGCAGTCCAGGGACACCTAAATCCCGTTGTCCTGTTGTATCCAAGCGCCTGCAAACCACACCGTCAACTCCCTCCTCGTCAATTTCCTCCTTAGTCAGGATCGGAAGTAGTCCTGCAGGCCATATCACTGGCATGACTGACTCTCCTATCCGGGATTCCTCCGGAGGATCCTGCATTGCTACGCCTACTGCTGCCGCTGCTGCTGTTGCTGCTGCTGCTGGGAGTCGTTCATCATCCCAGAGAGGAAGTAGGAACACCACTACTTTTACTAAACAATTGACCCTCCAACAGTCCTTAGCGAGGAGGATGAAGTACGACAGCAGTCATCCTGAAGCAAAACGTATAACTGAGGCCTTGACTGCTATGTTGGTGTTAGACGTGCGTCCGGTATCCGCCATTAGTGCAGTGGGATTTAGACAATTGATGGAGGTAGTGTGTCCCCGGTTCCAAATCCCGTCTAGATTCCACTTCACTAGGCAGGCGATACCGAGACTGTACAGAAACGTCAGAAAAAGTGTCCTCAGTGTCCTGAAAAATGCCGTTGTACACAATGTCCACTTAACCACGGACATGTGGACAAGTGGAACAGGGCAGACTAAGGACTATATGACTGTGACAGCCCACTGGGTAGATGTATCACCTTACGCAGCAACAGCAGCAGCGTCACCAGTAGCAGCATCTCAGAAACGCCAGCTCGTTACAAGGCAGGCTACGCTGTGTATCACCGGTTTCAGTAAGAGGCACACCGCCGACAACCTCTTAGAGAAACTGAGGGAAATCATCGCCCAGTGGCTTACCCCACTTAGACTCTCCTGGGGATTTGTGATATCTGACAACGCCACCAATATTGTGCGGGCATTACATCTGGGCAAATTCCAGCACGTCCCATGTTTTGCTCACACAATAAACTTGGTGGTGCAGAATTTTCTGAAAAGCGACAGGGGCGTGCAGGAGACGCTTTGGGTGGCCCGAAAAATTTCTGGCCACTTTCGCCATTCAGCGACTGCGTGCCGAAGACTGGAGCGCCAGCAAACACTCTTGAACCTGCCCCGCCATCACCTGAAGCAAGAGGTTGTGACGCGGTGGAACTCAACCCTCTATATGCTTCAGAGGATGGAGGAGCAGCAAAAGGCCATACAAGCCTATACATCCACCTATGACATAGGCAAAGGAGGGGGTATGCACCTGACTCAAGCGCAGTGGAGAATGATTTCCGTGTTGTGCAAGGTTCTTCAGCCCTTCGAACTTGCCACACGTGAAGTCAGTTCAGACACTGCCAGCTTGAGTCAGGTCATTCCCCTCATCAGGCTTTTGCAGAAGCAGCTGGAGAAAGTGAAGGAGGAGCTAAGACGGAGCGATTCCGCTCGGCATGTGGGACTTGTGGATGAAGCCCTTCATTCGCTTTGCCAGGATTCCAGGGTGGTCAATCTGTTGAAATCAGACCACTACATTTTGGCCACCGTGCTCGATCCTAGGTTTAAAGCCTATGTGGTGTCTCTCTTTCCGGCCGACACAAGCCTGCAGAGGTGCAAAGACCTGCTGGTGAACACACTGTCAGCTGAAGCGGAACGTGACACGTCAACGGCTCCTTCTTCATTTTCTCCCGCAACTGGGGCTGCCAGGAAAAAACTTAGGTATCCTAAGCAACCCGCTGGCGGTGATGCAGGGCAGGCAGGACCAAGTTTGGACATCTGGTCCGGACTGAAGGACCTGGCAACAATTTCTGACATGTCTACTGTCACTGCATATGATACTGTCACCATTGACAGAATGGTGGAGGATTACATCGGTGACAGCATCCAAGTAGGCATGTCAGACAGTCCATACCTGTACTGGCAGGAAAAAGAGGCAATTTGGAGGCCCCTGTACAAACTGGCTCTATTTTACCTGAGTTGCCCCCCCTCCAGTGTGTACTCCGAAAGAGTGTTTAGTGCAGCCGGGAACCTTGTCAGCGAAAGGCGTAGGAGGTTGCTTCCACAGAATGTGGAGAAGATGATGTTCATCAAAATGAATTATCAGCTCTTCCAGGGAGACCAGCCTCCAGAACGTACAGAGGGACCTGTGGTGGTGGATTCAAGTGGGGACGAGTTAATACTTTGTGAGGATGAGGATGTACACACTGAAGAGGGTGAGGAATCGGTGGATGAGGAGGATGAGGATGACATCTTGCCTCCGTAGAGCCAGTTTGTGCAGGGACACATTAATTGCCAGCTTGTTTTGTGGGGGCCCAAACGAACCAATCATTTCAGCCACAGTTGTGTGGCAGACCCTGGCGCTGAAATGATTGATTTGTTAAAGTGTGCATGTCCTGTTTATACAACATAAGGGTGGGTGGGAGGGCCCAAGGACAATTCCATCTTGCACCTCTTTTTTTCTTTGCATTATGTACAGTTTGGGGCCTAGTTTTTCTAACTGCCATCCTGTCTGCCACTGCAGTGTCACTCCTAGATGGGTCACGTGTTTGTGCCGCCCACTCGTGTCGCTTAGCATAGTCATCCAGCTACCTCGGTGCAACCTTTTGGACATAAAAACACTATTGTGAGGTGTGAGGTGTTCAGAATAGACTGGAAATGAGTGGAAATTAAGGTTATTGAGGTTAATAATAGCATAGGAGCAGAAAAACCTACAAATTCTGTGATTTTAGCTGTTTTTATGCTTTTTTTCAAAAAAATACAGATCCAAAACACAAAACCCAGAACCCAAAACACGGAAGGGTGGTTTTGGCAAAACCAATCCAGATCCAAAACACGAAGAAAGATCCAGATCCAAAACCAAAACACAAAACACGAAAAGTGGCCGGTGCACACCCCTAGTCGTAACACACCTGCGCTTTTGTCACCGCTCCCCATAACAGCCCCCAGATGGCTCCTGAATGTTGATCACTTTGCATTTAAATCCTCACTGTGAGCAAAATCGCTAAGGTATCTTGGCGCATGCGCAGTACAACCATGACGCATGCGCAGTTGCCGATAATCACTCACTGCGTAAATATCATCAATGTGTACATATCTGAATCAGGACCTCGCCAATATGGTTGAGTGTTGCTGGCCCAGGTATGAGGAGTCCCACGGCTTTTAAGCCTGGGGAAATCTATAGTACATAATCCGGTCCGAAGAGTGAGGGGATATTGGGTCTTACTGTATTTGGAACAATTGTGTATTTGACATTTTAGTTTACATTATGCAAAGTGAAACCCAGAAATGTGTTTATCGACCAAAGTGCAAATAAAAGCCGCAAGATGCATCCCATTAAAAGTATAGAATGAGGCGATCTGTATCTGCTATAGAATGGTGTAAAATGAAGAAATGTAACTACCATGTGTCCCACAAACACCACAACTTAATATGCCTGCCACACTTCTTTATTTAGTGTCAGTAATGTTAGCACAAATGTACGTGTAGCCCCCTGTGCTCCTCTTAACCCTCTCACACTAGCACCAATAACCCAGGTTATTGCACGTGAGTACGCAGCAGCACGGGATCTGCGCAGTATGAAAGGGCAGGGTTGAAATAAGCCGGGTCCAGTGACTCAGCATTTCAACCCTGGTCATGAGAAGGGTTGAACACGTGTCAACACGTAGGATGTAATTGCTCTGTAGCTCACAGGAGACACTGGTAACTTAATGCAAAGGCAGGGATGTTGGTCGCACTGCTGCTCACTGGAAAACACTAGCACTTAGGCACACAGACAGAGATGTAGATCGCACTGCTGCTCACTGGAAAACAATGGAACTAGGCTAGGAATCCAAGGTAGCCTGGAACAGACCTCAACTTGAACACTAGGAGTGACAGTTGTTAATCAGGTAACTTTCTGGAGTTCTGGAGGCGGATTTATACCCATGGGTAGAAGATAAATTGAGCACAGCGTCAGCTGACTGAGATCATGCTACTATTGGTTAGGAGGACTGTCACATGAGAAGAACTGTCATGGCGGCGCCCATGATGGGAACTCCGATCCCCAACACACACAGCCGACCATGGAAGTCCGCAGAAAGCACCTAAGGGAGAATACTCAGCATCTCGCCCATCACTGCACCAGACGTCTGACCACAAGGAAGTCAGGGGAAGCCGGCACAGAGGTAAGAGATAGCCGAACCTAGGCTGAACCCTGACAGTTCCATATATCCATGCACTTTATCAATCACAATCATAGGGGTCAATACTATTAGCCACAATGATCTCGCCGGTGCGAGTCATCGCAGCAATGGCCGCAATTTACGGCATCCCGGTTTTGCCAAATTTTGCTCGCAGCCCCATAGAGCAGCGAGCAAAGTATAGCGAATTCAGGATCGAGACGGGCTGCGAAGGGTGTGATGTGCCGGTCCGTTGCCGGCGTTTTAACGCCATTGCAACGGCACATCGCACCCTTCGCACGGAATAGGATTATCCCCATAATCACAATCACGAGCAACTTAAAAACAAGTAAAGCCCCTATTTGATTTTAGTGCATTTCAAAGTATATGTATTAATGAGCTTAATGATATATTTTAAATAATTAGCATAATATTACTGAATAAGGATTGGATGTACTAAGCCTTTGAGAGAGATAAAGTGTAGAGAGATGAAGTAAAAACAATCAGCTCCTAACTGATTTTCAAACTATAGACCCCACAGTCTGTAAAGTGACAGTTAGGAGCTGATTAGTTGGTACTTTATCTCTCTCCAAGGCGAAGTACATCTCATATATGCCCTCTTTCTTCACTCTGCAGATGGTTTCCATGTTAGAAATGAAGTGCATATCTAACAGAGTAGGCACAAAGTGGCCAACAGCTTTTCAGTTTTTTTACTTTTTTTTTAAAGATTCACAGTGTGGACTGGTTGGTTCATTCATACAAACAGCAATGAAACAGGAACTCACGGCCTGATTCAGACCCGCTCGCAAGTGCATAGCGCTCGCAAGCGGGTCGATGGTGGGGTACTGCACACACGCGGCGCGCATACGCAAGCCCTGGAGCGAGAGAGAAATTCTCTCGCTCTGGGACTCACTAAAAAAGGGGCGGCTATCAATGTTGATTGACAGCTCGCCCCATTTTGTAGGCGGGGCAGGGGGGTGGCTACACAAATGGAGGCATTCCCGAAGGAACGCCTGCCGTTTGTGGGAGGCACCACTGACATCACCAGTGATGTCAGTGGAGAGCTTCCTGCTCTGTTAGAGCAGGAAGTCTCTGGGGCTTGCGACGGACAAGACCTTACCACAAGGGTCTCGTCGCAAGCTGCGATGGTCTCGACCATCGCAACCATTACCTGGCCGCCCGCAAAAGCTGTGGGTGGTCACCCACAGCTTAGCGAGTGGCCAGGAGGCCGCAACAAAAAAAAAAAACGCCCTGATTCAGAGCGAGCGCTCTTAAAGAGCGTCCGGCTCTGAATCAGGCTCTCAGCTTATTAACTTGTTTCACAAACATAGAATACCTTGATGTGGGAAGAGTTGTAGCTGTCTGTAATGGTGTAGAAAGGTAATACCTTTGTACTTCTTAACAGAGGTGCAGAGTAATATCAAGTTAACACTGAACAATGTATTTTACTTTCATTTTTTGGAGTCTAATGGTCCTCTTGTATTCAAAGTCATCATACAAGTAAGTGTGATGTTCACTGATTCTAAGGAGTTAACTGCCAGTTTTTGTCTATGCTCAGCAAGCAACAGTCACTTTGTGTACATGATAATGCAGAGTGTCACCTTATATGGCTAGTTTATGTTTAATGTACACTCACTTATAGGAAGAGACCACTTCCTGTTTCTTTAGAAGACTTGACTCTTTTTTGCAATAAAAATTTGTTATACTTAAATTGCCAGCACTCTCTGTCATAACAACCATGTCCCTTCTCTCCTTAAGGTGTCTATTTATCAAAATCCTCTTGCTCTATAATCAAGCGGAAACCAGTTTCCATATGATGTTCTCATATATAAGTACGGGGCCTATGTATGAACAGGCTATTGCATGAGATATAGCAAATATCTCTTGCCCTGATTTGGGCACTGCCATCCCAAGGACCCCAATACCTTTCTAAGGACACTTAAAAATGTCCTATGTATCAAGCTCCACAATCTAAAAGTGTCTGGAATTTGACTGCTGAAGTAATTGATGCCATCTTCAGAAAACCAGTAGGCTGCCCATCATCTTTATCTCATCCGGCACCTAACACCCCATTACTGCCACATGCACCAGTGGCAGGTGTGTGAGGCACCCATTCACTCCTGCTCTTGCAATGCATACCTTCCAATCGGGGCCGGCTCAAGGAGGAGCCGCAACCTGTGCATACATGGACTCCGACGCCCCCTTACCCTGCACGCTGCTTTATCGCGTGCGCCTGAAAAAGGGGTGTGACCTAATTACCATAGGTCACGCCCCTAAATTCTGCTATTTGGGGTGCGTGCCCGTGTGGCACGCCTCCCATTTAACGTAAAAGCTGGGGACGAATCCAGCACTCCTTCAGTAGCTGGGATGCCCCCAGCCCTCTCCCTGCACTGAATGCACGCGGCATCCATTCCTCTTCTTCAGGGCCGGCGGTCAGGAAGTTGGGCACCCCCACCGCTGCCGCTGTGCAGCGGTGGTGGTGCCCAACTTCCCGATCACCGGCGGGACACTTCGGCCCGCGGTTGAAACAGTGGGGCAGTGTCCGAAAAACGGGACTATCCCACTGAAATTGGGATGTTTGGGAGGGGTGCGCCCTCTATGGGGTGGTGCCCCTGTTCGACCGCACTGGTCGAACGTGCCTCGAGCCGGCCCTGTTTAAAACTGCCCAGTGATCGGGACAATTCAGCCTATACTGCGGGACAGAGCCCTCACATAGGGATTGTCCTGCTAAATCAGGATGGTTGGGAGGTATGCATCATAATGGTCTCTGATTATCCATCGCTGTGTAGTATGCTACCAGTACCACTATATAATAAAGTTTTTATGTGTGTACTGTGTGAAAAAAATGCTAAGAAAAGCCCAGGAGCTTACACACTGTAATACAGCTTACGGAAAACTGGAAGCTTTATATATGCATTTCTTGTCTGCGCACACTAGTACCTAGGACCAAGTAGCACATTGTTCCATATCACTGGGAATAGAGAATCCTCACTATATGTTAATTATAATTAATTGAGGGGACTTAACTTCTGACAGAAAAGACAGAAAATGATTTATGTGAGAGACCCAGTAATTCAGCACTTTAGATACTAGATGTCATATCAAATATTGCAATCACTTTTTTGTAGCATTAACTGTTTTTACATATTGTTAAACAATGTAATTTCACATATTGACTATTGGCACATTACTCCATGGAGGGTTTGTTTTCAAACATATTTTACATACTGATGTCTGCAGATGTTCAGATTATTACTACCGTACATCTCAGACATTGCAAACCAGGAAATGCAAGAATAAGAACATAAGCAGCAACGACTGAATGATTGAACGATTGAACGATTTGAACGATTTTACCAAAGTTTTTGAACGATTTGAACGATTGAACGATTTTTGACTGCATTAAAATGAATGGAATCATCCAAGTCTGACTGCAAACACATCAGATGTCAGATATCGTTATCTGACAAACGGGAACGCGCATCGTTCATTGTCCATCGTTCAGGCATGTCAGATATGTCAGATTTTCCTTCAGATATGAATGACTGAACGATTTTTAAATCGTTATTGTTCATATCTGAAGGAAAAATCTGACCGTGTGTATGCACCATTAAATGTCAGATGTAAGGAAGTGCAGAGTATCCTTATTTCCTATAGAACCGCTCATCCTTCCTCTGCTGCTTTACAAATACTTTTTATTCAGTCTGGGAAAGCGTATAGCAGCAGTTTATCACATTGTTGCTGGCTGGCCTGCTCCAAATGCCTGCCTGGGATAGGACCACACACTACATATGATGGCAGCCAGGAGGTCAAACAGCTTAACCACAAATGGGGAGTATAGTATCTTATCTACCTGTCATGATGATATAACAGCAGACTTGCCTACTCTCCTGGGACTGTCGGGAGCCTTCTGAAAATCGGGTGCCACTCCCGGCACCCTGCAAGAGTAGGCAAGTCTGCCGTATTGTCCGCCAGCCCCCCACAACCCCCCGCGCCTGCATGTGAAAGTGAGCGGTTCTGGTGTGCTGAATCTCTTCATTATAGGCCTGCCCCCTGCTTTGTAATGCTGGTAATATCGCAATTATAAAGTGGGGGGCGGGAGCGTGATGATGCATTCACATTGGTACGCTCCCCACTCTGCCCACTTAAGCTGCCCCCACCCTCCCTGCTGCACCGACCTGTCAGCCGCCTCCTGGGGCTGTCGGTATCGGTAAGTATGTATAACGGTATCCATGTGAATGAAAGTTGATGCACATTGTGCCACTATTTATCTTTGATCCATGTGCGTAGCGTACTATGAGTTAGGACTCCTCTGTGTGACTCCTCTGCGCTTCTGCAGTGTGACATACTCACATGCACAATGGCTTACAATCGCTCCATCTGCGTGCATATCAGCATTGTGTGCATCTCTAACTCAGGCCCTAACATCCCAGACTAGGAAAACTAGAAACTGATGCAAAACAAATAAGACAACATATATGATGATGATCCCCAGCAATTCTCACCAGACTTGTGTCATTTTCCCACTGAGAGCTCTATTTATCAACATTATTTTTACTAAAATAATGTGAAAAAGGGTGTTTTCACACCCTTTTCACATTATTTTAGTATCACCTATAGTTATTACAGGGCAATTGGAGTAGAATTCGTAAAATTCTACTCCAACCCCTAAGTATCACTTATTTTTAGTAAAGCAGATCGCATTTGCCATAATTGTAATGGGAAATGTGATCTGACCATAGTTACTAAAAATAAATGTGAAAAAAATATCGGGGGAAGCCCTGTGATAATAACACCACCTGGAGGTGGCGTTATCCAGGGTCTCCTGCGGTTACCGGACTCCTGCTCTGCTCTAACGGGGAGAGCAGAGCCGGGAGTCAGTCCCTGTAATCAGCTGTGTGGTCTAAACATATCGCAAGCTGATTACTGTAAAAAAAAAGAGAAAAAAAATAGTAACAAAAAAAATTACTTACCTGACTCCAGGGACCGGTGATCGGGCCTCCGGTGATGACTCCCCTCCGGTCAGCTGGTCTCCCACAGTGCACTGCTGCCCGGTCATCAGGTGATCGGGCCCCAGTGCAGTATGGGAGATCACCTGACCGGAGGAATGGAGAACATCACCGGAGGCCCGGAGCATGCAGGTAAGTGTAAGTAAGGGAGGCGGGGGTCGCGGGGGTCCGCGATCGTGGGGGCGGGGCTTAGCACCAGGGGGCGGGGCTTAGCGCCGGGGGGTAGCAGCGGCGACTGGTCGGCGCATGCGCGGGCACTTAATCACGGTGTTTTTTGCGAAAGTACCGTGATAAGGCTCCGAAGGGGATTAGCAGGGACAGAGCTTTATCGCAAGTAATAAATCCCTGTGATATTGCCTGAATTCGCAATGCGAATTCACTCGGTAATATCACACTACAATCTGCGTTACCAATGCGGATTGTAGTAAATAGAGTCCATAGTGTTTGATTTAACATGGTAAAATATTTGCAGGGGATTTCTATAGCATGGTGCTTCTATCAAAATCAAATGACTCATAAGAATCATAAATGCAAACCAGATGGGTACAAACATTAAGGGGAGAGAAAACAATGAGATACTCAGAGGTCAGTGTGGGTCCTTAGTAAGCTGAGTTAGTCTGAGTTACTGAAAACTGGGTTTCTGGGATCAGAAAAGCATGAGTGATATTAATAGGAACCAAATATCAGAAATGTTGGTATTTAGGATGTATAACATGTCTTTTTCACTATTATTATTATTATTTTTTTATAAAGAATAGGAAATGTCTCCTCTACTTGTAACAAATACTACTGAATATCAAGTAAAACATGATTTCATCAGATTAGGGCGCTAACATTTATATTTTATAGTGTTGACATTTCCTTCTTATTTCCTCTTCATTGTATTCTATTGTACCAAGACCTTCATCCCCAGCATTTCACATGTGTTGTTTTCTGGCAGCATTTTATAAACATGTTTGATGTATGAATTTATTTTGTACATGGGTGCCTTTAAAATGATAATCTTTCTGCATCAATTTGATGGAAGTCTGGTCCACAATGATCGATTGGTCGCGCTGTTAAATTTGAGGGTTGATGAATTACTGCCTAAGAATAGGGCTTTCCCGCATAAATACCAGCGTCGAGTATTAGCCCTCTCTGCCAGATATTGCGCTCCTCTCCTCCTCACATCACACTGTGCCAGATAGCACAGTGTAAGCAGCAGCTGCACCAGGCTCTATTTTGCTCTGTTTGAAACAGTAAAAAACGGCAATAACTCAGGAGCCCCGGGCTGCTCAGTAGTAACTCGTTGGCCATGGTTAAAGCAATGCATTGAGCAGTCACCACTCACTTTCATGACCTCAGCTCAGTGTACCCAAAATACAGTCCATTTCTTATGACACACAGTATATTCCAAAACTAATCCGGGTTCAGTGTGAAAGTGCTATGTTCTGGGTTGTTTGTGGACCCGGGGTGGTAGCAGGAGCAATCACAGAAGCGGGTTTATAAATAAAACTATGTTTTTTAATAAGTGCTTGAAAAGGCATAAAGTATGGCAGTAAATAAAAGTCCAGGTATATATAAACGTGCACTAGAGTTCTGTGGTGGGAGTAATGGGTTAATGTCCAAGTAGAAACAATTAGAACTGTCCAGGTGTGCAGGTAGTGAGACTGGAAAAATCCACCAGGTATGCAGGTAGTGATGCAGAAAATAATAAGCCAGGTTTGCAGGTAGTGAACTAAGGCAATGAGCAGGATGTCAGCAGGCTCAGGCACTCAGGTATGGGTAAGGGTGGTGGAGGAAGCGGGGTAGACCAGCGGGAGCTAGGAGATGACAGGCAGACAGCGAATTCACAGGAACAGGATAAGCACAGAGAACTCCCTCTCAGCTAGGCTGAGATACACATTGCACTGGCAAAGAAGGAAGGCACTGACCCTTCCTAAATACCCCATGCCATGCTGTTACTGGCCGGAGGGAACATGTGACTCACCAGGATTGGCCAGCCGCATCACATGGCCAGAAGGCAAGATGGCAGCGCCCATGCCAAACGGAACGGAGACGCCGCCAGGCCTTACCAGCGCAGAGTGACAACAGGCCCGCAAAACAACGCGCGCAGCCAAAGCCCCCCACCAGACACCAGCTCCGCCACCAGACAGCCCGTGCCACAATGACCTCACAGGTAACACCCGCCTAGCACCATGCTGAAATACCCTGGCCGTGACAGAAAGGGGTTGACTCGGGAATAACCCAGGTCCAAGGTGCTGTGTGAAAGGGGAGTAGGAGCTAAAACCCGGGTTGAAAAATCCAGGAAAAACCTGGGTCCAAGCCCAGGCTTCTGTCTGAAAGTGGTAATATTTATGCATTTATGCAATGCACTCAAACTGCTTATTGCTAGAAGCTGAAAGTCTCCTGTTTTTCCTACATGCAACAGGCTTATAAATAGAATTTGGTTTGTCACCTCCATGGAATACATCACATTCCTTTTACATTACACTCTCCGTAAATATCAACAAACTTGGGAACCGTGGTACACATTTCATAACTCCTCTGTACCTGAACAAATCTGACATGACTTCTAACAGGTTTATATCTGTCACCCCAGTTTTCCTTTTTTTTTTTTCCTTCCCTTTATAAAATGTTCTATTTTCCTTATACATAACTTTATACAAGACTCACTTTAGTGACAACAACCGCCACTACATTATGTTGTTTTGATTTATTTTTTATTTTTTTAGCAATTGTATACTTTATTGTACCAATAGAATATACAGCACAGCAAAGCCTGTTTGCTTACTACCTCCTGTTTTCTGCTAATTTTTTTTTAACTGCCTTCTTGTATTGGTATCTTTCATTGTTGACTGTTTTGCATGTTTTTTGTATATGTAATTCTGCTATTCTTCATTATTGCAGTGTTCAATAAATAAAACATAAAATAAAAACTGTACACATAGACAAACAGGAAATCATTGATAACAAAAAACTTGATTAAGTCATGTGTACTTTACTTATATACTGTTTACATGACTGGAAATATTAAATGAACAAGCTATTAATAGCAACGTTTTGGGAAATGTTACACTGTTAGTTGAAACCAAATTTAAAAATATGTGCAGCAGAGTTTTAAAAGAAAATTATATTGGATAATATTAATTATACATTTTCAATATGAAGATTAGATTGCGTTCCAGCAGTAGAGACACCAGGAGACACCTTTAGAAGGTAATGTTATTGCAAACTGCTACTAAATGGCACTCAGTGATCATCTAAACCCAATGTTCCAGTGTTTCTGTCCTGAGAGGTGTCTCCCAAGATGAGCATACCCCATCCCCACAGTACATGTGTCCGCCAACCAATTTGATGAGCATGTCACTGATGTTATCCAGAGATGGTTTTTCCAGGAGAGTTGGACCTGCAAAAAAATCCATGCACCGCCCATCTGGGATATAACAAACCCCTTAGTGGCTAGCTGGCATTGACAGTGGTTTTTCAAAAGACAGTAACAACTGATGCTTACAAAATGCTATATTTTTAAGATCAAAATTGTTGGTGATGCCCATCGGTTTTGAATTGACGCCATATCCCTTGGTCTCTCTGAGTTAATGCTTGCTATTGGGGTTTAACATACCTACACTCTTTGTTAAATGTTGTTCCTCTCTTTCACCATTAATCTGAAATAAAAAAAACATTGTACATTATAGGTTGTGTCACAGCATTAGGATTTTGTTGATTCGGGTCAAGGCCCCTCGAGCTAGCTGTCTGTGATTGGGCTAGCTGTCTATGATTGAGCTAGCTGTCTGTGATTGGGCTAGCTGTATGTGCTGAATAAAGCTGGAAGGCTTAATTATGCTATTCCTCATGCAGGTCACTAGAAGTAGCAGAGGACTGAGGTTGCAGAGTGATTAGTAGAACAGGTATTGGGAATGGGTGCAGGATAGCCCATGGCTGTAGCAGTAAATAGGATATCTTGGAGCAGATTGTAATAATGCTGAAACTGGGTTCCCGGGAACAAGCTGCTGGAAACACTGGAACACTAATAGAGCAGGCTGCAGTGAAATGCTGTGAATCAATACTGGAGCAGCTATGCTTGATTATACCGGATGGAAATGGTGAGAAGCAACTACTGGAGCAGGTGTGCTGGAACACACTGAGGCAGAATGCTTATGAAACAAATACTGGAGCAGGGTTTCTGGATAGCACTGAAGCAGAATGCTATGAAGCAATATTAGAGCAGGTACTGAACCAGGAACCAGAGTACTGATCCTCAGAAAGAGATGTTGTACTGACAATGTGCTTTCAGCAGTTCCTGGTTTAAATAGGGCACCCTGAGTGCTGGTTGGCTGGGTGAGACATGACGGGAGCTGGTTATACAGAATAAATCATGTAATAGAGTCCAAGATGGCTGTACCGATGACGGTGGCGTCCCTCCTCGCGGTGACACCCGGTGTGGGGAGGGTTGTAGTGCCGCCAAAAAGGGGGTGTGGCCTCATGGGTAGGGCATGGCCTCATGACCCGAACCCCCATTGTAATCACTTTGTAATGCTACAGTGCAGTACACAGCTCCTGTCACTGAGGAGGAGTCGGAACTTTGGTGTCACCCCCCAGCAGGTGATACCTGGGTGCGTCCTGCACTCCCCTTGAGATGCCACTGGCCCATGATGCAGAATAGCCGGAACTGTCAGGAGTGGAACGCCAGCCACACTTACATATAAATGACCACAGGTTTCAGGAATGCCACAGACGGCCAGCGATGACACAGATGGCAGTAAGGTGACACTGCCAGATTCGGTAACGGTGACCTGGACCCCAATGTGTGACAGGTTGCTACAGTATATACAACTGAATATCCAAGAACTATTAACTGATCTAAATCTGCATAATACAATTCTCACTGTATCTAAAAGAAAATTTTATCAAATATTTTTACGTAACATTTCTCCCCTCCTACTAACCATACTTCACTCTGCTTAGTATGACCAAAATAGACTTTTTGCCCTTGGATTTATTTTTCGGATTGGTAACCATATTAATCATTAGACCTCTGATTGGTATATTATATATGTCATATTTTTTCTGATGTTCAACTGAGAACATTTTTTTTTAAGATTTATGACTATTTATAAAACAAGTTATTTACTTTTCATATATCAACATTATTTATTACAGCTTAAAAACTTTTTTTATTTTTAGTTTTTATTGTAGAATCAGGTGACTAAGAAAAAAATAAATAACAAATGTTTACTTGGTAGCGAATTGGCGAGGCTTTGAGCAAGTAATGCTTTCATATGCTCCAATTTCTTGCTGAGATGTATTTATTTGTGCTGTCAGTGATCTTTACTAAAAATTAGTGGAGGCATCTAGCGGTTAGTAGTGTGAAGCTACCTGTGTGAAATACATGTCTAACATGGGGGTAATCTGTGGAATATACTTTGTCAGTCACATATTAAAATATATTCACATTGGTAGCCATAGGCTACACAGAGTTATTGCACTATTGCTTATAGGCCGGATTCTGAATCGAACTCAGCCTCGGCCTCTGTGCGTCTTTTGCCCAAGTGGGGTCCGTCCTTCCCTGGTGTACAACCATTTGTACAAATGTGCAAGGACCGAGACGCCCACTTTGAGCATCTTTAGATGCGGAAATCATGTTAGGTGAGTCTATAGTCGTACCATCGAAACTTGCACCAGCCCTCTGGCAGGTGCAGATTATCTGTCTGAATACGGACTTAGCCACCCTCCTGTTACCTCCTAATCACCCCCGTTACCTCCCAGCAATGCTCCCCATGCATTTCCAATACACTTCTGCGGTCATGCGTCTAAGTTTCTGCTGCGACTCTGTACGAACAAAATCCGGATGCATGCTCCCTGTGACTCAGATGCATGCACAGACAGCTAACATTGCTATTCTGCATCTGACATCCCCACTGTGTCTGACTCAGAATCAGGACCACAGTGTGCAGAGATAACTCCAGTACCAGTCATATATTACACAGGGACACCCCCGTTTCAACTAATATCTCACTGTCATCCGTACATGTATAAGGATACTCACATTGCCAGTCACATACTGCACAGAGATACAGCCATACATTGTGCTAATATCCTATTGCCTGCCATATATTGTCACACATTGAAATATCAGAAGAGATCCTTTTGTATACAACAAGTGTAACTAGAAACTCTAAGAGCAACCACTTCTGAGAGTGGTTTAAATGCTTTACCAAAAAAATGTTAACAAATAAGAGTAGTTCATTATAAATTAATTTTTGCAAACTTATAAACAAGCACAGATAAAAAAGTTATGTTTGATAAATCACAACGATCATTGCAGGCTCTATTTGCATTTAATGACTGGAGTTACCAGTGGTTTCTAGTGAGTGAAGTATGGTCCCATGTGTTGTAGCCAGGAAACGTGCTATAAGGATGTAGATGGATTTCCAGTCCAGAGGCCCTGAGAACAAATGGAAAAGAATACTGCATATGTTCTAATGATACAGTGGAAATAAAAGTGTAGAATATTATGCTCTGACCCTGTTTAGGAGTGATAAAGGTGGATAGACATTTGCATCTAGACAAGAAAAAGCTAGACGAGAATTTGAAAGAGATTACTATTATTTTCTAAATATGGCCTTTTGTATTTCCTCTAATTAAAAAGGGACTAGATAGAGCCACTCACATGCATAGTCTGTGTAGGCCTCACAAGAACAAACTGTACATCTCATTTGGAGTTAATTTGTGCAGGGATTATTCCCCTTTTGGTGTAACTAGTAATAATAATTTGTAATATACTTTGTAGACATTAAACAAAAACTAAGGGAAGGTTTTCTTAAGATAAAATTCTAAAGACTTTGGTAAGAAAGAATTTGATGTATAATAATACATGTACAGGATGCATTAGTTTGACTTTGTATGTTGTAAAGGAATTGCATAATACCACTTCTTCCCACATAGAAAAAACCTTGTTTATGAATTTATATGGTATAGATATCTTTAACCACATAGACCAAGGCATATTGCCAGATTTAGCCCAACTTAGCAGACCACAGACGAAAGCTCTTGTTGAAGCTCTTTTGCCAGAAAGGTCATACCACCCAATATTTGTTCTGCTTTCCTGCCTCAAATTGAGGATTAGAATATTTTCTTGGGGATTTTTTTTTTAGCATTTTATATTGCTCTCAGTGTTTTACCAACATGAAACCTCCCAGCTTTACACAAAGGGAAATATAATGTAGGACTCTGGTCTGAACAATAATATTGTTTTTGCTTCTAATGAAATTCCAATTATGTTTTACTTGGACCACTCCAAGTGAACATTGTAAGGCGCAAGAACAAAAAGCAATCTTCTCACTGCCAAAACGTATAGAGGATTTCATGGCTGACATACTGCACATACCGAAAAACGTAGATGTGTTGAATATTTTTGCTATATTGTACTGTAAGAACAGCTTGATATAAACGATGTTGCTTTGCTTTAAAAGAAACCAATCATCATTGTTTTGTATAATTTTATATCCGCTTAAAGGGAACCTTAGTTTTATGGTTCATACCAATAAAACCAAATTGTTTTACTCTTGAAAATAAGTGTTCCATGTGTTTGAGCTTTGCCCTTTTCATTGTCACAATGAAGATCATTTAAGGAAAGCAGAAAAATGCTGGTTTGTTTTTGCAAATGTGCTTGTTTTAACAGGCACACTCATGGATTAGCTGGGTAATGACTTTGCAGGAGCAGAAAAGCTTTGCTATATATAAGCAGGGCTTAAAGTGGTCCTGAGAGGTGGTGGAACTCATCTCCTTTGCTGCCTTTTTCAAAAGTATGCCCTAAGGACAGATTGGGTATTGCAAGCAGGATGCAGGATGCAGACTATCCACAAATCATATGCAGTTGAATGTGTTCTTCTAGAGGTGGATGCTGCCTGACATTTGGAGGCAAAATTATTTTCATCTCTGAAGTAAGCCACACCTAGGTGGATGCAGCCATTATACTCTTAGTGTTCCATTCTAACTCTTCAATAAATATTACACATCCCCCTTGGAGACTTCATCATCTCCTTTTCTCTCCACTACTAACTATACACCGATGACATACAATTTTACTTCTCTTCCCCTGGCCCCTTCATACTTTCTAACTGTCTTTCTGCCTTCTCCACCTGGATGTCCAAGCACCTGGGGTAAATTTACGAACAATTGTGTCCGAGATGAAAGAGGATCGGCATCGCGTGGACATGGACATCAGGAGATTTCTGTGAAATCTACTGCATTAGGCTGTTTCCTCACAGCAACAATTCAAAACAGTATGCAGAACCTGCAGTTTCTACATAATTTCATGAAAAAAACTATTTGATAATAGAGCTCTTAATATTAATAAGGAGCCCTGAGAATCTGTTACTGGACGTGTATGTTTCTGTGATGTGTTCTCCTCAGTCTCTCACCGCTGAGATGAGTACTGGCCAGTGGCGGCTCCAGAGGTGAGGCTGCAGCATAGTCCAAAATTCAAATAGGGGAGCCACACCAACTGTCACCCCAAATGTTGCCAAACATCACCGGCCAGGACTCAATTGCAGTTGGTGTCAGGGGCGTATCTATAATGGGTGCAGGGTTGCAGGGTGTGCAGGGCACACAGGCCCCTGGGTTCAAGGGGGCCCCGCACCGCACACCCTGCACCCATAGCATACTTACCTCTCCGGAGTCCCACGTAGGAGCAGGCTCCGGCGCTCTAAAAACGACTGGAAAATGGCCATTTGCGCATGCGCAGTACAGTGAAAATGGCCACCATGGCCATTTTCCCGGTGACCTGTGTATACTCTATAGACTCTGGGCGCACTCTATTGCCCAAAGTCTATAACTCTGGTACTGGCGGCGCACAGCTCAGTGCACTGCCGGCCGCCGGACAGAGAGGAGGGGGCCTGTGTCGGAGACTGCACACAGCCCCCTCCTCTCTAGAAACGCCCCTGGTTGGTGTGGCTCCCCTATTTGAATTTTGGACTGTGCTGCAGCCCCACCTCTGGAGCTGTCATTGGTGCCGGCAGTCACTTAATATTATTGAAGTGCACGGTAAATGTATTACAATTCGGAGCTTGAGTGCAGATGCTATTATGTGCTGCTCTTAGTCTTGATAAAATGCCGGCAAGTGGTAACTCTCTCATCAATAAAGAAGAATACCAATGTCATATACTTCAGGACATATATTCAGCCATTATAGTGTACTACTATTAGCTCTATTTGTGTGCCAATGATTTAATAAACAAAGAACCTAACCTATAAAACAATAGGGATCCAACATAAAAAAAAAAAAAAAAAAACAATGGGGGAGATGTATCAAATCTTGGAGAGAGATAACATGGAAAGTGATAAGTATCATCAGCTTCTAGCTGACATTTTACAGACTGTGGGGTCTATGTACTAAGCAGTGATAAGTGACAGAGTGAAAAGTGATAAGTCTGTGATAAGTGCCAGCCAATCAGCTTCCAACTGTCATCTCACAGGCTGTGTTTGAAAAATTACAGTTGGGAGCTGATTGGCTGGCACTTATCACTTTTCACTCTGTCACTTATCACTGCTTAGTACATAGACCCCTGTGTTTGAAAAATGACAGTTATGCCGGGTACAAACTAAACGATAAAAGTGAACACTATGAACGATAACGTTATCGTTCATATCGTCTAGTGTGTATGGTCCGAACGTCCAACGATGCGCGCTCCCGCGGGTCAATAACAATATTCCCAGTCGGCTGTACATGCAGCCCAATCTGGGGATATCATGAGCAATGCCATGCTGCTGAATGCAGCATTGACCCGCTCCCCCCACTGCCGTCATTTGTCGTTGGTCGGCATTGGCAAGTGTGTATACACTCGCCGTTGCTGACAATATCGCCGCATACACACATCATCTAGTGCACAGGTTCTCAAACTCAGTCCTCAGGACACCAAACAGGGCATGTTTTCCAGGTCTCACAGAATCACAAGTGAAATAATTAGCTCCACCTGTGGATCTTTTAAAATGTGTCAGTGAGTAATGAATACACCTGTGCACCTGCTGGGTGACCTGCAAAACATGAACTGTGTGGGGTCCTGAAGACCGAGTTTGAGAACCACTGGTCTAGTGTGTATGCGGCTTTAGAAGCTGATTGGTTTGTACTTTATCTCTCTCCACTTTATCTCTCTCCAGGATTTGATAATTCTCCCTCAATGTATTGCTGACTGACTAAATAGAAAATATCTCTGCCAATATTAATTAATTTAGGAAACGCTGATACTGCCTATCAAGAGGGCAGAGGCGCGTTTGGCATAGGAAATGCTTTGTCAGCTAAGTCTCTTCTTCAGTTAAGCAAAGTTGCTGCTTTTTCAAAACGCATTTCCCCTCTGAGGTGCTGAGATTTTGGCAGTCGGGTCTGCAATCTCGTCAATTAAAGTCATAATAACTGAGGTGCACACCATGAACCGTGTATCACATGGTCATATATAAATCCAAAGTTGTTCCACAGGTGTGGTAAAGGCAGCACTCAACAGATTTTCAGCCAATAGATCGATTTCATACCAACATATAGCTGGCAGGTATCAACGGTACGGTTTGTTACAGAAACCTTTTTCAAGATAGATCAACAGCAAATCAGCAGGCATGTAAATCATCTCCATGGACAGACTACTTTATGTTGCAATTGTCGTTATTGTTGATATATTTTCTGAAATCTCAAAATTTGTTTAAATTCCTTTATTTAGCTCTATTAAAATAGTCATAATTTGAATACAAACAAACAAGTTGATGTTTGAGGTGCTGAGAATTACACCTGAGCTTTCATCCCAGCAGAGCATCAGGTTAGGAAAAACATCTTTAAAAATGTTTTTCCACCAATTGTAAAGAGTAAAGTTTTAACAGTGATCCATCTGCACCTTCTTTGTGGAAATGTCTGTGGCTTTTCTGCTAATACACATATAGTATCTGAAACACCAGAGTCAGCGTTGCTAAAAAGGATCCACTTGCACAAAGCTTGGCTCATATAAGCAGAGAGAGTAATGTTACTGGATGATAGACTGGAATCCCCTACCAGCTTAACTACAGCTGTTACTCAAATCGGGTTTACGGTGGGATCTTGCGTATTTTCGCACTGTGTATGCTCCAGAGCCCAGTGCACTCATCTACCAGAAATGCTGAATTCTACACAATCTTCACTTGTGGCTGAATGGGCATAACTGGATGGTAAAGGGCTGTTCCTGGGAGATATAGGCCAGTCGTCCATTGGCTCATCCTCCCATGCCAAACTCCAGCCTCATCCCTGCTGGAAGGGGCCAAATTGACAGTTACAGTCCTTACCGATCATAAAAACCTTCTGTGTCTCAAAACAGCTCATTGCCTAAATTACCGTCAGGCCAGGTGGTCAAAAATATTAAGGCAGATGCATTGTCCCATGCATTCAGTACTTCTGAGGAGGAGTTATATAGCGAGAAAAGCCCATTCTCGATCCAGCCTGTTTCCTTGCTGTGACCAGCAGAGTAAGGGTTCCATTTGGGAAATCATTCATAACTCCAGAATTGCATCCCAATTTACTCAAGTGGGCTCATGCATCTCTTTTCACTGGTCTTGCGGGGTTCAAAACTTTGGACCTGATTCTTAGCCAGTACTGGTTCCTCTGTTAGGAAGGATATAAAAGATTTTGTAGATGTCTGTTTCATCTGTGCTCAACATAAAATCCAGCTTCAGGTTCCTTGTGGACCTTTACACCCATTATCCACGCCAAGTCGACCATGGCTCCATATTTCTATGGACTTCATTACAGAATTGCCCTCATGTCAGGAATTCAATACCATCTGGGTGGTGGTGGACAGGTTTTCAAATGCAGCTCATTTGTTCCTTTGAAAGGTCTGCCTTCAGCCCAAAGTTGGCAGACACTTTCATTAAATAAATTTTTAGGCTGCATGGATTTCCCAAGGAAATCGTTTCAGACCGAGGGGTGCAGTTTACGTCCAAGATTGGAGAACACTCTGCAAGTGTTTTAATACATGCCTGAACTTTTCTTCTGCGGGGTATGGTCCAGAGGAGCGCTGTTGGGTGAAGGCTTCGGATGTTTATGCTCCTCAGCTTCTTCAGAAGTTCCACCGAAGATTTTCTAAGCCATTTGTGGGGTGTTCAGTGTCTCCCTTAGAGGGGGGGCAATGTCGCAGCATACCGGGTGTTACTTACCAGGTCCAGTGGCGCTGGGGCCCTGGCCATCGGAGGGTAGCGAGCGTGCAGTCCCCAGCACCCACTGCTGACAGCCTCTGATCTTGGCTCTCTGCTTCCTCCTCCTGACCTCTAGGGTGCCGTGTTTCAGAAAAGTTTGGGAACCTCTGCTTTAGTCAATAAAGTGTGCTTTGTTAATGACCTTAAAATCAATGTGTCTAATAAAGATGTGACAACATAAAATAAAAATGAGCGTAATTGCTATTCATATTAACTTTTTGTATTACTTGGTTGATTATTTAACATTTTACATCAACATAGTGTAAGCATATAGCTAATTCGAAAACTTTCACAAACCTTTTCTTGGCACTTTGTATTGTTTTTATATACACTGCTAAAAAGTGATACACATAGTACGGGATCAAGGAGGACAAAACAAGTAATATTCTGTGTGAGGCAGAAGCTTAACAAATTGACAGGAAAAGTAAAGGTTAAGCCTGGGAAACAGGGAAAGGGAAATGTACTATGGCAGTGACACATGACGTTTCCTGTGTCTGCGCTACAAGTGACATAAGGACATAGAAACTAGGAAACACAACATTAATATGTCTGGAAACTCTAAGCAGCATTTTTATGGACAGTGGGCCTAACTCAGTCCTGTAAAATAATCCCGTCAGACTCTTGATTGCGTCTTTTTACGCAGATAATGTGAATTAATATGTTGCAGCTGCCAGGATATGTATATAGAGACACCAAGATGCAGCTTTGCAAATTTAAGCAGCTGCGTAAAAAGTTGCAGCATCTGCATACAAAGATGCAGCATCAGACACAGATCAGATGATCATCGGCCTTCTGAGTAACCTATGGCTGCGTGGAATGAGACGCTGAATGGCTGCGTGGAATGAGAAGCTGGCACCATGGAAGTGTGTACAAAGACACGCCTATAAAACGTTAGCAATGCTCCTGCATTTCTTTAACCACCCCTCTGTTACCACCCACAAATGGATCCTAAGGGGTATATTTACTAACAACTAAAGTGTCTGGCTCAGATTGCATTCCCATGCGGGTTTCCCCTGATTTTCAAACACGGATATTTACTAACGGCAAACACGGGTGTGAAAACACGATTCGATGTGCAAAACACAGCCAAGCACGCAAACAGAAGTCAATACACCATCGAGCCAACTCGCAAGTACTTTCCAAAAGAGTACAACGCACACATTTACAAACACAATCGAACATAGAGTAAACTTAGCCCAAAATAGAAGTTTCGTATAGACAACCTCATCAGCAGCGTGTTTGCATGTGTATATTTGTTCAAATGAATGTGCACACAATTATGATGCAAATAAAAGGTGCCAAATCAGCTGCTTTCATTTGTCTGACTCAAACATGGCTGAATATACTACAGCAGCTGCGCAGTGCACATGGCCGGGATATCTGAGGCTCTATCACCAGACTGAAAGGACCCAGGAGCAAAAAAACTGAACACACTCAGCAGGTTATACAGGAACCACAGAGGCTCCACAGACCTCATTTTTTTAAGGGGCGTTTGAACCTGAACACATTGTCTGGTGGAGAGGTCATACAGATGTTCCAGGTGTACCATACCAACTTACTCCATCTGTATGACCTCGTCAAAAGGGACCTAGAACCTGAGACAGCACGCTCACACTCTGGACCTCATTCAGAGTCGGTCGTTGCGGCCGCACGGTTGTAAGGGAAAAGGGGCCGGATATGCAAATGAAGCGCTCGCAAGTTGCGTCGTTAAGATGGGATCATTAGCTGGATGAGCGAGGGGAGGATGCGGCCATAAGACTAAAAATACGCCCCCTTCTCGCTCGCATTACACGTCATCTCCGGGCATATAAGGATTAATCGAGACCATCGGGAACCATTGGAGCTGCTCGTAGAGCTTAAGGTTGACCATACCCTCTCTTAAGCACTACGATCTAGTCAGTGTAAAAACCTCCCATGTCACATGTGCCATGACACTACTTAGTTAATTATGCACTCCCATAAAATGCCGTTTGCATAGTCAGGCACGCCTGTGTTCGGATCTCCACTCCCCCATTCACAAGCACCTTCCTCTGTTACCACCCACAAACGCCTCATCCTGTCACTCAAACTAATGACCTGGCTGTGTTCAAGGAGAGAGCAATTTCTGATCGTAATAACTAGTTTGCGCATGCGCATTGCGAATTTGACGCATGTGCAGTTTAGCGAACATCGGTGGCGTACGACCGTGCGGCCGCAACGACCGACTCTGATTGAGGTCCTCTGTCTCAAGTCTGCATAAGCTTCTGGGGGTGTTGCACTTTCTGGCAACTGGAAATTTTCAGTCTGTCACTGGTTGAGTCCTCACAGGCAACATTTTCCAGATATCTGACCCAGGTCCTGGCAGCATTCAAGACTCTGATCAACACCAGTATCTAGACAAGAAAAAGTGAAAAAAATGTAACCAGCACTCTGCAAAGGTCCAGCAATGAGATTTGAATACTACATGATATTAAAAATACAGAGATCTTAGTTTGCATATATTTGCAAAGATATGCTTAAGCCACCAGGCTGCGTCAAGGTTTCTCTGCTCTGGTGGTCCCTAATGCTACTAGCAGAACCTTAACTAGACATTTTGGTGCCCTGTGCAAGAAAGAGCTTTGGTACCCCCCTCACCACCCCCCATCGTCAACATGGACAGTGCATACCGCAGGCCAAAAAAGGGGCATGGTATCGTAGGGAAAGGGCATGGCCACAATATAGTACCCCCCAATTCACATTACTCCACAAGTAGTATCCCTTATTCACATTACACTACATAGTAGTGTACCTTATACACGTTTCGCTAAACTGTAGTAGTGCCCCTTCCACATTACACCACACAGTGGTAATGCCCCTTGCACATTATGCCCAAAGTACAAATTCCCCCATTACACATTATGCACACAGCACAAATCCCCCCATTACACATTATGCACACAGTACAAATCCCCCCATTACACATTATGCACACAGTACAAATCCCCCCAATACACATTATGCACACAGTACAAATCCCCCCATTATACATTATGCACACAGTACAAATCCCCCCATTACACATTATGCACACAGTACAAATCCCCCCAATACACATTATGCACACAGTACAAATCCCCCCATTATACATTATGCACACAGTACAAATCCCCCCATTACACATTATGCACACAGCACAAATCCCCCATTACACATTATGCACACAGTACAAATCCCCCATTACACATTATGCACACAGTACAAATCCCCCCATTACAGATTATGCACACAGTACAAAGCTCAGCTCCCACCCCTTACACATTACACCACAAGTAGTATCCCTTATACATGTTACACTACATAGTAGTGTTCTTTATACACGTTACGCTAAACTGTAGTAGTGCCCCTTACACATTACACCACACAGTAGTAATGCCCCTTGCACATTATGTCCACAGTACAAATTCCCCCATTACACATTATGCTGCACAGCTCAAATTCCCCCATTACACATTATGCTGCACAGCTCAAATTCCCCCATTACACATTATGCTGCACAGCTCAAATCCCCCCATTACACATTATGCTGCACAGCTCAAATCCCCCCATTACACATTATGCACCCAGTACAAAGCCTCTATGTTGTGGCTGGCCACACCCCCTCTGGTGGCTGGCCACACCCCTTATGTTGGGCCTCTACCACTGCATTCCCTGGTAGGTCCTTTATATCTCAGTCCAACAGTGGGTAAGGGTCAGATCTATCTGGATGTACGGGTGCTGCACAGATGGAGGCAGATTATAACTTCTCTCCTTATTTTCATTGCATATTGGGCTAAATTAATTGATATTAATTGGTGTGTGTTTTAGCATCAATTAATTATTTCACCAAGCAAAAGTAATTGTAATGGTGAAAAGTACAGATTAATGTGAAATTACTTTTGCTAAAAAGGTATTGGTTATTTAGACTATGCAAATGTTTGCGAATGATGTTTGTGGGTTTTATATTTTTTTAACCCATTTTATTGAGACATAGGTAATACATAGTATCTCTGTTTTCATCCCTCATACACAGTGTCTTAAATCAGATATTATTTCTAGCAAAAAATTTATACTGGAATAATGTCTCTATTAATTTACTTGTAGACAACTAGAGTTTGGATACTTAATAATACATGTGATACACAAATACATGTATATACAGTATATCATTTTAGTAAAGGGATGATAAAGAGACGGAAATTACACACAATAGTCTCTTACACAAAGCAAATTCCTTACTTCCATTATATAAATAATAGCTAGATTTCGTTTATTTAAGTTTTTTCTATTAATGAACTCTTCTGCCGCACAGGAAGAGTATAAATAAATCAGTGGAAAACACATGTGCAATTTTAGTTTAGCAATATAAAATAATCCATCTTCTTATGGAACATATAAAAATATTTGAAACATGTAATATGGGAACGTTGCATTTATTTGGCCTTAAGTTATATTACCATACTAAGTTAGATTTCCACCCTTTAAACAAAGTTTTATAGAAAAGTTATTAAATATTTTGTCATCCGGTTAACCATAAAATACACTTTGACAGACAACATAGGCTACAGATGTTACTTTGTTACTTATAAATGTTGACGTTTTCTTGAGGATATATCGTCTTCACTGGGGTTTTTCTATCTTGTAAAGTCTGAGCTCAAACACCTGGAGCATGCTCCAGGGGTTGTTAATATAAGAGCATTTATATAGACAGACAGTGCATGTAGATTTTTTACTCTCTAAAACTGTCTCAAGCTTAGGACATCTGTAAAACTCACATACAACCTTTGGCGATGTTCTGATGATTTGATGTCCCACAACCTGAAACTCTGCATGACCATCCATCCTGACACACACACCATAATACACTGCAGCCGTATGCCTGCTTTCGTCTTCCCTTTCATAGCTTGTTTTGCAAACACTAGTCACATGTGAAAGCATTTTGAGATGCCCTTAGTGAGGTCAAAGGTGTTCACAATTATTTAAACAGGTACGTACTTGCCAACTCATCTGTGCCTTAGCAACATTTGTACTTATGTTCGGAAATTGACTGTCTATTGATTTTGACCCAGCTTTCCCTATTTACTTTACTAGAACTCTAGGTTGCTTTAAGGTCCTCTTATACCAATGTTTGCCTCTTGCTCTGACAAAGCCTTTGCATCAGACCCTGATAGACAGCTGCTGTCCTGTATGATGTCTGCAGTACTGACTTTACAACCATGAGTGAAAGGTGTGCATTGCCCAAGGACCCATGATTTCTGGACATGTAGACATCTGCCACAATGGAACATAACTAGACATGCATTAGACTCATGAGCTTCAGTAGCATCGCCACTGTGCCAGCATGCCATAGAGCTGTAGACTGTAACTACTCCTTTGGGAACCCAAAGCTCACTGGCAGGGTGCCATTAGACTTTGATCTCCTTTAGTAAAAGCAAAATGGGTTCTCAGCCACCTATCCCTCATGGTCTCTTTGCACTAAAATAAACACTGAACATGAATAATGCTGCTAGTACAGTTCTCCCTGTTCACTGGAGTTCACATGTTCCCCCCTCATCACAAGGCCAGACTTTTACATGGCAATGGACGATATCTTCATCTCAGCCTCTGATACTGTAGATACACAGACTACCTTGCCACCGAGATATGGTGGATAGGCTTTAAGATCTCTTACACCTACTTAATGCTTCTGTCTGCCCCCTAGCCCCTAACCAATGTTGTTATTTGCTTTCTGTCCTTTTCAGGCTTGGCTCTTGGTTATTGCACTCCCTCTTGACTGCCATACCAGCACCTGTGCTTCCCAGATCTCCACTGCAGCCCAGGTGGCCTTGGATCATCCCCCTTCCCCTTCCCACCATTGGAGCTTTCTTTTCCGTTCTCTGTCACTCTTTCTGTTAATTTTTTTACATGTATGAATGCAGTTGTATTTGCTACCAACATTGCTATTGTTTTATTCTACACCGATTATCAGTTATTAGTTAGATTCATATACTTTTTCATTTACTGTAATTTACTGGTACTACAATTATTTTCTTGTTGCTCTAAATTTGTAGAAAAGCTGTCTTACAAGCAAATTAAAAATTATTACATAAAAAATGGAAAGGGGAATACTTTCTAACAGCGAAAAAAATAACAAAGGTTGTTTAAAAACAAAAAATATGTACGCACAAGACCCCTGCATTGCCTCTACATTTGTTGAAATGGTAATCAGATCTGGCCAGATGGTCCAAATGGCCAGTTGGCGTCCTACTTGTGTGGTCAGTTTGGACATTATTCCAGCAGTAAGTTAAGGTGGGTATACACTAGATAATATGTAGTCCGATCCTGTGGATTGAAGAGACATATTGGGTACATAGTGTGTACTCATGATATGCTCTTCCCAGTGGGTTGCTAGCGACATCGCCCGACGGCCCTACTGCAGGGTCAACTGGGGATGTTGATAATAATGTCATGCTGCAGAATACAGCAGGACACGAGGGCCCCCCCCGTCGGGGTCGGCAACAGTAAGTGTGTATGCACTTGCGGCATGCTGGGTCCCATCACCAGCGATATCGTACTGGATACACAACATACAATGTGTGTCATGGGAGTTAGTACATTAGTGGCCCATTAGGTCATTAGAGTTGCCCCAAATCAAATATTTGGTTAGAGGTGCACTCAAATTCTAAAAGTATTTAGCCAAAATCCTTGTATTGTATTGCAGTTTAATACAGTACAGTCCATCACTTTCAGGATCCCAATGTTCACATTGAGCTGCTGGATTTAAAGTAGCATTTTTTTAATATAGGCAAAACCAACCTGATTTTTCCTATAAAAAAAATGCTGCTTTATATTGCATGTCAAAATACACACACACACACAATTTTTGACTGACGTAATATAAAGCTTTTAATGAAAAAAAGTGACACACACACAAAGTGTCTGCAATATATCCTCAATCATGATTAAATTAGAAGACAAATGAGGACCTACAAAGAAAAAAGTAAAAGTCTAAGTTACTAATGGGGTGATGCTAAAGTGGAAGTTGGTTGGATTGTGTTGAGATTTTTTTGGTTGTTGTTGTTGTTTAATCCATGCGCAATTGTACAGGGATGTTACCAAAGACTAAGAAATGGGCATGTAATGCACTAGTAGGACAGGTAGACACACGCGCACATAAGGAAGCATCGTGGTACAAACCATTTGCATTTAAAAAAATGACCATTAGCGATGAGGACTAAGAAGGAGGATCTCATTCTACTATTGGGTTTTAGAGGAGTATCCAATTAGCCCCAATATTTTTTCAGGGGCGAAAAACAGGGATTTTTCATGATAATCCCATTATTCGCAATGTTTTCTTCTTTCTCCATATCCTATTATTTCGGACAAAAACTTTGGATATTTCGGCCGAAAACAAATAGAATCTGTGATAAGCTCACGGTTATGTGTTTTCGCCATTGCAGGGTTGAAAAAATTTCAGTTTTCGTGGATTATTTTTAGGGACACATGAGGTCCCGAAAAAAACACACGATAACTTCCGGCGTCAGGCGGCACTTCGGGGCTAATTAGATAGCCCTGTGATGATCCATTAGCGCTGCTAATTGGATACCTCCCTTAATCTTTAATTGTATACACTTTCTTTACTTTTAGCTGTGCTAACATTCTGTTGAAGATGAACCTAATAAAATCTGAATTTGTAACAAGAAGATTAATAGAAAATGTGTAAATTAAAAATAAGTTTTTGTGATTTTATCTTTGTATTTAAACAACAACAAAAACAGAAACGGCAAAAACACAATAGCCATAGTAACAGTATCCTAATAAATAAGTTCAATAACACTGCATCTCTTTGGAGACTTAAAGCTGAGCATGACACTGGTCTAGTGTTAACTTCTATCTCAAGGCACTTTCTCTTTGGGTTTGTATCTTTCTTTTTTCCACATTTCCTGATGAGAACATCAGTGTCTGTTTACAAGTAGTGTCTGCACATTCTGAATAGGCGCTGTCCTTAGAGTGAACTCTATGAAAGCAGCCCTCCTTCCTTCACCCTAATGATCACCTTTTGTTTCAGCTCCCTAAAACTATTTTTCACCGCCTTTTAAATGTGCCATATGTACTGATCTTGCAACTTACGTTTCACCAATGGAGACATATGTTCCATTAAAGCTTTGATCACAAATGAAGTGAGCTAACAACTGTAATTAAACATGTGAATAGAGTTGGGTGGTCTGCCCCAGCTACTCTCCCATGGGCTCTTTCCCACATTTCTCAGATACATTAATGTATAATTGTCTTTGTGTGTTACGCCTTTGACGACGACGAAAGTGTATTGCCTTTTTCTTCCCCTCTCAAGGAAAGAAATCATCTGACAACTGAAAACAACAGAAACCAGACAAGCGATTTTATTGTTATTTAGATATTAAAATGTGAGGATTTGGTTTTCTCCAAAGCCGTTGTACCCCCAGCAAATGTGTCTGCTTCCTGGTTCTAAGTGACTGCAGCCTCATCTTGTTGCAAAATTGCAAAATACTGCTTGTTCATTTAGTTCATACCCTGAATGTTGAATATGTGTAACACAATAATATCTACAGTATATTATTTATACGTCATCACTAAAGTGGATATAGGATTTCTGTAAAAAAAAAAAAAATATATATATATATATATATATATATATATATATAGAAATTAAATTTGCTTTATAACAACAATAATAAATATTTGCATGTGAAATAACAGCTATACAACTTGCTACACATTGTAGTACATATAATTTGTTGACTTCAAACAGCAGTACAGAAACATAATTATCCTACTTATAACAACAACATTTATTTATTTTACATAGAAGCATTGTACAATAAATAATATAGCATTACTTACTGTGGGTTACATTACTTTGGAATATGAAATAAAAAATAAAAACGTGTGACAAGTTGCTTATTATTATTTCTGTTTATATGTACCTGCAACACACATTGCCCAATCACACTAGTGTCTGGAAAATGTACGTATACAGCAAGTCAAGGCTGCCATCTTCTGGTATAAAATGGAAAGTTATAACATTTAACAAAAACAGTGATCCAGAAGAATACGGTCACTTTGGCACTGCCAGATGTGTAGGATTCCTCCCTGTGCAAGACCCCACAAATGTTCATTTTAGGAGACTGAGCTCCATACGTGCTATCCTGCAGATTTTAGGAGATGCTTTAGGAGCCCCGTTTTCTCCCCAGAAGGAGGGGAAGAAACTTGCGGGGAAAAAGAAAATGAGGAGGATTGGGGTTAGCAAGCATGGGCTGTGGGGCAGAAGAGAAGTGCAACATCTCACTTGCAAGAACAATAGGGCAGAAAAAGCAAAGATGAGAAGGCAACAGACATACAAGAGGAAGAGATAGACATAAGCATATCAACATTGATCCAGTCAAAATAGGAACAAAGTCAGTCTAGCTTCCTTATCTGTGCCAACCACTGTGCCAATTCAATCAAAATTCATCCAACGACACTCACTTTGTCATAATGCACTAAATTCAGACAAAGCTCAATCCCTGTAAATCCCACCCCGCTATGGGCCTTGCATTCATTCTCTCATTACCTAATTTTTTTCAGGGTTTATTATACTACATGTTCACTTGCTGATGTTATAGTTTGCACAATACAGATAATATCTATGGTAGGAGGTTTTTATATTATGTACTAGTGACCCACCCCGGCTTCACCCGGGAGCAATTTCATCTTGCCAATGCCCCCTGCATCATAAAACAACCTAAGCCATGACACCACAGTCTACTGCAGCTCATCCCAACCCCCTGCTTCTCACTCCTGCCCCCTGCATCTCACCAGTGTCACTACAACCCCCACTGCTGCTGCACTGCAGCTTGCTGGGGCCCGGCCACTGGAGTGTGCTGGAAGGGCAGGAGGAACATGGATGAGAGATTTGTAATGCAGCTACCATAAGCATTATTAACAGCATGTCCTTGGGGCTGGGGCACCTGTGCATATTTCTGCATCTTCAATGCACACCCCTCACCAGCTGCTAAACATGGCAATGTCCGCTTTGCACAATGTACCCTGTATTTCCTGGACTTCCTGTTGAGCTTCCTCTGTTGAGGTGCCCCTGTCCGAGAACAGCGCTGACTTCTATGGGAGGTGCCTCCTGTTCACCGAGGGTGTGTGGCTGAGCAGGAACATAACGCTGGAGAGGTAGCAGTTCATGTTGGAGAAGTGGTGGCAGGAGTCCATCTGCAGGTCCAGCGTAGGGATGGACATTGCAATGCGATGGTAATCATTGGTTATGCCTCCCCTGGCTCTTTCCTGGCTACTGTGTCTGCATCAGGGCATCTTCATGGGTTCATTGGAGGCTGTCTCTCACTCTCTGTCTGCCTCAGACATGACCCTGCTCAGTCCTTGACTCCCTCCCCTTTCTAGGCTGCTGCAAAGAAGAAGGGTACATTGCTATCTCTGATTGGCTCTCACTGTCTCTTGCTGTTTCAGCCCCCTGGCCAGTTTGTGTGCAGCTTGGTGCTTAAGTTAGAGAGAGTTTATTTAGAGGGTACCTAGAAATACACATCTCCATAGAAATGTGATGTGAATTCTCAAATGGGTTCCCATCAACAGTAAGACGGGACAGGAAGACAGCCATCTTACTCTATATAATGTATGTGCCCTGGTAAAACAAAACACATTAGCTTGCACAAATAAAGGAACACAGTGGAACAAAAGCTGCATTGCACAAGCAGCTTTTGTGCACTTTGTAAATGACCTTTAGTGATGGCAGCCATTTTGAAGGCTGACCTAATATTTATAACAGTGCTTCCTAT